>JAPVLO010000295.1:1239991-2479982 GCA_027257055.1 Cephalopachus bancanus
CCAGAATGACTCAGCTGGAATTATAGTCGCAGTTACCAGTGGAGGGCTGGAGGCAGGCCCCCCATTGTGAGGTCTAGGTAGAATGCTCAACTCAGATTGATCCCAGTCCTGGCCCCCTTTCTCACCTCTACCCTCTATCAGGAGTCTGCCTTTTGGCTTCAACCAGGACTTCACCACCTTCTCCCTGCCCCATGAAGAGGTTTGATGATGGATGATGCCCAAAGAGCTAGCGGAGGTCATGAGGACATGGCCTCACTTAATACCCAAGGCCGGATCCATGGAGTTCTCTGTAGATAGCACTAAGAGAAGGAAACACCACGAGGACTGAGTCTTAAGTTCTTGGAACCAGACGAGGAAGGCAGCCTTGGGTTCTTGAAGGACTAAAGTCAGGAAAATTCAAGGAGCTGGAGAACAGAGGTCCAGATACAGAGAAGGCACCACTGGCAGATTTGGGATAGGGAAGCCTGAGTCATTAGAAATGGAAACTCCAAGTTGTAAGAAGTCAAGCGCTTGGATGAGGGAGCTCCTGGGCTACAGTCAGAGAGAGACTCTGAGTACCTGGGGTCAGAAGAAATTATTATTCAGTGTCCAGGCATCCAAGACAGAGCATACCCAGGAGAAAGCTTACAGGTTAAACCCAGGCATGACCAAGATCGCAAGGAAGGGATATCCTGGCCAGGACAGCAGAGTGGTAAGAGTTAATTCAACAAATATTCACTGGTTACTTACCTACACCATGCCAAGCCCTTTGCTGGACACTAGGGATTCCAGGGAAATGGCACAATCCCTGTTCTTGCTGTAAAGTAAGTGGAAAGTATTAAGGAGCTAACTGCACAGAACCAGAACTACAGATGTAACACAGGCCGTATCTGCTGAGAAAGCCTGGTGGGCAGCAATTAGCTTGCCATGGGAGAGAGAAGGCTTCACAAAGGAGGCACCTTGACAGTGAAGTTGGTCAGACAGAGAAGAGATCAGGACAATCCAGGCTGAGGCGAGGTTTGTGCACAGGGCTGGAGGCATGGAGAGCTGAGCCTGGTAAAGCAGAGAGGGCAAGGAGGACAGCATAACCTCTGACCTCACAATACCCAGGGCCCACTGGGCCAGGCTTGCAAACTCTGGGCCCTCCTTCAGCCCGGGCTGGGCCCTGGGCAGCCTCCAGGTGCAGTGCCCTTACCTGGGCCGCACCCTTCCCACTGCCCTGGGGCATGTCTCTGCTCACCAATTATGAGGGACTTCGGCATCAGATAGAGAAGCTGGTGCGGGAAAATGACGAAATGAAGAAGTTGGTGCGGCTTATTCGAGAGAATCAAGAACTCAAGTCAGCAATCAAGACTCAAGCAGGCAACCTCGGCATCAGCGGGTTCAACACCGAGCTTGGTGAGGCAGTTGGGGGCTCCTCGTCCCACCAGAGCAATAGTAAGAGGCCTGGGTCCAAGGAGAGCGGGAAGGAAAGGGTGAGGCTGTGCCCAAGAGAAGACACTCATGTGCAGGGGTCTTGTGAAGTCATGGAGGAAGTATATACATAGTAACAAACTTTTGGGATGGTGGCCCCACCAGGTGAGGGGAGGGTGAGGGTACAAGGCCATCAGGACAAAAGGGCAAAACTAGGCCCCAATCCCATACACTAGATGGTAGGAGCCCCTGCCCACAATTCCCTCAACTGAATTTCCAAGTAGCTCCAAAGACTGAGAACTCTGGAATCCAAATGTGCTTCCCTACTGGATCTAATATGTCGCTAATCCTCACCTCCTCATCCTAACCCCCATTCCTCACCATTAGCACCCTATTTTTCTCCCCCATTACTCTCCATTTAAAGATAGCCAGTATAAAATTGACAACCCAAGTCTAGAAGCTGCAGAAAGAAAGAAACCAGGACTGAAGTGTAGGATTTGGGAATTGTGTTTGTCAGAAGCCCTGGGGCTGGAGATTTAGAGTGGGGTGAGATCAAAAACTAGGCAGAGAGGTTTCAGGTATTTTCAGAAAAGCAGTTGAAGTGATGATCCACAGGTCAGGCTTGGATCATAGGGGCTGAGTCTAGGAGAGTACTCAGAGTCCAGGAGGCCACAGAGGCCGCACAGCTGAGTGTGGTGACAGGCACAGGGAGGTGCTGAAGAATGGAAAGCTATGAGCAGAGAATAGGTTGCATCGAAGATACCAAAGGGAAAATTTCTTGAAGCAGCAAGGTCCCAGGCTATGGCCACAGGAGTCTGGGGCTGACACAATGTGTTGGTAAAGGTTACCAAGGGCATGGGCGGGTGATGAAATGCAGGTGGTAACGCCGATGGTTGTTACAATCACTTCCCTCCCTACAATGTGCTTCCTGTCCTGCAGAAGGCTGCATTTCCTCTTATGCAAGGTGTGCTCAGAGTTCACCCATCCCTGCAGCGACCTGCCCTCCATCACAAGCCCTGCACCTTGCCTCCCTGCCTGGCCCTCTCCTCTGTCCATCATCAGGCATGAAATCTTCCTCCTCCACTGAGAGGACAACTCTGCTCTTTCTGGTCTCTGCCTATTTCAGCCTCTACAGCTTGGCAACAGACACCAACACTGCTGTTCTAGAAAAGTTGCAGGCGGCTTCTTAGGTACTGCATCCTTCTCCACCTCTGCCTGACATTTGAGGCTGATAACCCTTCTCGGTGCCCCGCTTTCTGCATTCCCAAGCCAGGTCATCCCCTCCCTGACTCAATCGCTGCTGCTCCCAGGCTCTGGGTTTAGGCCCTTCCCCTCAGCCAGACCACCCACTGTGTGCCTTCAGCACTCTGCTAGTAGTGAAGATCCCTTAAGAGGATGCTGCAAGCCCAATGAGTCATTGGAACTTAGCTCACTCCAAACTCGACACTTTTGATTGAGAACCTGGGCCTTTCCTGCAGGACACTAAAGCCCCTCAGGTTTGTGCTCACTCCCCAGGGGTCTTACTCCCCGGCTCCCTACCCACTGGGTTCCCTGCCATCCAACCTGAATGTGGCATAGGGCTGGACCTCAGTTCCCCCTTATGGATCACAAGCATGCAGGCTTCTCCATTTTTTGTTTTGTTTTGTTTTGTTTTTGAGTTGGAGTCTCACTCTGTCGCCCAGACTGGAGTGCAGTGGCCGCTCCCAGCCACCGCAGCCTTGACCTGCTGGGCTCCGGCGATCCTTCCGCCTCAGCCTTCCGAGTAGCCGGAATTACAGGCATGCGCTACCACGCCCTGCTGATTTTTTGATTTATTGTAGAGATGAGGTCTCGCTGCCCAGGCAGGTCTCGAACCCACGGGCTCAGGCAATCCACTCACCTCAGCCTCCAAAGGCGCGGGATTACAGGCTGAGCCACCGAGCCCGGCTACCCCTCCAGTTTTAAGTGTGATACCTCTAATGATACTGAGCAACAGTCAGGGTGGACAGAAATAATATGCACGGGAGATGTACAACATTTTAGAAACCTCACAGTTTTGCCAGGCACATGGCTCAAGCCTGTAATCCCGGCACTATGGGAGGCCAAAGCAAGAGTATTGTCTGAGCCCAGGGGTTAGAGACCAGCCTGGGCAATCTGGTGGAACCTCATCCTACAATAAATCAAAAAATTAGCTGGGCGTGGTGGCACGCACCTGTAGTTCCAGCTAATTAGAAGGCTGAGGCAGAAGGATTGTCTAAGTCCGGCAGACTGAGGCTGTGCTGGCAGTGAATGTGCTACTGCACTTCAGCCTGGGCAACGGAGTGAAACTCCAACTCAAAAAAAAAAAAAAGAAATCTCACAGTTTAAGAAACTAGGCTCTGATTTCCTACTCCCAAGCTAGCCAAGCAAGACTTACTCCCTTAGGTTTCATTCTTAAGAAAAATCCTTGGACTATTTCACATCTTCTAACTTCCAAAGTGTTAAGCTTTAGGGGTTAAGAAAGGCTTTGTGAAGGGTAAAGGAGCGTGCCAAGAGGAGAAACACCTTGTACAAAGGCCTGACCTTGGTGATAGCAGGAATGAGAAGTATATCAGTGCAGCTAATGCCCAGACTGTGTGTGTGGGAGTAGGGGGGAGGTGAGTAAGCAGAAAATGAAAATCTGTGGTGTGTGTGGAATGTGGGCACATGTGTGAACATGTGTATGAATGAAGTGTAAGAGTGGGCGGTGCATAAGTGTGATGTGTAGGTGTGGGTATGTGAGTGACGTGAGTGATTGCAGTGTGTGGTGTGTGTATGTGAGTGTATATGAATGTGCATGCAGAGTGTGCATGAGTCTATGAGAGGATGTGGTATGTGTGCTTTGAGAGTGTAAGATGTGTAGATACAATTGTGTTTTTGTGAGTTGCTCTGTGTGTGACAGTGTGTGAATGGCATGTATGAATGTGTGTGTGTTATATGGATGTTTGAGAGCGTATTTATGCTGTATGTCTAATAGTGTGTGTGTGTTGTTTATGTGAATGTATGTGGTATGTGTGTGGTGTGTTTGTGTGTGTTTGGGAGCAAATTAGGAGTGACCAATGCAGTTAGAGGGTCAGCAGGGGTCAGATTGCCAAGGTGAATGACATGCTATGGAGCTTGGACTTTCTCCTAAAGGCGATAAGCAAACACTGATGGATTCTAACTGTAATCATGTTTAGGGCCTGGTACAACTGCAATCCCAGCACTCTGGGAGGCCGAGGCAGGAGAATTGCTTGAGCTCAGGAGTTCAAGACCAGCCTGGGCAATATGGCAAGAACTTGTCTTTACAAAAAATACAACAAAATTAGCTGGGTATGGTGGCGTGCACCCGTAGTCCCAGCTAGAGACTAAAAGGCTGAGACAGAAGGATCATCTGAGCCCAGGAGGTCAAGGCTGCAGTGAACCAGGATCATACCACTGCACTCCAGCCTTGGAGACAGAGTAAGACCCTGTAGTAGTAGTAGTAGTAGTAGTAGTAGTAGTAGTAGTAGTAGTAGTAATGATGACCATCATCATCTTGTTTGTACTTCCAGCTGCTGTGGGGGTAATGGATTCGAGGGAGACAAGTCTGAGGCAGGCAGTTAGGTTAGACTGAGGCTGTTGCAGTCATCCAGGTGGGAGATGACAGCATGAGCAAAGGTGGAGAGAAATCCATTCAAGTTGCTTAGCAAGAAAATGGAAACTCTAACTGCTTGGATGTGAGGATGACAAAAACCATCCAGAATGTGTCTGTTATCCTGGTTGAGGCGACAAGGAGACTGCAGATTCACTATCCCCAGGCCCAGTCCAGGCAAACCCCTACAGATGTCTCAGAGGATCTTTCTCTGGGCACTTCCTCACCTTGCCTGTTCCTCCAGCCCATTACATGACTGGTCTTCTTCATAGAGTTGGGCTCTTATTCTCGCTTTGTCCTCATGAACTCGACCTTTAATTCCTCTTTCTGGGCCCACCCTTCTCTCCTTGTGCCCTGTTCGCAACCCTGTCTCCAAAATCTTCCTGGTCCAGATATCAGGCCCAACACTATTCAGGAGGAATGCAGTCGGAAACAGTCTGAGAGGTATAAGCAGGGCTTGAACTCTGGCATATGGTAGATGGGCCTCCACTGGTGGTGCCCTTGCCGATGATCCTACCAATGTTTGAGGTGAGCCTGGGAGAGGAAATGCAGTTTTGGAGGAAGAAAATAAGTTGTATTTTGGACAGACTGATTTTAAGATGTTCACACGACATCCATGTGGAGCGTCCAGGAAGCAGTGGTGCTGAGCCTGGAAATCAGAGAGGTCAGGGTTAGAGAGAAAAGATTCAAGAGTTGTTGCTAATTCAAGCCATGGAGGGGGTGAGCCCGTCTGGGAATAGAGTGAACAGTAAGAAGTGACTGAGAGAGATGTCTGAATGAGGACAGGTAGGGAAGTTGGCAAAGAAGCATGCATAGAGGCAAGGTAAACCTCAAAAGTGTAATGCCACAAAAGCTGAGTCAGCTTCAAAGGGAAGAGTATCAGTAAGGTAAAAGCTGTCAAGAGATCAAGCAAGGGTGGGCGCAGTGGCTCACGCCTGTAATCCCAGCACTTTGGGAAGCCAAGGTGAGAGGACTGCCTGAACCCACAGGTTTGAAACCAGCCTGGGCAACCTGGTGAGAACTCATCTCTACAATAAATCAAAAAATAAGCCAGGCATGGTGACACGTGCCTGTAGTTCCAGCTACTTGGAAGGCTGAGGCAGAAGGATCGCCTGAGCCCAGCAGCTCAAGGCTGTGGTGGCTGTGAGCATGCCACTGTACTCCAGCCTGGGTGACAAAGTGATACTCCAACTGAAAAAAAAAGAGGTCAAGTAAGAAAAGTACTAAACATGTCCACAGCCTTTAGTGAATAATGACTTGGCATTCATGACCTTGGTTAGAGTGATTTCAACCCCACCGTAATGGCAAAGGCCTACCAGAGTGAAGTGACAAATGAGTAAGAAAATGGAGAAAACATATGATGGTAACACTTAATTCAAAAAGTTTATCTTTGGGCAGAGGGGAGTGGCAGTGGGCATGGACAGGGCAATAGCTAGAGAGGGTTGTGGATTGCAGAACTTTTTTTCAAGATAGCAGAGTTCTGAGTTTGTTTATATGTGGAAGGAAGGGACCAGGAGATATTGTTGGAAAATACACAAGAGAAAAGGGATACTTTATGGGAAAGGGTGCCTTTGACTGAAAAAACATCTCTTCTAGTGTCCTAAAAGAGAAGGAAGAAGGGAAGTGTGAATGTAAATGCTAGGTGGTGGAAAGCTAAGGGAACTCCAGACCCATGGCTTAAATTTTCTCTGTAAAAATGTCTGTCTAGGCCGAGTGTGGTGGCTCACGCCTGTAATCCCAGCACTTTGGGAGGCAGAGGTGAGAGGATTGCCTGAGCCCACAGGTTCAAAACCAGCCTGGGCAACATAGCAAAACCTCATCTCTACAATAAATTAGCTGGGCATGGTGGCATGTGCCTGTAGTTCCAGATACTTGGAAGGCTGAAGCAAAAGGATGACCTGAACCCAGTAGGTCAAGGCTACGGTGGCTGGGAGCGGCCACTGCACTCCAGTCTGGGTGACAGAGTGAGACTCCAACTCTTAAAAAAAAAAAAAAGAGATTTACAAAGGCAGCAGCCACTAACCTAATGCATTCTCCAGCAGCATTTGGTGGCCTGGGGGCAGGTATGGGGGAGACAGGCAGGCAGGGTGGTGAGGATGGCTCAGCAAGAATTTAGGCACATCAAAGACTGCACTGGCTAAGAGGGAATATGAAACCAGGAAGGCTGTCAGATGAGGAAAAAATAAAGAGGGCAGTGGACTAGAGACCTGGAGAGGCTCAGAAACCAGGTGGCCAGGAGGGATCTTCTGAGCAAGCCAGAAGGTTACAACTGTGTGGTCAGAGTAGGTAATCTGAGCGGCAGGAAATCAGAAAATGTTGGCCGTTGGCCCAGTTAACTTCACTGGGAAGAAACAGGCACCAAGAGGTACAGACTTGGCTCTGCACTGGGCAGGTGGGAAGTGGAGCCAGGATGGCATCCGGACTGCAGTTCCTGTTTCGGATCCCTGTGCTGGGATGTCTCAGGGACTTGCTGAGAGCTCTGTACTGAAGAGGCAAGGCTGTTGGAGTAGAAGAGGACACAGGAAGTAAGGGCCAAACTGAAAGTCCAAGACACTAAAAGAATAATACTCAGAAAACTGGTTTCTGCCCCTACAGTGGCCAAGTGACAGGTGGTTAGAGTGGCACAAGACTTCAGGGTGGGACAGTGGTCAGCATGGAACAGGCTGTCAAGACTGGATGGCTAGGGGGCCTTACTGCTCTTGCCGCCAGGCATGCCTCCTCACTCTTTAGTCCTATCACTGCTCTCTCAATTCCAGCCAACACTCCCTGCTTTTCCCACTATCTTCTCCTGAGGACTGCAGGCTGGTAGAAGTTTCTTCCAGTAGGAGGCAGCCTTCCTCCTTTTTTTTCAGTAGGGCCGTTCCTCACCCACTCCTCCCTCCCACATCCCAAAGCCTTCCCCCAGCCCAAGGCCTGTCCATGCCCTCAGGGCCTCCTACCTCCCCACCTCAGACACATCCCTCTCTCCTGGAGACTCTCCTCCCCAGGGACCCTTCAGATCTGTCCCTCCCCTTCAAGACCCTACACTCTCAGAACCCTCCTCACCCCAGGCCTATCCCTTCCCCTTAAGAGCTTATCCCTCTCCCCTCAAGATCCATTCCTCTTCCCATGGGACCCATCCCTCCCACCTCAGGATCCATCCCTCCTCCCTCAGAACTCTTCTCCGCTCTAGACTATCCTTCCCCCTTAAGGACCTGTCTCTCCCCTCAACCCATTCCTTCACACCCCCCCCCCAGGTCCTCCGTACACTCCCCTCTGGGGCTCCATCCCTCCCCGCTTAGGGCCCTCCCAATTCTGAACCCACCCTTCCCCTCTCAGGACCCGTTGCTCTCCCTCAGGACCCTCCCTCTTCAGGACCCACCCATTACTTCCTCAGGACCAATTCCTCTCCCCTCAAGACACTCCTCCTTCAGGACTCCTCCCCTCCCCCTCCGGATCTGTCCCTCGTACCTCAAGACCCATCCCTCCCCCTCTCAGAACCCGTCCCCATCTTCCCTACCCCCACCCTTCTCTGCCCTCTCCACACACAACTCCCAGCTGGAATCCTCTTACTAGAGCGCTCGAGCTGCCTTCACCCATCTGTCTTCTTTCTGGGTCTTCAGCTTCGTGCTCAAACTCTCTGGCCCAGTCCAGTCAGAATCCCCCCTCCCGCCCTCCCGTACTACAGCTCCGCCCCTGTGGCTCTAGCCTACTCCATTAGGACCCGTCCCCTTTCCTCCCCGCTCCCAGCACTGTGGCCTTAAAATTCTGGCCCTGACCCGTCGGGGCCTGCGCCAGGCACAATGACATCGCCCTCAATGCTCTGTCCTCGCCCTGTCGGAGCCCTCTTGTTTCTCTCCCTGACCTCGAACTGTGGACCTGTAACACCTGGGCGCTCTGGCTGAGGAAGGCCCCTAGTTCCCGGCCCGGCTCACCCCGCCTTTGTTTCCCACGGTGGTCTTGGCCTGGTCATGTCCAGGCAGACAATGTCCGCCACCCCAGGGAGGCCTTGCCAGAGGGAGGGGCTGTGGGGCCGTGAGGGCCGCTATCATGGCCGCTGCAACCCAGAGGAGTACTGGCCAGGGAAGGGCTGCATAAACTGGATCCCAAGTTTTGACCTGGGTGGAGGGAAAACTGGAAGCAGCAGGTCTGGGGAGAAAATCAGGAGTTCAATTAAACTGTTTAAAACATAAGCCGGGTTCGGTGGCTCAGCCTGTAATCCCGCGCCTTTGAGAGGCTGAGGTGAGTGGATTGCCTGAGCCCACGGGTTCGAGACCCACCTGGGCAGCGAGACCTCATCTCTACAATAAATCGAAAAATTAGCCGGGCGTGGTAGCGCATGCCTGTAATTCTGGCTACTTGGAAGGCTGAGGCGGAAGGATCGCTGGAGCCCAGCAGGTCGAGACTGCGGTGGCCGGGAGTGCCCACTGCACTCCAGTCTGGGTGACAGAGTGCGACTCCAACTCAAAAACAAACAACAACATTGTGCTGGGCACGGTGACTCACACCTGTAATCCCAGCACTTTGGGAAGCTGAGGCGAGAGGATTGCCTGAATCCAAGGGCTGGAAACCAGCCTGGGCAACTTGGTGAGTCCTAGTTTGTCTCTACAACAGAAATCACAAAAACTAGCCGGGCATGGTAGTGTGTGCCTGTAGTTCCAGCTACTTGGAAGGCTGAGGCGGAAGGATCACCTGAGCCTAGCAGGTCAAGGCTGCGGTGGCTGTGATTATGCCAGTGCACTCCAGCCTGGGTGACAGAGTAAGACTCTGACTCAAAAACAAAAACAAAAAACAAAACCACATTGTATATTGCATTTGTAAGTCGAAGACATTTACTTTTTTTTCTTTTGAGTTGGAGTCTCACTCTGTTACCCAGGCTGGAGAGCAGTGGCATGCTCATGGCCACTGCAACCTTGACTTGTTGGGCTCCAGCGATCTTTACACCTCAGCCTTCCAAGTAGCTGGAACCACAGGCATGTACCACCACACCTGACTAATTTTTTGACTTATTGTAGAGACAAGGGCTCTCCATGGTACCCAGGTTGGTCTCAAACCCCTGGACTCAGGCAATCCTCTGCCTCCCAAAATACCGGGATTATAACCCTGAGCCACCATTCCTGGCCACATTGCAATTTTGATGTGCATTTCCCTAATGACTAGTGATATTGAGTCTCTTTTCATGTGTCTATTGTCCATTTGTATACATTCTTTGAGAAATGTCTATTCAGATCCGTTGCCCAAATGACTTGGGTCATTTGTCTTTTTATTGTTAACTTGTGAGAGCTATATATACTGGATATAGTCTCTTGTCAAATATATGACTTGCAAATATTTTCTCCCATTCTTTAAGTTGATTTTTCACTTTTTTTGAGACAGAGTCTCACTCTGATGCCTAGGTTGGAGTGCAGTGGTAACATCATAGCTCATTGCAGCTTCAAACTACTTAGCTCAAGAAATCCTCCTGCCTCAGCCTCCTGAGTAGCTGGAACTACAGGCACGTGCCACCATGCCCAGCTAAATTTTTTTTTTTTTTTTTTGCTAGAGATGAGGTTCTCACTCCATGTTGCCCAGGCTGGTCTTGAACTTGTGACCTGAAGCCACTGCACCTGTTGCTTTTCACTTTCTTGATAGTGTCTTTTGAAACATAGAAGCTTTTCATTTTTGGGGTGGGTAGGTGAAGTCTCACTCTGTCAACCTGCTGGACTCAGGCGATCCTTCTGCCTCAGCCTTCCAAGTAGCCGGAACTACAGGTATGTGCTACCACACCCAGCTAATTTTTTATTTATTGTAGAGATGAGGTTTTGCCAAGCTGTCTGGGCTGGTGTCAAACCTGCAGGTTTAGGCAATCCACTCGCCTTCGCCTCCCAAAGTGCTGGGATTACAGGCTGATCCTGGCCAGCTTTTCATTTTAATGAAGTCTAATTTATCTGTTTCTCTTGTTGCTTGTGCTTTCATCATATCTAAGAATTCATTGCCAAATCCAAGGTCATGCAGATTCAGTCTTATGTTTTCTTCTAAGAGTTTTACAGTTTTAGCTCTTACATTTAGGGCATTACTTCGTTTTTTATTTCATTTTTTTTTTTTAGTTGAAAGTTGAAATCTTAACTGGGCTCGGTGGCTCAGCCTGTAATCCTGCGCCTTGGGAGGCTGAGGTGAGTGGATTGCCTGAGCCCACGGGTTCGAGACCCGCCTGGGCAACTTGGCGAGACCTCATCTCTACAATAAGTCAAAAAATTAGCCGGGTGTGGTAGCGTGCCCCTGTAGTTCCAGCTCCTTGGAAGGCTGAGGCAGAAGGATTGCCGGAGCCCAGCAGATTGAAGCTGTGGTGGCCGGGAGCGCCCACTGCACTCCAGTCTGGGAGACAGAGTGAGACTCCAACTCAAAAACAAAAAAGTTGAAATCTTATTCTGTCGCCCACGTTGGAATGCAGTGGCACACTCACAGCCACCACAGCCACGACCTGTTAGGTTCAGGTGATCCTTCCACCTCAGCCTTCCAAGTAGTTAGAACTTCATGTGCATCCCACCATGCCCAGCTAATTTTTTTTTTTTGAGTCAGAGTCTCACTCT
This sequence comes from Cephalopachus bancanus, assembly GCA_027257055.1. Classification (NCBI taxonomy): domain Eukaryota; kingdom Metazoa; phylum Chordata; class Mammalia; order Primates; family Tarsiidae; genus Cephalopachus; species Cephalopachus bancanus. Next base: position 1,251,542 of record JAPVLO010000295.1, read on the forward strand.
GTCACCCAGGTTGGAGTGCAGTGGCACACTCATGACCACTGCAACCTCAACCTCCTGGGCTCAGCCTTCCAAACAGCTGGAACTACAGGTGCACGCCACCACACCCAGCTATTTTTTGATTTATTGTAGAAACGTGGTCTCACCAGGTTGCCCAGGCTGGTCTCGAACCCCTGGGCTCAGATAGTCCTCTCGCCTCAGCCTCCTAAAGTACTGAGATTACAGGCATGAGCCACCGCTCCCAGTTTATTTAACTTTTGTATATGGTGTGAGACAGGAGCCCAATGTCATTCTTTTGTACATAGATATCCAGTTTTCTCAGCAGAATTGGTTAAAAAGAGTATTTGTCCCCCATTAAGTTGTCTTGGCACGCTTGCAAAAATCATTTGATCATAGACACAAGGGTTTATTTCTGGACTCCCAATCTATCCCACTGATCTATATGTCTGTGCTTGTGCTAGTGCCACCCAGATTACTTTAGCTTTGTAGTAAGTTTTGAAATCCAGAAGTAAGTCTCCAGCTATCTTCTTTTTCAAAATCACTTTGGCCATTGTGGGCCACTTACAATTTCATATGAATTTTAGAATCAGCTTGTCAACTTCTACAAAGAAACCAGCTGGAATTCTGATGAGGGTTTTGAAGCTGTAGATCAATTTGGGAAGTATTGCTATCTCTACAATATTAAGTCTTCTAATCCATGAACATGGTTTGTTTTTCCATTTACTTATAGCTTTTTAAATTTCTTTCAACAATGCTTGTAGTTTACAAGGTTTACATTTTACATTTCTTTTGTTAAATTTATTCCTAAATGTTTTATTCTTTTTGATGCCATTATAAATTGAATTTTTTCCTCAATTTCATTTTTAGATTATTTATTGCAAGTGCATAGAAATACAATTGATTTTTATAGACCCTGATGGACCTTCCATTCTTTGTATTTTGGGGGCAATGCAACTCTTTCAGATAAAAACATGCTATCTCACTGAATTCTGCGGTCACAGTTTTTAAGGGTCATTCTATGAACACTTCCTTCTGTGGTTAGACTAAGCTCTTAGTTTTGTGGACACAAACTCAAGTCAGACAGACCTCAATTCCTATCCTGACCAATTTTTTTATCATCAAATTTCATATTTGCTCATATACACACTCATTTTATTCATATTTGTTGAACACTCTTCTATGGCCCAAGCTCTGTTTTGGGCACTGAGAAGACAGCAGTAAACAGACAAAACCCTTGTCCTTGTGGAGCTTCTATTCTGATGGAGGGAGATAGGACACACCAATAAGTAAAAGTAAGCTGGGTTTGTTGGCTCAGACTGTAATCCCGCGCCTTGGGAGGCTGAGGTAAGTGGATTGCCTGAGCCCGCGGGTTCGAGACCTGCCTAGGCAACTTGGCGAGTCCTCATCTCTACAATAAATCAAAAACTAGCTGGGTGTGGTAGCGCGTGCCTGTAGTTCCAGCTATTGGAAGGCTGAGGCAGAAGGATCGCCGGAGCCCAGCAGGTCAAGGCTGCGGTGGCCGGGAGCGGCCACTGCACTCCAGTCTGGGTGACAGAGTGAGACTCCAACTCAAAATAATAATAACAATAAGTAAAAGTAGAGGATCTTAGAGAATAACAGTGCTAAGGAAGAAATAGTCCAGAAGAAGGGAAAAGAATAGCTGGAGTGGAGGGAGCTGGTGATTTTAAATGGAAGATCTTACTGAGACAGTCACACTTGAAGAGATAGATGGAAGTATGGGGCCTGCCCTGCACAATGGAATAGTGTTCCAGGAAGAAGTATCCCTTGTACCTGTTGAGTCACTTCACTCTTGCTGCTTTCAAGATTCTCTATCTGGTCACTGCTTTACTAAAGTCTGGTGTGGCCATGTCCTCTTTGAGCTATGGCTGCCGCCATGTTTTCCTAAGCTGTTGCCCTCTCTCCTACCTTGGAAAGGTGAATCTCTTTCTCTCTCTCTTTAATTTACTTTCTAAATAAATTCTATTTTCTAATCTCAATAAAAAGATTCTCTATCTTTCCAAAGTTTAATTATTATGTGTCTAACTTTACTAATCTCTAGTCTGGCCATGTGGCTCTTTGAGCTATAGTCGCCATATTTTCCTATTTTTGGTCCCCTCCTCTGCCCTGGGGAAACGAATCTCTTTTCTCTTTCTAATTTCTGAATAAACTACATTTTCCAATATAATATAATATATAACTGTTCAGTTATCAACAACCAGCAAAAAAATTTACAAGACATGCAATGAAACAAGAAAAGTTAAAATACCACAGTCTTTCCTACCAAAATTTAGCAGCTTCTGTCTTCATTAAGCATTCCCCTGGTTATTGTAAGCTTTTTGTTAGATTCTGGAAACCCAAAAAAGTTTATTGTGAATTTTTTTTTCAGTTTAATCATGGCTTTGGTGGAAGGATGAACTTTTGGAGGTCTCTATTCCTCTATTTTCAGTTGCATCCTGCCTGGTTAGTTTTGAGTCCAAAGGGAAATACAAATATGTTGCATACATCCGTACTCCATGGGCAGTGAAAGTGGGTGTGGCCGGTCCTATAGGCTGGCATAGGAGGCAAACACTGTCCTCAGTGACTCTAGCACCCCTAGTGTCCCCATCTGGGGTCTGGTTTCATGCTAATGTTGGCTTTTCTCAATTCATGCTGAAATAGGTTGGGAATTGCCATCAACAGAGGCACAGGGACTTGGGAGAGGTGACCACATAAATATTCAGCATTGGTAGACTGATCCCATCTGGAAAGGAAGGAAGGAGAAATCCTGATAGGTATGTGGTCCTGAGGATTCTCTGCTCTACCCGAAAGAGCTGAGGTTAAGGTCTTGTAGGCATGATGCACCCAGACCATTTGGACTTGAAAATCCCTTATCACTTCTATCAATCTGAGCTCCTCTCCCTCATTCCCCTGAAGCTGACTGTCTATTTACAGGGCCCTTCCCAGTTGACCACAAGGGACTGAAGTCAGTCTTATGGGACATACAGGAAAGACAGGAGGGTACCTGGGAAAGAGCAGGTGGTCCAGGGAGTGCTGGAGGGCAAGAAAGCCATATGTCACAAAAAGGGCTGGGTTTGGGCCTCCCTGACATGCAGGCTGGGGGAGGAAGCATAGACCTCCATCCATGATGGTCTTGGTCTGATGCATCCCTTCAGGTCTGAGCCATCCCTGGACCAGTCCTGCCCTTGGGAGCCTGGCCTGTTGCTGGGTGTGAGCAGGGCTCAGGACTCTCTTGGGATCAGGATAAAAGCAAGGAGAAATACATTCTCTTTTTTATTAGCACTTTTTTCTTCATTAAGTTTGTCTTTTAAAATACATACTCCTGGCTGAGCTCAGTGACTCAAGCCTGTAATCCCAGCGCTTTGGGAGGGCTAGGCGAGAGGATTGCCTGAGACCAGGGGTTCGAGAACAGCCTGGGCAACTTGTGGAGACCTCGTCTCTACAATAAATCAAAAAATTAGCCAGTCGTGGTGGCACATGCCTGTAATTCCAGCTACTTGGAAGGCTAAGGGGGAAGGATCGCCTGAGCCCAAGCAGGTCAAGGCTGCAGTGGCTTTGAACGTGCCATTTCACTCCAGTCTGAGCAACAGAGTGAGACTCTGACTCAAATAAAATAAAATAATAAAATATAATATAATATACATATGCCTATTGTGAAAATTGTGGAAAGTACATGGAAATATAAAGAAGAAAAAAATCAACTCTACATTCACATACCACCCCCCCACATATCCCCCCAACATCACCAGACAGATACATGGGGAATATCTATTATTTATCTGCCTATTTTTCAAACAGAATGGAGAGTGCAAATATCAGTGTTTAATCTATATTTCATACTTTATACTACAACATTAATACTTATTATAAACATTTTCATTTTGTCCTCATATTTTATTTGCAAATAGCACTTTAAATGATTTCACATTAAGCTTCATCTCATAATTTGCTGAATGATTTTTTTGGTAGTTGCTTGTGTCAGCTTTTCCCACTAACGAATAGGCTGAATCTTTCCGAGGACAGACATCTGCTCCCTGCTCTCCACAGGCCCCCACTTTCCACAGACCCACCTGCCTTCCCCCCATAGTATTATCCTAGTGCTTCTGTCTCTGATCTGAACTTGGCCTTCCCTGCCTCCCACATTCCCACTGCTGGCGCCCCAACTCCCTCACCCAAATATACTAAGTGCTGCCCACTTTCTTCTTATACTGTCCTCATAGAAACAGCATCTAGGTCACAGCAGTCACACCAACCCCTCCATGTGTAGTGTTGAGTTAGACAGTAGGCTGGCTTTGTAATACCATCACCCATACCCCTGCATCATTATTTCTTCCAGCCTGGGTCTATGCGCACGTACCACTCCAGCACCTCTTGAGAGTCCCTGTGGCTTCCGCTTTATATATTTTTGTGTTGTACTTTCTGTGAATTGGTAACCATGAAGTTACTTTCTTTGTTCTGTTTGATGGTTTTACCTGGAATCCAACTTAGCCAAAGTAGATTTTACCATTTCCCTCAGGGACAAGGGCCAAAGCTCATCCAGTGCTCCTCTCCCTCGTGTCCCTGCTGGCCAGTCTCTCCACAATGATCACCTTCTGAGAACAGGCACCAAGAGGAAACCTCTGTCCTGCCTTCTCTCCTTGTCTGGTTGCTTCAAACATTAGGACCACGTGTCCTCTCGGCTGCCCTGGCTGTGCAGGGAAAGTGACCCATGACCACCTCTCTCTCACCATCCTGAAAAGGTTACCCAAATAGACTTTTCCCATATCACCCAAACCCTGGGGTCTGCCCTCTGAAGAAATGGAGGCCAAGAAGGACAGACAACCTAAATCCTATCTCCATCCTCCACCTCAACATATCCAGTTCATCCGTCCTTCTTCCCCACCAGACTCTTTGCCCCATCCTTTGTTTCTTCTCTTTCAAGTTTTTTCTCTTGATGGGCTGCTTCCCCTAGGCTCACAAACTTTATCATCTCCTGGATCCTAAAACAAAACTTTCCCCCAAAAAATCAAAACAAGAAATCGTAAAAAGGCCGGGCGCAGTGGCTCATGCCTATAATCACAGCCCTTTGAGGGGCCGAAGTGAGAGGATTGCCTGAGTCCACGGGTTTGGGATCAGCCTGGGCAACTTGGTGAGACTTCATCTCTACAGTAAATTAAAAAAAAATTAGCTGGGCACGGTGGCGCATGCCTGTAGTTCCAGCTACTTGGAAGGCTGAGGCAGAAAGGTTGCCTGAGCCCAGCAGGTTGAGGCTGTAGTGGCCAGGAGTGTGCCACTACCTTCCAGCCAGGTTGACAGGGTGAGAAGCCAACTCAAAAAAAAAAAAAAAAGAAAGAAAGAAATCATAAAAGACCAGTTAATTCGATTATGCAATTCTGATTTGTTTGGAAAACAAAACAAAATTTATAAATTAAAAGGTAAATAAGCGAGGCTCAGTGGCTCAGCCTGTAACCCCTCACCTTTGGGAGGCTGAGGTGAGTGGATTGCCTGAGCCCGCAGGTTCGAGACCTGCCTGGGCAGCAAGACCTCATCACTACAATAAACCAAAAAATCAGCCAGGCGTGGTAGCGCATGCCTGTAATTTCGGCTACTTGGAAGGCTGAGGCGGAAGGATCGCTGGAGCCTAGCAGGTCGAGGCTGCAGTGGCTGGGAGTGGCCACTGCACTCCAGTCTAGGCGACAGAGTGAGACTCCAACTCAAAAAAAATTTTTTTTAATAAATAAATAAATAAATAAATAAAGGCAAATAAAGCAACAGAACATCTTGCCACACATTGTAGAGTGTTAGCATCAGCAAAGATAGAAGTAACATACCCAGAGGAACACCAGAACTCTTCTGAGGAAACCTCTAAAATGTCCAAAAAAAAGGTCTAAAAAAAATCAATAATACAAATTTATATAGTGGGTTATTTGCTCCTGGGATCAATTTAAATGCCCAATCATTGGGATAAACAATGGCATGTGCATAAGATGGAAATCTTTGCAACTACAATAGGTGTTGTTTTCAAAGAATTATGCCAGAAGCTGCCATGGTACAGGTCTAGTCAGAAGAGGCAGGGTACAAAAGAACATGTAATCTATATGGCTACCAACAGTTTTTGCACAACTTGTGAATTAAGAACAAATTCTACATTTTAAAATGGTTGAAAGAAAATCAAAAGATGAACACCATTTTGTGACACAGGAAAAGTACATGAAATTCAAAAATTAGTACCCATAAATAAAATTTCATTGCCACACATCCTCCCTCATTCACTTTCAGATTGTCTGAAGTAGCTTTCACATGACAACGGCAGACATGAGTGGTTGCCATAGAGACCGTATGGTTGCCAAAGCTGGAAATATTTACCACCTGACCCCTTGCAGAAAATGTTTGCCAACTCCTGAGCTATATAAACATGTAGAGACAGTCTCCAAGGCAACACGGAGCTTTTTAATAGTGACTAACCATGGGATGATTAAACTATCAGTGGTTTTCATCTTTTTTTTTCAATCTTATGTGTTTCCATTCTTTCTCTATAACAAGCATTTACTGCATTTATAACAACCCTGGCAGTGGTGGGAAACTGCTGGGGGATGGGGGGTGGGATTGGTAGTTGACGGAAACTGCTAGGGGAGGGAGGGACATACCTCATCAACAAGGGTACCTGCTGAATCAACGTTTATATACCTAACTCTGAACTGTACCCCACATCTTTATAATAAAAAAAAAGAACAATCCCCAAAATTTGGAAATTTTTGATGAAATTGCATACTCACAAAAATCTTTTCTGCACTTCTGCTCCCCTTATCCTATTCCCTGCCAGCAACTCCACCCCGAAGGGGCTTCTTCCCAAAACAGTGGTAGTGAAGGGAACACTCCTTCAGGACCAAAAGAGAATAGGTTCCCAGCCCCATGCAGGAGTCCAGAGTATAAAGCAATGAGTCAGCTTCTGGTGTGCACGGCTGGGTCTGACCTGCATTCTCTGTTCAGGTGCCATGCCAAGCCCTGCAGAGGTGGTGTTGGGCCACATGAGGCTTTGCCTTTTGGAGCTCTGACCCTTGAGGGGCCCCTTCCTCATGGGGTTTGTCCTGTCCCACAATGACTCATGGTCAGGAGGTCCTCTCCTCCTCACCAGAGAACATAGAGACCAACTTAGTGACCTATGCATCTAATTGTTAGGAGACCCTCCTCTCCGGGCAAGGGGATCAGCAGCTCAGCACAGTGGTTACAATTAAGGGAGGACAGCAGGACATCCCTGTGGTTGGGGGGAAGGTGGTCAGAGAAGAGAACCTGGGAGAACTGACCCGAAAATCAAGGCTAGAGATGAGGCCTTGGGGCTGAGAAATGAAAAGGCAGATGCACGTTTAGGATCCTCTGAGCCAGGCACAGATTTCCTGTGGGGGCAGAGAGGTTACCACCCCAGCCCACTTAAGAAATGGGACTCAGAGAAGCCAGATCATATCAGTCAGCTCATATCAGACAGATAGGAACCTTGGCTAGGCCCTGCCATGGTGTGAAAGTCTGAAACTGCCCTCCCTTGTGCTCCTGGAGGGGATCACCTGGGGTCTTAATGTTTTCTCTGTGTCCCCAGGTATCTTCATGCCTGCATCCCCAGCAGCAGCAAATGAACCACTCCTGGATGAAATGGGGATTATGGCCTTGCTAAGCAACTCACAGTCAAGCCCCACGACAGGCTCTATTGTGAGCCCCCTGGGTCCTCTCAGCACATTGCTGACCAGCCTGGCACCTGCATCACAGAGCAGCCCACTCACTAGCCTCCTGACTGGCCCTCTGAGCAGCCACCTGACCAGCTCCATGCCGATGCCCTCTGGGGGCACACTAGCTAGCTCCCTGGGCCTACCCTCAACTGGACCCCTGAGCAGCTCCACGCCGGTGCCCTCTGGGGGCACACTAGCTAGCTCCCTGGGCCTGCCCTCAACTGGACCCCTGAGCGGCCACCTGACCAGCTCCATGCCGGTGCCCTCTGGGGGCACACTAGCTAGCTCCCTGGGTCTGCCCTCAACTGGACCCCTGAGCAGCTCCATGCCGGTGCCCTCTGGGGGCACACTAGCTAGCTCCCTGGGCCTGCCCTCAACTGGACCCCTGAGCGGCCACCTGACCAGCTCCATGCCGGTGCCCTCTGGGGGCACACTAGCTAGCTCCCTGGGCCTTCCTTCAACTGGACCCCTCAGCGGCCACCTGACAAGCTCTGCAACAGCGCCCCTTGGGGCCACACTGTCCAGCTCCCTGGGCCTGCCTTCAACTGGCCCCCTAACTCCCAGCAGCCCCATGGCTGGCCCTATGGCCATCTCTCAGAGCAGCCCCCTGATATCCCCTGTTGCAGGCACAGTGCCTGTCTCTCTAAGCAGCCCACTACTCAGCTCTGCCACTGCCCCTCTAGGTGTCCCTCAGAACCTTGTGGCCAACCCTATGAGCAATGTGGTGCTGTCAGAGGCCCCAAGATTGCGACTGGCAGAGCCACTCCTTGGATGCCCCACTGGGCCCCACTCAGCTTGTGTGATACCGGCTGCCATCCCCAAAGGTAACAGATGCCATGGGTGGGACGCCTCCTGGACCAGTCCCTGGTCCCCACTAACCTCACTCTAATCTCCCTCTTATTTCTGCCTCCTCCCACATCACTAGTCTCGATCTCTGTTGGGCCTCCCCGGCTGATCCAGGACCCAGAGACTCTCAGCACGGCGTCTGTGGATGCACCCCTCCAGACCTCCACCCCAATCAGCACCATGGGCACACCTGCTCCAGCGACAGCTTTCTCCTACAACACTTCGGATACCCGGGCCCAGCCCAGTGCCCCTCAAGGACAAGTGGTCGCTATGTCTGTCCCTGCCTCCTCAACTGCCTCCCCCACTGTCTCTGTCCTTGCCTCTGCCCCAAACCTTGCTCCCCAGGCCGCCACCAGCTACACCTCCCCAAGCACCACCCGTACCACCCATAGTACCCACCACTCACCCTCTCGAACGCAGCACACCCCTACCCGGAACCTGCCAGCCCCCCCTCCTCCACGAAACCCCCAATCCCCGCCTCGAGCTTCATCCTCCCCAGCTTCAGTCAACGAATTGCGGGGTCCACGCGCCGCGGATCCGTCTCGGAAAAGCATGGCGGAAGTGGAGCGGAAGCTGGCTCACCGCAAGATAAGCAAGTTTCCCGAAAGCACCCGAGGTCAGTGATGCCATAGGGGTTCAGCACAAGTGGATGGGATGCCCAGGCTATCTCCCTGCCACGAGCATGGGCTGCCGACCATGGCCCCTCCCCCTCTCTCACCAGCAGCTCTGCTGATGAGACCCTGTGTCCTCAGAGTCGAAGCAGCTGACCTGGGAGAGGTTGGTGGGCGAGATCGCCTTCCAGCTGGACCGAAGGATCCTGTCCAGCATCTTCCCAGAGCGGGTGCGGCTATACGGCTTTACCGTCTCCAACATCCCAGAGAAGATCATCCAGGTATGTGCCTGGCTGGCCCCCACACACTGCCAGGAGGTCCTGCAGGGATGAGGACATGCTGGTCCATGAGAGTACATGGGGGGGGCCTTACACTCTAGCCAGGCTAAATGTGCCAGGATCCAACAGGCTCTGGGATGGAGGAAGCACAGTGCTCAGTCTGAGAAGCCAGCAGGTGTCTGGGGCACCTGGCATTGGGAGCCCCTGGCTCTGGTCCACAACCTTCTCGGAGGAACGCAAGGCAGTGGGGAAGAGGGGACCCAAACACAGTCGGGCAGCTCTCCCCCTTTAATACTAGAATGACCTCCAGACAAGTGAACCTTGCTCCCAGGAGCCAAGCCAGCAATTGGCAGAGCATCATGGCCCTCCCCAGGCTGGCAAGACCAGCCTCTTCCCCCACCCTGTGGTTATTCTTAAGGGTCACAGGAGGTACAGGGAATGAAAGTCCCAGAGCATGTGAACAGCTAGCAACCTAGTTGCTGGAGACCTCAGGTCTGTAGTTCATTTCAATGTATTCCCAGGATGCCAACCAACTTAGCCTTCTCGGTGGAGGGACATGGAGGACAATGCTTCTGCAAACATACTGTAGCAAGTCTCTATGCCACTGTATGTGACAGGCTGTAGAAGACAGGGGAGTGGAACCAGGTGGGGGTGTGGGTCTACACTTGGCTGGACACCAGGGAGGGAATTGCCCAGAATGAGAGCCAAGCACACTCCTCCCCAGCCATTGTTGGTTGGGACCATCAGGCAGGAATGGTGGACCATGTACCTGTTTATTCACCACTTGGACTTCCCTTGGGAAAACAGCCCCATTGTATCCTCAGCCACTTTTTCTCTCAGGCCATCTTTATCTGTGGATTGTAGACACTGTGTATAGCCTGGGCAGGAGTGACTTTGAGTTACATAGGTCAGTTTTGGATTCAAGTTTGAGCTTGCTTTTTCCTCTGGCTAAAGCATGTTTTGGTTAGGTTTTTTTTGTTGTTTTTTGTTTGTTTATTTGTTTGTTTGTTTGAGTTGGAGTTCTCACTCTGTTGCCCAGGCTGGAGTGCAGTGACACACTCACAGTCACCCCAGCATCCACCTACTGGGCTCTGGCAATCCTTCTGCCTCAGCCTTCCAAGTAGCTGGAACTACAGGTGCATGCTACCATGCCCAGCTAATTTTTTGATTTATCATAGAGACAAGGTCTCGCCAAGTTACCCAGGCTGGTCTTGAATCCCTAGGCTCAGACAATCCTCTTACCTTGGACTACCAAAGTACTGGAATTACAGACTTGAGCCACCACACCCGAACTGATTAGGAGTACAGTAGCATGCTCACAGCTACTGCAGCCTCAACCTGCTGGGCTCAGGCGATCCTTCCACCTCAGCCTTCCAAGTAGCTGGAATCACAGGCATGTACCACCATACCCAACTAATTTATTTTATTTTATTTTTTATTTGTTTTTGAGTCGGAGTCTTGATGTCGCCCAGGCTGGAGTGCAATGGCATGCTCATGGCCACCACAGCCTCGACCTGCTGGGCTCAGGTGATCCTTCTACCTCAGCCTCCCTAGTAGCTGGGTCTACAGGCACATGCCACCATGCCTGGATAATTTTTTAATTTCTTGTAGAGACAAGGTCTGACCAAGTTACCCAGGCTGGTCTCGAACCCCCGGGCTCAGGCAATACTCTTTCCTCCACCTCCCAAAATGCTGGGATATAGGCATGAGCCACCATGCCTGGCTATTTTTTGATTTATTGTAGAGATGAGGTCTCACCAAGTTGCCCCAGCTGGTCGTGAACTCCTGGACTCAGGCAATCTTCTTGCCTCCGCCTCTCAAAGTGCTGAGATTACCAGCATGAGCCCAGCTACTTTTGGTTAGGTTTTTAATGTGGCCAAAATTGTCATCCTTTTTCTTTGTTGTTTATACTTTTCACAACCTGCTTAAGAAATCCTTCCCTATCAGAAAGTCCAGAAAGTATTCAATATTTTCATATTCTACATTATTTTCTTTGTCATCAGTGCAGATGGGCCAGGGTTGTTGAACACTCAGCAGACAACACTGTAGAGATAGAGTTTTTGCTCTAAAATACGGGATCTGATATCTAGCTAGCAAAGATCACATTTAATCAGCAAAAGTCTAGGTGTCCACATAAAAATTAGGTATTAAACTGTGAAAAGAGGATTCCTACGGTTTAAAATGTCTGTTTAAGTGGAAGTTAATAAAAAGCATCAAGTTTTGGCCGGGCTCGCTGGCTCAGCCTGTAATTCCATGCTTTGGGAGGCTGAGGTGAGTGAATTGCCTAAGCCCGAGGGTTCGAGACCCGCCTGGGCAACTTGGCGAGACCTCATCTCGACAATAAATCAAAAAAAATTAGCTGAGCGTGGTAGCGCGTGCCTGTAGTTCCAGCTACTTGGAAGGTTGAGGCGGAGGGATCGCCGGAGCCCAGCAGGTCGAGGCTGCGGTGGCCAGGAGCGGCCACTGCACTCCAGTCTGGGCGACAAAGACTCCAACTCAAAAAAAAAAAAAGCATCAAGCTTTGACATGGGAGTTGGCTGCGCCAGCCCTCCCCTTCACAGTGCTCCTTAAGCTTAGCATGGAAATTGTTGCTCAGGCCAAAGGATTTCACAATTGCAGCACTCAACAGTACCACCTAGGGAAAAAGCAGGCAAGGGAAAGGGCCGTGTATGTGAGGTAGCATTTCTTTTGGAATTTGAGGGAGTCCAAGCTAGCTTGGTGCCCCTTGAGACATGTTGGCAGCTTCGGGGGTCTCAGGCTCTCCCCACAACATTCTGTCATTCTGTCCAAGAGCCACCACCAACTCCAGGCTCACTGGCTATTCACCTTCCACCAGCAATGACCAGCTCCATCAAGATGGTACACATGCTGCAGGGTACAGTGGCTCACATCTATAATCCCAGCACTTTGGGAGGCCGAGATGAGAGGATTGCCTGAGCACCATGGGTTCGAGACCAGTCCAGGCAACTTGGCGAGACTTCATCTCTACAATAAATCAAAAATTAGCCGGGCATGGTGATACATGCCTGTAGTTCCAGCTACTTGGAAGGCTGAGGTGGAAGGATCGCCTAAGCCCAGCAGGACGAGGCTGCAGTAGCCGTAAGCGTGCCACTGCATTCCAGCCTGTGTGACAGAGTGAGACTCCAACTCCAAAAAAATAATAAAAAGATTGAATACATGCTGCCCAAGCTCAGGTCCCTGGTTCCTCCTGGAAAGCAGCTCAGTGGAGCCCACCCATGGAGAGGTTGCCTCTGGATCAAGGCTGACACCCACCCCATCCCACCCCCTACCCGCACTCAATTGGCCCTCTGTAGGACCCACTGCAGGCTGACTGACATATGGTCGCACTTGGGAATCATAGCCACCTCTTTGTCTCAAGGCTGTCCTACCTGCCTGGCTAGGCCATTTGCTGGTTACCGTCTGCGCGTAATTCCACTTTGCCCTGCATTTTAGTTCCCATCCTCAAAATATTTTGTTTTTCTGCACGTTGAACTCCAATGCCAGTGTTTGCTAAAATCCCTAAATTCAACCCAGATCTGCTAAATCTACTCAAACCTGGTATTGCTAAACAAAGGTTGTTTGCTTCACAAATGCTATATGGCTTTGTGCCACATGACTGAAAAGCCCTCACAGAGCCCCACTGGTCAGTGAAGATGCATTGTCTTTTTCCTTCTTTTTTTTTAATGAGTTCACACATAGTTATGCCATATACATATATATATATGTGTGTATATATATATTTTTTGTTTGTTTGTTTGGTTTTTTTTAGTCAGTGTCTCACTCTGTTTCCCAGGCTGAAGTACAGTGGTACAATCACAGCCACCACAGCCTAGACCTGCTGGGCTCAGGCGATCCTTTTGCCTCAGCCCTCCAAGAAGCGGGAACTACAGGTGTGTGCCACAACATCCAGCTAATTTTTAAATTTTTATTGTAGAGACGAGGTCTCACCAAGTTGCCCAAGTTGGTCTCAAACCTCTGGGCTCAGGCAATCCTCTTGCCTCCACTTCCCAAAGTGCTAGGATTACAGGTGAGCTACCATGCCGGGTCTGTTATGCCATCTTTTAAACCCAACTAAAAACGTCCTGGTCCTCATGCCTGTCACCTTTTCTGCTCTATGGGAGACGTTCCAAGCTCCGTTGCTCTTGGCACCCTAATCCTAGCACGCCCTGAGTACAGCTGCATCAGTGTGAGGGAGCTGAGAGTAATGCAAGTGTGGTGGATGGTGCCTTGTGACTGCATGCAGCTGGGTCCCTGCTGTCCCCTCATACTCTCTGGAGTCCTACTCACAAGTCAACTGAGAATTTTTTTTTTTTTTTTTTGGTCTGTTTGGGTGGGGGTCCCACTTGCCCAGGCTGGGCTCAGATGATCCTTCTGCCTTCCAAGTAGCTGGAACCACAGGCATGTGCCACCTTGCCTAGCTAATTTTTTGATTTATTGTAAAGACGAGGTCTCGCCATGTTGCTCAGGCTGGTCTTGAACCCCTGGACTCAGGCAATCCTCTTGCCTCTGCTTCCCAAAGTGCTGGGATTACAGATGTGAGCCACCACACACGGCTGAGAATGTTTTTAAATTTTGTATAATTATTTGACATCCAGCTACATTGACAAACCCTCTTACTAGTTCTCATATCCTGTATATTCTTGGTTTGTCTTTATAGACAATGCTGTCTACAAATAAAGACAATCGCAATTCTCTTCTAATTTTTTTTTTTTTTTTGAGTTGGAGTCTCACTCTGTCGCCCAGACTGGAGTGCAGTGGCATGCTCATGGCCACAGCTACTTTGACCTGCTGGGCTCAGGCAATCCTTCCACCTCAGTCTTCCAAGTAGCTGGAACCACAGGTATACGCCACCACGCCCAGCTAATTTTTTGATGAGGTCTTGCCAAGTTGCCCAGGCTGGTTTCAAACCTGTGGGCTCAGGCAATCCTCTCACCTCAGCCTCCCAAAGTGCTGGGATTGTAGGCATGAGCCACCACGCCCTGCCCTCTTCTGATTTTTAAGTCTCATTTCTTTATCATATCATAGCTGCTTTTTTTTTTTTTTTGAGTTGGAGTCTCACTCTGTCACCCAGACTGGAGTGCAGTGGCTGCTCCCGGCCCCCGCAGCCTCGACCTGCTGGGCTCCGGCGATCCTTCCGCCTCAGCCTTCCAAGTAGCCGGAATTACAGGTGCGCGCTACCACGCCCGGCTGATTTTTTGCTTTATTGTAGAGATGAGGTCTCGCTGCCCAGGCGGGTCTCGAACCCACGGGCTCAGGCAATCCACTCACCTCAGCCTCCCAAAGTCGCGGGATTACAGGCTGAGCCACCGAGCCCGGCTGCTTTTTTTTTTTTTTTTAAGAGACAGAGTCTCAGGCTAGGTATGGTGGCTCATGCCTGTAATCCCAGCACTTGGGGAGGTGAAGGTGGGAGGATTGCTTGAGCCCAAGAGTTTGAGACCAGCCTAGGCAACATAGTGAGACTTTATCTCTACAAAAAAATTGTTTTTAATTAGCCAGGTGTGTGGTGCATGCCTATAGTTCCAGCTACTCAGGAGGCTGAGAAAGGAGGATCACCTGAGAAGGTCAAGGCTGCAGTGAGTCCTGATCATGCCACTGCACTCCAGCCTGGGCAAGTGAGATTCCCTCTCAGAGAGGGAGAGATTGTCTTGCTCTGTCACCCAGACTGGGGTGCAGTGGCATACTCACAGCTTACTGCAACCTTGAACTTGAATTCCTGGGCTCAAGTGATCCTCCCAGTTCAGTCTCCAAAAGCTCTGGGATTGCAGGCAGAAGCCACTGCACCCACAGTGTTCTCTTATGTAATTGAGCCTTAGCTTCCCCAGGGGAATTTATCCAGGTACAGCATGTGGCATTAGCAATAGCACAGACATCACTGTGTTCAACTAATGGATAATCACGAGCAATTCTGTTATCTAAAACTACCCTGCCAAGAGAAGTTGATGAAGGTTGCTGTGTGGCAATGTCTTTTTTTTTTTTTTTCCTTTTGAGTTGGAGTCTCACTCTGTCGCCCAGATTGGAGTGCAGTGGCCGCTCCCAGCCACCGCAGCCTCAACCTGCCGGGCTCCAGTGATCCTTCTGCCTCAGCCTTCCAAGTAGCCGGAATTACAGGCATGTGCTACCACTCCCGGCTGATTTTTTTATTTGTTTTAGAGATGAGGTGTCGCGGCCCAGGAGGCAATGTCTTTATGTGTAGTCTGTGAGAGTTCCTAGAGAAATGAACAGATTCCTTATCACATGTTTATTAGCAGCTATGCCATCCTCTGTACAAGGACTCTGTCAAAAGAAGCAAATTCAGTGTCCTAAACGCTACCAGGTAACTCATGCATGACCCTTTGAGTTTTTGATGTAACGAAGGGAGGCTAGTCCAATGATTACTCCAGTAATCAGTTTCAGATCTATTATGTACTGAGAACAAAGTGTTCAAATAAACAGTTAATGCCCCAGATTGAGTTCCCCCATCCACAAGTATAAATGTATCCAGATGGGGTACATATGATTCTTTTAGAGAGAAGGCTTCTATAGGCCGTTCAGTTAAACTGTGGGTCTGTTTTGTTATTACATCCAGTTAGTAATCCTTTTTTAAAAAAAAATTCATTACAGTCTGACCTGGCACGGTGCCTCGTGCCTATAATCCCAGCATTTTGGGAGACTGAGGTAAAAGGATTGCCTGAGCCCATGGGTTCACGACCTGCCTGGACAGCTTGGCAAGACCTCATCTTTACAATAAATCAAAAATTAACCAGGTGTGGTGGCGTCTGCCTGTGGTTCCAGCTTCTTAGAAGGCTGAAGTGGAAGGGTCACCCAAACACAGCAGGTTGAGGCTGTGGTGGCCGTGAGTGTGCCACTGCACTCCAGCCGGGGCAACAGAGTGAGACTCTGACTCCAAAAAAAAAAAAATTCATTCTAATAATTTTGTTCACAAATGCTAAAGATTCCTAAGGAAAGGTGTGTAAATTTTGTTCTGTTGCAGATTCCAGAGGCCCAATTAGGAGACTACCAGTTTGACTAAGTTAAACAGAGTTTACAAGTTGAAGTAGTAGGAAAGCTTAACTCTATAAGAAGGTTCAGGTATATAACTGGAGCATTCATTTGGTGTTGGAATACCAGTAAGGCTTGTCACAGGATGAACTAAGGGGTCACCAGCAGAGTGGACAGATCAGAATTTCAGATGACAGATCCAACAATTAGTAGGGTCTTCCCTGTGGCAACAGATTGGGAAATGTGGATAAGGGGATTGACTTTCCATGAAAAAAAAGGGAGAAAACAAAGAAAAGAATAACAGTGGGGCAAGGCATGGTGGCTCATACCTATAATCCCAGCACTTTGGGAGACTGAGATGGAAGGATCACTTGAGCCCGGGAGTTTGAGACCAGCCTAGGCAACATAGCAAGACTTCATCTCTCTACAAGAAATTTTAAAAATTAGCCAGATGTGGTGGCACATGCCTGTAGTCCCAGCTATTTGGGAAGCTGAGCCGGAAGGATCACCTGAGTCCAGGTAGTTGAGGCTGTAGTGAGCTGTGATTGTGGCACTGCATTCCAGCCTGGGCGACAGAGAGACGCTGACAAAATTAAAAAATAAAAATAATAGCCGGGCTCAGTGGCTCAGCCTGTAATCCCGCGCCTTTGGGAGGCTGAGGTGAATGGATTGCCTGAGCCCGTGGGTTTGAGACCCGCCTGGGCAGAGAGACCTCATCTCTACAATAAATAAAAAAATCAGCCGGGCGTGGTAGCACATGCCTGTAATTTCGGCTACTTGGAAGGCTGAGGCGGAAGGATCGCCGGAGCCCAGCAGGTCGAGGCTGCGGTGACCAGGAGCGGCCACTGCACTCCAGTCTGGGAGACAGAGTGAGACTCCAACTCAAAAAAAATAAAAAATAAAAAAAATAATAACAGTGGGGAAACATATACAGGCCTGATCTGGTCATCTTGGGAAAACTGTCCACTTCAAATGCTGTCTACTTCAATTCCAAGAAATTTTTAGTTTTATGAACAGGAGTGAGTGCAAATCCAATTAGGAATAGCGCTTTCTCTGTGTATAACCAGAAATTGACCCCTTTAAATTTGGTGGCACAGGGTTAGTTAACAAGACCCAATATGGGCCTTTCCAGCATAGTTGAGAGAGTCCTTTTGCAAATATCTTTTCCAACAGACAAAATCTCCTGGTAACGTTATGATGTCTTAGGTTTTCATCTCCTGGGAGTGCACTGTAAAAAGATTGTTATACCACAGTACAATTCTTAATCATAGTCTCAATTATACCTTTACAATACTGCAGTATGTCACCTTTTATCAATTTTGGGTCAAAAATAGTTGGAGCCAAATGCATGAAGTGTTCAAAAATTATTTCAAATTATTAGAGTTTATGTAATCCAAAGGGGTGGTTCTTAAGTTCAAAAGTACTATAGGTAATGCTTTTGGACAAGGCAAAAGTAGGAGTTTCACAAATTTTGCTAATTGGATCTTTTTTGTTTGAGTCGGGGTCTCACTCTTTCACCCAGGTTGGAGTACAGTCGCACGCTCACAGCCACTGCAACCTTGACCTGCTGGGCTCAGGCAATCCTTCCACCTCAGCCTTTCAAGTAGCTGGAACTACAGGTGAGAGCCACCACGCCCAGCTAGTTTTTTTATTTATTGCAGAGATGAGGTCTCGCCAAGTTCCCTAGCCTGGTCTCGAGCCTGTGGGCTCAGGCAACCTCTTGCCTCTGTCTCCCAAAGTGCTGGGATTACAGGCGTGAGCCACCATGCCAGGCATTAATTAGACCTTAAGAGTACCATGGGTGAACTGGGCATGGTGGCTCATGCCTGTAATCCCAGCACTTTGGAAGGCAGAGGTGAGAGGATTGCCTGAGCCCAGGGGTTTGAGACCAAGACTGGGCAACTTGATAAGACCTCATCTCTGCAAATCAAAAAAATTAGCCAGATATGGTGATACATGCCTGTGGTTCCAGCTATTTGTGAGGCTGAGGCAGAAGGATCACCTGAGCCCCTCAGGTTGAGGCTGTGGTGGCCATGAGTGTGCCACCGCATTCTAGCCTGGGAGACAGAGACTCAAATTCAAACTCAAAAAAAAAAAAAAAAGAGTACCATTGGTAAGCTGAGTGTGGTGGCATGCTCTTGTAGTCCCAGCTACTTGGGAGGCTGAGGTGGGAGGATTGCTTGAGTTCAGAGTTACTTTTCTCCAAAAAAGAAAAGAGTACCATTAGTGCATTCATGTTCAGTCAGTCCAGAAGATTGAGGATAATATACCCAATGAAAATATTGTAAGATTGGTGAAATAGCACATACCTATTTTACAGTTTGTTAAGTGAAGTGGGTTGCATTATCTCTGTGGAGCCCGGGGGGGCTTCCCAGGTAGGGATGATGATGATGATGATGATGATGATGACGATGATGATGATTATTTGAGTCAGAGTCTCACTCTGTCACCCAGGCTCACAGCCACCACAGCCTTGACCTGCTAGACTCAGGCGATTCTGCCACTTCAGCCTTCCAAGTAGCTGGAACGACAGGTGCCCCCCACCACACCAGCTAGTTAATTTTTTTGATTTATTGTAGAGACGAGGTCTCACCAACTTACCCAGGCTGGTCTTGAACCCTGAGCTCAAGCAATCCTCTCACCTCAGCCTTCCAAAGTGCTGGGATTACAGGTAGGAGTCACTGTGCTCGGCTGGGATTATTTTCTAAATAGAACTTTAGCCACTGTTGAAGCAGTGACCTATCTACAAGGAAACGCTTCAACCCCAATGGGAGAATGTACGGATCACAACTAAAATATATGTAAGGGTGGTAACTGGATAAAGTTCATATGCCAAACTTCAAATGGCCCATTAGGTAGGTCAAGATAGCCAGGGGCCATACATACAGGCTTTCCAGGAATGAATTTGGGACAGGTGGGGCAGGCCTGATAAGTACTTTTCTTTTTGAACTGTTGGAGTCTCATTCTGTCACCCAGGCTGGAATGCAGTGGCACACTCACGGCCACTGCAGCCTCAACCTGCTGTGCTCAGGTGATCCTTCCGCCTCAGCCTTCCAAGTAGCTGGAACTACAGGCATGCACAACCACACCCAGCTAATTTTTTTGATTTTTTGTAGAGATGAGGTCTCGTCAAGTTGCCCAGGATGGTCTTGAACCCATGAGCTCAGGCAATCCTCTTACCTTGGCCTCCCAAAGTGCTGGGATTATAGATGTGAGCCACCGCGCCCAGCCGATAAGCACTTTTGATGTTACTCCACCAAAAATTGTTTTATAAAGGTGATCATTGTTTTTTGTAGCCCAGTGGCTTAGGTTGTGTATAGGAGTTAACAGTGGGGATATCATGGAGTCCGGCAGGAGAGGATTTTAATTTGGTCTAAACCAGAGTTCTCTATTATTGAACCAGCAGCCATTATTTTCCCAGAGTTGTTTTTCAGCATTTCGTGCCCAATTCTGTGCATCTTTAGTAATTATTCTAAGATCATCCTTTGGAAATTTTTCCAGCTGGGCCATGAAAAAGAATTGATCAGTAGGACCCTTAACAGCAGCATTCCTAGCAGCTCTATCTAGGTGGTTCTAGCCTCCATGGAGTCTTGCTTCGAATGGCCTGGAACCTTAATAATGGCCAGAACTGCAGGTAATTGAATGGGATCTAATCTTTGACATAAGGCTTGTTTTTTATTGTGT
This sequence comes from Cephalopachus bancanus, assembly GCA_027257055.1. Taxonomy (NCBI): domain Eukaryota; kingdom Metazoa; phylum Chordata; class Mammalia; order Primates; family Tarsiidae; genus Cephalopachus; species Cephalopachus bancanus. Next base: position 1,271,630 of record JAPVLO010000295.1, read on the forward strand.
CTCCACTGAAAGTGAGAAAACCCCTTTGCTCCGTAATGTTCCAAAATCATGAGCAACTCAAGATGCATATCTGTCATCTACATAAATGCTAGCGGTTTTTCTCTCAGCAGGAAGGCAGGCTTGAGTAAGGGCAAATAGCTCCGCCTACTGGGCTGAGGTGGCTGAAGGCAAAAGGGTTGCTTCTACAGTCTCAAAGGCAGTGATATTAACATAACCTGTACAATATTTACCAATTTCATTTTTTAAATATGAGCCATCTATGAACCGGATAGCTCAGCATTGTCCATGAACGTTTCCTATAAATACTTTTGAGGAGTTCAAAGATGATCTGTTAAAGTCAGAGTCATACGACATCTTGTTCAAGGGTAGAGGAAGGAGGATGGCATGATTAAGATTATTATAAGGAGGCCAGGCGTGGTGGCTCACGCCAGTAATCTCAGTACTTTGGGAGGCAGAGGTGAGAGGATTGCCTGGTTAGAGACCAGCCTGGGCAACTTGACAAGACTTCATCTCTACAATTAAAAAAAAAAAGCTGGGTGTAGGGACACGCGCCTGTAGTTCCAGCTACTTGGAAGGCTGAGGCAGAGGGATTGCCTGAGCCCAGCAGGTCGAGGCTGCGGCGGCCGTGAAAGTGTCACTACACTCCAGCCTGGGCAACAGAGTGAGACTCCAACTCAAAAAAAAAAAAAAAAAAGATTACTGCAAGGATAAAGGGTAATGTAGGGGAACGGTTAACAGAAGGATCTCATAAGCGGTCCCCTCCCACTCAGGTCCCCTCCCATTCTGGGAGCTTTTCTGTCCTCTCAATAAATCCTGCTTTTATTTATTTATTTATTTATTTATTTATTTATTTATTTATTTATTTTTGAGTTGGAGTCTCACTCTGTCACCCAGACTAGAGTGCAGTTGCCGCTCCCGGCCACCGCAGCCTCGACCTGCTGGGCTCCGGTGATCCTTCCGCCTCAGCCTTCCGAGTAGCCGGAATTACAGGCATGCACTACCACGCCTGGCTGATAAATCCTGCTTAAAAAAAAAAAAAAAAAGAGGCTGGGCTCGGTGGCTCAACCTGTAATCCCAGCACTTTGGGAGGCCAAGGTGAGTGGATTACCTGAGCCGGAGGGTTCGATACCCACCGGGCCACTTGGCAAGACCTTGTCTCTACAATAAACCAAAAATTGGCCAGACGTGGTAGTGCACGCCTGTAGTTCTGGCTATTTGAAAGGCTGAGGCGGAAGGATCACCGGAGCCCAGCAGGTTGAGCCTGCAGTGGCCGGGAGCGGCCACTGCACTCCAGTCTGGGTGACAGGGTGAGACTCCAACTCAAAAAAAAGAGGCGAGACTGCTAGCACAAAGGTGTTGAATATAATGAGAATTCAAAACAGCTTCCCATGGCATGGGGCACAAAAATAGTCAAGGTGGATCCCATTATTATGTTTTTAAGCCTCAAGTCTTTTAGATGACCATTATTATTTCGTTAGTGGATTTGACCAGTAGGACAGTGGCAGGGACAGCCCTTAGATGAGGAGGGTACTGAAGGGAACCTGGGTCTAGTTGTTGACTATAGTATCCTACTAGTGATGCTGTTCTTCATGCCTTTGAATTAGAACTCCTATCTTAGGGTTATTTCCTTCCTTTTCATATACAAAAAGGAAGAAAGGGAGTTGATAATTAGGGTGACTAAAGGCTGGAGGATTTAGTAGTTCCCCTTTTAGTTTATCAAATGCTACAGTTTCAGGGTCTTCACAAATAATGGGGTAAGGTGTAACGGTCTTAAGCAGAGCATATAAGGGTTTAAGCCAGAAGGGAAAAGTTGAGGACCCAGCAACAATAGGAATCAGAAAGTCCAAGAAACCCACAAAGTTGACACTTAACTTTGGTTTCAGGAAACTGTAAGGAAATTGTAAGATGCCAGTCTGTATCTAATTGTAGCTCACTTTCTGAAATTAACTGGCCTAAATACTTTACTTGTGGTTTTATTAGTTGTAACAGCTCTTTAGAAACTATGACTTTTGACAGCTAAAAGTTGCAATAAATGTACACTGTCTTCTTCATGTGCTTTCAGAGAGAGGAGAAGGTCATCCACATATTACAGTAAAGTGAATCCTTGAGCAAAGTAACATCCTCTAGATCAGTTTTAGGATTTGTGAAAGTAAGAGGGACTTTCTGTGAAGCTTTGGGTTATCACCATCCAGATATAATGTTACCCTTCTCAAGAAAAGGCAAAAAAAAGTATTGGCTGACTCAGTCAACCAGGATATTAAAAAATGGACTGCATGCTGGGCTCGGTGGCTCAGCCTGTAATCCCACGCTTTGGGAGGCTGAGGTGAGTGAATTGCCTGAGCCCATGGGTTCGAGACCCACCTGGGCAACTTGGTGAGACCTCATCTCTACAATAAATAAAAAAAAATTAGCCGGGCATGGTAGCAAGCGCCTGTAGTTCCAGCTACTTGGAAGGCCAAGTGGGAAGGATTGCTGGAACCCAGCAGGTTGAGGCTGTGGTGGCCGGGAGCGGCCACTGCACTCCAGTCTGGGCGACAGTGAGACTCCAACTCAAAATAAAAGATGCACTGCGTAAATCAGTAACAGTGAAGAGTTTGCTGCTGGTTGGGATCATGGTCAGCAAGGTATAGGGGTTTGGGACAACTGAGTTGCTGTAGGATACAATATTGTTTATTGCATGAACATCTTGAACAAATCTCCATCTACAGCCATTAGGTTTCTTTACTAGCAGGATTGAGTTGTTACAAGGGTGCATGGGATAATAAGATTTTGGCCCTTATGTTCTTCAGTGATGGGTTTAATGCCCAGTAGAGCTTCTCTGCTTAAAGAGTACTGGTTAATCCCAGGCAGATGTTTCAATGGGTTGAACTGAATCTTAGTAAGAGATACACTGTGAATACTACCTATATCTGTTGATGATTTTGCTCATAAGCAGATGAATATTAAGTTAGATAGAATAAATAAGATCTAGTGTTTGGTAGCAAAATAAGATGGTTATAGTTAATGACAATTTATTCTGTATTTCAAAATAACAAAATGAGTGGAATTGGGGCCAGGTACAGTGGCTCATGCATGTAATCCCAGCACTTTGGGAGGCCAAAGCAAGAGGATTGCTTGAGCTCAGGAGCTCAAGATAGCCTGAGTAACATAGTGAGACTTCATCTCTACAAAAAACAAAAAAAATTAGCCAGCTGTGATGACACATGTCTGTAATCCTAGCTACTTAAGAGGCTGGGGTGGGAAGATCGTTGAGCTCAGGAGTTTGAGGCTGTGTTTAGCCGTTATCATGCCACTGCACTCTAGCCTGAGTGAGAGTGAGACCCTCCCTGACTAAAAAAAAAAAAAAAAAAAAAGAGAGTGGAATTGGAATGTTCCTATCTCAAAGAAATTATAAATGCTTGAGTTGACAGATGATAGATATCCAAATTACCCTGATTATATCATTACACATTATATGCTTATATCAAAACATCACATGTATCTGACAAATATGTACAATCATTATATATATAAATATTTAAAATTTTAAAAGAAAAAACAATTAAATAAAATAAATGAGTATTTGATTCAGTACAGTGAATTAAGTTGGGTGTTTTTTGTTATTTGAATAAAGAACAGCACAGTAAATAAGGAAATTCAGAGAGTCAGAGGGCTCTGGACTCTGGCCAGTTTGACTTGGTTTATCAAATTTTAAAATTATTTCTCCCTTTCAGGAGAAATAATATGATATTTTCCCAAGAAATCTCAGCTAAGAGGTGGGCTGGAGTAGAGCTATTAAGTAAAAAGGAGTGGGTATCCTATAAAGAACCAAAGTGGAAAGGGAGAGGTAAGGATATAAAGACATATGGCACCTGTTTGAGCTCTCTGTTATTTGGATTTTAGCCAGGCATGTGGCTCATGCCTATAATTCCAGCACAATGAACTCTAGTATTACTCTGAGGTGGGGGCTAGTTGAGGTTGGTAGAGTTGACCACCAACAGGGTAGCCCCAGGATCTATTAGGACAGTTAGGACCTCTTTCTCAATCTGAAGGGTTATTTCCCCAAGATGACTGAAGGGAAAGATGGAGAAGTGCCCCTATAGTTCCTCAGAGCCCCATCGTTGGGAATGTATTACTTCGAGGTTTTTGAGGGAGAGTTTATTTGGCCTTCTTTAACTTATAGCAATCTCTCTTCTAGTGCCCAAGCTAGAAGCCAAGAGGATTTTTTGGGTGGGTGGGGTGTCTCCATTCATTAAAACTGAAGATCAAGGATTTTGGTAGTTTTTTTTTTACTGGTATCCCCCAGAGTACAGACTAGCTGATTAGTCAAATTTACTAAATCCGGAGTGGGCACGGTTTCCCATTCAATGCAGGTTTTTGTTTTTGTTTTTGTTTTTTTGAGTTGGAGTCTCACTCTGTTGCCCAGACTGGAGTGCAGTGGCCGCTCCCGGCTACCGCAGCCTCAACCTGCTGGGCTCCGGCGATCCTTCCGCCTCAGCCTTCCAAGTAGCCGGAATTACAGGCATGAGCTACCACCCCCGGCTGATTTTTTGTTTTATTGTAGAGATGAGGTCTCGCCAAGTTGCCCAGGCGGGTCTCGAACCCGTGGACTCAGGCAATCCACTCACCCCGGCCTCCCAAAGCACGGGATTACAGGCTGAGCCACCAAACCCGGCATCAATGCAGGTTTTTTAAAAAAGATGGGAGAGTTCTAAAGAGAGGTCATTCACAAACATAAAATTAAAGACTACTCAGGGTAGAATCAGTATCCATAAGAAGTCCAAAGTTCAGGGAGAAACCCCTTATCAACAAGGGCGCCTGAATGATGCATATTTGCATACTAACCCTTAACTGTACCCCACAATTTTAAAATAAAAAATATTGATTTAAAAAAAAAAGAAGCCCAAAGTTTTCCTTGAAGACAACCTGAGCTGGGTGCGGTGGCTCATGCCTGTAATACCAGCACTTTGGGAGGCAGAGGCAAGAGAATTGCCTGAGCCCTCAGGTTCAAGACCAGCATGGGCAATATGGCAAGACCTCGTCTCTTCAATAAATAAAAAAATTAGGTGGGCATGGTGGTGCACACCTGTAGTTCCAGCTACTTGGAAGGCTGAGGCAGAAGGATCACCTGAGCCCAGCAGGCCAAGGTTGCATTGGCCTTCAGGGTGTCACTGCACTACAGCCTGGGCAACAGACAGAGTGAGACTTCTATTCAAAAGCCTGGGCAACAGACAGAGTGAGACTTCTATTCAAAAAAAAAAAAAAGACAACCTGGAGTTGGCTATAATAATTATGAACCGGTTCATTAAGTTATTTGGTAAAAACTTGGATCTTGTTCCAAGTGAAAGCCTTAAGGGCCAGGTGCGGTGGCTCACACCTATAATCCCAGCACTTTGGGAGGCCAAGGTGAGAAAATTGCCTGAGCCCACAGGTTCCAGACCAGTCTGGGAAACTTGGCAACACCTCATCTCTACAATAAATCAAGAAAAAATTAGCCGGGCGAGATGGCGCATGCCTATGGTTGCAGCTACTTGGAAGGCTTAGGCGGAAGGATCGCCTGAGCCCAGCAGATGGAGGCAGCGGTGGCCGTGAGCATGCCACTATACTCCAGCCAGGGCACAGAGTGAGACTCTGACACAAAAAAAAAAAAGAAAGAAAGAAAAAGCCTTGGGGAAGGTTGTATTGATGGCCTCATGAAGGTGTCTAGCTAAATTATGATTCTCTTCCGAATATTGGGATGTTTGTTTTTCTGTCTCAGTCAGGCTGAGTCCATTTGGGTTTGGCCACCCAGTTAGGCCAAACATGTGAACCAACAAGTATAAATTTAAAGCCGGGCTGATGAATCGGGATTACTATGTTAAATTCATCAGCAAATCAGTGAGGGTCTTCAGTGACTTTTGGAAATTCCTTGGCAATGATTTGGAGTTCTGTTTTAATTTGAGGAACATAGGAGACTTAGGGTTTATCTAGGTCATCAGTGGATTTTATCTTTTTTTTTTTTTTTTTTTTTGAGTTAGAGTCTCACAGTGTCACCCAGACTGGAGTGCAGTGGCCGCTCCCAGCCACTGCAGCCTCAACCTGCCGGGCTCCGGAGATCCTTCCGCCTCAGCCTTCCAAGTAGCCAGAACTACAGACGCACGCTACCACACCCATCTAGTTTTTTAAAAATTTATTGTAGAGATGAGGTCTCGCCAAGTTACCCTGGCGGGTCTCAAACCCGCGGGCTCAGGCAATCCACTCGCCTTGGCCTCCCAAAGTGCTGGGATTACAGGCTGAGCCACAGAGCCCGGCTGGATTTTATCTTAAGGGGATAGGTTCCAGTTGAGAAGTGGTGGGGCTGAGGAGTCTGAGAAGAGAGGAAGTTTAGCCAGAGAAGGATAAAGAGAAGATGCAAAGTTGTAGAAAAGGGAGGGGGAGGCACCAGAGTGAAGAAAGGTTGGGCCTCTAAGGCCTTTTTATCCCCTTTTAATTGTGTTTGTCTCATACCTTGAGATAGTATTTTGCAGTGAGTCACTTTTTCCTGAACGTGCTTAGAAGTCTCAACTGAAATACATGTCCCATTCAGGTTGTTTAACCCTGCAGCCACAGTCTTCTACTTTAGTTCTAAGAAAAACCAATATAGCCAGGCTCGGTGGCTCAGCCTGCAATCCTGCGCCTTTGGGAGGCTGAGGTGAGTGGATTGCCTGAGCCCACGGATTCGAGACCTGCCTAGGCGGCGAGACCTCATCTCTACAATAAATCAAAAAATCAGCCGGGCGTGGTAGCGCATGCCTGTAATTCTGGCTACTTGGAAGGCTGAGGCGGAAGGATCGCCGGAGCCCAACAGGTCGAGGCTGCGTTGGCCGGGAGCAGCCACTGCACTCCAGTCTGGGTGATCGGGCGAGACTCCAATTCAAAAAAAAAAAAAAAGAAAGAAAGAAAAACCAATATTGGGGAGTTTGAATGATCTCCATTATGGCCATTGAAGTTCTAAATTTTCCTTGGTGTAATTTGTCCATCAACCAGCTTTAATATTTGAACACATAACTGGCTGAAGTCCCTAAAAGGGGACTATCTTTGCATGCCTTAAAATTTGGGAATCCCACTATGTTTGTTTTAGAGACAGAGTTTCATTCTGTCACCCAAACTAGAGAGTAGTGGTGCAATCACAGCTCCTTACAGCCTCGAACTCCTGGGCTCAAATACCAAATCCTAGCTTCCTGAATAGTTGGGTCGACAGACGTGCCACCACCAATTAATGTTTAAATATTTTTATAGAGAGCGGGTCTCACTATGTTGCCCAGGCTAGTCTCAAACTACTGACCTCTGATCCTCTCACTTTTACCTAACAAAACATTGGGATTACAGATGTGAGCTACTATGTCCTGTTTAAACAGGAAAAATTTAACTCACCAAAATCTAACTAGGTGCACAGGCCAACCAAAAATGAAACCAAAAAGGTACTCACCAGAAAAAAAATGTCCTTTTATAAAGACTATATAAGACCAGATCCCAAATAAAGTCTGAGAACTCAAGCAAAGGGAGGGAGTTGGACCCAAGAAAGGACTCTCCATCCAGCCAAAAGAGGACTCAGTTGTGGAGATCACAATGGGCACAAGTGGTACCATCACGTGGTTCCAGGAGTTGTCAATCTAGAAAAGGCTTGTCCTCTCTGGGCCCCACGTTTTTGTTTTTTTTTTTAATTGGACTCTCACTCTGTTGCCCAGGCTGGAGTGCAGTGGCATGTTCATGGCCACCACAGCCTCGACCTACTGGGCTCAGGTGATCCTTCCATCTCAGCCTTCCAAGTAGCTGAAACTACATTCATGAGCCACCATGCCTAGCTAAATTTTTTATTTACTGTAGAGATGAAGTCTTGCCAAGTTGCCCAGGTTGGTCTTGAACCAGTGGGCTCAGGCAGTCCTTTCACCTTGGCCTCCCAAAGTGCTGGGATTATAGACGTGAGCCACCACACCCAGCCTGGGTCCCACTTCTAACAACAGATTATGTCAACCCAAAAAGAAACTCAGAGAGACAGACTTTCCAGAACAAATGAGTTTATTTGGGAATAGCAGAAGATTGCACTCCAGGATATGTGTGCTATGATGGATCATTGGCATATGGGGGCAGGAGGTCGGGGGAAAGGGGAAACTTTTAAAGACAAAGAGAAGAAGTTCACATAAGCTGCTTTGAAACAAAGTTCTTAGGTCACAGAAGCTCACTGCTGTTGCCCTTGTTCATTGATGGAGATGGCCATTGCTAGGTGAGTGTTCTTGTGCAAGTGGCATATCTAAAATGCTGAGGACGTTTTAGTGTTAAGTCCTGTTACCAGACTATGTGCAGGAGTGTCTTGCAATAAGTCCTGTTACAGGCCTGTGTGCATGAGGACTTCTTCCTCATGACTTCCCCTGACTTTGTTTTGTTAGAGTTTGACACAAGTGACTCCATTTTGGTACCAGCAACTTTCATGGAGCTTTTGGTTGTCTTTGTATTGATTTCTAGGACTTGCCCTGTGCTCAGACTTTATTTGGGATCTGGTCTTATATAGCCTTTGTAAAAAGACTTTTTTTTTTCTGGTGAGTACCTTTTTGGTTTCATTTTGGTTTCATTTAGACATTGATCTGTGACATCTGCTGCCATTTCCTTATCATGGAGCATGTGGCCAGTGTCACGGGTTCTCCAGGACAGAAGATCTGGGTGCTGAGCACATGCACTCATCTCGGAGGAAAGTATATATATAGTCACACATTCTCTCCTCCACATGCCATCCAACACCACATCCTGCTACTGATTCTCCATCTAAAGACGAAGGTGCCAAAACAACGTATACATATTTTAAGCAAGGAAAAAAGCTGTATTAAAATTGTAATACCCAATATATACCAATAACCAAAGATGAATACAAGTCACATTTGACTTCTGCAATTACAAGAGGCACTGAAAGTGGTTATTATCAGCATCCAGACACTTCTGATTACTACAAACTAAAAGTAATACATAGCTTACATCTTTAAAAATGTGGGCACATTCTTTTGACACCTCCAGTATATTTTCTCATCTACTCACTTCTTTTCTCATCTACTCCTACCCTGGTCCACAGCTGCCGTTACTTCTTCCCTGGACCACAGCTACCTTTCCTCCTCCATCCACTCATTCCTGACTAGTATCAAACCAAGTGCACACCAAACAATCCTCAGTCATCTCACCCTCTAACTGGGGAGGCCTTCAGTAAATAAGTAAAGCAATAAATATATATGATGAGGGTCAGGGGGTGATGCATGCATGTGGGGGAGGGAGCTTAGAGATGGTGGTATGGCCTTGAAGTCTCTACCTACCCAGATCCTGGTCTCATACTTCAACATCATGGGCACCTTTACCTTCTTTTAGGGACAGCCAGAGTGATATTTTTGAAACACAACTCTGCTGCAAAGAGAGAGTCCACTGACATTTCCCACAATTAGGATCCTGGACACCATCTCCCAAGGTGAAAAGATCCCACATAGTCTGATGCTGACCACACAGGCACTGTGCTTGGTGCTCACTGGGGTAATTTTCTTCAATCCTCAGAACAGACCTGTCATGTGATACTGTAATTTCCATGACACAGCAGGGAAACTGAGGATCAAACCCAGTGTGGTGACAGAAGCAGCCATTGAACCCAACTTTCTGTGGGCCTTTTCCTCTTGTGATGAGCCTTGCTGGAAACTTCCTAGACATCCCGTGTGCATGCAGTTCCTTTGTCTGGAAGGCTCAGGGGCCAAGAGACTTAGCTAGGAAGACGAATGTGTCCCAGGTGCTGACCAGGGAGCTGAGGCCAGAGGGTCGAGGTCACTTTGGCTAAGCGGGTCCTGAGTCCAACCCTCTGCTTAGTGCTCTGCTCACATGACCAGCCTAGGAGTTGCAGCAAGGGAGTCTTCCCAGGGAAAGAGATGCCTAAACAGCTTGTCTGGGGGAAGTAGTGAGGAAGAATATTCCCAGAAAGTTGGGAACCAGCATATCAGACATCTGGGGCACAGTGGGACAGCAGCTGGAGGAGGGCATGCAGGGCCAGATTGGGGACTCTGAAAGTCGGCCCTGGCCCCAAGAGATGGAGCAATAGGAACATCAGGAGGGGCAGTGGGAACATCAGGAGGGGCTCAGTCAGGAAGGGAGACCACCCAACTTCCACTTCAGGCTTTGTGCAGATGGGGGGCAGGGCTGTGCCTGGAAGCAGGGGCAGCTGTGTCTTCGACAGACAGGCTGCATAATTGGCAAGGTCCAGTGCAAAATGAAAATACAGGACCCTAGCCGGACTCGGTGGCTCAGCCTCTAATCCCGTGCCTTTGGGAGGCTGAGGTGAGTGGATTGCCTGAGTCCGCAGGTTCGAGACCCGCCTGGGCAACTTGGCAAGACCTCATCTCTACAATAAATCAAAAACTAGCCAGGCGTGGTAGCGCGCGCCTGTAGTTCTAGCTACTTGGAAGGCTGAGGCGGAAGGATTGCCGGAGCCCAGCAGGTCGAGGCTGTGGTGGCCGGAAGTGGCCACTGCACTCCAGTCTGGGTGACAGAGTGAGACTCCAACTCAAAAAAAAAAAAAAAAGAAAGAAAGAAAATACAGGGCCCTTGTTTAAAACTCAGTAAAAACTTCAGGATGGTGACAGCAGAGCATTAAGCTGGGAACAGGGCTTTACATGTCTGCCCAGGTCACATGCCCAGGAGGCAGTGGCAGGCGGGGTGAAATGTGGTGCCGTCTTTAAGATGAGATGCTGCAGGACATAGTCACTGCCTGGCTGGAGGGATGCAGGCCATTAGGAAGTGAGTGGAGACTGACACAGATGTTGCCGATCCCCAGGTCTGGACCTTGGGAGCAGGTAGGTGGGGGGGGACGGGACCTCAGTGCTGAGGTCAACAGCACATGGCTGAGATTCAGTCAGTTCAGTGTTGGGGATAAAAGGAAGTCTCACAGGGGGTATACAGGCCAGAAGGTGCTAAAGATGGAGCCCAGGATAAGGAAGAAGGGGCCTCCAGGAGGCAGAGAAGGAGCAGGAAAGGGAGCCAGGAGGCCTGGGAAAGACCCTGAGACTCCTAGACCAGGCAACCCTGGAGGCTTTAGGAGTCCCATGCTCCCTGTCCTCAGTCTCTGGTGGCCTCAGTCCATTTCCAAATTCCTGGAGGTGGATGAAGCAGATGTCAAGGATGGAGTGTCCTCTTCCTCTCCTGTGGCTAAGGCCCCATTGGGGGACTTTGGGGAACTACTTGCCCTACCTAAGTTAGGCCTTGGGGAGCTTTCCATCAGGCTCTGCTCACTGGGGTCTTCTATCCCAGACCCTTCAGACCTGTCTCCCAGGACACCTCTATCTGCACCCCTTTGATCATAGTCCTCCTGCAGCCTCTTGTGCCCCTTAGTCTTTCCGTTGCCTGCCGGTGTGGGGGAGGTGTGGGGCAGGAGGGTCCCTGATGACCGCTCTCCCCACAGGCCTCCCTGAACCCCAGTGACCACAAGCTGGACGAAGAGCTATGCCAGACGCTCACACAGCGCTACGTGAGCATCATGAACAGACTGCATAGTCTGGGCTATAATGGACAGGTGCACCCTGCACTGACAGAGCAGCTGGTAAATGCCTACGGCATCCTTCGCGAGCGGCCTGAGCTGGCAGCCTCTGAGGGCGGGTCCTACACGGTGGATTTCCTGCAGCGAGTGCTGGTAGAGACCGTGCACCCCAGCATGCTCGCGGATGCATTGCTGCTGCTCTCGTGCCTCAACCAGCTGGCACACGACGATGGCAAGCCCATGTTCATCTGGTGACACTGGTACCCGGCTGGCCCAGGCTTGCTCTGCCCCATACCCCTGTGCACCACTATTAAAGCTTCCCACAGATGCTGGCCACTGCATCTGTGCCAGCACTCCTCTGTGGTGGCTCACTGGGCCATTGCTCCACACCCCTTCAGTCCTGACTGTCCTGGAAGTCCACGCCCATCCTAGGGCCTAGAGACCAAGGCCTATTAGCTATCTGGCTGGGGTGAAGGTTGGTCTGAAGGCCCCCCAAGCTCCCCTCACTTGGCTCTGGGAGCAGCAGGAGCTCCTGAGACTTGGAGCAGGAATCAGGATGGAGTGGAGTAGTTAGGGAAGGGCTGTAGCTCTGTGCCAGCAGCACCCTTGAGTGGCACAGAGCTGGAAGCTCAGTGCCAAGCCAAAGGCAGAGGTGGGAGGAGACAAGGATGTGAGTATGCCCGTTCTTCCCTCCATATTAGACAGAGGTTGGGGGAGGGGGTCTTCCAGATCTGGAAGAGAGTGGGGCATCAGAGGAAAGAGAGCCAGGAGAAAGCAACCTCACCCGAACCCAGGCATGGGGCAACCCAGAAAAATGGCAGCCCCTTCCCAAGACACCCAAGGTCCAGGAAAAAGAGGCTCACTCCACAAGGTCCCAGAGACCTGGGGTGGGGAATTCAGGGGAGGAGCACGGCTGGATAGGGTAGCAGAAGGTGCAATGGGGGTAGGATGGGGTGCTGGGAGGTAATCTGTAGACTGTGATAGGAAGGGCTTGTAGATAGTGCAGGAAGCTAAGGGGTGTCGGCCAGGACAGGCTGTTCCTGAAGAGGAAGTGCATGAGGAGAAGGGCAATGGGGGCCTAAAAGTGAAAAAGAGAGTCCCTACCTGAGGGAGGCCTGGGCTGCAATGGGGGGAAGGGTGATAAGGACCCTAACTGAGCACCAGTGCATGCCAGCCAGCCAGCGAGGATGGCAGAAGAGAACAAAGGAGCCACAGGGTCTGGGTCCAAATGGGAATCTTGTCAGCAACCAGCAAGAGAGAGTGCAGGGACAGACAGAGTGTGTGGGATATGCTGGGGCCCTCCCAGGATGTCCAGGCCTTCCCTACTCCTAGACCCCCTGAGATTTCAGGACATCCAGTCAGATAGCTGAGCCTCTTGTTCAGTCCCTGGGAAAGGCAGGGAACGACTTGACAAAATCCCCACCTCCCTGCCAGCCAGGGTGAAGGGTATCCCTGACCCCAATGCCAGGGCTCTTTAAGAGACATTTGTACCCAGCTGACGACAAGAGTAGGCGCTAGTTCACAGCCCTCATTAGAAAGGTAATCCCAGCACTTTGGGAGGCCGAGGTGAGATTGCCTGAGCCCACGGGTTCCAGACCAGCCTGGGCAACAAGGCGAGACCTCATCTCTACCATAAATTAAAAAACAAAATTAGCTGGGCATGGTGGTACAGCAAGTCGTTCCAGTGACGTAGAAAACTGAGGCAGAAGAATCACCTGAGCCCAGCAGGTCGAGACTGAGGTGGCTGTGAGCACGCCACTGCACTCCAGCCTGGGCAAAAGAGTGAGACTCCAACGGAAGGAAGGAAGGAAGGAAGGAAGGAAGGAAGGAAGGAAGGAAGGAAGGAAGGAAGGAAGGAAGGAAGGAAGGAAGGAAGGAAGGAAGGAAGGAAGGAAGGAAGGAAGGAAGGAAGGAAGGAAGGAAGGAAGGAAGGAAGGAAGGAAGGAAGGAAGGAAGGAAGGAAGGAAGGAAGGAAGGAAGGAAGGAAGGAAGGAAGGAAGGAAGGAAGGAAGGAAGGAAGGAAGGAAGGAAGGAAGGAAGGAAGGAAGGAAGGAAGGAAGGAAGGAAGGAAGGAGCCCAGCAGCACCTGGGAGTTCCTGGCTGAGCTGTCCTGGGAACCACCGGAACAGGTGCCTAGTGCTCCCTCAATGGGGAACTGGGGAACCTGAGGAACTTGGCTTCTGGCCGGCTCACGTGCCTTGGCTGAGCAGTGCGCAGGGCTGAACCAACGGTCCCTCTCCCCCAGACTGGAAGCTCCTTAGGGTAGGGTCACCACTGCCAGCCAGCCTTTTGGGGAATTTTGCCGCGCTGGACAGGAGGCTAGTTAGGCCACTCCAAGACCATCCTCCATCTGGAGTCGGGTCTTGGAACTCAGGTGCCAGACACTGGGGGGCAGCAAAGAGACGTGTTGCGGGGGAGGCCGGGGTGGATTCTGCCGTCTGGGCAGCCAGAGCGCACAGCCTATTCCATGCTGATTTGAGGGGTTAGCAGTGGGGGTTTGTGGAGCGGGATGCAGCGCACACAGCTCTCTCTTCCCCAGCGCTGCGACGGCTCAAACTCAAGAAGGGTCTCCCTCCACTTGATGCTGGGTGTACCCCGGATCCCGCTTGCATTGGGCCGGGCTCTGAGGTTTTCCCCCTGCAGCCTTCAGGAGTGGATGAGGCCAGGCAATGGGGAACTGAGAGGGTCCGGCTGTGAGGTCAGGGTCCCTTTCGTTTTTTTCTTTTGTTCTCCCCAACGGCCGCCGAAGTCGCACGCGGTTAGCGGACTGCGGCTTCCGGAAGCGCCCCATCTCCCTACGCCCGAAAGTACACCAGGCGCGCTCTGCGCACAGGTAGCGCCACGTGATCTTGCCCATGCAGCTGGCGGTGATACGCGTATTAGTCGATTTGCTTTCTGGAAGCGAATGAGTCTCTCGTGGGCCAGAGAGCGCCGTACGCCATGCAGTCCCCGCCCGACTGGCCCCCGGCGCCCGACGCCCTGCGGCCGTCGCCCTTCCCGCATCCGGTGCTGCACGCCCTCCACGGCATGGCCCGCGTGCTGCTCTTCCCGTCCTACTGGGCCCTGGATCAGCTGCTGGGCTGCTGTGCACCAGCGGCACGCCTGAGATGCCTGAGAGCGGCGGCGGGCGGCGGAGCGGCGCTGCTGCTGCTGCTGCTGGTCGGACTGCCCCTGGCACTGCCCGGCCTACTGCTCTGGCTGCCGCTGCAGGCTTGCCGCCGGCCCTTCTGCTACCAGCCCCCTCCGCTGTGCTGGGTGCCGCCCGCACCCTGGCGTCCGCCTGCTGAGCTCAGGCGCTGCTTCGTTTTCCTCACAGCCAATTTGTGCCTGTTTGCTGATGGGCTGGCACGCTTCAGCAACCTGTGGAACAGCCAGCGGCGGGCGGAGGCCATTGGCGCCGCGTTGCTAGCCGGCCTGCGGCCTGCGCTCTATCAGGCTACGGACTGCAGCCAGCTGTGGCCCGAGGAGCCGCATGGGGTGCTGACGGCTGCAGTGCCTGTGGGTCTGGACTTTGTGTGCCTACAGGAAGTGTTTGACCTGCGTGCGGCTCGTCGCTTGGTGGACCGCCTGGCGCCTGCTCTGGGCCCAGTGCTGTACGATGTGGGCACATTCGGCCTACAGCCGGGGCCGCACCTCAAGCTGCTGGGCAGCGGGCTGCTGCTGGCCTCGCGGTACCCGCTGCTGCGTGCCACCTTTCGTTGCTTCCCCAATGGGCGTCGAGAGGACGCGCTGGCCTCCAAAGGACTACTTTCTGCACAGGTACCAGCCCTCCTGCCGCGGCGTGGCGAGGGGATGGGATGTTGGGCCGAGCGAGCCATGGGAGCTGGGACTGTCCATGGTGTTGCAGGCTCAGCTGGGCAGCCTGAACGGGCGCCGCATCGTGGGATTCCTGCACTGCACGCACTTGCATGCACCGACTGGTGAGACTTGTGGGTGGGGTCATCCGAGCATGGTCTGGTCATGCAGCCCCCTCTCACCTTGGCGGCGATGGGCCTGTACTTCCATCTGCACCTCTGCTCCCCACCTGCCATCGTTTGTTCATTGCGGCGGGCACCGGAATGCGAAGTACCTGGGTGGGCTCACAGATCAGGAACTGGGAAGAGGCCGGGCGTCCAGGATGTGGATACAGATCCTGGGCTGAACAGATTCCACGCCCCTTCCCTCCTTAGAGGACGGGCGCTTGCGCTGCAAACAGCTGACACTGTTGCTGGACTGGGCTGAGCAGTTTGAGGCTGAGAGCAGCCAGAGTGATGAGGTCGTGGCCTTCAGCGTGCTCCTGGGCGACCTAAACTTTGACAACTGCTCCAAAGGTGAGGGGAGGCCGGGGAAGGGCGGGGCCAGAAGCCCCGCCCCTGCCCACCGAACACCGCCTCTCTCCGCAGACCACCAGTGGGAGCAAAAGCACGCGCTCTTCAGCCGCTTCCGGGACCCCTGCCGGCTGGGCACACGCCGGGAGCAGCCCTGGGCCCTTGGTACCGCGTGAGGGGGGATAGGGGGCTGGAGGTGCAGAGGGGGCAGTTGACCTGAGAAGTGCCCGTTGGCAGAAACTCCTGCTGATACCACCCTCCCCTGGACCCCCACAGGGACGGTACTGAGCACTTCCATGCTCCATCACTCTGTGGCCTGTTCTCCCGAGATGCTGCGGAGGTGAGTCGCGACCTGGGAACCAGGTACAACCCGTCCCCAGCGCAGAGGGGTGCCCTATCCTTGGTGACACCGCTCCTCCCCAGGGCCCTGGAGCAAGAGAAAGGGCGCCAGCTCTACCTGGCAGGCCCTCTTGACCGACGCCGCCGGGCTAAACCCTGGAGGGGCCGGCGCCTGGACTACATCACGTACCGGGGAGTACCCGGGGGCCTGCTGAGCCCAGTAAGTGCCAGAGCTCCGGGCAGCTGGGCCTGCCGGTCCTGAGATGACCCTTCAACCTGTCTCCCGCCCCCAGGAGGTGGAACAGGTAACATTCAGTACGGCCCTGGCGGGGCTCACGGACCACCTAGCGGTGGGCTTGCACCTCCGAGTTTCGGCGGCGTCTTCATAGCATAGGCATACACTGATGACAGGCGCACGGCAGGTGGAAACAAACTACGACGCAGAGCACGAATTTGGCCTGGTAGCTGTGCCCCGACTTCAGGGATCTTTATTGGGGTGGAGGGAGCTCACACGGCCTCCTGGGCCCGGCGGTACTCATAGACACTGCCGCGCTCGGGGAAGGCCGGCGCTTGGGGAGGCGACCCTGGCGGTAGGGCTGGGTCTTCTGGGTCCCCGTAGCCCCCGCCGCCAGGAGTGTGGAGGCAGAACACATCCTGTGGAGCAAGGAAGCAGGTTCAGCGGGCGTGGCCCCTCTGTTCCCCGCACCAGTCCTCTCCCCAGCTGGAGCAGCGTCTGTCACCCGCCCCTTCCCCCTCTCACCCACCCTGGAGGCCCAATACACGTCCTCTTTCCTTCTGAAGCCAAATTAAATTCGACCTCTGGTTATTTCTGCAACAGTTCACTGACTGTGGGATGGGGGCCAACGAGGGGGGCGGGGGAAGGAACAGGACAGGCAGCAACCCTCACCCCAGGGTATACGGTCACAGACGTCTTCCCACCCAAATTCACCATCCGGCCATCCTTTCGGATTAACAGGTTTAGGCCACGGGCTCCAGGCTCGCCCCCTGTGAGGAAAGATGAGGCAAGGTGTCCAAGGAGGCACGGAAGAAACAGGGAAAGGGAGACCTGGCAGAGGGCCAAGACTAGGCAGGGCAAGGGAAAGACCCTCCAGGAGGGGCCGGGGAACCGCCCACCGTGGAGGCCGTAGGGCCGGAAGGCGCGGCGCTCAGTAAGTACAGACAGCAGCGCCTCCTCGCGGAAGAGCAGCTCACGGATCACACCGTCGCCACCGCGGAAGCGGCCTCCGCCCCCAGAGCCCGATCTCAGCTCGAAGCGGCGCAGGACGACCGGGTATCTGTGCGGGTGAGAGACTCAGTGCGGCCCGAGCTCATGCTCCCACCCCAGCCCGGCTCTCTAGCTGCCAGCGGTGCAGCTTACCGGCTCTCCAGGATCTCAGGGTCTGTGATGCGTGTGTTGGTCATGTGACTATGCACCCCGCTGCGCCCCTGCCAGCCGGGGCCTGCGCCTGCACCGCCTGCCACAGTCTCATAGTAGCCCATGTGGGCGTTGCCCAGAGTCACATTGTTCATGCAGCCCTGACGGGGGCAAGCAAACACTTCACTCAGCTGGGGTGGGACATTCTCTCCCTTCCAGTCCCCAAGCCTGCCCACTCAGCCAGCCCTAAGTCTGCACCCAGCCTGCCCCTGCACCTGGGAGGCGGCACAGGCCCCAAAGGCCCGCAGGATGACATCCACCACACGCTGGGACGTGAGCACGTTGCCGCCCACCACTGCTGCCTCAGGGGATGGGTCCAGGATGGAGCCTTTAGGAATCAGGACACGTACGGGTGCCAGGCAGCCCTGTGTATGGGCAGGTGGCTCTCAGGGGCAGTTGGGAGCAGGCCCCACTCTCAGGGAGAAACACTTTGACAGCACCCTTTGAGACACTCCATGGTTGGGCTGACCTTGCCTTCAGGCTCACTCAGGGTAGCCTTGGACTCAGGGACCCCCCTCACGCACACACCCTTGCAAACCTGGTTGAGTGGGATGTCACGGCCCACCAGACAACGCAAGCAGTAGATGAGGGCAGACAGCGTTATAGCCCGAGGTGCATTGAGATTGCCAAATACCTCTGGTCCAGTTCCACTGAAGTCAAACACGGCACTGCCCTGCTGGCCAGAGGGGAGGGAAAGGATGTCAGCTGCCAGCACCATGCCCCTACCCTGAAGAGGCATTCTCCCTGTGGCCTGACCTGATTCAGGTTGATCTGCACATGAAGGCGGATAGGGGAACCATCATCCATGTGGTCCTCCGCAGACACCTCAAGGGGCAAGCCCCGGGTCTGCCGGGAGCTTCCAAAGGCACGCAGCATGTCTCGCACTGCCAACTCTGCATTTGCCTGCAAGGAGCGAGTTTAGCAAAACCATACCATCTCCAGGGTGGCCCAGCTGGCCCACTCTTCTGCCCTGGCCCACCTGAATATGGCCCATGTACGCCTGCACCACGTCCAGGCCATACTGCCCAATGAGCTCCCCCACCAGCTGGATGCCCTTCTGGTTGGCTGCCACTTGGGCACGGAGGTCCGAGAGGTTGTCATGCAGGTTCCTGGTTCCGCTACAGCTGGGGATCTTGCCTGGTGCCCGCAGGGCCTCAGTCACCGCTGGATGGACAGGGTTGGTACTCAGCCCCCTCCAAGCCTGGGGCCACCTGGTGCTCTGTTCCACATGTACTGCATCCCCACTGGACACTGGGATCCCCATGTTGGCCCTTCATTGACTCCCTACCCCCCCGCTGACTCCCCTGGTGCTCCACAGACCCCCAGACTCCACCATTCTGCTGAGCCTTCTCCCTCCCACAGTCCAGCACCCCATGGCACCCTAGGCTTGGGAAGGCAGCTGTACCAATGACCTCACTGGAGCTGGAGGTGCCAGGACTGGGGGGCAGTCAGGTTTGCCTCTCAGCAAACTCTCTTCCCTCCATCATCACTCCTGCCCTCTGTAGGCCTCCTTTCCCGCCCCTCTCCCAAGAGAAGATCTACTTCCTTTGATGTTCCCCTACTCGCATTGCCCTCAGACCTGCTAGCTCCCCATGCCTCACACCCACCTCCTCACCAAATGTCTTGAAAGAGCATCAGGTGCCTGTCTGCATGTTCCCCCATCTCAGATTTTTCAAATCTGGACAAGGTCTCCAGCTTCTGACAAGCAGTGAGGTCTGTCTGTCCGAGGGACTACTCCCCACTGTAGGAAAACCCCTCTTCCTTCAATCCTGGGTCAGGGTCCTTTCTGAGGCACCCTGGTCACGGAGCCCTCCGCCATGTCCTACACATGTCCCTCCATAATCCACATCTGCTCCAGCTCACACTGACCAAAAGAGCAGCCAGGACTGGGTCACCCTATCTGTGACCTCAGTACCCAGAACAGCCTATGGATCTGTTACCCCTACCCTCTACCCTGGCCACGTTGCCTCCCCTCACTCCAGGATGGATGCCTCCCTAGACTCCCAGATCCCTGCAACCTCAAACCAGGCTTGTTTTCCCCTATCCTCCCCACCATGCACCACTATAGCTTCTGTGCCACCTTCTCTGCAGCTGCTCAGCACCAGGGCCTCCACCTCCAGCTGTCCAAACCTGACCCCTGCCCCTCCAAATCGCATCAAATACCTGCCTCCACTTCCAAAACAATTCCCCCGCCCTCCACCCAGCCTAGGACTCAGCATCATCCAGGGCAACTGCAGCAACCCCCACCCCATTACCCGCACCGTGCCTCAGGGCTGCTCTTGGATCCATTTCCTCTCTGTACATGAATGCACCGGCAGACCAGTGCAAGCCCAGCTGAAAACTCTTCACAGCCACCCACCATTCAGTGACTCAGATCCAGGCCTAGAAAACTCTCCAGAAGCCTAAACCCCTGACTCCTGGCCCCACTGTTTCTCTGCAACCTCCACTCAGTGTGGACTGCACACACCACAAGCAGCCACCCACCTTGAAACTGGCTCATTTCCCTGACCCTGAATGTCTTGGCCAACTCCCTACCCCCAAAACCACCTCAGGCAGAATTCATCTCAGCTCCTGTGATCTGATCTGCAACCCATGGGATTACCACCTATCTAGCCCCAGCCTGCTGAAGAACCACCCCAGCCCTACTCCCACTCACCCTCCTCCTGGAAGACGCCCCCCTGGACGAGTTTGAAGGACAAAAAGACAGCACCCTCCTGTTGCAGCATGGTGGAGTGGGGTGGCATGGAGCCCGGTGTAATGCCCCCAATGTCTGCATGGTGCCCACGGCTGGCCACATAGAACACAGGCCGTGTCTGACCTGGCCAAAACACCTAGGGAGGAGGAGAGCAACTGTCAGCTGTATAAGCTGCTCGTGCCCCACCAAAGGCACCCAGGCAGTGGCCCTCACCGGTGTGATGACAGTCAGGTCTGGAAGATGGCTGCCCCCTGCACTGGGGTGGTTGCTCAGCAACACGTCACCAGGGTATAGGTCAGCCCCCATGTGCTGGATCTGAAACCAAGAGATAGGTGTAGAGTGGGAAAGAGGAGAGCAGGGGCCAGGGCAGGTGAGGGGGTCAGGGAAAGGGGCCCACCACACCTGGAACTGCACAGTCTCCTGCATGGCACCCAGGTGCACAGGGATGTGGGGGGCATTGGAGACCAGCCCCCCGTCGGGCCCAAAGAGGGCACAGGAGAAGTCGAGGCGTTCCTTGATGTTGGTGGAGATGGCTGTGCGCTGCAGGATGCGACCCATCTGCTCTGGGGACACAGAGTAACCCGATGCCTGCTGGCCCCACCCACCCACAGCATGGCCCAGGAAAAAAGAGGAACAGGACCTACCAGGGTCAAGGCCTCCCAGGCCCAAACCCAGGTTACAGCAGCTTTTCCCACACCCTGGGAAAGACCAAGATAGCAACAAAGGTGGCAGCATGCCCAACTGGAAACAGGCTGCAACCAGGCTATGTCTTGAGCTGTATGAAGAGCACCATCTTCTTCCCAAGTACTGCTTGGAGCACTCAGAAGGACCTGGCACCTCACCTCCACCCTCTGAGCTGCCTGGCACAGCAAGAATCTGGTTCCTAGATACAGATCCCTGGAATCCCATTAAATCCCTGGCCTGACCCTGCACAGATGGACTCCCTGTGCTGTCCTCAATGTCCTGTCCCTAGATAGGAAGGCAGTCCTCAGATCACACAACTGTGGCTAAGAGAATGAGGGTGCCTGTCCTGCCCAAGCCTTGCTCTTGCAACAGGCCATGCCATCTCAGGGCAATACTGCCTGCTTCATTGCCAGTGGGAATCCGGCTTCTGCCTCTTCCCCTTGGGCACACTGCACATCCTGCCAGCCTCCATGTGACAAGCTAGTGCTGTCATTCACATCACCTGTGCCTACCTCTCTGCCCAGTTACAGAACCCCCATGCCCTTTCCCACAGGGAGCCAGGGCAGTGGGGAGGATAACTGTGGCCACTCACCAGCAATGCTCATGAAGCGGTGTGAGAAGATGGACAGCTGGATGGGATCGAGTTGAGTGCCTGCTATACTGGACGCTTCAGCCCCCACAGAGATGCGGATGTCCCCTGTCTCAGTCACTTCTGCCTGGCAACCTGGCTCCACCAGGATGGTGCTGGAGGCAGGGGGTACGGGGGGTTGCATGGGTCCAGGCCAGATCCCACCAACCATCCCAGAGCCCCAGGCCAGGGGACACTCCAGCTATGGGCACAGAGTCCTTTGGGCCACTGCAGCCTTGGGCCAGAGAATCCCCCTCCACAGTCCCTACCCTGCCCAGACCTTGGCATACCTGTTACTGTCGATGATGAGGCAGGGCCCCTGCAGCTTGTGCCCATAGCCCAGCTCTCCAAGTAGGTACACAGGAGTCTCCTGGTAGCCCCCCTCAAAGTAGCACTGGGTCATCTGTAGAGAGTGTGGAATGGGTGAGGTTCCTAGATCTGGCACCTTCCCCGAGACCTCACAGGGCTTGGTCTCCCCATCTACCCCTGCATTCATGCCCCATGGGTGTGGGCGGGATGGCAGGGGCATCACCACCAACCTTGTCCACGCGCGGAGGTCCAGTCTGGGTTTTGGGGGCATCCTCAAGGCGAAGACCACTGCGGCCAGTGCCCCGCACCCGCACATCGTCCACCACCACTGGCCGCTCAGGGATGATGAAGCCAAATTCCCTCATGTACCTGCAACCCCAGGCCCAAGGAGCCATCAGGGCAAGGTGACCAGACTAGCATTTCCCCTCACCAAGGCTCTCACAGAGGAGCTCACATACCGCTCCACAAAGGCTGCCCCAAAGTCACCAGCACGAGGTGAACGAGCTGTGGCCAGATGCTGGTGGGCAGACACCATCAGGGCGCAGTCCGTGCCCTGGTAGCGCAGGTGCAGGAAACTTTCAGTGCTGATCTGGGACCTGCAACAGGCAGTGGGCAGAGCACTCACACAGAGTCCCCTGGTCTGCCCCAACTCCATCCAGCACCGCACAAGGATGCCTGTCCCGCCTTCTCTGGCACTTAGAGTCCAGGAGCCTTTCCTGACCATTGTCCTGAAGGGCCTCAGGTCCATCTGGGAAGTCATCAGGCAGAAAACCCACCAAGGCGGTATTGGGAATAATATAAACCCTCCCCCTAGAGGATCCTGGGAGCCCACCTGGGGAAGCCCTGGCCCCTCAGGGCATCCACACACTGCTTCTCCAGGCGGCTCAGCCTCTGATCCAACTGCGCAAAGGTGTCAGGCATGTAGGGCAGGGAGCAGGGTTCCTGTGCCTCGTGTACCACGTCTGCCAAGGCCAGTCCCAGTGCTGACAGCAGCCCACTGTGTCTGTGGAGACGAGTGATGCGGTGATGATGGGGATGTTTCTCAAAGCCAGCTTCCCCAGCACACTCATACCCAGACCCACCTGTGAATGTGCACAGTGTCCATGCCCAGGGCTCGGGCAATGGCACAAGCATGCTGCCCACCAGCTCCCCCGAAGCAGGCCAGTACATGGGCTGAGGGGTCATGTCCTCTTGCCTGGGGAGTCAGAAGGGGTCAGTGGTCTTTCTTACCCTACCCCATCTGCCCCCCCCCACCCCCACCTCTCAGCTCTGTTGGGCTGACTGGGGCTGAAGGGAGGGATAGGCAGGTGAGGGCCAGTAGAGGTGGGCATACCTGAGTGAGTGCACGGATGGGCCGGCACATGGCTTCGTTGGCCACACGCACAAACCCCATGGCCACCTCCTCCAGGCTCAGCGGGGAGGCCGGGCAGGGGCCATTGGCCAAGAAGCTGTTGACCTCAGTGGCCACAGCCTCCAGGGCCTTGCGAGAAGCCTCAGGGGACAGTGGCTGGTCCTCTCCCGGCCCAAAAATGCAGGGGAAAGAGGCAGGCAGCAGGCGACCCAGGACCAGATTAGCATCCGTCACCGTCACAGGACCCCCTGGGAGGTGGGCATGGTGTGGGGGTTGGGAACTGGAGGTAGAGGGCCAGGAGTGGGCAGCAGGGATGAGGTTGAAGGGATAAGCTGGGCCTGGGGCAGTATGAGGAGGGCGAAGTCTGGCTCTTACCTTTGCGATAGCAGGCAGGGCCTGGGTGGGCTCCTGCTGACTCAGGCCCAACCACAAAGAGGCCAGACCTTGGGAAAGGGAGGATTAGGATTGGAGGTAGGCAGAGAGGAAGGGCTGGGGATCCCAGCCCAGGAGGCCAGGGGAGCTGACCTGAAGAAGAGGCGAGAACCTCCGCCTGCTGCCACAGTGTTGATGTCCAGCTGAGGGGCCTGGAGGGTGACACCGGCTGTGCTGGCCTCAAAGACATGCTCGAATTCCCCAGCATAACGACTCACATCTGTGGACGTGCCTGGTGGGGAGTGGGGTGCTGATGAGTCTCCCAAAAACCTAGAGGCCCAGCTTTGCCCAGCCTGGCAGCTGAGCCACCCTAGACCCCACCCTTCGGCCATCATACCTCCCATGTCAAAGCCAATAACAGGCTGGCCACCTTCCCGCTGGTAGGTGGTGGCCGAGTAGCCTACCACACCGCCAGCAGGGCCTGAGAGCACAGCACGGGAGCCGCTGAAAGCATCCATGGGTGCCAGGCCACCATCGGAGCGCATGAACAGCACCTGTATGTCCTGTAAGCAGGTGGCAGGTGGGCAATGAGGGGCTGGGCAGAGGCATTGGGTCAGGGCCAGGAGTGAGTAGTCAAGGGACCTCACCTTGAGCTGGCCCTGGAAGCCACGGCGGAAGCCCTGCACGTAGCGCTGGATGGTGGGCGTAAGGTAGGCATCAGCACAGGCCGTGTGCCCCCGAGGAACAATACGCACCATGGGCATGGCCTCCGAGGACAGTGACACATGCGTGAAACCCAGCTCCCGGGCCAGCGTGCCCACCTGCTGCTCATGCTGGGCCCATCTACAAAGAGAATCCAGCATCATAATGTCTTCCACCAGGACTACTGTGTTTCCTACCAGACTCACCACATGCTGCTGCAGCCCACAGCCCAAGCCCCTCACTCACGTGTATGAGTGCATGAGCACCACGGCGAGACTGCGGATGCCCCGAGACAGCAGCCCCTCCAGCTTCCCACGCAGGGCCTCCAGGTCCACAGGCTGTTGTACTTCCAGCAGGTCTCCTGTGCAGCCTGCCAGAAAGCCCATCAAGGCCTCGTCAAAGGCCACTAGGATCTTCCCACCCCAGATGCCACAACTGCCAGCCCATGCCCACACCTTTGACAGGCGTCCCAGCGCCTGGCTCTCCTCGGTACAGCACCACCCGTTCATCCACCTCCAGCACCTCTTCATACAGCATCTCAGGCATGGGCACGGCCTGGGGGTGGGCAAAGGCTCAGAAGTGGCCCAGACCTGAAGGGTCCTTGCTGGGGTCCTGCATGGGTGGGGCAGTGCAGGCAAGGGGATGTGTTCCAACAGGCTAATCAAGAGGGTTATGAGACACAGTCAGATGACAATGGCCCCAGCAAGGCCCACGCAGGAGGTCGTTCTCTGCCCTCAGGCAGCTGAGTGCAGACAACTGCCCCACACCCACAGGTGCAGCTTCTTCCTGGAACCCAGCAATGGGGGCAGGGCTCCCTCCCTTCTCTTACTCCGAACAGAGTTGGCTTGGGCAGCCTCACACCAGGGTTCATGCATGTCGGCAGGCAGGAACAAGGCACTGTGTGCCCACTCACAGGGTTGGGGGTACTCAAGGTCCCATGCGGAGTGCCAAGAGCTTCCTCTCCGCTTGTCAGCTGGTGTCCTTTGGCCATCACTAATCCTTCCAAAAACTGCCCTGCCCATGGGGTCATGGCATCCCTGGGGACATATGGCACACAACCTGGTCCCTGGTTGGCATGGAGGAGCTCACCAAATCAAAGAGGTCTTCACGGGCCTGGGTGCCGATGTGCAGTAGGTCCCTAAAGCCATATGTCACCAGCAGCGCCACCCGCTCCCCCCGCCGCTCCAGCAGTGCATTGGTGGCTACTGTGGTGCCCATGCGGATGCTGGCAATGCGACTGGTATCCAGTGGCCGGTCCCGAGGCAACAGCATGCCCCCCTCCTAGGGACCATGTAGTTAGTGTCAGGCTTCTGGCCAAGGGGTCCCTCCTCACCCAACCCTCTCTGTCCTGACCTACCTGCTCCAGGATGCGGCGAATGCCCTCCGTAGGTGCGTCTGCATAGTTGGCAGGGTCCTCGGAAAGCAGTTTCAAGACCCGCACGTGCCCACCAGGGCACTGGGCAAAGACGTCTGTGAAGGTGCCCCCGCGGTCAATGGCAAAGTGGAAGCGCCCCTCCGGGCTGCCCATGGTGGTGAGGCTGGAGTCCAGCAGTAGCTCTTCAGTGGGTAGCCCTGGGAGAACTGGACAGAGGCAGGGTCAGCCTGGAGGTAATCCACAGGTGAGGCTGATCTCTGACTGGAGGCTCTGCCAGCCCTGAACTGAGCGAGCAAAGGGAGGGATGGTGTGGGGAAGAGACCCACGGGCATAATTCTGAGCAGAGCCAGAGCTGCAGGGCCCAGCTCAGACGGCAACCTAGGCCAGAGCTGGAGCTGGGCAGACTGGTCAGCAACCTGATGCCCCATTACCCACTTCTCAGGCACAGGTTGGGGCTTAAGGCCAAGAACTGGTGCGGGCTTTGCAGAGGTGGGGGAGCCCCTAGACCCCAGAGCCCTAGGTCAGAGGTCCGGGTTTCTTTCGCACAAAGAAGGACCGGGGCTGGGGCTGACGGCCAGGGGAGCCCCAATTCCTGCTGTGCTCGACCTTGGGCCCAGGCCTTAAGGGCCACCGGGGCGGGGCGGAGCCTGAGCACCGATGGGGCGGGGCCGAGGCCCGGAAGGCGTGAGGAGCGGACCCCGGGCGGGCAGCTGGAAAGGCGGCCGCGCCGGGTGGAGAGGAGCCGGCGCAGGGCTCACCTGGCCTGTCGGCTCTGGCGGAAGGTCGCTCCGGGTCTGCTGGAGCTGCGCTACCGGCCGGCCCAGCCCGCCCCCGCCCCGCCTTGGGGTGGGGCCTGCAGGGCCCGCCCCCCGAACGACTGGTCCTGGCACCGGCAATAGCTGTTGCGTCAATCCCGGCCTGCCCGGAGCGCCTCCTTCCTTGCCCCGAGCGACCCCAAGGACACCTTGGCTCAAGGGCTGCCGGGCCCTGGGCCAGCTCTGGGCTCGCCGAACTGAGCGCCCTCGAAACCCACCTCCAGGTGCCCCGGGCAAGGGGAGCTGGCAGCCCCGACTGCAATAGGGCTCCCCACTGACTGGTGACCTACTCACCCGCACCCCGGTGTGATGAGGGATTAAAGGTCAGATGAGAGACTGAAGGAGACGTGAGTTAGAAGAAACTGGATCCAGAGCCTGGTGCAGGTCACCTCAAGCAAGATGGACATGGCAAGATCCAGTTGACCCAGAGCAATGCCAGGCTCTGTGGCATCTGACCTCCCTTCATGTTCTCTGACCTGGGCCTCGTGGCCTCCTCTACCAACCTAGGCTGCTTTCGCTGTGGGCCCCCGGTACCAAATCTCTGGCCGCCTTCACTGGGCCTCCCTCCCTCCCCTCCAACCCAAGGGTGGTAGATTCCAGCACCCCAGGAGACAGGGATCAGGCCCAAGATCAGGCACCCAGGACCCACTCTGTGAATGGGCTGCTAGTCATGTCCCACCAAGGTGCTGCCCACAGACCTCCTTACTGTCTTCCCCACTCCTATCCCCAGCTGCAGCTCTGGACCATCACACCATGACCAAGATGCAGGAGCCCCACCCTGCCTACTCTGAGCAATCCAAGAGAAGCAGCTCTGGTCAGCAACCCTATTTATTTCTCTTTTTTTTTTGGTTAGAGTCTCACTCTGTCGCCCAGGTTGGAGTGCAGTGGCACACTCACAACCACCACAGCCTCGACTTGCTGGACTCAGGTGATCCTTCTGCCTCAGCCTTCCAAGTAACTGGGACTACAGGCACATGCCACCACACCCAGCTAATTTTTTTTTTTAATTTATTGTAGAGATGAGGTCTCGCCAAATTGCCCAAGCTGGTCTTGAACCCTTGGGCTCAGACAATCCTCTCACTTCAGCCTCCCAAAGTGCTGGGATTATAGATTTGAGCCACTGCGCCCAGCCTCCCCATTTCCATTTCAGTCCAAGATCCCCACCTGCAGACCTCTTGGCCTCGCACTGTAACCAGCCCACTCACACCCCCAAACTCCTGGATGACTGTGTCCCAACTTTTTATTTTTTTTGAGTTGGAGTCTTACTCTGTCACTCAGGCTGGAGTGCAGTGGCATGCTCACAGCCACCGCAACCTTGACTTGCTTGGTTTAGGCGATCCTTCCACCTCAACCTTCCAAGTAGCTGGAACTACAGGTGTGCACCATCATGCCTGACTAACTTTCTTGATTTTGTTCTAGAGATGAGGTGTCACCAAGTTGCCCAGGCTGGTCTTGAACCCATGGGGCTCTAGTCAGTCCTCTCACCTCAGCCTCCCAAAGTGCTGGGACTATAGGTGTGAGCCACCGCACCCGGCCTTGTGTCCTGCCTTCTTGTTTCACTCAACTCCAACACAGTCACTCCAGCCTGACTCTCAGCCCAGGATCCATCAGAACAAAATCCCGCAACCCTACCCATACCCACCACCACCTGCTTTCCTGTACTCACCCAAGCTGCCAGCCTGGCCTGTGCCCCAAACCTCAAACCCTCTCGCTGCCCCATGGGCATTACCCCGGCCACCTCCCTCTTATTTTTTCACCCCTGGAGTCCATACTGTCTGCTCACAAATGTATCCTCTAATGGTCTGACCACATGTCCCTCCAGCAGCGCCTTACTGCTCTGCATCTCCCGGTGTCTGCCTCCTGCCTCCACTCACCTCTCAGGCTCTCCTGACCCCAGCTCCTGTAGCAGCTTTAGAAGCTGCTACAAGGCGGACCAGGGAAGGCCCACTTCTCCCACCCAGGGTTGTCCCCATTTGCCTGTTCCTGAATGTTGGTGTGTCCCAGCTCCCCCTCGGTAATGTCACATAGTCCCTCAACAAGGATAAAAGCCCCAGGCCTGCAGGACTTACTCAGCACTGCTCTCTCATCTCCCCCAACTCTGCGTAACCAAACACTTCCAAAAGTGAAGTACCTATTCCCTCGAGTCCCCAGGGTCACCTCCCAGTGACCCAGGGTCACACTCCAAGGGCAGCTCCCTCCTTCCAGTGCTCAGACCAAACCCTGTGAGCTGGCCTTAAGCCCCCTTCTCATGCCTATGTCCAATGTGCCACAAGTCCTGTTACAAGACTTTCAAAATATATATCCAGAGCCAACCACATTTCATACATCCAGCCTGACCATTTCTCAGGAGTGGAGTTGTCCCACCCCATCCCCGTCAGTCCAGGGAGCACAGAGAGCACAGGGCAGGGGATGGAGCCTACCCGCAGGCTCCCTCTGACTGTGAGGCCCCCAGTCTACCCTCTGCCCTCACCACTGATCCTCAGGCACAGCCAACCTGCTGCCACCTCAGGGCCTGGCACAGACTGTTCTCTAGGCCTGGAAAACAGTGTACCAGCCTCCCTTGCTTCACTCCAGCTCTGCTCAGACGTCACTTTCTTAGAGATGGCAGATACCATCTCCCTGTTGTGCTTTCTGATAGGGCCCCCCACATTCCCCTCACTCCTTGCTTTGCTCCACACTCCTCCGCAGCAAAAGGCAGCCCCTGACACATCACAGCCCTCAGGGGCAGAGTTTGCCTAACTCCTCACCCTCTTGGCACAAGAGACCTCCTGCCTTTGAGAAGGGCCCCCTCAGACTCCACCATTCACCTCTCTCAGCATCCTTGAATTTGATTGTTCTTCGCCTGGGTGACCGGGGACTGACAGACACTTCAGCCAGGAAACCGGAACTGCCGAAGCCCAAGCTGCTGCCACGGTTCCTAAGCACCTGCTTCAGCTCTTGGTTCTCCTGGATGAGATGCACAAGCCTCCGCAGCTCCTCGTTCTCCTGTGCCAATCGTTGGATCTCCTGCCGCAGGCCCTCATAGCTGCTGAGGAGGGACATGCCCGGCAGCCAGGGGCGGCAGCTGGCCGGTGGCCTGCGGGCTGACCAGGGACAGCAGACCTCACCATTGTGAAGTCAGCGGCTGCCCCTGCCCCCACACCTTGACCACATTCCAGGGTTTCTGGGTGGGAAGCTAGCCATCCTGATCTTCCTGGCAGGACTCATCTAACCTCTACCTCTGGACTTCTAAGGGCCACATGACCAGTGGGTGCCCAGTCCTGCCCCAGGTCTCTGGGTCCCTCCAGGAATTCACCTTCTGGAAGATGGAAGCTTCATTGTCCCAGTCTTGCCCGGGTATGTTGCAGGAGGGGGGGTAGGTGGGATTCAGGCATCCCCACCTACACACTTGGCCACCCGCTGGGAACCAGCTACAGCCTCCTATCCTGCTCATGCCAGGACATGCATCTGGATAACTGAATGTTGTATCTGAGCAGTAACAGTTGGCATGGCATCCAAAGGGGTCAGAAAGTGTGGATGTGCGAGCTGCCCTGCAGGAGGGAGCATCTCTAGCCCAGCAACAGTATGAGCTGGACAGCAGCGACCAGGGCAGGTCAGTGCTACAGGGACGTGGGCAAGTCAATGAGTACCTTAGGAGAGTGTGGGATGAGGCTGCAGGCAAAGAGATGCACCAGGCAGTGCTGGTGCCAACACAAGACAGGTTGGGCTTGTTACAAGAGTGGCAGGGCTGAGGCATTACCACATGGAGAGTGTAGCAGATGGGCAGGTGCCCTGGACAAGGCACCACTTCTGGGCCACAACCTCAAGGAACGGAGAGGAGCAGGCAGCCCTCCAGAGACTGAACCCCTAGACCTAAGGACAGGGTATGCCCTGGGGAAAGGAGAGCCACCCCCGAGAGTGACAATGGACTTGTATTTTCAATCATATAAAGGACTTTATTTTAATCGAATTAGATTATATCTAATCTGTTTCATAATGGGACACTTCTGTGCAGTCGCCTTGATTTTGTGGCCTTTTCTTTTCTTTTTTTTTTTTAAGTTGGAGTCTCACTCTGTTGCCCAGGCTGGAATGCAGTGGCACACTCCTAGCCACCGCAGCCTCAACCTGCTGGGCTCAGGCGATTCTTTCACTTCCAAGTAGCCAGGTGCACACCACCATGCCTGGCTAATTTTTTGATTTATTGTAGAGACGAGGTCTCACTGTGTTGCCTGGGCTGGTCTTGAACCCGCGAGCTCAGAATCCTCTCGCCTCGGCCTCCCAAACTGCTGGGATTATAGGCTTTAGCCACTGTGCCTGGCCTTGTGGCCTTTTCATTATGATTATTATTTATTTCCCATCAAATTTTCCTTCTTGCTTGTTTGATGGGCGCAGTTTCCACTTGTTGATTTGTAGATTCTCCTGGGATTCTTCTGTTTCCTTTCCTGGCTGTGGGGCACAGTGGCCTCTGGTGGGAGTTCTCGCCTGTGGTGACTAAAAGGGGGAAGCACCACCAAGAGCAGTCAGTGCTCTAGGAGACCAGGTGACAACGGCACCAAATCCCAATGGAAATCATGGCAAGTGAAATAATTCCTATAATTAGGAAATAATCCCAATTCTAAGGATTATGGAGTAGAGTATTTCCGACAGTATTAGAGATTTTATCCCAAAAGAATGA
Source organism: Cephalopachus bancanus (assembly GCA_027257055.1). Lineage (NCBI taxonomy): Eukaryota > Metazoa > Chordata > Mammalia > Primates > Tarsiidae > Cephalopachus > Cephalopachus bancanus. The sequence goes on from JAPVLO010000295.1 coordinate 1,302,784, forward strand.
GAGGCTCAGTCTTCAGCTCAGACAATCTCTGAAAGCCAAAAGGTGGATTGTGGCAGACAGAATTCTAAGAAGCCCCCAGGATTTCCTACTGTGCATGCCCTGCATAATACCCAGGACTGTGAACAGAATGGATTATACCCCCATGATTGGGTCCTGCTATTTGACACTACTAGGGGATAAAGGGAGATAAAGGGAGATCATCTTGAGTAAGCCTGACCTAATCAGGTGAGCCCTTCAGGTCTCTTTCTAGTGAGATTCAAAGCATGAAAGGGATTCCATGCAAGGGAGAATCTCCATTGCTGGTGAGGGTTACATGGCAAGGAATGTCAGCAACCTCTAGGGGCTGACGTATCATACTCAAAATACTTACAGGCAAACACAAAGGGAAAACTTCGAAAATAACAAGAGAAAAAACTGACTTGTCACAATAAGAGAACTCCAATAAGATTAATACCTAACTTTTTAGTAGAAATAGTGGAGAACAGAAGATGATAATATACTCAAAATCAGAAGGAAAAAAACTGTCAAGCAAGAATCCTGTATTCAGGATTTTTTTATTTTTTATTTTTTTAGTCAGGGTCTCACTCTGTCACCCAAAATGGTGGAAGGCAGTGACACAATCACAGCTCACTGCAGCCTTGACTTCCTGGGTTCAGGTGATGCTTCCACCTCAGCCTCCCAAGTGGCTGGGAATACAGGCGCACACCACCACACCCAGCTAATTCTTTTATTTTTGTGGAGACAAGGTCTTGCTATGTTGTCTAGGCTGGTCTGGAACTCCTGGGCTAAAACAGTTCACTCACCTCAGCCTCCCAGAGTGCTAGGATTGCAGGCATGACCCACCATGCCTGGCCAGGAAAACTATCTCTTGAAAAAGAAAATGAGGCCAGGTGTGGTGGCTCAAGCCTGTAATCCCAGTACTTTGGGAGACCGAGGTGAGAGGATTGCCTGAGTCCAGGGATTCGAGACCAGCCTGGGCAACTTAGTGAGACCTCATCTCTACAATAAATCAAAAAATTAGTCAGGCATGGTGGCATGTGCCTGTAGTTCCAGCTACTTGGAAGGCTGAGGTAGAAGGATCGCCTGAACCCAGCAGATAGAGGCTGCGGTGACCGTGAGCATGCTACTGCACTCCAGCCTGGGCAACAGAATAAGACTCCAACTCAAAAAAAAAAAAAAAAAAGACACTAAAGAGACTTCTTCAGACTGAAAGAAGTAACATCAAATAATAATTCAAAACCCAGTTCTCTCAGTGCAGCCACACTGTGCCCAGGTTTCTGACCTATAGAGACATGGGTAATAAATGGATATAGTTTTAAGCCACTATGTTTATGGCAACTTGTTACATAGCATGGGAACACTAGCCCAGCCCCCCTACTGAAGGAGACTCCTGACCTGATTTGAAGGGCAGCAGGGCTGCAAAGGAGAGGCATATATAGTTTCTATGTGCCAGAGCCAGTGCCCTAAGCCCTGGGATGTGAACTTCGAGTGGATACACTCAAATCGTGTACCCCTAAGCTTCCCTGAGCCCTCCTTGCTGGCAGAAGCACACCTTCCCACCTTGCCAGAGGAGACTAGGCAGTGGCCTCAGCTGAGCATATCGGTGCTGTCACCATGGCTGCCTCCCTTAGATGCATGTGCTGCTCCCGCCTTTGGGAGGTGGAGTCCAATTCCCATTCTTTGGAATTTGAACTGGCCTGTGCCAGAAGAATGTAGGGAAGTGAAGTATGCGTGCTCCAGGCCTTCATCTGAGAGCCTGGCAAGGACAAGACTACCTGGATGGCTGTGTGACACTCTCACTCTGGAAACTGACCAGAGGGCATACAGAAAAGCAAGAAGCATTTAGTTCAAGAAGATCTACTAAGCCTTTATCAGAACAACAGGAATCTGAGGCATTTGAGCCTGACCTGCTCCAACCAGTCCTCAGCTCGACTACCAGAGGTGCAGCTGAGAACATGGGCTCCCTTTCCCCTGGCTCAAATTTGTAGGGCAGAGGCTCCACACAGGGAGGGACAGGCTGAGACAATGAGGCCTACCATCCCCCCAGAACCAGCCACAGAGTAGGGGTATTACTCTGGGAGAGGCAGGCCACCACGCCCATCCCCAGGTCCCCAGACCCTGCCCAAGTAAGAGGCTGTGGCAAGACTGACAGCTGCATGATTTTGCACAGCCCACTGCCTGTAGTCAGAAGTTGAGTGTGGAGAAAGTCATGCCTAAGGCTGGTGGGAGGTAATGGAAATCTCGGTGGCAAGCAATTATGAAAAAGCTAACAGCTCTGTGAAACTAAAAGCAGTAAATGAAATGGCAGACCAGCCCAAAATACAACAGAGACAACTATAAAAGGACCCTATTGATACCACACTCATCTCTGGGAGTTCCGAGATTGTGCATGAGCATCAGGCTGCACCCACTCAGGGCAAGCAGAGCAGGCATACAAGAGCTAAATCATTGGATGTGTTCATTTTCTATTGCTGCTCTAACAAATTCCCACACACTCAGAGGCTGTAACTACAGAAATTTATTCTCTTATAGTTCTGAATATCAGAAGTCCAAGTTGGGTCTTATGGGGCTAAAGTCAAGATTTTTAGCAGGGCCAGGCATGGTAGCTCACACTGGTAATCCCAGCACTTAGGGAAGTCGAGGTGGGAGGACTGCTTAAGCACAGGAGTTCAAGACCAGCCTAGGCAACATAGTGAGACTTCATCTCCACAAGAAATGAAAAAATTAGCTGGGCATGGTGGCATGGGCCTGTAGTCCCAGTTACTCAGGAGGCTGAGGTGGAAGGATCATCTGAGCCCAGGATGCCGAGGCTGCAGTAAGCCATGATGATGCCACTGTACTCCAGCCTTGATGACAGTGAGATTCCCCAACTCAACAAAGAAAAAAAAAAGAAAAGAAAAGTTTTTATCAGGGATGGTTTCTTCTGAAGGCTCCAGAGGAGAACTCAATCCTCACCTCTTCCAGCTTCTGGTGACCACTGGCATTCCCTGGTTGCTGCCACATCAATCTTTGCCCATGTGGTCACAGGACCTTCTCTTCTGCAGTTAAATCTCCCTCTACTTTCTTCTTCTTCTTCTTCTTCTTTTTTGAGTTGGAGTCTCACTCTGTCACCCAGACTGGAGTGCAGTGGCCTCCCGGCCACCGCAGCCTCGACCTGCTGGGCTCCGGCGATCCTTCCGCCTCAGCCTTCCAAGTTGCTGGAACTACAGGTGCGTGCTACCACGCCCAACTAATTTTTGATTTATTGTAGAGATGAGGTCTCACCAAGTTTCCCAGACGGGTCTCAAACCCGCGGTCTCAGGCAATCCACTCACCTCAGCCTCCCAAAGGCGCGGGATTACAGGCTGAGCCACCAAGCCCGGCTTTTATTATTATTATTATTATTATTTTTGAGTTGGAGTCTCACTCTGTCACTCAGGCTGGAGTGCAGTGGCATGCTCATGGCCAATGCAGTCTTGACCTGCTGGGTTCCAGTGAGTCTCCCACCTCAGCCTTCCAAGTAGCTGGAACTACAGGCACGCAACACCACACCCGGCTAATTTTTTGATTTATTGTAGAGATGAGGTCTCACCAAGTTGGTCTTGAACCCGTGGGCTCAGGCAATCCTCTCACCTCGGCCTCCCAAAGTACTGGGATGATAGGCGTGAGCCACTGTGCTCAGCCTACTTTCCTCCTATAAGAATTGTGATGACATTCAGGGTTCACCTGGATAATCCAGGATAATCTCCCCATCTCAAGATCCCTAACTTAATCACATCTGCAGAGTCCCTTTTGCCAAATAAGGTACAGGCACAGGCTTCAGTGTTTTGGGCCTAAGTATGTTTAAGAGTCATTATCTAGCCCATCGCACTGGCTGACCGTAGGGCAGGCTGGAAAGCGTTCCAACCACACACAGATCTGTCCACAAAGGATGAGAGCTATTTCATCCCACTGAACGCATGGCTGGAGTCACCCCAAAAGTGGCAACAGGGGATTCCCACAAAGGAGTGCCCCAAATCCTCCTGAGATGGGACTAGTTAAGATTCCAAAGAAAGATGCACTAAGTGTGATCAGTCTGAAGCCATTCACTAGGGAAACTTTCGAACAGAGGACTGCAGCAATCCTCGCCATGGACAGTAAGAGAAAAGGGGCATTCTACCCAGATGTGTCCACAGTGAGGGAGGGGGTCAGGATATAGAATACATGTGAGGATTTAAGGAATTTGGCTCACGGGCAGGACCAGTTTTGCTCTAGTAAATCTATAAACCTTTTATCAGTGCCTGGGAATGTTCAAGAACCTAGTTTGAGTTCAAGCCTGCTGGGACAAACCTGCAGCTTCTGGGTCACAGAGTAGTCAATGTCCTCTGTGATTTTCGGTCAGAACACAGAAATTGGGGAGAACTGAGAGACCCTACAGGAACCTCATTGACTTGGGGAACTTAAGCACAACCTTTGACCAATTGGTGGATGAACACCAAACTATGCTGACCCAGGTATGACTTCTAGGAAGCCAAAAGTTTGTTGTTGTTGTTGTTGTTGTTGTTGTTTTTCCGAGTTGGAGTCTTACTCTGTTGCCCAGGCTGGAGCGCAGTGACCCTCTCACGGCCACCCCAGCATCGACCTGCTGGGCTCCTGTGATCCTCCCACCTCAGCCTTCCAAGTAGCTGGAACTACAGGCGCATGCTTACCATGCCTGGCTAATTTTTGATTTATTGTAGAGACAAGGTCTCACCAAGTTGCCCAGGCTGGTCTTGAATCCACAAGCTCAGGCAATCCACTCCCCTCAGCCTCTCTAAGTGCTGGGATTACAGGCTGAGCCACCGAGCCTGGCCCAGAAGTTATTAAAAATAAAAACTAGGGAAGAAAACTGAGCAGTGACATCATCAAAGGCTGCACACTGCGAGGGAAACAGCCTTCATAGAATTAATCCAGGCAAGTCACTAAAAAAAAAACTAGCTCAAGAGGAATTGGCTAATCATAATTCAGAATTGCTATGGTATCTAAAATGTCCAGTTTTCAACAACAACAAAAAAAAACACTAGACATGCAAAGAAACAGGACAGTGTGGCTGTTTTTTAAATTTTCTTTTTTTTTTGAGTTGGAGTCTCACTCTGTCACCCAGACTGGAGTGCAGTGGCCGCTCCCAGCCAACGCAGCCTTGACCTGCTGGGCTCCGGTGATCCTTCCGCCTCAGCCTTCCAAGTAGCCGGAATTACAGGCATGCGCTACCACGCCCAGCTGATTTTTTGATTTATTGTAGAGATGAGGTCTCGCTGCCCAGGCGGGTCTCGAACCCGCGGGCTCAGGCAATTCACTCACTTCAGCCTCCCAAAGGTGCGGGATTACAGGCTGAGCCACCGAGCCCAGCTAATTTTCTTTTTTTTTTGAGTCAGAGTCTCACTCTGTCCTCAGGCTGGAACGCAGTGGCATGTTCATAACCATCACACCCTTGACCTGCTGGGTTTAGGTGAGCCTTCCACCTCAGCTTTCCAAGCAGTTGGAACCACAAGCATGCACCACCATGCCCGGCTAATTTTTTTTATTTATTATAGAGACTAGGTCTCACCATGCTACCTAGGTTGGTCGCGAACATGATGGACTCAGGCAGTCCTCTTGCCTTTGCCTTCCAAAGTGCTGGGAGCCACTGAGCCCAGCTAAATTTTTTTTTTTTTTTTTTCGAGTTGGAGTCTCACTCTGTCCCCAGACTGGAGTGCAGTGGCCGCTCCCGGCCACCGCAGCCTCGACCTGCTGGGCTCCGGCAATCCTTCTGCCTCAGCCTTCCAAGTAGCTGGAACTACAGGCGCGTGCCACCATGCCCGGCTAATTTTTGATTTATTGTAGAGATGAGGTCTCACTAAGTTGCCCAGGCGGGTCTCGAACCCATGGGCTCAGGCAATCCACTCAGCCTCCCAAAGTGCTGGGATTACAGGCTGAGCTGCTGAGCCACCGAGCCCGGCTAAATTTTTTTGATTGATACATGATATACATATTTACAGGGTACATGTAGCATATTAGGTAAAAAATATATATCCCAGTGGGACCTCCACAATGTTAGGTCAGACCCGCCGGGGATTGGGTTGTGGCATGCGATCCCATGCCACAAGAAAGATGCAAAGGATCACCCAGAAGTTAGATTGGAAAATATAGTTTATTTAGAAAGTAAATGAGAGAGAGAGGCGATTCACCTCCCCAAGGTGGGAGAGGGAGCCAAGGCTAGGAAACATGGTGACCCTGGCTCAAGGAGCCACGTGGTCAGACCATGGCTTAGCAAAGCAATGGCAGCTAACTTCTTGAAGTCAAATGCTTTTATTTTATTTTATTTTTTATGTTTTGAGTTGGAGTCTCACTCTGTCGTCCAGACTGGAGTGTAGTGGCACGCTCCCAGCCACTACAGCCTCAACCTGCTGAGTTCCGGTGATCCTTCTGCCTCAGCCTTCCAAGTAGCTGGAACTACAGGCGTGCACTACCATACACAGCTAGTTTTTGATTTATTGTAGAGATTAGGGTTCACCAAGTTGCCCAGGTGGGTCTCAAACCCGCGGGCTCAGGCAACTCACTTGTCTCGGTCTCCCAAAGTGCTGGGATTACAGGCTGAGCCACCGAGCCTGGCCAAAGTCGAATGTATTTAAACTTTCCCTTTGATGGAAGGAAGGTCGTTAAGGTGATTGGGTGGTTCATCTGCTCCACGTCATCAAGAAAGAGAGGTAAGCGTGGGTACTAATGGCAGGTGATGGACAGCAGGCAGATGGGTGAACTAGTTACATGATTGCTGCCATGGTGATGGGGACTGTGTCATGAATGTCATGAAGGGCTGATTAGGTTAACTTGGGTCTTAGGGGTGGAGGCAAATACTTGAAATAGAAAAGATAATTAGTACAAAACAAGCTGGGGGAGGGAGTTGTAAAACAATTATCAATAGCTACCTCTGAGAAACCAGTTCTGTCCTTGGCTAGTGATTAGAGGGTAAAGTAAAGTGAACTGCTACAAAGACATGATAACTAGACAGTGTTAAAATGGCTGCTCTTCACCTATATTAACTCCATGTTATGCCCTTTCATAATATTTTGTTATATGCACATAGCATGTAATCAGGGTATTTAGGGTCTCCTCGAGTATTTATTCTTTCTGTGTGTTAGGAACATTTCAGATCCTCTCTTCTAGCTATATTAAAATATTCAGTACATTATTGTTAACTATAGTTAGGCCACGCACGGTGACTCAAACTTGTAATCCCAGCACTTTGGGAGGCCGAGGCAAGAGGATTGCCTGAGCCCAGGGGTTTGAGACCAGTCTGGGCAACTTGGTGAGACCTCGTTTCTACAATAAACAAATATATAAAGACTAGCTGGGCATGGTGGCATGTGCCTGTGGTTTCAGCTACTTGGAAGGCTGAGGCAGAAGGATCGCCAGAGCCCAGCAAGGGTTGAGGCTTTGGTGGCTGTGAGCGTACCACTGCACTCCAGCCTGGGTGACAGAGTGAGACTCCAACTCATAAAATTAAATTAAATTAAATTAAGTTAAATAAATAAAATAAAATAACTATAGTCATCCTACTGTACTATTGAACATTAGAACTTATTCCCATCTACCTGTATATCTGTACCCATTAACCAAACTCTCTTCATCTTCCTCTCCCCAACATACACCCTTCCCAGCCTCTGGTGTCTATCATTCTACTCTCTACCTCCATGAGATCCACTTTTTTAGCTCTCATATATGACTGAAAACATGCTGTATTTGTCTATCTGTATCTGGCTTATTTCACTCAACATAATGACCTCCAGTTACATCCATGTGGCCACAATTGATAGGGTTTCATTCTTTTTTATGGCCAAATAGTATTCCATTGTGTCTATACCACACTTTCATCATTCACTCATCTGCTGATGGATACTTAGGTTGACTACATATCTTTGCTATTTTGAATAGCACTGCTGTAAACATGGGAGCACAGTTATCACTTTGATATACTGACTTCAGGATAGTGTGACTCTTAAACAGGATAAAGAACAGGCAAAAGTAAGTGCCTTTGAAGAGACTCAGATTCTGGACTTTCCAAAGCTTAACCTATACAAAGGTCCATGAACAGAGTAACCATGGTGGCAGGGATGGTAGTTCCGTGTGGCCCTACTGCCACTGCTGAAAGTTCTACCTGTAGTTGCAGAGACCAAGGACCTCAGTTCCCTCCCACCTAGAGGGAGCAGTGACTTGTTCTCCCCAGAAATGACACCTTCTCTGGACAGGACTTTGCCCTTCCTGCCTATAGCCTCACTGGTCTTCCCAAATTCCTGTCGGTCTGATTGAATGGTGGCACACTCTGTTGAAGGCCCTGCCACACTGCCAGCTGAATGTGAACCCCTTTCAGGGTGGGACTCTGTCTGGTGGGATGTATCTGTGCTGCCCTAAGGAGTCAGAGCTCCAGGGACAGGTTCACTATGAAGTCATAGGGATCAGCTCCAAGCCCCTCACTCCCACAGCTGCTTCCATGTTGGAGCCCCAGCAAAGTATTCACACAGTCATATGTTTCTTAAAATTTGCAGCAGTAAAATATTTCAACTACAATCAGGTAAGACTGTCTCTTCTCCCCAACCTGCTCTCGGTCACCTTCTCCCCTGCTGCATGGAACTAGAGGAGGCATTATGGGGTCCACCTGTAAGGAGGCTGAGTTAGGGGAACATTTAGTTTGGGTTTAGTGGGAACAGTCACTTCCTGTATAGTTATGCTATTGCTAGTCATTCTGTGGAAATGGCTTCTAGAAACACTCACCTCCCCCAGTTACATGTCACGACATGACAAGCTGATGAAATTGGCTAATGAGTGTCGTTAACTCAAAGAGTGTCTAAGATTAGTAACAAGCAAGAAAACCCTAGCTGGGCTTGGTGGCTCAGCCTGTAATCCCACGCCTTTGGGAGGCTGAGGTGAGTGGATTGCCTGAGGCCACAGGTTCGAGACCCACCTGGGGAACTTGGCGAGACCTCATCTCTACAATAAATCAAAAACTAGCCGGGTGTGGTAGCGTGCGCCTGTAGTTCCAGCTACTCGGAAGGCTGAGGCAGAAGGATCGCCGGAGCCCAGCAGGTCGAGGCTGCGGTGGCCGGGAGCGGCCGCTGCACTCCAGTCTGGGTGACAGAGTGAGACTCCAACTCAAAAAAAAAAGATACACAAAACCACCCATTGGGTACCATTTTCACTATTAGGGGAGAGAGGGCTCTCTAGAAGCCCAAATCTCACCTGCACAAAATTTACTTATGTAGCAAATCCTCACATGTACACAAGTCTAAAATTTTTAAAAAAGAAATTTATTAAAATTTAAAATAGCCGGGCTCAGTGGCTCAGCCTGTAATTCCGCGCTTTGGGAGGCTGAGGTGAGTGGATGGTCTGAGCCCGCGGGTTCGAGACTCGCCTGGGCAACTTGACGAGACCTTGTCTCTACAATAAATCAAAAAATTAGCCGGGTGTGCTAGCGCGCGCCTGTAGTTCCAGCTACTTGGAAGGCTGAGGCGGAAGGATTGCTGGAGCCCAGCAGGTTGAGGCTGCGGTGGCTGGTAGCGTGCCACTGCACTCCAGTCTGGGTGACAGAGTGAAACTCCAACTCAAAAAAAACAAAAAACAAAAACAGAAGGCCCAAGATGCTCCTCTTCAAAAGCAAGCTTGCAACATTGACTGGCGTCTGGAAACTTGGTGTTCAGAAGGATCCCCCTACTCCCTGATAAGCGTGACTTGCTAGGCCTAGACTGTACAAATACAGCTTATGCTGAACATCTGCATTCCTTCTGGAATTTGGGCACATGCTTGACAGAGTGCGTATGCAACCAGCCCTCCATAAGTACCCTGGGCACTGAGTACCCTGGTAGATAAGCAACTCACACATGTTGCCCCAACATGTTGCTGGGGAATCAAGTTTGTCTCCTGGAGTCCACCATAATCTTGTGCCTGATTTCCTTTGGACTTCACCCCATGAGCCTTTTCCCTTAGCTGATTCTGATTTATATCCTTTCTCTGTAATAAATCTACGCTGTGAGAGTAATTCTATGCTGAGTCCTGTGAGTCCTACTAGCAAACCATTGAATTCAGCTGGCTTGGGGATCCCCAACACAGCTCCAAATTTGTATAAGCTTTAGGCCTCCAACACCTGGACCACCCACGTGTGTGCTCCACACCTAGAATACCAGGATGAGAGAACCAAGAGTGTGAGGTAGAAGTGGCCCCATATCCTAAACCTGATACTGCCTGGTTGGAGGTCCTAGTTCCTGGAGGTGGGGAATACTTCCACTAGGGGATATTGCAAGAGTTCCACTGATCTTGAAGTAGCAGCCACCAGTAGCCCACTTTGGACTCCTTAGGCTGAAGACCAGCATCATTCTAATTATCCTACGTTGTTAAGGCCAATGCAACACAACAGGGCATTGGCCTTAACAGGGGATCTACAAAGCTCACTGGGTTCTTAGTCTTTTCACATGTGGTAAGGACTGACAATGGGCATTACAACAACTCCAACCCAATAAGAACAGGGACAGGCCAGGCTCAGTGGCTCAGCCTGTAATACCAGCACTTTGGGAGGCTGAGGCAAGTAGATTGCCTGAGCCCACGTGTTCGAGACCAGCCCGAGCAACATGGCGAGAACTTGTCTCTAAAATAGCTCAAAAATTAGCCAGGTGTGGTAGCACACACCTGTAGTTCTGGCTACGTGGAAGGCTGAGGCAGGAGGATCACAGGAGCCCAGCAGGTTGACACTGGGGTGACCATGAGTGTGCCATTGCACTCCAGCTTGGGTGACAGAGTGAGACTCTAACCCCAAAAAAGAAAAAAAAAAACAGAACAGAGACAGTAAGAGCCCAGACCACTGTGAGGTGGCCTGAGTTGCTCCACCAGTAAGCAATTCAGTACAGCTGCAGATCAGAGGGTGGGGAATACAGAGGATGGTTAGTGGCAGAGGATGGTGACCCATCATGGCCTCAGACTAGCTGTAGCAACAGGGCTGTGGCTTGCTCACTAACTCTCATGCCCAGTCTTTCAGGAGTTCATAATCACCTTGGAGAGGGAATGCTGGGATTGTTAAACTTGGGCCCCTATAGCACTGTATTTTCCTAGCCCACCCTCCCTTCTTACACTGTAACATTGACTGAAGGGTGGAGTCCCTGTACCCTCCCCTTAACCCATAGAGTCTGGCAGAAGTGACACTATGTGACTTCTGAGGCTAGGTCATAAAAAATACCATGGACATGCCTGTTGTCTTGGGAGGCAAACCTTGGAACCCAACTTCCATACTGTAAAAAAGCCCTGACTGCATGGAGAAGTCATGTGTGAGTGTGCTGACAACCGTAGATGAGGTCCTAGCCAGCAGCTGGCATCAGCCACCAAAGACATGAGAGAGAAAGCCTTCAGGATGGCTCCAGCCCCAGCCATCATCTGGCAACAACCACAGGAAAGATCTTAAGTGCAAACTACCTAGCAGGGCCTAGACGACCCCCAGAATTGCAAGAGATAATAAAATGATTTAGGGCTGGGCACGGTGGCTCATGCCTATAATCCCAGCACTTTGGTAGGCCGAGGTGAGAGGATTGCCTGAGCCTGTGGGCTTGAGACCAGTCTGGGCAACTAGGCAAGAACTCGTCTCTACAATAAATCAAAAAATTAGGCTGGGTGCGGAGGCTCAAGCCTGTAATACCAGCACTTTTGGAGGTCAAGGTGAGAGAATTGCCTGAGCAAGACCAGCCTGGGCAACACGGTGAGACCTTATCTCTACAATACATAAAAAAATTAGCTGGGCATGGTAGCAGGTGCCTATAGTTCCAGCTACTTGGTAGGCTGCGGCAGAAGGATTGCCTGAGTCCAGCAGGTTGACGCTGGGGTGGCTGTGAGTGTGCCACTCCAGCCTGGGCAACAGAGTGAGACTCCGACTCAAAAAAAAAAAAAGAAAAAAAAATTAGCTGGGCATGGTGGTGCGAGCGTATAGTTCCAGCTACTTGGAAGGCTGAGGTGGAAGGATTGCCTGAGCCTAGCAATGGTAACCGTGAACATGCCACTGCACTCCAGCTTGGGCGACTCAAAAAATAAAAATAGCCAGGCTCGGTGGCTCAGCCTGTAATCCTGCGCCTTGGGAGGCTGAGGTGAGTGGATTGCCTGAGCCCGCGGGTTCGAGACCCGCCTGGGCAACTTGGCAAGACCTCATCTCTACAATAAATCAAAAAATCAGCCGGGCATGGTAGCGCGCACCTGTAGTTCCAGCTACTTGGAAGGCTGAGGTGGAAGGATCGCTGGAGCCCAGCAGGTCGAGGCTGTGGTGGCCGGGAGCGGTCACTGCACTCCAGTCTGGGCAACAGAGTGAGACTCCAACTCAAAAAATAAAAATAAAAATAATAATAGAATTATTTTTGTTATTTGAAGCCACTAAGGTCATGTAACAAGAGATAGACACACAAACCCTTTCTGGAAAGGGTGAGGGAATCTGCATTCTCAAAGGGAAAAAGGAGGCCCAATTGCAGTATGGAAGTTCGATGTAATAGAAGGTCACAAGAGAACCTGAGAGGTGCCAAATGTGGACCATGCTGGGACACAGGCCCAGTCACCTTCCTATGACCCCTCAGTGTCACCTCTCCTCTAAGTCAATATTGCAACCCACTGGGTTCATTTTCAAACTTGAAATGTGAGACATGGTTTCCTAAGTGCAGGGGAAGGGCTGAATAATGGGGAGGGGAGAAATGAGCTCCCTGCAGCTGACATTGACCATTTGGAAACAGGTACTGGAGACAGGAAGTACCTGGAAAGAAAGTCTCCCTCGTTTTTCCTTCCTGAAGACACATTATCTGGACTGTAAACTAAAAATTAAATCTTGGTTGGTGCGGTGGCTCCCACCTGTAATCCCAGCACTTTGGGAGGATCGCTTGAGGTCAGGAGTTCAAGATCACCCTGGAACAACATAATGAGACCTCATCTCTACAAAAAATTAAATTAGCCTGTAGTCCCAGCTATTTAGGAAGCTGGATCAGGTGGATCGCTTGAGTCCAGGAGTTCAAGGCTGCAGTGAGCTATGATGCACCACGTAATCCAGCCTGGGTGAGAGTGAGACCCTGTCTCAGGAAAAAAAAAAAAACTTAAGCCCTGAAAGAACATAACATGGAATTAATATAGCCAACGAGCTGCATTTTTTTAAAATTGGAGTCTCATTCCAGGTTGGAGTGCAGTGGCAAGCTCAGGGCCACCACAGCCTCAACCTGCTGGGCTTAGGCGATCTAAGTAGCCTCAGCCTTCCAAGTAGCTGGAACCACAGGCAAGAGCCAGCATGCCTAATTTTTTGATTTATTGTAGAGTCGAGGTTTTGCCAAGTTGCCCAGACTGGTCTCGAATCCCTGGGCTCAGGCAGTCCTCTCACCTCTGCCTCCCAAAGTGCTGGGATTACAAGTGTGAGCCACCACGCCCAGCTACTAATTAGCTTTTCTATTTCAAGTATTTGCCTCCATCCCTAAGACCCAAGTTAACCTAATCAGTCCTTCATGACACAGACTCCATCACCATGGCTGCAATCTTGTGACTAACCTACCCATCTGCCTGCTGTCCATCACCTGACATCAATACCTGCACTTACCTGCTCCTTCATGATGATGTACAGTAGACCACCATCCAACCACCTTAATGACCAGCCCCCATCAAGGGCAATGATTAAAAACAGTCAACCTGAAGTAGCCATTTGCTATTGGTTTACTGGATTCTGGTGTGGCTTTTTGAGCTATGGCCTCCGCCATGTTTCCTAAACTTTGGGCCCCTCTCCTTCCTTGAGGAGGTGAATTAACCTCTCTCTCTCTCTCTCATTTACTTACTAAATAAATTATATTTTCTTTTTGGTTTTTTTTTTTTTGAGTTGGAGTCTCACTCTGTCGCCCAGACTGGAGTACAGTGGCCGCTCCAGACCACCGCAGCCTCGACCTGCTGGGATCCGGTGATCCTTCTGCCTCAGCCTTCTGAGTAGCTGGAATTACAGGCGTGTGCTACCAGGCCCGGCTAATTTTTTGATTTATTGTAGAGATGAGGTCTTGCTGCCCAGGCAGGTCTCGAACCTGCAGGCTCAGGCAATCTACTCACCTCAGCCTCCCAAAGGCACGGGATTACAGGCTGAGCCATTGAGCCCGGCTATAAATTATATTTTCTAATCTGATTTCAGTGCAATTCTTTGCATCTTTCACATATCACTGGATCGCATAACCCCACCCTGGTGGATCTGACCTAATATTTGGAGGCCCTGCTGGTATATATATAGGGAGATTTTTTTTTTTTGGAATCAGAATCTCATTCTGTTGCCCAGGTTGGAATGCAGTGGTATACTCATGGCCACTGTAGCCTCAGCCTGCTGGGCTCAGGCAACCCTTCCACCTCAGCCTTCCAAGTAGCTGGAACCACAGGTGAATGCCACCACATCTGGCTAACTTTTTTATTTATTATAAAGATGAGGTCTTGCCAAGTTGCCCAGGTTGGTCTCAAACCCCTTGACTCAAGCAGTCCTCTCACCTCTTCCTCCCAATAGATACAGATTTTAACCTAACAAGCCCCCACTAACCAACTGAATGGACTCCCTCTTAATCAAGGAGATAGAAGAGAAATCTGAAAAACTGAGTTCTGGGCCATGGAAGGGAGGCGAGACATGCCTCATTGCATCCCACTCTGTTTTGGAGTTTAGACACAACTTGTCACCATTGATGTTAAAACAGAGATAATCAGACTAACAAAATGGACTCTGACAATAAGATACCAAATTATGAGTAGGACCTGAGACCATGCAAGGCAAGTTTTTTTTTTTTTTGAGTTGGAGTCTCACTCTGTCGCCCAGACTGGAGTGCAGTGGCACACTCCCGGCCACCGCAGCCTCGACCTGCTGGGCTCCGGCGATCCTTCCGCCTCAGCCTTCTGAGTAGCTGGAACTACAGGCGCGCACTACCACTCCCGGCTAATTTTTATGATTTATTGTAGAGATGAGGTCTCGCCAAGTTGCCCAGGCGGGTCTCGAACCCTCAGGCTCAGGCAATCCACTCACCTCAGCCTCCCAAGGCGTGGGATTACAGGCTGAGCCACCGAGCCCGGCTGCAAGGCAAGTTTTAAGTCCCACATCTCTAAAGGTCACTCTGATCCAGTGCATGTACTGATTAACAGACTGCCTTAACTTAAAGCATTCCTTTCTGTCGATTCCAAATTTTTAGGCAACTGCAAATTAAAGAATCTCTGAATCCACCTATAATTTGTAAACCCCTGCTTCAACATACCCCACTCTTGGGGCTGAACCAATGTACACCTTTCATGTATTGATTTATAACTTTGACTTTAACTCCTGCCTCCCTAAGATGTATAAAGCCAAACTGTCATCTGACTGCCTCGGGCACATCTTCTCAGGACCTCCTGAGATTGTGTTCACTGAGCCATGGTCACTCATACTTGCTCAGAATAAACCTCTTTAAAATATTTTACATAGGCCAAACATAGTGGTTCACACCCATAATCCCAGCTACTCAGCAGGTTGAGGCAAGAGGATTGCTTGAGCCTAGAAATTCCACACTGCAGGGCTATGATTGAGCCACTGCACTTCAGCCTGGTCAACAGAGCAAGACTGTCTCAAAAATAATAAATATTTTACAAGAGTTCAGTTTTTCCATTAACAGGAGTGACAAGAGAGGCTGGAATATACCAGGACCAGAAATTAGGAGACTATCAAAATGCCAGTAACACTCTGCTGGCTGGCAAAGTTAATTCTTTTTTTCTTTTTTTTTTCAAGTCGGAGTCTTACTCTGTGGCATGCTTACTTGGTGGCATGCTCATGGCTACTGTAGTCTCTACCTCCCAGGCTCAGGTGATCCTTCTGCCTCAGGCTTCCAGGTAGTTAGAACTACAAGCATGTGCCACCACGCCAGGTTATTGTTTTTATTTTATTTTATTTTTATTTATTTATTTATTTTTTGAGTTGGAGTCTCACTGTTGCCCAGACTGGAGTGCAGTGGCCACTCCCGGCCACCACAGCCTCGACCTGCTGGGCTCCGGCGATCCTTCCACCTCAGCCTTCCAAGTAGCTGGAACTACAGGTGCGTGCTACCACGCCTGGCTAGTTTTTGATTTATAGTAGAGATGAGGTCTCGCCGAGTTGCCCAGGCGGGTCTCGAACCTGCGGGCTCAGGCAATCCACTCACCTCAGCCTCCCAAAGGCGTGGGATTACAGGCTGAGCTACCAAGCCCGGCTTGTTTTTATAATTGTAGAGATGAGGTCTTGCCAAGTTGCCCAAGCTGGTCTCAAACCCCTGGGCCCAGACAATCCTCTCACGTCTGCTGGGATTACAAGCATGAGTCACTGCACCTGGCCTAATTTTTTTTTTTTTTTAGTTGGAGTTTCACTTTGTCGCCCAGTCTGGAGTGCAGGGGCACACACACAGTCACCGCATCCTCAACCTGCTGGACTCAGGTGATCCTTCCACCTCAGCCTTCCAAGTAGCTGGAACTATAGGCACCTATGACCATGCCCAGCTAATTTTTTTATTTATTGTAGAGATGAAGTCTCACCAAGTTGCCCAGGCTGGTCTCGAACCCATGGGCTCAGGCAATTCTCTCACCTCAGCCTCCCAAAGTGCTGGGATTATAGATGTGAACCACCGCATTCGGCCCTAATTCTTAAAATCATAACTTATTGTTGTTTAGGAGGGAAGAAGGAACTCGGCTCTCATAGCCTTTGCCCAGAAACTCTACTCCTGGGCTTCCACGCCCCAAATATAAGCCCATGGACATACGCTGACTGTCCAGCACAGAGCACTGGTGGGAATACATCCCATTGGTGGGAATCCATGGGTTGTAACAAGCAGCCAACAAAAAATTATTGAGAGCTCTGCAGGATTATTTGGAGGCTTTTGTTTGTTTGCTTTTTTTTTTTTTTGAGTTGGAGTCTCACTCTGTCGCCCAGACTGGAGTGCAGTGGCCGCTCCCAGCCACCGCAGCCTCGCCTGCTGGGCTCCGGCGATCCTTCCGTCTCAGCCTTCCAAGTAGCTGGAATTACAGGCATGCGCTACCACGCCCAGCTGATTTTTTTTTTTTTTTCTTTTAAGAGCCGAGATCTGGCTATGTTGCCCAAGTTGGCCTCAAACTCCCGGGCTCAAGCAATCCTCTTGGTTCGGCCTCCCAAAGTGCTGGGATTATAGGTGTGAGCCACTGCTCCTGGCCCTTATTTGGAGGCATTTTATAAGACCTTTTTAAAGTAAAAAATGATGTGTATGAAATGATCCTATTTTCAAAATAGTCTGAATCCCAAAGCCTCTGGATAGCTGTACATGTACACTGCATGTAATCAGATGAGTTTGAAGAAAATCACGAAGAAAACATTTAGGTAGATGAGGGGAGAGTGCGGATAGAACCATGAGAATTGAGTAAAGTTAAAACTGCTCTACAAAGAATATGATCATATAGGTAGGTATAACAAAGAATGCGTCTATTTTTTTTTTGAGTTGGAGTCTCACTCTGTCGCCCAGACTGGAGTGCAGTGGCCGCTCCCGGCCACCGCAGCCTTCCAAAGAGCTGGAACTACAGGTGGGCGCTACCACGCTCGGCTCATTTTTGATTTATTGTAGAGATGAGGTCTCGCCAAGTTGCCCAGGCGGGTCTCGAACCCGCAGCCTCAGTCAATCCACTCACCTCAGCCTCCTAAAGGCGCGGGATTACAGGCTGAGCCACCAAGCCCGGCTGCGTCTATTTTTTAAAATTGATAAATGTAAGTACTAAACGGTAAAAAGCAAGAGGCGCCAGATGTGGTGGCTCATGCCTGTAATCCCATCACTTTGGGAGGTCAAGGCGAGAGGACTGCCTGAGCCCAAGAGTTCGAGACCAGCCTGAGCAATATGGTGAGACCTCGACTTTACAATACAATTTTTAAAAAATTAGCCAGGCTTGATGGCGCGTCCCTGTAGTCTCATCTACTGGGGAAGCTGAGGCGGAAGGATCGCCTGAGTCCAGCAGGTCGAGGGGGTGGTAGCCGTGATTGTGCCACTGCCCTGGGCGACAGAGTGAGACTCGAACAAAATTTTTAAAAATGAAGCAAGAGGACAGAAAACGTCTAAGGTTGGGAGAACGAATGCATCTACAACCGCGCTTTCTCTCCAGCACTCCCAGGGC
Organism: Cephalopachus bancanus; assembly: GCA_027257055.1. Lineage (NCBI taxonomy): Eukaryota > Metazoa > Chordata > Mammalia > Primates > Tarsiidae > Cephalopachus > Cephalopachus bancanus. The sequence continues at coordinate 1,320,892 of JAPVLO010000295.1, forward strand.
AGCGACCTTAGAGGATCAGAAGAAGCAGAAGCGAGCCGGCTGCGCCAGGGCTGCGTGCGGCTGGGCCTGAGGGTGCGCGGGAGCAGCCAAGGAATTCAACTCTTGGCAGGTCTCCACCTCTGGGAATTGAAACAGCTCCAATAAGCCGGGATCCAAGCCTGGCACTTTCCTACAACGCCGCGGGAGCGCCCTAGAACTGGAGATAGGGGCGGAGCTTCAGAAAATGTAAATTCTGGGAGGTCCGGGCCTGCGGGCCACCGCAGTTCCCCGGGACCGGAAGTGGTGAACGGACCGCCGGAAACGGATGCCAGAGGGTCGGGGTCGCCGGGAGTTGTAGTTCTTTGAAAGCGGAGAGCAGGGCTTGCGGCCAGGCGGCATGGCGGGGCTAGAGCTTTTGTCAGACCAGGGCTACCGAGTGGACGGGCGGCGCGCCGGCGAGCTGCGCAAGATCCAGGCACGGATGGGCGTGTTTGCGCAAGCTGACGGCTCGGCCTACATCGAGCAGGGCAATACCAAGGCGCTGGCGGTGGTCTACGGGCCGCACGAGGCAAGTGGGCGTGCGCTAGCCAGCGACTTCCGGGGCGGGAGGCGGAATCGCTTGGCGGCGGGAACTGCGCGAACGGCGGGGCCGCAGGGCTGAGCAGAGGATTGGGGGATAACGGCCGGTGCGCCTCGCTTTATGCATCAGATGCTCAGTGCCGCATCTCACTCGGATGGTCCTGCTTTTCTCATCAGCCACTGCCCCTGTGCCCTCTCTCTTGGCGGCTCCTTAGCCTGCTGGGCACTCTTCCACACCTCTTAGCTCTCTACTCCGACGTCATGACGGTCCAGAAAACTCCCCAGACCACCTTATCCACGTGGCAAAACCTCTCTCTACAATAAACACTTGCCTGTCTGCACTAACCATTTCAGACGTCAATTTTACTTAATCACTTTCATCTTTGTTTTCCCACTGGTACACAAGCTCCCTGAGGACAGGGCCGTTAAATAAAACTGGCTTTATTGCTGTGTTTCCCCTGCTGTATAGTGCCTGGCCAGGGCAGGCAATGAAAAACTGCTTAGCGCATGAGTGTGGAAACTCTGCTTTCAAGGCAAAGAGAATCAGGAGAGCAGAGACCACGAGTGAAAACAAGCATAGCACTTCTACAGAGCAGAGAGATTGCTGGTGGGGGGATAATTCTAATAAGGCTGAGGGTTTCTGGGTAGGTGAGGACTCTGTTTTGAAGACCAGGGCAAGGATTTTGGGTTTTACTTCACGCATAATAGAACGTTAAGCAGTTTGTGAGTGTGTAGGTGAGACAGAATCAGACTTGATGTTTGTAAACATTGGGAGGAATGGGACAAGGATGGGAATAAGGAAGCCAGTTAAAAAAATGCACGGGAAGCCGGGCTTGGTGGCTCAGCCTGTAATCCCGCGCTTTGGGAGGCTGAGGTGAGTGGATTGCCTGAGCCCGCGGGTTCGAGACCCGCCTGGGCAACTTGGCAAGACCTCATCTCTACAATAAATCAAAAAATCAACCGGGCATGGTAGCACGTGCCTGTAATTCCGGCTACTCAGAAGGCTGAGACAGAAGGATTGCTGGACCCCAGCAGGTCGAGGCTGCGGTGGCCGGGAGCAGCCACTGCACTCCAGTCTGGGTGACAGAGTGAGACTCTAACTCAAAAAAATTAAAAATATAAATAAATAAATAAATACCTTTTAAAAAATGCATGGGAAAGCCAGGTGTGGTGGCTCATGCCTGTAATCCCAGCACTTTGGGAAGTGGAGGCGAGAGGATTGCCTCAGCCCATGGGTTCGAGACCAACCTGGGCAACATGGTGAGACCTCATCTCTACAATAAAACAAAAATTAACCAAGGCTGGGCTCAGTGGCTCAGCCTATAAACACAGCACTTTGGGAGGGCAAGGCGAGTGGATTGCCTGAGCCTGTGGGTTTGAGACCAGCCCGGGCAACTTGGCAAGACGTCTCTACAATAAATCAAACATTAGCCAGGTGTGGTAGCACGTGCCTGTAGTTCTGGCTACTTGGAAGGCTGAGGCAGAAGGATCGCCTGAGCCCAGCAGGTCGACACTTGGGTGACTGAGCGTGCCACTCGGGTGACTGAGCAACGGAGCGAAACTCCAACTAAAAAAAAAAATTGCCAGGCATGGTGGTGTACACATGTAGTTCCAGTTACTTGGAAGACTGCAGCTGAAGAGCGCCTAAGTCCAGCAGGTCGAGGTTGGGGTCACTGTGAACGTGTCATTGCACTCTATCCTGGGCGACAGAGACTCCAACTCAAAAAATAAAAACCGCATGGGAGAGGTGATGGTGACTTAGAGACTGGCCTCCCTCGGTCTCTGTTTTCCAGGTGAAGTGGAGCCACAGAGGTTTGGGGAGTATGAGCTGGAAGGAGTGGGCCTGGCTCATGTGTCCTTCCTCCTCCAGATCCGAGGCTCCCGAGCTCGGGCCCTGCCTGACCGGGCGCTGGTGAACTGTCAGTATAGCTCAGCGACCTTCAGCACAGGTGAGCGCAAGCGGCGGCCACATGGAGACCGCAAGTCCTGCGAGATGGGCCTGCAGCTTCGCCAGACCTTTGAGGCAGCTATCCTCACACAACTGCACCCACGCTCCCAGATTGATATCTATGTACAGGTGAGCAGGTTGCAGCCCCATCCTGGGAAGGGGAGGGTGTGACAGAGGGTGGGGATGGAGTCTAATGGACTGATTGATGCCCTGGGGGGGGGTCCCTGCAGGTGCTGCAGGCAGATGGTGGAACCTATGCGGCTTGTGTGAATGCAGCCACACTGGCAGTGCTTGATGCTGGGATACCCATGCGAGACTTTGTATGTGCGTGCTCAGCTGGCTTTGTGGATGGCACAGCTCTGGCAGACCTCAGCCATGTGGAGGAAGCAGCTGGAGGCCCCCAGCTGGCCTTGGCCTTGCTGCCAGCCTCAGGCCAGATTGCTCTGCTTGAGATGGATGCCAGGCTTCACGAGGACCACCTGGAGCACGTGCTAGAGGCTGCTACTCAGGCCGCCCAAGGTGTACACACCTTATTAGACTGTGTGGTCCGGCAGCATGTACGTGAGGCCTCTATCTTGCTAGGGGACTGAGTACCTAGCCACCCATGTCCAGAATAAAGCCATGCTTCTCTGCTCACACACTTCTCACTGTACTTCGATCAACCCGCAGCACTTCAGAGTGATGTGTAGCCCTGCAGAGCCTGGCCCAGTGCTGGCTCTTAGGAGTGACCAGGGACCCTACCCCACACATGAGGTGCATATCTCTGTGTAGCCTCAGGATTCAAACCCTTAAGAGGAAGATGGAGTAGAGGGTTGGGGTGGGCAAGTTCCTGGGTGGAAAGAGCAGCATGTGCCAGGAAGGGCTCAAGATAGAGAGCAGCGGGGGCAGTGGGAAGCCTGGCAATATGAGCCAGGATGTTAGACTGAGGAGTTTTTTATGCTCACCCCAGCACAAACAGGGCCCTGAGCACAAGGGCTGAGGGAGATACTCAGCTTGGCTATGAGTACCCACCACAGAAATGTGACGGGCCATTGTCCCACATCTTCTGGACTATGGGTTGGAACCCCTTGGGCCTTTCCTGCCGTTTTGGGCTCTAAAAGTACAACAGACACCTGTTCTCACCTAGGGTCTTCTCCCCTCAGCTCTGACCCTTCTCTACGTCCCACCACTATACCCTCTCTTCAGTCACCTCCTACCCTCAGACCTGCCTGAGCCCTGACCACCAGCTCCTGCAGCCTGGACCTACAGGCTGTTTTCCCCCACCCCGCCCCCGCAATATCCCAGGGACCTCTTGGCCTGGACAGGAGCAGTATGCTCCCCACTTTCTACTGCATGTTACCCAGTTCCACTGAAGCCGGTTTTGGCCAGTAGTGCGATTAGCATCTTCCCTGCAATCATCTTCTGATCCTGAAAACCTCGGTGCTGGGCTCACGCTGTGACTCTCCTTGGACGCTCACTGTCATTTTCGGTGCCTGACATCCATAGGAATGGTTCTTCCAGTGCTCCACAGTCATTCACGGTCTCACTTGGCATCCGTGCTCTGATCGCCGCATCCGGCTTTTCACCCACCTGAACTGGGCGTCACCTTCTCTGACTCTTGCGAGTCTTACAGCCGAGGTTTTCTCGTTGCCCCCAAATAGCCTGTCCCGAGGTCGGGCATCTCCACTGCGCTCCTTAGACGAGGTGCACCGTCGGCCCGACTCTCTCTGAGGCCGCCGGGTGCAGACTCCGAAACTGGGTCCTGAGTCCGGCCGGCTTCATCAGCACCGCCCACTCGCGGGCTGGCCTCTCTGAGCATGCGCGCCGGCGGTACGAGGGACGACCTAGGCTCTGAGCATGCGCGCCGACGCGAGGGCCGCTGGAACCGGAAGGGCACACAGGCACAGGGCTGCGGGTCTGACAGGGGTTGTGCGCGGTCTTGCCGGCCGTCGCTGGCAGCGGGATAGGGGTCCCGGAGTCGCCCCGTCCCGCCATGGGCCTCTTGTCAGACCCGGTGCGCCGGCGCGCGCTTGCCCGCCTCGTGCTGCGCCTCAACGCGCCGCTCTGGTGAGGCGAGGCCGAGGGTCCTGGGCTCGAGCTGTCTGTGGCCCCGCGCGTTTCCCCATTCACAGGGCTGGGGCCGGGGCCAAGGCCCCTCTGGATGCTAGCGCCGGTTCCCTCTTGTCCGCTGGCATCACTCAGGGTATCAGGCCGGGGCTCAGCTTTCCGGTCCGGCCTCCTGATGCCCGGACTCTGGAGCTAGTTCCCTCAGACCCGCCCGTTCGACCCCTGGTGTGGAGGTTGAGGCCACAGGTCGTCGTCCTTAGTCCCGCTGACCCTCCGATGCCTCCTCTGTCCTTTCTCACACAGCGTGCTGAGCTACGTGGCGGGCATCACCTGGTTCTTGGCGCTGGCTTTCCCACCGCTAACCCAGCGCACGTACATGTCGGAGAACGCCATGGGCTCCACCATGGTAGAGGAGCAGTTTGTGGGCGGAGACCGCGCCCGGGGCTTTGCGAGGGACTTCGCTGCCCACCGCAGGAAGTCGGGGTGAGCGGCAGAGCAGTGGAGATGAGAGAAGCAGTGGTAACCAAAGCCAGGGATCTTTGCTCAGAAGCTCTCTGTGTCTCCAGGGCTCTGCCTGTGGCCTGGCTAGAACGGACGATGCGGTCAGTAGGGCTGGAGGTCTACACGCAGAGTTTCTCCCGGCAACTGCCCTTCCCAGATGAGACCCACGAGCGCTATGTACTGTGGGAGTGGGGTGTGCCTGGGACCAAGAAGCACCTTGGAGAGGGGCCCTGGGCTGGGAATCATGTTGGGGGGTTTCATGGGACCAGGAAACTCAGAGGAAAATCCCTGGCGGGTGGGTCAGGAAAAGAGGAGGACTTAAGACCCTTACCACAGGGTTATGCTGAGGCTTCCCCAAACCAATCTACATGCAGATGGTGTCAGGCACCAACGTATACGGCATCCTGCGGGCTCCTCGTGCTGCCAGCACAGAGTCCCTCGTGCTCACCGTGCCCTGCAGTTCTGACTCCACCAACAACCAGGCTGTGGGGCTGCTGCTGGCACTAGCTGCCCACTTTCGGGGTAAGGCTCAGGGCCTGCTGGCCAGGGAGGGTCTGACCAGTACCACAGGCCCTGCTGATTCTGTTTCTGGCCACCAGGGCAGATTTACTGGGCCAAAGATATCATCTTCCTGGTGACAGAACATGATCTTCTGGGTACCGAAGCTTGGCTTGAAGCCTACCACGATGTCAACGTCACTGGTAGGTGCTCTTGTCCTGCCTTAGTCTCTGAGTCACTGTTCTCACTAAATTCCCCCTCCCCCTGCAGCCATTAGTACTCATTCACTTGTCCTTACAGGAATGCAGTCATCCCCCCTGCAGGGCCGGGCTGGGGCTATTCAGGCCGCTGTGGCCCTGGAACTGAGTAGTGATGTGGTCACCAGCCTCGACGTGGCTGTGGAGGGTCTCAACGGGCAGCTGCCCAACCTTGACTTGCTCAACCTCTTCCAGACCTTCTGCCAGAAAGGGGGGCTACTGTGCACACTGCAGGGCAAGGTGGGACTGCCTGCTCGAGGGCTGATGGGCACAGGGCCTATAAGGGGGATTATCTGATCCTGTCCCCGTGCCTCTAAAGCTGCAGTCCCAGGACTGGACATCTCTGGATGGGCCACTGCAGGGCCTGCAGACACTGCTGCTCATGGTTTTGCGGCAGGCCTCTGGCCGCCCTCATGGACCCCATGGCCTCTTCCTACGCTACCGTGTGGAGGCCTTAACCCTGCGTGGCATCAATAGCTTCCGCCAATACAAGTATGACCTGGTGGCTGTGGGCAAGTAAGTAGCATCTGGTCCCCTCTTTCCATGTGCAGGGCAGCTTCCAACTGGGGTGGGGTAGGGGTGGTCTGGGGGGATCTGGCTGACCGTGACTCTGCTGCACACCCAACAGGACCTTGGAGGGTATGTTCCGCAAGCTCAACCACCTCCTGGAGCGTCTGCACCAATCCTTCTTCCTCTACCTGCTTCCCGCCCTCTCCCGCTTCGTCTCCATTGGCCTCTACATGCCTGCCGCCGGCTTTTTACTCCTAGTCCTTGGTCTCAAGATATCCTCCACCCCTTGCTGTACATTTGTTACCAGCTTCAGGTCCTCTCAACTCTAGGCTGGGGAGAATCTTCCATCTTGCTCCAGGGATGGGGGGTGGGGGTGAACCCTGGGTCCCCTACTGTTAGATCCCATCACAACTCTTGTCAGGGTCCTTGACTGGGCCACGCTCTAGAACTGTGGATGCAGCTGCATGAGGCTGGAGTGGGCCTAGAGGAGACTGGGGGGGGCTCTGGACCTAGTGCCCTCCACCCCCCAGCACAGGTGATGGCACCCCCTTCTGTTGTTGGGGTTGGCTTATAGGGTCCTGACTGGTACTTACTGTTGCTACTTAGTCTCAGCTGGTAGGATGGTGGTGGGATCCTTGGAAATCCTCTGGTTCCAAGGCCCATATCCAAGAGCCTGTGTGCCCTGCAGGGTGTGGGGCTGGCCTCGCTTGTAGCGCCTCTGCTGATCTCTCAGGCCATGGGAGTGGCCCTCTACATCCTGCCTGTGCTCGGCCAACATGTGGCCACCCAGCACTTCCCAGTGGCTGAGGCCGAGGCAGTGGTGCTGACACTGCTGGCGATTTATGCGGCTGGCCTGGCCCTTCCCCACAACACCCACCGGTGAGAGACTGGGCTGTGCAGGAGGGGGTAGGGACTCCCTGGACATGCAGGCAGCCCCTAGGCTGCCTCCGAGCCCTTTGCCTTGCAGGGTGGTGAGTCCACAGGCCCCAGACAGGGGCTGGATGGCACTGAAGCTGGTGGCCCTGATCTACCTAGCACTACAGCTGGGCTGCATTGCCCTCACCAACTTCTCACTGGGATTTCTGCTGGCTGCCACTATGGTGCCCGCTGCTGCAGTCACTAAGCCTCATGGGCCCCGGTATGTGCTGGTCAGTCCCCACTTGTCCCAGTGCCTGTGTCTGCAGCATAGAGCCCGCCCTCATTCAATATCCCTTTCTCCCACTTGGTGCCTATACTCCTACCATGGAGTCTACACTGATGTTGTTCCTCCATCCAGGCCTCTCTATGCTGCCCTGCTGGTGTTGACAAGCCCAGCAGCCACACTCCTGGGCAGCCTGTTCCTGTGGCGGGAGCTGCAGGAGGCACCACTGTCACTGGCCGAGGGCTGGCAGCTCTTCCTGACGGCACTGGCCCAGGGTGTGCTGGAGCACCACACCTACGGCGCCCTGCTCTTCCCACTGCTGGCCCTGGGCCTTTACCCCTGCTGGCTGCTCTTCTGGAATGTGCTCTTCTGGAAGTGAGATCTGCATTCCAGAGCATGCTGCCTGGGACAGGGACTCCTCAAAAACCCCATTCTGCCTCCTTTCTGGGAAATAAACAAATGTCTGTTTTAGCTGCTGTTTGTGCTTCTGGCCCACTGTCCATGTGGGACTACAAGGCTTGGCATCGCCCTGATACCATCCCTGCCAGCCAGGATGCTGCTGGAAGGGATGGGAACCCTGCTACTTCACCCCTGGGAGGAGAGCTCAGGTGTACACTGGACCCAACGGCCCTGGGATTTGGCCTCTGGGAAATGGGCAATTGTAGACCCTGGAGGGGTCCTGGAGGATGCTGTTGAGGTTCAGGGGAATTTGTGTACTTCTGTCCATTGGTGTGCTGAGCATGGTACTGGGGAGGAGAAAACATGTTTGCTAAAGGACCTGATGGGAGCTGAGGCACCTAGAGTCCATATGACACCATCTTTACTGCTAGAGCTGAGGAGGCCAAGGGGCTGGAGCTGGGACCGGAGCCCTGCAGAAGAGGCTTGAGGTACAACAGGGAGGCCATGGGGAACAAAAGCCCTAAAGGTGGAGGGCACTGATGGGCCAACACAGAAGGAAGCAGGTTATTGTGCTAAGACCCCTGCATGACACTGGAAAGACCAGTGTCCATTCCGGAAAAAAGGAAAAAGCAAAATGTGACTTTTTGGTGATACCAGGACAATGTCAGAGACCTTGGTGCTGCAGTCGGAGAGATCTCTGGTTACAGGAAGGCAAAGGTGGCTTGGTCAGGAATGGAGTCAGAACTGCTCTGCCTGGAGAAGCCAAAGGATCTATTAGAATCAACTGAGAGGGCCAGTATCCTTTCAGTATGGCATCCCTGCATGGGGTGTGGTCTGGGAGGTCCCAAGGAGTGTACCCTCCCCCATGCCCCACCCTCTAGGCTCCACTGCCTCTGCCATTGGGCTTGTCTTCCCTTGGAAGCTCCCCTTGACATTGGACCCCTGGCATGGAGGTGGGCTTGTTGATTGGGTGCCACAGTGAGGGGATCAACTGGTGAGCTCCCCTGAGGGTGCTCTCTGGGATCTCTCCAGAGGAAACACTGATCCCTGTTGGGTGGAGTAATGTGTTCTTTGTTCAACATTGTGTCCAATGGGGGCAAGGGAGTATGGGGGACTCGACTGTGACTAGAAGCCTCATCATTAACTTGCCTGTCTTCAGCCCAGTCATCTCCACGGTTGGAACTTCTGGTCACATTCTTTGATGAATATTTTTTCTGCAGCTGGGTAGAGGCCTACAGCCCCCACCCCAGCCCTTCTGGTGTCCCCCACCTGTCAGTATCTTTAGTAGCGCCTCCCAGTTAGGCATCGCATGGGGTTCTCCCCTGCGAAGTCAGGCAGAGGCGACTTGTCTGTGGGGCCTCCTGTCTTCCAAGACTATAAATCTGTTGCGGTCTCTTGTTCCTTTTGTCTTTGTGAACTGACTTGTGATATAAAAATCCCCCTCCAGGCATTTTAGCTGGGCTTTGGCCTCAACTAATTTTAAGTGGACTCTGGCAGTCATGTAAAGCATAAATCATGAAAATACATACATATAAGTGGGGAAGGGGGAAGCTAAAAGACATCTCGTATTTTGAGCACATCCGTGCGAATTCTCCCTATCTTTACACAAGTGTTGAAAGGGAACCATGAGAATGACAAAGCTGCTGTGTTAGGGAAGCACCATTTCTGTTCTGATTTTCACTAATGTCACAGAACCCCATTTTTGACATGAGCTCCGCTCCACATTTCTCCTTCCCTGATATTTCTAACAGGTCCACATTCTTCCGTCTCCACTGCATGGCCACCTATCTCAGCTCTTTTGCTGCTTCCTGGCCACAGCTCTTTTCAGTGCCTATCCAGCAGCCACATCTATTACACCAAGCTGAGTGTAAAACCCTTCAGGAAATGCCCATTGCCCACAGGATAAACTCAAACTTCTGACCAACTCCTACCTGACTCTGCAGAAGATTTTCGTTGCCCCCCCAACAAGTATCCATTATTAGTCATTCCAATTCCTCTTCCCTCCCAGTCCTTGGCACCATTAATCTACTCTCTGCCTCTATAGATATACTTACTCTGGATGTTCATATGGATGGAATCATACATATGTACTGGCTTTTTCACTTAGCATAATGTTTTTGAGGTCTGAACATGTGTCAATACATTATTATTATTATTTGAGTTGGGAGTCTCACTCTGTCACCCAGGCTGGAGTGCAGTGGCACTCTCACGGCCACCTCAGCTTCTACCTGCTGGGCTCAAGCGATCCTTCCGCCTTAGTCTTCCAAGTAGCTGGAACTACAGGCATGTGCCACCATGCCTGGCTAATTTTTTGATTTACTGTAGAGCTGAGGTCTCATCAAGTTGTCCAGGCTGGTCTCAAACTCTTGTGGATTCAGGCATTTCTCTCACGTAGGTCTCCCAAAGTGCTGAGATTATAGGTGTGAGCTACCGCACCCAGCTACTTCATTCCTTTTTATGGCTGAATAATGTTTCATTGTATGGGCATACTACATTTGTTTACATATTCATCAGTTGAAGGACATTGGGGTTTCCAGTTTTGGCTATTATGAGTAATGCTATTAACATTCATGTAGGCCAGGCAACAGAGTGAGACTCCAACTCAAAAAAAAAAAAAATTAAAAAAATTCGTGTACAAGTTTTTGTGTGAACATGTTTTCATTTTCCTTGGGTATATACCTAGGGGTGAACTACCGGATCATATGGTAACTCTGTGTTTAACACTGTGACAAAATGCCAAACATTTTCTGAAGCAGCTGCTCCATTTTACATTCCCATGAGCAATATATGAGGGTTCCAATTTCTCCACGACCTTGTAAATGTCTACCTTGAAGATTACAGCCATCCTAGTGGTGTGAAGTGGCATCTCATTGTGGTTTTGATTTGCATTTCCCTAATGATTAATGATATTCAGCATCTTTTCATGTGATTGTTGGCAATCTGTGTTTTTGTTGTTGTTTTTATTGTTTTTTAATAGAGACAAGGTCTTGCTATGTTACCCAGGCTGGTCTTGAATTCCTCATGGCCTCAAGTGATCCTTCCGCCTTGGCCTCCCAAAGTACTGGGATTACAGATGTCTGAGTCATGACACCCAGTCATTTTCACATTTTGGATAATGTTCTTTGATGCACAGAAGTTTTTAATTTTGAAGAAATTCAATTTGTTAGTGTACCTGTTGTTGCTTGTGCTGTTGGTGTCAGAAACCGTTTTCTAATTCAGGGTCACAAAGATGTATACCTCTGTTTTCTTCTAAGACTTTTATGGGTTTCTATTTTTATTTTTTTCGTTGGAGTCTCACTCTATCAGTCACCCAGGCTGGAGTGCAGTGGCACGCCCATGGCCACAGCAGCCTGTTGGGTTCAGGTGATTCTTCCACCTCAGCCTTTCAAGTAGCTGGAACTACAGATGTGCGCCACCACACTCAGCTAATTTTTCTTGATTTAGTGTAGAAACGAGGTCTCGCCAAGTTGTCCTGGTTGGTTTCAGAACCCCTATGCTCAGGCCTCTCACCACCATCTCCCAAAGTGCTGTGATTACAGGCATGAGCCACTGCAACATGAGCCACCGCGCCCGGCTTCCATATGAATTTTAGGATCAGCTCATTCAATTTTGCAAAAATTGAAATTTTGATAGGCATTGCATTGGAGAGTACTGCCATCTTAGAAATGTTAAGTCTTCTAGTCCATCAACACTGGATGTCTTTACATTTATTTAGATTTTTAATTTTTTTTTTTTTTTTAATAGAAGTCTCACTCTGTCGCCCAGGCTGGAGTGCAGTGGCACACTCAAAACCGCTGCAGCCTCAACCTGCTGGACTCAGGCAACCCTTCCACCTCAGCCTTCCAAGTAGCTGGAACCACAGGCGTATGCCACCACATTCAGCTAATTTTTTGATTTATTGTAGAGACGAGGTCATACCATGTTGTCCAGGCTGGTCTCGAACCCCTGGGTTCAGGCAATCCTCTCACCTTCACCTCCCAAAGTGCTGAGATTACAGGCGTGAGCCACTGCATCCAGCCTAAGTATTCTTTCTTCTCCTTTCTCTTTCCTCTGCTCTTGCCATTATGTATATGTTGGTATACTTCATAGTGTCTCACAGGTCTCAGACAAGATAAATAAGGACAGAGGCCCTGATCATTTTCTTTTTAAAAAATTTCTCAGGCCAGGCACAGTGGCTCACGCCTGTAATCCCAGCACTTTGGGAAGTGGAGGTGAGAGGATTGCCTGAGCTCAGCCTGAGCAACATGGGGAGACCTCGTCTCTACAATAAATCAAGAAATTAGCCAGGTGTGATGGCTCATGCCTGTGGTTCCAGCTACTTGGAAGGCTGAGATGGAAGGATCACCTGACCGAGGTCAAGGCTATGGTGGCCATGAGCAGCATGCTACTGCACTCCAGCTTGGGTGACAGAGAGAGACTGTGACTCAAAAAAAAAAAAAAAAAAATTCTCTTCCTCAGACTTTCCTCTGCTCGAGATTTCTTTCCTCTGACCTCAAGGCCAGCCAGAGGTGAGAGCTTAGGGATTTTTCAGGTATTTTCTGAGTATATCCACAGTCCTACTTATGTATGTGACCCATATTCCTGTAAAAACTTTGGGCTTTTCACAGCCCCGTAGAAATCTCATTCCCTTGGTCTTCCTTTTAAGCTTTTTGTGAGCCGGGCTCGGTGGCTCAGCCTGTAATCCCGCACTTTGGGAGGCTGAGGTGAGTGGATTGCCTGAACCCGCGGGTTTGAGATCCACCTGGGCAACTTGGCGAGACCTCATCTCTACAATAAATCAAAAAAATTAGCCGGGTATGGTAGCACGCGCCTATAGTTTCAGCTACTAGTTTCAGCTACTTGGAAGGCTGAGGCGGAAGGATCGCCAGAGCCCAGCAGGTGGAGACTACAATGGCCACTGCACTCCAGTCTGGGTGACAGAATGAGACTCCAACTCAAAAAAAAAATTAAAAAAAGCCGGGCTCAGGTTCAGCCGGTAATCCCGCGCCCTTGGGAGGCTGAGGTGAGTGGATTGCCTGAGCCCCGCCTGGGCAACTTGGCGAGACCTCATCTCTACAAGAAATAAAAAATTAGCCGGGCATGGTAGCGCACGCCTGTAGTTCCAGCTACTTGGAAGGCTGAGGCAGAAGGATCGCTGGAGCCCAGCAGGTTGAGGCTGCGGTAGCTAGGAGCTGCCACTGCACTCCAGGCTGGGCGACAGAGTGAGACTCCAACTCAAAAAAAAAAAAAAAAATAAATAAATAAATAAAAAGCTTTTTGTGTACTCTATTGTTTGCCCTAGCCATTACCCATTACCTCAGGCTGTTAACTTAAAACACTCTAGAGGCAAGCCTCTAATTGCCTTCCACAAACAGCCTCAGGGAAAAGCAGTTGGTCAGACAAGTTAAATAAGGACAGTTTCCCATGAATAATGTCATTCTGCTCCCTCCAATACCAGGAATGTGGACTGTTACTTCCAAGAGTACCTACCACTAGCTGGAGAGCAGAATTGGAACAAAGTTAGCTGTTCTTAATGATATTCACCTGTTTTCTTGAATAAACACACCCCGGGATGCTGAAAACCTTTGATTAATCTCCATAGTTCTGAAAAAGTTGATTCTGATAATTTTAGCTAGTTTTTTCTTGCTTTTATCGGTTGAGGAGTGTACAAAATTTCAGAAGTCCTCTATTTTCGCTAGTGACTGACAGTAGTTTCTTAAGGAATCTTTGGTTATCCTGCCCATGCCCCCTACACCTGTTTCTGGGCATAGTGTGTGCCTAATAAAACCTTATCAAATGAAGATAGGGTTCCAAGCCTACAGTCTGTGATTAACTATCCGAATTTTTTTTTTTTTTTTTTTTTTTGAGGCAGAGTCTAGTGCAGTGACACGCTCACGGGCCACCGCAGCCTCGACCTGCTGGGCTCTGGCGATCATTCCACCTCAGCCTCCCAAGTAGCTAGAACCACAGGCGCGCGCCAGCACGCCCAGTTAATTTTTTGATTTATTTATTATTATTATTGAGTTGGAGTCTCACTCTGTCGCCCAGGCTGGAGTGCAGTGACACGCTCACGGCCACCGCAGCCTCGACCAGTGCTGGAACGCCAGACGGTCCTTCCGACCTCAGCCTTCCAAGTAGCTGGAACTACAGACGCACACGACCACGCCCAGCTAGTTTTGTGATTTCTTGTAGAAGCGAGGTTCTCACCATGTTGCCCTGGCTGGTCTCGAACCCAAGGGCTCTGGCAATCCTCTCGCTTCGGCCTCCCAAAGTGCTGGGATTACAGGAGTGAGCCACAGCACCCGGCTATCCGGTTAAAATATAAATTCTGGCCGGGCTCGGTAGCTCAGCCTGTAATCCCAGCGCTTTGGGAGGACGAGGTGAGTGGATTGCCTGAGCCCGCGGGTTTGAGACCCGCCTGGGCAACTTGGCGAGACCTCATCTCTACAGTAAATCAAAAAATTAGCCGGACGTGGTAGCGCGCGCCTGTAATTCCAGCTACTCGGAAGGCTGAGGCGGAAGGATCGCCGTAGCCTAGCAGGTCGAGGCTGCGGTGGCCGGGAGCAGCCACTGCACTCCAGTCTGGGCGACGGAGTGAGACTCCAGCTCAAAAAATAAAAAAAATTAAAATATATATATATAAATTCTATGGAGCAGGAGCCAACCTGCCCTACCTGGGTCGAGGCAGTGGTGGGGGCTACAGCCGGAAGCTCCCAGCCTTCTTACAGTCAGCGGAGAGCCGGCGGCAGAGGCAGGGGCCGGCCATAAGACCCACACCCTTTACTGGACTACCCTAGCAAACCGCCCTCTCTGCAGGTCTGTCCACCGCGGCAGCCTGGAGGGGCAGGATTCGCTGGGTCACCGTACCAGTCCAGAAATACTGCTAAAGGAAGCATAGAGGGTCTTGAAGATCTTGTGGGCTCGGGACTGGGAGTGGCGCGGCGTTTGGTGAGCGCAGGGCGCCGAGCGGGGAACCTAGGAAGGTTGAAGGCGTTGTCACGGCAACAGGGAGACGCGACAGGGCCCCAGCTAACCTCCAGTTTCCCCAACGACCAGAGGAACGCAGTGAGGTGGTGTCCAGCCACTGACAAGACAATTTCCTGGCTCACTCGGCCCATCCGGGATGGCCCCGCTTTCCCCGTCCGGCCCACCCCGCGCTCTCTGGGTCTCGCGAGCTTTGAGCTCGCGTGGCGCCCCAGGGGCCGACGGGAACGGCGGCCGCGCTGAAGAGGCCAAGATGGCGGCGGCAGCGGCTTCGCTTCGCGGAGCGGTACTGGGGCCCCGGGGAGCGGGGCTCCCGGGCGCGCGTGCCCGGGGTCTACTGTGCGGCGCGCGGCCCGGGCAGCTCCCGCTACGGACGCCTCAGGTGAGCGCCGACTCGGGCCCTAGCCTCCGCGCGGCCCCGCAGCCCCGTGAAGGTCACGGCGGGGAGGCTGCGGGCACGAGACGGGGCAGCGGGGAGTGGTCTCGGCCACTCGGCACCCCTGGCCCGGCCGGGCCCCCGCTGCCTGCCTAACTTGGACACCTAGAATCAAGGCCGGACACCCACTCTTTCGAACTGCAGGTGTCCGGTCCCGAGCGTGGGGGGTGGCGAGACGGGCTAGCTGCTGGGTCGGAGCTGGAGGCTTTCCCCAGAGAGGGTCTCCAGGACGGCTCTTGACGCCGACTGTCCAAACTGGGGCCGCGTCCTGAAGTGACTGCAGCCTGACCTCGGCCAACTGCTAGTGACCTTGGCCTGCCCCAGCACCCTTGGTCATTTCGACCTGATCCCCGACGCAGGATCCAAGAACATTCCTCACACTCTCTCCTCAAAGTCGAATCACGATCTAGGTGTCAGCAGCTGAGGGATGGGACGGGCAGTGAAGCAGGGTGTGCTTCTGGCGCCCTGCAGGTGGCCAGTGCTAGATGGAGAGGTGGGCGCTTAGAGTCATATCCCCAGGTAGGGCTGGGTGGTGTCCTGGCAGGCGCTGAGCGGAGATCTTGCAGGCAGTGTCCTTGTCGTTGAAGTCTGGCCTTTCCCGAGGCCGTAAGGTGATGCTGTCAGCGCTGGGCATGCTAGCGGCAGGGGGTGCAGGGCTAGCCATTGCTCTGCATTCTGCTGTGCGTGCCAGTGATTTGGAGCTGCACCCCCCCAGCTATCCGTGGTCTCACCGTGGCCTCCTCTCTTCCTTGGACCACACCAGGTGTGCAGCTGGCTGACAGGGAGGTTCTGGGCGGAGTGGGTGGGGTGGAATCTTCCTGCCCTTAACCCTTTTCTTCTCTTTAGCATTCGGAGGGGTTTCCAGGTATATAAGCAGGTGTGCTCCTCCTGCCACAGCATGGACTACGTGGCTTACCGCCACCTGGTGGGCGTGTGCTACACAGAGGATGAAGCTAAGGCGCTGGCTGAGGAGGTGCGGGGGTCGGGATTTGGAGAATCCAGGGCTCCCACTGTGGTAGGACAGCAGGGTTATGATGAAGCTCTCCATGGCAGGTGGAAGTCCAGGATGGCCCCAATGAAGATGGGGAGATGTTCATGCGGCCAGGAAAGCTGTCTGACTACTTCCCCAAACCGTACCCCAATCCTGAAGCTGCTCGTGCTGCCAACAACGGAGCATTACCCCCTGACCTCAGCTACATCGTGCGAGCTAGGTATCTGGGCTGCCCACAGGGTGGTGGTACAGGAGATGGGGAGGAAGGTCTGACATTTGCCCAGAGCTGAGGAGCCATGGATCTGGTCCCAGGCACGGTGGTGAGGACTACATCTTCTCTCTGCTCACTGGCTACTGTGAGCCACCCACTGGGGTGTCACTGCGAGAAGGCCTCTACTTCAACCCCTACTTCGCTGGCCAGGCCATTGGCATGGCCCCCCCTATCTACACTGACGTCTTGGAGTTTGATGATGGTAAGAGGCCCTCATTCTGAGGTCAAGGATGCTAAGTCCTTTCCCATTCCAGGGATGCTTTCCCTATATTCTTGGGCCCAAGAAGTCCTGACCCCTTTGTAGCTGGGGTATTATCTGTGCTTATCTGAGGAGGCCTTTGGGTTCCTTCACAGTCTTGTGTGTATCCAGGGGAAGAGGGTCCCATCCCTTTGAAGTCTTGGGAGGAGCCTGTCTCTGCTCCCTGGGGGTTGAGGGGGGAGCTGCTGGTGGTTATTCCAGGTTGGCACAAGCCCCCAAGGATAGCCCTTATCACTTGTCCTTGGCCCAGGTACCCCAGCTACCATGTCCCAGGTAGCAAAGGATGTGTGCACCTTCCTGCGCTGGGCATCTGAGCCAGAGCATGACCACCGAAAACGCATGGGACTCAAGGTGACAGGGTTGGGAGAAGGCCATGGTGGTTATTGGGCTGGAGCTGAGCAGGGGTCCCTCCCCCCACCCTGTCTCTGAACCTTTCTTGTCCCCAGATGTTGATGATGATGGGCTTGTTGCTACCCCTGATCTACGCCATGAAGCGGCATAAGTGGTCAGTCCTGAAGAGTCGGAAGCTGGCATATCGGCCACCCAAGTGACCTCATTCAATATCTGCTTGCCATTCTGTCACAATAGGCCCTCAAGCCCAGGAGCCATCCTGGGCCTGTTCAAGCCTCAGCTGTCCTACTCAGCTAAGCCCCTCTTCATCTGGGACAAGAGGGGAGGGGGAAGAAGACCAACCTCAAGTTCCAGACTCTCCTTCAGCCCCCATGATGGGAATAAATTAAGTTTCTCAGTGTACATACTTGAGCATTTATGTGAAAGGATTGCAGATCTGCAGGGAAATCTAGTAACAATACCTTTGCCCTTACTGAGCGCCCAGGATGTCCTATGCAATGTGGCTAGCATTGCCCTACACTAACTGGCAGCTAGGAGTCCAGAGAGTACTGGTTGTGTGACAGACAGCAAGAGAACTGGATGTTAGAGAAGTGGCAGCATTCAGCAGGGTGGGATATGTCTGGGCACAGAGGCCTAAAAAGAGCCTGGCCATGCTGCACATGGTCCAGGGCCCGGGAACCTAGAGTGACAAACCAGGTGTGAAGTGTGTTGAACCATTTGGCCTTTATCCTCAGCAGCATTTCAACAAGGGAAAGGCGTGGTCTAGAACAGGAGCTATTTCTGGGCTGAGCAGAGAGGAAAGAGATAAGCAGGCAGGCAGAGGAGGGCACCTGGAACATCCTCCTGGTGACTTGGCTGAACAGTTGGAGGTGCTATCTAAAGTAGAAGGTCACATGCCTGGGGATGGAGGACATGGCAGGGTATTTGTCATGGAATGGCAGTTTCTAGCAGTCCACGGAGCAGCTAGGTGGTGGGTCCAGGCCAGAAAGCTGGCAATGCTTGGGTTCACATGGCAGTATGCTAAGGGGAGGGTGGCAGCGGATGCTACCCAGGAGGGTCATAGAGACGTAACCAGTAGTAGCACAAGGCCCTGATGCAGGCTTGTGAGCTTTTCCTGTTCTAAGAAGGGAAGGAAAACACCCGTTTTCATTGTTGGTGTCAACCTGGCTGGAGGAGCTGAAGGGAGTGGTTGCCAAAGTCTGAGGGCAAGAGCTGACTGGGAGAAAAGTGGTGCTAACAGGGCTGCAGGCAGAGGAAGGGTGCAGGTCTGGGAGACCAAGGTGGACAGCAGGAAACAAGGTCAGCAATAGGGGTGGGGTTAAGTGCATGGTGCACCCCAGCAGTCACAACCCAGTAGGCAGCAGCTGGGGGGGGTGTTCCTGTAGGCTTCTGGGGAAGAGATCCCAATGCCATACTCCTGTGACCACTGGGTCTCATGGTCCAAGTCCACTTTTCAGTACCAACTGGGTCTGCTGGGGGAACCCCACCTACTGAGGATCCATCTCCCTACAGTCCTGGTTGGCTGGGGCATATCTGCACAGAGACACTGTGAAGGGGACACCTGCTGGCTCTTAAGTGTCTTTAATGACTGGTTCGTGGCCCTTACCCCCAACTCTGGTGGCTCTGGTCCCAGTGAGCAGACAGCAGAGGTCCCCTGAGAAGTTCAGGAGGGGGACCTGGGACCTCATGCCTGGGAGGGAAGAGCTTGTCTCCTTGTAACCTGTGGGAGAGGAGACAAGTCATTCCTTTGTGTTTTGCCCTGCCCCCATTTCCCCTACCTCCGCCTCTGGTACCTTTTTGGTAGCTGCTAGGTAGAAGCTGCAAGAATGGTGTCCTAAGTGCAGGGCCTCTGGGTGCTACACATCTCGCAGCCAGGGCGGCTTGGGGCATTGATGAAGGTACAGGAAGGACAGGGCCAGCCAGCCTGGATAAGTGGAGAAAGTTGCTGCTTCCTCATTCTTTCCAGTGCCCACAGCTGCCCAATCCCTGCTCTGCCTCATCCCTTCCCTTGCCTACCTGAAGGGGGCTGGGGAGGCTGGAGGTAGCTGGCTGGGGGGCTTGGAGCAGCCCCGATGATGGAGGAATCAAGTGTCCTAGTTCCCCATCCATCTTCTGGGGGCACTGACGTCTTCGTCCTGTGGCAGACAGGGTAGAGTTTGGGGCTGTCTTGGGTTGCACCCTATCTTCCGCATCTCACCCCCATCAAGGACTGACCTGGGGCTTCTCGAGGGACTGAGAGCAAGTAGAGGAAAGCAGAGTCCCCGTCTTGCTGGACCCCATAGGAGGCAAGGCTGCGCTCAGGCACACACAGGCACCGCCCAATGATCCAGCGCTGCACAGCTGGCGGGAATCCAAACTCCGAGAACACCTGGGGCCAGAACATCAGGGCAGGCGGTGTCACCCAGTGTACCTTGCCCCTGACAGGGCTCCCTAGACGCATGCCCACCTGTTCTTGGAGGGCTGCAATGGTGCAGTGGGGGTGGACCTGCAGCGTCACATGGGCCGAGGGTGCAGTGGATGTAGCAGATGCAGCATCTTCAAGTGTGATCTGAAGCCTGAGCCAGAATGTGGGTTGGAAGATGGACAGGGAATCTGGGAAGGTCAAGAGGACAGAGTGACAAAGTCCCAGACCTCACCTGATTGGGCCAGGTGGGAAGCAGGCTTCCTGGAGCCGGACACTGAGGGCTGCGTGATGCTGGGCCAAGATGGCTGCTGCTTGGGCTGCGCCCTTCTCGTCTCCACCTGCAATGGCCTGGGCCAAGAGCCCTGCCAGTTCCTCTTCAAGGAGAGGGAAGGGCAGCTGTCACAACTGGTCACTGGCTACTTCCCCCAGCGCCCCCCCCAACCTTCCCACTCATACCTTTCTCCATCAGGTCTCCAGGGCTTCGAGGAAGACTGGTTTCAGGATGGGGGACCTTGAGTATGGGAAGTTCCGGGGGACTGGGTGGGCATGTTTCTGGACCCAGAGCTGGGGGTGAGCTGCCACTGCCTAGGAGCAAAGATGTGGGGTGGGGTGGAGTGGGGTTGAACAGTCTGCAGCCTCTGTCCAGGCCTCTCTGCCCTCAAATTTTTAGTACCTTTGCCTTCTGCCTCTTTACCTCAGCCCATGCCAGGACCTTGCCTCAGGCCACACTCCAAGCCATACCTTCCTTTTCTATCCTTAGCCTTGCAAATCCCTCAGAGCCCCCTGGCAGACTCCTGTTGGTTCTGGAGCTGCACTTTGGCTTGTCTTTGGGAACTAGAGTCCTGAACTCTTCTGCTGCCTGGTCCCATCTGTCCCATCCTCCAGAGGCCAGGTCACCTCTCCTGGTCCTTTCTGCCAGCCAAGGATGCCCTCTTGGCAAGTTCTCAGATAGTGGCCCTGCAGTCAGAGTGGCCTCTTCTTGATGCCCTTGGGGACTTTCCCTCTCCTGGCTCCCCCATCAGCACAGAGCACTCTTAGGCTGAATTCCAAAGAAGCCACTGCCCTGGGCATCCTCACAGAGTTAGGCACGCTGCTATCTCCCTTTCTTACTTCCCACTTGAGACCCAGCTCACTGCAATGGAGGGAGGCAGGGTCCCCATTCAGTGCTGACATGGTTCCTATGATGGCCTCAGGCCCTTGGTATTCTGAGCTGTTTCTCCACTAAGATAAGCAGGACTCTCCAGCACCTAGCACTGTGCCCAGCCCTGACTCCCACAGATCCTCATGGGTCACTTGCACATGCTCGCCTCAGGGCTTTTGTGTTTGCTGCTCCTTTAGCCACATAGTTCATGCCATGATCTTCAAATTTCACTCAAGCTTCACCTTAATGAGGCCTTCCCTGCCACCCTATTTTAAATAGCAACCCTCCTTTCAAGCTCCGGCATTCCCATTCCCACACCACTTAACAAAAGCTTATTTACTATATTGCTTTTTTTTTTTTTTTTTGAGTTGGAGTCTCACTCTGTCACCCAGGCTAGAGTGTAGTGGCATGCTCACGGCCACCACAGCCTCGACCTTCTGGGCTCAGGCAATTCTTCCACCTCAGCCTTCCAAGTAGCTGGAACCACAGGCATGTGCCACCACGCTAATTTTTTTGATTTACTGTAGAGATGAGTCTTGCCAAGTTGCCAAGGCTGGTCTCGAACCCTCGGGTTCTGGCAGTGCTCTTGCCTCTGCCTCCCAAAGTGCTGGGATTACAGGCATGACCCACCATGCCCACCTTGTATTTTTTTTTTTTATATGCCTGCCACCTCTCTAGAAATGCAAGCCAATGTAAGCTTCAAGAGGACGGGACTGGAGGTTCTATTCATGCTAAAGGAGTCCCTGGGACAGAGGAGGTACTGAACACACATATTCAGTGACTGAATAAACAGAGACTCTCTCCCCTTCTAAATGCAGAGTTGCCTGGCCTCTCTTACATCACACCATCTGGCTGTCTTCCTACCCCTCTGGCATCTCTTCTGTCTTGTATGTGGGCTGTCCTCTACCTAGGAATCACACATTACCTGGTCCCTCTATCTGGTCCCTTTTTCTCAGTCTCACCTCTTCCATTTAAACAGCTATGGGAGCCAGGTGCTATGGGGTGTGCCTGTAGTCCCAGTTACACGGGAGGATCACTTAAGCCCAGGAGTTCGAAGCTGCAGTGAGCTGACTGCACCACTGCACTCCAGTCTAGGCAACAGAACAAGACCCTATCTCTAAAACAAATACATAAAAACCAGTCTTGAAACTCAGTTATTTCTATCTTCTGAGCATCTCTGGAAGCATCCTTCTTCTCTCTAGCCCTATCTGCGCCAACCCATGCCACTATAGAAATCTCTCTCTGATTCTGTCACTCTCCCACTGAATACCTTCCTGTTGCTCTTGAGATAATCTATCTTGTCGCCAGGTGCTGACCATGCTTGCTCTGCCTCTCTACACTTATCTGGTACTCCAGGATCCATTTTCTCCAACTCTACTCCTTTTCTCCACTTTCTCCCTCCTAGAAGCCTTCCCAAACAGTGAGGAAGTGGGCCCAGCTTCCCCATCCAGGACTGAGGGGCCAGGGCTACAACAAATTAATCTTCATTTCAAGGGACTGACCGTTCTGTCCCTCCACGATGGTACCTTGGACCAGGGTTGCCCACCGCTGAGCTTCCTGGGTGTTGAGAAAGTGCAGGCTGAGGGTTCCAGGCCCTCCTGGTGGAGGCTGCAACTCATGCTGGCTTGGTCCTCGGATGATGTAGGAGACTGACTCCAAGGGCCACTCCAAACTGACCTGAGGAAGGGGAGAGCAGGCTCAGAGCTCCTCTCGTCTCACGTCGCATGATGATCAAAAGACTACGAGGTAACATTTATAGGCTACTACAAGGTCCTTTCAAGCCTATTATCAAATCTTCAAAATAGTCCTATAAAGTAGGTACCAGCATTACCCCCGTTTTACAGACGAGAAAGCAGTAGCAAAGAAAAGTAACTGCTCAAGGGCACCCAGCTCGCAAGCGGATGGGCCTGGCCTCAGGCTCCGCGCCCAGTCTGAGACAAGTCGACTGCCGCACGACCCTTTGCCTCGACTCACCGCCCCGGGCCCCGCGCCCAGAAGTTCCAGCCGGAAGCGCCCAGGTCGCTCAGGGTCCGCGCTCAGCTGCAGTCTTCGGAGCTGCGCCTCGGCGTCGGGCCCGGCGCCCAGCGGCCTCACTGCGGCATACACAGCCAGCAGCACTGTGGCCGAGCCCGGGTCCGAGGCCGCCGCCGCCCCGCCCGCGGGCGGCGCCATCTCCGGTCCGTCCCGGCCTTGGCCCTCCGAGCCCGCTTCCGTGGGATCGGACGGCTGAGAGCCTTCGCCCGCCGGAAACCAAAGACGGAAGCATTGGGTTCCGTGCACGCCGAGAGCGTCGGGGCCCCGGACGGGACCGAACGCCGCTCACTGGCCGAGCCTAACCCACCGGGTTTGATGAAGAACGGACTCGGCCTGAGGGCCTCCAGACACCAACTGGGCGAGGCCGGCGGTGTGCAAAGGCCCAGGAAGGTCGGCAGAGGTGGTCACGTTTGAGCTGGGCATCGGAGGCAAAGTGTCAGAGGCTGAAGCACCGGCTACAACTGGAAGGCAGGCGCGGCTTCTTTGCCCCACAGGGTCGGGCAGACGAAGGTTGCAGCCTGGCAGGTGACTTCTCACAGCGACCAGCTAGAGCCAGACGCTGCTCCTGGACTCCCAGGTGGGCAAGTCGCCACCGCAGGCCTCAGGGACAGCCTGAAGTCCCGCCACGCCCACACGGCACGCTCAGCTCGAGCCTATTAGGGAACGGGGTTGGCCTCCGAGGGGTGGGGGGGTGGGGCGAAGCGGGCGAGGCTGTAACCAATAAGCGCCAGGAGAAGGCGGGTTTGTATGACGAGAAGAGTGATAGACAGGCCGTACGGCCTGTAGGACCAAAAGGCAAGACTGAGTGGCAGGTAAAGTCCCCAATGGCTATTCGAATTCGCGATCCCGGTGTCTGGAGCGGGCCATTCAGAGGCGTGGGGCCGGGCCTGGCGGACGCTTGTTGTTGTCCGGCCGGGGGAGACGGAGGTCGCTCGCTCGCTCGTTCGTTCGCTTGCTTGCTGGGGCGGTCTGTGGCAGTCGGCGGCAGGTCGGTCGCGAGAGCGGGCGCTGTGCAGGGGGGCGAGGCTATGTCGCGGTGGCAGCCCGGATGGGCCGGCAGGTCCGGGAGTAACGGGACATCGCCGCGGAGCTTCTTCCCCCGGATACAGTGCGTCCCGAGTGGAGGCCGCGGCGCCGCCCTGCGGTCCTGAGGAGCCCGCGCTGCGCATATTCCGCCCTGTCTGCAGACCAGCACCGACACCAAGCCACTCGGCCCGATCCAGCCCGGCGCGGCCCGATCTAGCCCAACCAGGCAGGTGGGTGTCCGCCCTGTGCCCCGCGCCATCTCGGGCCGCCGGAACCGCAGTCCCCAGCGGGCCTCGCGCGGCGCGCTGCCTCCTGGGACTTGTAGTTCCACCGTGGCCCGGCGGGTTATCAGTCCGGGCGGGCGGTGCAGCCAGGCGGACGCTGTGGCGCCCCTGCGGGGCCGAGGGACCTTGCTTCGCCCGTTTGCTACTGAAGAAACTAGCTGCTCTTGCAGAATAGAGTGGATAGCCAATGGGTTTCCTCTCCCTCTTGCTAGAGCCAGAATAGGGGAAGAGTGCCCGTCCAGGTGACCGCAGGGCCCAGAGCCGCCGTTGTCCTGGTTCCTAACCGGGATGTGGGTTCTTACCCTGACTAATGAGACCAGCTTGGTGGGAAGGGGACTGTAGAAGTCACGTCCCTTCGCAGGGTCAAAGTAACCTCTATGGTGGGTGGGGTCTCTTCTTTATGGATGGGAATGGGTAAAGGTGACGAAGAGTCTAGGCCAGCAGCTCCTGGGTGAGCAAGATCCCAGGTGGGTCCCCCAGCGTGGTCCCAGAACCCATGTGCTTTGTAGGGGGTGTGGCTGAGCTGAAGCCTGGAGTTGCATCCTCAGATAACAGGATCCCTTCACCTTTCCAGGCAGTGCTTGGGAGTATGCTCGGGTACAGAGGGGAGCTGTGTGGAGTCTGGACAGGGGCCAGGCTCAGTTTGCTTAATAGTGGCTCGGCTTAGGGGATAGGAAGGCTGAAGGCAGAACCCCCATGGGGTCAAATACCCATGGCTTAGCCTCCTGCATCCTCAGGCAACACTAGCCCTTCTGGAGCACGGAGTTCCCTCCCCAAGGACATGAAGCTGTTGGAGAACTCGAGCTTTGAAGCCATCAACTCGCAGCTGACTGTGGAGACTGGGGATGCCCATATCATTGGCAGGTGAGGCCCGAGGCTCAGGGAGCTGGCATCTCAGAGGTCACACTGACTTGGCCCCTGAGTCAAACCTGGGGGGTAGCATGCTACATGGTCCTGCCTGCATCCTGTAGGATTGAGAGCTACTCATGTAAGATGGCAGGAGACGACAAACACATGTTCAAGCAGTTCTGCCAAGAGGGTCAGCCCCATGTGCTGGAGGCGCTCTCCCCACCCCAGACCTCGGGCCTTAGCCCCAACAGGTGAGCTGAGGTGAGGCCTGCCTGTGGGGGTATGTGGAGTGGTGGGCTGGGCTGACACTTCTCTCTGTGCAGATTAAGCAAGAGCCAAGGTGGTGAGGATGAGGGCCCCCTCAGTGACAAGTGCAGCCGCAAGACCCTCTTCTACCTGATTGCCACGCTCAATGAGTCCTTTAGGCCTGACTATGACTTCAGCACAGCCCGCAGCCATGAGTTCAGTCGAGAGCCTAGCCTCAGCTGGGTGAGGGTCCATTGGAGGGAAGGGACCCACAGCCATCCCACTGTCCTTTTCCAATTTCTGTGGTCTCTGGGCTCCGCCTAGTCCATGCCTGATGTACTGGGCCCCTGTCAACCTGACTGATTTTCCCTAGGTGGTGAATGCAGTTAACTGCAGTCTGTTCTCAGCTGTGCGGGAAGACTTCAAGGCCCTGAAGCCACAGCTGTGGAATGCAGTAGATGAGGAGATCTGCCTGGCCGAATGTGACATCTACAGGTGGGCTGGTGTCCCTGTAGGTGGGCCCCCCAGGTGTGTGTGGCACTTGAGCCCTCACCTGTCTCTCATTTCACATCTCACCCCACATCCCCAGCTATAACCCAGACTTGGACTCAGACCCCTTCGGGGAGGACGGTAGCCTCTGGTCCTTCAACTACTTCTTCTACAACAAGCGGCTCAAGCGAATTGTCTTCTTCAGCTGCCGCTCTATCAGGTAGGCACCATCTGCTTCCCTTCTCCCAGGTCACTGTTGGACCCACACAGTTTTTCCAGCTGTGCCCACCTGCTCCTGATTTTGTCTTTCCTGGGCATCCTCCCGGGGACCCACAGCAGGCCTGGGGTAGGGGGTTCTAAGACTGGTTTTCCCACCTCTACCAGTGGCTCCACCTACACACCTTCAGAGGCAGGCAACGAGCTGGATATGGAACTGGGAGAGGAGGAGATGGAAGAAGAAAGTGAAGGCAGAGGCAGCGAGGGCAGGGCCGAGGAGACCAGCACTATGGAGGAGGACAGGTCTGTGGTAGTGGCCATGACTCAGGTCCCTGTTGGCTGTAGTGGGTGTGCACAGGGGTGGGGGTCCCTCTGCCTGGCCTCAGTGGAGACTTCTCAAGGCTTGCTGTGTGCCAATCTCTGCCCAGGGTACCAGTGATCTGTATGTGATGAGGAGGAGCAGTGGCCCCAGCTTCATCCAGCTTCAACCAATGCCTGGACCTGCCCACCTGAGAGGCCCCAGGGCCTCCCCAGCTGCTGGCCAGAACCCGGCGCTGCCCAAGGCCACACCTGCCTAGCCTTTTGGCTCCAGCCTGTGGATGTCTGCTCACCCTCACAGGCTCCTGCTGTCCATGCTATGGCTGGGTTAGTCAGCATGGGGCATGTGGGAAGAGTGACTGCCCTGCCCAGATGAACTGCCACAGGCAGGGACTGATGAACCACAGAATTTATTTTTATATTTCTACTGGGCCTGCACACTCCAGCCCAAAGGGCCTATGGCCAGAGGCCCCGCAAGCAGGCTCCAGTGGTCACTGGCTCTGGTCTTGGGCCGGCCCCTGGCGCCTACCTGTACCCCCACCTCACCTGTTTGGCCGCGTGCACTGAGTGTCACTTTGCTGCAGCTCATTCGTTTCCAATAAAAGTTTCTGTGATTTAGTGTGGACCTGGATGTGGTGTGGGGGCGGGGCCTACGGCGTGGGTGTGGCTGGCGGCGTCTGGTATCCTAGCAACGGCTGCTGCTGCGACTAGCTAGATCCTGGGAGCTGTTGGGTACCAGGAACATAGTGACTGAAATGGAGACAGAAGTGTGGGACGCAAGCAACTACTCTTCAGCAGAAGGCAACAACCTGATTCCAAAAGCAGACTTGTGTGATAGAGATAACTTTGACGTCCCAGACCCTGGGCAGCTCACGGAAAAAAATGGTGAGGGGGCTTGGCCTTGCCCCCCAGGTACCCCCTAGGAGGCAGGTCTTCGACAGGCTTGAGTTTCATCCCCAGTAACGAAACTCTCCTAGTCAGTTCCTGATCGGTGGGCAGGGCTCTCGGAGGAGAGCCTCCGCCTGCCCACAATCTCCATGGCTAGGGCCCAAGGTCACAGGTGACAGCGTTTCCAACTCCCACCTGCAGAATTCGTGGAGGCGCCGCAGTTTTTTACCAGCAGCCCATGGTGGCAAAGCATGACCCTGCGTGCCCGCGCTCGTCAGCTTTGGCTGCTCCTACGCACAGGCCTCCATGACCTCGTGGAAAAGGTGGGGCTTGTTTCCGGCATCTGTCTGGAGGTCTCTTTCCGGATCTTTCACAGAGGGACGCCCAGTACCTACTCCGCCGGATACGCTTCAATTTCCCTACACAGGAGCAATCCCCTACCCAACCTTTAACTGTTTGTCTGCCCATCCTGACCCGCAGGAGAAGAAAGCCGAGCTGTGCGTCGCGCACTTGACGCACGGGCTGGAGCCACTGCGCCGCCTGGAGGTGGCAGCCGGGTTGCGCTCCGTGGCGCAGGACCCAGTGGGCAGACTCTTCGTGGTGCTGGACGGCATGGGCCTCCTGCACCTGCACAGAGAAGACGGCTGGGCACAGGGGAAGCTGCCAGCCCCTGTGGCGCTTACGGGGCTGGTAGCTGTGCCGGGTCCACTGGGCACTGTGGGACGCTTTGTGGGCTGGGGCCCTGCGGGACTAGCCATACTGGGACCCAAACTCAACCTGCTGTGGTTGAGCAAGCCCGGGGTGGGCAAGGTGCCAGGCTGTGAGCCCACCTGCTGCCTACCAGTACCTGACCTAGGGCTGCTGCTCGTAGCTGATATGGGCGGCAGTCTGGCGCTCTGGAAATTCCGCTCAGGTGGCCGCCGTCTGGTGCTGCTTGGGTCACCCCTGCAGCCTCCACCAAGCCCAGCAGGCACACTCATGCGTCTGGCTCTGGGGCCTGTGCCTCCCCATCGTGTCCAGCGCTGCTTCGCGGCCTATGGCTCAGCTGTGCTCACCTTCGATCTGCATGCCTGGGCTCTCCTAGATGTGCGTTGGGATCTGCACCAAACGTGAGGAGGGTCTGGGGATCTGGAAACGCGAGGTGGGTCCGCTAGGAAGAGCTGGTCATAGCAAAGGTGCAGGCCACTCACACACAATGCTGTGCTGAGTCCAACAGGCCTCCCCTATTCCCCAACTGCAGCACCATCTCAGACCTGGCTTACTGCAAGGAGATGGAGGTCATGGTGACAGCTTCCCGGGATAGCACAGTGAAAGTGTGGGAGGCTGACTGGCAGATCCGGATGGTGTTCGTGGGCCACACAGGTGCGCCACGCCTCGGCGGCTCTTGCAGTGCGTTCATAACCCTGAATTTGACCCTCTGCCTTAATTAAACAACTCTAGGCTATCTGGTATCTCTGCCGGCTCTGGCCAGGTCTCTCTGTGCAGGCTGCAACCTGGGTTGACAGCTCCTCTACTCTCCGTCCCTGGTACACTCAAGTGATCCGCGTCCCTCCTGCAGGCCCTGTGACTGCAATGGCCGTGCTCCCGAACACGACCCTGGTGGTGTCAGCCTCGCAGGACGGGACGCTGCGCACATGGGACCTGCAGGTGGCGGCGCAGGTGGGCGAGGTGGCGCTGTGCTACTGGGGCCAGGATGCGCGGTCTGCGCGCGTGAGCCGTCTGCTGGCGCCTATGGGATCAGGCTGGCCAGTGCTCTCCCTGTGCGCGAACAGCGTGGAGCTGTGGCGTGTGCGCGAGCTCTACTCACCGTTGACGCAGCTGTCCGCTCCAGTGCTCCACCTGCAGGTGGCGCCCGCGTTGCCCGCGCCCACATACCCGTCACTACCCGCTCGCCTAGTGTGCGCGTGCGCCGACGGCTCAGTTTACTTGGTGTCAGCGGTGACCGGGCGCACAGTGAGCGCGCTGCTCCTGGAGCCCGATGACTGTGCGGCAGCAGTGGCCTACTGCCTGCCGCGAGAGGCACTGTGGCTGCTGACGCGTGCCGGGCACTTGGTACGCGCCAACGCGGCGCGCTGCCCCATGCGTGTGTTGCACCGCGTGTGTCCACCGGCACACCCAGCGCCGCAGCCCTGCTGCCTGCATCTGTATAGCTACCTCACAGACCCCGACAGCGCATTTGCCTCCTGGGAGGTCGTGCGCCAGCACGGGGGCGAGCTGCACCACAGCACTATGGCCTGGGCCTGGAAGAACAAGAACCGGTGGGTGCGGGGGCCAGCAAGGGCCAGGCGAGCAGTACGACCCAGACGTGGCAATACGACCCATACCAACAGGCTCCGTCACCGCCTGCAGGTACCTGCCGGTGGTGGGGCACACGGATGGCGCGCTGTCAGTGCTTGAGTGGCTCTCGTCGAAAACCGTTTTCCATGCGAAGGCGCACAGCCCCGGCCCGGTCACCGCTATCGCATCCACCTGGAACAGCATCGTGTCTTCGGGTCAGTACCTCCCCTTCTCGGTACCCCACCCGGGAGGCCCTGCCCTGCCCTCCCCTCCCTGAAGGCCCAGCTTGGCTTCCGCCTCCCACAGGCGGAGACCTGACCGTGAAGATGTGGCGCGTTTTCCCCTATGCTGAGGAGAGCCTGAGCCTACTGCGGACCTTCTCTTGCTGCCACCCAGTAGTGATGCTCTGTGCACTCGGCACACGTGTAACCGTAGGCTTTGAAAACCCGGACAGCACCACTTATGGCCTGGTACAGTTTGGTTTGAGTGACAGCCAGCGATTTGACCATGGGCCCCAGGACGACCCCACGGACCACATCACCGGTGAGAGGCAGCGCTGGTGAAGCCCAAACCACCATATTGCTTTGGTTCCTAACCCTGATCCCCACCCCCAGGGCTGTGCTGCTGCCCCACACTCAAGCTGTACGCCTGCTCCAGCCTGGACTGTACCATTCGAATCTGGACTGCAGAGAACCACCTACTGCGGTGGGCTGGGGCCCCAGGGAGGGCTGGACTTGGGGTCTGGGGGCTGCCAGCAGGGCTGTCCTACCTCTGCCCCTCACCAGAGCCCAGTAACTGGACTGGGAAAGAGGGCCTTTTTCCTGCTGTGCCTCAGTTTCTCACTCTGTGAAGCAGAGGCTGGACTCTGGATCCTGATACCCCTCCAGGCTCCTGCAACTGAATGGTGCCCCTCAGGCCCTGGCATTCTGCAGCGACAGTGGAGACCTGGTGGTGGCACTGGGCTCCCGCCTCTGCCTGGTGTCCCATAGACTCTACCTACCCACTTCCTACCTGGTTAAGGTATGCAGTGAGGACAGGGTGGGCAAGATGGGGCTGCTGCAGGCAGACTTGGCCCCCCAGGCCAGGGATGCACGTTCCCTTCCTCTGCTCAGAAACTGTGCCAGAAGGCCCCGGACATGGTAGATGACCCTCCACTGCCACTGACCAGCCAGGAGTCACAGACCTCCGCCCAGCTGCAGAGGCTCGCCAACCTCCATGGGGCAGCCAGCCTCAGGTCCCATGCAGGCCTGCTCAGCCATTTTGGAAGCCTCCAACCCACACCTCCTGAGTTGGGTCCTAACTGGGTGCCCCCAGCATGAGGTCTCAGGATTCCTGGGCCCCTCTGGGGTTGCCACAGCCCATCACAGCTCTGGCATCCCCATTCCCGGCTGGTCCTTGTCCCTGCCTCTACCCCATCCCATTGATATGCCACTGAGCATCCCACCTGTGCCTGTCCCTATCTGCAGTGCGGCCTTGTCTTTCATCCGTCACCGGAGGACAACACATCAGCAACCAGTATTGAAGGAGGTGGGGTGGATTCTCCTTAGACTGCCCCCTGCCTAGGCTTAGGCCACAAACCTTCAGTTCCTGGGGCAGGCCTGGGATTCTTGTGGTTGCCTGAGCAGCACATGGCAAGGCCCAAGGAAGAAAGATCTGACCTCTGTCCCCTACCTCAGGACCTTGAAGCCTTAGTGGTCCGGGACCAAGATCTTCAGCAGCTGAGGATGGGGCTAGTGGTCCCAGCGGCCCGGCCCCCACCCTCCTGGCAGCAGCGCCAAGAAGCCTTTGACAATTACCTACATCTGATCTATGGCTCTAGCCTGCTGGTGGGTGTGGGGAGTCCCCCGGTCCCAGCCCTGACCTGACCCCTTCTTTTCCCCTGGGTATCTGACACTGCCTGCTCATGCCACCCTACAAGGGAATGCATTCTGGAAGGGAGTCCCGGCAGTGGAGTGCTGGGACCCTCCCAGTAGAAAGAAAGAAAGACCTTGGATGTGTATACCCTACACAGAGCTGCCCCCTGTCTTGGACAGACTGGGGTCAGCACTGAAGCCCAAAGAAGGCCAACAGCCCTGCCCCCACAGGACCTGGGGGCTGTGGGCCAGCACTTCACCTGCTCTCCCCGAGTCACCTTGCCCATACCACCCACCCACCGGAAGGTACACAGCAAGGCGTCCCAGGTGAGGCCTCCCATCCTCCCAACCACTGCCCTGCCCGCATAGCCCCTCTCCCACCTCATGACTCCTCTCATGTCCCAGCTTCTGGCCTGCTCCTCCCTGAGCCAACAACTGGGCCTCAGTCTGGATCTGCAACTGCAGTCGGAACGGCTCCAAGGGAGGGTGATGGTAGCCCTGGACCCACCATCTTCCCACCTACAGAACCGGGTGAGAGATCCAGGCAGGTGGGGTGCTACCTACCCAAGGGCAGGGCTGCAGAGATGCTGGGGTGTGCACTCTGCTCTGAGCCCTGTCCCATTTCCAGATCCCACTGTTGCCAAAGAGACGGCCCAAGGAGCCTCTCTCTAACCTCGGAGGCTTTTTTCCTGCCACCACACAGCCCTACAAGGTGAGACCCTCCACCCTGGCTCCCTGAAAGGACCTCAGATCCAGACTGAGGCCTAGGGACCCCCTTCAGGGGTCCAGGGCTTTCTTTCTTTCTTTTCTTTCTTTCTTTTTCTTTCTTTCTTTCTTTTTGAGTCGGAGTCTCACTCTGTCGCCCAGGCTAGAGTGCAATAACATGCTTATGGCCACCGCAGCCTCTACCTACTGGGCTTAGGTGATCCTTCTGCCTCAGCCTTCCAAGTAGCTGGAAACACAGGCATATGCCACCATGCCCAACTAATAATTGATTTATTGTAGAGACGAGGTCTCACCATGTTTCTCAGGCTGGTCTCGAACCCCTGAGCTCAGACAATCCTCTCGCCTCTGCCTCCCAAAGTGCTGGGATTACAGGCTTGAGCCACTGCACCTGGCACCAGGGCTTTCAGAACAGATACCAGGCAAAGTCAGAGTCCCCATTGGCTGGTTGAGCCTGCACTCCCCTCTCCCCAGTAGAGAAGCTGGGTGGGCAGGTTGCCCATGGAGTTTGTCTGGAAGACCATTTTCCTAAAATGACTCATACCAGGTGCCCAGGCAGGCCTTAGCCCCTGTCCCAGCATATGCCTGGCACTGTCACCTGCCCAGGTAAGTCAATTTGGGTAGCACCATCAAGCCCTCTGTTGCCCTCTCTCCAACTCCTTCCTTCCTACCCTGTTCATCTTACCTCTGCTTCCCACCCCCACCCCCTAACTTTCTTAAGACTTCTATGCTCCAGGGCTGGGCTCTGAGTCCTGTGGAGAACATGTGGGGGTGTCAGGGCTCTCCAGGAGCCAGAGGTCCCCCAGGTTTCCCTCCTCACTTATCACAGTTGATGTTCATTGACCACCTTTCCACTTGGCATCTCAGGGTTCTCTTACCGGCTGTGTTGACAGCAGGGACTGCAAACCCAGCCAGCTATTGGAGGCCTGGCAGGCAGAGCTAGGCTGGTGGCTGAGGGGCTCTGTGAGGTTGTGAGGTGACCCAGGGTGGTGCCCAGACTGGGAGAATTCAGGTTCTCAGCCACCCTGCTGTGCCTCACTTCCAGTACTGTCCTCGGTCCATTCATTTCCCTGGCTGTGTGCCCAACTCTGTGGTGCTACAGCAGATGTGGCTGCCCTTGGAGGTCAGCGGCCTTGAATCCCAAACCCAGAGGAAGCTTAAGGCAAGGGGTGGGGCTGGGGGTCTTGCTAGCAGGGGAGGGCTAGGGAGGGCTTTGCTGTCCCCACAGCCTACCAGACACTTCTCTTGTGCTGTCCCCTCTGCAGCCAGACACAAGCCAGAATGATTTGTGGCTGTGGCGCCCCAGGGGGTCCTATGCCCAGTGGCAGAGGAAGCTGCTACACTGGCTGTGGGAAAAGCCTGGGGAGGAAGAAAAGGAGGAGGAAGAGCTGAACCTGGAAGCAGTCTGGGTCTCGGCTACCCCAACCCTGCACTCTGACCAGCAGCTGGATTCTTGGAAACAGAAGGATCAGGTAGAGGCTTGGGCACCACAGGAGGGACAACTTGCACTGAGACCCAGAGGGGTGAGGCCTGCAGCTACCACTGCTTCCCTAGAGCTCTGCAGACTTGACCCCGGAGACCCAGCACTCACATGAGGCTGTCAGGACCAAGACCTACTTTCACTCCCAGTCCCGCTCACTCTGGAAAAAGCATTATGGGCATCTGCCCAGATTCCTGCATTTTTTCGTCTGCCAGAACTGGTTCAAAAAGCTGTTCCCTATCTTCTCTCTGGAGGTTTGGAGGAGACTGGAACACCTGGGAAGCATGGGCTAGGGTGGGGCATGGGAGAAGGCAGGGGCTCAGCACACTATCCTCAAAGGCATACCCAGAGATGGGTACTGTGGAAGGCCTGTCCTTGCTGTTCATGGACCTGCTGGAGGAGGTCACATGGGTGGACCGTGTGCATATCCTATGGGCGCTGCTGAGGCTGCTGCCCAACATGAGCAGCAACCTCCGAGACCGGCTGCAGGGCATCCTCCTGTACTTGCTCAACCTGGACCAGCCTCCCAGCCTCCAGGTGCGCCCTTTGACCCACCCCCCGGCCTCCTCCATACACATAGCAACCATGCTTCACCCCACCCCCACCCCACTCCTGCCCACCTCAGGACCACACTCAGAAGCAGTTCATCATGCTGGCACTGCAGCTGCTTCTGGCCTGCTCCCTGGAGTTCCACAACGTTGTGCTGGAGCTTATGTCCTACTTCCTCTACTCTCCAGCCACCTGCCGGTGAGTCATGCTCCTGCCCAATCCTCCCCGTCAGCTGAGAAGGCTCTGGCTAACCCACATGTACTGTCCCAGGCCGGAGCTCAAGAAGCTGCTGGATGGGCTAGGCCTTCAGGACCCGCAGGGCTTCCTGTTCAAGGAGATTCTGACCTGGGTCCAGGGCCCAGACCTTGACTCCAAGGCTGCACTGCGCACACGCTGCTGCCAGAAGCTGGAGGACATGATCCAGCAACTGCAGGTCTGAGCTGGCAGGAGCTGGGTGGGTTCCTCACAGTGAAGCCTCTTGCCTTCTCTCCTGAGGACAGAGCCTACTGGGGCCAGTCCCTGTTCTGTGCATCTTTGGGGATCTCCCTGCACAGGTGGAAGTCTACAGGGGAGTTTCCAGCTGGAGCCAGGAACAGCTCTGGGGCCTTTTTATCAAGGGAGGGGCAACCTCTGCCTTGGGCTAAAGCTTGGCCAGAAGAGTTTCAGTGGTCATGCAGGGGCTCAAGGAGCAAGGGCCTTCCTCAGTTGGTTATCTCCCCTACAGATGGAAACCTTGCAGCCACCGTCTGTAGCCAGGTTGTCCATCGTGCTGCCCAAGGTCTCTGACACCTCAGCATTTTCCTCTCCTCCCAAGGAGGTCCCATCCCAGGCTTCAGAGGTCTCAGGTGTGGCCACAAGTGCCTCTCTGACACCCTCAGGCACTTCCTGGTCACCCTCAAGCATCTCCAAGAGGTTCTCGCATGTCTTGGAGGCACCCTTACTGGTGGCCTCACCTAGGGAACCGTCCTTGCCCACACTGGAGCTCCAGTTCAAGCGAATGCTGGCACAGATGCATGTCTGGGGGAGCCGCTGCACACTCTCAGAGATACTACAGAGCTTCTACCTGGTGCCAGAGGCCCACCCGCACTCCTCAAGGTCCACCACACTGCCTATGGAGCCACCTCCGCTAGAGAAGACAGACTGGTCACGGTCACAGATGCTGGACCTGGGCCTCATTGACATGCTCAACTTCTTCTGCAAGCAGCAGCAGGCACGGCAGCAGAGCTGGATCTCCGAGGAAGATGAGAACCTTTGCATGCCTCCACCCAGCACTGTGGTGCTGGTGCCCAACACGGTGGCGCCACCACCCCGGGAGCATTGGTGCGTTGGGCTTGTGCAGGCAGGGCCTTTGGGGATGGCCAGGCCTAGCTGAACCTGCTTCCTCACCTCCCAGGTACTACCCCATCCTCCGGCTGCAAGAGGCCAAGCTCCAGAGGTCTGCAATGAGACTGAGGCGTGAGTAGGTGCAGGGGTGGAGATGGGATCCTGACCTCCACCCCACCCCCACCCTGCCTCCTCATTGTCCTGCCTGCCCCCAGGCCGGATGCCATCCCGGCTCTGTGCTGGTCGTACCCTGGACGGCCCCATCCGGATACTGAAGCTGCCACTACCACGTGTGGAGCTGCAGCCTTTCCCTCCAGACTGGCCTACACCTGCCCGCCCGATGCCCCCATGGCTCCTGCAGCCCACCCTGCAGCGTTACTTTCTGCCAGATAACGCGGTCCCAGACAGCTATAACTGACCTGGCCAGTAACCTCAGCCTGACCCCACTCTTGGGCCTGTCATTCACCTTTTGTAAGGCCCATGTCTGGAATAAAATCTAGAGGCTTAAGCACCCTGATGCCACCTCCTTTGAAGGGCCCTGGGTGAGTGGTCTTAGCCCACAGTAGCCAGTGACACGTGGAAGGCAGGAGCCAGGGGCACAGTTGAAGCTGGGAGTGGTGAGCATCTGGGACTTGGCCAGCCTTTGATGAAGCAGTGTTCCTGGTGGAGGTGGGCCCGTCAAATACAGGGGAAACCCATAATGTGTGCATTACACACTCAGACATTGTTTACTGGTTAATTACTGGGTGTTAAGATGGGGGACTGACCTTAGAGATGTTTCCCTGGGTCAGAAGGCCACCAGATATGGAGGGTAGTGGGAGAGAGCCTGGGTGGCTACAGGCACATATGGCAGAAGGGGCCTTCAGTGTTCGATGCAGGTGAGAACAGGAGTCTGTAGATGTATTTTTGTTGCCTTCATTCTGGAAAGGAGAAGAATTGAAGGAGTCACATGCTTTTATCTGAGAAGAAATAGAGGCAGCATCCTTTGGCCCCTCCATTCTGTGAGGACAGAGCCTGGAAGGACCTGGCTGCCTCGGCATTGTGGGACCTGTCATGGCGCTGATAGGCCCACCCCACCTTGGGGTTCTGTGCACAGAGCTCTTTGGGGTGCTTTGGGGAAGTCCCCTAGCTTTTACATCCTTCTATTAGGTTGTTTAAGCAGTGATTTCTTCCCTGTAAATATTTTCAGTCTCTGACTTAGAAGTTTCTTCTCGATGGCTTTGTGGTTAGAATTGGTCTTCTGTACCTTCCCCATCACAAGCCACTGTGCAGGGGCTTTTGTTATGGGATTGCCAAGTGGGCAGCTCTTTCCTAGGTTAGGCACTAAAGGACTTGATACTATGTACAAAAGGAATGGTGCTAAAGCAAGAACCATGCGGCTATGGTGGACTGCTCCATGGTGGACTGGTGCTTCATGTTCTAAGTGGCGAAAACAGGAAATGCTTTCTTTTTGAGTCGGAGTCTCACTCTGTCACCCAGGCTGTAGTGCAGTGGCACGCTCATGGCCACCACAGCCTAGACCTGCTGGGCTCAGATGATCTTTCCACCTCAGTCTTCCAAGTAGCTGGCACAGGCATGTGCCACCATGCCCAGCTATTTTTAAAAATTTATTGTAGAGATGAGGTCTCGCCATGTTGTCTAGGCTGGTCTCCAACCCGTGAACTCAGGCAATCCTCTCACCTCGGCCTCCCAAAGTGCTGGGATTATAGGCGTGAGCCACCATGCCCAGCCAGGAAATGCCAGCCTGGGTGTCGTAGTGAGACTCCAACTCAAAAAACAAACAAACAAAAAAAACAAGCGTGAGGCCAGGCATGGTGGCTCACACCTGTAATCCCAGCACTTTGGGATGCTGAGGTGGGAGAATTGCTTGGTCCCAGGAGTTCGAGACAAGCCTGGGCAACATAGTGAAACCTCGTTTCCACAAAGAAATACAAAAATTACTTGGGTGTGGTGGTACATGCCACCACAGGAGGTTGAAGCCACTCAGAAGGCTGAGACAGAAGGATCACATGAGCTCAGGGGTTGAGGCTGCAGTGAGCTGGAATCATGCCAGGAGTCTGCAGCTCTACTTTTGTTACCTTCATTCTGATAAGGATGGGTGACAGAGTGAGACCCTGTCTTTAAAAAAAAAAAACACAGCCAGGCTCGGTGGCTCAGCCTGTAATCCCAGCACTTTAGGAGGCTGAGTGGATTGCCTGAGCCCGTGGGTTCGAGACCCGCCTGGGCAACTTGGTGAGACCTCATCTCTACAATAAATCAAAAATTAGCCGGGCATGGTGGCACGTGCCTGTAGTTCCAGCTACTTGGAAGGCTGAGGCAGAAGGATTGCCGGAGCCCAGCAGGTCGAGGCTGCGGTGGCCGGGAGCGGCCACTGCACTCCAGTCTGGGCAACAGAGTGAGACTCCAACTCAAAAACAAAAACAAAAACAAAAAACAAAACACATGAGAAAGTAGTGAAAACTTAAACAGATCACAGAAAAACACAAATCATAAAGGAAAACAACATACTTATTAATACATATTAATATGTTATTATTCGTAAACTGAGAAATCTATTCATATAAGTATATCATTAGAGAGTAAAATGGCAGACCGCAGAGTAGGAGGAGATATTTGCAATATATATAACTGGTTTTTTTTTGCTTGCTTGTTTGTTTTACGAGAGAAGCAATTTTATTTCTATGGGAGTTTAGGGGGAACAAATAACTTCTAACAGGTGGAATCAATCATAACATAAGTGATAGGGAAGTTGAAATTTGGGCAAGAGATGGTTTTAACTTATATCTATCTGATGGGTACTAGACAGAGAAAACCGTGTAAGTAAGGCAAGGCAGTATGCAGGCACAAATGCTTAGGTAATGTTAGGAGCATTCTAGCTTGGCTTGAGTGTTCAGAACACCAAAAAGGAGGTGAATAAGAGATTCTGCCAGGACTTATTTGGGTAGTGATCATTTGTCTTGCCTATAAACCCAACCCATTCCACAAGTCAGCAGTGGAGGAGAAAGCAGCTGAAGTGTGGCCAGGTACTCTGGTTTAGATTTAACACCATCTGGCACTTTTCTTTCCTTTTTTTTTTTAAATCAATATTTTCTATTATGATATTGTGGGGTACAGTTAAGGTTAGGTATACAATATATGTAACTATTAACCTGAATAACAGAGAAAGGCTTTCTATGTATTTGGGACTGGGCATGGTCATTCATGCCTGTAATCCCAGCACTTTGGTATGCCAAGGTGGGAGGATCACTTGAGGCCAGGAGCTTGAGACCAGCCTGGACAACATAGAAAGACCTAGTTTCTGCAGAAAAATGTTTTAAAAATTAGCTGGGTGTTATAGTGTGTGCCTGTAGTCTCAGCTATTAGGGAGACTGAAATGGAAGGATCGCCTGAGCCTGGGAGTTCCAGGCTGTGGTGAGCCATGATCGTGCTGCTGCACTGTAGCCTGGGCAACAGAGTGAGACTGAGGCTGGGAGTGGTGGCTCACACTTGTAATCCCAGCACTTTGAGAAACCATGGTGGGAGAAT
The DNA here is from genome assembly GCA_027257055.1 of Cephalopachus bancanus. Classification (NCBI taxonomy): domain Eukaryota; kingdom Metazoa; phylum Chordata; class Mammalia; order Primates; family Tarsiidae; genus Cephalopachus; species Cephalopachus bancanus. The sequence goes on from JAPVLO010000295.1 coordinate 1,359,646, forward strand.
TGCTTGAGCCCAGGAGTTGGAGACCAGCCTGGGCAACACAGCAAGATGTCATCTCTCAAAAAAATAAACAAAATATTTAGGCCAGCAACATTTGAGCACCCAGAACAAAAAAGTCCATAAACCAAACAGAGTGAGACTTCAACTCAAAACAAACAAACAAACAAACAAAAGAAGATAATATTTATTTGGGAATAGAGTATTGCAATGGGAAGACACATGCCATAGTAAATTATGCATGTATTCAGGGAGATAAAGAAAGATGAAGCTGGGTGCAGTGGTATAAACCTATAGTCCCAGCCTCTCAGGAGACTGAGGCGGGAGGATTAATTGAGTTCAGGAATTTTGAATCCAAGGAAAATTTTTTTTTTTAGTTGGAGTCTCAATCCGTTGCCCAGGCTGGAGTGCAATGGCATGCTCACAGCCACCCACCCCAGCATTGATCTTCTGGGTTTGAGATCCTTCTGTCTTAACCCTCCAAGTAACTGGAACTACAAGCACATGCTACTATGCCCAGCTAATTTTTTTGGTATATAATTTATTGTAGAGACAAGGTCTCTCCAAGTTACCCGAGCTGGTCTTGAACCCTCAAGCTCAGGCAATCCATTCACCTTGTCCTCCCAAAGTGCTGGGCTTACAGACAGCCACCAAGTCCAACCAACAAAAGTTTTTATTTATTTATTTATTTTTCAGTTGGAGTCTACTCTGTCGCTCAGGCTGGAATGCAGTGGCACGCTCCCGGCCACGCAGCCTCTACCTGCTGGGCTCCAACAATCCTTCCGCCTCAGCCTTCCAAGTAGCCAGAACTACAGGCACGTGCTACCACGCCCAGCTAGTTTTTGATTTATTGTAGGGATGAGGTCTCACCAAGTTGCCCAGACGGTTCTCAAACCCATGGGCTCAGGCAATTCACTCACCTCAGCCTCCCAAAGTGCTGGGATTACAGGCTGAGCCACTGAGCCTGGCCTCAACAAAAGCCCCCAACTGAAGGCTGGGCATGGTGACTCAAGCCTATAATCCCAGCACTTTGGGAGGCTGAGATGAGAGGATTTCCTGAGCCCATGGGTTCGAGACCACCCTGGGCAACTTGGCTAGACCTCAACTCTACAGTAAATCAAAAAAATTAGCCGGGTGTGGGAGCATGCACCTATAGTTCCAGCTACTTAGGAGGCTGAAGCATAAGGATCGCCTGAGCTCTGCAGGTTGAGGCTGCAGTGGCAGTGAGTGTGCCACTGCACTCCAACCTGGGCAACAGAGTGAGACTCCAACTCAAAAAAGGAAAAATGAGGAGGCTTACAAAATAAAAGTTTTGAGATAATTATCCTTGGTTACAAGGATCAATAACAAGGAAGACTCCAGCCCAAGGTTGGATAGGCAGTTGTTGGCAGACGTCCTTGCAGAAATATTTTTTGTATGAGGTTGTGATGACTTTTGTGCAAGGTTGTGGTTTTGGTAGAGCCTTTCGTGATAGGCTTTGTTATCAGGTGTTTATGCACAAGAACCCTCTTTTTGTGGCCATCCCCTTCTCTGTTTGTCAGGGTCTTTTTCTAACACAAGTGACTCCATTTTTATTCTGACAATGTTCACATTTCCCCTTTGATCTTATCTTTATCTGAGAGCATCACTAATCAATCATCTTATAGACAGGTTTAATGTCCCTCAGTGCTGGGATGGACCTGTCCTGGTTTGCTGTCTGGTCCCACGTTGGAGAAAGTGAATGGCAATTAGAAGTCAGTGTCAAAAGCCTTTAGCTGCATTTGAACAGTAAGGGGGATTTGAAGGGAGTAACTTTCAGGCTAAGTCTGCCTGGACTTAATTGTTGAGTTCAATTTTGCCTGTTCCATAATCTTCTATCATCTCAAAGTGCTAGGCCAGCATTATTATTATTATTATTATTATTAGTAGTAGTAGTAGTAGTAGTAGTAGTAGTAGTAAGAAAGTAGGATTTAATGAGAAGACAGAAAAGCTCCCAGGAGGGAACCTGAAGGGGTTGCCTTATTATTATTATTATTTTATTTTTATTTTTTTTGAATCAGAGTCTTGCCTTATTATTGTTATTATTTTATTTTTATTTTTTTTGAATCAGAGTCTCACTCTGTCACCCAGGCTGGAGTGTAGTGGCACAATCATGGCTCACCATAACCTCAACCTCCTAGGCTCAGTGATCTTCCCACCTCAGCCTCCTGGATAGCTGGGACTACAAGCATGCACCACCAAACCTGGCTAATTTTTTTTTTACTCTTTTTTTTTTTTTTTTGAGTTGGAGTCTCACTGTCGCTCAGACTGGAGTGCAGTGGCCGCTCCCAGCCACCGCAGCCTCGACCTGCTGGGCTCCGGTGATCCTTCCGCCTCAGCCTTCCGAGTAGCTGGAACTACAGGCGCGCGCTACCACGCCCAGCTAGTTTTTGATTTATTGTAGAGATGAGGTCTCGCCAAGTTGCCCAGGCGGGTCTCGAATCCGCGGGCTCAGGCAATCCACTCACCTCAGCCTCCCAAAGGCACGGGATTACAGGCTGAGCCACTGAGCCCAGCTATTTTTTACTTTTTTAATAGAGACAGAATCTTACTATGTTGCCCAGACTGGTAGTCTTGAACTCCTGGCTTCCAGTAATCCTCCTGACTTGGCCTCCTGAAGTACTGGAATTACAGGCATGAGCCACCATGCCTGACCTTCAGCATTATTCTATTAGGAGTTGTATTTCTACAGAAAAATTATAAGTAACAATACTTTTTTGTTAGTTGAGGCTGTAGTAAGCCATGATCGTGCCACTGCACTCTAGCCTGAGTGACAGAGTAAAACTCCAACTCAAAAAAAAAGGAAGTTTAAAAAAAGAAAATACAAAGTAAAATTATTAATAATATGACAATCCTAGTTTGCATAGTGGTTTTGAGCCATGAATTTAGGCTTGAAGGCAACCAATTAAGTAAATCAAATGACCATAGGGAATTGGGTGAGACCTGTTGTAATCATGTGACCTATTATCTTATGTAATTGGGTCTCAATTTTCCCAAAGAAATCTATCCAGGTACAGCACGTAGTATTAGCAATAGCTCAGACATTTCCTTATTTACAGTAGATACCAAAGGATCTCTTAGGTCAGGTTCTTTCAAAGTACCAACAGAAGCTACTGATTGTGAAATTTCAATTACACCATTATCCTGCCAAGTGGAAAAGTAGACATTAAGAGGGGTAAGACTTTCATGATACAAAGTCTTGTTCCCACATCTCAGGAAAAGCTGTCTGAAGCATGAAAATACCAACTTCTCATCCTGTTTTCCAGTTTCAATGTCTTTGGTTGTGGCATCAGGTGGTGGTGAACTTTTGGTGTGGCCCATTAAGTGGGAAAAAACACAAAATAGTTTTCCTCTACTCTCACACCACAATGTTCAACACAGAAGACTTCTGTGATTGAATGTGTGGGAATTTCTCCCCACAAAAAAGCAAGTCATCATTTCTACAGCAGATGTGAGCTGGGTGTCCTCTAATTCAATTCTGACACAATTTCCCTAGAGAGAGTCTCAGATCCCATAGGTTGACTGCCCCAACTTCAGAAGCCAGTTGAAGGTCTGGGTCTCCTGAGCTTATGACGAACCGAAATTCTCTATGGGCTCAACTAGATTTCCCAGAATGACTCACAGACCTCAGGGAAACAATTTTTTTGGTTTATTATAAAAAATATTACAAAGGAAATAAATGCATAGGACGAGGTAATGGCAAAGGGGCACAGAACTGCCATGCCCTCCCCTGGTGCACCACCCTTCAGAAACCTCATTGTGTTCAGTTCTTTGGAAGCCCCCTGAACCCACTTTTCTTGGGCCTTTTATGGAGACTTCATTAGATAGTCATGACTGACAATTATGTAAAAATATGCTTGGACAAAAAGGGTAGAAACTAATGCTAATAGACTGAGTGGGAAAACCCAGCAAGGCCTGTCTGATCAGATTCTTCTGGGCCTCTCTGTGCAGTATTCCTTCCTCCAGGGTATGGAGCAGGACCCCTTCTGAAATAGGGATCTTATGACCTGTTTCGTCTCGCTGAACCTATGGCTGAAGTCACTCCAAAAGCACAGGCAGGGGAATTTCCACAAGAGAGTGCCCCAAACCCTCCTGAGATGGGGCCAGTTGGGATTCCAAAGAAAGAAACACTGAATGCACTTATTAGGGGAACTTATTATTATGCACTTATTATTGATTACTTGAAAGCACATATTAGGGGAACTTACATTCAAAGAGCTGCAGCAATCCTCATATGGACAGCAAAAGAAAAGGGTAAGTAAGTCCACTGTGAGGGGGTCAAGATATGGAGTTTATGTGAGGGTTTAAGAAATGTGGCTCGGTCATTCCCTTGTTGAGCTAAGGTGTGGCCATGTGTTCTTTGAGCTATGGCCACACCATGTTTTCTTAAGCTTTGGCCCCCTCCCCTAACTTGGGGAGGTGAATCGCCTCTTTCTCTCTCTCTCTCTAATTTACTTTCTAAGTAAACTACATTTTTTAACCTAAAAAAAAAATTTGGCACAGAGCCAAGGCTGTCCCCCCCCCCAGTGTTTTGGGCAACAATCTAGACATTTTTATCAGTATTTGGAAATGTTCAAGGCACCAGTTTGGGTTCAAGCCTACTGGGAAAACCTCCACCTGGCTGAGTCAGAGAGTGATCAAGGCCCTCTGTGGTTTTCAGTCAAAACACAGAAAGACACCTGTGATTGCAGTACTTTGGAAGGCTGAGGCAAAAGGATCGCTTGAGGCCAGGAGTTTGACACCAGCCTGAACAACATAGTAAGACCCCGTCTCTATAAAAAAATTAGGCATGGTGGCGTGTGCCTATAGTCTCAGTTACTTGACAGATTGAGGCAGAAGGATCACTTGAGCCCAGGAGGTAGAAGCTGTGGTGAGCCACGATCGTGCCTCTGCACTCTAGCCTGGGCAACAGTGAGATTCCCAGCTTAAAAACAAACAAAAAACCTCTAACAAAACAAAGTGGGGGGGGGGCTTGGTGGCTCATGCCTGTAATCTCAGCACTTTAGGAGGCCGAGGAAGTAGGATTACTTGAGCCCAGGAGTTCAAGATTAGCCTAGACAGTGTAGTGAGACCTCGTCTCTACAAAAAATTTTAAAAATTAGCTGGGTGTGGTGGCATGTGCCTGTAGTCCCTGCTACTCAGGAAGCTGTGGTTGAAGGATAGATTGAGCCCAGGAAGTTGAGGCTGTGGTGAACTGTGATGGTACCTAGGCGAGAGTGAGACCCTGACTTAAAAAAAAAAAAAAAAGAGGGCAACCTTCTCAGTCAGCTCCTGCTCTGGCAGCTTTTCTGTCCTCTCAATAAATCCTACTTTCTCAAAAAAAAAAAAGTGGGGTGGAGTTGCCGGGTGCGGTGCCTCAGCCTGTAATCCCAGCACTTTGGGAGGCTGAGGATTGCCTGAGTCCAGGGGTTCAAGATTAGCCTGGGCAAATTGGCGAGGCCTTGTCTCTACAATAAATCAAAAAATTAGCTGGGCATGGTAGTGCACACCTGTAGTTCCACTACTGGGAAGGCTGAGGTGGAAGGACCACCGGAACCCAGCAGGTTGACACTGGGGTGGCCGTGAGCGTGCCATTGCACTCCAGCCTGGGCAATGGAGTAAGACTCCAACTAAAAAAAAAAAAAAAAAAAAAAAAAAAGATCATATACTGTGTGATTTTATTAATGGAAAATTCTTGAAATGACAAAATTATACAGATAAAGAACAGATTGGTGGTTGCCAGGGGTTGAGGATAGGGACAAGGAAGATGAATCACAGGGGAGACCTTTTTGATAAATTGTTCTCTATTTTAATTGTAGTGTTGGTTACATGAATCTACACATGCGATTAAAATGGCATAGGACTACACACATGCCTTGGTTTTGACATTGTAAAATAGCCACATAACATGTTTTTTTTTTTTTTTTGAGTAGGAATCTCACTCTATCACCCAGACTGGAGTGCAGTGGCACACTCATGGCCACCACAGCCTCGACCTGCTGGGCTCGGGCGATCCTTCTGCCTCAGCCTTCCAAGTAACTGGAACTACAGGCATGTGCCACCACATCTGGCTAATTTTTTTTATTTATTGTAGAGATGAGGTCTTGCCAAGTTGCCCAGGCTGGTCTCAAACCCCTGGGTTCAGACAATCCTCTTGTCTCTGCCTACCAAAGTGTTGGGATTACAGGCGTGAGCCACTATGCCCGGCAAGATATAACTATTGAAGTACCTAGAATAGGCAAATTCATAGTGACAGAAAGTAGATTGGGGTTCATTGGGAGCTGGGAAGGGGAGATAGGAATTTAATGTTTAATGACTACAGTTTTAGAACTGCTAAAAAGTTTTGGAAATGATGATGCTTGCATAATACTGTAAATGTAACTAATACCACTAATTATATAGTTAAGAATAGTTGCTCTCTCAGTCTCTCTTTCTTTCTCTCTCTTTCGCTCTCTCCCTCTCTGCAGCTCTCTCCCTGCCTCTCTCCCACTTCCTCTCTCTCTCTTACTCTCTCTTTCTCTCTCTCTTTTCCTTTTTTCCCGTTACAGATCCCCTCTGTAACAGCCGCTTTAATAAATCTCTTGGTCCTGGCAAAAAAAAAAAAAAAAAAAGAGTAGTTAAGGCCTGGGAGTGGTGGCTCACATCTATAATCCCAGCACTTTGGCTCACACCCAACCTGGGTGACAGAGTGAGACTCTAACTCAAAAAAAAAAAAGAATAGTTAAAATGGCAAATTTTGTTACACGTATTTTACCATAATTTTTAAAAATTAACAACGTAATTTTAACTGTGACATGTGAATTATATTTCAACAGCTTTGTTTTTTAATTTATTAGTTAAAATATCTATTTCTACTCCGGGCTCGGTGGCTCAGCCTGTAATCCCGCGCCTTTGGGAGGCTGAGGTGAGTGAATTGCCTGAGCCTGCGGGTTCAAGACCCGCCTGGGCAGCGAGACCTCATCTCTACAATAAATCAAAAAATTAGCCGGGCGCGGCAGCACGCACCTGTAATTCCAGCAACTTGAAAGGCTGAGGCGGAAGGGTCGCCGGAGCCCAGTAGGTCGAGGCTGCGGTGGCTGGGAGCGGCCACTGCACTCCAGTCTGGGCGACAGAGTGAGACTTCAACTCAAAAAAAAAAAAAAAACGATTTCTAAATTTTATTATTTATTTATTTCCTTTTTCTTTCTTCTTTCTTTCTTTTTTTTTATTTTTTTTAGAGATAAGGTCTCGCCAAGTTGCCCAGGCTGGTCTCTAACCCGTGGCTCAGGCAATCCTCTCATCTCAGTCTCCCAGTGCTGGGATTATAGGCATGACCCACCACGCCTGGCCTTATTTCATTTTTTGTGGGTTTTTTTGAGTCAGACTCTCACTGTTGCCCAGCCTGGAGTGTAGTGGCACACTCCCAGCCACCAAATCCTCCACCTGCTGGGCTCAGGTGATCTTTCTGCCTCAGCCTTCCTAGTATCTGGAACTACAGGCACGCACCACCATGCCCAGTTACTTTTTTTGATTTATTGTAGAGATGAGGTCTTGCCAAATTGCCCAGGATGGCCTTGAACCCGTGGGCTCAGACATTCCTCTCACCTCACCCTCCCAATGTCTGTAGTTCCAGCTACTTGGAAGGTTCACCTGACTCCAGCAGGTCGAGGCTGCAGTGGCCATGAGCGTCCCACTGCACTCCAGCATGGGTGACAGAGACTCCAATTAAAAAAAAAAAAAAGAGTAAAGAGCATGAAAATCAAAGGCTGGGCCAGGCACAGTGGCTCACGCCTGTAATCCCAACACTTTAAATTGCCTGAGCCCAAGTGTTTGAGCCCAGCTTGGGAAACTTAGTGACACCTCATCTCTACAACAAATCAAAAAATTAGTCGGGCGTGGTGACCTGTGCTTGTAGTTCCAGTTACTTGGAAGACTGAGATGAAAGGATTGCCTGAGTCCAGCAGGTAGAGGCAGCAGTGGCCATGAGCGTGCCACTGCACTCCAGCCTGGGCAACAGAGTGAGACTCCGACTCAAAAAGATAAAAAGAAAGAAAGAAAGTCAACAGGTAGCTGGGCTCGGTGGCTCAACCACGCCTTTGGGAGGCTGAGGTGAGTAGATTGCCTGAGCCCGCGGGTTCGAGACCCGCCTGGGCAACTTGGCGAGACCTCATCTCTACAATAAATTTTTAAAAAAATCAGCCGGGCATGGTAGCGCATGCCTGTAATTCCGGCTACTTGGAAGGCTGAGGCGGAAGGATCACCGGAGCCCAGCAGGTCCGGGAACGGCCACTGCACTCCAGTCTGGGCGACAGAGTGAGACTCCAACTCAAAAAAGAAAAAAAAAGAAAGAAAGAAAATCAAAGGGTGAAGAGCTGTTTCCAGTTCCCAGGAGACTGAAGAGACTCAACCACACCTTTTGCTGGAAGGTCATTATCGTGATAACTGGTGTTATGTGGGAACTTGACTAAGGTCTCCGGAACAAGGTATTTGGGAAATCTTTGTATGGTTCTTGTAACTTTTATGTATCTTTGAAATTACTTCCAAAAAGTTTGGATATTTCCATTTATCTGAGGAATATTTAAGCCTCCCATTTGATGATTACTGTGGACACTTCCTGAAAACCTGTCAAAGCAAGTACTTGTTTATTAGCCCTCTGGACACCAGTGGACTTTGAAGGTGCACATTTTTGCCTCAGTCAAAAGTATCCACCAGAGGGCATTATGTACCTAGATTATTCATGACACATATTCCAATTCATTTATTGAGTTTTTCAACTCTTATGGCCAGGATACGTGTGTCTCAAACATGTGACTTCTTTGGGAGAGGTAGGTACTTCCTTTGAGTCTTATAGCCTCTTCCTCAATTTTCACGGGACGTTCATGCAAGATTAAATTGGAATTGAGACTGTGAGGTACCCTTCCCACGCGTCTTGCCCTGGGGAATATCCCAGCTCTTGGAAATTATGATGCACTGATTCCAGGGCATGCATTTTCCTGTGAGTGGCTCTTCTGGGCATCACTGCCCTAGAGCCTTCATCCTAGACCTTAGTATGAAATAAAAATAATATTAGTCGGCTGGGCTCAGCAGCTCAGCCTGCCCAGCATTTTGGGAGGCTGAGGCAAGTGGATTGTCGGAGCCTGTGGGTTCAAGACCAGCCTGGGCAACTTGGCAAGACCTTGTCTCTACAATAAATCAAAAATTAGCTGGGCATGGTAGCGTGCGTCTATAGTTCAGCTACTTGGAAGGCTGGCCTGTGGTTCCAACTACTTGGAAGGCTGAGGTGGAAGGATTGTCGGAGTCCAGCAGGTTGATGCTGGGATGGCTGTGAGTGTGCCACTGCACTCCAGCCTGGGGTGGGGGGAGGAGGAGGAGGAGGAGGAAGAGAAGAAGCAGATTAATCTATGAAGGGGTTTATATCCTACATAAAAGTAAAATATAACAAATAATCCATAAGTCAAAGAACAAATGGAAAAAACATCCACTCTATATTAAAATTTAAGAAAGGTCTCAAATCAGTGACTTCAGCTTCTACTTTAAGAAACCAGAGCCGGGCTCGGTGGCTCAGCCTGTAATCCCGCGCCTTTGGGAGGCTGAGGTGAGTGGATTGCCTGAGCCCGCGGGTTCGAGACCCGCCTGGGCAGCGAGACCTCATCTCTACAATAAATCAAAAAATCAGCCTGGCATGGTAGTGCATGCCTGTAATTCCAGCTACTCGGAAGGCTGAGGCGGAAGGATCGCCGGAGCCAAGCAGGTCGAGGCTGCGGTGGCCGGGAGCAGCCACTGCACTCCAGTCTGGGCGACAGAGTGAGACTCCAACTCAAAAAAAAGAAAAAGAAACCAGAAAAGCCGGGCTCGGTGGCTCAACCTGTAATCCCGCGCCTTTGGGAGGCTGAGGTGAGTGTATTGACTGAGCCCGCAGGTTCGAGACCCGCCTGGGCAGCAAGACCTCATCTCTACAATAAATCAAAAAATCAGCTGGGCGTGGTAGCGCATGCCTGTAATTCCAGCTACTTGGAAGACTGAGGCGGAAGGATCACCGGAGCCCAGCAGGTCGAGGCTGCGGTGGCCGGGAGCGGCCACTGCACTCCAGTCTGGTCGACAGAGTGAGACTCCAACTCAAAAAAAAAAAGAAACCAGAAAAAAGCCAGGCTCAGTGGCTCAGCCTGTAATCCCACGCCTTGGGAGGCTGGGGTGAGTGGATTGCCTGAGCCCGCGGGTTCAAGACCTGCCTGGGCAACTTGGCGAGACCTCATCTCTACAATACATCAAAAATTAGCTGAGTGTGGTAGCGTGCACCTGCAGTTCCAGCTCCTTGGAAGGCTGAGGCGGAAGGAAAGCCGGAGCCCAGCAGGTCGAGGCTGCGGTGGCCGGGAACGGCCACTGCACTCCAGTCTGGGCGACTGAGTGAGACTCCAACTCAAAAAAAAAAAACCAGAAAAAGAACAGCAAATTAAACCCAAAGTAAGCAGAAGAAAGGAAATCATAAGGTCAAAATGGCAATCAGTGAAACAGAAAAAGCACACAACAGAAAAAATAAATGAATCCAAAAGCTGGTGTATTTTTTGGAGTTGGAGTCTCACTCTGTTGCCCAGGCTGGAGTGCAGTGGCACACTCACGGCCACCACAGCCTTGACCTGCTGGGCTCAGGCGATTCTTCCACCTCAACCTTCCAAGTAGCTGGAACTATAGGCGTGCACTACCACACCAGCTAATTTTTAAAAATTTTATTTATTGTAGAGACAAGGTCTCACTATGTTGCCCAGGCTGGTCTCAAACCTCAGACGCAGGCAATCCACTCACCCGGCCTCCCAAAGTGCTGCACTTTGGGAGGCCGAGGTGAGTGGATTGCCTGGGCCCAGGGGTTTGAGACCTGCTCTGGCAAACTGGCGAGACCTCATCTCTACAATAAAGCAAAAACTAGCCGGGCATGGTAGTGCGTGCCTGTAGTTTCAGCTACTTGAAAGGCTGAGGTGGAAAGACTGATGGAGCCCAGCAGGTCGAGGCTGTGGGGGCCAGGAGCGTACCACTGCACTCCAGTCTGGGTGCAGAGTGAGACTCCAACTCAAAGATAAAAAAAATAAAAAATAAAAAGACCAATAAAAGTAACAAACCTTTGACAAAATTGACAGAGAGAAGACACAAATCACCAATATCAGACATGAGAGAGGTGACATCATTACTGATTCTACAGATACTAAAAGGATAATATGGCAATATTATGAAAAACTTTATGCCAGTGAATTTGACAATTTAGATCAAAAGGACACAAACTATCAAAAGTCACCCAGGGGCGAGCACAGTGGCTTACATCTGTAATCCCAGCACTTTGGGAGGCCAAAGTGGGAGGATTTCTTGAGCCCAGGACTTTGAGCTCAATGAAGCAAGAACTTGTCTCGACAAAAAGTCAAAAAATTAGCTGGACATGGTGGATGCATGCCTGTAGTCTCAGCTACTCAAGAGACTGAGGTGGAAGGATCACCTGAACCCAGAAAGTCAAGGCTGTGTGGCTGTGAGTATGCCACTCCACTCCAGCCTGGGAGACAGAGTGAAACTCCAACCCACTCACCCCCCAAAAAAAGTCACCCAAGAAGAAAACAACCTGAATAGCCATTTATCTATTAAAGGAATTTAATATTTAGTTGAACATTTCAGAAATAAAATTTCTTTTTTTTTTTTTTGAGTTGGAGTCTCACTCTGTCACCCAGACTGGAGTGCAGTGGCCGTTCCCGGCCACCGCAGCCTCGACCTGCTGGGCTCCGGCAATCCATCCGCCTCAGCCTTCCAAGTAGCTGGAATTACAGGCGCGCGCTACCACGCCCGGCTGATTTTTTTATTTATTGTAGAGATGAGGTCTCGCTGCCCAGACAGGTCTCGAACCCGTGGGCTCAGGCAGTCCACTCACCTCAGCCTCCCAAAGGCGCGGGATTACAGGTTGAGCCACCGAGCCCGGCTCAGAAATAAAATTTCAAGCCCAAATGCTTTTGCTGGGGAGTTCTCCCAAATATTTAGTGAAGAAATAATATAAGTTCTATATAAACTCTTCTAGAAAATTTAAGGACAGAGAATAGTTCCCCTTCCAAGGCCAATATTACCCCTGATGTCAAACCAGGCGAAGACATTACAAGAAAACTACACACTTGTATCTCATGAATATATGAAAATAATAAACTACAAATATCCCTTATGTACACAGATACAAAAATTCTAAATAAAGTTTTAGCAAATAAATACAACTACCTATAAAAATAAAAATACATCATGCCGGGCTCGGTGGCTCAGCCTGTAATCCCGCGCCTTTGGAAGGCTGAGGTGAGTGGATTGCCTGAGTCCGCGGGTTCGAGACCCACTGGGCAGTGAGACCTCATCTGTACAATAAATCAAAAAATCAGCTGGGCGTGGTAGCGCATGCCTGTAATTCTGGCTACTTGGAAGGCTGAGGCGGAAGGATCGCCAGAGCTCAGCAGGTGAGGCTGCGGTGGCCAGGAGCGGCCACTGCACTCCAGTCTGGGCAACCGAGTGAGACTCCAACTCAAAAAAAAAAAAATACATCATGACCAAATGGGGATTATGCCAGGAATATAAAACTTTAATATTAGAAAGTCAATCAATATACTTGATTATGTGTCTATTCCAGTGAAGATGAAATTCTGCCCAATCCATGAGAAAAGTGGGTCAATGTAATTGATGTGCTACCAGTGGCTAGTTGGTCCTCCAGGAATGATGCCATATCAGGGGCTCAATGTTTGTCTTTTCTATTTGCAAATTAGGCATTTGGCATTAATGTTAGCCATATCAGTCTTAGTAAAAGGAAAAACCATGTTGCTGAACTTATGCAGAGCCTTCATCTCTTCCACCATGGCCACTTTGTTCATAAGCCCATTACACAAGCACTGGGATGTCTAAGAAAAGAGATTAACTAGCATTATTCACAATGTGTGACATATTGCCCACTTGATTATTGAGAGTGCATTTCTGCAGAGGATGCCCTGTGGTGATCAGTTACTCATGTAGGATATAAATACCTTCCCAGTGGGTCCCCCTTATGAGAGGTCCATCCATGTACCTGGTCCCAGTCTCCTTTGCCACCAATCTTTCTATTCTGTTTCTTCCAAGTCCCTGACTATCTGGCCAAATTGTTTTCAACTGGCCAGAAATCTGTGGCTTCTGACCATTTTTCATTCCACACATATTGGATGACCAAAATATACTACTTAAAGTTCTGCTCACTGGGAGGATTTTTCTTTCACCATTATCCTTCAGTGGGCTGTACTACCACAGCAGGGTGGCCCCATCATATCACACAGGCTTGTTTGTAAATCAGGTTCAGGTTTTTTATTCCTCTGATAACTGGTCCTTGGATCCTATGGAGCACCCAAGAACCCATGGACATGCACTGAGGAAGAGGAGGTGATGCAGTAAGAGCTCGTGTTGAAGGAGGCTGATCTACTGCTATCTCCCAGATCTGGTGGTGCTCAGCCTCTTGTACACAAGAGGCATGTTTCCATTTGATGATAGAGATTTTCCTATTGGCACTAGCTCAAGACTCGGCATGGCGTCCCTGTTTACCATGGACATGTCAAGTATCACTCAGTCAGCCAGATCATAAGGCCCAAGGGGGTGATAACTTTTTTTTTTTTTTTTGAGCCAGAGTTACCTAGGCTGGAGTGCAGTGGCACACTGCTCAGAGCCACCACAGCCTCAACCTGCTGGGCTCAGGCGATCCTTCTGCCTCAGCCTTCCAAGTAGCTGGAATTACATGCATGCACCACCATGCCCAGCTAAGTTTTTGATTTATTGTGGAGATGAGGTCTCACCATGTTGCCCAGATTGGTCTCGAACCTGCAATCCTCTCGCTCCAGCCTCCCAAAGTGCTGGGATTATAGGCATGTGTCACCCTGCCTGGCTAGGGGTGATAACTTTTACTTGCAACTTTATAGGTGACTACATAAATAATTCAAACACACAGAACTGTGGTATATGTTGCCCCCAAAATCCATATACACATGCCAAGTGGTGTGCTTCATTTTCTGTGGCTGGTGACATGAAGAACAGCAACTTACCTTTCACTGTAGACGTGTCCCTGGTTGTACTCCACAAATGTCACTGAGGTGGTGGTGGAGGATGAATTCTTTTTTTTTTGAGTCAGTCTCATTCGGTTGCCCAGGCTGGAGTGCAGTGGCATGCTCATGGCTACCACAGCCTTGATCTGCTGGGCTCAGGCTAATTTTTTTGATTTATTGTACAGATGAGGTCTCACCATGTTGCTCAAGCTGGTCTCTCCCTGAGCTCAGGCAATCCTCTCGCCTCTGCCTCCCAAAGTTCTGGGATTACAGGTGTGAGCCACCGTACCCAGCTGGGGTGAATTCTTTCTGAGATTCATCTCATACTCTCTTTTTGCACATGTGTTTTGCCAAAACATCTAAAGGACATTTATTTACTGCTCCTCAGAGCCAATCAGAGGAGTGATGTCAGCAAAATGGTAGACTTGGAAGCTCCAGTCCTTGTTTCCTTGACATGAATATTGAAAAAAAAAAAAGGTAACAACTAGACATCAGTTATAATGACTTTATGGGAGCTCTGGAAAACAGCCCAAGGTCTATGACAACCAAGAGTTTGCCCAATCAAGGAAAAGTCGCATGCAAAATAGAACAAAATTTTGTCCTTTTTTGACTCAGGCTCTGTGCCCTCCTGGAGCTGCATCCACAGTCTAGAGGTGGTGGTAGCACACTTCCCTCACTGAGCTGAGCAGGCCTTATCTGCAGCATTCTAATCTGTCTGGAGCTGCCTAAAGGACTCAGTTCCACATAGTTCAAATCTCCCCTGGGAAAAGTGACAGGAAGCCAGGAACACAGAGGAAACAAGGGGCAAGAGGTTACCAGTGAATGCCCGCAATAGAGAAGTAGGGTAAGACTCTTCCAGAAATAAACACAATTAAAAGCAGTCATTTCGCGACCCGCCTGGGCAACTTGGTGAGACCTCATCTCTACAATAAATCAAAAAATTAGCCGGGCGTGGTAGCGCGCACCTGTAGTTCCAGCTACATGGAAGGCTGAGGCAGAAGGATCGCCAGAGCCCAGCAGGTCGAGTCTGCGGTGGCCGGGAGTGGCCACTGCACTCCAGCCTGGGCGACAGAGACTCTAACTCAAAAAAAAAAAAAAAGCAGTCATATTCCAGCCTGGGCAACATAGCAAGACCTTGACTCTATACACACACACACACACACACACACACACACACACACACAAAATATTTAGCTGGGTGTCATGGTGCATGCTTACAGTCCCAGCTACTTGGGAGGCTGAGGTGTGGTGATCATTTGAGTCTAGGAGTTTGAGTTAACAGGGACTATGATCACACCACTGCACTCCAGCCTGGGTAATATAGGGAGATTCTGTCTCAAAAAAGAAAAAACAAACAAGCAGCTGGATATATGCGAGAACTTAAAAAGCCACACACAGGCCTGGGTAAGATGTATGTTCAGAACAAACCCAAGAATATCAAGCTTTCACTTCAGGCTGATCCCAAGGCTTAGAGCATTTCCGGCTAATAAGCAGAGGACTGCTTGGGCACACAGCTAGTCTGCAGAGATTGCAGTTTTCTCAAATGACCAATTTTTTTTTTCACCTTCTCCTAGGTTCCACCACTGCAGAGTGCATCACACGGCCCTTGCCCTGGACCTCAAATGACCAGTTTTCAATCAAAAATCATAAGGTATGCAACAGAACAAGAAAAATCAGTATAAATTGTCGATGTAGTGGACCAGTGTGGTGATCCGTGGAATGCTTAGATAATCAGGATCTCTGACTATATTATGGCAGATAGCAGGAGAACTGATGAGCCCAGATGCTCTGAAGTTGTATTGTCAGGAGAACTGATGAACTCAGATGCTCTGAAGTTGTATTGTTGGACCCTCCAGATAACAGCAAAGTACTTCTTGTGGTTCTTAAAAATTAGTTGAAGAAAAAAAAGCATTAGCCATGCATACCAAGGGCCAGGAGCCATGCTGATTTGCACCATTAAAGATACTACTTCTAGCCGGGCTCAGTCTGTAATCCCGTGCCTTGGGAGGCTGAGGTGAGTGGATTGCCTGAGTCTGCGGGTTCGAGACCCACCTGGGCAACTTGGTGAGACCTCATCTCTACAATAAATCAAAAAAATTAGCCGGGTGTGGTAGCGCGTGCCTGTAGTTCCAGCTACTTAGAAAGCTGAGGTGGAAGGATCGCTGGAGCCCCAGCAGGTCGAGGCTGCGGTGGCTAGGAGTGGCCACTGCACTCCAGTCTGGGCGACAGTGAGACTCCAACTCAAAAAAATAAAAAAAAGATACTACTTCTGAGGCTGGGTGTGGTAGCTCATGCTTGTAATCCCAGTACTTTAGTACTTTGGGAGGCTGAGGTGAGGTCTGGGCAACTTGGTGAGTCCTCGTCTCTACAATAAATTTTTTAAAAAAATAGCCGGGTGTGGTGGTGCGCACCTGTAGTTCCTGCTCCTTGGAAAGCTGAGGTGGAAGGATTGCCTAAGCCCAGCAGGTAGAGGCTGCAGTGGGCGTGCGCATGCCACTGCACTTCAGCCTGGATGACAGAGTGAGACTCTTGACTCAAAAAAAAAAAAAGGATGCTACTTCTGGGACAGTGGCTGCATCTAGAGACCATCGCTTGATTAGATTATGATCTTCTATAGTCATTCTGTAGGAATCATCCACCTTGGTCTTCTAAGTCCTGAGTAACCAGCTTGGCAGATAGCAGGTACTCACAAAAAAATATTAGAGTGCCTCTTTACCCTCCCTTCCTCCCAAGTCCATGTGTCCCTAGAAAGATGTTGTTCCTCCCACGGTGATTAGCCCAGTGGAGGCCTCATGCAGAACTGAATGGAGCCTTTCCTTGGGACAGAATTCGATATTAGGAGAGAAACTGTCTACACCTAGGCCCACGAGTCTGGGAAGTCCCAGTGCCCCTCTTTCCCAGTTATACTAAGAAAATGTGCCTATGGCAGGTGCAAATGATATGGAACTACAGAGAAGTAGGGCGACAGAAGGGGAGACAGCTCCTGTACGCAACAGTATTTGAAGTGTTTTCCTCCAAACCTCTGAGTTATACTGGACCCATTAACATATTCAAGTCAGTTTAAGTTGGTTTTGTTACTTGCGACTAAAGAAGTCCTGACAAATGCTCCCCACTCTGAGATGCCCAGAGTCCATCCAATGCTGCCTCCTCGGGTCTCCCTCTGGGGCTTTGTACTGTCCGGTGCCCTGGCCACCCTTAGTACTGAGCTTCCGGGTGGTTGTAGCAGTCTGGACAAGGAGGTCCAGGACCATTCCTTCATTCAGCCCTTCATTGACCAGACACGGCTCTACCTCTGTGTGCCAGGCCGGGGAGGGAATCGGGGCGCTGGCCCCTTAGACCCTCAAGATGTCTGAGAGGCTACGGCCGACCTGACCAGGTTCAGTGTAATCAGAGCCTAGTAGGGCATACAGCCGGACCTAGCCGAGACCGCACGAAGGATACCCGGCGACTGTGGAGACGGGACTCGGGTCAGAACGCACCGGACCTCTTGTGCGGGTAGAGGAGGGGGCACAGGAGAGCCGGAGAGGCCAACGGTCTCCCTTAGCAGGGATCTCAACTCTTGCCAGGCTCGCACCCGGAAGCGTGACTTCCGGACGGCACCGAGGCCCACAATCCCTCGCGCCCGTCCTGGTCTCGCCTCCATACTCCTGTCCCGCCCCTTGCATAGAGTTCCAGCCTTGGATTGGCTACTGCGGCTTTCGCTCCTCCGGGGGGCGGGCCCTGGTTCACGCTGCTGAGCCAGGAGCCGACCTGAGGGGCGGTGGGGGTAAGTGACTGCCAAGGGCAGTCGGCATAGGGGAGGACGCAGCTGGCGTAGGCGCTCGGGAGGGCTGGAGTCAGGCATGGAGGCGGACGCGACGAAGCTGCTGCCCTTCCTGGCCTTGGACGCGCGGGCAGACCTGCAGGCGGCGGCGGCACATCACGTGCTGGCACTGACAGGTTCTGGGCCGGGCCGCAAGCTGCTGGCGGAGCAGGAGGCGGTGCTGCGGGCACTGGCCGAACTAGCTTCGGCCCCAGCCCGAGACGCTGCCCGAGACGCTGCCCGCGCTCTCGTGAACTTGGCCGCCGACCCCGGACTGCACGAGCCGTTGCTGGAGGCCATTCCTGGTCTGTCCATGCGCCTGCTGGACCGCGTGTTGGATCCACAGTGGCCCTGGGCCGAGGAGGCGGCTGCTGCGCTGGCTAATCTCAGCCGCGAGCCAGCGCCGTGTGCCGCCCTGATGGCAGAGCTGGCGGCCGCGAAGCGGGGGGATGTACTCTTGGAGCGGCTGGTGAGAGCGCTGTGCTCGCCTAGCTACAACGCTCGCGCGTCCCTGCACTACCTGGCGCCGCTGCTTTCCAACCTCAGCCAGCGACCTGAGGTGCGTGCCGTTCTGCTGGATCCCAACAGGTGAAGCGCAGGGCGCACGCGCAGGCAGGGAGGGGATGGAGGTGAGCGGGGACGGCCCTGAATGATCCCTCTCTGCAGGTTCGTGATCCAGCAACTGCTACTCCTTACCCGACAACACCCAGAAAACTCAGTGCGCAGGGGCGGGGTGGTCGGGACGCTGCGGAATTGCTGCTTCGAGCACCGTGAGTGGTGTTGGGGTGGGGGAGTTGTCGGGGGTGGGGACAGGACTCTGAGGCCCCTGTGGACCAGCCCTCAGTCCTGTTCCTCCTCATCCCCAGGACACCACGAGTGGTTGCTCGGGCCTGACGTGGACATTCTCCCGGTCTTGCTGCTGCCCCTGGCTGGGCCTGAGGATTTCTCTGAGGAAGAAACGGAACGTGAGTAGCCTCAATATTGGAGGGAGAGGAGGGAGGTCATTGAGGGGAGAGGGAAGAGGTGTCCAGGCCCCAGGCCCCAGGCCCCTTTTGAAATCTTCCAGCTGGGAGTTGCTGTGCACAAGTGGGGCTTACACAGGCAGAACCTGGCTCAGCTGTCCCAACTCAGGGACCCAGTGGCTCCCACACTCACTCCTAGGGCTGCCTATTGATCTGCAGTACCTGTTACCAGACAAGGAGCGAGAGCCTGATGCAGACATCCGCAAGATGCTCATTGAAGCTATCATGCTGGTGAGCAGCCATCCTGCTACAGTAAAGCCACCTCCTCCCTCTCCCCTCAATGACCTCCCTCCTCTCCCTCCAATATTGAGGCTACACGCTAGCCACTCACGTTCCGTTTCTGACACACATATGAGCATAATGATATCTGAGTAATCTCGTTAATCTCCTCAGCTGACGGCCACAGCACCAGGTCGGCAGCTAGTGCGGGACCAGGGAACTTATTTGATCCTTCGAGAGCTACACAGCTGGGAGCCGGAGCCTGATGTGCGATTGGCTTGTGAGAAGCTCATCCAGGTGGTTGCAGGGTTGGAGAGGCTGGGGAACGGGTGCCTGTAGCTGGTCACCTGCTCACCTGCCTCCCTTGCTGACAGGTGCTTATTGGGGACGAGCCTGAGCATGGCATGGAAAACCTACTGGAGGTGCAGCTGCCTGAGGATTTGGACCAACAGCTACAAGAGCTCGAACAGCAGGAGCAGGAGCAGTTGGAGCGTGAGAGGCAGGAGCAGTTGGAGCGTGAGCAGCAGGAGCTAGTCCCAGAGCCATGAGAGGAGAGGAGTGCACTTACCTGAGGCCCCTGCAGTCCAATACCAGCTCCAGGCCCATCTTTGCCAGGCTTCTCAGGCCAGGCCTTCCTGTAGCTACCTGCATGCCCTCCAGGCCCTCTTGATTGGATACTATACTCTGCAGAGTTACACTTAGGCTCCAGTCCATGCCAAAGGCCCTAGAGCAAATGTCCAATAAACTTCAGAGGGTTGAAGTCACCGCCCAGCCCTGTGCCATGTTGCTATCAGCAAGAATGCAGGTTGTGCAGAGCAGTACTGTGAGCCTAAGCCGGCCAGCCCTGTAACTTTTCTGCCTCCACACCTCCATATGAGGTGGAGGTATCAGGTGGAGTCAAGAGTCTTCTCATGGCCAGTGGAGCCATGAGAAGACTCTTCCAAGGCACAAGGGATGGGAGCATTGGACAGAAAAACACTATGAGCCCTGAGGAGCCAGTTGCAGCTCCCAATCCTGAGGGTACTGTAGGATCTGGGCACAGGAGGGCGCCTAAGTATAAGTAGTGCCCCTGTTGTCAGCCTCAACCCCTGGTTCCCTCAGCTCCCTCTGCCTGAGCCCTGACCTGAAAGGGCTGACCCAACAATACCGAGATCCTGAGGTCTTCCTAGGACTGCACCTCTCTGCTTGACTCGTGGCCCTGCCCTCAGCCCTTGTCATCTCTCTGTCTTTCTGTCTCCTAGTGTTGGATTAGACTGGTACTCTCCAACTCCTCCAACTAGGCATCTCCCTTCCCTACCTCTCCAGAGAGCCTCTCAGATGTACCTGCAGCCTGGTCCCCTGTCCAAGCCTCTCCCCCAACTACCATCTGCCCCCTTGGCGCCCACTGTGGGCCTAGGAGCTGGATCTATTTTCCCCCTGTATCTATGTTCGTTCCTTTTGCCCCCCACTTTTGCAACTGCCAAGCCCCATGGACTGTGATGGTGGCTCTCACTCCACTGTGTTCCTCCTGAGCCTCTCATCAGACCTCACTACCACCTTTTGCATTGAGCACCTGAGTAATGGCCCCTCACTGACAGGCCTTTCCAGGCTCCTAACCCTGGTGAAGGAGCTTAACTTGTCTTCCTGGGAGTTTAGAATGCCCACTCCACACTGGAGGCCCATTCTACCCTGTGTTCTCCTGCCTTGGCTGAGTGCTTCATTGGATACCCCAGGCATCTCCCTCCAGGTCCCCTCTAACCTACCACCATTAAAGCTCTGGTGTCCTAGGCAGGTGTCATGTGTGGACCAGTATTTTCCCTGACCAGGAACCCCACAAGGCAGTGGCAGAGCCTCAGCCTGCCAAGGCACACGGAGGCCATCTGCCCTCTTCTGGTACTAAGACATCTGTATTCTCCACAGAATGAATGGTTTATCTGGCCTTGCCACACCCACTGACCCACCCTCAGTCAACTGGGGAGTGCCCAGGCATGTTCCTGATGGCAGACCTGGAGCACAGTGACAGTGGCTGCCTCAACATTGGCTGCCTGGAGGTGTTCACCTCCAAACAGGCTGTGGTGGCATTCTGGAGCCCTAGCTAGGCAGAACCTGCATCTCTTCTGGGGCTGGTCTCCAGGGGCCTGAATTCAGGGTTAGAGGCGTTCTCCTTTGGGGCATCCGGCCGCTGGGGGCACCACAGCTGCAGGACCAGCCTCGGGGATTCCAAGTCCATACTGCTGGGCTTCATGTCACTTGAGGATACTAGGAATTGGTACTCCAGCTGCTTCTCTGTAAGGCACCACAGTGCAGTCAGATGGGATGCAGAGGGACCACCCGCTGCCCAACTACTCACCCCACAGGTCATAACACAACTGGTGCAACACCCAGTATGGTGTGGAAGAGAGTGTGCAATGAAGGCAGCATCCAGCCATGAGTGACCACCTGCTACAGGCCCAGGTGTATGTGTGGGCATGGCTGGAGCAGCCCCTGGATCAGGTCCTGGCACTCTGCAGGTAAGGGCTCATGCCCTCCAGTGCCCCCTGCACAAGAGTGCCAACAGTTCTGGCAGCTTTGAGGGGTCAGTCTTTGTGTCACTGCTGGGGAGACTGAGGCACAGAGAGCTGAGGCAGCTTGCCCTGGGCTAGTGCAGAGCTTAAGTTCTAATTCAGTGGAGCCACTGCCTTTCCTGAATTCCAGGGTGAGTAAGGTCCTTCCCTAGCCCGGCTTCCCCATCACTGCAGTTTGTGGACCAAAAGTTCGTGGAGGATGCCTGATTAGTCTATCCCCATCACTTTCTCCACCATGCAGGATGATCCTTCTTAGAGCCCAGGTCTCTCACTGTCAACTCTGGGCCTAGGCTCAGGCTTGAGAGGTGGTGCTCACCTGGGGACAGACCTGGCTGGAAGGTGGGACCGCGGTGCATCAGGTGTAGCATGCGGTGGGGCTGGCTCTCCTTGAAGGGTAGCTTCCCACTCACCATGGCGTAGAGGATGACACCTCTGGTGGCATGAGCTCCTCAGAGTGTAGCCCCTCATCCCTCCTATGGGTCCTGGCCACGGGGTCAGGGGTGCCTGTGGGACAGCACCCAGGCTCCACAGGTTGGCCTTCTCCGCATTTTACTTCTTGGTCTTGAGGATCTCTGGGGTCGTGTAGGCCACAGAACGACAGAAGGTGCTCAGCAGCGAGTTCTTGAGCCCCATGCGGTTGGCAAAGCCAAAATCTACACAAGGCATGTGTGGAGGACAGTGCAGGGAGGGGCAAGGGTGTCAGGGAGAGTGGGCTCAGGAGGATGTTGGTCTGTAGGGATGGCTGTGAGGGTGTCTCATGGGGGCATGTGGTATGCATGGGCAACAGCAGAAATACAACTGTGGGCAAGGGTGGACCTGGACTGGGAGCACACACGAGATTTAGGCCAGTGGGTTCAGGCTGCAGGTGATGGTGATCTGTAGACCTTCTGGGAGGGCTGAAGGTTGGAGCTAGATCATCGTCAAAGATAGGGGCCTGGTTGGGACAAGAGCAGAGCGTGGGCCCTCTGCAGAAGTTAAGGCTGGGGGTAGGGTTGGGGAATGGGCGGTGGGCTCACCAGTCAGCTTTAGAAAGCCTTGGTCATTCAGCAGGATGTTCTCACATTTAAGGTCCCTGCACGGAGAAGGGGAAGTGGGACTGGCCTGGGCTCAAGTGAGTCTCTGTGCAGGCTGGCAGTGGGCCAAGTGTCACCCTCACTGATGCACAATGCTAGCGTTGTGGCAGTAGGCTACAGCACTAACTAGCTGCCAGAACAGTCTGTGGGCCTCCTCCTCCTCCAGCCCTGGGCAGCAGCAGTGATCTGACACAGTATTGATGTGGTCCAGCAGGTCGCCTCTGGCTGCCAACTTCAGCACCAGGTAGGAGCACTGGCTGCTCTGACAGGTCTCGTACAGCTGCACCTGGGACCCACCCACCTACCATCACCCAGAGACAAGGCCAAGGGTGTGCTGGGGCTGTCAAGGGTACTGGATATGGGCTTCAGGATGGGATTGGCCCTGGCCTAAGGGACAAAGGAAGGTACCAGGTGGGAAAAGGTGACAAGCCTGGGGTGGGCAGCAGGCAGGTGAGGGCTGGCCTTGGGGATGGGGAGGATGGGGACAGGCTGTGTTGAGACCTCTGCCCATCATGTTCTGGTGCTTGTAGGTAGCAGTGAGTGAGGAGATCTCACGGGGAAGGAACTTGCGGGAGAGCTCCAAGGGGACCTCAGCTGTGGCGACGCTCTTGATAGCTACCCGTGGGGTGGAGGGTGGCTGCTGTGTGCAGACACAGCCCCTGCAGGGGCAGGCTATAGCATGGCAGCCCCTTCTGTCCTTTCTACACATTGCAGTACTTGGGGTTTGACTGAGTCCTTGTACGGCAGTGCTGACCTATTCCACCCCTCCTATCCCTGGCACTATGTGTTCCAGGGAAGTTGAGAACAGCAGCTGATCAGCCTGCAGGAGTCCTGGGGAGGCTTCCAGGGCCAGGGAAGGAGCCTTGTGGGAGGGAGCCAGAGCAGTTGGAAGATCCCTGAGTGTGTTTGGGGCAGGGAGGTGCCTGCTAGGCCCTGGCTGGGGGCCGCTGGAGTCCCTGGGAAAGAGCCCCTGGGAAGGAGGTGAGCCTGCCTCACTATGATGTGATGCTTACCCCCAAGTCAAATGACAGCTTGGGGTTGTGCTGCATGTGTTCACATGTGGCGTAGGCCAGGTACACCTTGGAGAAGACCCCAGAGCCAATCTTCGTAGAGGAGAGCAGGTAGCCATTGTCCTTGCACTCATCACCTGCTCCATGAAGGTACTCTGGTCCAACTTTTGCCTGCTGCTGTCCTTCATAGAGGGCAGGGCACCACATAATGGGGCTTGGTGGTCCAGCTCTACCAGTTTTGTGGGATGGGACAGCTGAGTCCTGACTTGTTTCAGAGGAGCTGGGGCAGCAGAGGACCAGGCAGCAGCCTAGTTTCTGAAGACTTGTGGGACTGGGACAGAGGCAGGGGAGTGACAGGGGCTGAGAGCTCAGGATGGGTGGTTATCACAGCTTGGGGTGTGGGCTGACACAGCTCAGGGTAGCAGGGTAACACAGTCCTTGACTGACCCCGGGGGCCAAGTTCTGAGAAAGGAGGGGCAGATTCTAGAATGGAAGATTCTAGAGCTGTACCTGCATTGTGCCTTCGAAACAGGTATCCTTTTATTGCCCAGGACCTGCCCACTCTGATGTCCAAGACACCTGGTGGGACCAGCCCTGTCCTGTGTGGGGCCCTTTATGTGGGGTGAGAACTCACTTCAAAGGTTAGGGTCAGGGTGAGGCCTCTGTGGATCCCTCTGGACATGGCTGGCCACAACAGGCCCTTAAAGAAACTGGGATGTAGAGTGGGGGCAAAGTCAGGAGGACCAGCTTTCTAGGGCATAAGGAAGGGAAAAGGGATATAATATATGCCAGCCATTCCAACCGCACTTTCTCCTCCTTTGAGAGGGTGTCAAGGCAACAACCAGCTGAGCTCTAATACAGGCTGAGCCAGAAAAAGAGTAAGCAGGGAACTCATACCTCCTAGCCTTCTCCACTGGAGCCTAAAATTCCTCCTAACCAGAACAGGCATGTCACAGAAAGCCTCCCACTTATAGTTCTCTGCAGACTTGATCATACATCCCAGGACTAGCAAGGGTCAGAGTTTGGGCCTACTTCAGAACCTTCAGCTCCAAGAAAGGCGTCAACTTCATTCCTCCTGTCTCCTGGCCCCTAGAGGCCTCTGTGAGCACTATTACTGCCACAAATAGCGGCTAACATCTACTGAGCACCAACTGTGGGCTAGGTGCCATTCTAAGCAGTCACACCATCTGTAACTACCACATTCAGCAGTCCTGTCCCCTGTTCACAGAACACACTGAGGTGCCTGTCCTGTGTGGGGTAGTTCATATCTAGGATCTCAGGTCCGAACACAACCAAGCAATACCTGTTTTACAGATGACGAAACTGAGGCCTGGTGTGGCAGAACTCAGGCCCAAATGTGTGGTCTCTGCTGTGAGTTGGACAAGACAATGGCTGCAGGGCTGGAGGGCAGGGCTGCCTGATGGGCAGCCATTCCAGGAGTGTCCATATGGGTCCAGTATTTGCTAAACACTCTGGGAATGTCTGGAAACTTGGATTCTCCTCTACTGAGATCCATGGGTGAATGTGGTATACTTGCTGCAGCAAGGGCCTTGGAATGGGCTACCTTGAATTGGTAAAACACATTTTCTTATCCTTGTTGGACTACGAGTTTCTTGAGAGCAAGGCTTTTGTTTATAATCTCCTTGCTCACCCACAACCCCTGTCTGGCAAATTGCCTAGAATATAGAAAATAATAACAAACTAACTTGTTTGTGGCTGACTTAAGGGTTAGAAAAAAGAGAAACTGCTCCAGGTGATTCAAGCAGAGGGATTTAATGTGGAATCCATTACTCAAGTGTTAGAAGGACTGGAGAAGCACAGGGGCAAGATGCAGTTAACGGAAAATGGGCATCTTCAAGAAGCTACCATCTCTAGACCTGGGGTCAGGTGGCTCCAGCCAAGGGTGGCTGAGCAGCTGAGCTGCTAATCCCATGCCTGGGAACCTGTGCCCCCTGTGGCACCCCTTCTCTCACTCCCAGCTCCCACCAGTGCCAGTATCCAATGGGAAGCCAGCAAGTGTCAAGTTGAATGAGGAAAGCAGAATCAGAATAGTCATTGGCTCCATCCACCCTCCCTTCACAGTCTTGATTAGTCTCCTCTTTGAACCCTAAATCACCATGGGGCTTCACTGGACAACCATTACATGTTGGACTTTGTGCTGAACTCTTGGGAGCAAAACACAGACTCAGGCTTTCCTCTTACAGAGCTTACCACTTTGGGGGAGATATTGGCATTATTAATGTAATCACACAGGCAGCTTGTGTGTTTGGGGAGTGGAGATGGTCACTGTGGCTGGAAGTCTGACTGAGGCTGGGGAGGGGTCAGGACCAGTGGGCATGCTGGGAGTTGGCTATGGGAAGGCCCCCCATGAGCTGTCCAGGTGAAAGCTTAGAAAAGGCCCTCCTGTCCCCACCCCCCAACTTCCATAGCGCTGGTGGGTCCCTTCTGCCTGTGAGGGGGCGGGGCAGGGTGGGACCAGCTTTCTGGTCTTTCCCTGGGTCAGGCCCCCTGTCTACGGAAGCCACACTCTAGGCCCTGCCCTCTTTTGGGCACCATCCCTACAGCAGAAACAAGCTCAAGTCCCTCTAGCTGCAGAAAAAGAAGGTCCTGCTCAGCTATTGCCTGGCCCTGGTGTTTATCACAAGCCTCCACTTTGTCTTCTCACACCCTCTACCCTCCCAGAACCCCACCACAGAGTGATTTCTACATCTAACTGACATCAGACCTGGATGCCATGCTACTGACCACTTCCCTTTACTCAAATCGCTCGTTTTGCTTCTTAAACTTCCGGAACACCATTCACTCTCTTTTATTTTATTATTTATTTATATATATTTTTTGAGTCATGTTGGGGTCTCACACTGTCATCCAGGCTAGAGTGCAGTGACATGATCTCAGCTCACGGCAACCTCCACCTTCTGGGCTCAGGCCATCCTTCCACCTCTGCCTCCTGAGTAGCTGGGACTATAAGTGCACACCACCACTACCGGCTACTTTTTTGATTTTTTGTTTGCAGAGACTGGTCTCATGCCCAGACTGGTCTCAAACTTCTCGGTTCAAGCTATCTTCCCGTCTGAACTTCTCAAAGTGCTGGGATTACAAGCTTGAGCCACTGCGTCCGGCGGCACTCTTCTTTTTGATGTGAGCGCATCCGATTTCAGCCTTTGTCCCAGCTTATCCTTCCTTTCTCAGCCCCAAGGTACTGCCTCCCACTCCCCCTGCAACGCCGTTCACAGTACTTCGTGTGAGCTGTAGTTTGTCTTATTGATCATTTACTCGTTTATTTGCCTCTCTACGGATTCTAAAGTCCCGAATGCAGGGGCTGATCACCTTAATCCCCGCGGTCTATTGGTAGACAAAGTGCGCCTCTTACGGGCTTGGTGTGTGTAACTATGCTGGGGGGTCCGCAACAAGGGCCTCAGCGTATTTGCTGAGTGTTCGGGATGTGTGTATATGTGTGAGAGCTACAGGGCATGACAATACTCCAGTATGTGTCCAGGACGGGCGCACCTGGCGTGTGACCCGGGACAAGTATGTGTTTGCGAGTGGGCCCGCTAGCTATGGGCGCATTTGGGTGCAATGCTGCGCTGAGCCTTCCTTCTCTTGCCCTTCGGGGGAGGGGTGTGCGTCCACCGGGGACACGGAGCCCGGTGCTAGCACGCCCCTGGGCTGACGTAGCTGTTCTGCGCAGATGAAGCCCAGTCCCGAGCGCCCCGAGAACTGGGCCTGCGCAATGTCCGGCCGCTCGTGCACCCATCAGTCAGGTGTGGCGGCCAAGGGGAGGACGGAAGCAGGCCGCGCGCTAGGCGGAGTCTGCGCACTTCTGCTTGCTTAGGGAGAGGTGGGCGGGGTGGAGCGAGAGAGGTTCACGGATCCGGCCAATGAGCGCAGAGATCCTTCGGGGGCGGGCCCCGGCTGTCGGGCGACGGGTCGCAGTTGGCCAGGCGGCAGCGAGGGCGGGCTCGGTGTGTGCGGCTCCGCCCATTCCGGGCAGCGACTGGGCTGGAGGGCGGTGCCCGGGCCGCGGTGGCGGGTGCAGCTCCTCAGGTAAACCGCGGGCGGGGTCGTGCCTTCGGTGGTGCTGGGGAGGCGCCCGTTGGAGAGCCTGGGCTAGAGAGCTTGAGGGATGCCCCCTTGGATGGGCCGTGCGGGAAGCTGAGCCAGAGGGCGCCTATCCAAGGTCACCGGGAGAACACGGGGAGGGTCCTGGGCGTCTCGGGGACCAAGGCCCGCCCCATTCCCCCGGCTCAGGTGTGCTCAGCGCCCCTGGGAAGCCGACTCTGCAGCTTCACAACCCGGAAGAGAGACCCGGGAGCTTTGTGACTGACATTCCTCCTCGGCGTCGGCGCGTGGTTCCCGGTTCCCGTGCCTGCCCTTCCCCGGGAGCAAGGCAGTAGTCCCCGTGCCTGCCTCTGCCCTGGGAACCCGGTGGTCCGCGTACCTTATCCCCTCAGCGGGACCACCGAAGGTCCTCTCCCTGGAAAGCTAAGCCTAAACCCCGAGTGTCCCAAAGCCGGTGCGCACCGGGCCTCTGTATTCCTTTCGTATTTTCTTTGACGATTAAAGGAGGCGATCCAGAGCAGGAAGGTGATTTGTCCAAAGTCACGAGGACTATTGGTCATAGAATGTAGGTCATAAAGCTGCAAGAGCCGGAGGGAGTCAGCCCTCAGTCAAGGTGAGACCCAGGTGGTGCTGAGCTGGAGCCGGCGCGTCGATTTTGGTTCCGATTTTCTTGCAGCGTCAGCGCAGCTGCAGTGCAGTGTTAGGGTCGGAGGAGACTGTTCTCTGGGCATAGGTGGCTCCGTTCTACCCACACTCTACAGAGGTTCCCCTTTGCCAGTTTAGGTGGGAGTGGGACAGATCATAACCCCAAGTGCAGTGAGGTAAGCACCAAGGGGTATGGGACGAGAGCAGAGGGGACTGGAGTGGGGAGTGGGAGGATTGACTGAGCCTTGGGAAGTGAGTAAGCTGCAGCAACTATTTGGTTTGGAGCCAGCCACAGTGCGGTGGAGGCTGGCTTTGAGTGGACAGTCTTGGACTCAGGGCCACTTTGGAAGGAGATGGTGGTAAATGAGTTGATTTGGTGGCTTGGGGAGGGAACAGAGGTTGGTAACACTGGTTTCTGACCCAAGTAGCCAGGTGCTTGATGATGTAGGAATGAGGCAGGTGGGGTGGGGGCTGGCAGAAAGTCAGTGGTGAAGGCACCAAGCTGAGTTTTAGACTGTTAGGTCTGAGTGTGATGACCGTGGATGGAGATGCCCAGCTGGCACTGGGTGCTGGGGAAGGTAAGGGCTGGAGATTCGTGGGAATCGTTGTGGGATATTTCATCAGTAGCATATGTTTGTGACATGGTTGCATGTACAGTCTGGGCACGATGTGGGTTTGGGGATGTCGCTCTCAACAAGATCTTCATTCTTAGGCCTCAAGTTGTCATAGCTCTGGAGAGCAGATGTCTCTGGTCTCTCGTTGGTGTCAGAGTGGAATGATCTGAGGTTGAGCTGTCCTTGTTAACCTAACACTGATGTCCAGGCTGCTGTGGCTTCTTCAGACCTGTATCTCAATATTTCTTACTGCCTTAGGGTTGTCTGCTGCCTGCTGAGGACACCAGTGCATCAGAGGTGGAACCTGTGGAGCATGCACTTACTTGAGTTCACGGCTGTGCCATGTGTCAGGAAACAGGTGTCTGTGTTTATTTTTCTTTCCCAGGGTCCACAGAGGCCCAGTTGAGAAGCAAGGTTGCTGCTGTCTATAATCAGCAGCCCCAGGCCTCATAGCCCCCTTTCACAGAGCTGAGTTACTCTGAATAAAGATGTTCTCTGTCTATGTCAGCTCACACAGCTTAATCTCTTTGGGGTAGGAGCACCAGGAAAGACTCCTGTGGCTCTTGTGAGCTCCTGGCCAGTGCTCAGAGAATACTGACTGCTGAACATCATGAGAAACATGCTTTCTTCACTGAGCTAAAGGGGCCACCTGGTTTTGAGGGCTTTCAAGTACACCAGTGACAAAACTCAGCATGGTTTTGTTTTGATTTGTTTTTTTGAGTTGGGGGTCTCATTCTTGCCCAGGCTGGCATGCAGTGGCTCACTGCACCCTCAACCTCTTGGGCTCAGGTGATCCTTCTGCTTCAGCCTCCCAAGTAGCTGGGACTACAGGCACTTACCACCACACCCACCTAATTTATACTATCATTGTTTGTAGAGACGAGGTCTCACTGTGTTACTTAAGCTGGTCTCGAACTCCAGGGCTCAAGCAGTCCTCCTGTCTTGGGCTCACAAAATGTTAGGATTACTGGCACGAGCCACTACACCTGACTTCAGCTTGATTTACATTGAGAAATCATGTTATCAATGGACTGTGAGCAGTGAGCCGTGGAACTGCATTTCCCTGGGTCACCAATCCAAGTTCTTTCTGGTGACTCTGGAAGTTGATTCTGAGCCTTCTGTGTAGGAAGGAGTGAAACCTTCCTGTCTCCCTTGACCCTGCAGGTTGACTCATCACTGCCTCCAGTTGCGGTACCTGTGGCCTGTACCCATCTAACCCCTTTTGGACTCAGTGCAGGTGGCCCAGTGTCTCTGTTGTGCCCAAAGTATTGTGGCCAGGCAGCGTAATACTTGTATGCATACTCTTTGTGACCTGAGAGAGCTTTCAGGTTCTCTGTGTGGGCCTGGGATGGCAACTGGCTGACATATACTAAATGTGGTTGAATGGAACGAAGAAGAAACCGCATCTGCATTCACACACAAATGTGTCCTGTGTAGGGAGAGAAAACTCTATCAACTGAATCTGCCACCCTCCCTCATTAGTTCTTTTGCTTGTTTGTTTTGTTTTTTTTACTTAACCAGATCTCTGATTAGCATTTGTGTTTTTTTTTAAAACAGCCCTGTTACATACAAGTCTGTGCACTAGTGTGAGGGCATCTGTAGATAAATGTGGAAAGGCGGATGTTTGGCCATTCCGGCTTGTAGGGGCCATTTCTCAGGCTCTGCCACTGGTGCCAGCACCCAGCACCATAGGCAGTCTGGGTCCTTACCATGTCCAGTGCCAGCACCCAGTGGCATAGGCAGTCTGGGTCCTCACCATATCCAGTGCTCCTGACACTCAGTTTTGTGCCTGGCCTTGCTCCAAGTCTTTCACTCGTGACTCTTTTTTGCCCCATAGCCTATGACTAGAGGTGCTAATCATTGCTGAGCATCACCATAGTATGCATGGTAGGATGGGGCACAGGGAGTTTCCACACTTGCTTATATCTGTGCAGTTAGCACACCCAAAGAGTAGCTGGACATCTGGCTCTGGCACCAAGTATGTAACTAACCACAGTGCTACTCAGCCCCTCAGTTCTGGAAGGGCAGCCAAACGCGTCTGCTCATCCTAGGGGTGGTCAGTACAGTCCCCCATATGTCTGCTGGTTGGGTCTTCTGAGAATTCTTATGTGTTCTTTGCTCCATTTTCTGTTTGCCACAGTGGTGTACACAAGCTCCTTTGCATACCGTAGGCCTCACTTATCTGTGGAGGTATGTTCCCAGACCCCTGACTTATCTGTGGGAATATGTTCCAAGCACTACCTGAAATGGCAGGTAGTGCTGAACCCTATGTGTACTATGTTTTTTCCTATACATACATACTTATGATTAAGTTTGATTTATAAATCAACAGTAAGAGATTGACAACTAACAAAACAGAATAGTTATAACAATACTCAGGATAGTATGCAATTTAAAATTTATGAACTGTTCATTTCTGGAATTTTCCATTTAATATTTTTGGACTGTGATTTTTTTTTTTTTTTTTCGAGTTGGAGTCTCACTCTGTCGCCCAGACTGGAGTGCAGTGGCTGCTCCCAGCTACTGCAACCTTGACCTGCTGGGCTCCGGCAATCCTTCCACCTCAGCCTTTCAAGTAGCTGGAACTACAGGCACGTGCTACCACATCCGGCTAATATTTTGTATTGTAGAGATGAGGTCTCCCCAAGTTACCCAGGCGGGTCTCGAATCCGCAGGCTCAGGCAATCCACTCACCTCAGCCTCCCAAAGGCGCGGGATTACAGGCTGAGCCACTGAGCCCAGCTGATTTGTTCGTCTTTGTCTTTTTTTTTTTTTTGAGTTGGAGCTCACTCTGTCACCCAGACTGGAGCACAGTGGCACACTCAGGGCCACACCAGCATTGACCTGCTGGTCTTGACCAAGTTGCCCAGGCTGGTCTCAAACCTGTGGGCTCAGGCAGTCCTCTCACCTCTACCTCCCATAATGCTAGGATTATAGGCATGAGCCGCTGCCCCTGGCTGTCCTTGTAGTTTTGATTTGCATTTCCCTGATGATTAGTGATATTGAGCATGTCTTCATATATATGTTGGCCATTCACCTACTGGGCTCAGGTGATCTTTCTGCCTCAGTCTTCCAAGTAGCTGGAACTACAGGTGTGCACTACCATGCCTGGCTAATTTTTTGATTTACTGTAGAGATGAGGTCTCGCCAAGTTGCCCAGGCTGTTCTCGAACCGGTGGGCTCAGGCAATCCCCTCACCTTGGCCTCCCAAAGTGCTGGGATTATAGGCTTGAGGCACTGCGCCCAGCCTCATCTTTTTATTTTTAAAATTTACTTATTCCCCTTCTACCATGTGAAAAATTATTTTATGTATTATTATTTTGTAAATCATAATAATTATTTTTTTAAAAATAGAGAGTGTCTCACTGTGTTGCCCAGGCTGGTCTTGAGCTCTTGGGCTCAAGCAATCCTTTTGCCTCAGTCTCTCAATTACAGGCATGAGTCACCACTCCTGGCTGAAAAATTGTTATTTTAAACAATTGACATATAGTATATATTTGATGTCTACAACATGTTTTGAAATATGTATATCTTGTGGAATGGCTAAGTCAAGCTAATTAACGTGTTACCTCACATTGAGTTGTGGTGTGAACACTTAAACTCAACTCTCAGCAATTTTCAAGTATACAGTACATTGTCATTAACTTTAGTTACCATGTTGTACAGTAGATCTCTTGACTATTCCTTCTGTCTTCTGAAACATTGTATCATTTGAACAATATCTCCCCAATCTCCCCCTACCCCCTGCCCTTGGTAACTATTATTCTACTCTCTGCTTCTATGAGTTCAACTTTTTTAGGTTCCACATGTGAAATTGTGCAATATTTGTCTCTGTGCCTGGCTTATTTCACCTAACTTAATACCTTCCAGTTTCATCTGATGTCACAAATGACAGGATTTCCTTCTTTTTAAGGGCTGAATAGTATTCCATTGTGCATATACACCACATTTTCTTTATCCGTTCATTCACTGATCGACACTTAGGTTGATTCCTTCTCTTGGCTATTGTGCAATGAACATGGGAGTGCAGATTTCTCTTTGAGGTTCTAATTTCATTTCCTTTGGATGTATACTCAGGATTGTTAGCGCATGTGGTAATGCTATTTTTATATTTCAAGGAACTTACAGTTTTTCATGATTGCAGTTTTTTGTTTTTTTTGAGTTGGAGTCTCACTCTGTCGCCCAAGAAGGAGTGCAGTGGCATGCTCACGGCCATTGCAGCCTTGACCTGCTGGGCTCTCAGGTGATCCTTCTGCTTCAGCCTTCCAAGTAGCTGGAACTACAGGCATGTGCCACCACACCCGACTGATTTTTTAATTTTATTATAGAGGTGAGGTCTTGCCAAGTTGCCCAGGCTGGTCTCGAACCTGTGGGCTCCCAAAGTGCTAGGATTATTGGCGTGAGCCACTACATCTGGCCTTGCAGTATTAATTTACATTCCTACCAACAGTACACAAGGGTTCCCTTTTCTCTACATTCTCACCGATACTTGTCTTTCATTTTTTTGATAGTAGTCATTCTTTTTTTTTTTTGAGTTGGAGTCTCACTCTGTCACCCAGACTGGAGTGCAGTGACCGCTCCCGGCCCCACCGCAGCCTCGCCTGCTGGGCTCCGGTGATCCTTCCGCCTCAGCCTTCCAAGGAGTTGGAACTACAGGCGCGTGCTACCATGCCCGGCTAATTTTTGATTTTTGGTAGAGATGAGGTCTCGCTGCCCAGGCGGGTCTCGAACCCGCGGGCTCAGGCAATCCACTCACCTCAGCCTCCCAAAGGCACGGGATTACAGGCTGAGCCACCGAGCCCGGCTGTGATAGTAGTCATTCTAACAGGTGTGAAGTGATATCTGCTTGTAGTTATTTTTTGTTTCTTTTAAGTTGGAGTCTCACTCTGTTGCCCAGGCTAGAGTGTGGTGGCATGCACATGGCCACCTTAGCCTTGACTTGCTGGACTCAGGCGATCTTTCCACCTCAGGCTTCCAAGTAGCTGGAACTGCAGACATGCACCACCACACCTGACTAATTTTTCTTTTGACTTATTGTATAGATGAGGTCTCATCAAGTTGCCCAGGCTGGTCTCAAACCTGGGCTCAGGCAGTCCTCTCGCCTCTACCTCCCAAAATGCTAGGATTATAGGCGTGAGCCCCCTGTTGTCCTTTTAGCTTTGATTTGCATTTCCCTGATGATTAGTAATGTTGAGCATGTCTTCATATATATGTTGGCCATTCATATGTCTTCTTTTGAGAAATGTCTTTTTAGGTCCTCTGCCTATTTTTTCATTGGGTTATCTATGTTCTTGCTATTGAGTTATTTGAGTTTCTTCTTAACCCCTTTTCAAATGTGTGGCTTGCAAATATTTTCTCCCATTCTGTAGGTTGTTTCTTCACTCTACTGAGCATTTCCTTTGGTTTGTGTCGTCCCATTGTCTGTTTTGCTTTTGTTGCCTGTACTGCTTTGTCTTTCATTTAAACTTTTGCTTCACTGGTAATTGGGTGGGGGGTGTGAATGTGTAGGATTGTGGGTGTAGATGTGTGGTCTAGGTAGGTGTGGAATATGGTTTTTAAAATACATATTTTTTGATATTCAGAAATTTAAAATTTTTATATGTTCAAACTGAACATGTTCATTATGGCATCTGGGTTTTTAGCTTTGGCTTATAAAGCCCTTTCCTATTTCATGACTGTAAAACATTTATCTTTATTTTCCACTAGGACTTTTATAGTTTTATTTTTACTTTTTTTTTTTTTTTTTGAGTTGGAGTCTCACTCTGTAGCCCAGACTGGAGTGCAGTGGCCGCTCCCGGGCACCGCAGCCTCGACCTGCTGGGCTCCGGCGATCCTTCCGCCTCAGCCTTCCAAGTAGCTGGAACCACAGGCACGCGCTACCATGCCCGGCTGATTTTTTGATTTATTGTAGAGATGAGGTCTCACTGCCCAGGCGGGTCTCGAACCCGCGGGCTCAGGCAATCCATTCACCTCAGCCTCCCAAAGGCGCGGGATTACAGGCTGAGCCACCGAGCCCGGCTATTTTTACTTTTAAGTCTTATAAGAATTGGGAACTTATTTTGGGGTAAGAAAAGATGTAGGGAAGGTCAATTTTTTCCTTAAATGCCTAAGTAGCTGTTTCAACACTATTTATAAGATTACTCTGTCTTTATGATTTATTTTTTATTATTATTATTTTTTGAGTTGGAGTCTCACTTTGTTGCCCAGACTGGAGTGCAGTGGCCGCTGCCGGCTACCGCAGCCTTGACCGGCTGGGCTCCGGCAATCCTTCCACCTCAGCCTTTCAAGTAGCCGGAATTACGGGCACACACTACCACACCCAGCTAATTTTTTGATTTATTGTAGAGATGCGGTCTCGCCAAGTTGCCCAGGCGGGTCTCGAACCCGCGGGCTCAGGCAATCCACTCACCTCGGCCTCCCAAAGGCGTGGGATTATAGGCTGAGCCACCGAGCCCAGCGTCTTTATGATTTAAAATCCCACCTTTCTCAAGAATATATTTTTTTCCTTAATAGTATTTTTTTCTAGATTTTCTTTCTATATGATTTTGTTGATTTGTGCACTTATTATAACAATAGCATAGTTTTCGTAACTGTAGCCTTTTAATATATTTTAACGTAAGTCAAATTCCCCTTTTATATATATATATATATATATATATATTTTTTTTTTTTTTTTTTTTTTTTTTTTTTTTTTGAGTTGGAGTCTCACTCTGTCGCCCAGACTGGAGTGCAGTGGCCGTTCCTGGCCACTGCAGCCTCGACATGCTGGGCTCCAGCGATCCTTCCGCCTCAGCCTTCCAAGTAGCCGGAACTACAGGCGCGTGCTACCATGCCCGGCTGATTTTTTTTTGGATTTATTGTAGAGATGAGGTCTCGCTGCCCAGGCGGGTTCGAACCCGCAGGCTCAGGCAATTCACTCACCTCAGCCTCCCAAAGGTGCGGGATTATAGGCTGAGCCACCGAGCCCGGCTATATATATTTTTTTTAATTCTTTTTTGAGTTGGAATCTCACTCTGTCCCAGGCTGGAGTGCAGTAGCACACTCATGGCCACTGCAGCCTTGACCTGCTGGGCTCAGGTAATCCATCCACCTCCGCCTTCCAAGTTGCTAGAACCACAGGTGTGTGCCATCACACCCTGCTAATTTTTTATTTATTGTAGAGACGAGGTCTCGCCAAGTTGCCCAGGCTGGTCTTGAAACCATAGGCTCAGGCAGTCCTCTTGCCTCGACCTCCCAAAGTGCTGGGATTGCAGGCATGAACCACTGCATCTGGCCTTTTTTTTTGAACCAGAGTCTTACTCTCGCCCAGACTGGAGTGCAGTGGCCGCTCCCAGCCACCGCAGCCTCGATTGCTCGTCTCCGGTGACCCTTCCACCTCAGCCTTCCAAGTAGCTGGAACTACAGGCGCGTGCTACCACGCCCGGCTCATTTTTGATTTATTGTAGAGATGAGGTCTCGCCAAGTCGCCCAGGCAGGTCTTGAACCCGCGGGCTCAGGCAATCCACTCATCTCGGCCTCCCAAGGCGCGGGATTACAGGCTGAGCCACCAAGCCCAGCTTGGCCTTTTTTTTTTGAAGTGGAGTCTCACTCTGTTGCCCAGGCTGGAGTGCTTTTTTTTTTCCTTTTTTTTGGTGTGTGTGTGTATGTGTGTGTGTGTGTGTGTGTCGGAGTCTCACTCTGTTGCCAGGTTAGAGTGCAGTGGCATGCTCACAGCCACTGCAGCCTCAATCTGCTGGGCTCAGGCAATCCTTCCACTTTGGCCTTTCAAGCAACTGGAACTACAGGCATGTGCCACAACACCTGGCTAATTTTTTTGATTTATTGTAGACACAATATCTTGCCAAGTTGCCCAAGCTAGTCTCGAACCTGTGGGCTCAAGCAGTCCTCTCACTTCTGCCTCCCAAAGTGCTGGAGTTACAGATGTGAGCCATTGCATCCGGCTTAATTGGATATTCTTATTTGTTGATTTTTCCCTATGAACTTGGAGCCATTTCATCAGGTACCCTCCAGTGTTCTGATTTATGTATTTACAGATTAAGGAAAATTGTCAGTTTTACAATATTGAATTTTTCAGGAAGACTTCAATTCTGGTCCTTCAATGAACAGTTTAAAAAATTGTGTGCACTGTCAGGATATAAACCATAATAATACTCCCTGCTCACTGTACTGGAGAAGGCAGATTGGAATGTACGACTGCTAATATTTTGAGCAGATCCCATATTCACTGTGTGAGCAAAGACCTGCAGGAATATTCAGTCACTTCCTGGAATGTTGGGCATGTTCTGGATGACAGGAATGGGCCCTAGAAGAATGGCAGGAGGCCAGTGGTGGAGAGGCAGGTGCTGGTGTAGAACAAATAAAAGCAGAGATGCTTCGGGGCCAAAGCCACAGGCAGGGGTTTTGCCTAGAATGGGCAGGGAAGAGGCAGATCACGACAGCACTTGTGCAAGTCATCCAATGTGATTCTTCAGGCAATGGCTGGTCAGTGCAGACTGGAGAGCAGCAGTATGGCCTGATCTAATCTGTATCTGATGAAGGTCCATGCTCTGAGTGTGGGTTGGGGGTAGGGGTGAAGGCAGGGCAGACCCTGGTGTGGGATGAAGGGGACGAGGGGAACATTGACGTTTACCACAGTGTGTCCATCCCTGAGTGGTGTGCCTTCGTAGCATTAACCTGTTTGTTTTCAATTGTATAGCAATGTATTCAAAGATCAGATGTTCTTAACTTTGACGAATTAACTTTTTTTTTTGAGTGGGAGTCTCACTCTGTCACCTAGGCTGGAGTGCAATGGTACGCTCACGGCCACCGCAGCCTTGACCAGCTGGACTCCGGCGATCCTTCCACCTTAGCCTTCCAAGTAGCTGAAACTACAGGCATATGCTACCACGCCCGGCTGATTGTTTGATTGATTGTAGAGATGAGGTCTTGCCATATTGTCCAGGCTGGTCTCAAACCCCTGGGCTCAGGCAATCCTCTCACCTCAGCCTCCCAAAGTGCTGGGATTATAGGCTTGAGCCACTGTGCCTAACACCGTTTTCTTTGTTGTTGTTGTTTGTTTGTTTCTGGTTTTGAGTTGGAGTCTCACTCTGTCATCCAGGCTGGATTGCAGTGGCATGCTTATGGCCACCACAGCCTCAACCTGCTAGGTTTAGGTGATTCTTCCACTTCAGCCTTCCAAGTAGCTGGAAGTACAGGCATGTGCTACCATGCCCCACTAATTTTTTGATTTATTGTAGAGATGAGGTACAAGCATGAGCCACTGCTCCCAGCCGTCAAATTCATTTTCGTTTGTGGATTTTGCTTCTGGTATCAGTTATGAATGTTTTCTTCTGTGTTTACTATGGTTTTAAGTTTTACAGTTTTACATTTAGGTCTGTGAGTCATTTTGAGTCTTATATATGTGAGAGGTCCTTTTTTTTTTTTTTGAGTTGGAGTCTCACTCTGTCGCCCAGACTGGAGTGCAATGGCCGCTCCCGGCCACCGCGGCCTCAACCTGCTGGGCTCCGGCGATCCTTCCGCCTCATCCTTCCAAGTAGCCGGAATTACAGGCATGCACTACCATGCCCGACTGATTTTTTTTTTTTTTTTAAGACTGGAGTGCAGTGGCACAATCATGGTTCACTGTATCCTTTAATTTCTGGGCTCAAGTGACCCTCTCTCTTCAGCCTCCCATGTAGCTGGAATTATAGGCACACATCATGACGCCTGCCTAGTTTTTTAAGTTTTGTAGGAATGGAGTCTTGCTGTGTTGGCCAAACTGGTCTTGACTTTCTGACCTCAAGCAATCTTCCCACCTTGGCTCCCAAAACACTGGGATTACAGGTGAAGTCCATTTTATTGTGTGTGGATAGCCATTCGTTCAGCACTGTTTGTTGAAAAACTATCCCAGCCAAGCATGGTGTCTCATACCTGTAATCTCAGCACTTTGGGAGGTGGAGGTGAGAGGATTGACTGAGCCCAGGGGTTCGAGACCAGCCCGGGCAACTTGGAGAGTCCTCATCTCTACAGTAATTTTTTTTTTTTAATTAGTCAGGCATGGTGGCACACGCCTATGGTTCCAGCTACTTGGAAGGCTGAGGTGGAAGGATTGCCTGAGCCCAGCAGGCCAAGGCTGTGGTTGCCGTAAGCGTGCCACTGCACTCCAGCCTGGGTGACAGAGTGAGACTCTGACTCAAAACAACAACAAAAAAAAGACAATCCCTTCTCAACTGAGCTGCATTTCTGTTGAAAATCAATTGGTCATATAAGTCTTTTTTTTTTTCTGAGTTGTAGTCTCACTTTGCCCAGGCTGGAGTGTAGTGGCATGCTCACGGCCACTACAGCCTTGACCTGCTGTGCTCAGATGATCCTTCTGCCTCAGCCTTCCAAATAGCTGGAACTACAGGCACATGCTACCATGCCCAGCTTATTTTTGGTTTATTGTAGAGGTAAGTTCTCACCAAGTTGCCCAGGCTGGTCTCGAACCCCTGAGCTCAGGCCGTCCTCTCGCCTCATCCTCCCAAACTGCTGGGATTACAGGCTTGAGCCACCGCGTCCGGCCTGGTTATATGAATCTTAAGGTCAAGCAGCATACATTCTCCAACTTTTTTTTTCATCAGGTTTTTTTTTTTTTTTTTCAAGTCAAGGCCTCACTTTGTTGCCCAAGCTGGAGTGCAATAGCACAATCACTGCTCACTTCAGCCTCCAACTCCTGGGCTCCAACTCCTGCTTCAGTCTCCTGAGTAACTGGAACTATAGGCACGTATCATCACACCTGGCTAATTAAAAAAAATTTTTTTTGCAGAGATGAGGTCTTCATATGTTGCCCAGGGTGGTCTCAAATTCCTAGGCTCAAGCAATCCTTCTGCCTCGTGCTCCCAAAGTGCTGGTATTACAGGTGTGAGCCACCATACCTGGGCTCTCAAAGTGTTTTGGCTGCTCTAAGTTCTTGGTACAGTCTTTTCTTGGTATCCACAGAGGCTTGGTTTCAAGACCCCTCACAGATACTAAGATTCAAGGATGCTTAAGACCTTTATATAAAGTGGCATAATGTTTGCACATAACCTACACACATCCTCTTATGTACTCTAAATTATTTCTAGATTACTTGTAATACCTAATACAATTACAGTGATACATAAATAGTCATTATACTGTATTTTTAAAATTGGGTTTTTTTTGCATGTTTTCCATCTGTGATTGGTTGACTCACAGATGTGGATATAGATTTGTGTATCCAGATACAGAGGGCTGACTGTATTTTCATATGAATTTTAGAATCAGTCTGTTAATTTCTGCGAAAAATTCGGGGATTTTGATTGGGAATGGAGTCAATCTATAGATTCATTTGGGAAGAATTGACATCTTTGAGCTTTGAGCGGGATAGCTGTTTATTTAAGTTTTCTTTACTATCTCTCAGCAATGTTTGACAGTTTCAGTATATCATCTAGCATATCTTCTATCAAATTCATCCTTAAATGTTTTATATTTCTTTTAGCTAATGGAAAATGGTATGCTTTTTTCAATTTGTGATTGTTCGTTGTCATCACATAGAAATACAACTGATTTTTGTGTATTGACTGCATATCCCTGACCTTGCTAACTTACTTAATTCTAGTCCCAATTGCAGATTCTGTAGAATTTTGTAGAATTTTGTATGCAAATGATTATATCATGGTTTACTCTTTTTTTTTTTTTTTTTTTTTTTTTAGACAAGGTTTCACTCTGTTGCTCAGGCTGAAGTGGCATGATCATAGCTCACTGTAGCCTCAAGACTCTGGGCTCAAGCAATTCTTCTGCCTCAGCCTCCTGAAAAACCAGACTACAAGCATGCGCTATCATGTCTGGCCAATTTAAAAAAATTTTTTTTTCTTAGAGATAGGAGTCTCAATATGTTGCTCATGCCTGTCTCAAACTCCTGTCCTCAAGCTGTCCTCCCACCTCAACCTTCCAAGTGTTGGGATTATAGGCATGAGCCACCATCCCCAGCTAATTAACACATATTTTTACTGTATTATACACTGTATTTTTTTTTTTTAGATTGGAGAATATGGTTTATTTTGAAAGTAAACTAGAGAGAGAGAGGAGAATCACCTCTCCAAGGTAGGGGAGGGGGCCAAAGCTCTATACTATATTCTTAGAATAAAGTAAGCTAAAGAAAAGAAAAAGTTATTAAGAAAATTTTAAGGAGCCGGGCTCAGTGGCTCAGCCTGTAATCCCGTGCCTTGGGAGGATGAGGTGAGTGGATTGCCTGAGCCCGTGGGTTTGAGACCCGCCTGAGAACTTGGTGAAACCTCATCTCTCAATAAAAAAATTAGCCGGGTGTGGTAGCGCATGCCTGTAATTCTGGCTACTCGGAAGGCTGAGGCAGAAGGATCGCCAGAGCCCAGCAGGTCGAGGCTGCGGTGGCCGGGAGTGACCACTGCACTCCAGTCTGGGCAACAGAGTGAGACTCCAACTCAAAAAAAAGAAAATCATAAGGAAGAGAAAACATATTTACTATTTGTTAAGTGGAAGTAGGTCATCATAAAGGTCTTCATCCTTGTTGTCTTCATATTGATTAGGCTGAGGATGTGGAACAGGAGGGGTCTTGCTTTCTCAGAGGTAGAGGAGATGGAAGGGGAGAGGCAGGAGAGATAGACACACTAGGTATAACTTTATGCAAATGCATCATAATGTTGTGTGACTATTTTTGGTTTTTTCATTTCTTTAAAAATGTTTCTGGCCAGGCACAGTGGCTTACACCTATAATCCTTGTACTTTGTGAGGCTGAAGTAAGAGGATTACTTGAGCCCAGGAGTTTGAGACTAGCCTGGACAACTAGCAAGATCTGGTCTCTACTAAAAAAAAAAAAAAAAAAAAAAATTGGCCAGGCATGGTTTATTGTATTGCATTAAACACAATGAAAAATACTTGAGAACCACAAATAATCGCTTTTTTTTTCTTTTGCCTTAAAGTCTCGCTCTGTTGCCCAGGCTGGAGTGCAGTGGCATGCTCACTGCTGCCGCAGCTGCAACTTGCTGGGCTCAGGTAATCCTTCTGCCTCAACTTTCTAAGTAGCTGGAACTGCAGGTGCATGCCACCACACCTGGTTAATTTTCTGATTTATTGTAGAAATGAGGCCTTGCCAAGTTGTCTAGACTGGTCTTAAACCCCTAGGTTTAGGCAGTCCTCTTACCTCCACCTCCCAATGTGTTGGGATTACAGGCATGAGCCACAATGTCCAGCCACAAATGATCACAGGAAACAGGAGATGATTAGTGTCACACTGTGTTTTAAGCAGACACTCGCAGCACATGAGCTTATCCCAATAGCAGCAGAAGGTGGCTATGAAATAATTATAGTAGTACAGTATGTACTGCAGTGAATTTTATGCAGTGTGACTTAATACTGCGTCTTTATGTTTGTTTGCATTTGATTACAAATTGTACTGTATATGGTCTGTAAGTGTGTCTGTGTGTGAGTTTTGACAAATTTTAACTTTTTTTTTTTTTGAGTTGGAGTCTAACTCTCACTCTATTGCCCAGGCTAGAGTGCAGTAGTATGCTCACGGCCACCGCAGCCTCAACCTGCTAGGCTCAGGTGATCCTTCCACCTCAGCCTTCCAAGTAGCTGGAACCAGAGGCATATGCCACCATGCCAGGCTGATTTTTTGATTTACTGTAGAGATGAGTCTTACCAAGTTGCTCAAGCTGGTCTCGAACCCCTGAGCTCAGGTAATCCTCTTGCCTCCACTTTCCAAAGTGTGGGAGTACAGATGTGAGCCATTGCGCCCGGTACACTTTAACTTTTTTTTTTTTTTGAGTTGGAGTCTCACTCTGTCGCCCAGACTGGAGTGCAGTGGCCGCTCCCGGCCACCACAGCCTCGACCTGCTGGATTCCGGCGATCCTTCTGCCTCAGCCTTCCAAGTAGCTGGAATTACAGGCGCGTGCTACCACGCCCGGCTAATTTTTTGATTTATTGTAGAGATGAGGTCTCGCCTGCCCAGGCTGGTCTCGAACCAGTGGGCTCAGGCAATCCACTCACCTCAGCCTCCCAAAGGCACGGGATTACAGGCTGAGCCACTAAGCCCGGCTCACTTGAACTTTTAATAGTAAATTTGTATATGTGTTATAGTAAATAAGGCCAGGCGCAGTGCCCACAGTGGCAACTTGGCAAGACCTTATCTCTGCAATAAATCAGAAAATTAGCCAGGCCTGATGGCATGTGCCTGTAGTTCCAGCTACTTGGAAGGCTGAAGCGGAAGGATCATCTGAGCTCAGCAGGTCGAGGTTGCAGTGGCTGTGAGCGTGCCATTGCTCCAGCCTGGGCAGCAGAATGAGAATCCAACCAAAAAAAAAAAAAAAAATATATATATATATATATATATGTAAATATATTTATTTTATTTTTTATTATTTACTACAATATATACACATATATAGTAGTAAATAATAAAATAGACTAGTAGCTTCATATATTTCATGCATTCATGACATACCTAACATTTGTGTGTGTGTGTGTGTGTGTGTGTGTGTGTGTGTGTGTGTGTGTGTGTGTGTTGGAGTATCACTCTGTCACCCAGACTAAAGTACAGTGGCATGCTCACAGTGTGGGTACCACCTAACATTTTTCTTAATTTTTTTTGGTATTTCTAGACTACACAATTTGTTGGTGAGTTTTTTCAAATTTTTGCAATCTCCAAAAAATTCATTGGAAAAAAATTTGTGTATAAGTAGACCCATGCAGTTCAAATCTGTTGTTCAGGGGTCAACTGTGTGTTATCTATAGATTTTCTGTATCATCTTGAAGAAGTTCTCTTTTATTCTTAGTTTGTGAGAATTTTGATTCTAAGTAAATGTTGGATTATGACTGTACTTATTGAGATGATCATAATTGTTTATGATTGTTCCTTTCTAGTCAATTATTTGTGAATTACATTGGTTGAATTTTTTTTTTTTTTTTGAGTGGGAATCTCACTGTGTCACCCAGGCTGGAATGCAGTGGCACACTTGCAGCCACCCCAACATCGACCTGTTGGGCTCTGGCCATCCTTCCACCTCAGCCTTTCAAGTAACTGGAACTACAGGTGTGTGCCACCATGCCTAGTTAATTTTTGATTTGTTGTAGAGACAAGGTCTCACCAAGTTGCCCAAACTGATCTTGAACCCTTAGGTTTAGGCAGTCCTCTTGCCTCTGCCTCCTAAAGTGCTGGGATTACAGACGTGAGCCACTGCACCTTTCTTTTTTTTTTTCCTTCAGAGACAGGGTTTCTCTCTGTTACCCAGGCTGCACTTCAGTGGTATGATCATAGCTCACTGCAGCCTTAACTTCTGGGATCAAGCAATCCTCCTTCCTCAATCTTCTGGGTAGCTGGGACTATAGGGACGTGCCACCACATGTGGCTAATTTTTTTTTTGTAGAGATAGAGTTTCACTATATTGCCCAGGCTGGTCTCGAATTCTG
Organism: Cephalopachus bancanus; assembly: GCA_027257055.1. Taxonomy (NCBI): domain Eukaryota; kingdom Metazoa; phylum Chordata; class Mammalia; order Primates; family Tarsiidae; genus Cephalopachus; species Cephalopachus bancanus. The sequence continues at coordinate 1,404,090 of JAPVLO010000295.1, forward strand.
GGCTCAAGTGATCTTCCTGCCTTGGCCTCCCAAAGTGCCAGGATTATAGGTATGAGCCACCCCCCTAGCTTGATAGAATAATAGTTAAAATTTTTCACATCTGTGTCCACGAGGGATGTTGGTCTACCAGTTTTCTTGTGTCTTTGGTTTTGTTATGAGAGTACTGTTCATCAAATCAACTGAGAAGTAGTCTCTTCTCAAGTTTTTTTTTTTCTTTTTTTTTTTTGAGTTGGAGTCTCACTCTGTCGCCTAGACTAGAGTGCAGTGGCCGCTCCCGGCTACCACAGCCTTGACCTGCTGGGCTCCAGCGATCCTTCCACCTCAGCCTTCCAGGTAGCTGGAACTACAGGTGCGCGCTACCACGCCCGGTTGATTTTTTTATTTTTATTGTAGAGATGAGGTCTCGCTGCCCAGGTAGGTCTCGAACCCACGGGCTCAGGCAATCCACTTACCTCAACCTCCCAAAGGTGTGGGATTACAGGCTGAGCCACCGAGCCCGGCTTCAAGTTTTCTGGAAGAATTTGTGTAGAGTTGATATTAAATGTTTGGTAGAATTCCCCAGGGATCTAGGCTTTATGGGAAGGATTTTAACTACAAGTCCAATTTTTTTTTAGATGTAGAACTATTAGATTATCTGTTTCAGCTGGGCTTGGTGGCTCAGCCTGTAATCCCAGCGTTTTGGGAGGCTGAGGTGAGTGGATTGCCTGAGTCCGCGGGTTCGAGACCTGCTGGGCAACTTGGCGAGACCTCATCTCTACAATAAATCAAAAATTAGCCGGGCGTGGTAGCACACACCTGTAGTTCCAGCTACTTGGAAGGCTGAGGCAGAAGGATCACCAGAGCCCAGCAGGTCGAGGCTACGGTGGCTGGGAGCGTGCCACTGCACTCCAGTCTGGGTGACAGAGTGAGACTCCAACTCAAAAAATAAAATAAAATAAAATAAAATAAAATAAAAGATTATCTGTTTCTTTTTGGATGAGTTTTGGCAACTTGTGTCTGTTAAGGGATTTGTGTGTTTCTTTTCTTTTCTTTATTTTTTTGAGTCAGAGTCTCACTCTGTTGTCTAGGCTGGAGTGCAGTGGCACACTCACCTGCCACCACAGTCTCGACCTGCTGGGCTCAGACAGTCCTTCCGTCTCAGCCTTCCAAGTAGCCGGAACTATAGGCACAAGCCACCATACCCTGCTAATTTTTTGATTTATTGTAGAGACAAGGTCTCACCAAGTTGCCCAGGCTGGTCTCAAATCCCTGGGCTAAGGCAGTCCTTTCGCCTTGACCTCCCAAAGTGCTGGGATACAGGCTTGAGCCACTGTGGCCGGCCTGTTTCTTTTAAGTTATTGAATTTACTGGCACATAGTTGTTCAGAATACATTCTTTTTTTGAGTCGGAATCTCACTTTGTCACCCAGGTTGAAATGCAGTGGCACACTCACGGTCACCGCAGCCTCAACCTGCTGGACTCAGGGAATCCTTCTGCCTCAGCCTTCCATGTAGCTGGAACTACAGGCATGCGCCACCACTCCTGGCTAATTTTTTAATTTATTGTAGAGACGAGGTCTCACCAAGTTGCCCAGGCTGGTCTTGAACCCCTGGATTCAGACAATCCTCTCATCTCGGCCTTTCAAAGTGCTGGAATTGCAGGCTTGAGCCACTGCGCCTGGCCCCAGATTACATTCTTATTATCCTCTTATTTTCTGTAGAATCTGTAGTAACATCACTTCTCTCATTCCTGATATTGGCAACTTATGTCTTCTTTTCTTTCTGATTAGTCAGGTTAGAGACTAGCAAATTTATTTATGATTTTCAAAGTACTAGACTTTGGTATCGTTAATTTTTTTTCTATTTTCTATTTCTTTTATGCACTGAAGCTTATTATTTCTTTTGTTTCATATGGGTATCTAGTTTCTTAAGGTAGACATTGGCGTCATTCTTTTTTTTGAGTCGAGGTCTTATTCTGTCACCCAGGCTGGAGTGCAGTGGCATGATCATAGCTCTTACTGCAGCTATAACTCCTGTTCTCTGGCAATTCTTCCACTTCAGCCTCCCAAGTGGCTAGGACTGCAGGCACATGCCACCATGCCTGGTTAATTTATTTAAAAAATTTTTTGTAGTGACAAGTTATCACTATGTTACCTAGGATAATCTTGAACTCCTAGGCTCAAGCAGTTCTCCCATCTCAGCCTCCCAAAGTGCTGGGATTACAGGTGTGAGCCACCACACCTGGGTCCTATTACTAATTTTGAGCTTTGTGCTGGGATGAGGCTAAATTACTTGGGAACTGTTTGATCCTTTCAGACTTTGCTTTGAGCATTGTTAGATTAGGCCAGAACAACATCTAGTATAGGCTAATTTTGTTTTATTACCAAGGCAAAATCCTTCTGAGCACTGTGCCCGATGCCCATGAGTTATGTTGTTTCCATGCTGGCTGCTGGGAGCAGGCACTATTCTTGGCCCTTTGTGCGTTCCAGATGTTGTTTCTGCTAATCCTTTTGGGTGACTCTTTCCCTAGCCTCGGATGAGTTCTTATACACAACACTTGTATTTGTTCTCTAATGCTACTGTAACAAATTACCACCAATTTAGTGGCTTAAACAACACAAATTCATTATCTTAAAGTTATTGAAGTCAGAGTCTGATATTGGTCTCACTGGACTAGGTGTCTAGGTGTCGGTAGGGCTTCATTTCTTTCTGGTGGCTCTGAGGAGGATCTGTTTTCTGCTCTTTCAGGTTGTTGGCAGAATGTGGTTCTTTGCATCTATAGGACTGAAGTCTCTGTTTTATTTTATTTTATTTTATTTTTTTTTTGAGTTGGAGTCTCATTCAGTCACCCAGACTGGAGTGCAGTGGCAGCTCCCGGCCACTGCAGCCTCGACCTGCTGGGCTCCGGCAATCCTTCCGCTCAGCCTTCCAAGTAGCTGGAACTACAGGCGCATGCTACCACGCCCGGCTGATTTTTTGATTTATTGTAGAGATGAGGTCTCCCAAGTTGCCCAGGGTGGGTCTTGAACCCGTGGGCCCAGGCAATCCACTCACCTCAGCTTCCCAAGGCACGGGATTATAAGCTGAGCCACTGAGCCCAGCTTTATTTTATTTTATTTTATTTTATTTTAATTGAGTTGGAGTCTCACTCTTTCGCCCAGACTGGAGTGCAGTGGCCACTCCCGGCCACTGCAGCCTTGACCTGCTGGGCTTCGGCGATCCTTCCACCTCAGCCTTCCAAGTAGCTGGAACTACAGGTGCACGCTATCACACCCAGCTAATTTTTTATTTATTGTAGAGATGAGGTCTTGCCAGGTTGCCCAGGCGGGTCTCAAATCCGCGGGCTCAGACAATCCACTCACCTCGGCCTCCCAAGGCGCGGGATTACAGGCTGAGCCACCGAACCCGGCCAAGTCTGTTTTTATGCCAACTGTTAGCTGAGGGCCTTTCCCAGCTTCTAGAGGCTACCACATTCCTTGTCTTCTTCCTCTATTTTCAAAGCTAGCAATGGTGGATTGGGTTCTTGTGCTTTTAATTTCTCCTCCTCCCTCTTCTATCTCTTCTCTCTGACCCAGCTGGTAAAGATTCTCTGCTTTTAAGGACTCATGTGATTAGTTGGTCTCACCCTGATGATCCTGGATAATCTCCCCATCTCAAGGTCAATATCCTTAATCTCATCTAAATCCGTTTTGCCATGTAAGGGTACATATTCACAGATTCTGAGGATTAGGGTGTAGGCATTTTTTGAGGTCATTATTCTGTTACCCCAGTGCTGATCAGTGACTCACTGAGCACCCAGGGGACCCTCTGCAGGTCTCCAGAATTATCTCTGGGCACCTCTTTCTCTGGTACTGGAGCCTGTAAACTATAGCCAACTTGGTATCCCTTGACATTCCCTGTTCTGTCTCTTCAGCTTAAGTGTTTTGCTGGGCCCCAGGCCTACACACTCTCTCCAGGCAGTGAGCTGGGGAACTTGTAGGGCTGACTTCATTTCCTACCTCTCAGGGCTCACTGTCCTTCATTTTCTGATGTCTATTGTCCTTAGAGGTGTGGTTTCTTGTGTTTGTCCAGTTATTTTCTCTTTTTTTTGAGTTGGAGTCTCACTCTGTCACGCAGACTGGAGTGTAGTGGCCACTCCCGGCCACCGCAGCCTCAACCTGCTGGGCTCCGGCGATCCTTCCGCCTCAGCCTTCCAATTAGACAGAATTGCAGGCATGCGCTACCACGCCCGGCTGATTTTTTGATTTATTGTAGAGATGAGGTCTTGCTGCCCAGGTGGGTCTCGAACCCGCGGGCTCAGGCAATCCACTCACCTCAGCCTCCCAAAGGCGCGGGATTACAGGCTGAGCCACCGAGCCCAGCTTGTCCAGTTATTTTCATTGTTTTGGTTGGGAGGGCAGTTTGGTCCCTATTACTCTCTTCTGGATTACTCATGCTCTTTTATTTTGTTTATTCCTGTTTGATTTGGGCCAGCATGTCTGTTGTGCTGTAGGGTATATGTTGGTTTTGTCTCTTTCTTCCTGGATAGTGAAGCTAGGCAGCTCTAGCTGTCTGCAGGACAGAGCCTCTACTCCCAGAGACAGGCTGTGCAGCTCTAGCTCTTCCACCAGGTTCTGATGTTCCATGTCAGGTACGCCCTCACCTTTGAGAAGTGTGTGCTGTGGACTCTTTCAATTCTCCTACTCTGACAGTCACTGCCCTTTGCAGCTCTTAATATGTTTTTTTCTTTTAAATTTTTTTTTATCTTAAAGATGTGGGGTACAATTCAGGGTTAGGTATACAGATGTTCATTATGCAGGTATCCTTGTTGATGAGGTGCCCCCCCCCAACACTTTCATGGCTTGGGATCATTTTTTTCTCTTTGCTGTGCCACAAAAGGAATTAAAAAAATTTTTTTCTTGTTTCCTTGTTCCTTTTAGATGCTTTCCAGGAGAAAAGGGGAAATGCTGTGCTGACGCCATCGTCTTCAAGCCAGAGCTCTCCATCTGCTATCTATTTTCCCAGGATTCCTGGAAATTTCTGGTCTGTTAATTTTATCTTTTCTTGTTTTCTAGTGCTCTTATGAATTTCTTTTTTTAAAACATGTATTTTTCTGTCATTTCATTGAGATTTGGTGGGATGGGTGAATGCTTAGGATCAGTCTGCCTTCTTGAACTAGAATTCTCACTTATTTTTAATTCCATCACCTCCCAAGATCTACATGATTTCTCACTTTGTCTCCTCCCCATGTGTGCACAGCACAGTGAGATGTTCTGCCTGGGTGAGGGTGGGTCATGATGCCTCTCCTTTATTTTTCCCTGGAATACATTAGGAAGGAGTGGTGGATAGTAGGTGATCAAAGGAATGAAGGCGCTGGTGGAATAATCAGAGAGCAGAGGACATGAGCATTAGAAAGAAACTGACAACCTTGCTGAGGGTAGGCCTGTGGCCTCTCTGATCCTACAGGACCTTGGAGAGTATGACACAGAACTTGAGTGTGTGACTATAGGAACTTGCATATTCAATGGATATGAGTCTTTAGGGCTATCTGTTGGATGTGACGCTACAAAGCATATGATATTGAAAGCTACAGTGTTCATTCTCAGTTCTTCACTGAGTGAAGGGGAAGATGCTGTAGGTCAAGCCAGTGGCCACACTTGTCCGTGTCTATCAGTGGTGAAGGTACCACCACGGGCCAACCCTTATAGACTAATAATGCATTGACAGGAGCTGCCAGGTGTTGAGGGATGGTGGGGAGCTGTAAACTGTTGAGAATAATGATGCCTTTTGCCCTCCCTGAATGGCTCAAGCAAAACGTGGCAAAGGTATTTCCTCCAGAACAAATTAATTCAAATTGTATGTTTTACACAAAAATGATAACTGCCCATAAACTTAGGCATTGTGGTGGTTTATTAATTAAATCTGAATTTTTTATTATTTTAGGTTGGAGAAGTTGTCCATGTTCACATTGGACAAGAGGAAGCCAAGACCAGAGAAATGACAGTGTCCTATGTGAAGAGTAAGTGTGTGGACACTCAGGGTGGATGAGGCTAAGACCCCTCTACCCTCTGGGTGTGCAGGACAGGCTGATGCACACTGGGGATGTGGGAGCCTGAGTGGTTGAGGCTTGGGTTTGTGAACAGGTGTAGGTCTTACACCTGCTGGCTTTAAGTTTGAGACTCAGTCAAGCACATGGCATTCAGTAAATGTGGTTTGGAGGAGTGATTGTTGATTGAACATGTTTTCTACAAGTTTTCATTAAAAAAAAATAGTTATCTTAGACAGTTCTGTCTGTTACAAAAAAAATATTAGTCTGGGTAGTTTATAAATAGTAGAAAATTATTTCTCATAGTTATAGAGGCTAGGAAGTCCAAGATCAAGGCACTGACAGATTTGGTATCTGGTGAAGGCTACTTTCTGCCTCATAGATGGCATCTCTTGCTGTGTCTTCACACGGTGGGAAGGGCCAAAGGGACTAGGGCATCCTTCAAGCCTTTTTATAAGGCACTGATCCCATCCATGAGGGCAAAGTGCAAAGGCTGTACTTCTAATACCATCACCTTGGGGGCTAAGTTCCAACATAGGAATTTTTGGAGAGACACCAACATTGAAGCCATAGCAGTAGCAGATATTGGGCAGAGAGCAGCAGATTTGCCCACAAGTTCAGTTTCGCATGCTTTAAGTGGGAAGAGGTTCCTGGGTTGCTGTGTCTCTGCCTCATTGTTTAAAAGTCCTGGCACAGATCTGGTGGATCTGGTGTCTGCTCTGGCTGCCACTGCTTCCTCAGTTTTTTTTTTTTTTTGTCTTTTTGAGTAGGAGTCTCACTCTGTTGCCCAGGCTCACAGCCATCACAGCCTCAACCTGCTAGGCTTAGGCAATCCTTCTCCCTCAGCCTTCCAAGTAGTGGGAACCACAGGCATATGCCACCATATGCCAAGTTTCCCAGGTTGATCTCGAACCCCTGGGCTCAGGCAATCCTCTCACCTCTGCCTCAGGCATGAACCACTGTGCCCGGCTTCCCCAGTGTATTGTGGCGGACAGGTGTGTGCAAACCTACCCTTAAAATGCAAGGAAGCAGCCGGGTTTGGTTTCTCAGCCTATAATTCCAGCGCTTTGGGAGACCGAGGTGAGTGGATTGCCTGAGCCTGCAGGTTCGAGTTGGCGAGACCTCATCTCTACAATAAGTCAAAAATTAGCCTGGGCAACTTGGTGAGACCTCATCTCTACAATAAGTCAAAAATTAGCCGAGCGTGGTAGCATGTACCTGTAGTTCCAACTACTTGGAAGGCTGAGGCAGAAGGATCGCCAGAGCCCAGCAGGTCGAGGCTGCAGTGGCCGGGAGCAGCCATTGCACTCCAGTCTGGGTGACAGAGTGAGACTCCAACTCAAAAAAAAAAAAAAAAAATGCAAGGAAGCTGAAGGGTCAGAGAAAGAGGTTGACATATCTAGTTTCTTAGAAAGAAACTTTTTTTTTTTTTGAGTCAGAGTATTACTCTGTCACCCAGGTTGGAGTGCAGTGGCACGCTCACAGCCACTGCAACCTTGACCTGCTGAGTTCAGGCTATCCTTCCTCTTCAGCCTTCCAAGTAGCCAGAACTACAGGCATGCACCACCATGCCTGGCTAATTTTTTTTTTAACTGTAGAGATCTGGTCTTGCCATGTTGCCCAAACTGGTCTTGAACCTGTGTGCTCAGGCAGTCTTCTCTCCTCCACCTCCCAAAGTGTTGGGATTACAGATGTGAGCCACCATACCCGACGAAACTTTTTTTTTTTTGAGTTGGGGTCTCACTCTGTTGCCCAGACTGGAGTGCAGTGGCATGATCACAGTTCATAGTAACTTCAACCTCCTGGACTCAGGCCGATGTGTACCACTACAACCGGCTAATTTTTTAAAACATTTTTTTGTAGAGATGAGGTCTCACTATGTTGCCTGGTTTCAAACCCCTGAGCTCAATCAATCCTCCTATCTTGGCCTACCAATGTGCTGGGATTATAAGCATGAGCCACTATGCCTGGTCAGAAAAAGCATTTAATAGGGACTTACTAACAGAAGCCATGTCTGTGTCTCAGGTGGCAGTAAGACAAGATGGTACATTCCCCCTTCTCCCTTTATCCTTCAGTCCCAGGGCTTATAGGGAAGAGGTATGTAGGCTAATTCAGAAGGGATGTGTAGGACAATTGAAGTATGATAACATTAAGGTTGTTTGACCTAAGGGCAAGATTGACAGTAAGGAGTTACTCTTACACAAAGAACAATAAACGGGAAATCTGAGAGCCCTTCCCAGAACTGCAGTTAATCAGAAGTCTATATGGTACATTAGCATCCAAAATGGAGTTGCTTTGGCCTTTACACCCAGCTAAGACTGCAGTTCACTGAGGGCCATTTGTGTATGTGGCCTGGAATAGGGGGAAGTCCCTTCCCACTTGTCCCTGCCCCTCAGAACTGTGGGGCTGGCAGGTGTGGCATCAGGGACAGCAGGCTTGGCCATTGTGCAAGGTGGCCAGGTCTGTTGGGCCCTGAGTCAGCAGGCTGCTGGTGGTGCCAGAATGTACTCTTTCCTTCTACTCTGAGTCTGTGATCCTCAGAGACTGACAGGGTTGCCCACTGGAGGGGGTGGTGGTTGAGGTGTGATAGGGAGGGCACATGAGTCTAAGCACACTAATTGGGCTTTATCATCACAGAGCTTTCATCTACTCTGCTGGATGCCATCACCGACAAGGATCCCATGGTTCAGGAACAGGTCTGTGGTGCTCTGTGCTCCCTCGGGGAGGCGCAGCCAGGGGAGACACTCTGTGCCTGTGAGGAATATCTGCGGCAGCATGACAAGGTATTTCTGCCCCTTGGTGGTGGTGACATTGGAGGGCCATCCTCAGTCTGGGCTTACCTGGTTTGAAAAGAGACAACCCTCCAGGAGCAGCAGTCAGGGACATGCAGGGCTGGTTGCACATCTAAGCTTTCTTGAGGCTGGGTATTTCAGGAGAGATTACCTGCCTTGTCTTGTCATATGTAGCATGTGGCTTTATTCCCCAATGAACTTGGGGTCCTGTTGTAAGGGGACTGGGCCGTTGGCACTGCAGTGTTCAACCTTTCTGGATGAGGCTGTTTGTTGCCCCTTTTACTTACAAGTAAAGGCTGAATGGCTCTCCCTCCCAGGCTCTGATGATGACTCTCTTTGAGAGAGCCTAGGAATACTTTGATAAGTACTCAGACAGAGTGTCCTGAGGGGCCCTCCACTGCCTGCTCACTTGCCAACCTTCCAGGGAGGGACTGCCAGGGGCTTACTTCTTTCTGCCCTATAATGTTCTCTCTTCTCATACAAACATTACCAACTCAGCAGAGCTATGAGAACTTCTCAAGAACTCTGTCTTTGATCCTGACTGGGTCAAATCACTGACCCTGGGGCACAAGTGGCTCAGAACTGGCTCTCATCACCTGGGATTTTTGCCACTCCTGAACCTTGGCTCAGTAGTTCTTTTTTTTTTTTTTTTTTTTTTTTGAGTTGGAGTCTCACTCTGTCGCCCAGACTGGAGTGCAGTGGCCGCTCCTGGCCACCGCAGCCTCGACCTGCTGGGCTCCGGCCCGCCTCAGCCTTCCACGTAGCCGGAATTACAGGCATGTGCTACCATGCCCGGCTGATTTTTTTATTTACTGTAGAGATGAGGTCTCGCTGCCCAGGCAGGTCTCGAACCCGCGGGCTCAGGCAATCCACTCACCTCAGCCTCCCAAAGGCATGGGATTACAGGCTGAGCCACCGAGCCCGGCAATCCACTCACCTCAGCCTCCCAAAGGCACGGGATTACAGGCTGAGCCACCAAGCCCGGCTTAGCTTAGTAGTTCTTTATCACTGCTGGAAGCATTAGCTCTCTGTTGCCTGAAATTGTTATGCACATTTTCTAGATTTCCTCAGTGCATGTTTTGGGCCATTTCTAGAAGGGGAAGGAGCTTATAGTCTCAAAAGATCATTTTTCTTTTTGTTTTATTTAGTATTTTAATATGTAAAAAGGGACCTCTTTATATAATGTATTTCTCTCTTATCTGTCAAATACTGTCTCTTGGGGGAAATAGTCCAGTTCCATGAAAATATCTGCTCACTGTGCTATGGCCTTATGATACCTCCTCAGGGAGGGTCTTTCCTTTCTTCCCCCATTAAAAAATGGCAGTTCTAGCTATTTTAAAAGTTTTATTTTTTAGGGGTCTTGCTTTATCAGTTATCCTTTCTGGGGTCTTGCTGTGTTGCCCAATCTGACCACAAGCTCCTGGGCTCAAACAATCCTCCAGAGTAGCTGGGACTATAGGCATGCAATGCCATGCTCACCTAGCTGTCTTAACTAATTTTGGCCCTTTAAGTTTGTGGTAGGAATGCTAGGACTAGCTATGGGGTGACTGATCAGAGTTGAGCTCATTCATAGGTTAGTCTGGAAGGGCTATGCCCTCCTGTTTGGATATGGTGCATATGTTTACTCACCTATGCATCTTCCCTTTGGGTTTTTGTTTTTTGTTTTTTGTCTTTTTTGAGTTGGAGTCTCACTCTGTCCCCCAGACTGGAGTGCAGACCACAGCCTCAACCTGCTAGGCTCCGGCGTTCCTTCCGCCTCAGCCTTCCAAGTAACTGGAACTACAGGCGCATGCTACCACACCCGGCTGATTTTTTGATTTATTGCAGAGATGAGGTCTTGCCAAGTTGCCCAGGCAGGTCTCGAACTCAGGCAATCCACTCACCTCAGCCTCCCAAGGCATGGGATTACAGGCTGAGCCACTGAGCCCAGCTCCCTTTGGGTTTTAAGCAGTCTTGGTGAACACACCACATAGGTGCTGGGTGTCAGAGCCCTTCTCTGTGTAGCTGAAAAGTTCTATTGCCTATGACATGCTGAAATCAGCATCTAACTGTCAGATTGAACATTAGGGCTGACCTTGCTATTTGAGGAAATGACCAAAGTAGACTAAAGGTGGTTAAAAAAACCCATGTTATTTTTAGCAATTTGTAGCAAAATTTAAGTGAGTTCTGCAGGGGAGTAAACTTTTCTCACCTATCATAAGGGTCATGGCTGACACTCCTATAACAAAAGACAATCTAGCAAGAGAAAAGCATAATAAATTTATTTATTCATAGTTTAATGTGACACAGGAGCCTTTAGGATGAATGCCTATAGATACTGGGGAGGCTATCCAATTTTATGCTTAGGTTCAGTGAAGCAAAGATAGCCAGGTAGAAATGTGATTGGACAAAAAACATAAGAGGTAAATCTAGCAAGATCTGTCTGTTCAGATTCTTTTTTGTTTTGAGCCAGAGTCTTACTGTTGCCCAGGCTGGAGTGCAGTGACAAACCAGTGCAGCCTCAACCTGCTGGGCTCAGGGGCAATCCTTCCGCCTCAGTCTTCCAAGTAGCTGGAACAACAGGTGCGTGGCACCACGCTAATTTTTTTTTATTTATTGTAGAGATGAGGTCTTACTAAATTTCCCAGGTTTGTCTTGAACCCTGGGCTCAGGCAATTCTCTTGCCTCAGTCTCCCAAAGTGCTGGGATTACAAATGGTGAGATACCACGCCCGGCTTGTTCAGATTCTTCCTGGCCTCTCTGAAGCAGCAACTTCCTCCTTTGGCGTGGGGTAGTCTTATGACCCATAATCAAATAAGGTAGATTAGAGAATTTATTTATAGCCAGTTCTCACACAAAATAGTGGGGAAAAGTTAAAGTAATAAGGTTTTTCAGGATGGCTTTGGGGAAAGGGGCTCCGATTTCTATGGCTGCTTTGGGGAAAAATGAGGGGCGATATACAGGGAGAGACCTTATTCCCGAGGCTGCTGCTGAGGCCTACATTCTGGGTGTCATTTTCTGAGTCCCAGTAGCTCCATGCTTGTCATTTCCTAGTTTGTTTTTTATTTTTACCTTCTTTCTAGCCTTCTTATTTTTTTTACATACTTTAAAAAAATTTCTCCTTTATAATTGCATATTTATAGTGAACATACACTGAGCTGGAAGTGCTAATCTTATGGAATGTGACCCTTTCCAGGAACCTCCTTTCCCTGAACTCTCTTATGTCATCTCATCCTGCAAACTGCTTCCAGGAGATTTGGCTAGCTATCTCCAATTTCTGCCATTTGTTTGTGGGTTGCATCACAAGTACACTTACTTTGGCTGCGTCTTACTGAGCATGCACATTTCAAATCACAGTGAATTTCTCTCTAGAAACATGTAGGATGACAGAGAAAAGTTATGCCCCATCCCCCTCCAGGCATCAGACATTAACTCAGTGTTTTGGGATACACGTGATGATTTATTATCAGCTCCTGTGTGATGTCCATGTGTTTGTTGTTCTGTTTTTATGAACCTGAAGGCCCATGACTTTGTAATGTGCAGCTTATGCACTGAGGGGCACTGGGGTGGGTTTCTACTCCTGTAAGGTGCTGGACCCCATGATTTTAGACATGCCCAGTCTTGTACACATCAGCCAAGATCTAGTATAGAACATTCAGACTTCTTGGGGGGCCATGGGAAGGGAGAGGATTTGGGGAAGAGAAGCAAAAATAGTAAAACCAAATTTTCAAATCTGTAAGTAGAGAAACCCAAAGTCAAACTGTATTTTTCCTCTGTACTCACACCACACTGAGCAACAAGACTATGGCAAAGTATGGGGGTTTCTCCCACCAACAAACTAGCAATCAGTTCTGCAGCAGACACCAGCTGGGTGTCCTCTAATTGAATTCCAACATTGTCTACCTGTCTACCTGAAGAGAGCACCAGATCTCACAGGTTAAGGTCTCAATCCCTCAAGACTACCCCCACTTCTGATGTCAACTGCAAGCCCCAGGTTGTTTTTTTGTTTTTTTTTTTGTTTGTTTGTTTTTGAGTTGGAGTCTCACTCTGTCACCCAGACTGGAGTGCAGTGGCCACTCCCGGCCACCGCAGCCTCAACCTGCTGGGCTCCGGCGATCCTTCCGCCTCAGCCTTCCAATTAGACAGAATTACAGGAATGCGCTACCACGCCCGGCTGATTTTTTGATTTATTGTAGAGATGAGGTCTCGCTGCCCAGGCGGGTCTCGAACCTGCGGGCTCAGGCAATGCACTCACCTCAGCCTCCCAAAGGCGCGGGATGACAGGCTGAGCCACCGAGCCCGGCCCCAGGTTGTTTTATTTGTGTTCTGACTGTCTATAAATCAAGGTTCCCATGACCCCCTCCTTGAGTTCAATTAATTTTGTTATAGTGGTTCACAGAACTCAGAAAATTCTTACGTTTATCCATGTTATAAAGAATATGACAAAGAATACAGGTGAACAGCCAGATGGAAGGGCAAGGAGTGGAGGATGGGCATCCATGCCCTCCCAGGACACACCACCCTCCAGGGAACTGCATGTGTTCAGCTAATAGGTCAGGCATGGCAGTGCACATCTGTAATCCCAGCTGCTCAGGAGGTTTTTATGGAGACTTCATTAAATAGGTATGGTTGATTAAATCATTGATCATTGGTGACCAATTTAACCTTTAGCCCTCTCCCCTTCTCAGAGATAGAGGGGGGAAACTGAAAGTCTCAGCCCTCTAATTCTGCCTTGGTCTTTCCAATGACCAATCCCTCCTAAAGCTGGTGACCAGTCACCATCTTGAAGCTACCTAGGGTCCCCCAACCACCAGTTATCTTATTAGCATACAAAAGATGCTACCACTTTGGAGATTCCAAGAATTTTAGTAGTTGTATACCAGGAAACTGGGATGAAGACCAGATGTATATTTCACAATATCACATCCTACAAGGTGTTGAAATTGGAATCTACATAAATGACCGACTCTTATACACCCAATTTATGGCCTTAAGGGAGTGCTGATGTATACCTCATGCCGGGGCACACTGTAGCCGCCATTTGACCTTTGAGTCATATGGTGAATACGGTGTGTGTTGATTGCTGGGTCATCAGTTCAGCTCACTCAGCAGATTCAGGCAGGTCTGAGGAAAGGGCAAGGGCAGCTCCCTGATGACTGCCAACCCAGGAGACCTGCTGATTGGAATCTTGCATGCACTGCTTTGGGTCTTATTGGTGAGCCGTCTTCTGTATGTCCTCCACTACCCATTTCTGGCCCAGAGAGACAGACGCAGCCAGCATCCCAGCTCAGCCCCTTCATGCTGTAGCCGCCTACTCTGTATGTAGAGCCCATTGAGGCCTGATGGAAGGCACCCAGGAAGCTGGCACTGGTGCCACAGGAGCAGCAATGAGCCCGCTCACCTTTATACTCTGCTGTGACCTCTACCCATTCCACTTTGAGTAGCAAACATAAAATGGAGATAAAATGTGTCGATAAAAATGAGTAGCTATGAGCCAGGTGTGGTGGCTCATGCCTGTAATCTCAGCACTTTGGGGAGGTGGAGGCAAGAGGATTGCCTGAGCCAAGGGGTTCGAGACCAACCTGGGCAACTTGGTGAGACCTCATCTCTACAATAAATAAAATAAATCAGCTGGATGTGGTAGCATGCACCTGTAGTCCCAGTTACTCAGGAGGCTGAGGCGGAAGGATTGCCTGAGTCCAGCAGGTCAAGGCTGTGGTGGCCATGAGCATGCCATTGCACTCTCAGCCTGGGCAATAAAGTGAGACTCCAACTCATTTAAAAAAAAAAAGTGAGTAACTGTGAATGGTTCCATCAGTAGAATACTTTCATTTTCACCACATATAAATTGTATATTTTTATATAAAGGGCTTTATTTACTGTGTTCACTTTCCTTGAAGAACTTTCCTGAGTGGAACTTTTCTAGCTGTGTTGGCGGTAGGGCTGTAAAAAGCACAGCACTTACAGAATAAAACAAAACCATTCAAACCAAATCCTAGAATAGAAGGAATACATACCCATTTTGTTGTGAAATGGAGATTTTGATGACAGTTTCACAGAGAATGCATCTTCCTGATGGGTTCTTAAACTTTCCAGTTATGTAACCATCACAGACTTGCCTACCCAGCTGAGCCAGCTTGTCCCTCTGCACTGAGCAGCCAGTTGCCAGGACACAGTATGACATATGGATGTGCTATGCTGTGAGTGGAACTTGGATAACTCAGTCCCAGGATTTGCACTTCTTCCTTTCATTTTTCTCAGGAAAAAAGCAAAGATTCTCCCAAAGCCTCCTCATATATGTGAAGAGAGTTAGCAGCAAAAAATGGAAACATAATGTGACTTGAAATGTGTTTCTGAGACCAAGAACCAGAAAGGAAGTGGCAGCACTGGGTCCAAATTGAGTGGGAATAAATGTCCAGCTGCTTCACCCAAGCTGCTCCTCCCAGCTCAGCAACACTGTTGATTAAGTAGAATCATATCAAGGCACATCAATTTTACATTCTTTCTTCCTAGTTCCCTTGCTCTCCAAAGAAAGGGCACTCCTCACACCAGCCATATCAGCCTCTGGCAGCTTCTCTACCTACTTTGAGCCTCATCCCAGTGGAGGGGGGCTTCTCAAGGAGCAGTTTGTCTCCTGCCTAGGAAGAGCATCCAAATTATGAAAATCAGAAATAATAGACCAGGCATGGTGGTATATATCTGTAATCCTAGCTACTCAGGAGCCTGAGATAGGAGGATTGCTTGAGACTAGGAGTTATAAGCTGCAGTGAGCTGTGATCATATCACTGCACTCCAGCCTGGACATCAGAGTGAGACCTTGTCTCTGAAAACAAACAAACAAACAAACAAAAAAGGCTGGGCGCAGTAGCTCATGCCTATAATCCCAGCATTTTGGGTGGCTGAGGTGAGAGGTTTGCCTGAGCCCATGGGTTCAAGACCAGCCTGGGCAACTTAGCAAGACCTCATCTCTACAATAAATCAAAAAATGAGCTGGTGGCGCACACCTGTAGTTCAGCTACCTGGAAGGCTGAGGTGGAAGGATCACTTGAGCCCAGAAGGTCAAGGCTGCGGTGACCATGAGCGTGTCACTGCACTCCAGCCTGGGCGACAGAGTGAGACTCCAACTCAAAAAAAAAAAAAAAAATTAAAAAGGCCAAGGTCGGTGGCTCAGCCTGTAATCCCAGCTCTTTGGGAGGCCAAGGCAAGTGGATTGCCTGGGTCTGTGGGTTCAAGACCAGCTCAGGCAACTTGGCAAAACCTCGTCTCTACAATAAATAAAAAATTAAGCTGGGCTTGGTGGCTCAGCCTGTAATCCCACACCTTTGGGAGGCTGAGGTGAGTGGATTGCCTGAGCCCGTGGGTTCGAGACCTGCCTGGGCAGCGAGACCTCATCTCTACAATAAATCAAAAAATCAGCCGGGTGTGGTAGTACATGCCTGTAATTCCGGCTACTCGGAAGGCTGAGACGGAAGGATCGCCGGAGCCCAGCAGGCGAGGCTGCGGTGGCCGGGAGCGGCCACTGCACTCCAAGTCTGGGTGACTGAGTAAGACTCCAACTCAAAAAAAAAAAAAAATTAGCCAGGCATGGTAGTGCGCACCTGTAGTTCCAGCTACTTGGAAGGCTGAGGCGGGAAGATTGCCGGAGTCCAGCTGGTTGATGCTGGGGTGGCAATGAGTGTGCCACTGCACTCTAGCATGGGTGATGGAGTGAGACTCCAACTCAAAAAAAAAAAAATTAAAAAGCATAATTTATTCTCTAATTTAGAATTTAAATGCAAACAAGTCTATCTGCAGAGGTCTTAAGGGAAAGGGAAGAATGTGTAGCCAGTGGACAGAAGTCACAGGCATAGTGAGCCTGAATCCCACCCACCAGACTCAGTCTTTCATGATACTTTTGTCCCCCTTATCACTGAGGCACCTACACTTGAAGATGAAAAATCTAATACTGAAAACCAAAACCTCAGACTAAAGCTCTTCCCCTGGAAAACTGGCAAGTTCCATGTGAATTTAGCACATCCAAGAGGTTTGTCATCTACATTAGCTATTTTCTTAACTTCTTTCTTGCTTTCTTTTCTTTTTTTTTTGAGTTGAGTCTCACTCTGTGGCCCAGACTGGAGTGTAGTGGCCGCTCCTGGCCACCGCAGCCTCAACCTGCTGGGCTCCGGCAATCCTTCTGCCTCAGCCTTCCGAGTAGCCAGAATTACAGGCATGCACTACCATGCCCAGCTGATTTTTTGATTTATTGTAGAGATGAGGTCTTGCCAAGTTGCCCAGGTGGGTCTCGAACCCACAGGCTCAGGCAATCCACTCACCTCAGCCTCCCAAAGCACGGGATTACAGGCTGAGCCACCAAGCCCAGCTTCTTGCTTTCTTTCTTTTTTTGAGACAGGGTCTTGCTCTGTCTTCCAGGGTGGAGTGCAGTGGCATGATCATGGCTCACTGCAGCCTTGCAGTCTTGATCTCCTGAGCTCAAGCGATCCTCCCATCTTAGCTTTCTGAGTAGCTTGTGCAATCCACCACTCTCAGCTAATTTTTTCACATTTTGTGGAAACAGTATCTCCCTATGTTGTCCAGACTGGTCTCTAACTCCTGACCTCAAATGATCCTCTTATCTCAGCCTCCCAAAGTGCTGGATTATAGGTGTTAACCACTGTGCCTGGCCTACACTGGCAGTTTTCTTTTTTCTTTTTTTTGAGTTGGAGTCTCACTCTGTCACCCAGACTGGAGCGCAGTAGCCGCTCCCAGCCACCACAGCCTCGACCTGCTGGGCTCTGGCGATCCTTCCGCCTCAGCCTTCCAAGTAACTGGAACTACAGGCGCGCGCTACCACACCCAGCTAATTTTTGATTTATTGTAGAGATGAGGTCTCGCCAAGTTGCCCAGGTGGGTCTGGAACCCGTGGGCTCAGGCAATCCACTCACCTCAGCCTCCCAAAGTGCTGGGATTACAGGCTGAGCCACCGAGCCCAGCTCAACACTGGCAATTTTCAAGAAGAAAAATCACATTTACCTGTGGGTCCAGGGATAAATGACAGCTGTATGTAACTTGCTCACCAGACTGGCAGTGAACAAATACGTTGGCTGCTACTGGTGCCGAGACTCTCGGAGTGTGAGACAATCGTGTGATCAGAGCATGTGTGCCACAGCCAGGCTCAGCGAGTATGTATGAAGAGTCAGGAGATACCTGGTGCTGCCCCATCACCTGCACAGTAATTCTGGGCAACATGCAGTGCACCAAGACCAAGTCCCTGTCTGTTAAGTGACCAGGTGTCAGCTTCATTCAAATAACTTCTAAACAAAAACAAAACTTTCGTGAAGTTTTTACCCTGCCTCCTTGTGGTTCCTCCTCTCAAATGACCTTGTCACAATCTTCTCCAAGAGTCTTGTGTGGTATTCTTCACTGAGCTGGTACCATTTCTCCCACATGGGGCCAAGCTGAAATATCCATCTGCAAACCTGTCCCCACCTTGGCAGGCAGCACAGCCGTGGATATGATATCTGTCATTGTGAATGAGAGGGGTGCAGACCATCACTGGCTATCAGCACCATTGGGGTGCCAGTCCATCCTGCACCTGCCCCTCCTGGTGCCATGCCACCTGGTGCAGGCTGGTCTCCAGGAAAGAGTGTGGGGTGCATTGCTGGGGAGGGACTCTCATCTCAGGATGGCTGGGTGCCTTCATGGCAGCTGCTCTGGGACCCTTTCTTTGGCTGGGTAACAGCACTCTACTGTACACCCCTGCTGGCCCCAGTTTTGCAGCAAACACAACTACTCTGTCACTGGTGTGTTTTGAGGTGAGGACAGATCCTGCCTATCAATACATAGTTGGAGTGGTCAATGGGAGAGCTGTCGGGGTTGGAGGTAAGAGGCTGGACTAGAGGGTTAACCCAGGAGGCAGAGTAGGCAGGGCCTCAGGGCAGGGCAGATGTGGCTGAAGGAGGGGTGGGTAGGTGGTGTTTTTCTGTTAGTAGCCTTGGGGAAGGGCCTTTGAAGGCAAGCACAGTCCTGGCTGCAGAGAATGATGATGGGACCACTGAACTGAAGACAAGTAGGCAGCTCCTCCTCAGACAGGGAGGGTGGAGCATGGGGGGGTAGAAGAGTCCTGGGAGTGCCTTATGCCCAGGAGACCCTGCTGGCTACATGGGGGTGGGGGAGAGAGAGAAATCTACCAGTTCATCATCTGCTTTTTGCTTGTCTTGTGCTGAACACTCCCCTCTGCCCTTCTGGGGATAGTGTGTATGCCAGGCATTTAAGTAGGTTCTGAGGGGCAGGAGGAATGTGCCCCTCTCCTGTTTTGAAGCAGAGAAGGGGGATTTGTGCAGTTAATTCCTGTAGAGAAAGCAACAGGCACGCAGAGTGCCTGGGTGCTTGGCTTATCTGGGACCTTCCTCAATGGCATCTCTCCTCAGCTGGCGCATCCATATAGAGCAGCAGTCCTGAGGGCCATGGAGACAGTCCTGAGCTGTCACATCAGTGAGCTGGACAAGGACACAGCTAGCACCATCATCCTTCTGGCCTCCAGTGAGATGACCAAGACAAAGGTATGCAGCAGACTCTCTGGCCTTATAGACTCAGTCCTGCTTGGGTGGGGAAGGTTTTGTTTCTTGCCCTTTCTTCCCAAGAGCTGCCTGAGGCTGGCAGAGGTCCTTCAACACCACCCTGCTGAGGCGGGACATGGTTACCCTGTAATTTTCAGAGGCAGGAACTGAAGCAGAGAGCAAAGTGCCTAATCCCTCATGGCAAATGCAAGGGCAGCTGTATATGTATAGCCTGGGCCAAGGGTTGCACCCAACAGTGGTGGCAGCCCAGGTTTCCACAGCAGACCTAGCTCTCCCAGGTGCTGAGCACGGCCTTCTCTTGCCAAGGCTGTTTCTCCTGTGGGTATGAGGGCTTCTGGCAGCAGTCCCTCAGGTTTTAGGAGGGGAGGCTATGCCACACAGGCCTGCACTTTTCAGGGAGACAGAAAATAGTGGTCAGCTTGTCCTCGGCCAGTGGCGACTGAGGGCAGAATGTCTTGATTTTGCCTTTTGGGAGATTTCAGGGAGAGGCTCTACCTTCTGATTTTCTGGGGTATAGGAACTGGTCTATGACTGGCAGCAGGCAGCAAGCAGCGTCCTTGTGGCTGTGGGAAAGCGGTTCATCAACAGGGTTATGGAGGAGATGCTGAGCAGGTTCCAGCCTGGGGTGCTGCCGCACTGTTTTGTTGTGCAGACGCTTGCCAGCCTCTCTGTGTCCAATGGTAGGTGATGCTTGGCCTATCCCCTACCCTGTGTTCTTGAGTGAGGGCCTCTGAGAACCCATATGTCTTGTCAACTGTGACACCTGCTTCAGACTGTAGGTGTCCAAGGCACATGTGGGTGGATGGGCAGGCTGTGTCTACTTCTGTCTGTGCTCCCGAGGAGCACAGGGAGCACTGGGGTCAGTGAGGCCTCTGACAACACTCCTCTCTTGCAGTATTTGGCATGGTCCCCTTCCTGCCGTCCATCCTGAGCACCATGCTGCCCATGCTGGGCATGGCCAAGCAGGACACGATGAGAGTGGTGTTCTGCTCTGGTAAGAAACAGCTTCTTCACTTTTTGTCTTGTGCCCTTTTGTGGAGGGCCATACCTAAGGAATACCTGTTTTAGGGGGTACAGGTAGGCCCTTTAGGCTACAGGAAGGAGGGGGGCTGTCGGAGGGAGGATCCGCGTGGCTGAGGCCAGGCGCTGGGCGGGCTCATATGAGGCCTTCATAGTCTTTGCCTCTTGTTGCTTCTCTCTGCTCCTGGGAAGCCCCCCGCCCCCACCTTTTACTGCAGGTCCACTGAGGCCTAGACACGCCTGAGGAGCAGGAAGTGACTTACGCAAAGCCACAACTTTCCATCTCTATCCTGTTTCTCTCCCCACTCTGAACTGGAAGAGTGGGCACTCCTGGGACATCTTAGGACTTGGAGTAGAGCAACATTCACTCACCTCCTACCCTATCTCAACAGCCATGTTCCTAGTGGCCTGTGTCTACCGAGTCCTCTGTGTGCATGGTAGGGAGACATGGGCATGTTGTGGGCATGGACCTTGGTTTCAGCTGCAGCTGGTGCCCTGTGGGGACTGGAGGGCTTCCTGTTGAAAGGGTGAACAGAGTGCTCACTCAAAGAGGTGGGGATCCTGAGACATTGCAGGGCTGTGGATCCAATATCCTTAGCACCCTCATAGCCCCTGGCCTGTGGCATTCTGTGTCAGGAAGACTGCAGGCTCTGATAGCTGATGGGGAGCAGCACAGGACCCTCGTACCTACCCACAGGACTCAGCTCCTTGTAAAGTGCCAGACTATCTGGGGTCTATAAGGTTCCCTCCCACTCTACTTTCCAGGCAGCTAGTGTGGGAGAGTCCTGGCATGGGGGCGGGTCCTGGTCAGGGAGGTGGGGCCTGGTCAGGGAGGTGGGGCCTTAGCCATGGGGAGAGGGACTTGGCTATAGGGGAGGGACCTGGCAATGGAATGGGGCAACTTTTGGGTGTGGGGAAGTGTGGTTACAGGGACTAGGCCAGGGCTCACCTGAGTGGTTGCTTTGGAGCATTGGGCCCCAGTTAGCTCTGCTCCTGTGCCCACCACCCCTTTCTTAGACCCCGTGCTCTTGTCTCTCCTTTCCCTGCATCTTTTATGCCTTCATCTTTGGGATCTTCCTCTTCTTCCATAGGCTCTTTCTCACCCATGAGTGAGGGCAGGGTGCCTTGAGTTGAAGAGATGGAAACTCTGCTTGACCTGGTTTTGGCTAAATATGGGGTTGGTGACAGGATCTGGAGCAGTTGCATGCTGAATCAGGAGTGCAGGAGTAAGGCACAGAAGTGGGTGTGGGGTGTGGACCTCAGACTCTGGAAATGTGCAAGGAGTGCAGGATAGGGCTCGTCTAGGCTGGAGGCAACCAAAACCGAGAGCTAGAATGACCCATGATGTCCATGCTGAAAACCTAACAAATTGGGAGTGGACTTTTGCTGCTGGCAATATGGTGACCAGTTATTCTGAAAAACCTTCTCACTACAGAATATCTAGAAACAGGTCAATCAGTTGACCAACATCCTTCTGATCAGAAGGAGGAGATCCTAGGGCTGACAGGCAGGCTAAGAGAGGAGGCAAGGGGTTAGAGCTGATCCCAGGCATCTGCCAGTCTCAATTTAGGCAGCTGCAGGGTGGGTGGGAGACAAGACCTTTCTGTGTATTGGGTGAATAAGACCCTCTAAGGCCCATCCTCAGCAAAACAAACTATCCTGCCTGGAGAACTGAGCAGATTCTCTAATGAGAAGCCTTCTGCCATGGACCCTGTGAGTAAGTTTTTTTTAAAAAACTTCTTTTAAGTTTCCTCTCCTGAGAATTTGTAACCATGGTTTGCCCTCATGTAGCTGTAAGGTTCAAGTTTATTTTTTCTGTTGGCCTGGGAAGCCCTCAAGCTGAGACATCAGCCTTATGAGTGGGCTGGTTTAGAGTGTCCTGGATAAGGAACCAGCATCCTACTGAATGTCCTAGTTCCTGTAAGACTGTTCGACAGTCGCTCTGGCCCTGGGTGTTTGACCAAGGGAAACATTCCTTCAAAGCCAAGGCTCTCAGCTTTGGCATGGTTCACAGTGGCTCTCAGGGGGGCCCAGGACTAGTGATGTCAATTATATCATGAAACAGAGGAGCCAGCATAAACAAATAGTAGAATTAGAGTAGAAAATCAGCTGGGCTCGGTGGCTCAGCCTGTAATCCCGCGCCTTGGGAGGCTGAGGTGAGTGGATTGCTTGAGCCCGTGAGTTTGAGACCCGCCTGGGCAACTTGGCGAGACCTCATCTCTATAATAAATAAAAAAATTAGCCAGGCGTGGTAGCACACGCCTGTATTTTCAGCTACTTAGAAGGCTGAGGCGGAAGGATCGCCGGAGCCCAGCAGGTTGAGGCTTCGGTGACCGGGAGCAGCCACTGCACTCCAGTCTGGGTGACACAGTGAGACTCCAACTAAAAAAAAAAAAAAAAAAAAAAAAAGAAAATCACATATTTTGGAATTATCAAATACAGGATATAAAATAACAGGGTAAAGACATAAAAGGAGTAAATCATGAGGAAAGAGCAAGGTTCTGTGAGGATGAAACCAGTTTGAAAAAAGGGCCAAATACAATTTTTAGAACTGAAACTATAATCATTTCCATTAAAGAGTAAATCGGTGGGTGAAACAATTGGTTACAAACTTGGAAGAGAGAATGCACAAGCCAGACAGGGTCTGAAGACAACCTGGAAGGAAGCCCTGAGCAGGCAGAGAGAGAAGGGAGTAGGGGGCTGATGTTAGGCAAGCTCTCTTAGTGTCCCCTCATGACAGGCATGAATCCTCTTGCTAGAATGTACAACAAATTCAAAGCAGATGAGTGAGAAAAAGTCTACACTTAGATGCATCCCATCAAAATGAGTTGCTGTGAAATGGCCACTGGGAATACAGGGACCTACTGGGAGCAGCTACCCCCTAACCACTGACCAGTGTCAGGAAAGCTGTTCCTTGGAGCCCTGTCACCACCACCCAAGCCTAGGGCTGAGGCAGAGCCCATCACACTGGGACTGGAATGGGTGTGGAGGCTTGTGGGTATTCCATTGGGTGCTCAGGGCACCCCATTTCCAGCAAGAAAGTTGTAATGTACCCATGAAGAGAAGAAGGAGAAGGAAGAGGCAGATAGCACTCTGTGTCCTTTGTTCTGTCAGAGAGGGGTAGAAGTGCTGCATAGCCTTAAGGGAGAACCACTGCAGGGTTGGAGGTGTGCTGTCAGTGACCCGACCGGAGTCCTGGGATTTCAGCCACAGTGTGTTACTCCTGTTGGGCCAACAGCCTCCCTGCAGACAGCCCCTTGCTGCCATGTGTGCGGTACTGGAGGCAGAGGCTAGGTTGCCTAGTTGGAATGATGCTATGCAGCAGCTGTTTGACATGGCAGGTTGCTCACCTCTAGCCTCTGTGACCTCCTTGCAGCTGTGCCCGCATTGGGAGGTGAGCCAGCCTGGTTTGGAGTGTGTTAGCTGTCGTGATTTTTGTCATTGCAGTGTCTGGTCCTTATCCCACCCACCCAGAACTGAGCAAGGCAGAAAATATAGAAACAAATACTTTAGAAAACAAAAAATTGGTGAAGTAGGCCGGGCATGGTGACTTAAGCCTGTAATCCCAGCACTTTGGGAGGCCGAGGCGAGAGGATTGCCTGAGCTCAGGGGCTCGAGACCAGCCTGGGTGAGACAATATCGTCTCTACAGTAAATAAATAATAAAAAAAATAAGCTGGGCATGATAGCTACTTGGAAGGCTGAGGCAGAAGGATCACCTGAGCTCATCAGGTTGAGGCTGCAGTGGTCATGAGTATGTCCCTGCACCCCAACCTGGGCGACAGAGTGAGACTCCAACTCAAAAAAAAAAAAAATTGATGAAACAGTTATATTTTATATTTAGTTCTTTCAAAAAGGTGTATGAAATAGTTGCCTTCTAATCAAAAGAAAAGGGAGCGAACCCCCAAGCAAAATACGAAGTGATAAAGGGAAAGTGAACAGATAAAGGGAAGAGACTTTGCTTAGCTCAGTGCAACCACCTCTGACAACCCGCAGCAGTGAGTGATTTTCTAGGAGAGTTGGATTCCTCAAAGGAAAACTCTGAACTGCTTGTGCCCATCGTGAGGTTGGTTCAGGCTTCTTCCACATGGGCTCTCCCAAACCTCAGGGGTGTGCCACTCCAGAGAAAAAAGCAAAAAGGATAGTTTCCAAATTCTCTTTTTATGACCTGAGCATTATCATGAAAGAGACCTATGGGCCAGCCTCATGCATGAACCTTGCCCTCATCCACATGTCTGCTGCTGAATCTGGAGTCAAAGATGGTTTGAGATACACTGTGGAGAGGAAACAGTGATCCTTTATATGCTGACTCTGTGTTCCAAAACATGGAACTAAGTGGATTCGTATCACATGGCATTCCCCATGATGGCCAAACCTAGGAACTAAATCGTCTCAGACGTAAGAACTGTCTCTGTTCTGACTAGGTGGAGTCACTCTAGGAGTCCAAGGACAGATCCATATTGGAAGGGCAGACTCATCATACTAATTGATATAAGAAGAAAAATCACCACAGCCACCTTTCTAGTTGTTGATTCTTTATTAAAAACTCATAATTAGGATGAAGGCAGTGGTTCACACCTGTAATCCCAGGCCCTTTGGAAGGCCAAGGTGGGAAGATTGCTTGAGCCCACAAGTTCAAGACCAGTCTGAGCAACATAGTGAGATATCACCTCTACAAAAAAATAAAAACATTCACTGGGCATGGTGCCATGTGCCTGTAATCCCAGCTACTCAGGAGGCTGAGGTAGAAGAATAGCTTGAACCTAGGAGGTTAAGGCTGCAGTGAGCTGTGATTGTGCCACACTGCACCCTAGCCTGGATAATAGAGTGAAACTACTAGCTCAAAAACAAAAGAACCAAAAACAATTTTTTTTTTTTTTTGAGTTGGAGTCTCACTTTGTCGCCCAGACTGGAGTGCAGTGGCTGCTCCCAGCCACCGCATCTTCGACCTGCTGGGCTCGGCGATTCTTCCACCTCAGCCTTCCAAGTAGCTGGAACTACAGGCGTGCACTACCACGCCTGGCTGATTTTTTTGACTTATTGTAGAGATGAGGTCTCACCAAGTTGCCCAGGCGAGTCTCGAACCCGCAGGCTCAGGCAATCCACTCACCTCAGCCTCCCAAAGCTCTGGGATTACAGGCTGAGCCACCGAGCCCAGCTACATTTTTTTTAATAATATAAATAAATGGTTAGTTCTAAATTTTACATGATAAAGAATTTATCGCAGTCCCAAAGATAGCATCTTGCTTAGTGGAAAACACTAGAAGCATTCCTGCTAGAGTCAAAAACAAGATATCGGCTGGGCATGGTAACTCATGCCTATAATACTAGCACTTTAGGAAGCCAATGCTGGAGGATTATTTGGACCCAGGAATTTGAGACTAGCCTGGGCAAACTAACAAGACCTCATCTCTACAAACAATCCAAAAATTAGCCAGGCATGGTGGTGCACTCCTGTAGTGCCAGTTTTTGGGAGGCTGAGATGGAAGGCTGAGATGGAAGCATCACCTGAACCCAGGATATCAAGGCTGCGGTGAGCCATGATTGTGCTACTGCCCTCCAGCCTGAGTGACAGAGTAAGACTCTGACTCACAACAAAACCCCAAGATATAGGGGTTTACACTTTTTAAAACACAGAATTCCAGAGAATATACAACAAAAGAATAGTCATCAACTCATTTTATGTGACCAAAACCAGATGAAGACAGTGTGAGAGGGAAACAGGCCAGACTTGCTGGCGACAAAGATGCAAAGGCCCTAAAATACCAGTAACTGTGATTGAGCAAGTACTCAGGATGCAAGGGTAGGTTCATCTGTTATTTTATCCTTTTTACACCCGGGAAAGTGGAGGCCCCTAAGAGGGTGATTGATCCAGGATCACACAGCTGGTGAGTGTTGGGTGGGACTGCATCACTTACCACCCGGAGGTGGACTCGGGTCCTTTTGTAGAATTAGGAGTGAGGGCCAGGCACAGTGACTCAAGCCTGTAATCCCAGCACTTTGGTTAGAGGATTGCTGGAGCCCAGGGTTTGAGACCAGCCTGGGCAACTTGGCGAGACCTCGTCTCTACAATAAATTTTTTTAAAAAATTAGCTGACTTTGTGGCATGCACCTGTGGTTCCAGCTACTTGGAAGGCTCAGGCAGAAAGATTGTCTGATCCCAGCAGGTCACGGCTGTAGTGGCTGTGAGCTTATAACTGCACTCCAGCCCGGGCAATGGTGAAACTCTGGCTCAAAAAAAAAAGAATTAGAGCTGGGCTCAGTGGCTCAGCCTATAATCCCGTGCTTTGGGAGGCTGAGGTGAGTGGATTGCCTGAGCCCACGGCTTCGAGACCCGCCTGGGCAACTTGGTGAGACCTCATCTCTACAATAAATCAAAAACTAGCTGCACGTGGCAGCGTGTGCCTGTAGTTCCAGCTGCTTGGAAGGCTGAGGCGGAAGGATCACCAGAGCCCAGCAGGTCAAAGCTGCAGTGGCCGGGAGTGGCCACTGAACTCCAGTCTGGGCGACAGAGTGAGACTCCAACTCAAAAAAAAAAAAAAAGAATTAGGAGTGGGACAGGGAGGGCTGATATTGCCATCTTTGCCAACTGTGCTGTGCCTAATACCCTTTTCTCTCTGCAAACCCCCTCCTTACATTGGGCTGACCACCTCACTGAAGAGGACCCCGAAAAGGGTGTGAAATGGTTGCCTGAATTTGGAGAAGCCAGAGACCAACAAACCACTAGGACAGTCAAGAACTTCTGTACCCTTTGATTCTTATTTGCTGTATTTAAAGTGAT
This sequence comes from Cephalopachus bancanus, assembly GCA_027257055.1. Taxonomy (NCBI): domain Eukaryota; kingdom Metazoa; phylum Chordata; class Mammalia; order Primates; family Tarsiidae; genus Cephalopachus; species Cephalopachus bancanus. The sequence goes on from JAPVLO010000295.1 coordinate 1,431,220, forward strand.
TTTTAAGGTACTAAAAGTATAAATCACAAAGGAAAAGATGAACAAGTTTAACATTACACATCAAAGAACTTTGTTTATTGGAAGATATTATGAAATACGTGGAACTACAAGTAAAAATGAAAAAAATGATAAAAGAAGGTACTATGAAAATAAATTTATCTCTGCTTTATAAAGTGGAAAGACCCAGGCACAGCCCTGAGAGCAGGAGTGGACAGGGCCTAGGACCAGCGGGAGCTGGTGCTCAAGTCTTTGACCCAGCACTCTGCACCACATCTGTGTCAGCCCAAGTGGGCCTCACAGCACCCCCTGGGGCAGGTGCTCCTATTGCCCTATTTTGGGTGAGGAAACTAAGATGCAGAGAGGCTGAGTGACTTGCCCGGGTTACACAGCTGGGGAATGGGAGAGCCAGGACTTCGACTGGGCAGTCTGGCTCGTGCCTCTGAGCTGCCTCCCCCACCCCGCAAGCACCCCCAAGCTGGAGTCTCACGCTGTTGCCCAGGCTAGAGTGCAGTAGCATGCTCACGGCCACCACAACCTTGACCTGCTGGGCTCAGGCAGTCCTTCTGCCTCAGCCTTCCAAGTAGCTGGAACCACAGGCACTCACTGCCACACCTGAATGATTTTTTGATTTATTGTAGAGATGAAGTCTTGCCAAGTTGCCCACGCTTGTCTCAAGCCCCTGGGCTCAGGCAATCCTCTTGCCTCTGCTGTCTAAAGTGCTGAGATTACAGGCATGAGCCATTGCGCCTGGCTTCTGAGCTGCCTTTTAAACTCCTATGAGCTCAGAAAGGAAGACTATAGCTTACAACAACAGAGGAAGAAAAGGCCAAAAACATACAGCCAGCAAATACACTAAAAGATGATCGGCCCCCTAGCTACAAAGGGATATCATGTCACATCAATCAGTTTGGAGAAAATTAATTGACTAAAAATGTCAAGATTAGATTGTGTTTTGGATAGGATGCTTACACATGGCTGTTGGGAGCATTAGTTGGTAGCCACTTTGTGGAGCAAGTGGGCTCATTGATACAGCTGAGGATTGAGCAGCCTCTGAGGTGGTTTTATGCCTTTGTAGCCCCCTCCCTTGCAGTGGGCACTCCTTCCAAGGGGCTCTGGATGGTCCCTCGGCTCAGTGTGACAGATACTGGCCTTAGCTTATCTCCCTCTGTGTCCCCATCCTGTCCCTTGACCTAGGACCTACCCTCTGCTGACCACATGCAGATCTGCACCTAAGCTAGGCCCATGTCCTGGGCTCAAGCCCCATGGCCAGCATCTCTTGAACTTCTTTACCAGGATTATCCATGCTCCTCAAAGTCTGGGGGCTGCCTGCTCAGGCCTTTCTTTGCCTGTTCCTGGCTATGTCCCTGCCACCAGCCCACAGGTCATGGCTGAATCATGTTCACAGGCACCAGTACACTGTCAGGAGCCACCTGGAATTGCTGACCTGATGGCCTGGTGCCCACCTGCCTAGGTGCCATGTTCCTGCAGCTCTTCCTGCTCGCTTATACCAGCACAGCAGTCTTAGATAGTGTATGGCCTCCTTTTGTTTCTGTGGCAGACTAAAGTAGGCAGGGGGGTGACTGGCAGGCATTTTTGGGAGGTTGGTACTTGGGCCCATTTTCTAGGACTGTTGTAACAAAGAACCAAACACAAATTGGGGCTTAAAACAACAGAAATGTATTCTCTCACAGTTTAGGGGCCAGAAATCCAAGACGTAGGTGGGATAGGTTCCTTCTTGGGAGCTCAGAGGGAGAATCCATTTCAGGCTTTCCTCAGCTTTTGATGGAGCTGTGGATCCTGGCTATGGCCATGTAGCTGTAGTCTCTGCTTCTGTTGTCACACAGCCATCTTCTCCCTGCATTTCTGTCTCTGTGTCTTTTATGAGGACATTGTCATATTGGATTTAGGGCCCATTTTACTCTACTATGATTTTGTCTTGACAGTTGCATCTGCAAATGAATTTGGGGGGACATTTTTCATCCCAGTATTGTCCTAGAGTCCTGTGCTTGGCCAGTGTGCCAGGGAGGGCATCTTATGGCTGTCACAGGACTTCTGGAAGGGGCAGCAAAGCAGACTTGGCGTGCTCACACTGTACAGCCCACTGCCTGCAGCTACTCACCCCTGTGCATCACTACAGCTCTGCAGCACTTCAGTGAGGGCACCCTGGAGTACCTCGCCAACCTGGACCAAGCCCCAGACCCCACAGTTAGGAAGGATGCTTTTGCTACCGACATCTTCAGTGCTTATGACATTCTGTTCCACCACTGGTTGCAGAGTCGAGAAGCCAAGGTATGACCCCACTGCCTCTCTTGTCTCATGAGGATCCTGGCACCTGGGCCTTGTATAGCTATCCTGTCTTACCCCAAGCCTGACCCACTCACACGAGGACCCCTTCCAACCACAGCTCTGTGGACTTTGACTAGGGGGCTATCGTGGGGTGAAGAAGGTATGTCCCTGCCACCAGCCCACAGGTCATGGCTGAATCATGTTCACAGGCACCAGAGAGGCTAAGGTATCTGTCTATTCTTGCTGCCACAATACTCTCCTCCCCCGAGATCCCTGCCCACAACTGGCATTCAGAAGGTGGTGTGGTTGTGGTGGGTAGTGGAGATGCTCTGGGTATGGCTCACCTTTAGGCTTACACATCTGTGCAGCGTCTCACCTGCAGGTCCCCTCATCTACATGGGTTCTCTGCAGGTCCCCACACCTGTGCAAGTACTTGCCTGCAAGTCCCACTCTTGTGACTGGTGTTAGCCTACTCTGGAGTTTGTCCTGTTCTGTCACAGGGACTCAGTCACTGTAGATGCCCCTTTTAGCCCCCAGTTCCTCTATCCTTAGGCCTAGTACTGCCTGGGGTAGCACTGAGTATCTCCTGTAGGCACCCCTGGCCTGGCTGCCATCCTGTTTGCCACGATTACTCCACAGCCGCACTCTGACCTCTGGCTGGCTGGGCTCACTTTCCACCCCCTTTAGGACCAACTGGTAATCTGGTATTTTCTCATATTTGCCCAGTATGTGCTCTTGGCAGTCAGCATCAACTGAGCAGAATGAGCTTCTTCCTGTCCACTGTCTCTTCTCAGCTCCGGCTGGCCGTTGTGGAGGCTCTGGGGCCCATGACCCACCTGCTGCCCAGTGAGAGGCTGGAGGAGCAGCTCCCCAAGCTCCTCCCTGGGATTCTTGCCCTCTACAAGAAGCATGCTGAAGCCTTCTACGTGTCCAAGGTGTCAGCAAGCGGGTCAGGTCTACTGTTCAATGCCTGAGGATTCCCTCACATCAGATCCCACAGGGGTAGCCCTGAGTCCTCTGTTAAGATTTGGTGGTGGCTTGTGAAGGACTGGGCCTTCCTGAGGACTGGCTCAGAGTTTTCCTATGACTACCCTGGTGAACTGGGCCTCTTGGCCTGTTGCACCTGTTGTATCTGTGACCTAGGCATCTCTTTCCTGGGCCTTCCCACATCTCCATCTGAGTTCTAGGGGTGGAAGAAGGGCTTCCTCATTTGAGCCCCAAAGTAAGATTCGTGGCTTCCTGGACCCCATTTGTGGTCCAGCTGGGAGGCTCTGGTTGGTCCCATAGTCAGTCCAAGGGGACTGGAGGTTGGACTAATGGCCCTCTTCTCCCTGTCCCGAGCAGAGTCTGGGCCAGATCCTTGAAGCAGCCGTGAGTGTGGGTAGCCGCACACTGGAAGCCCAGCTTGATGCCCTTCTGGCTTCACTGCATGTCCAGGTAGGAGGCAGGGTTGCTGGGGCAAGGGTGGGTCCTGGTGCTGCAGGTTGAACTCCTTTGTGTGAAGTTGTTGGATGAGGGATGCAGAAAGCAAGTCAGAGTGAGTGGTTAAGCCAGGCAGGACTGAGGAGTAGACATTCCCTGGGAATCATGTGGGTGCAGTTCCTGGCGATATGACCATGTTTTTGCTGTGTTCAGCAGTGGCATGTGCAAGTGACATGGGAGTCCCTAGGGTGGAGGTGGCAGGAGTGAGTGGTCAAAAGGGCAAAGTGTAGTGCCAAGGCCTGGCTCAGGTGGTCTTAGAGAAAGCTCAGTGAAACCTCAGTGATCTGAGGAGGAGGCCAAGCATCTGCCCACCTTCTGGGTTGGATGAAGGAGATCTGAGAATGGCTGTTGGATGCCAATGTGGGGTGTATGACCTTGGCTAAGAGGACTGAATCCATGGGGCTTTCTAGGTAAGAAAGGAAAGGGGCAGGAAACTGGTGAGAGTGATGGCAGGTGGCCCTTTAGGGAGACTTGTGAAAAACACGTACAGAACTGTGGATTGACTTTTTTTTCTCCATCTCCTCTTCCTTGCCCCTCTCATGCCATCTGGGGCCCTAATCACTCACTGGCCAGCCTGGACAATCCTAGCTATAGTCCATGAACACATTCTTGGTCTCAGAAAGGAGAAGAGAGGAGAGCTACACCGAGATTATTAAAAAAATAAGCATTGTGAACAGTTATATAACAAATTTCTAAAACTGTATGAAATGATTAGATTCCTAGAAAAGTAAAAATGTCAAAATTGGTAGGAAACACAATGGAGAACTTGATTAAACCAATAAGAAAATGGAAATAATAGTCCAAGATCTTTCTTAAAACCAAGAACCCAAATGGTTTTAAGAGCGTTCTAGCAACTCTTGAAATACAATTAATCCTGTTCTATGCAAGTTGATTTAGAAATGGAAAAAGGTCTTGATCTGCCCAGTTTGTTCCATGAGGCTTTGACTTCAAATTCAAATCAGAACCATGTAACAAAATGTAGGTATATAATTATGAGTATAGATGTAAGGATTTTGTATTAAGTAATAGGTAACTAAACCCAACACTATGCTTTTCAAAACACCTTGTAAAGTAGGGCTTAGCTCAGAATGTGAGGCTTGTTCAACATTGAGGAGCTATCAGTGTACTTCATCACCATGATAGATCACCAATAAAATATCAAGTAAGTTAAATCAATGAGGAGAAAGCTTTTGGTGATATTTTTCTATTTATCATTAAAACTCTTGGCAACTAGGATTGGAAAGGAACTTCCTTAACTTAATAAAGTGTGTATACCTGAGCCTTCAACCTATGTCATAATGGATGGGAAGTGTTAGGAATACTCCCTGTAAGGTCAAGAACAAGAAGAGTTTCCATTCTTACCGTGGATGAGGTCCTGCACCAGTTCTGTGGGGAAAGAAAAGTACTGGGAGGTGCAAGGCTGGGAAGAGAAGACTGTCATTATTCATTGTTGCCCAGCTACCACCTTAACTGGCCAATCTACTAGAACTAATGAGAAGCTCTGCAAGGTTACCAGTTGTAAGACCATCCTATATAAAACAATAGCATTTTTTCTATACTAGTAGTGACCAACTAGAAAGTATTAAAAAGTGCTGTCTGTAATAGCAACAAAAACTTATTAACAGCCAAGCATGGTGGCACACCTGTAGTCCTATAGTCCCAGCTACTCGGGAGGCTGAGGTGGGAGGATCACTTGATGCCAGGAGCTATGATTGCACTACCCTACTCCAGGCTGGGCAACAGAATGAGACTCTAGTTCTTAATAGAAAAAAAAAAATAAACTTATTGAGTATCTGAGAATTAACCTAACTAAGAATGTCCAAGATTGCTACAGAAAATTATAATTCTTAATAGTGAGGAAAAAATGAGAGATGTGACACAGTATCATTTATATAATATAAAAATGCACAAAACAATACACATTTACAAAAAACTATTAAAACAGAATGATTGTCTATTGGGTATGCGGATGAGAGTGGAAAACAAATTTAAAAGGGAATAGCGGGGCTCGGTGGCTCAGTCTGTAATCCTGTGCCTTTGGGAGACTGAGGTGAGTGGATTGCCTGAGCCCGCAGGTTCGAGACCCGCCTTGGCAGGCGAGACCTCATCTCTACAATAAATAAAAAAATTAACCAGGTGTGGTAGCACACGCCTGTAGTTCCAGCTACTTGGAAGGCTGAGGCGGAAGGATCGCTGGAGCCCAGCAGGTCGAGGCTGTGGTGGCCGGGAGCGGCCACTGCACTCCAGTCTGGGTGACAGAGTGAGACTCCAACTCAAAAAACAAAATAAAAGGGAAATATAAATATACAAAAGCTGAGAGAAGATAGAAAAAATGTGTTATTTCCCATTCTTTGAGCTGTCCATATCTTTTTTCAGTTACATTTTAGATTTTGTTCATATTGATCTGTAGCAATTATTTGTAGCCTTATATATGTATAAATATTTGTCTGTACTTTGTCCTTTATCTTTTTAATCTACTTGTGATTTTTTTTTGCCATGCAACATTGTTTAATTTTTACATTATCATTTATCTACCTTTTATGTTATAAAAGGTTTTGTTATATATAGAAAAGCCTTTCAAATTCAGTGATTGTTTTCCAGGTTCTCCCAATTTCCCCTATACTTTTATCATTTAATCCATCTGGAATTTATTTTAGAGAAGAAGGAAAGAAGAATCCAACTGGGATTCTTACCATATGGATCTCTGTAGGGCTGATTGAATGTCCTCACAGCATGGCGACTGGCTTCCTGTAGAGGAAGTGGTCTGAGGGAGCAGGCAGGAAGCTGCAGTATCTTTTAGGATCACCTTTGGTCTTTGCAATAGAAATACAAGGAGCTCCCTGGGAACATAGGGCAGAGCCCTGGACCACTTACCCTGCTTCCCGAGAGTTCTCTAAGAACTGGTAGAGAGAGCAGCCCCATGGTCCCAGGCCTTTGCTCTGTCCTGTGGTTGCCTCTTCTTGCTCATAAGACAGCCTCTACTGAAGAGCTACTTTGGAACCCTTTACACAGAGGCCCTACTCATGTCCTTTGCTATGATACCGAGGAGGTGAGTGGGGACCTGGGATTTCACACCTGGGTTAGTAGGGAGGGTGCTTCAACATCAGCTGCTAAGGTACTGTGGAGCCTAGAGACGCATCTGCCTACAGCCTTAGTTTTTGCTTTTTGCCAATATAACTTTTCTTTATTATTATCTACAATTTTGAACAAATGGATTCTAAGTGTTTTGGTTTCCATTGCTTTATATATTCTAGAGAGTAGTGAGTTCCAGCCTGTGGCCTGAGTGTGCATGCCCAGGGGCATTGGAGACTGTCTCTTCTCTAGTAAAGAAATGTTTTGGGGGCCTCTGTTCTCCTGCTACTGGTAGGAAGGACAAAGTATGGAGGAGCAAGATGTTTCCTGGAGATCTGAGGGCCTGCTGTGTGTGTCTCTCTCCTCTTCCCTACCATATCCTTATATGAATGGGGCTAGTTTCTGAAGCACTTCTGAGGCAAGTATGTTCAATAGCCTGGTCATCCCTCTCCTGGGTGAGATAGTGCCCAGAGAGCTCACTGCAGGTGTGGGGGTGGAAACCTGGAGTTCTCTACCCAGCTACTCAGGCCCAGCATCTCAGAGGGCATGAGTCCTCCCTTCCAATGTAGCCAGGGTCATAATCTCTTTCTTGTATTCCTTGGAGCAGATCTGTGTGCCTGTGGCATCCTCAAGCCCCCTCGTGATGAGCAACCAGAAGGAGGTGCTACGCTGCTTCACTGTGCTAGGTGAGCGGGGAGCATCAGTGGACATGGATGGGCTCACTGCCTGCTGTGTGTGGAGGATGGTAGTGGCTGGGGGATGGGTTAGGGTGAGATGATCTCTATTTTCACCTCTGCCTGGGCCTGACTGTGGCTCCAGAGGCCTGGACAGCAGCTGCAGTCCAGAACATCTGTCCTCCGCACAGGATCATGTTATTGCCCTGCTTAATTCCTTGCGGGGCTTCTGCCCCATGGTCCACATTCTATCTCCCACCCCTGCCTGCTTTTCTGCACCCCTGCTCTGGTCTCATTCCCTGCTCTCTGGTCCCCCTTGGTCACCCAGCCTGGCCTCACATGACCCACCCGGAGGTACCATCCATCCTGTCACTACCCCCAATGGAGGCTGGGGCTCCTGGACAACAGGGCCCTCATTTGCCAGCACTGTCCCCATGCCCTGAGGGGTGGGTAGATGGTGTGAGGAAGGGCCCTGCCTGTATTTGGGGCTGTCATACTGCTCAGGGACATAGCATCAGCAGCCATCTGGAGCTGGTCAGAAAGGCAGAGCCTCCCTGCCCCCATACCTGTATCAGCATCTACCTTTACACAAAACCGGGGTGGGAGGAGGCTGGTTCCCAGGAGAAGCATAGAAGGATGAGAGTGGGGAGACTGGCCTCAGCCAGGCTGAGGGGAGGGTACGGCAGGTGGGAGGAACAGCAGATCCGATATCTAGGCAGAGCAAGTGTCCAGGATCCACCATGAATGATACTGGTCCATGAAGGATAAAGAACCTGCTGAGGTCATTGCCAGAAGTTTCCCATTGGGAGCACTTAGAAGTAGAGGCTGGGTGAAGAGTCCCCTGGGGGTGCCTGGAGCTCAGGCTGCTTTAGCCTGCTTGGGCTAGAGGTCCAAGTGCTTGGCAGCTTAAAAGTCTCAGCTTTAGAGTGACAGGAACCAGGAAAGGCAGGAGAGGGCACTGAAGGCCCTCTCGCAGGCCTTCTATGAGTTTGAGAAGCTAAAATGAACACCTACACCCTGGGTGTGTCAAGCATCTGTGTCTGAACATGTTTTGCGTGGTGCTGACATAGCCGGGCCTAAGGTCTTGTGTGCTCCAACCCCTCACCTTAGTGGGCACCCTGAGGAGGCCATCGAGGCTGAACTGAGTGGTTAAGCTGTAGCTCCAGCTTATCCTTGTTCACACAGCAGCTCTGCATGTTCCTTCTCTGTGCCGGGAAGTGTGTGGATGCTCTTGGTACAGGGATGAGTAAGACAGAAAAACCTCAGCCTTGTGGAGTTGCAGTTTCAGGCATCAAGCCTGACCTGCATATATTGCCTTGTAGCCTGCAGCTCACCTGACCGCCTACTGGCCTTCCTGCTGCCCAGGCTGGACACCAGCAACGAGAGGATCCGTGTGGGCACCCTACAGATAGTGAGGCACGTCATCAACTCAGCCGGTGAGTGCCCTCCATGCCTGCCAGGCTGACCAGCCCATGGTCAGGTCCAGTGTGGAATAGTGTCTGGCAAAAGCAGATACTGCTCATGTTTAGGGGAAAATACCATCCCGCTTTGAAATCTTTTTAAAAAGTTCTTAACTTTCTATTTTGCAAAATTCCAAACATTTTGAAAAGTTGCAAAAATAGTATTTGTCCATCCTTCACCCAATGTTGATTGCTGGCACTTGCCTTTGATTACTAGCCAGACACCCCGCATGACTCTGCATGCTCTCTCAGGTCACACTCCCCCTATAATCACTCTGCTGAGGGCACACAGAGCCTCATAGACAGATGTCACAAAGCTTTCTGGTGTAACTTGGTTTCTTTTCATTTTGGGAGCAAGTCAAAAACATACTTTGATTTAGTTTAGTTGTCTCTCTAATGTCTTGTACCAAGAAGATTCCATTTTTAATTTGTTTTTTAAATTTTATTTATTTATCTTTTTTTTTTTTTTAATTTGAGTTGGAGTCTCACTCTGTCACCCAGACTGGAGCGCAGTGGCCGCTCCTGGCCACCACAGCCTCGACCTGCTGGGCTCCGGCGATCCTTCCGCCTCAGCCTTCCAAGTAGCTGGAACTACAGGCGTGTGCTACCACGCCCAGCTAATTTTTTGATTTATTGTAGAAATGAGGTCTCGCCAAGTTGCCCGGGTGGGTCTCGAACCTGCGGGCTCAGGCAATCCACTAACTTCAGCCTCCCAAGGGCATGGGATTACAGGCTGAGCCACCGAGCCCGGCTTATTTATTTATTTTTTGAGTTGGAATCTCACTCTGTTGCCCAGGCTGGAGTGCAGTGGCACACTCACGACCACCCCAGCATCAACCTGCTGATCTCCGGCAATCCTTCCTCCTCAGCCTTCCAGGTAGCCAGAACTACACGCGCCACCACACCTGGCTAATTTTTTATTTATTTTAGAGACGAGATCTCACCAAGTTGCCTGTGCTGGTCTCAAACCTGCGGGCTCAAGCAATCCACTCGCCTCAGCCTCCCAAAGTACTGGGATTACAGGCTGAGCCACTAAGCCCGGCCTATTTGTTTTTTTATAAAGAGTTGAGGCTAGTTGGTTTGTAGACCATCCCTCGATTTACATATGCATGATGGTTTCCTCAGAATTAAAGGACTCAGATTTCCTAGTTTTAAGACTAATTTAATTAATTAGTAATAGCTTAAAAAATAATATTTTCACACATGAATCTATAGTTTTCCATGAGTCTCATTTATGTCCTATTACAGGCTTCAGTACAAAGTGGCTGTGGGAACATTAGCCCTGTAGCCTGCTGGGTACAGCCTGTGAGCTAAGGATTGTCACATTTTAAATGAATTGTAAAAGCAAACAAAGAATATGTGACAGAGACTACACATGACCCTCAAAGCCTACAGTGTTTTCTGTCTGGCCCTTTACAGAACTTACATGCTGACCCCTGTCTTCTGAGGTTCAGCACATCAGGAGATGGGTTGCAAACAGTGACCTGAATATGGGGGTTAGGGGAATGATGCAGGAGCAGCTTGACAAAGGGGCAGCAACAAGGGAGGACAGGGGCAGCCAGGGTCACAGTATAAACTGTGCCATGAAGCCAGGAGTCTGATGAAGGTGCCGCTGGATATTGGCTCCCTCAGCAAGCACCTGCACCACCAGAGACAACCTGAGGCCCTGCTTCTGGTTGGCTGTCTAGGTCCTGGGAGGTAAGTGCCTGCCCTCTGCAAAGGGACTGGGAGGTAAAGCAACTGCTCCCTGCAGAGGGGCTGGGAGGTAAGCACCTGCCTCTATAGTGGGACTGGGAGTGAGCACCTGTAGCTTCCATACCAAGAGAGGTCTGCCTCTGGTCAGAGCTCCCTGGGGAAGGGAGCCTCAGAGGCGCAGGATGTTAGGCAGTCAGACAGAAAGTAAAGCATCTCCTCCATCAGCATTTAGTTTCAACCCCCAGTAACCTAGTAACCCCGTGAGGTAGGTAGAATTGTCCCCATTTAACTGATGAGGCTAATCTGGACCGTGACCAAGTGGTACCTGAAATGGAATTTTTATGGAATTCTTAGTATCAGTGCTTTTGTTGGAGATGCTTTTTTCCATACAGTAGTTCAATATTTTAATGTAATTAACCATGCTCAACTTTTCTTTGTGAATTCTTCAATCGCATTTATGCTCTTTAGAAGTCACTTTGGCTAGGCGTGATGGCTCAAGCCAGTAATCCCAGCACTTTGGGAGGTGGAGGCGAGAGGATTGCCTGAGCCCAGGGTTCGAGACCATCCTGGAGAACTTGGCGAACCTCGTCTCTACAATAAATAAAAAAATTAGCTGGATGTAGTGACACATTCTCATAGTTCCAGCTACTTGGAAGGCTGAAGCGGAAGGATCACCTGAGTCCAGCAGGTTGAGGCTGCAGTGGCTGTGAGCAGCGTGCCACTGCACTCCAGCCTGGGCAACAGTGAGACTCCGACTCAAAAAAAAAGTCATTTTGTATTCCCCTATACTTCATTTTCTCCTTTAAGTTCTTTATGTATTTACATACATACAAGTGTATGTGTGAAAGAAATAGATTGTTTTTTTAACCAAGTGACATAGTTCAAAACATGCTTTGTTCACTCTTTAGCACATCTTGGGGAACTTTTAGCATCAGGACATATGCATCTGTGTAATTTTTTATTATTTTTATTTTGAAGTATAACATATGCAGAAAAATGCACATGTTTTAACTGTTAGGTCAATGAGTAATCACAAAATGAGCTCATATATTTATTCACCAATTAGGTGAAGAAATAGAGCATTGACAACACCCAGGAGCTGCCTTCTTAGACCCCTCTGAAGTGGTGACTTTTAACAATAGAAGATAATGTTGCTGTTTCTGCATGTAGTATAAAGGGAATTGTATAGTATGAGTTATTTTGTATCTGGCTTCTTTTCCTCACTGTTTTGTTTGTGAAACTTGTACATAGGGTATAGTTCGTTCATTTTCATTGCAAGTATTCCGGTGAATTATCTACTACAAGGTATTAATTTCTCTGGTGATGGATAAAGGGCTGTTTCCAGTGTCTTACTGTTATGCATAATGCCACTATTAATATTTTTCCTGTGCACACTTAGTGTATACCTAGAAGGTTATAAGGTATGCATATGTTCAACTTTAGTAATAAGCCATTCCATTTTTCCAAAGTAGCTGTTTATACCCCAGTTTATACCCTACACTGTATAACTCACAAACAGCTTGTGAACATTATTGCTTCATGTCCTCACCAACACTTATCGGTCTTTAATTTTAGTCATTTCGCCATTTTTGTGAATGTGCTGTGGTATCTCATGGTGGTTTTTATAAAATTTAAAATATACATATATTTTGGCTTATAATAATAAATTAATTAATAGTTTGCTGATCTATCAGAAGTCATCACATTTTGAATGAAAATATTATAACATGATTGAGAGTTGAAGTCATTGTTGATCCCTTCAGGTCATGCCTTAGTTCTGTGCCTGTGTTAGGTGGAGAGTTATCCTGATTTCTTTTTCTTTTTTTTAAGAAACCAGAATTTATTGAGAGGACAGAAAAGCTCCCACCCTGGGAAGGGACCTGAATGGTTGCCCTATCCTGATTTCTATAGTAATCATTCCTTTGTCATTAACTGTGCCTGCTTTAAAAGTTTATAGGTACAAATTTATCTGCATAATATATTTGTGTATAAATAATAGCATAAACATACATGAATATATATATATATTTATTTATTTTTTATTTTTTATTTTTTATTTTTTTTTGAGTTGGAGTCTCCCTACTGGAGGGCAGTGGCACGCCTCTCGGCCACTGTGGCCTCAACCTGCTGGGCTCTGGTGATCCTTCCACCTCAGTCTTCCAAGTAGCTGGAACTACAGGCATGTGCTACCATGCCCAGCTAAGTTTTTTATTTATTGTAGAGATGTTGTCTTGCCAAGTTGTCTGGGCTGGTCTCAAACCTGCAGGCTCCGACAATCCTCTCGCCTCAGCCTCCCAAAGTGCTGGGATTATAGGCTGAGCCACCGAGCCTGGCCATTTTTAGATATATTTAAATCTTTTCTTGGAGGCCTGACCATTGGTGGGTTCTTTGTTTATTTATTTTTAATTGTGGTAAAATACACATAACATAAAACTTACCATCTTAATCATTTTTAAGTGTACAGTTCAGTGGTGTTAAGTACATTCGCGTTTTTGTACAACCATCACTACCATCCTCCTCCAAAACTCTTTTCATCTCACAAAACCAAAATTCTGTCCCCACTAAACAACAACTCCTCCTATGTAAATCTCTCCTAAGCTACAGGCTCTTCTCCATGCTTTTCTTTCTCTTGTTGTTGTTTTTTTTTTTTTTTTTTTTTTGAGTTGGAGTCTCACTCTGTCGCCCAGACTGGAGAGCAGTGGCCGTTCCCGGCCACCGCAACCTCGACCTGCTGGGCTCTGGCGATCCTTCCGCCTCAGCCTTCCAAGTAGCTGGAACTACAGGCGTACGCTACCATGCCCGGCTTATTTTTTATTTATTGTAGAGATGAGGTCTCGCCAAGTTGCCCAGGCGGGTCTTGAACCCACGGGTTTAGGCAATCCACTCACCTCAGCCTCCCAAAGGCACGGGATTACAGGCTGAGCCACCGAGCCCAGATTTTTCTTTCTCTTGTAATTTATCTGTGGAGGAACCTGACTGTTAAACCTGTGGAGTTTCCTATCATTGAGTTTTGCTGACTGCATTCTCACGGTACAGGTCAACATGTTTCCTGTCATCTGAATTTCTTGCAAATTGTCACCTGGATTCAGAAACAGGATCTGACTCAAGATTAATCCCTTGGGCAAGACTATGGGAGTCACATGATATCTGGTTTTCTCTCTTTTGGGCATAACTCTTAGCAGCATAGATGCTTAATGCCTGTACCTATTATGTTGGGAGGGGGTGATAATGTAATCCTATAATTTATCTTTCATTGATTAATTGGAATACCTTGATAAAGAGACACTTCCCCCAGCTACTCTTTTGATACCCAGAGGTATGATTCATGTAAGAAAGGCAGCCGGGTGTGGTGGCTCACACCTGTAATCCCAGCATTCTTGGAAGCCATTTTGGGAGCATTGCTTGAGTCCAGGAGTTTGAGACCAGCCTAGACAACATAGTGAGACCTTCTCTACAAAAAACAAAAATAAAAAATAACCAAGTCTGGTGGCATATGCCTGTATGTCCCAGCTACTTGGGAGGCTGAGGTGGAAAGATCACCTGAGCCCAGGAGGTTGAGGTTGTGGTGAGATATTAGAATGCCACTGCATTCCAGCCTAGGCAACAAAAGAGACCCAGACTCAAAAAAAAAAAAAAAGGGAGGGGGGGCAGGCTCAATCCTTGATTCTTTTATTTATCAGTTTACAAGATAGTAGATAGGTTCCCTGTCATTCTCCAACAGTAACTCAGAAGGGCAAATGGATTTAAACATGTTTGATGGGCTTAATTCTTACCATTACTGAAGCTGAAACTGCATCATCTTTGGTTAACAGGAGCCTTTTCAGATTTGAGTTCTTCTGACATGAGCCTGGTGGTCTTTGACAGTATTCTAGGCTTGTCTTACCTATTTCTAGCCTCAGACCTGAAATCAGCCATTTCTCCAAAAAGCCCTAGTTTCTTTTAGTGAGACATTGCCTTTCAACACAACAGTCTGGTTCTGGGGGCTCATTACTTCTGGGTGGCCAGTATTTCTAGGCCTTTTCAGTAGACTGAGCTAAGAAATATTTCTGTTAGTAGATAGGTAAAACATCTTATGAGTTTATATTGATGCTTGCAATTCATCATACAGACCTCAGAGATTTTAAACTCTTTTCTGCTATATTTGTGTCTCTGTTCTTCTACTCTGAGAATCTAATTCCCAAGGTTAGTAAACTTAGAGCATCCCACAATTATTCATTTGTTTTATCTTATGTTACACATATATCACTAACACAAGAATAACACTAATATCAGCACCACCAGTAAAATGACTGAAACTTGAAAAATGTTTTGTGTGTGTTCTCCCAAGGTCCATTGATTTAATAGTTGTGCCCTGTGTCTGCATCTGAGTAGAGGTAGCTGTTACCATACTGTTACCATCCAGTCCTGTCCCCCTCTCAGCCTTCATTTTGTCTGGCTTCTGCAGGTGACCGTACATGTGAGGCTCAGCTTCATCCTCTGTCCATGTCTTTCATTCTGGTTGTCTGAAGCTTGTTCTCTATAGATTCCACTGGAAGGACTCATGGGAGCAATGTTGCTGGATTTCATGCTTGTTGATCATAGTTTATTTGTGCCTTTTATATTTTATTTTATTTTATATGTTGAGTTGGAGTCTCACTCTGTCACCCAGGTTGGAGGGCAGTGGTACACTCTGAGCCACCACAACCTCGACTTGTTGGGCTCAGGTGATCCTTCCACCTCAGCCTTCCAAGTAGCTAGAACTACAGGTATGTGCCACCATGCCTGGCTAACTTTTTAAATTTATTTATTGCAGAGATAAGGTCTTGTCAAGTTGTCCAGGTTGGTCTGAACCTGCAGGCTCAAGCAATCCTCTCACCTTGGCCTCCCAAAGTGCTGGGATTATAGACATGAGGCACCGCGCCTGGCCGCCTTTTGTATTTTATAGTCAGTTTTGCTGGTTACAGAATTCTTGGCTCACATTTCCTTGAGTATCTTAAATAAGTTATTCCATTTTCTTCTGGCAGCAAGTTGCCGGATTTAACAAAAGCAAACAAACAGGATGCCCTAATTATTGCATGGGATGCATGGGACATTCTTGTACTAAAAAATTGTGTGTTGTTTATCTGAAATTCAAATTTAACCCAGTGTCCTATATTTTATCTGCCAACCCTATTCTGGCATAAAGCAGTTATCCAAATCTGATGATAATCTAATTTTCTATTGTCTTACATGCTACATGTTTGTTTTTTAAAATTTGTTTATTTTATTTTTGTTTTCATATGTCCAAAGGATTTTTTTCTTTTTCTTTAAAACCCAACAATTACACTAGAACGTCCTGGTGCTGATTATTCTTGCTGTCTACTGCATTGGAACAGAGCTCTGTTCCTCACTGTGGTCCCTCTACTCCCACCAGCTCCTGGGGCAAGCCTCCTACCAGGGGCTTCCCTCTCCTCAGCCACACCAGACATCTTGCTAGGTAGGAAGGGCAATCCTCCTACCTACAGAGTTCTTCCTGATGTGCTCCACTTAACTAGCTCCTTCTCTTCCTTTGAGTAGCTTCAATGTCACTTTTTAAAATAGACCTTGACACTGACTGCCCTCTCCAAACACAACATGGCTTGTGAGTCTGTTTCTTAGCCTCTCATCTGCTCTTCTTTTGACGTTATTACAGTTTGCAGTGATCTCATTTACTAGTCAGTTATTTTTGTATCCCTTCCAGTAAGATGTAGGCCACTCAAGGGCAGGGCTATAGCTGCCTTGTTAAGGTCTTGGTAGGGAGGAAGCTGTCCTCAACATAAACTTGAGGAATGAATAAATGTACCACATGTTAACTGTTATCACCTGCATACAAGATGACAGTAGCTTTTGTTTTTTTTCTTTGTGTTTTTAATGTTCATTTGTTGTCTGTTTGAACCTCAGGGGTATGGGCCTGGACTGATATGAACCCTTGGCCCTCACCCTGACCTGCATTCTGTGTTTCTCATGTGAAGGGCCCTACCGAACTTCTGCCCATTGTTTCCCTGGCTCCCCTTCTGGGAAGCATCTGCTTAAGACTCCTGTTCATTTTTCTATTGGGTTGTTTGTTTATATTCTTTTATTTTTTTACCTGTTACTTGGAAATACAAATACAGCTTGAGCATCCCTGATCCACAAATCCAAAGTCACAAATGCTCCAAATTCTGAAACTTTTTGAGCACTGACATGATGATGAAGATGATGTTAGCACTACAGAAATCATGTCTACAGACACCAGTGTGAGTACGTGTGATGGGCTTATTGAAGGACTAGGGCAGCATGAATTCATAACAGAGCAAGAAATCATGTTAGTTTATAAAATCAAAGAGAAACCTCTAAGGCAAAAATTATTATTGATGAGGCAGATGACTTGAGTACACATTTTCAAAAGCCATCCAGCAGAATGCATCTTCATTCCTGGAGGACCCACTTCGTGGTCCCTCAACTGCTTCTGATTTTTTTTCTCTCACCTAAAAAAATTAAAAGCTATCGCTCACATCTGTCATCCTGGCACTTTGAGAGCCCCAGGTAGGAGAATTGCTAGAGGCCGGGAGTCTGAGATCAGCCTAGACAACAAGAGAGATCCTGTCTCTTTAGTTGGACATGGTAGTGTGCACCTGTAATCCCAGCTACTCAGGAGGCTGAAGCGGGAGGACCACTTGAGCCTGAGTTTGAGGCTACAGTGAGCCATGTTCACAACATTGTACTCCAGCCTGGGTGACAGAGTAAGACTCTGTCTTTCTGAACTAACTAACTAACTAACAAACAACAGAACACATAACACACACAAGCAAAAACTAAATGCAAGCCAAGCACGGTGGCTCATACCTGTAATCCCAGCACTTTGGGAGACGGAGGTGAGAGGATTGCCTGAGCCCGCAGGTTTGAGACCAGCCTGGGCAACATGGTGAGACCACATCTCTACAATAAATCAAAAACTAACTGGGCATGGTGGCGCACGCCTACAGTTCCAGCTACTTGGAAGACTGAGGTGGAAGGATCGCCTGAGCCCAGCAAGTTGAGGCTGTGGTGGCTGTGAGCGTGCTCTAGCCTGGGTTACAACAGAATGAGACTCCAACTCAAAAACAAAAAAACTGAATGCAATGTACAGTAACCTTTTAGCCAAAACACAGCATTGTAAGTGGAAACTGAAAGCCTGTTTGTTGCTGCTATTGTCTGACAGTTGATACAAATATTCTGGTGATGCTACCGTGCTGCTTAGTTACCCTGAGTACATTTTTTTTTCCACTGTACATATGTTTTATGTTTAACTGTTAAGTACTTGTGTGAATAAGTGTAGGGAAATGACTGCTTATCAGTAGCACAGAAATTCAGTCAGGAGGGGGGTCTATTATGGAAAGCCATAGACCACAGATAGGCTGACCTGATCATCCTGTCATTCTTTTGCCACTGTGCAGAATAAACATCCTCTTGAACAGTCAGCATGAGAAGGCTTGGGAAATAGTCATAATAATTACCCATATATTTCTGGGTAGATCCTTAATGTTATGCTCTTTTACATATTTCTTTCATTCTAAAATTGTTCTTGGAGGAATAAGTGTCTTATTCCAGTAAGGACCCATGTCCACTCTGATACAAGGTCATCCACTCACTAGGAATATGGTGGAGTTCAGTACTATTCAGGTCAGCTATATAAAAAAGACTACTCGCTATTAATAAATTGAGTAAAACAGTTTTGTCTATTAGCAGAAAGGGCCTCTATGGCAGAAGAGATTAAAAATTGGCCTTGCTTCATTTTCATACTTCAGGGAATTGCAAATTGAAGATTTACTTATCTAGGACTTTAATCCCTTCTTCAGGACCAAGTTCATAAAAACCAAGAAACTCCTGATTAAACTGGATATGCAGTATTTTGTAGGCAGGACTTCACATTTTGGCTTTGTTATAATTGTTTTCTTAGTTAACATCTCAGAGCTGAAACATTCTGCATTCCCCAGCAGTGTGGAAGATGACTCAAGTTTACAATTCTGACTAAAAATTCCCCTGCTTCCAGCTTATCTGAATCCCTGACCTTACTCCTATTAATTAAGCATCACATTGCGGGAAATACACTAGCAAATTGTGCATCTGAGTAAAACCCACTCTTTTCTTTAGATCCTTACAGCTATATCATATGTAATAGTATCACTTTTTCTACACTTTGGTCAAATAAATTTTTACATAAACCAAAAAAAAAAAAAAGAAAGTCAGAAATGATGGTTGTTCATTTCCTTTGCAGTATCTTGTCTCATGGCTTGGATAGCAGCACACCACTGATCTCTATCCTAGTGTGATGTACTTGGGTCATTGGCAGTTTGCTGTTATAAACAGGCTGCCCTGCATGTATCAGGGCTTCCTGGTGCAGGCTCTTTGCCTGGAATGGACTTAATGGGTCTTGAGTGCATATCTGCTGCTTTCTTAGGTGATGCTAAGCTGTTTTCCAAAGTCCCTTTGCCAGTTTCTCCAGGCTGTTCCACATCCTTGCTTTCATGTGGCTTTCCACCAGACTCCTCCGTCTTTGTCTATCATGCTGGGCCTGTGTCTCACTGACCAGTGGTGGAGCCCAGTGGCAGTGCATGGGTCTTGGCAGTTGGGATTTGTTCATGTTTTTTGTTCATCTTCCTGTTGATTTGTTTTTTTCTCATTGACTTGTTGGAATTCTCTGATCCCTTTGCTTGTGTCACCGTAGTGGCTGTCTTTCCAATTCTCTTTTTTTTTTTTTTTTTTTGAGTTGGAGTCTCACTCTGTCACCCAGACTGGAGTACAGTGGCTGCTCCCGGCCACCGCAGCCTCGACGTGCTTAGCTCCAGCGATCCTTCCACCTCAGCCTTCCAAGTAGCCAGAATTACAGGCGTGCGCTACCACGCCCAGCTAATTTTTTGATTTATTGTAGAGATGAGGTCTTGCCAAGTTGCCCAGGTGGGTCTCGAACCCATGGGCTCAGGCAGTCCACTCACCTCAGCCTCCCAAGGCGCGGGATTACAGGCTGAGCCACCGAGCCCGGCTTCCAATTCTCTTTATGCTGTTTTGATTAACAAAAATTCTGAACTTCAGTGTAGTCCTTTGTCATCATTTTCTTACATCCATACTTCCCAGTTCTGAGGTCATGAAGGTTCTTCTGCAGCATCTTCTAAAAGCAGTACAGTGTATCTCATGCTTAGATCTAAGACCTGTATTTCCTTTGCTTGCATGGTATACATCTGTTTCATCCTGCCAAACCCACAGCTGGAGTAGCCCCAAAATCAGTGGCAAGGGGAATCCCACAAGGGAGTACCCCCAAACTGTCAAAAATAAGGCTAATTGGAATTCCAAAGAAAGAGGCACCAGACACCAGGATGATCAGTCCAAAGCTTTTATTAGGGGAATTTACATAGAAAGGGCTGCAGCAATCCTCTCTGTGGACAGGTGCTCTACCCAGGTATGTCCACAACCAGGGGGTCTGGTATGGAGTGTCCGTGAGAGTTTAAAGAATTTGACTCAGAGCCACAGCTTGGGCTCTAGGCATTAATTGGCTGCATCTGGCTCTGTCATTCGCTACTCCAAGACCTTGGCAGAGTCTATAGTCCCTGGGACCTCTGGCTCCTCACCTGTGAAATTAGGGCCATGGTGGCATCTCTTTCCTAGGATTTTCATGTGAAATAAAAGTCTTATCACATGCACTGTGCCTCAGAGGGCATTTACACTGTGCTCAGTGTCCTTTGTTTTTATTTTTATTAATCTCACAACCACTTCTTAATAGCCACGTTTTTTATTTTTCCTTTTTTTAGTCAGGGTCTCACTCTCGCCCAGCCTGGAGTGCAGTGGCACAATCAAAATGATCATGGCTCACACCTGGGTTCAGGTGATCTTTCCACTTCAGCCTCCCAAGTAGCTGGGACTACAAGCATGTACCACCACATGCTAATTTTTAAATTTTAAATTTTTAAATTTTTTTTGTAGAGACAAGGTTTAAGGGCGGTTCTCAGCTCACTTGGGAACACGTGAGAAATGTACACTTGAGTCCCTTCCTTCGTCGACGGCCTGCTGAGTCAGAGCTTGGGGCAGGGGTGTGACAGGAGAGGACCTTCTCCAACATGGTGTTTAACGAGTCTTCTGGTGATTTTCATGCTGTTATGTTTGAGAACCACTGGCCAGGTGTGGTGGCTCACACTTATATAATCCCAGCACTTTGGGAGGCAGAGGTGAGAGGTTGCCTGAGCCCACAGGTTCGAGACCAACCTGGGCAACTTGGCAAGACTTCGTCTCTACAGTAAATCAAAATATTAGCCGGGTGTGGTGGTGCATGCCTATAGTTCCAGCTACTTTTAAAGGCTGAGGCAGAAGGATTGCCTGAGCCCAGGAGGGCGAGGCTGCAATGGCCATGAGCATGCTACTGCACGCCAGCCTGGGTGACAGAGTGAGACTCTGACTCAAAAAAAAAGAAAACCACCGAAGGAATTTCCCTGGTGTTTGAACCCAGGTCTACCTGACACAAGCCCATTCTTCTACTTAATGCTTTAAACTACCAACCTTTTAAATTAGGTAAAATAATGTTTACTGGGGGAAAAAAGTATTTGTCCCCTAGAGAGAGGTGGGTATGCTTTTGCTTTTGTTCATGCCCTCTCCTCCTCCCACATGGGAGTCACAGTGAGGCCAGACCCCTGGTGATGTGGCTTGGACCTCAAGGTGGTAGACAGGAGAAGTTGTGGTTTCAGGAGGAGACTGAGCTGTCTTGTTTGTTTCTTGCAGCTGCTCAGATGGAAGTTAAGAAGCCCTTCATTCTCTCTTCTATGAGGCTTCCTCTTCTGGACACCAACAACAAGGTAAACTAGACAGGTCAGCTTGAGTTTTCACCACGAGCAGCTGCAGGGATTGTGACCAGACTGGGCCATGAGGCTGCCCACTGACCAGGCAACCGCCACCCTCAGCCAGATTGGGCTTCAAGAGAAAGTGTGGGGATGTGTGCATGCTTAGTACATGTGGCTGGTGCTTTCTCACATCTTATCTTTGGTGTAGTTAGCCAGGTATGATGTTAGGAAACAGTCCCTAAGACCACCCTTTACCGTTGGAACCAAGCACAGGTCCAGGGATCTCCAGCACTACCCTTAGGCTCAGTGATTCACTAGAAGGACTACTGAACTCAGAACACTGTTATACTCATGGTTATGGGTTATTATAGCCAAGGGCACAGATTAAAATCAGCCAAGGTCAAGGTGCATGTTACAGAGTCCAGGAGGGTTCACCCACAGAGATTCTAGTTGTCTGCCCCAGTGGGGTCATGGACAGTGTTAACATCCGTCCCCTCTGCCCCCTCCAATGATGTTTGTCAATGAGAAGGCCTCCTCAGGGCAGTGATGCTTGACCTGAGATATGAAGGACAGAGGTATTATCACTATGCAGGAGAGGTTCCCAAGGGGGAGGCGGCATATGAAAAGATCTGGAGCTAGAAGCAGGGGCCAGTATTTGTGGGACAGAGTGCAGTGGGGGTGGGAAGGAAGGGCTGGCTCTTTTTGGTATGTAGGACTGGCTGTGACTTTGAATCACCAGGCATAGTTACTGAACGAGGCAGGACATGTAGGCTGAGAACTCCCAGAAGCGTTTGGATAACAATTTCAGGTTTAGGGATCAAATCCATAGTGTACCCCAGTAAATGTTTGGATGTCGCACAAGAGAAGCTGGTCTTGGAGGACAGCAGTCCCATTGCCCAAGACCAGGGCCAGCACTGGGCAGAGGGATGGGTGTGTTTGGAGCCTGGGGTCGGGGGTAGCCAGTGTCCTGGAGGCTGGAGGGCAGGTGGTTTCCGGTGGGGCCATCAGCAGAGCAACTCTTATGGAGTTGCAGTGAAACTTGATGGAAGTGGATGAAGGAAGGAAACTAGTGAGATGAGGAGACTTCTGAGGCCCCAGACAGCAGGAGAGGGAGGTGAGGGGAATGGGAGCAAAGAAGCCTTCCTATACAGACCTGAGCATATCTACAAATTGGTGAGAAGGCTGCTGTCAGCGTGCTGAGCGAGCCTCCATGCAGCCAAGGGACCAAGAAAAAGGCAGATGCAGGCCTGGATGTGGGTGCAGAAATAGGTATTAGTGCAGATATAAGTGCAAATGCAGCACAAGTGTGGGTGGGGGAAGGAGTGAGGTTCCTGTCTGCTGGCTGGACTGGCATATTGGTGTCTGTCTGCAGCCCCTTCCTGATCTCCCACTGGTTCTGGGCAGGTGAAGCGGGCTGTGGTGCAGGTGATCAGCGCCATGGCCCACCACGGCTACCTGGAGCAGCCTGGAGGCGAGGCGATGATCGAGTACATCGTGCAACAGTGTGCGCTACCCCCAGAGCAGGAGGTAAGGAGTCACTACCTCCCACCTCCTGGGCCAGTGTTGTCCTTGTTCCTGACCTCTGTCAGGCCCTGGTCATCAGGAGCTGCCAGCTCCAGGAGAGGATAGATGTGTGGGCCTGAGTCCACATGCTGAGGCTCCCTTAAGTCGGGGTCTCTATACTGCATTAGTCTACTTGGCAGCTCCTAGAACTCAGAACACAGAGCCAGAAAATAGAGACTTTGTTCTCTTGAGGGCATTTCTATTTAAGAAGTTTCTAGGCTGAGGTGAGTGAATTGCCTGAGCCCTGGGGTTCGAGGCCTGCCTGGGCAACTTGGCAAGACCTCATCTCTACAATAAATCAAAAAATTAGCCAGGTATGGTAGCGCACACCTGTAGTTCCAGCTACTTGGAAGACTGAGGTGGAAGGATCGCCAGAGCCCAGCAGGTCAAGGCTGCAGTGGCCAGAAGCAGCCATTGCACTCCAGTCTGGGCGACAGAGTGAGACTCCAACATACACACACATACACACACACACACACACACACACACACACACACACACACACACACACACGTTTCTAAACAAATGCCAGTTATTTCATGAAAGAGAGCAAAATAGAATGTGGTAAAAATAAACCTCAGATAGACTGGGCAATCTGATGTCACCCTGCACTGCTGCCAGTATGCTGCTGAGTGTTCACACTGCAGAATAGGCATGTGGCTGTTCAGACTGTACCTATTCTGCAGTCTCAACACTTGGGTCCTTTCAGCTCTGGGCCTGGGTCTGGTTCTTCAACTTAATGAAGCCAGCCTGTCTACCAAGTTCAGCTAAGAACAGAGATTTATGTCCTCCTGGTACTCTTGTGACTGTCACTATGAAACCCACCATGCTCTAAGTGTGGTATGTGCAGTAGTTATCTGAAAACATTAGCATTCAGTGAGAGTGTAGTGATATGCTGTGACTCTGCCTCTCAGAGGAGTGCAGCTGTCATTGGGAAAGCCACATGCCTATTCTGCAGTCTGAACAGGTGGGACTGCTTCTGATCACAGCATCTTCCCAGCACCTCTGTGGGTCATGAGGCATGAACTGGCAAACCAAGGTCTCTGTTTCAGTCTGTTAGTTCCCAACAGTTTGGATCTGAAGATCTCTTTCAATATTAGAAAACTTTGACAGACTGTTATGGTAGGAACTGTACTTTAATTCCCTTTGATAAAGAATAATCTTTGAATTTTTTTTGAGTTGGAGTCTCTTGCTGGGCTGGGATGCAGTAGCATGACCTGGCTCACTGTAACCTCAACCTCCTGGGCTCAGGTGATCCTTCTGCCTCAGCCTCCTGAGTAGCTAGAACTACAGGTGTATGCTACCACTCCTGGCTAATTGTGTGTTTGTGTGTGTGTGTAGACATGGTCTCGCTATATTGCCCAGGCTAGTCTCAAACTCCTGGGCTCAAGCTGTCCTCCTGCCTCAGCCTTCCAAAGTGCTGGAATTACAGGCATCAGCCACCGCCCCCGGCCACTGAACAGGATGAAATTTAACAGACTCAAATATGTTTAAACTGCAGCACTCTTGCTTGGTCAGCGTATGTGGGGTTCAGTATATCAATCTTTCTACTCTATTTGTTTCAAAATTTCCATGATAAGTGCTCAACAAAAGAAAACAAAACTGGATATATTACTCTTAGGCAAGTGGGCCTTGTAGTATTGGCCAGATTTGCAGCAAAGGGAGGTGAGCAGCTGTGGCAGACCCTGTGGTGCCCTTGGGTTTCTTGGGTCTTATTTCCTCTTGCAGCCAAGGGGGTGGCTGAGTGACTCTAGAGCCCAAGTACAGGGTCACTGGGGAAGAAAGAAGGGACTAATATTTAGATTTCCTTTTACGGTTTTAGAGAGATGTGAGTTAAAGATTGGAATTATTTTTTTATTATTATATTTTGCTTTCTCATCTGTACTCCCCCACAACTTTCTTTAAAATTCAGATTTATTGATGTATAATTTGTGTACAGTAAAATGCACCCATCCAGGCTAGGCAGCATCAAACTCCTGGACTCAGGTAATCCTTCTGCCTCGGCCTCCCAAGTAGCTGGGACTACAGGCATGCACCACTACTCCTGGCTTATTTTAAAATTTTTTTGTAAAGGCAAGGTCTCACTATGTTGCCCAGGCTGATCTCGAACTCCTGGGCTGAAGTAATTCTCTTGCCTTGGCCTCCCAAAGTGCTGGGATTACAGGCGTGAGCTACCATGCCCAGTTTAAATATTTTCTTACAGGTCCATTGCTTGCTTGTCTTTTTGCTTTCTTAGCAGTGTCTTTCAAACAGAAGACATCTAAGTTTTTTTTAAGTTTTCACTATGTGTCCTACCTAGTAAATTCTTGCTAAGCCCACGATCACAAGGATTTTCTCCTTTAAATTTTTTTATTTTTAATTTTTTTGAATCAGAGTCTTATTCTGTCACCCAGGCTGCAGTGCAGTGGCACACTCATGGCCACCACAGCCTCAACCTGCTGGACTCAGGCAATCCTTCTGCCTCAGTCTTACAAGTAGCTGGAACTACAGGCATGCACCACCATGCCCGGCTAATTTTTTATAGAGATGAGGTCTCGCCAAGTTGCCCAGGCTGGTCTTAAATCAGCGGACTCAGGCAATCTCACCTCGGCCTCCCAAAGTGCTGGGATTATAGGCGTGAACTACCACGACTGGCCGGATTTTCTCCTTTTATTCTAAAACTTTTAAGTCATAGGTTTCATATATAGGATTATGGTTTATTTTGTGTTAATTTTTTTGTTAAATGTGAGGTATGGGTTGTGGCTCTTTTTTTTGGTATGTGAATGTCCAGTTGTCCTAGCACCACATGTTGAGAAGACAGTACAATAGAGAAGACTCTTCTTCCTGTAAATTTTTTTATCTTTGTCAAAATTCAACCAACTTTATGAGTTTTCTGTTTTGTTCCACTAATCTGTGGCTGTTCTTTCATCAGTACCACACAGTGTTGTCTGGTTTTACAGCAAGTTTGGAGTCTACCTTTGGTCTTCTTTTCCAGTCATGTTTTGACTATTTTAATTCCTTTGTTTTTCCATGTAAATTTTAGAATCATCGTTTTTATTTCAACAAAAGTAATCCTATTGAAATTTTTATTGGGATTGTGTTCAACCTGTAGACCATTTGGGGAGAATTGATATTTTATAATATCGAGTTTTCCAGTCAGTGAAACAGTACATCATTATATTTATTTAGATCTTCTGTGAATTATTTCATCAGTATTTTGTAATTTTGAGCATATGGATTCTATATATTCTAGGTTTTTTTATTTTATGCATGTATGTATATATGTGTTTATTTATTTTGAGTTGGGGTCTCACTCTGTGCCCAGGCTGGAGTGCAGTGGCATGCTCATGGCCACCGCAGCCTCGACCTGCTGGGCTCAGGTAATCCTTCCACCTCAGCCTTCCAAATAGCTGGAACTACATGCATGTGTTACCGTGCCCAGCTAAGTTTTTGATTTATTGTAGAAATGAGGTCTCGCCAAGTTACCTGCTGGTCTCAAACCCTTGGGCTCAGGCAATCCTCTCACCTCAGCCTCCCAAAGTGCTGGGATTATAGGTGTGAGCCACCATGCCCAGCCCTAGTATTTTTTTAGATTTATAACTATGTTGTTATTAGTGCCATTGTAATTGTATAGTTTTTTTCATTTCAGTTTCTGTTTATTGCTAGTGTATAGAAATACAATTGATTTTTACATATTGACTTTGTATCCTATGGCCTTGCTTTTTTATAGATTCTTTGGGATTTTCTACATAGAACATCATGTCTTATTCAAATAGACAGTTTTGTAAATTTGCATGCGTCTTTTTTACTTGCCTTCCTGCATTGGTTAGAAGCTCTGGGTGCAGTGATGAATAGAAGTGGTAAGAATAGCCATCCTTGCTTTGTTCCTGTAATAAGGGAAACATTGTCTTTTACTATTAAGAATATTGTTAGTACAGGCATCCTTTGGAGATATTGCTTGCTCAATTCTAGATCACTGCAATAAGGCCAATATTGCAATAAAGTGAGGTGTGAATTTTTTGATTTCTGCTGGGAAATCATATAAAATTTGTTTACATTATACTGTAGTCTGCAATAGCATTATATCTAAAAATGTATGTATCTTAATTTCAAAATATTGCCAAAAATGGTAAGGGTCATCTGAGACTTCAGCAAGTCATTATCTTTTTGCTGGTAGAGGATCTTACCTCAATGTTGATGGCTGCTGATTGATCAAGGTGGTGGTTACTGAAGGTTGGGGTGGCTACGGCAGTTTCTTAAAATAAGACAACAATGAAGTTTGCCACATAGATTGACTCTTTGTTTCACGACAGATTTCTATGTATCATGTACTATTTGATAGCATTTTACCCACAGTAGAACTTCTTTCAAAATTGAAGTTAGTCTCCTCAAACCCTGAGACTGCTTTATCACCTAAGTTTATGCACTATTCTAAATCCTTTGTTGTTGTTTCAATAATGTTCACAGCAGCTTCACCAGCAGTAGATTTTATCTCAAGAAACCATTTTCTTCACACAACCAAATAAGCAATTCCTCATCTATTCCAAGTTTTATCATGAGATTACGGCAATTCAGTAATCTTCAGGCTCCACTTCTAATTTCATTTTTCTTGGTATTTCTACCATATCTGCAATTACTTCCTCCAATGAAATCTTGAACCCAGCCGGGCTCAGTGGCTCAGCCTGTAATCCTGCGCCTTTGGGAGGCTGAGGTGACTGGATTGCCTGAGCCCGCAGGCTTGAAACCCGCCTGCGCAGGCGAGACCTCATCTCTACAATAAATCAAAAATATTAACCGATCGTAATAGCATGCGCCTGTAGTTCCAGTTATGTGGAAGGCTGAGGCAGAAGGATCACTGGAGCCCAGCAGGTCGAGGCTGCGGTGGCCGGGAGCGGCCACTGCACTCCAGTCTGGGCGACAGTGAGACTCCAACTCAAAAAAAAAAAAAGAAGAAATCTTGAAACCCTCAGAGTCATACATGAGGGTTGGAATCAACTTCTGTCAAATTTCTATTAATGTTGATATTTTGACCTCTTCCCATAAATCACAAATGTTTTTAATAGCACCTAGAATGGTGAATCCTTTCCAGAAGGTCTTCAATTTATTCTGCCCAGATCCATCAGAGAAATTACTATCTCTAGCAGCTATAACCTTATAAAATGAATTTTTTTAAAAATAAGACTTGAAATTACTCCTTAACCCACGGGCTGCAGAATAGATGACAGGCTAACAGGCATGAAGGCAACATTCATCTCCTTGTACATCTTCACCAGCTCTTGGGTGACCAGGTGCATTGCTAATGAGTAATATCTTGAAAGGAATCGAGCTGTAGGTAGGTCTCCACAGTGGGCTTAAAATATTCAGTAAGGCCAGGCTCGGTGGCTCAGCCTGTAATCCCGCGCCTTGGGAGGCTGAGGTGAGTGGATTGCCTGAACCCGTGGGTTCAAGACCGCCTGGGCAACTTGGTGAGACCTCATCTCTACAATAAGTAAAAAATTAGCCGGGCGTGGTAGCGCGCGCCTGTAGTTCCAGCTACTTGGAAGGCTGAGGCGCAGGATTGCCGGAGCCCAGCAGGTCAAGGCTGCGGTGGCTGGGAGCGGCCACTGCACTCCAGTCTGGGCAACAGAGTGAGACTCCAACTCAAAAAAAAAAAAACCAGTAAGCTATGCTTGTAACAGGTGTGCTGTCACCCCAAGGTTTGTTGTTCCATTTATGGAATATAGACAGAGTAGATTTTGCATAATTCATAACGGCCATAGGATTTTATGATTGGTAAATGAACATCAGCTTCAACTGAAAGTTATCAGTTGCATTAGCCCCTAACAAGAGAGTCAACCTGTCCTTTGAAGCTGAGCATTGACTTCTCCTTTTTAGCTATGGAAGTCCCTATGACTGGGTGATATGGCTCATGTCTGTAATCCCAGTGCTTTGGGAGGCCAAGATGGGAGGGTGGCTTGAGGCCAGGAGTTTGAGACCAACCTGGGCAACATAGCGAGATCCCATCTCCACAAAGAATTTAAGAATTAGTCAGAGCCGGCTCGGTAGCTCAGCCTGTAATCCCAGCACTTTGGGAGGCTTAGGTGAGTGGATTGCCGAGCCTGCGGGTTCGAGACCCGCCTGGGCAACTTGGTGAGACCTCATCTCTACAATAAATCAAAAAAATTAGCCGGGCGTGGTAGCATGTGCCTGTAGTTCCAGCTACTTGGAAGGTTGAGGTGGAAGGATCGCCAGAGCCCAGCAGGTCGAGGCTGCAGTGGCCGGAAGCGGCCACTGTACTCCAGTCTGGGTGACAGAGTGAGACTCCAACTCAAAAAAAAAAAAGAATTAGCCAGGCATGGGGAAGCATGCCTGTAGTTCTAGCTACTTGGGAGGCTGAAGCAGAGGATTGCTTGATTCCAGTGAGCTATGATCACACCACTGCACTCCAACCTGGGTATCAGAGCAAGAACCTGTCTCTAAAATGATAATAAAGGGAGGGAGGGAGAGGGTGAGGGATGCGTAATAACACGAAAGGTACCTGGACCTATACCGGGGGAGTGAAGGCCAGTTGGAGGCCCAAACTTAACCTGCATGCAACTTGTATAATTAATCTTTACTTGTACTCCACATGTCTAAAATAAAATAAAATTTAATTTAAGAAAATAATAATATAAAAGTCCTAATGGCATTTTCCAATAGAAGGTTGTTTTGGTTTTTTTTACATTGAAAATTTGCTATTTGTTATAGCCATCTTCAATGATCTTAGCTAGATCTTCTGGATAACTTGCTGCAGTTTTGCCTTGCACTTTTATTATGGAGATGACTTCTTCCCTTAAACCCCTTGCACCAACCTCTGCTAGCTTCTAATTTTTCTTCTGAAACTTCCTCTTCTCTCTCAGTCTTCATAAAATTGAAGAGAGTTAGACCTTGCTCTGGTTACATTTTGGCTTAAGGGAATATTGTGACTGGTTTGATCTCCTATCCAGACTACTAACACTTTCTCATATTAGCAATAAGGTTGTTTTGCTTTATTTTCATTCATGTGTTCACTGGAGTAGCACTTTTGGTTTCCTTCAAGAACTTTTCTTTTGCATTCACAATTTGGCTGTTTGGTGCAAGAGGCCTGTATTTCAGCCCATCTTGGCTTTTGACTTGCCTTCCTCTCTAAGCTTAATCATTTCTCGCTTTTGATTTAAGGTGAGATGTGTGACTCCTTTCACTTGAACACTTAAGAGTCCATCGTAGGGTGGGCTTGGTGGCTGAGCCTGTAATTCCAGCACTTTGGGAGGCCGAGGCGAATGGATAGCCTGAGCCCGCGGGTTCAAGACCAGCCCAGGCAACTTGGCAAGACCTTGTCTCCACAATAAATAATTTTGGTAGCACACATGAGCATGGTAGCACGCGCCTGTAGTTGGCTACTTAGAAGGCTGAGGTAGAAGGATTGCTGAGCCCAGCAGGTTGACGCTGGGGTGGCCATGAGTGTGCCACTGCACTCCAACTGGGCGACAGAGTGAGACTCCAACTCAAAAAAGAAAGAGTCCATTGTACAGTTATTAATTGACCTAATTTCAATATTGTTGTGTCTTAGGGAATAGGAAAGTTCCAAAAGAGAGGGAGCGGGGAAGGGCTGGTCATTGGGTCAGGTCACACACAACATTTATGGATTAGGCTTGCTCTTATATGGATATGGTTCATAGTACCCCAAAACAGTTATAATAGTAACATCAAAGGTCATTGATCACAGATCACTATAATAGATATAATAATAATGAAAAGTTTTGGAATATTGCAAGAATTACCATAATATGATACAGAGACACAAAGTGACAATATGTTGTTAAAAATGGCGCCTATAGACTTGCTAGACACAAGGTTGCCACAAACCTTCAATTTGTAAAAAATGCAATATCCGTGAGGTGCAATAAAGGGAAGTACAATGAAACCTAATTTTGTAATAGGTTTTGTTTCTTTTTTTATTCATAATGAGTGTACATATTTTCAAGGTATATGTGATAATTTAATGCATTCATATAATATGTAAAGATCAAATCAGAGTAAATGGGATATCTATAACTTTGAATATTAGTCTTTTATTTATGTTAGAGTCATTCTGTCTTTCTAATTATTCTTTTCTAGCTATTTTGAAATGCACAATACATTATTGTAAGTTATAGTCACCCTGCTGATTATAGAACACTAGGTATTTTTTCTTCTATCTGACTATATATTTGTACCTATTAATCAACTTCTCTTCATTCCCCTCACCCCCTTATCCTTTCTGGTCTCTGGCAACTGCCAATCTACTCTCTATCTTCATGAAATACACTTGTTTTGCTCCTACATGCAATAGGTTTTTAACATTTCCCTTATCAAGTTGAAGAAATTACTTTCTGTTCCTAATTTTCTATCATGGATTGATGTTAAATTTTTAAAAATGCTTTTTGTGCATCTATTTATAAAATTGTGTATTTTTTCTTCTTTTGACTGTTGATATGATAGACTATATTGAGTTTTGGGGGGTTTTGTTTTGTTTTGTCTTTTGCTTTTTTTTTTTTTTAAGAGCCTTATCTCAAACTCCTGGCCTCAAGTAATCCTCTTACCTTGGCCTCCCAAAGTGCTGGGATTGCAAGCATGAGCCACTGTATCCAAACTGATTGCTTTTTTAATAAAACATTTTTTATTCTGGTAAAATAACATAAACTTTACTGTTTCAACCATTTTTAAGTATATAATTCAGTGGCATTAAAGTGCATTCACATTGTTGTGCTGTATGTCTCCAGAAGTTTTCTATCTTCTCAAAAAGAAATTCTGCCCCCATTAAACGCTAACTCCCCATTCCTTCCTCCCCCAGCCCCTGGCAACCACCATTTTACTTTCTGTCCCTGTGAATTTCACTACTCAAAGTACTTCATATAATTGGAATAATTATTTGTCTTTTTGTGTTTGGCTTATTTCCCTCAGCATAATATCCTCAAGGTTCATCCATGTTGCCGCATGTATCAGAATTTTCTTCCTTCTTAAGGATGAATATTCCATTGTATATATATGCCACATTTTGTTTATTCATTTATTTCTCCATGGACATTTGGGTTACTTCCACTTTTTGACTATTGTGAATAATGCTGCTGTGAACATGGGTTTATAGATATCTCTTTGAGACTCTGCTTTCAATTATTTTGGATATATATGATTGCTTTTCAAATAGTGAATGAATCTGACAGTGCCAGAATAAACCCCATTTGGTCGTGGCTTGTTATTCTTGTAATACATTGCTGGATGTGATTTGCCGATATTTTGTAGAGTATTTGCATCTCTTCAGTGGGCATATTAGTCTGTATTTTTCTTGTGATGTCTTTCACTGGTAATGCTAGAGCCTTATTAAATTAGTTGGGATACATTCCCTCCTCTTCTAATTTCTGAAAGAGTTTGTGAAGGGCTGGTATCATTTCTTCCATAAATATTCCACTGTGGTAGAATCCACAGTGGAGCCATGTGGGCCTGGAGGTTTCTTTGTTGGAAAGCTTATAACCTGTAACCATGAATTTTCCTTTTCTAATAGAGATAGGACTATGTAGGTTATCTTTTGTTCTTGAATAAGCTTTGATACTGTGTCTCTGGGTCAAGCGTCCCAAGACTACCCACATATTTGATGATAGCTCATAGGCAATTGTACTCATGGCTGTAATCCATATGCAGACTTCCTGTGCTATCCCAAAAGGGGTCGCAGAAAATATATTCCCTCCTGCAGCTGTGAAGTGCTATAACACAAGTGCAGTGTTTCTGCCCATGGAAGTCCATTTGGAATTCAGAGTTCACAAATTTACTAGGGCCTGGTCATATAGGCACTTTCTGCCAACCACTGCCACCAAAATTCAGAGTCCCAAAGAAACACAGGTGTTCAGTGCCTCAGGTAACCAGAACAATCTTATCACTTAGGGAATGTTTAAAATTTCAAAAGTTGCCAGTGTAGTGGCTTATGTCTGTAATCCCAGCACTTTTGGGGAGGTCAAGGCAGGAGGATCACTTGAGCCCAGGAATTTGAGACCAGCATAGTGAAACCTTGTCTCTACAAAAAATTAGCTAGGCATGGTGGCACATACCTATAGACCCAGCTACTTGGGAGGCTGAGACAGGAGAATCACCTGAGCCCAGGAGGTCAAGGCTATGGTGAACTGTGATCATGCCATTGCACTCTAGCCTGGGTGACGAAGTAAGACCCTGACTCAAATAAATAAATGAATAAATAAAGATTCAAAAGTTAAGCTCTTTCATGTAAAATGGTATATCTGCTATGGAAAACAATATGGAAGTTTCTTTAAAAAGTTAAAAATAGAATTACCATGTGGTCAGCAATTTCACTTCTGGGAATATACCCAAAAGAATTGAAAGCAGGGTCTCAGTGATATTTATACACCTATGTTCAAAACGAACATTATTCACGATAGCCAAAAGGTGAAAGCAACCCAAATGTCCATGGAGGAATGAATTAGATAAGCAAAATGTGACATGTATATGTACAATGGAATACCTATATTCAGCCTTAAAAAAGGAAGAGGATGCTACAAATGGATAAACCTTGAGGACGTGTTGAGTGAAATAAGCCAGACACAAAACGACAAGTACTGTATGTTTCCCCTTGTATAAAGTACTTCAAGTAGTGAAATTCATAGAGACAAAACATAGAACGATGAGTACCAGGAGCAGGGGAGGGAGGAATGGGGAGTTAGTGTTTAATGGAGACAGAGTTTCTGTTTGGGAAGATGGAAATTTCTGGAGATGGATGCTGTGAGAGCTGCATAACATTAATGTACTTAATGCCACTGAATTGCACACTTAAAAATGGTTTTGGTGATAAATTTTATGTTAGAGTGTATTTTTCTACAATTTGATTTTAAAAAGCCAAGTTCTCAGAAGGCAGGCAAGGGCATCCTTGCAAGCAGGTGCTTTTAAAGACCAAGCATGCTATAGCTAACTCCTTTCTACACATCATCTTAAGGATTCTGTCCTTTCTTTTATATGCCAGTACCACCTTGTCTTGATCACTGTAGCTTTATAGCAAATTTGAAATTGGGAAGTATGAGTACTCCAACTTTGTTCTTTTTCAAGATTGTTTTGGCTCTTCTGGGTCCCCTGAATTTCCATATGAATTTATTTTAGGATCAACTTGTCATTTTCAGCAGTCAGCTGAAATTTTGATAGGGATTTCATTGAATCTGTATATCTATTTGGGGAGTATTTCCAACAATGTTAAGTCTTAGTATCTATGAACATGGGGTATATTTCTATTTATTTTGAGTCTTTAATTTCTTTTAACATTATTTTGTAGTTTCAGATTATAAGTTTTGCACTTCCCTGGTTAAATTTATTCATGAGTATTTTATCCCTTTTGATGATACCATAAATAAAAATATTTTCCTAATTTAATTTTCAGTTCATTCTACTGTATAGAAATACAGTTGTTCTTTCATATTGATTTTGTTTACTGCAACTTTGCAGAACTTGCTTATTAGTCATTTTTTTTAGTGGATTCCTTAGGATTTTCTAAAGGGATCATGTTATCTACAAATAGAGATAGTTTTTTGTTGTTGTTTTTGTCATTTTTAGAGACAGAGTCTCATTCACTCTGTCACCCAGGCTGGAAAACAGTGGTGCCATCATAGCTCACTATAGCCTCACACTCCAGGTCTCAAGTGATCCTGCCACCTCAGCCTTCCAAGTAGCTAGAATTACAGGTGTGTGCCACCATGCCCAGCTAACTTTTTTTGTTTTTTATAGCAAGGGGATCTCCCTATATTGCCCAAGCTGTCTCAAACTCCTGGCCTCAAGCGATCCTCCCCCTTCAGCCTCCCAAAGTGCTGGGATTACAGAAATGAGTCATTGTGCCCCACTGAGATAGTTTTACTTTTACTTCTTTTCCAATCCAGGTGTCTTTTATTCGATTATCTTGCCTAATTGTTCTGGCTAGAACCTCCAGTACAATGTTGAGAGCAGACATTCTTGTTAATTTTCCTTTTCTTTGTATGAATGCATTCAGTCTTTTACCATTAAGTTTGATGTTCACTGTGGGCCCTTTATCAGGTTGAGGATATTCCCTTCTTTTTAAAAATAAAACCTTATGTTTTACATGTTTTTGTTTTGTTTTGAGTCTGTGTCTCACTCTGTTGCCCAGGCTGGAGTACAGTGGTTCAATCACTACTCACTGTAGCCTTGACCTCCCAGCCTCACGCATCCCTTCACCTTAGCTTCCCAAGTAACTGGGACTACAGGTGTGCCACTACTCTTAGTTAATTTCTTTATTTTTTGTAGAGATGAGGTCTTGCTGTGTTACCTAGGCTGGTCTTGAACTCCTGACCTCAAGTGATCCTCCCACCTTGGCCTCACAAATTGCTGGGATTACAGGTGTGAGCCACCGCACCAGGCCAAGATATTTTTTCTATTCCTACTTTGTAGAATGTTTTGTCATGAAGATAAATTTTGTCATATGCTTTCTTCTTTTTTTTGAGTTGGAGTCTCACTCTGTCACCCAGGCTGGAGTGCAGTGGCACACTCACGGCTACCACAGCCTCGACCTGCTGGGCTTAGGTGATCCTTGTGCCTCAGCCTTCCAAGTAGCTGGAACTACAAGCATGCACCACCATTCCTGGCTAATTTTTGATTTATTGTAGAGATGAGGTCTTGCCAAGTTGCCCAGGCTGGTCTTGAACCCGTGAGCTCAGGCAGTCCTCTCACCTTGGCCTCCCAAAGTGCTGGGATTATAGGTATGAACCACCACACCTAGCCTTCATATACTTTTTTCTATGTCTGTTAAGATGAGCATATGATTTTGTTCTTTATTCTAATGATATGGCATATGTTATTAGATGATTTTCAGATGTTAAACCAACCTTGCATTCCAGGGATAAATCCTACAAGGTCATGGTATATAATCATCTTTATATATTGTTGGATTCAGTTTGCTAGTATCTTGTTGACAATTTTCATTTCTATATTTGTGAGCGATGTTAGTCTGTAGTTTTCTCATTATGTCTTTGTCTAGTATTCTTTTTGGCAATGAGGTCTCACTCCATTACCCAGGCTTGTCAAAATCTGAAAATTTAACATTGAAGCCATAGTATTACCTAATCAATACTCTGTGCTTGCATTTTATCAATTGTCTCAGTTCTGTTTCTTAGAGCTGCTTTCTGGTGCAGAATCTGACCCAGAGTCATGCATTGTGTGTACTTGTGTCCTGTCTTCATGTTTGTTCACTTGGATTTCTTTTAAGATTTCAGACCAGTTATTTTATTGAATGTCTCTCAGGTAGGGCTGGTATTTCCTTATGATTTGATCCAGTGATATAGTTTTGGTGGAAATCTCATGGAAGCATGTGTACACTCATCAGTATATCCTACCAGGAGGCTCTTGGTATTGGTTTGTTTCAATATTGACTTTACTAGTTCTGACCACATGTTCATGCTTAGTTTTTGCATTGCAAAGTTGCTGTTTCTCCCTTGTAATTAACAAATGGTTTTTTTAAGATTTAAAAAAAATCTCCATGTGGATAGATTTTCATGGCTATTTTGGATTTGTAGTTTTATTGTATTGTTACATTGAGTCTGGCCAGATTGGTTCCTGCTTTTAAGAGTTTGTTGGGAGCCAGGCTCGGTGGCTCAGCCTGTAATCCCACGCCTTTGGGAGGCTGAGGTGAGTGGATTGCCTGAGCCCGCAGGTTCGAGACCCGCCTGGGCAGCGAGACCTCATCTCTACAATAAATCAAAAAAGAAGCTGGGTGTGGTAGCGCACGTCTGTGGTTCCAGCTACTTGGAAGACTGAGGTGGAAGGATCACCTAAGCCCAGCAGGTCAAGGCTGTGGTGGCCATGAGGGTGCCACTGCACTCCAACCTGGATGAGAATGAGACTCCAACTAAAAAATAAAAATAAAAAAGAGTTTGTTGAGGGATTAGTTTTGGCCTAGTGATCAGGCTGGGTGCGGTGGGACTAAGTAAATGTCACCTATTATCTTGCTGATTAAACTTTTAATCAGGGTGGTTATGGTGGCTCACACCTGTAATCACAGCACTTTGGGAGGCTGAGGTAAGAAGATTGCTTGAGCCAAGGGGTTTGAGACCAGCCTAAACAACATAGTAAAGCCTCGTATCTACAAATAATCAAAATTAACTAGGCATTGTTGTGTGTGCCTGTAGTTCCAACTATTTGGGAGGTTGAGGTGGAAGGATTGCCTGAGCCCAGGAGAACAAGGCTGCGGTGAGCCGTGATTGTGCCACTGCATTCCAGCCTAGACAACAGAGTGAGAACCTGACTCAAAAAACCAAAAACAACAACAATAAAAAAGAACTTTTAATCAGTATCAGTTGGTTTTAGCATCAATTGATGGTTTTCTAACTTCATTAATATTTTTATACTTCTTTCTTGACCTCCTATTGTGAACAAAGAACATTTCCTATTCTTATATTTAAATATCTCATTGTGGGCTCACGGGTTGCTATTTTATGTGATGGTCTCTATACCATTCCTGCCACTGGTTTTGATGCTCAAACTGTTCCAGGTTTGACTAGTGGTGTCCCCCTTCAAGCTGGTTCCTGTGTCCCTGTGGCATGCACTCATCGTTCTTCACTTTGTGGCATACAAAGGTGTTCCTGACTCACCTTGAACTGCCCTTGCCTCCAGCTCTCTGGACACTTTTTATGAGCTTTTTTATCTTTCACCTAGGGTAGTTCCCTCCTTTATTTCTTTACATATTTCTTGCTCTCTATTTTTATTTGTCTCTGATTCTGGTATGTCTGTTATCTGAATGTTAACACTGCCGTCTTTCATGTTTTTAGCTTTTCCTTCTTTCATTTTTTGTACATTTTTCTTCCTTGAAGTCTTCTTCAGTCTTTTCTTTCAAGTTAGTAACTTCTTCCTCATTTTATCCATTACATTATTAATTTCCTGAATTGAATTTTTAATTTTCAACTGTTAACAGTTTTTCACATAATGTTTCTGGGGTTTTTTGCCTTGTTCTTGGTTCATATTGTTTGTATTTTCTCTTTCATGGTATATATTTTTTTTTTTTTAGGATAAGCATATGTCCTTGGTTTGTGTATCCTAACATTTGTGTTTCTGGTGGATTTTGAATGTGTCCTCAGTGTTCATTATTAGAGAGTTTGCAGTTTTTATTTGGTTTTGCAATGAAAACAGCAGGCATCCAGCCTGCTCTGGCTACTGAGGTTGCAACTTATAGATTTTCTATAATAGAAAATAGATTTTCTCACATGATTGTCATATCCACAAAGATTGTCCCACTTCTCCCATGTCAGCATTGCAAAGTGAGGGACAAAGTTATTTTTTATGGAGTCAGTAGCTTATAGGAAATACTCAAGTTTCTGTTTGTTTTGGAGATAAGAACTAGGCCAGGTGAGCCTGTTCTCTTGGGTGATATTGCAGTATGTGTTAACTGTCTGTGTTAGGCGACATTTGTGTCGTACAGTGAGGGTGCCCTGCTTCACACAGGCTGTGTCCTCACACTCCCGGAGTCATGACTGCCTGACCTTGCTGTGTGGATTGTCTATGCATGCCCTTGCCTTTTGACCCCTGCCCCCAGCCTGAGAAGCCTGGCCCTGACAGTGAGGACCTCGCAGCTGACAGTGTGCAGGCCATCTGCATCCGTACCCTCTATCTGGTCAGCACCACCGTGGACAGGATGAGTAACGTGAGTGTGGGGTGCTCTGACCTCCTCCAGTGCAGCCTAAGCAGGTGACCTCAGCTCAAGGCCCCTGCCCCAGCTCTCCCACCCCACCCTGTGACTAACCACTCACCTCCCAGCCCGTTGTCCTGGATGATAATCAAACTATGTGGTGGGCAGCTTGGCATGTCTAGGCCAGCGACCAGAAGTGCTCAGAGACCACCTTGGTTGCAGCAGGACAAGCAAAGGGTCTGTCCCAACCCTCTGAGCTCTGGCAGTGCCTGAGGCAGTGGCTCCTCAAAGGTTATTGTGTAGAGCCAGGGAGTGCCAGGGTCCCTGCCTGCATGGAACTTTAGTCCCCCTGCCTGCATGGAACCTCAGTCCCAGCAGCCACAGACCAGGCCTTCCACTCCCCAGGTCCTCTGGCCATACCTGCTCGAGTTCCTCATCCCCATGCGCTTCACCCGGGCCCTGACTCCACTGTGCAGGAGCCTTGTGCATCTGGCGCAGAAGAGGCAGGAGGCCGGGGTTGATGCCTTCCTCATCCAATACGACGCCCATGGTACGTGCCAGCCACCACCTCCCTTCCCCTGCCTTCTGCCCCCAACCCCCAGCTTCCGACCCAGCCCCAGTTCTGGCTCTCTGCTGGGCTCAGGGAGCTGCGCTGGCCTCTGAGTGACTGTTTCTACTTCTCTTATCTCCAGTGAACCTCCCATCTCCCTACGCCATAACCACAAGACTTCTGGTAAGCATCGTACCTTTGCAGCATGCTGGGCTGCATTACCTCCCCTAAGTGGGAGACAGACTAATTAGATGGGTAGTCAGAACTCGGTGCCCTTTGAAGGATGTTTGGAGAGAAATGGGCTCTTCTCTGTGTCCCCGGGTCCTGTCAGTATGGTGAGCTGCTGCCTGGAGCCTCTTGTCACAAAGACACAGAAAGAATGCTACCTTCTCAGTGGGGAACTGCCAGTCAGGTGCTCATGGCAGGGGTTTTTTTCTATCCATATGATCAGAGCTTTGAGAAGAGCCAGGCAGGAAACTTGTGGCCCCATGTTGAGCACTGTGGCCCTGGAGTGGGTCTGTGTCCACATCTGCACCTGGAGGTGCAGGTTGTGGGCTTCAGCCAGAGCTCCCCACTCAGACTGCTGCTCCTACTTCTGCCTCCTTCAGGTTGTGTCTTCTAACCCCTACCTGGGGGACGGACGTGGGGCAGCCTCGCTGCGTCTCCTGAACGTTTTGCACTGTAACATTCACCCTTTGCTGGGTCAGCGGTGGGAGACAACCATCCCCCTGCTGCTGGGGTACCTGGATGGTGAGGCCCAGTGGATTAAGGTGGGGCACAAAGCCCAATGAAGAGGGCAGTGCTCAGGATGGGAGGGAGGGGCTCTCCAGCTACCCCTGACCCCACTTTTGACTGGTGGCATCAGAGCTGGCCTGTGGAGACCAGGGTTTCTTAAATTGGAGTAAAGTCTCCACTGTGGTCCAAGAAAGAGTCTGGACAGCCTGGGGCTCGAAAAGTGCTCCCTGAGAGCAGATGGGAAGTGTACACAACCCATGGCTGGGTTGACTACTACTGAGCTCTTCCTCTAAGCTCCAGAAGTTGGGATGGGACCTGGGCTGGTGGGAGGTGCTGGGCCCACTTGTGCATGATGGGATCTGCCTGCCTGGCAGGGCCCAGACTCACTGTGTGACTGTCATTTCAGAGTACACTGAGGAAACCCTGCCACAGAAGGAGTGGGAGGAAAAGCTGTTGATGGTGAGAGACCAGAAGTGACTGAAGACATGGTTATCCTGGGCCTGGAGACATTTTCTGGCCTGGGGGTAGGAAGACTGGGGGTGGTGGATGCTGGGCTGTGCCTCCCTAGGTTTGTGCTGCCTGCCTCTACCTCATGATGTGGCTGGAGGAGGAACAAAGGAATAGGCAGGAGTCTGGAGTGAGCATCACCAGCCAGCTTCACAGAGTTCTGTGATGAGGCACCAGCCCTCTAGCAGCCAAGGCCAAATTATAGGGGCTTTGAGCCACCTTGACCACAGGAGCCTTCTCTTCCACCCGTGCCTGCTGGAGCGACCTGCTTCGTAGCTGACAGCTCGGGGCTTGCTCTGTTGCCCACTGCCTGGGCTGAAACTTCACCTGCAGACCTTGGAACCATGGCAAAGGGCCACCCCAAGGTCATCATGTGGTGACATGCCTGGGCCTCAGCCCATGGGGGACCAGGCTTCTGGCCTCTCACTGGTATCCTCGTCCACAGTTCCTGCGAGATACTCTGGCTATTGTCTCTGACAACACGTGGATTTGCCAGCTGAACCTGGAGATGTGCAAGCAGCTACCTTGTTACAACGGGATGCCTCAGGAGAAGGTGAGGGTGCTTTGCTTGAGGGATTGCTCAGCATAGTCCATGGGCTCTGATTTCCTGGGCCTTGAGTTTATGTCACTTATTGTCTGGGTCTGTCTCCCATGACTCTGGTGGCCTGGCAGAGTCTCGTCATGGAGGCTGAGGGCTGGGAGGTATGGGAGCCCACCAGTCCTGCCTCTTGCTCCTCAGATGCTGCCCAGAACTACCTGGTCTGCCCTTACAGAGGCCAGACTGTGGGTGGGATGTGCACCCTGCAAGCAGCCACATGGCAGTGCTGGGTGTCCCTCTACCTCTAGGAGTCAGACATAACTGTGTTCTCTGACTTTGTTTCAGAACTTCCTGTACAAATGCATAGGAACCACCCTAGGTGCTGCTTCAAGTAAGGAAGTGGTGAGGAAACATCTTCAAGAGCTGCTGGAAACAGCCAGATACCAGGAGGAAGCAGAACGTGAGGTGGCTGTCATTCTCCCTGCAGGAAGCACCTGGATGCCTGAGGGCTGGGGGACAGTGGTTACTCTTTGCTCTCACAGGCAGCTGGCCAGCATGTGTGCACATACTTATGTGGTGTGCATATATGCAAATATGTGGCATGTGCATAATGTGTAAACATGTATGTGAGTGTGTGCATGGTGTGCTTTTCCCCGTATGTGGGAAAAGACGGAGGCAGGGTCCTCCTTGCCCAGGTATGAGTACATCTACCTCCCTAGGGCCTTGCCTGCTGCTTTGGAATCTGTGCCATCTCCCACCTCGAGGACATCCTGGCCCAGTTGGAAGATTTTGTGAGGTCGGATGTGTTTAGAAAATCCATTGGCATTTTCAACATTTTTAAGGTACACAG
Organism: Cephalopachus bancanus; assembly: GCA_027257055.1. Classification (NCBI taxonomy): domain Eukaryota; kingdom Metazoa; phylum Chordata; class Mammalia; order Primates; family Tarsiidae; genus Cephalopachus; species Cephalopachus bancanus. The sequence continues at coordinate 1,473,047 of JAPVLO010000295.1, forward strand.
GTTAGGCTAACAGTAGAGCTAGATCTATTATAAAATCTCTGTGATTTTATTTTTTAAGATCCTGGGGGATGGGAGGTCCTGCCCCTCTGGGGGCAACTCTGTCTTTTCTTAAGTTTGAGACTGGAGGTGGTGCCCTATGGTCTTGGGGTGGGCAGGATGTGGGTTAAGTCCGTGGAACTTTTGCTTCCCACATTCCCTCCATGGGTGGGGCCTGCATGTGTGGGTTCCCACTAGGCAGAGCAGGGCAGAGGGGGTAGAACCACCTCCTAGAAGCAAATGCAACTGGTGATAAGGAGTGTGCATCTCTCTGCCAGTCGTGGGTGATGAGAGGGCCTTTAATGGTAGGTGGAGGCCTGAAAGCTGCCTCCCTCTTGGGTGGCCAGGTAGTCTGTGAAGACCTCTGTCTCCTGGTGACCAGTGGAGCCTGCATTCTTGTTGAAGCCACTGGCTGCGCTGGCAGAGTCAGGGCCTGGTTTAAGAAAGAGGTGAACCCCTACCTTTGGTTCCCTCCCTAGCCATTGTCTCCTCTGACTGTCCCAGTTACAGAATCTCAGGGCTGGACTGGGCGTGTGAGGCCACCCAGCCCCTTCTGGGTGCATAGGTAGAACAGGCCCAAGGACAGAGGGCCTGATCCATAGCTCAAGCAAGGTTGGGGCCTTGAGCTCTTCAGTGGCTGGGTTCCCTTGTCTCTGCCTCCTGCTTACCTGTTCCATCTGGCCTCACTACCTTGGCCTCTTTCCCTCTACCACTTGGTCCCAATGGGCCCATGCCTGGCTAGCTGCCTGTCCTGCAGGCCCTGAGAAAGGGGCTCTCCCCTCTCCAAGATTCAGGATGCTGTGTACTAGCTGGGTCATACTTTAGGTGTTGCTGACCAGCTCTGGCCCTTCTTCCATGTGGACTTCAGGAATTTGAGTACAGGCTTCCTGTCAGGGGATTGTAATTGTGTAATTCAAGTCTTGCTGATCCTTCTGGCCTCTCAGGATCGAAGTGAGAACGAGGTGGAGAAAGTGAAGAGCGCACTGATCCTGTGCTATGGACATGTGGCGGCACGGGCCCCCCGCGAGCTGGTGCTGGCCAAGGTCGAGTCGGATATCCTCCGGAACATGTTCCAGTACTTCAACACCAAGGTGGGTGCCATGGAAGGCCTGTCATCCAGGGAGGGCCAGGATAGACATGGGGCATGCTGGCACCAGAGTCTCACATCTTAATTCATTTCACTTTTTGTTGTTCAGGTTCTGGGAATAAAGGTAGAGACCAAGGTACAGTGTGTAGGAATTAAGCGTCACCTCTGCTTTTCTTCTCTTGGCTCTTCTCTGGGCTAGGTTGAGCTTCAGGGGCAGAAGCCATAGGGGAAGCTTGCTGGGGCTTCCTGGTCCCTGCCCACGGGGGTTCATTCTAGAACATCACTCCAGAGCTCTGTTCTGTCTTGGGGCCTGGACCTGAGATGTTGGGTGGAAAGAAGAGAGGCTTCTGCCACCTCTGAGGAGCTGGGTTTTCTGGGGGAGCTGCCAACCCTACCTGCCTCATGGCTGTAGCCCTCCATCCAAGGACAGCCCAGGTCTCCTATGACTCTGCTCCCTGATGCTCATGGGGGGACAGTACCTTTCTGGATCCTGGTGAGCACCTAGGAGAGAGGCTGAATCCCAGAAATGCTAGTGGAGGCGCCACTGACCTCCCTGAACCCCCACTACAGCCTCACTAACATGTTTTCCTTCTGGCATCTCTGGCACTAACCTTACATAGCCTGACAAGACCCTCACTGGGGACAGCTGACCCCTCTTTGAAAGCAGAAGGGTCTCCTGGGGTTGGCTGGGAGGATGGGGCTGTTCTGAGAGTTTCCTTTTTCCCAGCCCATTAGCACTCAGCTGAGGGCTCTTCCCTTCCTGTCTTGGGAGACCCCCAACCATGCTCTCATGGGCATCTGCTCTGTGGCCCATCTGCCCAGGACCATGACAGGGGATCCCTGGGTGCCTTTCTTCTTGTTCCACATGGACTTTGACCAATAGACTAGCTGGAGAGGGAAGAAAAGCGGGTATGTGTGGGCTCAGCCCTGGGGAATGGGTGTGGGCACCTCCTGCATCCCAGTGTTCCTGCAGGACCCAGCCCTAAAGCTATGCCTCATCCAGAGCACGTGCATGGTCAGCCAGGCCATCTGCAGTGGCGCCCATGCCAGCTCCTTCCACTTCTCCAGGAAAGCGGACCTGGTGGCACAGATGATGGTGAGTGCTATGCAGCCTGGTGAGTTCTCAGACAGGTTCCTGGGAGACTGGGGCCAACAGTGGAAGTGAGGCCTGGGGAGGACCGAGGGGTGAGCACATGGACACAGCCTGGGAATGTGCAGAGGGGCCAGGCGGGGACAGACTGGGCTTTGCTCCTTGGGGACCTGTCAGTCCACTTGGATTGAGGGACAGAAGCTGGCCAGGGAGAAAAACTTGTGGTTCCTCTAAGAGTTGAGTCATGTGTTTGCCTCACCCAGGAGTTCATCAAGGCAGAGCCCCCGGACTGCCTGAGAACACCTATCCGGAAGAAAGCCATGCTCACCTGCACTTACCTGGTGTATCCTTTCCTGCCTCTCTGTGGGTGTGCGTGGGCCCTTGTATCTGTGTTTGTGCCCATGTGTGCTGCATGGGGTATAGCCATGGCCTGGAGTCGGCTGAACACAACAGTGGCTGTCCACACAGACCTGGAAGTTTCTGAATGGCTGGGCCTAGAGAGGACCTGCTGTAGTGTTGTTGCCCTTAACTTGCTGCTCAGCTCCTTGGAGCCAGCGCTAGAGGAACAGGTTCGGGCAAATATGATCCGTGGCTGCCTAAACAGTGTCATGACCCTGCTGCCTGAGCCCGAGGGAGAAGATGGTGGCTGCCAAGAGGTATCCCCGTGCCTTGTGTCTGTGTCTGAGAGGGCAGCGGGAGGGCTACCATGGGCGGCAGGGTCACTGATAGGGCTGGGCGGCCTGGCTCTCCTTTCAGTCGCTGTATCTGGACACGATGCATGCCCTTGAGGATTTGCTGACAAGCCTCCTACAGCGGAACATGACCCCCCAGGGCCTGCAGGTCATGGTTGAGGTGTGAGGGGTGTGTGCTGTTGTGGGGGTGGAGGGGGGAGAGCTCCCCCTGGCTGCTGGCTCCCACCTGGTTCTCCTGGCCACCTCTTCCCATGGAGGCACCACAGGGACTGTTTGGTGCTCTCTGCAGTCGGGGGCGGGGGGAGTTTGTGGGCAGGCAGGCAGCATCCCCTCCTGCCTGGGTAGGCATGCATATAGGGGAGGCCCCAACCCTGGCAGGGCCTCTGGAGACTGTTCTCTCCTCCCTACATTGCATGGTGTGGGGATGGAGGAATCCCATGGATGCCTGCGGGCTCCTCACTGTCTAGAGGCTATGGGGATGACAGAATGGGAAGGTTGTGGCTGTGCTGCAGCTCCTTCTCACTCTTCTCAGCACTGTAGTGACTGGAGTGGGGCTGAACCCTATTTCTAGGAACACGTCCTTCTAGCCAAGATGGGCTCTACCCTGTGCCTCCGCAATATGGCTGGCCTTGGGGCTACTGGCCTGGGTTGTGTCTCCTTACCATATTGGAGGATAGAGTGGCAGGGCCAGGGAGCTGCAGCAGGCCCTGAGGTTGGAGCCACTCGGTCCCCTGCTTGGTCCCCTGCAGCCTGGGAAGGGTGGTCTGGCAGGGACACTGAGCTGGCCTATAGCGCATGGGCTCCTGCTCTTCTGGGCTGCCACAGGAGTGGCGCCTGTGTGAAGCCCCCTCTTCCCCAGCACCTGAGCCCATGGATCAAGTCCCCGAGGGGCCACGAGCGGGCACGGGCTCTTAGCCTGAGTGCCTGCCTGCTACGGTACTTCCTGGAACACCTGCACGTCAGCGTGAGTACCTGGGCCACTGGCCTGTGCTATGGCTACCCTGCTCCTAGCCTTGTCCCCACTCCTGTGTCCCTTAGCCTGGGAGCTGCTGCATGTGGCCCCCATGTCCCAGAGCACCCAGCGGTCTTTTTGGCCTTCCTCTGGCTGCTCCTCCAGCTCATGCCACGTGTCCCCTGGAGACATGGATCTAAAACTTGTCGGGGCCAGGAGTTGTCCCAGGTTGACCACTCAGAGTTGAATTAGATGGTACCCTTGCCCTCGGGGACCCACCCATTAGCCAGGATGAACATGTACCCTTCATCTTCAGAGTTTTCCTGTTAAGATTGATGCTTAATTTGGTTGGCAATACTTACTTTTTGTCATGTTCCAGAATGATCTATTTGTTTTCATAAGGACTTTTATCAGGAACAGATATCAGATTTTGCCAAGTACCTTTTTGTCACCTATCAGGATTATTTTAGGCTTTTTCTCTTGGTAGATTTTTTTTTCAAATGCACCAAAATTTTCTTTTTTATATGGCCAAATCTGGTATGTTTCTTGATGGCTTTCACCTTTCATGTGTACTCAGATGGCTTTCCCACTTATCTGCTTTCCTGGTCTGTGTTTTACATAACCCTGGTCTGGCTGGAGTTTACCTTGGTACGTGGTGTGACATACATCTAACCTCACTGAGAACAGCAGCTAGTTACCTCACAGTCTTCTATCCAACATTCCAGCCTTTCCCTCCTGATTTGTAATTCTTTTTCATCAGTGGCGACTTTGGGCATGAGGAGTTTCAGTCGTACCAAGGTAGATGCCAGGTTTCCATCTGATAGGAGCAGCCGAGTCCGGGAGCCTGTGCAAGGGCAGGGTGGGAGTGCTTCCCAGGAAGGCCTCGCATGTGGGGGCTGAGAGGGAACAGGTGGAGGTAGGAGGACAGGTGTGTGTGCTGGGGAGGGAGGTGGAGAACTGATGTCCTGAGGCCAGGAAGTGGGAAGAAGGCTGTTTGCTAAGAGGGTGGGAGAGTAGAAAGGCTCTGAGAGGACTGGGACCAGGTAGAGCTAGAGGGGGTCTTGGGTAGCTCCTCTTCTCACCCCAGGGGCTTGCCTTCTGAGGAGGGAACTTCCCAAGGGTATCAGCTGAGTCAGCAGGTCCCTGTGCCTCCTCCCCATCACATTCTGTCTCCCTGCTGCCCATTGGGTGGGGAGACCCTTCCTCACCCCGAGTGTCCCTCTACCTGCACAAAGCTGTGACCAGTGTCTGCCACAGTTTTTTCCTCCTCCGCTTAAGGCCCCAGGTAGACAAGGTGTGGTCAGAAGTAAGCTGAACAAAGCCTATCCTGGGGAAGGGAAGGGGAAGAAAGAGCTTGCTGGGGCTGTGTTGGCTACAGGAAGGGCCCAGGGCTGCATGGACACTGGCTGCCCTCCTGGCCACACTCCAGCCCTCTGTGGGTCAGGATGGCATAGGTGACACCTGCCCACCCCCCACATTCCCACAGCCCAGCCCCCCCTGGCCTTCTTCCCCAGGCCCTGGTGCCCTTCCACAACCTGGGCCTCCTCATCGGCCTCTTCTCCCCACGGTGTGCGGACCTGTGGCCAGCCACCCGACAGGAGTCTGTGGGCTGCGTCTACTCCCTGCTCTATCTTCAGCTGGGCTACGAGGGTGAGCCCCTGCTGGGGGTGCGGGGGCTATGGTCGGGCAGAGGTACCAGGAGGGATTGAGATGTGGAGTCTGGGCTGTGGGATAACCAGGGAGGGCTTTAGCACAACTGTGCATTCCTCCTGCCTCCTAGGCTTCTCCCGGGACTACCGTGACGATGTGGCAGAGCGACTCCTCACTCTCAAGGATGGCCTTGTGAATCCTGACCCCACTATTCTCTTTCACACCTGCAACAGCATAGCCCAGGTACCTGCCAGGGCATCTGTAACTGGCACTGTCTAGAGCTAAAAGGGACTTTCGAGGTGTAACCTGGCCTCTCCTAGGTTCTCTAGGGGCCACCCAGGACCAGTGGGCACAGGGAACAGAGCTGGGTGCAGGGGCAGGCTTCATTCAGAGAATTAGCTATCTGATGCCACGCCTGATCTGTGTTGCCCCCATCATCCATACTACCATCTGCGGGGCAGTGCACATGAAAGATAAAGGTGCTCTTAATGTTGAGGCCTTGGCAGAGGCCAGGGAAGGAATGTGGTACACAAGGTCGGCCTCCCAACCTGCTCACTGAAGATGTGAGTTTCTTCGGGGACCACTCTCTGCCATGCTTGTGTTTACAGGCCGTACTTGTGTTTGCTCTGGGCTCATGTCTGTCTGAAAGCCACAAGGGGGTCTGGAGGCATTACCTGCAGGGTGCTGTGGGCTCTGACTTTCCTGCCAAGGGGCCGGGGGTAGGCCCTGCCTTTGACTCCAGCTGGTCAAAGTGCTTTGTCCACTGCAGTCTGGAGGGAGCCTCTGTGCCCTCTCCTTCTGCACTCTCTGGCTCCAGGCTGGCTCTGGGTCCTGCATCCACCCTGAGCTTCCCGGCCTCTTCCCACCTATGCCTACCTGGCTTCCACTGAGACCCAGCAGGGCTCCAAGAGAATGAGAAAGCAGCCCTTCCCTCGGTGTATGCTCTTGCAGGCCACCAAGCTAGGGCATTGCTATTCTTCCATTTGGCACCTGGGAATGGTCTTTCAGGGTCCAGAGGCTTTGTCTCCTGCCCAAGGAAGAAGGAAGGGCTCACCAGGGCCCTCTCTAGGGTGGGAACTCTATTGCTGGGAGACAGAGACCCGGTGCTGGGCCAGTTGATGTGGAGCGGAGGCTTTGTGGTCTTGGGGTCAGACCTCTTGGCTATTTAATCACTTTTATGCTTTTATGGCTTCTTTGTACATAGTTTTGTATTTTTCCTTAACCTTCATGCTGCTTTATTGGCTTTAGCTTTTGGCAGTCTATATCAAGCTAAAGGGAGAAGGAAAAGGGTTTGTGTCCGTTGCTGAGCTGTGGGAGAGCTGAGGGTCCTTTGGGGCTTCAGTGACTGGGGCTTCAGTGACTGGGCCTTCAGGTGGGACAAGGTGCCCATCTACCCTTGAGATGTCTGTGTTCTAGAGAGCTCCAGGGCGGGTGCACCAACAGACCATGCCCTGTCTACCTCACTGGTCAGAAGGAGCCCCCTAGGAGGGCACTGTGACCCCAGTCCTATAGCTGCCTAGGGGTCACCTTCCAGGAGCCCATGCAAGCTCCAGTCTGCCCTGGCAGACACTGGGGAATGAGCCTTTGCTCCCCATAGAGCCACAGTTGCACTTGGAGCTCATGAAAGGTACAAGGCAGAGAAGGCTAGGGAGGGGCATGAGAAGGGGAAATGACTTCTCATCCAGTTTGAATCCCTGAGATTTGATGTTTGAAAGGAGTGACATTCGGGGGTACTGCCCTTGCCCTCTTTGATCTTCTGACTCCACTGCTCTCCTAGATTATTGCCAAGCGCCTCCCGCCAGACCAGCTCATCAGCTTCTTGCTAACCATGTTTGAGGGCCTGGGAGACCCTGACAAGAACTGTTCCCGAGCAGCCACGGTCATGATCAACTGCCTGCTACAAGAGAGGGGTGGTGCACTCCTGGAGAAGGTGAGGGCCGGTTGGAGTGGGTTGGAACAGGAACCAGGTGGGGCATGGGCGGAGTCAGCAGGCAGGGGGCAGGGTTGGGTGAGGCTGGCCCTGGCCTATCCTGGACTCCCCTGCTGGGCTGTCCTCAGGTTTGACCCTGATTTCTCTGCCGTCTTTCCCTGCAGGGCCATATGGACAAATCTTTTTCCTACGTCTAAATACAGAGGTTAGAATTTGGCAAGGGCAACTGCTAAGAGATTACGGAGGAAAAAAGAAAATACAAGTGTTATTATTTATTGAGTTGGCGCTAGCTGAGCTCCCTGTGTGCATTACTGGCAAGGGCACAGATGCAGAGGGTCACCCATGTTCCCAGGAGGCTTCCCAGGAATGAAACTCCAGGGTTCCACACTGGACTGGGCCCCCAAGAGATGGTGTCCTGGATGCTGTCTTATACAGCCTCCATGTGACTGTTGTCAAATGTGCACTGGCACCAACTCTATAACAGACACAAGTGAAGTGATGGCTGAAATGCATGTCCCTGTGGCCAGGTCCTTTTGGGTGTGACAGACTCCTATGGTCCAGCTGGCTGCTAGAATGTTTGCTCACGAGTCCTCGAGAGGCTAATGACCCAGGTCTCTCAGTCTGCAGAGTGAATTTTTAATCTCTGTACTGAAACAAAGCATATAAGCAGAGAAGTGGAGGTGTTAGGAGGTTGCATAGACATCCATAAGCAGAGCAACCCACCACCTCCCCAGCCTCTTGTCTCCCCCACCCAGCTAACATCCCACAGGCCACTACAGTGCAGATGACTGGGGCCTGGTTGGTATTAACACATGTGATCATCCACGCTATTGCTGTGCTTGCCCATCGCTCATTCTGAGTCACAAGTATGTCATTTTTGTTCAACCATGTGCCTCCGTCAGTACTTAGGCAGTTCCCACTTGGGGCTGTCACAGGGTCTGGGTCCTTTGGACCTGAAGGCATGTTTCAGTTGGGGACACACCTGGGAAAGCAACTGGTGCTTGAAGGATGAATCCTTGTCCGGTGGCCACTTTCCCCCACCCCACCAGAGCATATGAGGCTCCAGCATTCCATGGTCTTGTTGAATGCTGTTTCCTGTTCTTTTCAAATGGGTGTGTATGATGGCTTCATGATAGAGTTTGATTTGCATTTATCAGTGACATATGTTTAGTAGCTACTCAGATGTCTTATTTTGTGAGAATACCAGTCTTTTGCTCATTTTTCTTTTGGATAGTCTGCTTTTCTTAATGATTTGCAAGAGTGCTTTATATATTCTGGATATAATTTCTCTACTGGAGAATTGAAAGAAAAAAAAAGGAGTGTGTCAATGGAAGGCTCTTTGTCAAGGGAGCTGCCCTTATGTGGCTCCTAGAGGGGTAGTTCCCAGTGCCACTGAGAAGAGACTGAGGGTGTAGATGCTGGCATTGGGACCTGGGAGAAAAGTGAAGCAGAAGAGTGAAGGAGGGGCACAGTGTGACAGGCAGGGCTTGCCATGTGAAGGTTTTGGGTTTAATGTGCAGGCATTGGGGTTCCCAGGTCAGGTCTGAGGGCAGTAAGGTCCCCTGGTGCTCTGTGCAGATGGCAGGAGAACAACTGATTGAAGGTGGTGGCCACTGGGTGTTGTCTCGCCCTGTTGCCCAGGCTCATAGCTCACTACAGTCTTGAACTCCTGGACTTAAGTGATCCTCCAGTCTCATCTTCCCAAGTAGCTGGGACTACAGGCATGCACCACCAAAATTAGACCTGGCTAATTTTTAAATTTTTTTTTTTTTTGAGTCGGAGTCTCCCTCTGTCGCCCAGACTGGAGTGCAGTGGCCGCTCCCGGCCACCGCAGCCTCGACCCGCTGAGCTCCAGCGATCCTTCCGCCTCAGCCTTCCGAGTAGCCAGAATTACAGGCATGCGCTACCACGCCCGGCTGATTTTTTGATTTATTGTAGAGATGAGGTCTCACTGCCCAGGCGGATCTCGAACCCGCGGGCTCAGGCAATCCACTCACCTCAGCTTCCCAAAGGTGCGGGATTACAGGCTGAGCCACCGAGCCCGGCTAACTTTTAAATTTTTTTAGAGATGAGGTCTCACTATATTGTCAAGGCTGCTATGCTTAATTTTTTTTTTTTGAGAAACTGCCATATTGTTTTCCATAGAAATCATAACCATTTATATTCCCACCAGCAATGAATAAAGGTTCCAATTTGTCCACATCCTTACCAACACTTACTTTCTATTTTGTTTTTTGGGGGGAGGGGGTTGAGCCAGTCTTACTGTTTCACCCAGGCAGGAGTGCAGTGGCACACTCACAGCCACTGTAGCCTCAACCTGCTGGGCTTAGGTGATCCTTCCACCTCAGACTTCCAAGTAGCTGGAACTACAGGCATGCGCCACCATGCCTGACTAATTTTTCTTGATTTATTGTAGAGATGAAGACTCGCCATGTTGCCCAGGCTGGTCTTGACCTGTGAGGTCAGGCAATCCTCTTGCTTCTGCCTCCCAAAGTGCTGAGATTATAGGCGTGAGCCACCATGCCCAGCTTCTATTTTTTTTTAATAGTGATCATCCTAATGGTGTGAGGCAATATGTCATTGTGGTTTTAATTTGCATTTGTCTGGTGATTAGTGATATCGAGTGTCTTTTCATATGTTGTTTTTGGGGTGGGAGAGCATTGGAATATCTTCTTTGGAGAAATGTCTATTCAAGTCTATTTTATAATCAGGTTATTTGATGTTTTTGTTGTTGTAGGAGTTTCTTTGTATATTCTGGACATTAATCTCTTAGGAGATACATGATTTTCATATATATTCTCCATTCTGTAGGTTGCCTTTTCATGTTGTAGATTTGTCCTCCTTTGGTGCACAAAAGTTTTTATGTTTGACATAGTCTCACTTATCTGTTTTTTGTTGTTGCCTGTGCTTTCAGTGTCGTGTCCAAGAAATCACTGCCAGACCCATGATCATGGTGGTTTTGCCCTGTGTTTCCTTCTAGGGGTTTATAGTTTTGGGTTCCCCGCACCTCTCTGTGGGACCAACATAGTGGCTGGTCACTGGGTTCTGCTACATTTTGCACAGCAGATGTTTTTGGCTCGGGTATAATACACAACACTCAACACAGCCCAGCCTGGGAAGTGGCATTGCTGATCCCAGGCTGAGATTTTGTGCAGGCCCGTAACATAGCATCTCAGCCACACCTGTAACTTGGTACACTAGTATCATGTACCCACTGGAACTTGACAAGTCTCCATTTTCTTCCCTGAGAGACCCGGGCAGGGAGATCTATTTGAGACAAGAGGATGCTGTTGAACTTTGAATTCCTCTGATAGCAGGTGACATGTGACCTCCCCCAACACAAGATGACCATGAAGTAGAGCAAGAGGGCAAGATGGGAGAACAACAGCAGTCTTCTGACACTGGGTGTGTCAGATGGAGAAGGGTCTTCCATGGGCTAAAGAGGATGTGCAGGGGAGGCCAAGAAAACAAAAGGACGGAAGAAATTCCATTGGAAACAGATAGGTAGGAATGGAAAATGGAACTGCCACTGGGGAAACAGTCTGAAAGTTCCTCAGAAAGCTAAACACAGAGTTACCACATGACCCAGCAATTTCACTCCTAGGCATATGCCTGAAAGAACTGAAAATGTGTTCGCACAGTAACTTGTATACAGACATTCATAACAGCATTATTCATAACATCTGGAAATTAGGAACAGCCCAAATGTCCATCAGTTGTGAATAAATTAAGAAAATGTGGTCTATCCATATAACAGAATATTATTTAGCCATATAAAGGAATATGTTTTCAAGATTCATCCACATTGGAGCATGAAGACATGTTCAATGGGAAAAAAACAGACACAAAAAGCCACAGTTATATGATCCCATTTATATGAAATGTTCAGAATAGGCAAATCCCCAGAGACAGAAAGTAAAGTAAGGTAACCAAGGGCTGGAGAACGACTGCTAGTGGAGATGGGGTTTCTTTTTGAGGAGATGAAAATATTCTAAAATTGACCATGGTGTCAGTTGCACGAGTCTGTGAATGTACCAAAATCATGGAACTATACACTCACGATGGGTATACTGTAAGGTGTCAAGATTACATCTCAGCCGGGCTCGGTGGCTCAGCCTGTAATCCCGCGCCTTTGGGAGGCTGAGGTGAGTGGATTACCTGAGCCTGCGGGTTTGAGACCCACCTGGGCAACGAGACCTCATCTCTACAATAAATCAAAAAATCAGCTGGACGTGGTAGCGCACACCTGTAGTTCCAGCTACTTGGAAGGCTGAGGCGGAAGGATCGCCGGAGCCCAGCAGGTCGAGGCTGCGATGGCCGGGAGCGGCCACTGCACTCCAGTCTGGGTGACAGAGTGAGACTCCAACTCAAAAAAAAAAAAAAGATTACATCTCAGCAAAGCTACTGTGAACAAATGATCCAGATCAAGCATGTCAGAAAGGGAAAGGACCCTCTGCAACGGCCTGCTGTGAAGGGAGAAGCAACAGTCCAGGGGCTGATGGAAGAGCCTGGAAGATGTGGGATGGGACTGAAACTAACACAGCCAGCAGCTAGAATGCAGACCCTTGTCCTGGGACCACATGGACTTTGGAAGCAGAGCCTGCTCAGACCTGGAGTGTGAGAGGTGACACTCAGGAATTCTAAGTCAAGAAATTAATGTGGAGCTGGGTGCAGTGGCTTACACCTATAATCTGAGCATTTTGGGAGGCCGAGGTGAGAGGACTGCCTGAACCCGCTGGTCAAGACCAGCCCAGGCAACTTGATGAGACCTCATCTCTACAATAAATCAAGAAAAATTAGCCAGGCATGGTGACGCGCGCCTATAGTTCCAACTACTTGGAAGGCTGAGGCAGAAGGATCTTGAGCCCAGTAGGTCGAGGCTGCAATGGGGTGAGGATGTTACTGCCCTCCAGCCTGGACAACAGAGTGAGAATCTGACTTAAAAAAAAAAAGAAAGAAATTGTGTGGAAACCCACCCTCCACACCTAGGGCACCCAGACACTGTTTCCAAAGTTCATGAAAAGTAGAGATTCAAGTGCTTATACACACCAATAGGTTCTATAAAAATATGTATTAGTGAAGAAAATATTAGATAAAATAAATAAACCCATTGAAGCAATCAAAAAGAAACTTGTCTCTGATAAGACAAGTCATAGGAAGAATCAATGTCCATGAAAGAAAAATACAAACTGAAAGAGGGGAAACAATACGCACTTAAGAGAGCTGAAAAATAACAAAGTATATCCATGAGCAACTGTGTTCCAAAAAACACTTGAAAAGCTACCCTGAAATCAGTAGGTTTCTGGAAAATATAAAAATACCAACATTAATACAAGGGAGCTGGGAAAGTCCACTGGACCCATAGCTATTAAGGTGGTTGAAGTAGTTGCTCCTGGCATCCACTGGCAGTCACCCAAGCCTACACATCTTCAGAGACATTGCTTACCCCATGCCGAGAAGCCCTGGGGCCCACACACCACTCAGGAGGATGGAGAGGCGGGGTCAGCCCAGCCGTGGCTCAGAGGACATCACATCACAGTTGGGTCCACCATGCCAAGACCCCAGCCCTGGTTTTGCAGCAAGCCTGTCTGTGAAGGTCACCACCCTGAAGGATTGAGGAGCAAGGCTTGGTACAGAAAAGCTTTACTCAAGATTCAACACCTCCTTCCTGTCAAAACTTTCCCAAAGCCAGGAATACAAAGGAAACCATGTGACATGCAACAGGCAGCTTCCATAGATTTGGAAGCTGTCTTGTCAGGGGGACACAACTGGTCCAGGACAAGGGGCAGGCAGGCAGAATGTAGAGATAAAAGCAGAGAAACATGTCATCATAACATAGCTGCTGGCGTAAGTGAGCTGCGAATCATGAGTTGGGTAGTTACCTTTCTACATGTGAGGTCTTTGAATGAAAGTGTCAGCAGGTTTACAGCTCCTTTGAGAACAGCAGTGACCAAAAGGGAGCTGTCCTGTGTTTTTGCGGCCCACTCTGAGCCACGCCTCTTGCATCCCACCCCTTGTGTACCCCACACCATGCATGGCTCCACATGAGCAGACGTGGACCTGACCTGTGAGTTTCCTCTGTTGGAGTCTCTCCTAGCCCTGCCCGCTATTGCTCTTTGAACTTCCTTGTTTGCCACAACTAGTCCCTTCTCACCTTTCCAATTGTCAGGCCTTCTGGCAGGTCCCTGGCCATGGCCAGGAAGTGGGACTCTAGCCCTGGCCTGAGAACCCCAGAGTGGGTAAAGCCCACAATGTCAGCCACCCCCTTGGGTTGAGGCAAGCCTGACCCCACAGCTCGTTTTGTCTGTTTTTATCCCAGACCATGGTATTTTCCAGCTCTGTGGTCTTGGCAATGGGGGCTCACCATGGATGGGGGTGAAGAGGAGAATCCCAGACCAGTAGCTACCATGGGTGGGTGTCCCTCCATAATGAGTCCATGCCCAGAGTAGGGGTCACATGCTGTGCTCCTGCTGGACCTGGGCTGGGCCTGGGGATTCCAGGCCTGGGGATTCTACTCCTGCCCACCTTCCCCGATGTTCCAGTAACCTGCTTTCTGGAGCAGCGGGACGCTTGTAAATTCGCAACCCACCACCCCCAGGTCCCATCCCTCCCTCTCTCAGGCCCAGCTCCAGCCTCACTATGGGAATCTGTTCCCCTTTCTCTGTTCTCCCTGATCCCCAGCACAACTTCCCATACAGGACAATCAGTAGCACATGTGAGTCCTGCCTCCAGCAGCCAGAGCCTGGGTCTTTCTGCCCAGGGAGCCCTTGGACTTGGACCAAACAGGTGTGCTGTGGGGTGTGAGGGTCTGTTGGATTCTTTTGGCTCCATACTCACCCTAGCAGCTCTCCCCACCACGCTCCATACCAGCCTCAGCCCATATGTGCCCGTGGCACCTCCACTATCCAGGGGCACTGGCTGCTTTCCAAGTGGGATCCAGGTCCTTGTTCTGATTCTTTGGCTTCTTGTCCGCTCCCTCAGGCTGCAACCAGCAGTGAGGAACTCTAAATCTCACAAGTGACTTCTGTATGGCCCCATCCCCTCAGGTCTGGTAGGGGTGTGTGCCCAGGGTTGCTCCCACACGTGGCCTGACTGCCACTCCCTGTCCATCCACAGGTGCCTGAGATTGTGATTGTGCTGCGTTCCAAGCTGCAGGAGACCCAGGGGGAGCACGTCCTGCCAGCCGCCCAACACAGCATATACCTCCTGGCATCCCAGCACTGTGCAGCTGTGGTGTCCAGCCTCCTGGGCAGCCCCCTGCCCTTCGACAGGTACCCAACTTGGCCCAGACCCCAGGCTCCTGAGTCCCTCCTGCTGCAGTGATGCTACCCCTGAACTCTCTACTTGCCTCTGCACATCCCCGTGGCTCTGGGCCCTACAGACAGACAGTCACACAGAGACCGGCCCAGCCTCTCAGGCACCTGTGGGGGCCGTTCCTCTCCAAGTGTCTCAGATCCCCACAGAGGCCCTCCTTGTGCTGGCTGGGCTGGGCTCTGCAAAGCTCCCCACAGAGGGGTCACTATCTCTGTCCTCCTCCTCTGAGGCCCCAAAGATGACTGACTAGTTCCCTGTTGGCCCCAGTTTTAGCAGATGCTGGAGGCTGACCCTCACTCTGTGTCTCCACTCCAGTTTTCCCCGGGCTTGTTCCCTGCAGAGCATCCACCATCACCTGTGAGCAGACCCTCAGGATCATGCCTGCTCTGAGCCCCCTCCAGGCACCCAGAAACTACCCCCATTTTTACCATACATCAGTGTGTCCTCCCAAATTCACACCTTCCAGCTCCCAAAAGGCAGGGCCTGTCCTCCCATCTGCTACACCACTGGGGTCACCCTTCTTCACCGAGGCCTCTGGAGCATGGCCCTGCTGGCCCTGCCTTTCTTTGCCGTCCCAGTTGTAGACAGAGGCTGGCCAGGGCACCAGTTGCCTGTGACCTCCTAGAGACCCCAGTGCTGACCAAGGTGCTACAGCTGCCTTGATAATGCAGTTTTTTGTTGTGTCTCACCCTTCACTCCTGTCAGCTTTTGTCTGTGCTATTAATTGCATATTAAAATGCTTTGATGCTGTGCTATTAATTGCATGTTAAAATGCCTGTTCCTCCTAGTGAGGGGTATCTGTTGGTATCAGGAAATGCTCTTCCTCAGCAGTGGTGCCTTTTACAATGAGGTACATTTGTCTGGTCCTGCTCTGTCCTGATACCGTTGACTTTTCTGTGTCTTTGTGTTTTAGATATGTTCCCTTTAATTAGTAAATAGCTACATTTTGGTACTGATACAGTGGGTTTAAATTCATTGTCTTATTTTTTGCCTTCTTTTTTTCCCCTCATCTGTTCTATTGTTGTTTTTTAAAAATCTTCTTTCTCGTCTTTTTTCTTTGTCTTACCACTTCATTTTTTTCTACTCAGTTTGGAAATTCTGCACTCTGCCTCTTTTTTTGTAGTGTTTGCCCCTAAATATGACTACATGTGTCATAGAGAGAGTCCAATACAACCCCGTGAGACCTCTTAATTTATATAGAGCTGCATCTGAAGTTTGGGTCTGGCGGGGATGTTGGGTGCCTGCATCCATCATTACTGTTACTCTTTGATGCAGCCAACATTTAGTTAAGTTTCCCACATATTTGCCACTCTATTTGCTCTTTACTTGCTCTATTTCATCTTCTGTAAAGGTACGACCTACACAGAGGGTATGCATGTCATCACCAGGCCCTACATGGACTTCCCAGATCGAGGTGGAGGAGGTGTCCAGTTTCCAGTAGGCTCCCGTGTCCCCCTCAGTCCCCTGAAAGGTCACTGCTGCCTGACTACTGTCACCGAGGATAGTTTTGCCTGATCACGCATTTTGTGTACATAGATCATCCGAATTCTCGCCTGGCTTCTTTACATGGCATGCAGTGTTTGAGACACATTGTGTTCTTTCTTTTTCATTGCTGTGTAGTGTGGCCGTGTATACTACACGATTTATTTATTTCCAGGTGGACATTTGAGTTGCTTCTGGTTTGGGACTCTTAGAAATGACAATGCTTTGCCTACTTGCATTCCTGTAGGTGTCATTTGGTGGATAGGGGACTCATTTCTCTCTCAGACATATAGGAGTGGAACTGCTGTAGGCCAGGGGTTAACAAACAGCAGCCGTAGGCCATATCTGGCTTGCCACCTGTTTTTGTACACCCTGTGAGCTAAGAATGGATTCCACATTTACAAATGGTTGGAAAAAAGACCAAAAGAATAATATTTCATGACATGTGAAAATGAAATGAAATTCAAATTTTAGTGTCCATAAGTAAAATCTTGTTGGAACATCCACGTCCACTCACTTCCACATTGTCTATGGCTACTTTCCCACTACAGTGGCAGATTTGACCAGTTGCAACAAAGACCACATGGTCCACAGAGCCTAGACTTACTGTCTGGCCCTTTCAGAAGAAGTTTGCTGACCCAGCCCTGGGTAGGTTGGCTTGGCTCTCTTATGAGGCTGAACACCTACCCAGGATGGCTAGGCTTGTGTACTGGTGGGTGTGTGCATTTGTCTGCATTTATTGCCAAGTTCGTTGCTCATCTTGCATCTCAGCCCTCTTCACTTCCCTGCTACCTGAAGTATGTCTTCCAGAATTTCTTTGATGAGGATTGGTTAATGATTAACTTTCCATTTTTGTTTACCGGAGAATGTCTCTATTTGGCCGTTCCTCATGAATATTATTTCTGTAGAGTTTGTAATTTTAATTTGGCAGTATTTTCTTCAGTGCATATGAGATAATGCATCATTTTCTGGTTCTCA
Source organism: Cephalopachus bancanus (assembly GCA_027257055.1). Taxonomy (NCBI): domain Eukaryota; kingdom Metazoa; phylum Chordata; class Mammalia; order Primates; family Tarsiidae; genus Cephalopachus; species Cephalopachus bancanus. The sequence continues at coordinate 1,490,258 of JAPVLO010000295.1, forward strand.
TCATTACTCTTGAGAAACTGATACCAGTCTAACTAGTACTATCTTTGTGAAGGAAGCTACTTCTTCATTGTTGGTGTTCTGCAGGTGGGAATTTCTTTCTTTTTTTTAAAGCAGGATTTATTGAGAGGACAGAAAAGCTCCCCCATGGTGGGAGGGGACCCAAAGGGGGTACCTGGAGCTTTCTTTTAATTTGTTCTTCTATGTAGCTGCTGGGCTTCCTGAGTCTGTATGTTAATATCTTTCATTGGTTCTGATAAATTCCCAGCCATTTCAGATATTCTCTTCCTCTGCTTCTGGGACACCAACTGAATGTATGCTAGACCTTTTCATTCCATCCTCCACATCTTATTCTGTTTTCTGAATTCCCACCTTGTTCTTTCTTTGTGCTGGGTTTTGAGTAATTTCTTTATCTTCCAATTTTGTTTCTATTTTTTTATTGTAACAAGGCTAGCACCAAATATGTCCACTGAGTGTATTAGTGTCTCATATCCGAAAGGGCTATTTGGTTCTCTTTTATTTTTATTTTATTTTTTTGAGTTGGAGTCTTACTCTGTCACTCAGGATGTAGTGCAGTGGCAGGCTCACGGCCACTGCAGCCTTGACCTGCTGGGCTCTGGTGATCCTTCTGCCTTAGTCTTCCAAGTAGCTGGAATTACAGGCATGTGCCACCACGCATGGCTAATTTTTTGATTTATTGTAGAGATGAGGTCTCACCAAGTTGCCTAGGTTGGTCTTGAACCTGTGGGCTCAGAAAATCCTTTCACCTCAGCCTCCCAAAGTACTGAGATTATAGGCACAAGCCACTGCATCCAGCCTGGTTCTCTTTGAAATTTGCTGTTTCTGTTTTTATTATTATATTTTAGTGACAAGGTCTTGCTCTGTCACCCAGGCTAGAGTGCAGTGGTGTGATCATAGTTCACTGCAGCCTCAAACTCTTGGGTTCAAGATATTCCCACCTCAGCCTCCCAAGTAGCTGAGACTACAGGCATGTGCCACACCTGGCTACAATTAAAAAAAAAAAAATAGAGATAGGGTCTTGCTATGTTGCCCAGGCTGGTCTCAAACTCCTGGCCTCAAGCAATCTTCCTGCCTTGGTCTCTCAAAGTACTGGGATTATAGGTGTCAGCCACCACACCTGGCCTGTTGGGTTGATGTATAAGTTCATAGCATTTTTCTTACCCATGGAATGCAAATGTTGCATAGAAATTGGTCACAGTTCATCACATTTGCCAATTCTCGGGTTGATTGTGTGGATCATTGTGGATTAAAGCATTTAAATAGTCTTCATCAAAGCCAGGTGATTTTCCTGAATGTGGAGAATCACTCAGATCACAGTGGCCCTCTTTGAAACTACAAAACCATATTCTTGCCATGCTTTCTCTGATGGGATTCTCTCTGTACACGGCATAAATGTTTCAAGCCACCTTTGCTGTCTTTACTTCTTTGTGAAACTCAAACAGAAGTATATGTCAGAAGTGTCCGATTTTTTCCACTTGACACACCTTCTTTAGCTCACAAATTGCACTAACTTTCTTCAAATCTGCAAAATGCAAGGCATATTCACAAGCACAACATTGTCACTCCAAATGACAAACGATAAATTCCCAACACCGAAGTGCTGCCATGCCAAAAACAAATGCTATGAACTTTATGCATCAACCTAATCTATTTTTAGAATTTCCAGTTCCCATTAGATATTTTGAAGTTTGTCTGTGAACACGGAGCATAGCTGCCTCACAGGGTGTCTACCATCAGTGACATCTGAGTGGCCTTCCTTTGTGGCCTGATTTCCTTGTGTGCCAAGTTCTCTTTGACCATGTGCTGCTCCTGAGGCCTGGGACATATGCTGCTTCTTCCAAAGAAGCTTAGTGTTTGCTCCTAGCAGCTTCCCAGGCCTTTTCCCCTACCATCCCTGCCTCAGATCCTCCATGTACAGGCCCAGATTTTTCCCCTCAGACCCCCAGGTGTCAGATGTAGGAGTAAACTCAAATTTGAGGTCAGGAGGCCGTTTTCCCTTTGGCTGCAGCTGAGTATGGTGGGCATGACTGAGCATTGTGAAGCCTGAGTCCTCGGCACCAAGTAGGTGGTAGGCAAGGACACCTGGCGCAGGTGTCAGTGGTGCTGTGGCCAGCAGTGGCCTTGAGGTGACCCTCCTCCTGCCCTGTTCCAGCCACACCTGCACACTGTGGCGGGCACTGGCCGTGGAGCCCAGCCTCACCACCCGGGTCCTAGAGCTGCTCCTGGAGAAGATAAGCAAAGATGTGCCATTCAAAGAAAGCCGGGCCTTCCTGCTGGGCAGTGCTCCTGACCGTGTGGCCACACTGCTGCCCCTCTCGGTGAGTGGGGACTCCAGGAGCCACCTCAACACACTGTTCCCAGGTGCCTGTGCTCCAGGGTGAGGCACCCCCATGAAGCAACCTGGGCACCACCTCCCGGGCACCTGGTGACTGCATGGGGTCTGGGAGCTCTAAGCACAGGCTCATAAAGGCCTCACAGGTGTTGGCCCCCAAGGGAGACCACTTCATGTTTTATCCTGTGGGGAGAGGGGGTGGAACAGCTTGGCAGTGTTTTACGCAGTAAAGCAGTAAAGCAGCTGTGAGAATTTCTTCCTCCTCCCTTCTGAGGAACTAAGAACAGATGGTCTGAGGCCCATCCCCATAAAGGCCAAACTGCCCCTCTGTCTCTGCCTCCTGTCCTCAAGGGCCGAGCTGCACAGGGGCACACCTCATCCAGTCCTCCTACTCTTCCCTGGGGTTTCACAACCTCCATTGCACACAGTGCATGCTAAGAGAGGCATGGACTTGTTTGGGTCCTGGGGTGCATGGCCTAGATTTTGCAGTGGCCCAGAGGAGGACGGCCCTTTGCTGGCTTCTCCCCCAGGCCACCTGTGCATTGTACGAGGTCGTGTCTGCTCCAGCATCGGGGCCTGCAGTGCATGAGCTCTATCCCCAGCTGTTTGTGGCACTTCTGTTGCGCATCAGCTGCACCATGGGTGTCCAGCTGCCCCGGAACCTGCAGGCCAGGGAGAGGAGGGGCACCAGCCCAGCCCTGTTCACCAGAAACTTGGAGCCCTGCAGGTAACTGGGTTCTCTCCTCCTGTCTGCAATGCTGGTTTGTAAGCACAGGTGTTTGTATGTGTGTGTGTGTGCACATGTAAGGTGTATATACATGTGTGTGCACATGTAAGGTGGGGAGGGGACAGCACCGACTCTCTAGCTCTGAGGAAAGGGTATGAAGGGCCAGTGGCAGATCTTCTAAATGGTGGGAGCCCAGGGGTGAGTCTGCTCCCAGGGAGCTGGTGCCTTGCCTGGGTGCAGGTCATGTCCACACTTCTCATACTGAAAAGAAGGTCTCCTGTTTGTGGCCTCCCTGGGTTCTCTTCTCGCCTCTGTGTAGGCAGGTCAGCAAGGGGGCAGCTGCAAGTCTGTGTGGCAGTGCAGGCTTCAGGCAGCTGGTGGGGCTTTGTGGGGGAGCTCAGGTAGGATGAGGAAGTTGTCTTTTCTCAGAACATGGAGCTGTGGGGAGTCTTGGATGTGAGCTGGGTCTGACCATGGAACTGTCCTGGCAGAGCAGCCTGGGCTTGTGCTCACAGCCCAATGCAATAGGAGTTGCTGATATGCTCCAGGCCCCCTGAGGGGCTTTCTTCTTCTTCTCTGGCTGTCATTGGAGTTTGGAGTCTGGCAGTCTCTGAGTGGGCTCTGGGTTCTAGGGCAGGAGTACAAAGGATGGGCAAAGTAGAGCCGCATGCTGTCGGTGAGTGTAGAAGCCAGGCCAGGCCTGCCATTCCCGGAGCTTTAGCAGTCTGTGTTTGTCCCCTGCCTACCAGGCCTGGTCTCTGGGGCCATTCCTGGGTTGACATTGTGGCACCTTAGGGTACACACAGATTCCTGGGGCCATAGCATAAGTAGAAGAAGCTGACAACCCGGGCAGGCCTGGCAGTGCCACTTGACCCCCAGGGACCATGAGCCTGACAGGGAGCTCTGGGTGCTACCACCCATCCTTTACTGGGAGGGCTCTGTCCCTCCCAGGTGTCTGGATTTGGGTGTGCACCTCAGCCCAGGATGCATGGGGGGACAGCCTCACTTCACCTTTCCACCACACAGGACTGCTCAGCCACAAGCTGGCTTGTAAACTCCAGTGGAGACGGGCACCAGGGCCTGCTTGGCTCCTTGCAGACTGAGTGGAAAATGTGGATGGGGATGTAATAGCCACTCGTCCTGGGCCTGGCATGCTGGGAATCAGCTCTGTCTACCTGTGAGGTGTGGGGCTGCAGGCCTCACACACCATGCCCAGGTGCCCCTGGGCTGCACACCCTTCAGGCTGGGCCTCTTGCAGAGCCTCGTGGACAGGCCATCAGCCAGTGGATCAGACCCTCACCACATAGACAAGGGAGAGAAACCCTCGTCTAAATTGTTAACCTATCCTTAAGCCAAACATGCACTTCCCCTTAGATTTGTTGTAGCTGGCCACGAATTGCTAAATGCGCCATTTGCAGGCTGGAGTGCAGCCCCTGGTCCAGAGACCTGCAAGGCCTAGTGCAGGATATGGAGATGGTGGGAGAGCTACACTTGAGACAGACCCTGGCTTGAATCACAGGGTCCAGCTGGAATCAGCTGTGGCCCCACAAGTCTTCACTCAGCCTGTGGCTGGCCCAGCCTGCATCCTCTCATGGAGTGCACTGTGAACACCTGACCAGTGACCACAGTGACTGGTGTGGTACTTTGTCTGCATGTGGTCAGTGTTGGCTGCCCCTTATCCAGGGATCCAGGGCTGGAAGCCCCTTGGCATGCAGGCCCTCTGGGCTTGGAGACCAGACCCTCCCCTGACTGGAGCCATGGGACTCCTAGGATACCAAGAGCTGCCTTCTAGTGCTTTCTACCTGGGCAAGGAGCCCCAGAGAAGATGGACTCTATGGATCTTCGTCAAGGGCTGCATTAGCTACTGGCCCAGCTGCTGGTCAGCACCAGATACCCAGACACATCCATGGAGACAGTGTGGGACTGGGAGCAGGCCGCTGGAATCTGGTTCCTGAGCTGTCAGGACTCCTGGGCCCCCTCAGCTCCAGCCCAGCTCTCAGGCTGAGGTCCCTCAGCCCTGCCAATCTGACTGCCCAGAAGCCTCATGGGACCTATCACCGAATCCCAAACACATGCTCCTGTGCCCACCTCACCCTTCTCCCTAGGCCCCATCTGTATGAGGGCCCCACACAGTGTAGCCCAGTAAAGCCTGTGTTTCAGCCTCAGTAGAGCCACTTGCTCCTCCTGGGCCTGCCCTACATCGCAGCATGTACAGCTGTAGCCACTCGCAGTCAACAGAGCCCATCTTGGAAAGAGGACCTGTGGGCCAATGCCTGGCAGTACAGTGGATGCTATTGTCGCAGTCACAGATGTTGCCTCATGGTGGGGCAGCATGCTGCCTGTGGTGTCCACCTGTGGGCCAGGAGCTCATGAGATTATGCCTTGTGGACACAGACGTCCACAGGTCAATGTAGGGCCTGATGTATGAGGCAGCCAGTGGGCAGGAGAGCTACAGAGGGCCCTGCCAGGTGGGCCTGCAGGCTTCAGCTAGGTTCTCTTGCTTAGTCACCTGCCAGCCTTGTCAACATGTAGGATTGGTCAGGGACCTGGCCTGCCATCCCTTTTGGCAGGCCCTGGGGTCTCCTGGGATAGATATGATTGTACAGCTGTGAGTACTCCCAGATGACTCAGAGGCAAGAACAGGCCCAGGGGTGGGGGGCCTAGCAGTGTGTAAGTTGGCTGCAGGCCTACTGGTAGGTAGAATGTTGGAAAGAGCCTGCAGTATGATGTGGGCTTCTGCTGATATCCTGGGGCCATGGTGCATCCTTGTTATGACTGTAGCCCTGGGTATCTAGAAAGAAAGGCTGGTGCAGCCAGAGGTTTTGTCTGTGCCCAACTCTGAGACTGGTGGCTAAGTGGCCACAAACTGACCTCACTAGCTCGACCCAGGCTGGGTCTTTGCCTCAGGCCCCTCATCAACTGAGGGGCATGCAGGGCCTCTTGGTAGATTGTCCAAAACCTGCTTCCCAGAGGATGGGATGGGCACTATGTGTGGACATGCATGAAGTATGCAGACTGGCAAGTGGCTTACCAGGGCCTCTGGCTCAGGTGGGAGGAGTGTGCACAGCTCAGCACCCCACCCAAGGCAGGTATGCCCCCTGCTGACTGAGCCCCTTCATAATCCCACAGCTCTGCAGTGGACGCTCTGCGGGTCGTGCTACTCCGAGGTGGCAGTGAGGATGTGGTGCAGTGCATGGAGCTAGATGGAGGCTGGGAGCTGCTCAGGGCCTCAGCAGGGCACGAGGAGGGGACCACCCGGCTGGCCAGGTGAGTGGCCCCAGCACAGCCTTGCAGTTGGCCGAGTTCCAGCTGGGGTCCTGTTCAGGGACCTCTGGGAGCCTGGGACCCACGGGAAGCACAGAACTCAACAGGTCAGGTGGGGGCCCCAGTGTCACACAGGAGCCGATGGGACCAGAGTATGGAACAACCTGTGTAGCAGTGTGGGGCACAGGGGACAGGGTCAGCCCTGCATGTCAGATGGTGTCCTGGACTCTCACCCAGCAGAGACTGGGGAGAGGCCCTGAGAGGTGGGCTCAGAGGGGTGTGTGGTGTGTCTGGGAGGGAAGCAGTTCAGTGCAGCACCCAGGGTGGGCACCTCCAGCCCCTGCACCTCTCGGTTGCCTCCTCCCCCAGGGCCATGGCCCAGTGTGTGGGTCCCCGGCTCCCCCAGGTGATGAAGGCTCTGGTATGCGCACACAGCAGTGCTTACGAGATCCAGAGGGTTACCTGCACAGCCTTCCTGGCTGAGGTAGGAGTCTTATGGGGAGAGAAGCTGGGTGTGAGGGTGGGCCTCCTGCTCTGGACTGACAGAAGGTACCCTTATCTGCCTACTAAAAGGGGCCAGTAGGGTGAAAGAGAGCTCTCTCTCCCCCATCCAAGCTTGCTCAGTCCCACCTGGTAATAACACCATCACTGTGCCCAGCCTACACTAGACAGAAACCCCAGGTCTACAGCTGGGCCAGGCCCTGGGTGAGGGCAGGCCAACAGCCAGGGCCTTCCCTCCCCTGCTCCCTTGATGGCAGTTGTTTTGGCCCTCATAGCCACTGATGCTGAGAACTTACCCAAGGTTATGCAGTAGGGGGCCAACAGAAATGGGGGGCACCGCCAAAGATCCGAGGAGGAGGCAGGCCTTCAACCATGCACTAGGTGCCTCATATCTGCTGTACCCAATGCAGGGACATTCTGTGGTGTCTTGGGCCTGGGCTGGTCAGGGTCGGGGGAGCCCCTAGGGGTCAGTCACAGCACCTCTGCCTTCAGTTGCTCAACAACAATGTGGTCAATGACCTGATGCTCCTGGAGTCACTGATGGACAACCTGGCAGCCCGGCAGAAGGATAAATGTGCCAGCGTGCGGCGGCTGGTGCTCCGTGGCCTGGCCAACTTGGCCTCTGGATCCCCTGACAAGGTAGGCTGGCTGCCAGTCCCTCTGGGACCCAGGCTGCATGGCTGTGGGCAGAGGGGGCATGCATGGAACCGGCCCCGTGGACACAGCTCTGGGAAGGGATGAGCCTGCAGGGTAGCAGGCTGTGACTCCAGGACCCAGGCTGAGTGTAGGGGGTCCCCAGGTGCGGGCACGTGGCCCACAGCTCCTGACAGCCATGATCAACGGGCTGGACGACGGGGATGACCCACAGAGCTTGGTGGCCTTGGAGGCCATGACAGGCCTTGCACGGCTGCTGCACCTGGTGGAGCCCTGGGACCTACGCTCAGTGTTGCTGCACGTCGCCATCCGCATCCGACCCTTCTTCGACAGCGTAGGCTGGGCCAGGGAGGGGGAGGGCCCTAATACTCTTCGCCCTGAGCCAAGCCCAGGGCCCATTCCTGCCTCTTCCCCTCAGAGCCTTAAGCCTCTCCCCACCTTGCTCAGTCCTCTCTCCCTATTGCTGCCAAATAGATCCTTGGAGTACAGATCTGAGCCTACAAGGGACACATTGCTTTGCTGGGCCTGGCACTCTTCCTACACTCCCCTGCACCTGTCGTCAGGGGTCTTTTCTCGTCAACCTGTCACTATTCCCAGCCCCTCCTGGCCTGTGTCAGGCAGGGGCATCATCTGTGGCATGGGGCAAGGAGTACAGCCCAGGGAGGGGCCCTAGCATAGATGGCCAAGCCCGCAGGAAGGTTATGCCTGTGAGGTGATGTTTGCCACGCTGCCCCCCAGGAGAAGATGGAGTTCCGGGCAGCATCCATCCACCTCTTTGGGCACCTTAACAAGGCATGCCATGGAGCCTGCGAGGACGTCTTCCTGGAGCAGGTCATTGGCGGGCTGGTGCCCTTGCTGCTGCACCTGCAGGACCCTCAGGCCCCGGTGGCCAGTGTGAGTAGCCAGTGGGGCTGGGTGTGGGCAGCCTCAGCCGGACTCAGTGCCTCAGCATCCTGCCCCTCAGGCCTGCAGGTTCGCCCTGCGCATGTGCGGCCCAAACCTGGAGTGTGAGGAACTGTCGACCACTTTCCAGAAGCACCTGCAGGAGGGTCGGGGCCTACACTTTGGGGAGTTCCTCAACACCACCTGCAAGCACCTGGTAAGTGGTAGTTGGCACAGGGTGGGCGGTGCAGCCAGGCAGGGCCGGATTGACTGAGGTCTCCTCACAGACATACCACTTCCCAGACCTGCTGGGTCGTCTGGTGAGCACCAACTTGTTCTACTTCAAGAGCAGCTGGGAAGACGTCCGTGCCGCTGCCCCCATGTTCACAGGTGAGCATTGCCTTCTCTGCATGCCCACCCTTGCCTGACACTTCCCCCCAGTGCCCAATCCCTGCCCTCCACATCTTTCCCTCTTCCAGGGTTCCTGGTGCTGCATGCAGAGCCTGAGCACCGGCCGCAGGTGGACTTGGACCAGCTCATCTTGGGTGAGCTTCCCTCCCCACACAGGTCCCAAACTTGCAGGTTCTGCTGGGGCCCTGCTGACCCTGTGGGTACCCGCGGGGACTAAGTGATTTTCCTGGATTTCAGGATTTTTTTCCCTGTCACTGGTGACCTCATCGTCTCTAGTAATTCACGGAAACTTCTTAACTGTTCCAAAAGAGCTTAAAAAACACTAAAAAAGGAAAAACTATCTTTCCGTTGGCTCCTAAGCCCTCCCAGCAGAGGCCTGTCTGTCAGGAGAGAGTATGGCCCACGCGCAGACTTGGGGCCTGCCGAGGTCACAGCCCCCAGGCATGGTGGCTGGGAAGGGGGGCAATGGAAGTCCTCAGAGGCCCCCAGGCAGCCTCCTTCTCCATCCACAGCACTCCAGCTCCTGCTCAAGGACCCAGCCCCCATGGTGCGCACCAGGGCTGCAGAGGCCCTGGGTCGCCTGGTGAAGTTTGCCTGAGGCTCCAGCCAGCACCTCCTGCAAGCAATACCCAGCTAGATTCGTGCCTGCTCAGATAGGGCCTCTGGGAAAGCCTGCCTGGACCTGGGTCAGGGACTGTCGGAGATCAAACCTGAGCCTTCAGTGAAGGAGGTGCTGAAGGCCAGACAGGATGGAGAATATATGTGCCCAATAAAGCCATCTGCTCCCAGTGATGGTGGGATACAGTCACACAGCCTCTCCTAGGACAGGCTAGAGGTGTTCTGGCCCGGAGTGCCATGACCCTCCCCCAACCAGTTTCAGAAAATTAGTGAGGTGAAGGCCTAGCTTGTCAGGAACCCCAAATCAAGAAGGTAGGAGTGCCAGGCAGTAGGGTGAAAGAGTTCTATTGAAGATTCCGAGCACATGTGCCCTGACCCTCCACCCTGACCCCCAACCCCTAACAGCACTGCTGAGAGGCAGGGCAGACCAGTGTGGCTATGAGAAGAGGCGGATGGTCCCATCTGCCCCTGAGGAGAAGACCCATGGCTGGGTCGGATGGAAGATGACATCCAGCACACCCAGGTCTCGGGTCAGCGTGTGTCCCTTCAACACTTTGACGGGCACCAGCAGTGGGTTCTGCAGAAGGTCGCTGTGGAGAGAAGGACAGCTCAGGGCACAGCTGGACAGGTCCCTTGGGGAGGGGCCAGTCAGGGGTCGGCACTCACTTGTATACCATGCCGTGGCAGACTATGATGCTGCCATCATCTGAACCAGAAGCAAAGAGCGGGTATCGTGGGTGGAAGGCCACAGCCCTCAGGGCCTTCTTGTGGTGCCTGGAGATGGGGGGGCTGGACTGAAGGCACGCTCAGGGCTGGAGAGAGGGCCCAGCCAGCTGCATCCACACCCCTACCTCTCCTCACCTCAGCACCTTATACGGCTTGGTGGAAAGATCCAGGTCAAACCATACCAGCTTGCTGTCGTAGCTCCCACAGATGATGTTGTCACCTAGGAAGCCAAAGGCAGTGATGGGGGCGACCCACCACACCTTAGGGTACACTACCCCCACCCATGCAGGGTGTGCAGCCCCCTGACATCCTCACCTGCAGGGTGCACTGCCAGACTGGACACCCACTTGCAGTTGGGCATCAGCTTCTTGGTGAGCTCTTGGCGAAGCAGGTGGTAGAGGCGGACACTGCGCTGGGAGGCCACAAGCAGGAAGGGCCGGGCAGGGTGGAAGGCCACACGCTGCACCAGTCCATGGCTGCGGCGGAATGGACTCTGGCTGCGGCGCCGACTCAGCTGGTGAATCAGCACCTGAGTGTGGCCCTGGGTGGCCAGCACCACGGCCAGGTAATCCCCACGCCCGTGCCAGGTTACCTGTGTCACTGGCTGCAGGAAAGCAAGGCTGGCATGATTGGCTGAGCCAGGCCCCACATGCCCTCCTATAGCCCCCACATCCCATACCTGGCCGTGGCAGATGCGCAGTCGTAGGCCCCTCTGACGCTCCTCCTCTGAGGCTTCCAGCCAACTGGCAGGCTGCAGGGTGGGCTCCTCAGATGGGGTGTAGGCTCCCAGGAGCTGGTCAGTGCTGCCTGCCACCAACCAGTCTCCCAGAGTTGGGTTCAGCAGCAGCACTGAGTCCTCCCTGTGGGTCAGGCCAGACATTAGCCCCTCGGCACCATACCACCCCTTGTGCCCTTACACCCTAGGCCCCACTTACACAGCTACAGCCACCAGGCAGATGGTGGGGTTGGGGTTCCAGGCCACACTCCTCACCACGCCACCCACAGGCACCGTGTTTAAACAGCGGGCGGTGGCCACCTCCCAGAGCCGCACTGAGCCATCATCAGAGCCTGGATACAACAGAGAGGGCTCTCAGCGCCTGGCCCTCCCACCCGGTCCCCCAGCTCAGGGCTACCCCTAGCTCAGGCCCACCTGAAGCCAGCCACTGGCCCTCCGGGGACACAGTGAGGCAGCGGACAAGGTCACTGTGGCCCCTGTAGACCTGCAGAGGAAGTAGCAGTGAGGAGACAGACATGGAGTGCATGTCCCCCTTCCCAGTAACCACTTACCAGCGCTTGGCATGTGGGGAAGGGCTGCAGGTCCCTTGGCCGAGGGAGTTTGGGAATGAGGTCTTCAGGGTCCACATTCACCTGGGGCAGGAGAGCACCTAGTCATCCTTGTCTGCCCCTCACACCCCCCAGGCGTGCCACCCTCACATACCCTCATCTTGCGCTGTCGTGGGCACAGGTACAGATCGAGGCAGCGCTCAAAACGCTCCTGGATGAAGCGGCTGTAGGCAGGCACAGCCCGTAAGCTTGGGAACTTCTGCGGCAAAAAGCTGAGTTTCCTCTCGCTGGGCTCCTGCTGCTCCCACACTAAACGCTGTGAAAGCAGGGAGTTGTGGGTGAGCCAGGAACACACGGGCTAGGGCCCAGACCTCAGCCCCAGCACAGGCCTACCTCCTCCTCACTGAGTAGATATTCAGGAGGTGGATTGTATGACTCGGCATGGCCAGGTAGGGCCAGCTTGGGTGCAGGTACATGCATCTTGTGGCGCCCCAGCACAGCATTGGGGTCCTCCTGGGCCCACAGGTCATAGAAGCTAGGGGTGGAGTCTCGGGGCCGGCGAGGCTGGATCCAGCCCATCTTGATGGCGTGAACCATGCGAGAGACCTGCACAGACAGCCCAGGTCAGGGCGGGCAGCACAGGACCCGTGCCCTGGGAGACAGGGCTGCTCCCACCTTCTCCTTCTCCACCAGGGATGGGATGAAGCTGCGCTTGTCGGCTGGGCGGTTGGTCACTGGGTGGATCATGATGTCCCCACTGAAGAAGTCCACAGCTGGCTGGAGGGACAGGCATGAGCATGTGGGCTAGACAGCAAGGCCCTGCTGCTACCCCCAGACCCCCAGGGCCAGCCACTGCTACCTACCTCATATGGGTCAAAGCTTGCATCCCCAAACTGGCCCCGTTGCAGCCGCCGCACCAGGGCCACCTGCTCATCAGTCAGCCTCAGGTCACGCCCTGTCATCCGGTCCTGCACAGTGCGCCTGGGGGCCCACCCGCCAGTCAGACCAGGCTCTAGCCCCACTGGCCTCACCCTCGCAAGCTCACCCCAGCACAGTAGCCTCTCACCAGTAGTCAGGATCATCCATCTTGTCCAGGAACTGGTCCAGTTCATCCCGGGTCCGCAGGGGTTTGTAGATGCGCCTGCCATCCAGGTCATAGCCCACGTGGGGGAAATCATCATACCACTCCAGAGGCACATTGCCCACTGTGTTTCGGATGTCCTGCAGCCGTGGGCCACCATATCAGCCCTTGACCCTACTAGGCCCATCCCCACTTCAGGCAACCCAGGAGGCACAGATGAGGAAGGTAAAGGACGAAAGTATCAGCATGAGCCTCGAGCACCCCGAGGACAGCCAAACCCCAACACGTGCCCTTTCCTTGGCCCTGGGGCCTGACGTGGCATGGTGGCCGGCACTGCCCCCCACCCCGCCCTTGGAGGCGCCAGAGCTGCACCTTCACATTTTCCACTGAAGTGGTGCCAACCCCAGAGCTCCCCCCTAGATGGATTCCTTGGCCAGGACTCTGGGCAGCCACAGACGGGGATGACCTCATCGCCCGTGGGCTCCCTCCCCTGGCAAGGGCCTTAGGCAGAAGTGGGCAGCTACAAGTCAGGGGTTTGGGGGAAGACCCCATCTCATCCATTCCATAGGGAGGTAAAAGCATCTGTGTCCTACCCTGCAGGCAACCGAAGACCACCCTCCAACCGCTACTGGTCCTGCCCCCCTTCCCCAGGCGGGCAGAGCAGCCACATTCCTGGACACACATTCCTGGTTGCAGCCCCTGCCAGCCACCACCCTCACTCCTTCCAGCCTGGGGACTGCTGCCCAGGCGGCCGCTTCCTGCAACAGTAGCCACAGGGGGAGGGGCCCAGACAAGACAGAACACAGCTGGGAGCCTGAGGCCCCCCTGCAGCAGGACAGGACCCCTTGGGTTCCAGCAGGTTCACTTCCAGGCACTTTCCCGTGCCGCTGACCACTGCTGAGAATGTTCTTCTTTCCATGGGGTGGGGGGGGCCTCTAGCATTCCCCAAACCACATGGTCATCCCTAAACTGGATGGATCGGTGTGTGTGTGTTTTGAGGGGCCTGGTGGCCCTGGGAAGGAACTGGGTGTTATCCAGGTGTTTCCATTCCCCAACCTGGCCAAGAAGGAAGCCCATGGGGAGCACACAGCAAGGGAGCAGGGACTGGGGCAGTTTCTCTGAAGCACAGAGCTGGAGTCAGATGAACAAGAACTGGAGAGGCTCTACGAGGTACATCTTGTGCCAGGCTTGGGGGGCAGGTGCGGGACAGGCAGGCTGGGCTACCTCACAAAGAACCACTGGGGCTGGGACTGAACTCCAGCCCCTCCATGCTCCTCTATGCCCGCCCCCTGCATACAGCCTGGCACAGACAGGCCCCAGTGCACATGGGAGGGAGAGGCAGACAGGGTGCGGTCAGGCACTGGGGCCAGGGCGGCTGGGCTAGCTTGGTTATGCCAGGGGAGAGTGTGGGGTCGTGGGTCCCCTGACCTTTCTCCCTGTGCTGAGGAGGGGCAGGCCCTGCAGTCTTGGTAGCCCCAGTACTCATCACTCAGAAAGGGGCTCCTACTTTCCCCACATCCCTCAGAGACAGAAAGATGCTCCGAAGACCTGCTCCCCCTAAGTGCCGCCACAGAAGGCAGAGCAACGGCGGCCCCTGCTCCAGGAGCCTCCAGGGGTTGCGAGGGGGAGGGGCAGGAGCGGGGCGGGCCGCTGCGCGGGGGAGGGGCTCCGGCCAGCCGCCGCTATAAAAACTCGGCCCGCGGCTCCGCTCCAGCCCGGGACGCACATGTGCGCGCGGCACCCGGCAGCTGCCACCGCGGGGCGCAGCCGGGACCCCGCGCCTCGCCGCGGCCCGCGAGGCCCGCGGTGGCCGCAGGAGGCGGCATGAGCGGCGCGCGGCGGAGCTGACGCCGCGCCCCCGCCGGCCCCATGTCCTTCGCCATGCTGCGCTCGGCGCCGCCGGGCCGCTTCCTGTACCCCGAGGTGAGCCCGCTGTCGGAGGACGAGGACCGTGGCAGCGAGAGCTCCGGCTCCGACGAGAAACCCTGCCGCGTGCACGCGGCGCGCTGCGGCCTCCAGGGCGCCCGGCGGAGGGCCGGGGGTCGGCGAGCTGGAGCTGGCGGGCCAGGGCCAGGGGGCCGGCCGGGCCGCGAGCCCCGGCAGCGGCACACTGCGAACGCGCGCGAGCGAGACCGCACCAACAGTGTGAACACGGCCTTCACGGCGCTGCGCACGCTCATCCCCACGGAGCCCGCCGACCGCAAGCTCTCCAAGATCGAGACGCTGCGCCTGGCCTCCAGCTACATCTCGCACCTGGGCAACGTGCTCCTGGTAGGCGAGGCCTGTGGCGACGGGCAGCCGTGCCACTCGGGGCCAGCCTTCTTCCACGCGGCGCGCGCCGGCAGCCCTCCACCCCCGCCAGCCCCAGCCCGCGACGGCGAGAACGCCCAGCCCAAACAGATCTGCACCTTCTGCCTCAGCAACCAGAGAAAGTTGGTGAGCACGCGCCAAGGGGGCCTCCAACTCACCCCTCAGCCCCTACCTGCCAGGCAGAGAAGGCGAGGCTGCCAAGGCAGGACTCCCCAACAGGGCACAGATAGGGACACTTGTAACTCAAGCCGAGCCCAAGGAAGGCTGCAGCTGGGGAGGGCTGGGGTCTTCTCCTGGGACCTCTTCTCAGGAGTCTCTAGGATACAGGACCCACTCAACTGGCTCACAGGGGCCTGCAAATAAGGGGAAACAGGTAGCAATGGCCAGAGGGGACCACCCAGAACCAGGGGGGCAGGCAGGGCAGACACCAACCTGGGTGAGGCTGGGGAGCTGGACCAGGGCTGCTCCAAGCTTCACTTCACAAGTTGAGAAGTGAAGTGAGTGATCCAAGTTCAGGAAGTAAGCTGTTGGTTCCAGACCACCTGCCCTGCCTCCACAGGAAGGACATTTGAGGGAAACAGCGAAGCAGTAAAGGAGGGACCCCTGGGGTCCATATGCCACCGTACAGTCCCTGCAACCCACCACTGGCCTAAGGCCTATTGAGCACCTGCTGTCCCCCTCAACCCTGGGCTGCACACCAAGACACTAGGTCCTGAATGGCTGCTGAAAGGATGGGCCAAGGGCATGAAGGCAAAGGCTAGCAGGAGATGTGGGGGCCGGGGGATGAGGGCCATGCTGCAGGAGATGCTGGCCAGCTGTGATTTACAGCTCCTGCTGGGCTTGGTGGCACCGGAAAAGCAGGGTGAGCAGGGAGAAAATATGGCACGGCTT
Source organism: Cephalopachus bancanus (assembly GCA_027257055.1). Lineage (NCBI taxonomy): Eukaryota > Metazoa > Chordata > Mammalia > Primates > Tarsiidae > Cephalopachus > Cephalopachus bancanus. Next base: position 1,505,957 of record JAPVLO010000295.1, read on the forward strand.
TTCCCAATCCCCATTTCCTCTGCAGACAGCACGCGCGAGCTCCTGGGGCCTGAACATCTGGGAAATTTAATTTTACAATTTCGGCTGTGCAGCAGTGTGCTCCCCTCCCCAAAATGCACGAGGGAAGCTGGGGCAAGCTGGGAAGGGGTGCCTCAGCACCGGCCACCTGAGACCGCACCCAGCGGAGAAGCCAGAGGCGTGGGCTGGTGCTATTGGGTGGCGCCAGGTCTCTGCCCAGGCCCTGACACTCCTCCTTCCCCTCTGCAGAGCAAGGACCGCGACAGAAAGACAGCGATTCGAAGTTAGGAGGTGGGCCCACAGCGGCCAGGAGGCAGATGCTGCTGGGGGAGGTGGACACCCTTGGGTGAGCCACGGAGAGCCCCCACCTTGGACCAGACATGGGCAAGGCCTGCTGTGAGCATGCCCCCTGGGCCAGCACCACCCTGGCTGTGAGCAGGGTCGCTGGACAGACAGACGGACAGACAGGCGGCAGGGGCAGGACTCTGAGCTGGCCCCAGCACCTGCCCAGGCCCACTGGAACTTTCCATGCTGGCTTCCTGCCTGGGTTTTCTTCCGGTCACTATGTGTTGGCATCTTATGTCTTTGATATGATAATATAAAGTCTGGAAATTTTGTATAATTAAAAACGAAACAATATCTTCAAATACAAGGCAGACTGTCCTCTTGAAAAGTTTGAGATTCACCCCCATCCCACCCCAAGCCTGAGCTTACACTCCCACCCTGGAGGCACCATTCTTCCTGGACTGGGTGTCTCAGTTCTCTGGGAAGATCCCCCACTTTCCAGGGCTGGGGCCATCCCTCCCTGGGCCAAGGCAGAGTGAGGAGAGACAGGCTTAGCTCACCCACAAAGAGCCTCCTGTCGGGGAGCTGTGGGGTAGGGGCTGAGGAGCTGGCTAGGGGCGGGGGGAGCTGCATGGCAGAAGACAGGGAGAGGGCAAGGGAAGGACGAAGCCCCTGCCATACAGCAGGGGACACAGAGGTTAGCAACAAGCAGCCTTGTCCTGTGGGACTGCCTGAGACCCAGGGACCCCTGAGGGGTGAGGAGGGCACTGTGCCTGACCTTGGGAACTTGGTCATTGGCAACCGGCACCACAGTCTTTACAGAGCCCCAAGAAGTGGACACATGGGGTTAATCAGGCAGCGCTGCCTAGCAGAGTGGGTTCCCAGGCCTGGGTGGGCCTAAGAACATGGGCGAGGTGGCACCCCAAGGTGCCCACCCAGGCCCCCAGAGAAGGCTGTGGGCTCCCTACCTCTACAAGCTGTAATTGGAGTGGCACGCCCCCACAGTGCCATACTTAGTTCAGCCCCTGGAAGCACTTCCCACACTGAAGAACCTGTGACTGTTGTCGTCCTTCTACCACTGTGGCCCACCCCACTCCCCAAAGACCCTGACTGCCACGAGAAGGTTGATTTAGCTCCTGCAGCACTCCGTGCACAGCTGGCCGACCATTAAAATCTTGCAGGTGACAATTACAGTTTAGTGGTGTGAGCTCAGTGGGCACAGAGAGAAGAAAGGCAGGGTGGACCTATGCAGACCACCTCCCCCACCCACTCAGGCAGGCCAGCAGCCTGACTTCCGGTCGGGTGGGGAATGGCCAAGGGCGCCAGGTGCAGTGGTGGGGTGGCTGGCCGGCCCCGGGCCCCTCCTCAGTGCAGGCACGGACGTGCCCTAGGGGGAGACCAGGTGCTGAGGCCCATGTGGGCATCCAAGCAGGGCAGGGCCAGAGCTGCCCCCTCCTCTACACAGACAGGCTCCAGGGAACAGAGGAGCAGGAAGCGGTGGTGTAATTTTGGAGGAAATTCTCAAAGCCAGAGTCATTAAGGGCTAGAGGGGGGCTGTGTCCAATCTGATAGAAATATAACGGGATAAAAAGTCACTACGGCAGGTTTCGTTCAGAGAGAAACCCAACCCCAAATTTCCTCTCCTTAATCCTGCAGGAGCCTACAGCTGGCCAGAGGGAGGGGAGGAGAGGACAAGTTCGGTCACTGCAGAAGTCCCCGCCCGCCAGCACACCAGGCCCCAAGGGATGTGGAATACAGCTAGGGTCTGAGATGGGCCCCTTGTCCTCTCCAGGCGCTTTCCTCGCTGCATCATGCCCCCCACCCTCCCAGGCATTGAGGCCATGGTGAGTGAGAAGTGGGACAAGCCCAGAAGCACGGCCTGGCCAGGGCACCCTGCACTCTACATACACGCCCACAGTCCCAGGGCTCCGAGCCAGGCCCCTTACTCCACTGGGCCCAGGGTGTGGTTCAGTACAGGGGTCCATGACCCCCGCCTGTCATCCACAGGCCTCACATTTCCAGATCTTGGTCTGTGGGGGGCGGGGGGCAGTTTGCAAACCTTACACATGGACCCTCACCTTGGTGGTCAGAGCAGCCAGTCAGCATTGGGGACAAACCAGAGGAACATGAACTTGGAAAGACACTGAGAGAAAGTCCCCAAAGAGCAAACCAAAGTGTGAGGGAAATGGACACCTCATTTTGCAGGGGCTACTGGCCTAAGCAGGTGAGCATCAGGGACTCAGTGGCCGGCACCAATGGGCACCCTGTGGCCTGGAGGAATGCAGGAAGGGAGGCCAGCTGGGAGTGAGGGAGGCAACTGGAGCAGGTGGGAGGGCGTGGGTTGAGCTGGGGGGTCTGGGCAGAACCAAGCCAGAGTGTAGGGGAAAGGAAGGTAGGAGCTCACAATACAGGGGCCACAGTTCAGGGTGTCGAACACCAGATGAAAGGGGATGGAAACGCAACAGAGGCCTTGGAGCCAGAAGGATCCCCAGGGCCCGGCCAGTTGGGGTGCGGCGTGTGCACGGCCAAGCCCTCCACTGCAGGCCTGACTCCGACTGCGGCTGCAGCTTGGCCAGCCTCAGGCCTGGGCAGCCAGCCCAGCCGCTCCCTGAGCTGCACCGGTAGCAGTGGCCGAGGGCCTGGCCCGCCAGCCAGCAAGAGGGGAGGGGAGGGGCGGAGGAGGAACACTCCGTCACCCTCCACTGCTCCAGAAATTCAAACCAGACCGAGGGCGGCGTGGGCCGGCCCACAGCCCTGTGCCCCACGCAAGTCCATACGTTACTCACAGCCTCTGGGCCAAGGGACGGCAGGTGCTCCCTGCCCACCCCAGCCCCTGGCTTCCTTCCCAGAATGCTGGCCTCCTGCACCAAGCCAGGGAGCTGCGGGACCAAGACCCAGGGCTCCCTCTGCCTGTGCCCCACAGAGGCAGCTGGGACGGAAGGGGGGCCCAGCCCGCACCCTGGGCCAGCAGCCGCCCCTGTGAGCAGAGCTGGGCTGGAAACGCTCCGCTCAGCCTCGGCTGTCAGCTCCCTGTCCCAAGCCTGGGGAACGAGCTGCTGGCGGCACCACATGATTCATCACCAGGCTGCCTGCGCCCACAGGCCCGCCGCCCCGCCCTGCTCAGCACCTGCGGGCTGCCAGGAAACACATGTGACCCCTCCAGGTCAGGCACCACACTCTGAGGGCCCAGGCCAGGCTGGCCAGGGGCACGCACAGACCCAGGATAAGTGCTTTCCTGGGGGGCCGCCCAGCCCCAAGGACAGGCCCCCCACCCCCAGACTGCACCGGACACAGGCAGCAACTGGCTGATGTGTCGGCTGGGATTTTTCCGCTCTCGATGAGCCCCCTCCCCTCCCCCTCCCCAAAGTGGCTGCAGCTGTCAGGACCACAGATTGGAACTGCAGGTACGGGGCTGGCCCGCTGCCCGCCTCCCTCCCGTGTCTGTCTGCGAGAGAGGAAGCCGGCCCACCTCTGGAATCCTTCACTCTCTCCTCGTTCCGCCTCTCCCACCTGTCCCCCGGGAGCGTGGGGTCAGCCGCCCTCGCTCAGTCTCTCTCTTCCCCCAGCCCCTCTCCGATTACAATGCGGGTAGTGTTCAGTGTTCGCGCCGCTCCCCTGCACAAAACGCCTGCCTGTCTCGAAGCGCCACACGGTCTTCCTGTGCCGACTTGAGGACTCCTCCGAGGACTCCTCCTCCTCCTCAGGGTTTTATCTCTGTCAAAGGCTCAGAGAAAGCCTGGGGCAGGAGAGGGCCAGCACTGTGCCCGGCTCACCTGCTGCATCTGACCCCATAAAGGCTCCAGCAGAGATGCTGAGCTCTGGAGGCAGAGCCAGGAGGTAGAAAGCCAGGTCCTGCTTGGCCTATCCCTGTCTCAAAGTCCAAACTAGCTGAGGGGACCCTAGCCAGGGATGGGACCAAGGTGGGAAGTCGCCAGGCCCAGATGCCCTACCTCCTGTTCTGCTTCCTCTGACCCTGTGTCTGTCCTTCCACAGGCTGGTTGAGCCCACAGCTGGGTCTCCTGCCCACACCTCCACAGCCAGGAGGGTAGCAAGTCACCCCCTACAGGGTCTACAGAGTAAAATGAGGGCACCCTTTGCCAGAGGTAACCCCAGATCCCAGCCTGCCTGGCCCTCTGCTAGGCTTGGCTCAAGGTCCAGCTGATGGATATTCCCATGCAGGGCACCCGGACTTCTGGCATCTTGCTAACAGGGGTTCCCAGAAACCCCTGCAGGATCCGGGGCTGGGGGCACAAGCTTGAGGCACAGCACTCAACTGCTCACCTCTCCTCAGCCCAATTTAAGTCTCCATAAATTAATCTGAGTGGTTAATTAACTTGAGTGGCAAAAGCCTGTTCTGAGCCCTACTATATATGAGCAGAGCTGCAGCTTCCAGCTGGGGGGTGGGGGCCAGAGCTCCACACCTGCTGGGCCTCTGCCCCACACCCCCACCCCAGCCAGCACCCCTCACCTGCCACATCTGACAGAACTGCCCTCAATGCCTCCTTGCTCAACTCCACAGGTTCTGCCAGACCCTGGGCAAAGCACCTTCCCTCAAGAGTCCCTGTCCCTCACTCCCCATCTGCCTGCCCAGGCTCCTGCTGCCAAGGAAACTGGTTCTGAGTGGGCACAGAGGGCCAGGACCACAGCTACCCCATACCCCACAAGAGGGAGGACGAGGCTCTGAAGAGGCCTGCCTCCACCTGTCAGCTGCTGCCAAGCCTCCAGGCCCTGAGAGACCCTGCTTTGTCTTGCCCCTCCTTACTGACCCACCATCCTCCCCAAGGGAAATCTTCTCTCCCAACCAGAACAATTAAGTGCAACGAGCAGCTCTTGGCACCCCCAGGCCTAGGGCCAGGGACAGTACTGGGTGGAGGTGGGGTCTCCCTGGCCAAGGGGCACACATCAGTCATGCTACACATACCCACCAGTGCCCTGCAGTCGCGGGGAGGGCCCTGGGACAGCATCCGTGCCCCTCCCAAGTGAGGTGGGCCCAGGCATGCTGGTGGAAAGGAACCAGACTCGAGGGGCCAGCCTGAGCCCAGCCAGCAGCCCACTCCGAGGCAGGCGTAGGCGGCCACGGGGGTGGACAGCCGCCAGGGAGGCCAGGGCGGTCTGCAGGCCCGGGGCGCCCTCCACAAGCAGAGCGGGGAGAGCTGGCTTGCTCGCTCGGAAACCTGAGCTGAGGCTTGGCTGCCAGCAGCGACGCAAGCACTGAGTGCGCAGGGCCAGGACGCACGGGCGGGGGCGGGCAGCCCCGGAGGAGCGGAGGCCGCCAGCGCTGGAGGCAGCTGCTGGTTCAGTAGCTGGGAGAAGCCATTAACGGCGTTTGGCGAGAGAGCAGAGGGGATCGCGGGCTCTGGATGCAGACAGGCCCGGGCCGCATCCCTGCGGGAACTGGACTCACAGGCTGGGTCGGGGGCACCGGGGAGTGGCCATGGCTGCAGCTCAGGACAGGCCCCTAGATCCTGCCAGAGGTCTCACAGGGGATGGCCCCAGGCCCAGTGCCCCTGGGGACAGGAAAAGGACAGTGAGGAGGGCGGCTCCCGGCCAGAGTTCACAGCCGCCTTGAACCCCTCACCCCGGCCACGCTTCCTAGACAAACAAGGCCACAGGCATGCTGGGCGGTTAAGTAGCAAGGGGGGGTGAGAGGCAGGCTGCTCCTCCACGCACCTGAGCAGTAGCCCCAGGCCTCAGTTTCTCCCAGCTGCTCACCACAAAGAGGAGGGGCTGCGACTGCAAAGGCCTCTAGGCCTCCTCACCCCTCCCCCTCCACCCCAGCCCACCTCCCTGGGGGTCCCGGCGGCTGGATGAGATCACGTCTGTGAAGCTCCGGGCGCAGTGGGAGAGGGGTGAGGTGGCCATGCGGGGGCGGGGCGGCCACAGCTCAGCCGGCTCCTGAGGGCTCCCCCCACTGCACAGCAGGACCCCAGCCAGGACCAGCGGCTCCTCCAGGGGGCTCCACCCCCACCTCCCTCAGCCTGCTGAGTGCTGCCTGGCCTATGAATCTTGGGGAGAGAATGAGGAGCCCAAGTATATGCGAAGGGCTGGTTAGGTCTAGGAAAGTCAGTGTCTAGGGCAGTGGATCTTAGCAGGTGCTAACGGTGAGAGAGCTCAGAGCCCCCGGTGTTCCCAGGCCCAGCCCTGGATCCAAACCCAGGGGTGGACAGGGAAGAGACCAAGGAGGAGAGGTAGGTGTGGAAGGGGTGGCTGGGTGGCACATCTACCCCCAGCAGGAAAGCTGGCTCTGGTAACAGTGTCTCCTACACCACAGCCAATGCCATCCTCTCAGCTCCTGCTGAGATCACTGCTCACGGGAGGACGCACACTGGCAGTACCCTCTGCCCTGCTGCCAGGGGCTCTGGTCAGAGCCCGCAAGGAACCTGGCATCAAGGTCAGTCCACCCAACCAGTTCTGCCCAGTGTCTCCAACTGGCAAAGGACCGGGTGTCACCAGCCACCTCCAAGGACACTGCAGTCCAGCTGGAGGGCCATGCAGGGGCTGCCCAACAGCAGGTTGCAACCCCTCAAAAGTACCAACCAAACAGGACAGAGCTATAGAGAGGGCAGATCTATGTTCAGAAGAGACCACCATGTGTGCACCCTGGAGAGAAAATGAGGCAGGTGGCTTGAGGTGGGCCCAGCTCTCTTGCCCCACTGAGATCACCACGTCAGCACCTTCCCACTGTCTCACTGGGAAGCTGTGGGCTCAGTGCTTCCGGCCTTCCCACTTGCAGCTCCCCTCAGGCCACCCCCACTCTGCTCCAAGGGTGTGAAAGCCCAGATGAACACAACCTCAGGGTGGGGGAACCAGGCACCCCCCATGTACATGGACTTCTTGGGAAGGGATGCATCTGTCTGGGCCTGGCCTGGCTCTTGAAAGCTGAGCTCTGCCGCCCCCTCGAGCCTCTGGCCGGCTGTGCTGGCAGGAGCACGGGGCGGCATCTCCGCTCCCGCGCTGTCACTCAGGCCGACATATGGGATAGTCATCACTGGAGGAAGCGGACCCGCAGCCCCCGCTGGCTTCCTCCCGGCACAGCAGGGGCTGCCCACCCCGCAGGTCAGCAGTGGCATCGGGAAAGGCCTGGTAGGCGCACCCCAGGGTAGCAGAGTCAGGCAGGCCCCGATGAAGGCCACGACCGGCTCTAGGGGAGCCCCTCCCCTGGCCTCTGCACTCCGTTTACAATCATCACCGATTCCTCAAAATACCAAATATAAAAAAGTAGCCGACAGGATGTGGCTGCCGACAGCCAGAGCCCCTGGGGGGGGAGGGGAGACAGGCAGGGAGCGCGCTGCGCGGCCCCCCCTTGCTGAGTGCGCCCGCTGCTCCGGCCAGGAAACCAATTTATTTTGTTTTGTCTCTGTTCTCTGAACGCGCAGCAGAGACTGGATCGGGCGGGCGGCCAAGGCTCCTGCAGCCACTGCCAAGAGAGTGCAAGGATGGGGGAGGAACCTGAGCAGGGGAGGGGGACGCGTGTCTCCCTGAGGCCCCGGGGACAGCCCCTGACAGGCAGGCAGGAAGCACTTCTGCGGGAAGCAAGGTCCCTTTTCCTGCAAGTCCCACACCAAGCCTTCCCCTGCAGCCCCCCAGGGCTCAGAGGAGGCTGCACACTCACATACAGGGTTGCTAGGCACAGGGCTCATAGCCCTGCCCTAGGGCTGGGCCACACAGAGAGGGAACAGGCAGGTACTGACTCCCAGCTCAGAGCTTCTCAGAGCTTCCAGCTCCTCCCAAATCGAGGGCAGCCCCAGCAGCTGAATCTGCCTCCTGGACACAGCCCATCTCAACCTCTTGATGCCATGGCTCCCCAGAGAAGCTAGTTGAGCCCCCAGCCCAATGTCATACTTCTCCTCCTCAGACGAAAAACTCCTTGAGAAAAACAACCATATTTTCCTGTCCTCCTGAGTAAGTGCTCTTAGAACTCAGCCAGAGGCCTGAAGGTAGTAGCTGTGACCCACAGCAACCACCACAGGAGTTAGCGGGGAGGGACGCCAGGGAAAGGGAAGGGGCAGAGCCAAACAGGATACCAATAGAGAGCCCTGTCTTATGCCCTTGGTTTTGGCCACAGGGTAGCTCAGTCTGCTGCTGATACCCTGTGTCCCAGTACAAGCTGGCTGGGTGTAGAAGATGCCAACCCAGCCTGTTCACACCCACCCAGACTGTGAGCACGGCCCCCAGTGAGCACTCAGTGACTAAGATCAGGATACCCTACACATGCACTCAGGAGCCACAGGGCCAAGAAGAAGGTATGAGATGATCATGGAGCCACGCCCAGCCCGCCTTCCCCTTCCTGGGTAATGACACACACATACTACTGCAGTCATGTGTCCCAGCCCCCGAAATCATTCTTCCAGACAAGGAACAGGGACCCAAGCCAGGACGCCCACTCTGGCCTTGGTAGCACCGCTGCAGCCCCAACACCCTCCTGTTCCAAGCAGCACAGCACACCTACAGGCAGGCCCCCACACCGCCCCAAGGCCACCCTGGCCTGAGGCCCAGCACCCTCTCTAGGTGGCTTCCGGCTACCACCTTGGCCCTGTAGAAGGGGATCCCACCCTGCACAGTGGGAAAGGAGCCTCAGTCTCACCTCCTCATCAGAGCTGTCTTCTGCATACTCATCCCCACTCTGGGCTCTCACTGCTGTCCTCAGACAAGGGACACCAGCCTGCAGAAAGAGGGAGAGAATGGTTACTTCAGGGGACACAGGATGCCCTTGGACCTAGGGCAGATCTCAGACCCGGGGACCCCGCCACCCTCAAATCTGAGTAGCTCCAACCTGGCTCTAGGCCTCAGCACAAGACTGAGGATACCCCAGCTCTAAGGAAGCCTCAGAGAAACCTGTGTGGCCGGTACCCAACAGTGCAGGTCCCAACCACAATCCTGTCCTCTCTGCAGGGACTGGACCCCAGCCTCCCCATCGCACCTCTGGCAGCTCAGGGAGGGGCTGACAACTGGTGCCAGATTGGACAAGGAGAAGGCCACTCAGAGCAGTCAGCAGCAAAGCCCTGGCTGATGGCTAAGACCGCCGCTAATTCCAACTACCCCATACACCCACACATGTCAAAGCTGCTGCTGGGCTCCTTCCATGAGTCCCACATTGGGCCCCTGCCACCTCAGTTCAGTGCCAGGGACAAGGCTGGAGGAGGCAGCACTGTCACTGGGTGGCAATGCTTGGGGAAGGGCGGGCAGCACACACCGTTCACCCATCATCATCATAGGGAGCACAGTCAGGCCCCTCCTCAAGGCAAGCCCATACCCCAAGGCAGCCTCACCCGTGCTTGGCATGGCAGACAGCCATGCCCAGCCCAGCCAGCCAAGGGCCCAGAGTAGCAGCTTGAACACTCAGAATGCCTCAAACCCCCATACAGCCCCACTGGCCCTCAGCACCCTCCCACCCACCAAGTCCATGGCCCCAGGCCGACCCTGTCCCACTGGGTCAGAGAGTGGGCGCCACTGAGAATTCACACCCCAACCTGGAAAATAGATTCTCCCCTCAACTGGGGAGGCGAGGACGACTCCAACCGGATTGGGTTTACTGGCGGAACCAGGACTGATGGGGAAAACAGGCCCACCTCTCACCCCTGGGGGCAGTAAAGTGTTCAGGAGCAGGAACCCCTGAGCACGGGCGCCCCCGCCAGAGCCCCACTCCCTCCTGCCCGGGAAGGAGCCAAAGGCCTGTCGAGCCTGGCTCTTCTTCTCGCCTGTTTTTCCCCTCAATATAAGGAGGGATGGGAGACTAAGTTTTTTTCCAGGCCAGGAATAAGGAGAGATTCAGTTTCCACGTCTCCCCCACCCCCATGTCCCCCACTGCTCACTGAAAGTGGGTCGGCACTGCCTGTGGTCTGGGGTAGTGGGTGGGGGGACCAAGCCTGAGGAGCATAGTGAGTGAGCCCGAGCTCCTGCCTCTACCAAGGGCACACAAGCAGCTCCCCTCCCCCTGCAGCCACAGCAGATCCACCTGCCCCAGGCTCTGAGCCGCAGACCTGGGGCAAGGGCCGTTTCACACTGAGCTGCGGTCAGCCGACTCACCTAGCACCTGCAATGCAGTGCTGGCCACAGGCCAGGCTCCTGACCCCTCACAGTGGCCCAGGAGCAAGGTGTCCCACCAGATGCTATACCCCACAAGTCCCAACCTCAGTGCCAACGGGTCACAGTCATAGGGTCCTGGAAGCAATGACAGATGCATCCAGCACTCTTGTGCCCCCCAGCACAGCAGTGCAGGGGACACCAAAGAGCTGGACAGGCAGGCCCTTGGCAAGGGGAAGGGGGCACCCCAATGGTAAGGCTTTGAGTTTCCCCAACTAATGTGCTCTTTTGGAGGTATCAGGTTTCCAGCAGTGCAGCCTCATCCTAACTGAACGGCTGCAGGGCAGACGGTGTCCACCAGAGGGCGGCAGCAAGGCGAAGCGTCAGCAGGTCAGAGCCTCAGAGCTGGGAACTGGCTGACCTGGGAAAGCATACTCCTTCACGTTAGGGGCAGATGCTGTGGGACATTAAAAAAAATTTTTATTTAGAATTAGGAAAAAAAGATCACTAAGACAGCAAGTGGAATATAGGCCTATGCTGTGCTTACAGTACCAACTGTCTCCTGGGAGACAGGAAATGCTCCCAGTGACCCAGCCCAGCCTCAGCACTTGTAGTCTCGGTACAGACACAGGTGGGTGGGGTCTGCCTAGATCCATGCAGGCCGCCAGCACCCACCAAGGAAGGCTCAACCCCAAAGCTGCTCCCAAAGGAGCCCATAGGCATGGGGGTGGGGACGCAGAGGATGGGGGAGAGGGTGCACATTCTGTGGGCAGGTGCTTCAGATGAGGGATCAGAATCCCAGGACAGGAATCCCACCTAGAGAGTCCACCTGTGGGGTAGAGGCAGCATCCAGCCTCAAGCCACAACTGGTGACTCCACAGTCCAATAGAGGCCAAGCGGCTAGACAAGAATCAGGGTGCAGAGTGAGGAGAACCATAGGGGCAAGGCATGTGCAATTTGGACAGAGGTATGCAGGACCAAAGGACTGACCAGTGGACAGGGAGCTGCCCCAAGGCAGGGATGTAAGAACACCAGTGTCAGGGGCCATGCAGCAACAGCAAAGAGTACCAACAGGCCGGGCTCGGTGGCTCAGTCTATAATCCCAACACTTTGGGAGGCTGAGGCGAGTGGATTGCCTGAGCCCGTGTCTCTACAATAAAATTAAAAAGTAGCCGGGTGTGATAGCGCACCCCTATAGTTCCAGTTACTTGGAAGGCTGAGGCAAAAGGATCGCCAGAGCCCAGCAGGTCAAAGCTGGGGTGACCGTGAGTGTGCCACCGCACTCCAGCCTAGGCAACAGAGTGAGACTCCAACTTAAAAAAAAAAAAGAATACCAACAGCAGAAGGCAGGGCAGCTAGTGCCCAGGACCAGTGACCAGACAGGGCTGGGGCACAGAAGGCTGTGCTGATCAACCGGGAGAGGGAGGCTGTACCAGGAGCCAGGCACCAAGCCAGGAAGAAGCATCCACAATGGGACTAGCAGAGTAGCTTCCGGGCAGGCAAAGGAGAAGCAGGAGGCCTGAAAAGGAGACCTAGGGAAGGTAGTTCCCATCCCTGAACCCTGGGTGGCCTCTAGACCTCAGGGGGAACAGGCACATCTCTGCCCAGCCCCAGGATTAGAAAGTTCCATAAGGACCAAAGAGAGGAAAGAGAGGGGAACTCTGACAGCCTACAAAGATATCCAGATGAACGAGCTCCTGATTGTGATTGCAGCAGATCTTCCCCTGCCCAGTACTGGACCCAGCCTGGCCAATCCCACTGCCACTACCAACCAGACACATGACAACAGGGACCCTTGCTCTCTTCCTGTGAGGGGACAGTGACAGTCATTGTGGTGCTGGGCCTGAGTCAGTTGAGACAGAACTGTGCTACCGGTACTTCCTTCCCTGTGGCGCCCGAGTCAAGGTTGCCCACAAAAAGATTCTACTAGAGACTTGGAAGGCAGAAAGGAAACAGTACCATCATGCCCTGAGGTATGAGGCATAGCTGGCTCATGAGCATGTCTCAGACATCACAGAACAAAGATCAAACCTAGAATATCACTGATAATATAAAGACCTTACACACAAGGGAGACTGAAAGAACCCAATGCTGTACTGCAGACCCTCTACACTGGACAAGAATACTATGAAGGCTCCCCATAGCACTGCCCGCATCAGCTACAGGGAGCCCCACACAAAGAAGGGATAGTATCATAAAGCTGTGTGTGTTTGGCTCACCTAACAGGAAAGACTTATAAACTGATCATTAGGTAACCCACAAATTTTTTTAAAGAAAATATACCAACAAGAACGGAAAAGGCCAGAGATAATACAAGATGAAAAACGTCCCTTTATCTCAGGGAAAAAGATGACTTGGAAAAGGGGCCCAAGACTATCAGGGCCATTCCCAGGCATGGACCCCAACCCTGCACAAGCAACTGGCTTTGTGTGCCTGGCTGATCTCAAGAATACCACAGACCAATGACTGCTCCACACCACCTGCTTCCCCAATTTGAACAGAAAAGTCTAAGGTGTGACTCAGTGCCACCACTGCACACAGTCACATGGAAAGGAGCCCAAGGTCCTCCACCTGATTTAGATGAGACCCTGGGCTAGACCCAGAACTGACACAGCACTGAAATGAGGAATGGGGTGAGTATTTTGCACGTGGGGAGAATGTGACTGTGGCCATTTTAAAATATGGCTGCAATTCTTTTATTTTCCTCCCATCAAGAGACAGAGTCTATGTTCCCCTGCCTCAAATCTGAGTTGGCTTGTGGCTGCTTAGCCCACCCAAGGGAAGCAGTCCACACTGATACTGTATGATCCTGGCAGAAAGGGCAGACAGCTCTGCCCAGTGTGCTGGACCACTCACCCTCACAGCCCTGAGCTGCCTTGTGAAGAATCTGACCCCTGCAAGACAGGACGACAAATGAATAAGGATGCCCAGTGAACACAGTCATTGGGGACAGTCAGGATGAATGGGCAAAGGCCCCAGCTGCTCCTTTTCTGGGACTCTCACCCAAGCCCCAGAACACAGGATGTGATCTGAGTGACAACCTCCCTAGAGTGTAATATACTAGAGGGGACTCTCCCCTGTCTCCTGACATGACACCACAGAGTAGAGACATATTGACCCTCCTGCTTTCTACCTAAACTCTGACCCCCAGAACTGAGAGTGTCATAAAATGGCTGTTTGATGCTGCAAAGTGCGGGGCGGGTAGGGAAACAGCTGCCTGCCTCCCCCAAGGGGGCCAAGAAGCTCAAAGTAGGCAGTCTGTAAGAGAACCCAAGGACGAGAGCATGGGCAGAGGCAAGAGGGTGAGTCCCCATTCCAGTCCAGGCTCTGAGTCCCATCCACAGCTCTTTGGTACACACCCAAACTATTCCTGCCTGAGGTGGGCTGTACTAGCTAGCTAGTGAGAATCACTGGTGTCCCCTCCCTAGACCCCACTGAGCTGTAGCTCCCACACCATGCTTCATCAGAAAGCACCAATGTCTAGACTCCAGAAGCCACAGTGACACCTCAGCCTGAGTCCAGGATTCATGCAACTGCTGTATCACTTCCTGGTGGCTCCCCTTTCCCCAGAGCCTATGCTAAGACCCAGACAGGATCTTTCTACTCAAGAGTTTGCGCCAGGCTCAGTGGCTCAGCCTATAATCCTGCGCCTTTGGGAGGCTGAGGTGAGTGGATTGCCTGAGCCCGCGGGTTCGACACCCGCCTGGGCAAGTTGGTGAGACCTCATCTCTACAATAAATCAAAAAATCAGCTGGGCGTGGTAGCGCATGCCTGTAATTCCGGCTACTCGGAAGGCTGAGGCAGAAGGATCGCCGGAGCCCAGCAGGTGAGGCTGCGGTGGCCGGGAGCGGCCACTGCACTCCAGTCTGGGCGACTGAGTGAGACTCCAACTCAAAAAAAAAAGAGTTTGCGTTAAGCTCCAGGCACAGACAGAAGTCTTCTTAAATTATCCGTGAAATGCTACTTACACACCAGGATTAGTATTAGGTCTTTTCTCACATTCTTAAGTATGGCAAGCAGACAGAACTGATGAAAACTGGAACTTTTGCATAAGCCAATAAAAAAAAAAGATAGGAAAAAGACCCACATAAGTAAAAAGACAAAGCTGGCCGGGCTCAGTGGCTCAGTCTATAATCCCAGCACTTTGGGAGGCCAAGGCTAGTGGATTGCCTGAGTCCACAGGTTCGAGACCAGCCCGGGCAACTTGGTGAGACTTCATATCTACACTAAATCAAAAATAAGCTGGGCGTGGTAGCACGCACCTGTAGTTCCGGCTACTTGGAAGGCTGAGGCGGAGGGATTGCCTGAGCCCAGTAGGTCGAGGCTAGGGTGGCCATGAGCATGCCCCTGCATTCTAGCCTAGGCGACAGAGTGAGACTGCAACTCAAAACACACACACACACACAAAAGACGAAGTCAAGCACAAGAAAAAAATGGATCTAAATGAGCACAAAAGGAAAGAAACAGCTGTAAGCCCACAAATCCACTCCACACAAATGATACAGAGAAGGCATCATGATATGACAAGGCATCTTTCCCAGGAGCCTGGGACAGCCTTTTACACATGCTGTCTCATGTTGTTGGGGAGGATGCAGGGAGCTGAGCACAGATAGGGCAGGAGATAGGAGCGCCACAGGAGTCTAAGAAAGTCTTTTGTTGTGGGCAGTCAGTGGAGAGCTGGGAACATGAGTGTCATGGGCACTGCAGGGCTGAGCAATATTTGCAGAGTAGGGAAAATGCAGCCCGGTCAACCCTCTAGCAGGGCAGACTCACAGACACACTGTCAAGAGCTTAAAGGGCAGGAGCTACAGAAAGACAGGACTCAGGTCACCAAGGTGGTGAGAAATAGGGACAGCCGGGCTCGGTGGCTCAGCCTGTAATCACGCGCCTTTGGGAGGCTGAAGTGAGGGATTGCCTGAGCCCGCGGGTTCGAGACCCACCTGTGCAACTTGGTGAGACCTCATCTCTACAATAAATCAAAAATTAGCCGGGCGTGGTAGCGTGTGCCCGTAGTTCCAGTTACTTGGAAGGCTGAGGCGGGAAGGATCGCCGGAGCCCAGCAGGTGGAGGCTGCGGTGGCCGAGAGCGGCCACTGCACTCCAGTCTGGGCGACAGAGTGAGACTCCAACTCAAAAAAAGAAATAGGGACAGCGGAGGGAGGGACTGCCAGTCCTGAGGGGCCTGGAGGGAGAGGTGGGCACCCAGAGTGAAGGGGACAGGTTCAACACTGCCAAAAGCAAGGCCTGCCTAGCAACCACAGAGCACACAGTCTCAGGGGAAGATAAGATCATTACAGCAGGGCCACAGGGAATTCCCCTCATCCACTCAGTGGGAAAAAAGGGTGCCTATCTCAGAACCACACAAGCAAAAACAAACAAGAAACCACTAGTGCAAACAGGCTACCACCTAAAGTGTCAGGGCCCCATGGTGAACAAACCCAGATCCTCTATGAGAAGAAGGGGGAGATGCAGCACCTGGCCCCACCCTTCTCAGGTCCTGTGCCTATCCTCATTCTATCCGTTGACAGTGCCCTTCTTTACCTCTGAGATTCTCCTGCCAACAGCCAGGCAAGCAAGCCTCGAAGGGCAATACCTGGCCCTGCTGCCACCCTGATCGCACTTCACAAGATGCCAGGGCCTCATTCTCCTGCCAACAGCCAGGTGAGCAAGCCCAGAAGGGCAATGCCTGACCTTGTTGCCACCCTGACTGCACCTCACAAGATGCCAGGGTCTCTGACCCCGGAAAGAGAGTAAATGCTTCCTGTGCATGGGATAATTGGTTGCACAATGACAGCCAACTGATACAAACAGAGAAAACAGCAAAGGTCCAGGGACCTCAGATCAAAATGATGGCAAGGATGAGGCCTGCTGTCCTGTCCCCCATGAAAGGATCATATGAGGGAACTCACCACTGGGTAAGTGCACAGGTGACCCAACCAAGGGAAGAAGACAGAAGGGTTTCTGGGAACAGGGGCAGCAAGCAGTTCTAGGGAAAAGGGGGGTTGGTTCTAGAAGACAGTAAAAAGAAAAATGACAGAGACATCTACTCCTCCTCACAAGGACCTGAGGAACCCCTTTGATCAGAGGAGGGGCTGCAACTAGGGAGAGGCTAAGGGCATTTCCCGTGGCCCAACTCAGCTATGAGGTAACACCCACGAGAAGCACAAGGTGGGGATAAGGAATGGGAAATATAGACCAGGCTGGGCAGAGGCCCGGGGTAAGAGGGGAGAAATCACAAGTGTCCAGACAGCACCCTCCAACTCACAAGAAAGGGAACACAGACCTTCAAAAAATGACAGTAATGAAAACTCTGCATTTCAGATGCATAGGGAGCCAGCTTAAATAGTTCTCACAGAAACAGAGAGAAAAAGTCATAAAGTAACAAGATACCATTAATGAGAGAAAAAGTCATAAAGCAACAAGATATCATTTTTTCTAATTTACCAGAGTGGAAAAGATAACAGAAGTTTCACCATGGAGCGCATCAGCAAGGAGTGGGAAGCCATTCCAGGTATGGCTTCTGCGACCACAAAGTGGCACAACCCCTGGAAGGGACACTCAGAACACCTTTCACAATTAAAATTACATCTACCTTCCCCTTCTAGTATATGTGGGGGAGGGGAGATGAATCTATCCCCTTTTTTTGAGTCAGTTGCCTAGGCTGGTCTCGAGCTCCTGGGCTCAAGCAGTCCTCCTGCCTCAGCCTCCCAATTACAGGCATGAACCACCATGCCCAGCCAGTGCAGACTTTTCTGTAGTAGATGTACCTGGCCCAGACAATGCAGTGATAAGGGTAGTTGCATGACTTACACAGGAAGAAGCTGGTGTTTTTATTTGTCTCTTCTACTATTCTGGTGGTAATGTGGCTGGGAGGTCACTTTCTGGGAGTCCTGCCCAGGTGGGAGTACAGTGGCACACTCATGGCTGCCACAGCCTCAACCTGCTGGGCTCAGGCAATCCTTCTGCCTCAGCCTTCCAAGTAGCTAGAACTACAGGTATGTACCACCACACCCGGCTAATTTTTTTTTTTAAATTTAGTGTAGAAATGAGATCTCAACAAGTTGCCCAGGCTGGGCTCGAACCCCTGGACTTAGGCAGTCCTCACACCTCTGCCTTCCAAAGTGCTGGAATTACAGACATGAGCCACCGCACCTAGCACAGCTCACTTTGACCAGAAAGTTCTTCTTGGAATTTATCCCAAGAATTGTTCACACATGTGAGAAATAGCATAAATGATGTTATTATTGTAGTACCATTTATAAGAGCAAAAGACTGCGTCTATCCACACACTGGAGCTGGCGAGGCCAGCCACCACTACCCACTTCATGGACACTGAGCACTGTGGACATGCCACAGCAACAACCTGACAGAGAAATGTCCTAGACAGCATGTGTAGCATGATCCCCTTTCTATTATAACCATGCATTAGCCAGGTGTGGTGGCACATATCCTGTAATCTCAGCACTTTGGTGGAGGCAGGAGGATTGCTTGAGCCCAGGAGTTCAAGACCAGCCTGGGCAATACAGAGACCTCATCTCTAAAAAAAACACTTTTTTTTTAATTAGCCAGCTGTGGTGGCATATACCTGTAGTCCCAGCTACTTGGGAGGCTGAGGCAAAAGGATCGCCTGATCTCAGGAGGCTGGGGCTGCAGCAAACCATGACTATGCCACTGCACTCCAGCCTAGGTGACAGAGTGAGACACTGATTCAAAAAGAAAAAGAAGAAAAAAAACATTCAAAAACTCTGTACACATACACACAAGCTTGGATATACAAAGAACGTTCTGGAAAGAGACTTAAGAACTGGAAACAGTAGTTGCCTGGACTTGGGAACAGGAGACCAGGGTGGGATGGGAGACCCTTTTCCTTGCATATCCCTCAGGAGCCCTTGAGTATCCCCTAATACCCCCACATATACCTTTGTCTATTCAGATGAACATTATGCAATTCTGTATATCCCTTAAAAAGAAAATGGTAAACATATATGTGTCAATGCTAAAGGCCTAGGAGGAAGCAGAAAGTGAGAGGGAAGCATGTCACCTGGCATCCAAGCTGAGTACACTCCTACTCCATTGGGACATGTCTACCCCAAGTGGCACTGAGCACCTGGACCAGTGTCTGCCAACTACTGGACAGGTGTAGGAGGAAACGGTCACAGAAGACCTGAAACCAGCCTCTCCCTGTGGGAAGGAGGCAGTCTAAGCAGGTCTCCATGGGAGTATGTCAGCAGCAGACCTCCACAGCCGCCCAGGCTCTGCTGCAAGAGCCTTTATCTGTGCAATGCTCTGGGCAGGCTGCTCCTGGTCTGTCTGGAGCACCTGAGGCAAATACACCTGGAATCCAAATATGGGGCAGGACTCCCAGAAAGTGACCTCCCAGCCACATTACCACCAGAATAGTAGAAGAGACAAATAAAAACACCAGCTTCTTCCTGTGTAAGCCATGCAACCACCCTTATCACTGCATTGTCTGGGCCAGGTACATCTGCTACAGAAAAGTCTGCACTGGCTGGGCATGGTGGTTCATGCCTGTAATTGGGAGGCTGAGGCAGGAGGACTGCTTGAGCCCAGGAGTTCGAGACCAGCCTAGGAAACATAGTGAAACTTCACCTCTACAAAAAATTTTAGAAATTAGCTGGGCATGGTGGTTCATACCTGTACTACAAGCTACTTGGGAGGCTAAGGCAGAAGGATCTGTTGAACCTAGGCGATCGAGGCTGAGATGAGTTGTAATTATACCATCATACTCCAGCCAGAGCAACAGAGTAAGTCTCTGACTCCAAAAATAAATAAATAAATAAATTTTGGGGAGTTAGGACCTCTCCCTGATCACCTTGATGTGTCGTTGACACATCCTTGACGTTATACAAGCATGGAGACTAACACCATGCATGATCCTGCCACTGCTCCAGTCTGATATGACATTGTGGCCATACTATTCTTCAGATGCATGATGCACATAGGCCAAGAAGAGGGGTGGTTGCCCACTCGTCCTTGGTAGAAAGTGGTGGAAGCCCTGAGATAAGTCACATTTTGCCAACAGGGTGTGGAGGAAACAGCGATAAAAGCAGGTAAAGTAGATGAACAGCACACAGAAAAGAAATGAGCAGAAAATTGCACTGCTAGGCAGTCATCTGCACCCCCGGTGAGAAGCAGGTCGCTGAAAAAGGAGGCAGTGGGAATGGGAGTAGGAGCAGTTGGGCTTCTTTCTCTCAACACAGAAATGTCATCTCATTCCTCAGTGGGTTCCCAGACAGATGTTACTTTCCCTTACAAAGTAGCCCAACTAAGACCACTAATGATTTCAAGACTGCACAGGGTAGCTGTGGCCAGGCACTACTGGATCCTGAGAGCTCTCCATTACAGAGGGGGGATACTAGGCAGAAAGGCTGAAGCAGAAGCTGATGGGTCACTAGGTGGGCATGAATCTCAGAACTGGGTGGGGGATAACCTAATCCTAGAAGCTACTGAACAGAAAGGGTTATCAGGTTGAGGACCCACGCCCAAGGGCAGAAACACCTGGGGTGGAAAACTCCAGATGATGTGACATGTAACAACCCACCTGCTGTGGTGGACAAGGGTGGTTGCCAGAGTCTGAGGGCCTGGCCAGTGGATCCATGGTTAGAAGGTTACAGGCCTACGGAGCGCTGGACTGGCTTCAGAATGACAGAGAAACAGGCCTAAACTGAGGCCAACACAGGGGCCACCCTTGGATGCCAAGTTCATGAAAGCCAAAACATTATTTGGGAAGCAGTGACTGTTCTGCTGGCTAAGTTTCCACCTACAAGGCTGCATGGTGGGAAAAGACTCATCATCCAAAGAGGGCATGAGTGGGAGACAGGAGGGCGTGTCCAGCTCAGCCAGGCCATTGTGGATGGATTATAAGCAATGGGTGGAAAAAAAGGGGGAAACAGGAGGAATTTCCACTGATGAACTGACAGCATCCTACCTCTTCAATTCATTCTCTTGGCCTGGAGGAATTTAAATCCAAGAATAAGGAACATGCTTTAGGACTAAAAATACTCCAACAGGGGCCAAACATACCCTTCAGGTAAAGCACAGGTCAGACTGAAACATAAGCACCATAGCTAGGCAGGGCCTCGTTCCCAGGGCAGCAACCGGTGGCACAAGGCACTCTAAAGACTGGACTGCCTCCTGCTTTTGATGGACACCTAGTTGGAAGCTGGCAACACCCTGAGCTGAGCAAAGCAGGCTGCTCGCTTAACCTGACCTGAGGCTGCAGAAGGCACACCTTTGACAGCAGAGGGCAGACAGGTTCATGCTTTGGGTAGTCACCATTTCTTACTGAGGTTGCAACCTCAGATCCTGCTGTATGATGGAGCAAACAGACCACAGGTGGTGGTGCTGCAGAAAACAACTGGTGCAGAGCAGCCAGTTATGTCGTTACAGAAATGTGAGCAGAGAACCATGGTGGGGCGAGCACATGCTCAGCAGCTTGGAAGACCCAGCGCTCTAGCACATTCTACCAGATACCTTTTGTGCCTCTGAGATACTTGTACACATTACTATTTCAAATAATTTACTAAGGAAAGTTTTAAATATTTAAGTGTGTAAATCCTAATTTTAAAAGACAGGGAAAGACCCAGAAAGATGTACACCAGACCGTTAACTGTGCTCACAGTTAGAAGAGAGGGACATAAGCAGAAGCTCCCACTATACTGAATAGTCTTAATGCAGTCTCTAAATTCTTTTCAAGAAAGTTGTGCTTTGTAGTTTAAAAATCTTAAAAAGAAGAGGGGAAAAGGTTGCCTGTAATCTTACAAATATGGTTAACACAGCATGTCACTTTCTCTCTGTGCACATCTGGGTTGCAATTAAAGCGTGAATGGGTGGAAGGTTTAAATGTAATTTTAAATCTTTTCTTCCTAGTAAACAAGTCAACCCAATGTAACTAGAACAAACTGAACAAGCCATGGCTTCTTGGTTTCCATCATGGGAGTAGCTTCTGCACTAGCTAAGACTTCAAGAACACCAAAGCTGCTGGAAGTGTACAAGAAGGGACCCCCAAAAAATCTGGAATTATCTTTTAGGTCGCCTGTAGTATACTTGAAATTTGTTCCACCACATCAAATGGTCAGCCAAAGGTTTCTGGGTTTTTTTTTGAGTCGGAGTCTCACTCTGTCACCCAGGCTGGAGTGCAGTGGTGGCTCATGGCCACCGCAGCCTCAACCTGCAGGACTCAGGCGATCCTTCCACCTCAGCCTTCAAAGTAGCTGGAACTACAGGTGTGCATCACCACATCCAGCTAACTTTTTTATGTATTGTAGAGATGAGGTCTTGCCATGATGCTCAGGCTGGTCTCAAACCCATGGGCTCGAGCAATCCTCTCGCCTCCGCCTCCCAAAGTGCTGGAATTACAGGCATGAGCCACCACACCCAGCTCAACCAAAGTTTGTATTTGAAAATTTTGAGAAGGTTGTGGCCCAATTTGTAGAAGAAACATCTGTCTCAAGTTGTGGCAAAAACACTGCCTGCATCGTACTGAGTGCTCAGCAGTTTTTGACCCCAAAAATGGTATGACATACCTATTTGCCCAATCTTGTCCCGAGCAACTTTATTTTGTTTCCCTAGATGAAAAAAATCCTTAAAGGGAAACTTTTTGCTAATGTGGAAGAGGTGAAACAAAAAAACAGCAGAAGCTGGGCACGGTCACTTACACTTGTAATCCCAGCACTTTGGGAGGTACAGCCTCAGAAAGCCCAAAGCCCAGCAAGCATCTTATTTTCCTGGCCACCTTAATCTAGGGAGGAGAGCCCACCAGGAAGGCTCCTCACTCACCCACCTGCACCTCGGTGGTCTTCTCCATCGCGCTGTGGCCCTCATCACTGCTAGCTCCATCCTTTTTCTTGTCTTCATCATCCTCACTACTGTCACTGCCAGAATCTTCAAGGCCTGAGAACACGCTCTCCTCGCTGTCAGAGAGGCCAGAATCCCTGCCGTCACTGTGGCTGGGAGCAGAGGTGCAGAGGAGAGAGGGCTGCAAAAAAAAGCATCAGGTTGGTGACTGCTGCCCCCGCTGGCACTGCATGCTCCACATTACCGGGAGCAGCCGCCCCCAGTCCCCCCAGACACTGATCAGTGGCTCTATACTGCAGCCTCCAAGGCTACACCCCTCCAGTCACAACCCTCCACGTCCACCAAAACTATCCACCCAACCTGAGCCTTCCTCATCTTCTACCTCTGCTGACAATACAGCCACCTACTTTTGGCACAGACATTTTAATTCCTAGCATCCATGAGAAAGAAACCTTTCAAGGAAAATTTCCTTTTAGAATTCAGTTCCCATAGCATTACCAAAACTGGCTCTCCGTTGCCCACTAAGATCCACGCATTCCACCCTGGCATCAAAGGCACCCAGAGGTGTAAGGGCACTAAGTGGGGAAAGTGGCTGGGGCCAGGAGAGGATCAGATTCCCTGAAGGGTTTTTGTTGGGGTTTTTTTGTTGTTTTTTTTTTTGAGTTGGAGTCTCACTCTGTCGCCCAGACTGGAGTGCAGTGGCCGCTCCCGGCCACCGCAGCCTCGACCTGCTGGGCTCCCGGCGATCCTTCCGCCTCAGCCTTCCAAGTAGCTGGAACTACAGGCGCGCGCTACCACGCCCAGCTAATTTTTTGATTTATTGTAGAGATGAGGTCTCGCCTGCTCAGGCGGGTCTCGAACCCGCGGGCTCAGAGGGTTTTTACCACCTTAAGTAGAAGCCTCCTTATCCAACAAGACTGGGACCAACAGTTTATCAGTAAATTGAAAAGGCTGGTTGAAGAGTAATAAAAATGATGCCAGGTTCAATGATAAACAAATAAAACCCAGCCACTCCTCTCTTGGGGCAGGATCACAGATGTCTGGTAGAGTCCTGCTGACTGGAGGTCATTACATGCCTCACAATAGTCGTTGAAAAATACACAGCAGATGGGTCCTGATGCTGGCTTTGAAAAGGTTGAACAAGAACTCAAAGACTCTTAGGAAGCAACTGAGTGCAGAATTATAGACCTCACTGTTTTTCTTTTTTTAGAGACAGGGTATTCCTGTTTCCCAGTAGCCTGATCTTGGTTCACTGAAGCCTCAAACTCCTGGGCTCAAGCAAACCACCCACCTCAGTCTCCCAAGTACCTGGAAGACAGGTGCACACCACCACACTGGGCTAATTTTTTAATTTTTTGTAGAGTTGAGAGTCTCACTATGTTGCCCAGGCTGGTCTTGAACTCCTGGGCTCAAGTGATTCTCCTGCCTTGGCCTCCCAAATGCTGGGATTACAGGTGTAAGCTACTAGACTTCACTGTTTTTCTAGCAGTTTACAAGTCTCACCCAATTGGACAGCCTGCATTTACCAACTGTTTCATAGCACTGAGTTTTCATAGAACCAACTTTCACACACACTCACTCAAGATGTCTCTAATATTCAGGTGGCTACACAGTCACAATTCCAGGTAAAAACATGATTGGTTTGGGTACAAACACAACTGAATCCTGGCAAGCTTTTAGCCCAGGGTGGAAGTAGCAAGGCCTGGCAGCCAGAGCTGCCTACAGGCTTGAGGCCATTCAGGGGGTGGGCTGCGAGGAGCAGCATGAGTACCTTTCACAGAACAAAGGGACAAATTCAACAACTTCAGCTAAGTCGAGTGACTGTGAGAGGCTGGCTATGCCTTCTACCACCGATTTAACGACCCCTGCACAATCAAGCCAGGGTTGCCAGGCAGCAGGAGAGGGGCAATGAGTTCTGATACAACAAATGCAGCAGGCACTGGATTCTGTTCAGGTTTCCCAATGCCCACATCTAACCCATTAGCATAAAAATACAAGGAGTGCGTACATTAGCATTTACTGGGGGTGCAAGCTAAATCTTTCTAAAGGTAGGATGCACAATTCAAGAACCCCAGAGGCTGCTGTAGAGGATGCCCACTTCCACTCCCAGCTCCTCTCCTATTTGTTTCCTTCCCAGACACCGTTCTTCCATTCACACAACTACTCCGCGCCGCGGCATCCCTGGCCCAGGCTGTCCTCTCTGCCTAGGACCCCCATAAAGACTCTTCCAGCAGAGAACATGCAACCATGCCTCAAGACCGATGTACAAGGCACCGACGCAGAGCCGGCCGCCTGCAGGGTGACAGGAGCCGGGCCCCGCCCGCAGTCCGCTCCCCCCCCAGCCACCCCGCCACCACGCCACGTGCACGTCGGACCCTGGGCGGGATGCCCCCGCCGCCCTGCGGGCTCCTCACCTCCTCGGGCTGCAGCTCAACCTCCGGTTCGGGCTCCGGCCGCCGCTTCCCCGGTCGCACTCCTGGCGCCGCCGCGCGTCCGGTGCCCCGCGTGCCCGCCATACTCAGCCGCGCGCCGGCTCCGACCGAACGGCCTCTTCCGGCAGGGGCTCGACCGCGTGCGCAGCAAGGCCCAGACCCGCCCATCACGGACCCAATTGGTGAGCTGAGGGGAGGGGGCCATCGTGCGCAGGCGCGCAGCCAGGCCGAGATGAGGGGCGGGGCCTGCGCGCGCGCGCCAGTGGGAACGCGGGCGGGCGGCGGCACCGGCGGGAGCGCGCCCGTCGCAAGATGGCGGCGGCCATGCGAGGCCCCGGGATTGTGTGTGCGCCGCGAGTGGCGGCTCGGCCCAGCCGGCAGGCGCGGTTACGGCGCTAGCCCAGCCCTCGGCCCCTCTTCGCGGCCACTACCTCCGCCTCTTCCTACCTTGCCCGAGATGGATCTGCCCATGGGCCCCGGCGCGGCGGGGCCCAGCAACGTCCCGGCCTTCCTAACCAAGCTGTGGACCCTCGTGAGCGACCCGGACACCGACGCGCTCATATGTTGGAGCCCGGTGAGGGGCTGGGCGCGGGCGCGGGAGCCAGACCTGCGGGAGCCTGGAGGGAGCCCCGGCTGGGGCGGCGGGCGGCGCGCCCTGTCCTGCTACCCGCGGGGGAGGGGACCTGACTTGAAGGCGTACCAGAGGGGCGTGGGCCAGACCCCATCTCTTATTCTCGATTGGGGAACCTGCCCTTTTTCTGTCCCCAAAAGCACTGCAGGGCCCCACGCTTGCCCCAGACCTAGAATCCTAAGTTGGAAAAGCAGTTCCGAGACCCTCTCCTGGTCATTCCCAGCCCAAGTGAAGTTTCTCTGGGATGGGGAAGAGGAGCGTCTCATTCTTTGGTTTTTTGCTAACTGTTGGACAGTTGTGGGAGTTATCTGTCCTTAGAAAGAGTACTCAGGTTCGCTAGCAAACGTTGTGCTCAGGTGACCATCTGCGTCTCCTTAAACGGCCTACCAGCATGGTGGGTCGGCTGCTATTCGGAAAAAAATCAGGACTTGGCACATGAATCGGAGGGCGTTGCTCTAGTGGAAAAGGAAAGGGAGTGAAAACAGAAAGTAAAACGTCGTAAAGTTCAAGTTAATCTCAAACTCAGATCCCAGAGCTAGGCTTTCCAAGAGCAGTTTTGTTTTTCATTCCTTATGGGGCGTCTTGATTCACGCCTCTGTCTTCAGTTGCCTCGAAGCAGGTTTGTTTACATGGTAGACTCTGCAAAACCGTACAGCTCCGGATAGCAGAGGTAAATCAGTGATTGTGTCCGGAATTGGAGATCAGAATTTGCTGTTCACATTCAGGCTGTGACACTGTGTCCGGTGAGGGCCACAGCCCAGGGCTGGCAAATGATGGCCCAAAGAAAGGTTAGGCTCTTTGGGAGTTTTTGGAGGAACTGTGACAGGTTGGGAGCCATCAGACATGTGTGACCTTCAAGCCAAGACCCTAGAGTATCTTAGGCTCTGCTGAGTGCCTCCCTTTTGCACACAGTCTCTGATGCCACTAGGAATGAAAAAAGTCTAGACTGAAGCTTCCTGGCAAGTGAGGCCAAGTTCTCTGCCTCTTGAGTTGTTTACTGAAGCTCTGCTTTGCCTAAAGAATGGGAATAAAGTGAAGACTAGAAGTCTTCACTTTTGTGAGAAACACTTTGTGTTTGTCCTGCTGACACCTCCTCTGTGTTGGCCTTCCCATTGCCAAGTCCCAAAAAGGGGCAATGTGCTTTCCTGCAGGCTGACTTCATTCCACCATCTCTTCATTCTAGATCTCAAACTTCTGGCCAGAGGAAATGACCCCACATTTCTGTCTTTTATCCTTCCTTCCTCCTCTTTCTTGTTCCCCTTAACTCAGGTCGTACTCTTGCCCAGTTGGGGGAGGAGCATCAGAGATTCTCTGGGATATTCTGCGTTTAATCCTACTAGGATGATCTGTCCTGCTCCATAATCTGCTTGCTGTTACTGCTTAAAGATTGTGAGGCATGTGGATGAAGAATCAGCGTACCCTTTCAGGACCTGCAGTGTGTTCTGAGCAGGGCATTTGAGCAGGAAAGGCAGATCTGATCAGGCCTGTGACCAGCCTCCACTCACAATGGCTTCACTACCTATGGGCTCTGTTGGCGTGTTCTTCCTGGGGAGGGATAGTTAGCAAACAGGAATGTGTTTGGTTCTGCCTGACCTGTATAAAGCAGCCATAGTTGGTACAGCTATAGTTGGTGCGCTGGTGGAGGCTAGCATGACAATGAGACAGAAAATGAGCACAGGCTTAAAGATGGAAAGAAACCCTTTCCAGGCTGGGCAGAAATCTGTGGAGCTTCCTAGAGCTGGCTTCTCAGCCTGAAAAAGGGAGATGATAGTCCCAACATGGGATCCTTCCACAGATGCACTCTGAGACTTTGCAGCTCTGAGACTTTGGGAAAGCTCTGGTGTTTGTACTCTCAGCTGCCTTCTTTGTGCTGGAAGTCACACCACCATTCTGCCAAGAAAAATCTTCCCTGTTTGACACAAGGGGATAAAGGAGAATCAGAGGCACAGTGACTAACCTCAAGGCTAAATAACTAGGGAGAGACCTTCCAGCCCCAGAAACTCTGACCAGTGTCTTTAGTGAGCCTGACCTGGTGTGGGACCAGGTCTGCACAAAATTATACTTTCTCTCCCTGGCCTGACAGCTGAATTCCCACCTCTGCCACTGGAGACAGAACAATAGGCATCACCCCGAAGAGCCCGTGTGATAGGTACTGTGGCAGCTGCTTCATCCTTGTAGTAGTGTTTGTTTTCCCACCCTCCAAACCATGGTTCAGTTAAAGATGCACTTGGTGTGTACCCCACCCACACAGATGAGGGCCTTTAGAGACCCACCTGCTCTGCCACAAGTCCTGGAGGACAGTACAGCTCTGTCTGCCTAGAGAGGAAATTTGGCAACCACGAGATTAGAATCCAAGTAGGATAGATGCAACAGCATGGGTGTGGGTGTAGGTGGTCCTCCCTTATGCTTTTCAACCCCTTGTCCCAAAGGTGCACCTGGATCTAGTGCCCAGAGACACAAAAAGGGGAACTAAATACCTGGATAAACAGGCACCTCCATAAATAGAACGAGAGACCTGGGCCCTCCCTGTCACATCCCCCGGCATCTCTCAGCCCCTGCTTCTTCCCCTTTATGCAGCGGCTCCTCTGTCCACCTAGGAAACTCTTGCTAGGTAAGGCCTTGCCAGGCTACAGCCAACTCAGGAGAGCAGCAACTCCTTCAGAGAGTTTTACAACATGGAGAAATGCTCAACATGAATGAAAAAATGAAGGCTCAGAACACTAGATACACTATCATCCCAATTTTTTACAAACTATAACTTTGTCAGTCTTTTAACAAGATTGAAAGGAAATATGCAAAGTAATCTTGGCTATTCCTGGGTGGTGAGATTACAGATAATTCTTATATTTTTTTCTAATTTAAAAAAAGTGGTTATATATTTCATAAACGAGAGTAGGAGATGTTTTCAAACTTGAGGGTCTTCTAACAAGAGACCCACCCAGCTCCACTTTCCCCTGCCATGCAGGGCCAACTGTGCCTGTGGTGGGCAGCTCAGCTGTGCACTCAGGACTGAGACTGGCTGTGGCAGCCCAGCCCCAGGAGCCACCCAGCTGGCTGGAGGCCTAAGAACAAGACATAGGACCATGTGATTGTTCCAAATGCTGGGGCAGTTATTGGACATGCAGGTAAAGATGAACCAGAGTAGGCCAAAGCCTAAGAATCAGGATAGGGTGAGACCAGAGAGGTGCCTGGGTGCACAATTTAAGGAGAAACTCCATTGTAAGGTCCACCCTGCATCTGGATGACTCTAATAGTGAGAGACTATTTAGATTTGAACTCCTGGACACCTCTCTGGTCTCATCTGATCGCAGCCTGATGATGCAGCTTATTTGGCAGCAGGAAGGACTCTAGAAGGATATGCTGAGGCTCTGGGAGTCCCTGAGACTGAGAAGCTAGAGGTCACCAAGGCCTTGGGCCCATGCCAGGGCTGAGTCTCCAGGTGGGCAATCAAGGACAGAGTGGTCTTTGCAGTAAGGCAGGGGGCAGGGTGTCCATTTATGAGGAATTACAAAAGCAGTGCTACCATGGCAGATAGCTGGGCAAGCTTGTTCTCAGACAGCCAACAGGACCCAGCAGGCCTACTGGGCCCTGCTCTCGAAGATCTGGCACTTGAACTGAGATGCTGGAGGCTTGCATAGCCGTGGGCTGCGAGGCATGCTGCAAGTTCTGGAGACCCCGGAACTGGAGCCCAGGGTGCCTTCAGTAATGAGCTCAAAAGATGCACAGCTGTCCATATTCTGCATCTCTATAGACAGCACAAGGCTCTACTTATTAGTTCTGGTCCACCCACAGCCATTCAAGTAAATAGCATAATTTCCATTTTATAGATAAGAAAACTGCTTATCAAAGATGTTGATAAGCTTAACAAAGTAAGAGCTGGAACATGGAAATTCAAAGTCTGTGTTCTTTCCTCAGAGATGTCCAGTCATTGCTTATCACCTGCCTTTGCCTGGCACTGTGTGATTCCTGAGTGGATGAACAGGAGACCCTCAACCCCTGTGCCCTCAGGGCTGAGCCTTGGTCTCCCACCTGCCTTCTTAGTGAGAGGCCAGTACTGCAGCTTATAGTTAGAATTATATTTTGGATTTTTACATAAGAGTCCTCTTTCCCTTCCACAGAGATATGCAGATATACAAGGGGACCCAAAAAAACCAGAATTTTTTTTTAAGAGAGTCCCTTGTAGTACAGGCTTCCCCCACTAGGTAAGTGTTCTAGGAACACATCAGCATCAGTGTACCAACTAGTGTTGTTGTGAGAGGCTGCATTCAGCTTCAGTTAATTTTTTTTTGGAGATTCTTTCAGTGCATTTGCCCATTTCATAATGGGTGATTTACAAGCACACCTGCCCACACCATGGCAAGTGTTCAGCAGTTTTTGACCAAGAACAGCATGACCCCCATATCCCACCCTCCCTATTCACCCAATCTTGCCCTGAGCAACTTTTGTTTCCCTAACTTTTTGCTGATGTAAAAGAGGTGAAACAAAAAACTGCAGAAGCACTAAAAGACATCAAAATTGACAAGTTCAAAAACTGTTTTGAGCAATGGAAAAAGTGTCTCAATAGGTATATTGCATCAAACAGAGGATAGTTTGAAGGTTACTGAAATTTAAACATGTAAGAATAAATACACAATTTTTTAATTAATAAATTCCGGAGGTTTTTGGACCCCCTACTCATATACATACAGATGGACAGATGAGACAGGCAAAAATCTACAAACAGGCTCTACACTGTGGCCTCCTGTGTGTTTCCTTCTGCCCTGGGGTGATGAGGTGGGTGGGGGCGCAGTGAGGAAGTCACAGAAGGGCTGACTACGGTGGCCTCTTTGGAGGAGGGCAGCTGCCCACAGCACCCTGTGCCCACCCAACTCTACAGGACCAGTGTTTGCTCACAGTTTTTTATTAAGGGACAAGGACAAGCAGCCTGGCCCTAGGAGTCCCTGATTGTCAGTGGCCGCCAGGACCCCCTTCCCAAGGTGTCTCCACTTAGGGAACACTGCATCTTCCCAGCAGAGCCAACACCCTCGTTTTTGGAGGAGTTGACCTAGGTGCAGGAAGAACCAGAGACGGGTCAGCAGGGCCCACAGTGACCACCCTAGAGGGAGTAAACATCTCCTATCAGGTATCACAAGGGCTGGGCTGAAGCCTTCATGCTTGGTAGACCACAGGGCCTTCTCCTTTGACTGCAGGATTTCTTCAGGGTCTGCCAGAAGAAGGAAGAGGATGGTCTTATAGGCTGTGAAAGGAAGGGAAGTCGACCCCAGATGTCTTATAGTGCTTGACAGTACTGGCCTCTGTAGCCACAGCCGCCTCCTCCTCATCCTGGGACCTGTGGTGATCAGAGAGTTGGCCACATGCATGTGCTCAGGGTAGCCAGTGATCAGAGATAAGGAAGATTGTGTTGGTTGTGGTACTTGTGTTTCAGGAATGAACTAAAGCTAGCTTGAGCCCAAACAAGAAAAATATGTATGAGAAAGGTGCAAATGGTCTCTCAGATAAGGGCAAAACTAGGACCAGGGGAGGAGGGATAAAAAGTGAGCCACCTTTTCTGCACTTGCTTAGTGCTCCCTGCCTGCCTCACTCCCAGATAGGATTTCTCTGCTCTGTGTCCTCATGACCACAGTGCCTGGCCACTCCATGGCTCGCCACTCAACATATGCCAGTGGCAGCTATACATTCACACACTCTAGCTGCTCCTAAAGCCCACACCCTGGTACCCAGAGAGTGAGTAGCCAGGCAGCCAGGTCCAGGAACCCAAAGCACACGTTTGACTTGATAGAGGGCTGGAACAGGAGACTTGTAGACTGGGCTGCAGAGAGACCACCTGTGGAATATGGTATTGTTAACCCTATTGGATCATGGAGCCCTTTGAGAAAATATTCAGCAACATAGACCTTCTCTGTATAAAATGAACAAACGTGCAGGATCTTGTATACATTTCAGGTTGTTCTCCAGTGCTGCACAAAACAGAATCTAAATTTACCACAAGACACAGTGTTTACTAACAACTGTGCTTCAGGGTGCAAGGGTGTTGCTCACCAGCTAGCAGCTAGGCAGCTGCTTCTCCCTGGTCCTTCCATATTTCCAATCACAGGTTTTCATTATATCCAAGTATAAGCTATCACCTCCTACAAGAGTTGTCTGTGGTCAGGAGAAGGAAGAGATACCTTGAATCACTGATGCAGGAAGATGAGACATTGGGTTCTCTGATGGGCTCAGCAGGCCTTCTGAAACTTGTAATGGCCCTTAAGGTGGGGCTTGCCTGACAAGTTCAACTTGGATTTAGCCCTTAAGACATAAGAAACATTGAACAATGTTTAATGGTTAGAAAACTGGTGAGAGCTGGGCATGGTGTATCACACCTGTAATCCTAGCACTTTGGGAGACTGAGGCAAGAGCACTGCCTGAACCCAGGGGTTCAAGACCAGCCTGGGTAACTTGGCAAGACCTCATCTCTACAATTAAAAAAAAAAAAAACTAGCTGGGCATGGTGGTACGTACCTGTTGTTCCAGCTACTTGGAAGTCTGAGGCAGAAGGATTGTCTGAGCCAAGCAGGATGAGGCTGCGGTGGCTATGAGCATGCCACTGTACTCTAGCCTGGATGACAGAATGAGACTCTACTCAAAAAAAAAAAAAAACAATACAGAAGAAAAGATAAGAATGACTGCAAACTTCTCATCAGAAACTATGTAAGGCAAAGACCAGAACAGAACATAGATGCAAGTCTGGTTCAACATTCTAAAATCACTGTAATTCACCATATCAACAGAAGAAAAATTTTAAAAACCATATAATCATCTCAACAGAAGCAGAAAAGGCATTTGACAAAATTTAGCATCTATTGTGATAAAAATTCAGCAAACCAGGAATGAGAGGAATTCCTCAATCTATTGAAGATCATCTACAAAAAACCTACAGCTAATGTCATACTTAAATATAAAAACTAACCGGGCTCGGTGGCTCAGCCTGTAATCCCACGCTTTGGGAGGCTGAGGTGAGTGTATTGCCTGAGCCCGCGGGTTCGAGACCTGCCTGGGCAGCGAGACCTCATCTCTACAATAAATAAAAAAATCAGCCGGGTGTGGTAGCGCATGCCTGTAATTCTGGCTACTCGGAAGGCCGAGGTGGAAGGATCGCTGGACCCCAGCAGGTCGAGGCTGCGGTGGCCGGGAACGGCCACTGCACTCCAGTCTGGGCGACAAAGTGAGACTCCAACTCAAAAAAAAAAATTAAATAAATAAGTATAAAAAACTGAATGCTTTCCCCTAAGATTAGAAAAGAAGGCAAGGATATCTGCTTTTACCACTTCTATTTAATAATGTATTGGCTATCCTCATCCAATGACAAATAAACAAATAAGAAAATATAGTTGGAAAGGGATAAATAAAACTGTCTCCATCCATACAAAGCATAAATTGTTTACTTAGGAAGTCCCAAATAATCTACAAAAAAGCTATTAAAACTAATTTTAGCAAGGTCATAAGATACAGAGTCAATACACAAAAGTAAGTTGTGTTTCTGCATCCTAGCAACAAACTATTGAAAATTGAAATATTTACAGTATTATCAAAACGCACAAAAGACTTAGTGGTTGCATTACCTATTACTGTGTGAATATGACCAATTAATCTAAACTTAACTGCTTAAAACAACAAACATTTATTATCTCAGTTTTTGAGACTCATGAATTTATTCTGTCTCAAGTCCCTTATGATTGAAATCATCTCAGCCAGGTACAGTGGCTCAAACCTGAAATCCCATCACTTTGGGAGCCCAAGGCAAGAGGATTGCCTGAGCCCAGGGGTGTGAAACCAGCCTGGGAAACTTGGCGAGACCTCGTTTCTACAATAAATGAAAAAATTAGCCAGGCGGGGTAGCACGCACCTGTAGTTCCAGCTACTTAGAAGGCTGAGGCGGAAGGATTGCCTGAGCCCAGCAGGTCGAGGCTGCGGTGGCCATGAGCTTGCTACTATACTTCATCCTGGGTGATAGAGTGAGATTCCAACCTAAAAAAAAAAAAATAATAATCTAAAGACTCAACTATGTATGAAAGACTGCTTCAGGAGACTTTAGTTCCATACCAAGAGGACCTCTCCCTAGAGCTGCAGACAACATGGCAGCTTGCTTCTCTCAGAGCAGGCAATCAGGGAGAGACAGAGCCCAAGGCAACTTTTATAATGTATTCTCAAATACCATCACCTCTGCTCATGCTTTTGATCATACAGAACAACCCTGGTATGTGGTAGGAGGAGACAGTGAAAGGGTAAGAACACCAGAGGTTGGAGTCTCTAATCTAGCTAATAGGAATAAATCTTCTAAATCATGTACAGGATTTATATTCTGAAAATGTTGCTGAGAGAAATTGAAGGCCTAAATTGAGAGAAATACTATAGGCATAAAACATAATACTCAGTATTTTTAAATGGAGAACAAAGTTGGAAAATCCACACTATCTGATTTCAAGACTTACTATAAAGCTATAATAATCAAGACTGAATGATATTGGCATAAATACAGTTTGGGTGCAATGCACATGCTTGCAATCCCAGCATTTTGGGAGACCAAGGTGGGAGGATTACTTGAGCCCAGGAGTTTGTGACCAGCCTGGGCAACATAGTGAGACCCTATCTCTACCAAAAAAAAAATAATAATAATAACTGGGTATGGTGGCATGCCTGCAGCTGATCAGGCCCTGCACTCCAACCTGGGCTACAGAGGGAGACTCTGTCTCCCCCCCCAAAAAAAATCAAAAGGATGCTAACATAAGCATAAGCATATAAATAAATTGAACAGACTACAGAGTTCAGAAATAGACTTGACCAGGCTCGGTAGTTCAGCCTTTTGTCCCAGCACTTTGGAAGACTGAGGCTGGTGGATTGCCTGAGCCCACAGGTTTGAGACCAGCCCAGGCAACTATACTTAATCAAAAATTAGCTGGGCATGGTAGTGGGCGCCTGCGTTTTTGGCTTCTTGGAAGACTGAGGAGGAAGGATCGCCGGAGCCCAGCAAGTCGACCCTGGGTTAGCCATGAGTGTGCCACTGCACTCCAGCCTGGGTGACAGTGAGACTCCAAATCAAAAAAAAAAAAAAAAAAAAAAGGCCAGGGTTGGTGGCTCAGCCTGTAATCCCAACACTTTGGGAGGCCGAGGCAAGTGGATTGCCTGAGCCCATGGATTTGAGACTAGGCAGGGCAACTTGGCGAGACCTCGTCTCTATAATAAATTTTTAAAAAATAGATTCACCCATATAAAGTCCACTGATTTTGACAAAAGTACCACTAGTTCAATGGAGAAAGAATAGTCTGTTCAACAGACAGTGCTGGGATAATTAATTGGACATCCATAAGCAAAAATGCGAGTCTTATCCTTTACTTCACACCATATGCAAAAACTAGCTCAGAATGGGCCACAGACTAAAATATGAGCTAAAACTATAGAACGTCTAGAAGAAAAAAATTTTGTTGACCTTGGGTTAGTTAGGACACAAAAAACACAAAACAGGAAAAATAAATGACTTCAAAATTAAGAACATCTGCTCTTCAAAATACACTGATAAGGAATAAAAACTCCAGCCACACACTATATTTGCAAAACTTTTATCTGGAATCCAAACTATAAAGAGCTCTTGCAACTCAGACCAGCCTTTTTCAGAGTCAAGGTCTTATTCTGTTGCCCATGCTGGAGTGCAGTAGTAGTATAATCATAGCTCACTGCAGCCTTGAACTGACCTCAGGCAATCCCATCTCAACCTCCCAAGTAGCTGGGAAGCTACAGATATTACAAGTATGTACCACCATGCCCGCTAATTTTTTTTTTTTTTTTTTTTTGAGTCAGAGTCTCACTTTGTCACCCAGGCTGGAGTGCAGTGGCATGCTCATGGCCACCCCAGTGTCGACCTGCTGGGCTCCGGCGATCCTTCTGCTTCAGCCTTCCAGGTAGCCAGAACTATAGGCGTGCACTACCACACCCAACTAATTTTTTTGATTTATTGTAGAGACGAAGTGTCACCAAGTTGTCCAGGTTGGTCTTGGACTCAGACAAGCCACTTGCCTCGGCCTCCCAAAGTGCTGGGATTACAAGTGAGAGCCATTACGCCTAGCCTTTATCTTCCTTTATAGAAAGATAGGGCCAGGCTTGGTGGCTCAGCCTGTAATCCCAGCGTTTGGGAGGCCGAGGTGAGTGGATTGCCTGAACCCGCGGGTTCCAGACCTGCCTGGGCAACTTGGCGAGACCTCATCTCTACAATAAATCAAAAATTAGCCGGATGTGGTAGCGCGTGCCTGTAGTTCACGCTACTTGAAAGGCTGAGGTGAAAGGATCACTGGAGCTCAGCAGATCGAGGCTGCAGTGGCTGGGAGCGTGCCACTGCACTCCAGCCTGGGCAACGGACTGAGACTCCAACTCAAAAAAGAAAGAAAGAAAGAAAGATGGTGGAGGGGGAGTCCTTGGTGGCCAGCTGTATAGAGATGCTAAGTAAACAGTGCAGAGCTCAGCAAAGAGATCCATCCTGGAGATGGAGACAGAATGAAGTTTAAGGCATTGGATGGGTGATAGATGCCACTTGGAGAGCATGTGAGGCACCGTGGCAGCTTGGGAAACACTTCCATTTAAGATTTAGGAAGTGAGCCGGGCTCGGTGGCTCAGCCTGTAATCCTGTGCCTTTGGGAGGCTGAGGTAAGTGGATTGCCTGAGCCCATAGGTTCGAGACCCGCCTGGGCAACTTGGCGAGACCTCATCTCTACAATAAATCAAAAATTAGCCAGGCGTGGTAGTGTACACCTGTAGTTCCAGCTACTTGGAAGGCTGAGGCAGAAGGATCGCCGGAGCCCAGCAGGTCAAGGCTACAGTGGCCGGGAGCAGCCACTGCACTCCAGTCTGGGCGACAGAGTGAGACTCCAACTCAAGGGGAAAAAAAAAAAAAGATTTAGGAAGTGGATAGAGGCCCAGAGCACCCACCCTTTCTTTCCTCATTCCTCCCATCTTTGTGGGTCTCCATCTTTTGTGCCACACACATATCCGCAGCCCACCAGCGTCTCTTATGTTATTCAGCCATTCCTGAGCACCTGCCCCACCCTCAGTGTAAGCCATCACCATTCTGCCCCTTCTGGAAAGAGTGGTGTTCTTTGCCTTGGCCCACTGCAAACCCATGCCCTCCCCTGTGACCCCACTAACCTTCTGATTGTCTTTTTTTCGCAGAATGCATGTTTCATTTCTTTTTTTTCTTTTTTTTTTTTTTGAGTTGGATCTCACTCTTGTCGCCCAGACTGGAGTGCAGTGGCCGCTCCTGGCCACCGCAGCCTCAACCTGCTAGGCTCTGGTTATCCTTCCACCTCAACCTTCCAAGTAGCTGGAACTACAGGCACGCACTACCACACCCGGCTCACTTTTGATTTATTGTAGAGATGAGGTCTCGCCAAGTTGCCCACGCAGGTCTCGAACTCGCGGGCTCAGGCAGTCCATTCACCTCAGCCTCCCAAAGTGCTGGGATTACAGGCTGAGCCACCGAGCCCGGCTTTTCATTTCTTATATCCTGCTCTTGACACATCATTTTATTAGTGACTCCTTTCACTATTTGACTTTCCTTATACCTTTCCTGATTAACCTCCAGTCCCCTCTTCTTAGTCTCCTCTGGTTCCTCCTCCCACCCCTAAAATGCTCTCTCCAGTCCTGGGGTAGAGTGGAAAGGACAGGATCTTTTTCTAGTGGGCTGCCACAGGCTTGGATCCCACTTGTATAGCTGAATGCA
The DNA here is from genome assembly GCA_027257055.1 of Cephalopachus bancanus. Taxonomy (NCBI): domain Eukaryota; kingdom Metazoa; phylum Chordata; class Mammalia; order Primates; family Tarsiidae; genus Cephalopachus; species Cephalopachus bancanus. The sequence continues at coordinate 1,542,908 of JAPVLO010000295.1, forward strand.
GGACTTGGACAGACCTCTTGCTGTCCCCTCAGAGCTTCACTCTCCTCATCTTAAATCAGCTGTGTGTGAGGATTAAATGAAGTAACATCTATGAAGTACCTAGAATTTATGGTAAACCTTACTAAATTAGAGTATAGACTTTAAATTTTAAAAGTGGGGAGCATAATACCACAAAGACTGAGAGAATAGGAGTGGAAACAGCAGCAAGAACAATTTTGGAAGATGAAAAATCACTTTTCAGACCAGAGAAAGAAGTAACCTGAGCCAGCAAGCAGCATGGGAAACCTCAAATCAGATAATTCAGTCACAAAGCCCCCAAAATACTCAAGTATTAGAGGAATTGGGTACTTCTGAAAACAGACAGAAACCTGAACCTCACTCCACCCTAGCAGGATAATGGAGGCTTTGACCTGCAGGCCTCTGGACTTGGGCATACCTGGGCCTGCCAGGGTACAGGACCAAAGGCAAGAGGATTAGGTGAACGTTTCCGTGGTAAGACATGACACCCCTTTCCCAGACTTTTTCCCCACACTTGGCACTGAGTATATACTGGCAGCCAGGATTTTTCCTTTCAGGCAGAGGGTTGCAGGATTCATCTTGGAGGACAGTTATTAGTCCAAGCAAAAAGGCCTTCAGATACTTACAGCTGAGGGTCCTGCTGTGAACCAACCCAGCTGGCTGCCCTCCAGTAAAGCAAGTGCCCAGTCAGCTTCTTAACCCTAATATAAGTGAATTACTCATAAACGAACCCTGAACATTTATCATAATACTATAAAAAAGGGATTGGCTGTAGTGGGATACTGGGGTGGGGGGGGCGACACAACATCAATAAAAGTATCTGATTTCAAACCAGGCAATGTGGGGACCAAAGGGAGGCACAAACTTTATCTGTATGATGAACACTTGTATACCTAATCCTGAGTTGTACCCTACATCTTTAAAATAAAATGTGAAGCCTGGCTCAGTGGCTCAGCCTATAATTCCACGCCTTTGGGAGGCTGAGGTGAGTGGATTGCCTGAGCCCGCGGGTTCAAGACCCGCCTGGGCAGCGAGACCTCATCTCTAAAATAAATCAAAAAATCAGCTGGGCGTGGTAGTGCATGCCTGTAATTCCGGCTACTCGGAAGGCTGAGGTGGAAGGATCGCCGGAGCCCAGCAGGTCGAGGCTGCGGTGGCCGGGAGCGGCCACTGCACTCCAGTCTGGGCGACAGAGTGAGACTCCAACTCAAAAAAAAAAAAATAAAAATAAAAATAATAAAATGAGCCGGGCTCGGTGGCTCAGCCTGTAATCCCGCGCCTTTGGGAGGCTGAGGTGAGTGGATTGCCTGAGCCCGCGGGTTCAAGACCCGCCTGGGCAGCGAGACCTCATCTCTACAATAAATCAAAAAATCAGCTGGGCGTGGTAGCGCATGCCTGTAATTCCCAGCTACTTGAAAGGCTGAGGCAGAAGGATCGCCGGAGCCCAGCAGGTCGAGGCTGCGGTGGCCGGGAGCGGCCACTGCACTCCAGTCTGGGCGACAGAGTGAGACTCCAACTCAAAAAAAAAAAAAATAATAATAATAATAATAATGTGTTTTAAATGTAAAAATAAATATAATGAAAAAGTGAGGGTCACCACATCTATGAAAAAGCTTCTAATAAAAGTGAGGCAAAAACAGAAAAAAAAAGTGCATAGAGAATGCAACTAAGAAAAGTTATTTTTAAAAATTGTAAAAATATTAAATTTTAAAAATTTTACCAGCTACAAGAAGATATTGTGTCAGTGAAACGAGTATTCAGAAAAGATAATTACTCTTTTTTTGAGTCAGAGTCTCACTGTCACCCAGGCTGGAGTGTAGTGGCACGTTAACGGCCACCACAGCCTTGACCTGTTGAACTCAGGCAATCCTTCCACCTCAGTCTTCCAATTAGCTGGAACTACAGACACACACCACCATGCCCAGCTAATTTTTTTATTTATTATAGAGACGAGGTCTCACCAAGTTTCCCAGCCTGGTCTCAAACCCCTGGGTTCAGGCAATCCTCTTGCCTCTGCCTCCTGAAGTGCTGGGATTACAGGCGTGAGCTACCATGCCTGGCTAGAAAATTATTCTTAATTAAAAATACGAGCCAGGCTCGGTGGCTCAGCCTGTAATCCCGCGCCTTTGGGAGGCTGAGGTGAGTGAATTGCCTGAGCCCGCGGGTTCAAGACGCGCCTGGGCAGCGAGACCTGATCTCTACAATAAATAAAAAAATCAGCCGGGCATGGTAGCGCATGCCTGTACTTCCGGCTACTCGGAAGGCTGAGGCGGAAGGATCGCCGGAGCCCAGCAGGCGAGGCTGCGGTGGCCGGGAGCGGCCACTTCACTACAGTCTGGGCGACAGAGTGAGACTCCAACTCCAAAAAAAAAAAAAATACGGTAGGCTGGACACAGTGGCTCATGCCTATAATCCCAGCACTTTGGGAGGCTGAGGTGGGAGGATTGCTTCAGCCCTGGAGTTTGAGACCAGCCTGGGCAACAGCAAGACTTTGTCTCTACCAAAAACAAAAAAATAGCCAGGTACGGTGGCACATGCTTGTAGTCCCAGCTTCTCAGGAGGCTGAGGCAGAAAAATCGCCTGAGTTCAGGAGTTTGAGTTTGCAGTGAGCCCTGATTGTGCCACTGTGCTCCAGCCTGAGTGACAGAGTGAGACTTCAACTCAAAAAAAAACCAGAACAGTCATTTAAAAAATAAAAATATGGTGGATGAGCTGAGTGTGGTGATGTGAGCTAGGTATAGTGATATATGCCTCTAGTCCTACTGACTCAGGAGGCTGAGGTAGGAGAATCACTTGAGCCCAGGAGTTTGAATCCAGCCTAGGCAACATAATTAGACACCCCCACCTCAAAAATATATATACATTTTGTGTATACACACACACACACACACACACACACACACACACACACACACACACACATACACACACATACATTATAGAAGACTCAATAAAGCAGTTGAAAGAAGGTTGAGAAAATAATACAGATATTAGAACAGAAAACAAAAGACATGGAAAACAAGAGCAAATATTTAAGATAATTAGTGGATTGGTTCAAGAGCTCTTATATCTAACTAACAGAAGTCTTAGAAAGCAAGAAAAAGAAAATATAACAACTATTACAAAAGGAGAAAATCAGGAAAATTCCCTGAAGCAGAACAGTCAGATTTCAGATGTTAAGAGCCTTCCTGCTCTCTAGCCCAATGAATGTAAGAACCCATTACAAAGCTCATCATTGTGAAATTTTAGAATCCTGGGGACAAAGTGAAGGTCATTATTGTCCTAATATTTTTCAGAGGTTGAGGGAAAGAGTTTACGTACAAAGAATTAGGTATCAGATAGCTTTGGACTTCTCAAAGCAACCCTGGCAGCTTCAGAGACTATGATTGATACCAAGTGTCTGCTATCTGTTGCCCGTGAGCCAAATCCAGCCACTGCCTACTTTTGTAAATAAAGTTTTATTAGCACATAGTTACCATCACTCATTTACATTTTATCTATTACTGCTTTTGTGCTATGAAAACAGAGTTGAGCCAGGCAGTGGTTCATATGTATAATCCCAACACTGTGGCATCCTGGGCCAGGAGGATTGCTTGAGCCCAGGAGTTTGATGCCAGTCTAGACAATATAGCAAGACCTCACCTCTACAAAAATAAAAATAAAAAATTAGCTAGGAATGATGGCATGCACCTATATTTCCAGCTGCTTGGGAGGCTAAAGCAAAAGGATCACCTGAGCCCAGGAGTTCAAGGCTGCACTCCAGCCTGGGCATGAGAGTGAGACCCCCAACTCAAAAAAAAAAAAAAAATAGAGTTGAGTACTGAGCAACAATACCATATAGCCTACAAAGATGGAAATATTTACTATCTGACAGTTTATCCTCCAAAAAAATGTTTTCCAACTCCTCACTTAGAGCTTAGAAAATTCGAGGTTCTGAGGGGAAGGATATTCTGGTTCCAGGTAAGATCGAGTAGGCACCCTCCATACTGTCTCTCCCACTGAATACAACCATAAAACCTAACATGATGCAGAAACGATTTGAGGATTCCAAAAAGTACATAGTAGCATATAGATTGGCAAAGAATACCAGCATATGCCAGGCTTGGTGGCTCAAGCCTGTAACCCCAGCACTCTGGGAGGCGGAAGCAAGAGGATTGCCTGAGCTTAGCAGTTCGAGACCAGCCTGAGCAACATGGCAAGACCTCATCTCTACAATAAATCTAAAAAATTAGTCGGGCATGGTGGCACATACCTGTGGTTCCAGCTACTTGGAAGGATGAAACGGAAGGATCACCTGAGCCCAGTAGGTTGAGGCTGTGGTGGCCATGAGCGTGCCATTGTACTCCAGCCTGGGTGACAGAGTGAGACTCTGACTCAAAAAAAAAAGAATACCAGAATATGAAGTATCACTACACTGTTGGGGAGTTTACTGCTTTTCTTCCTTTCATTACCCTGGCTTAGACTTAATGTATCCTGAGCCCAAAAGTGAGTATTGGTATGGGCAGGGGAAGCTATCTGGCTATAACCCAAGGAACAGAAAAGAATCTCCAAATGCTCAGAGAGAATGGAGTAATTTCCCTGCTTTTTCTCTCTCTGCCTCTTTTTCCCTCCATCATCTCACACCCCAGCTGCAGAGATGGCAGTGATGATGGTGGCAGCGCAGGTCCACTGGCACCTAAAACTCTGAGGGAAGGGGCCCTCTGTCTACATTTGGAGAGTGTTCCCAAGAAGATGAGGTGAACTCCCATTGATCTCTCCCTTAGTCACTTCCCCACCCCAAGTGATCCAGACACAAAAGCATTCTCAGGAAGTGCACAGCAGAGCAAACAAAATTAAACCCCAGCTTTTTGGCCAAAGAACTAAAAAGTGGAGCCCCAGAGACCTGGAAAGTACTGTGAAAATTGCAGAGAGGGAGAAGCTTGAGAAAGTGATCCCAGAGGGCAGTTTATGAACTATTGGGCTCACTCCCAGACTGCACGTGTGTACGCATTAGCTGATCCTGAACGACCTACAAAGTACTTTGAGAACCGAACTGCAGAATAGAACACTGCCCAGATGTCAGACTGGCCACCAGGCACACATGAGTCAAAAAAATTTTTTATTTTGAGTCAGAGTCTCACTCTGTCACCCAGGCTGGAGTGCAGTGGCACACTCACGGCCACCGCATCCTCAACCTGCTGGGTTCAGACAATCCTTCCGCCTCAGCCTTCCATGTAGCTGGAACTACAGGCACACTCCACTACACCTGGCTAATTTTTTGACATTGTAGAAATGAGGGCTCGCCATGTTGCCCAGGCTGGTCTCAGACCCCGTGGGCTCAGGCAGTCCTCTTGCCCCAGCCTCCCAAAGTGCTGGGATTACAGGCGTGAGCCACCACGCCCAGCTGAGACAGATCTTAATAGCATTGCAGAGGCTTTGAAAACAAACTGACATTGAAGCTTCAATCCACAGAAGACTACTCAGAATGTAGCTGAACCCAACCAGGTTGATTGCTTGCTAAAACAGAAATTTCAACATTCTCTATAGGACTTAGATAAGATTCAGACTCTTAACAAAATAATCACAGTGTCCAGGTGTACTCATTTTACATTGGTGCTGGGTGACTGAAAAGAGAAATTTCTTGTGTCACAGTCCTGGATACCGGAATCAAGTTGTTGGCAGGGCCATGCTCCCTCTGAAACTGTAGTAGGAATATCCCTTACCTCTTCCAGCTTGAGGTCAGTCTTTGGTGTTCTAGGCTCATGGCTGCATGGCCCTAGTTTCTGCCTTTGTTGTCAGCTGATGTTCTTCCTGTGTATCTCATCTGACTTTTTTCTTATAGGTCATCAGCATATAGGATTAGAGGCCCTCTCTACTTCAGTATGACCTCATATTAACTAATTACATCTGTGGCAACCTTATTTCCAAATACAGTTACATTCTGAGGTACGAGGGGTTAAGACTTGAACATACCTTTTTTGTGTATGGTGAGAAGAACACATTCAACTCATAACATCAAGATACAATTTGTGAAAGACCTTTACAATGAAAACTACAAAACACTGCTCAAAAAACCTAAGAAGATACAAACAAATGGAAAAATATTCCATGCTCATGGATTGGAAGAATTAACATTGTTAAAATGTCCATCCTACCAAAGGCAATCTACAGATTTAATGCAATACCCATTAAATTACCAACATCATTCTTCTCAGACCTGGAAATGACAATACAGAAATTCATATGGAAGCATAAGAGACCACAAATAGTGAAAACAATCCTTAGCAAAAGAAACAGAGCTAGGGAGGCCTTACACTTCTAGACTTCAAGCTGTACTATAAAGCTACAATAATCAAAACAGCCAGGTATTGGTACAAGAACAAGCATATAGACCAACGGAACAGGGAGATTCTAGAAGCAAAACCTCAATTTTTCGTCCTTGACAAAGCCTCAACAACAACCAATGGAGAGAGGAGAACCTATTCAGTAAATGGTGCTGGGAAAACTGGCTGACCACATGCAGAAGATTGAAACAGGACCTCTACCTATCACCATACAAAAAAATCAACTCTAAATGGATGAAAGACCTAAATGTAAAACCTTAAACCATAAGAATCCTAGAAGAAAATTAGGAAACACCTTACGGAAATTGGAACTGGTAACCAATTCCTGATCAACTCTCCAAAAGCGAATACCATAAAAGGTAAGATAAACGAGTGGGACCTCATCAAATTGAAAAACTTATGCAAAGCAAAAGAAACGATCAAGAGAGTGAGGAGACGGATCACTGAATGGGAAAAAATATTTGCCCACTGTAAATCTGGCAAAGGCCTAACATCCAGGATCTACAAGGAACTCAAACATTCCAAAAGGAAAAAACAACCCTATTAAAAAGTGGGCAGGCCAGGCCTGGTGGCTCACGCCTGTAATCCCCGCACTTTGGGAGGCCAAGGTGAGAGAATTGCCTGAGCCCGTGGGTTCAAGACCAACCTAGGCAACTTGGCAAGTCCTCCTCTCTACAATAAATCAAAAATTAGCTAGGCATGGTCACTCATGCCTGTAGTTCCAGTTACTTGGAAGGCTGAGGCAGAAGGATTGCCTGAGACCAGCAGGTTGAGGCTGCGGTGGTCGTGAGCAGTGTGCCACTGCCCTCCAGCCTGGGTGAGAATGAGACTCTGACTCAAAAAAAAAAAAAAGAAAAGTGGGCAAAAGATATGAATAGACACTTCTCAGAAGAAGACATACAAGCAGCCAACAGGTTCATGAAAAAATGGTCAGCCTCTCTAATCATCAAAGAAATGCAAATTAAAATCACTGAGATACCACCTAACTCCAGTCAGGATGACCATCATCAATATCAAAAAACAATAGATGGCCGGGCTCGGTGACTCAGCCTGTAATCCTGCGCCTTGGAGAGGCTGAGGTGAGTGGATTGCCTGAGCCCGCTGGTTCGAGAACCGCCTGGGCAGCGAGACCTCATCTCTACAATAAATCAAAATATCAGCCAGGCGTGGTAGCGCATGCCTGTAATTCCAGCTACTCGAAAGGATCGCCGGAGCCCAGCAGGTCGAGGCTGTGGTGGCCGGGAGCGGCCACTGCACTCCAGTCTGGGCAACAGAGTGAGACTCCAACTCAAAAAAAACACAAAAAACAGATGCCGGAGAGGATGTGGGGAAAAGGGAATGCTTCCACACTGTTTGCTGGAGTATAAACTAGTACGACCTCTGTAGAAAACAGTGTGATGATAAAAATTAACCTTTCATACAACCCAGCAATCCCCCTTCTGGGACTGTACCTGGAGGAACTCAAATCACTCTATAAAAAAGACACCTTCACACACATGTTTTATTGCAGCATTATTCACAATAGCAAAAACATGGAATCAACCATGCTACCCATCGAAAGTGGACTGGATAAAGAAAATGGAATATTCTTTATACATATACATTATACATTGTACATTATACATATACACAATGGAATATTACACAGCCATAAAGAAAAGCAGAATTATGGACTTCACAGCAACTTGAATGGATTTAGAATCTATAATACTCAGTGATTTATCACAACAACAAAGATCTGAGTACTACATGTACTCACTCATAAGTGGACACTGAACATTTATCAAAATACTGTAAGAAAGGGATTGGCAGTAGTGGGACACTGCAGGGGGGGCACATAACATCAATAAGGGTACCCAAGCTTTACCTGCACAATGACCACTTAAGTACCTGAATTGTATTCCACATCTTTAAGATAATAATTAAAAAATTTTTTTTTTTTTTTTTGAGTTGGAGTCTCACTCCGTCGCCCAGATTGGAGTGCAGTGGCCACTCCTGGCCACCGCAGCCTCGACCCACTGGACTCCAGCGATCCTTCCGCCTCAGCCTTACAAGTAGCTGGAACTACAGGCGCGCTCTACCATGCTCGGCTGATTTTTGATTTATTGTAGAGATGAGGTCTCACCAAGTTGCCCAGGCAGGTCTCGAACCCACGGGCTCAGGTAATCCACTCACCTCAGCCTCCCAAAGGCACGGGATTACAGGCTGAGCAACCGAGCCCGGCTAAAAAAATTTTTTTAAGATACAATTTGTTACTCAGCTTACATACATACTCACCAGAAAAATTACATGGGAAGAGACAAAAAGATGCCAATGACTGGGATGATACAGATATTTAAATTACTTTAAAGCAGCAATTATAAAAATGTTGCAAGAAGCAAAAGTAGACACTCTTAAAATGAATACAAAGAAAATCTTTATATAAGGAAATATAACTTACAAATAAGAACCAAATTGAAATTTTGGGTTTTACTAAAAGTTACAACAATCAAGGAACACTAAATGGGGTGAATAGCAAAATGGAAATGACAGAAGAAAGTCAACGAACTTGATAACGGAGCAGTAGAAAGTATCTCAGTCTAAAAAGTTTGGTAAAAAAAGTGAACAGAACCTCATGTACTTGTGGGACAACACCAAAGTTGTGACATTCATGTCATCAGTGTCCTAAAAGGAGAGTAGAAATAACTGCAGAAAAAATATTTGAAGAAATAATAGCTGAACACTTAAATATTAGGCAAAAGATATAAGACGATAAGTTCAAGAAATCCAGTGAACCTTAAAAAGGATAAACCCAAAGAAATTTGCACAAGATGCATCACAATTGAACTTCTCAAAATTAAAGACAAATTTAAATTCTGAAAACATCCGGAGTAAAACAACACATTACTGACACGACTCACACAACTTGTATATTTCTCATCAGAACCCATGGAAGCCAGAAGGAAATAGAATGAATGAACTGTCAATTGGGAATTCTATATTCCAGGGTCAATTTCAGTATGAAGGTGAAGTAAAGAATCCTTAAATAAAACTAGGATGTTGCTAGCAGATCTTAGATTCTAGAAGAATTACTAAAGGAAGTTTTTCAAACACAAGGCAAATGACACCAGGTGAAAACTTGGAACACTGGGAATGAAAAACAGTATGTTTTAGTCAATATGTTGTAGTATATCTGAATGCTTGCCCTTCCCCTCTCTGTTTTTATTTGTTGTTTATTTGTTTGTGACTTGGACTACTTTAGTGATGTCTGTTTTTCTTTGATCTCTGTTTACTGCTTCATATGGTATTATACCCAGCCTGGAAGCTCCATTAACCACTACCTGATTGCTCTATTATTTTTTATAATACCCTGTGGCACAAGTTGTTCAGCAGCCTAATCTAATTAAATTTGCATGGTGGTGAGGTTTTCTAGTTTGGTTGGGTTTGGGTTTTGGAGGGGGGCATTGTTGGATTGCTGTTGGTTTGTGGGGATATTTTGTGGGTGTTTTTAGCAGTGGTAGTTTTTGAGGTCAGGCTTAGGTTTGTAGTTTTTGAGGTCAGGGTTAGGTTTGTTCTGACCCTAGGAAGACTTCATAAATTTTCTCCTTCATAGCTTTCCCACAAGCCAGCCTACTGTTTAGCTGGTTACTTTCTTTTTTCCCCGTTGGGGTCTCCCTCTGTTACCACAATCGCAGCTCACCGCAGTCTCAAACTCCTGGACGTAAGCAATCTTCCCATCTCATCCTCCTGAGTAGCTGGGACAAGAGTTGCATGCTACATATCTATTTATTTTTTTGTAGTGAAAAGGTCTTACTACGTTGCCTATGCAAGTCTTGAGCTCCTTCCATCTTGGCTGCTCAAGCAGTCCTCCCACCTTAGCCTCCCAATGTATTGAGATTACAGGCATGAGCCACCATGCCCAGCCTAAAGGAGCTGTTATTTTTAAGTGCACTTTTAGGCTTGAACTTTGAAGGAAAGTGAGTTTCCTTGGTGAGAGCTTCGGAACTCTTTCCTTATCAACTTCGTCTCTCCCTGGGAAAATTCTCTGTGCTGCTACTCTGGGCACTGGACAGGGCAAGTAGCCTCTGGTTTTCTTGGTCTGGCTCTCCCAGCATTGATAGCTCTACCCTACATGCATGTTGGGGGGTAGGTGATCAGAGCCCTGGTATTCTCAGCCTACTGTGTCTGGAGTAGAGCCTCCTTTCTGTCATTGGGGGCAAGGTGGAAAGAGGGAACCATTCACCTCTTGGTCACTGTCACCAGGAATTTAGCCTCTTCAACTTGAAATTAGAGAGGATAAGAAATTTTGGTGATCTGACCATACCAATGTGCTACACAGTAAGCCATGAACTGAGGGATCCCCATCTTCTTGGCCCTACCCTCCCAGAGAGTAGCATCCATCCTGGTGAGCTGGGGTGAGAGAGAGAGTCAGTTGTGATTTAGATGCCACAGACAGTCACTTTCCTTTCTTATTTTTTTTTTAAATTGAGTCAGAGTTTCACTCTGTCGCCCAGGCTGGAGTACAGTGGCACACTCACAGCCACCACAGCCTCGACCTGCTGGGCTCAGGCAATCCTTCCACCTCAGCCTTCCAACTAGCTGGACCACAGGTGTGTGCCACCATGCCCAGCTAATTTTTTTATTTATTGTAGACAAGCTCTCGCCATGTGCTCAGGCTAATCTCAAACCCCTGGACTCAGGCAGTCCTCTAGCCTTCGCTTCCCAAAGTACTGTGATTACAGGTGTGAGCCATTGCACACTACACTCACTTTTACTGAATTTTAGTAGTTACTGAATAAGTATTTTTTTATTTGTTATGTACCTTTAAGACAGTTTCCATGGTTTAAGTAAGCTTTGTTTCACTGGGGATTCCTTCCATTAAGCTCTTTAAACTGTCATACCAGAAGTGGAAATCTCTCCTTCATTTTCAAAGGATAGTTTTACTGAATGTAGAATTCCTGATTGATATGGGGTTTTTTTCTTTTAACACTTTTACTATGTTATCTCACTGCCTCTGTGGATTTTGGTGAGAAACCAGCTGTTAATCTTACTAAGGATCTCTTGTTCACAATGAGTTTGTTCTCTCTCGCTGCTTTCAAGATTTTCCCTTTGTCTTCTGCTTTTGCCAGTTTGATTATGAAGTGTCTAGGTATGAACTTCTGAGTTTATCCTACTTGGAGTTGTTTGGCTTCCTATATGTTTTTCATCAGATTTGGGAAGTTTGGGGCCATTTTTTCTTCATATAGTCTTTGTTTCTTTCTTCTCTTTCTGAGACTCCCATTATGCATATGTTGTATGTTTGAGGATATCTCACAGGTCTCTGAAGTTCTGTTCATTTTCATTCTTTTTTCTTTCTTTTTCTCAGACTGGGTAATCTCAATTGACCTGTCTTCATGTTTGCTTATTCCTTCTCCCTGCTCAAATCTGCTCTTGAGTCCCTCTGGTGAATTTTCTTGATATTTTCTATTTGGTAGGAAGGCTTTCTTTTTTTTTTTGAGTTGGAGTCTCACTCTGTCGCCCAGACTGGAGTGCAGTGGCCGCTCCCGGCCACTGCAGCCTTGACCTGCTGGGCTCCGGCGATCCTTTCGCCTCAGCCTTCCAAGTAGCTGGAACTACAGGCGTGCACTGCCACACCCGGCTAATTTTTTTGATTTATTGTAGAGATGAGGTCTCGCCAAGTTACCCAGGTGGGTCTCGAACCCGCGGGCTCAGGCAGTCCACTCACCTCAGCCTCCCAAAGTGCGGGATTACAGGCTGAGCCACCGAGCCCGGCTGGAAGTCTTAAACTTTAGTTCTTTAGATATGGTTTCCTCTAGGTCTTTGAACATATTTTAATATAGTTAAAATCTTTGCCTAGTGAGTCCAGTGTTTGGACTTCTTCAGGAATAGTTTCTACTGATTGTTTTTCTGTGTATATGTCTTACCTTCTTATTTATTTGCTTGTCTCATAATTTTTTGTGCATACCAGATTTCTAATTAATGTGGCAACTCTGGAGATTAGATTCTCCCACTTCCTCAGGATTTGTTGTTGTTAGTTGTAATTTTTATTTGTTTGGTGGCTTTTCTGGACTAATCTGTGAAGTCTGTGTTCTTTGTTGTTTATGGCCACTACAGCCTCTGTTCTTTTAGTTTAATTAGATAGTGATGGGACAGAAATGTCCTTAAATGCCTGGATCCAGTCAGTCGCCTAGTCTTTTCTGGGGGACTGTGTTTATATGTTGGGGCACATCTTCAACACTCAGCCAGGCAGTTGACAACCCTACTTTGTCTTTCCATTCGTGATTATGCAGAGCCTCAAGGCCAGCCAGAGGTAAAAGGTTGGGACTTTCTCAGGTCTTTCCTAAACATGAGTATGGCACTGAACGTGCACGTTGCTTCTAGATTCACAGGAATTTTTCAGAGTCCCTAGTGATATCTCATTCACCAGCTTTCCCTTTTATGTTTTCTAGTCAGTCTATTGTTTGTACTGTTATATACTGCCTCAGGAGCCACAGCATTAAAAAGAAAGTGAGACTCCAACTCAAAAAAAAAAAAAAGAAAAGAAAAGAAATTGCCAGGCCAGCCATGGTGGCTCAAGCCTGTAATCCCAGCACTTTGGGAGGCCAAGGCAAGAGGATTGCTTGAGCCCAGGGGTTCAAGACCAGCCTGGGCAACTTGACGAGAGCTCGTCTCTACAGTAAATCAAAAAATTAGCCAGGCGTGGTAGCATGTGCCTGTAGTTCCAGCTGTTTGAAAAGCTGAGGCGGAAGGATCGCCTGAGCCTGGAGGTCAAGGCTGCGGTGGCCGTGAGCATGCCACTGCACTCCAGCCTGGGTGACGACAGAGTGAGACTCCAACTCAAAAAAAAAAGACACTCCAAGGAAAAAGGCTTTTTTACCCTGGGAGAGCTTCAAGTCAAATCAAAGACAGCCTTGTAAGTGGAATCTTTCAGGGAGCTGCCAGACGGGTCAGAAACTGACAGTTCTCTGGGAATGAGGCCTTGAAGGAGCTCCAACCCCATCCCACAGCACAGTGGTTCCCACAGGGATTGCAACTGTTGGTTTTCAAGGCTGCAGGGGATGAAGTGGGAATAGAGCAAGTTAAAATGCCACAAAGCTCACTGTTTTTACTGAGATTCCACTGTTTTTCTTGGGTAAACACGTTCTGCTACAATTCTTTGGTGAATTTGCAGAGTTCTGGAGAAGTTGACATTTTTTGCCATTTTTCTCCTTGCTGCTTTGGAGTCCCTTCCTCCACTGTTTTCACTTCCTTTACATGTTCATGGCTGTTTATTTTTATATCTTTGTATCAAAAAGCAGCACTCCAATTCAAGTTCAACACTGCAGAGGTCTTTCTGGTTTTTCCCTGTCCACATCTATAACTCCTTCTCTGGCAGGATTATTCACTGGGGCAGTCGCCCTAAGTGTGGACTGTCCCTTCACCTCCTCGCCACTCTCTGGCCCTGCTCCAGTGCCCCTTTCCCTGCAGTGTGGACTTTTCTCCATGCCTGTCAGTCTTTGATGCCTCCAGCCTATAGAGGCACCTACCCTGTCAGCTTCTCCCAACAGCTTGGGACTGAGTTCAGGAAAGAAATGGAAGACCATATATGCAATTTTAGAAAAAAATTTTTTGCAGAGATGAAGTCTCACTATGTTACCCAGGCTGGTCTTGAACTCCTGGGATCAAGCAATCCTCCCACCTCAGCCTCCCAAAGCACTAGGATTACAGGCATGAGCCACCATGCCTGCCCAAGTGTAGGCCATTTTGACCATCTTGTCTCACTTACCAAAAGAAGAATGAAGTTGCATTTCTGAACACAACTCTGTTTTCCTCAGAATAGCAGTATTTAGTTCCCATTTCCTTGGCTGTCTCAATTTGGGGTCTTAGCTGTCCTTAAGGAAAATTGCTAATTAAAGCTAAATACCAGGCCCCTAGAGAATGGACCTAGAGTTCTGCAGGTGCTTCACGAAGGTAAACTTTGCATCTAAGAACCTCTGGAACCCTTGGGAGGTATTCCCCAGCTGTGAGGAAGACTCTACCTGCCATATATATGCCTCCCACCACCCAGTCCTGTGCCTCATAATAAAGATACAGGCTAAGGGGCATAGATGAGGCACATCTGGCTGGTAGTCCCAGGAGCGAAATCTGCCTCCTGCCAGTCCCTCTGGGACCCCTGTGGCCTCATAGGGTGGAAATGTGTGCTACTTGCTGCATAAGGAAGGGGTGCCTCAGGCCACAGGCGCCTCTGCTACTTGTCACCACACATAACCTGCCATGTATCTCCTGGCAGAGCGGGAACAGCTTCCACGTGTTTGACCAGGGCCAGTTTGCCAAGGAGGTGCTGCCCAAGTACTTCAAGCACAACAATATGGCTAGCTTCGTGCGGCAGCTCAACATGTGTGAGTATGCCTCCCTTCTGGGCGGGGGAAGGAGGGGGTCTCCTCAGGAAGACTGGTTGGCTAGGTGGGGGGTATAAGGAAGCAGACCCACAGATGGTAGGAACCCAGCATACTGACCCTGTGAGTGAAGAATAGTGCCTCCAGAGTTGCCAGGGGCATGGCGTGGAGCCCCTTAAGCCTGGGGGCCTGGGACATATTGCTTCGTGGGAGGAAGAGTCCTGTGCATGTGAACCAGGGTCCCCAGGAATGATCTGTGGAGCCCTAGCCAAATTCCCATGTGCATCGGCCAGGAAAAGCCATGTGGGGACATGGGGTTTCCTTAGACCAAGACCACCCAGCCACCACAGGCACGGGGCAGGCGGGGGCAGTGGCCTGGCTGTGAGAGGAGTCCAGTCTTGGCCTTAGGCAGAGCTGCCCCATCCCTGTTGTGTGCAGACGGCTTCCGGAAAGTGGTCCACATTGAGCAAGGTGGCCTGGTCAAGCCAGAGAGGGATGATACCGAGTTCCAACATCCATGTTTCCTGCGTGGCCAGGAGCAGCTCCTCGAGAACATCAAGAGGAAAGTGACCAGTGTGAGTTGCCAGCTTCACACTCAACCTCCCCTGCACCTCGCTGGCCCTCCTTGCATCCTTTCTGACTCTTCATGTCTACCCCATTCCTCATCAGCCCCCTCTGGGGCCCTCCAGATGCCAGATCCTCCCCCTCTTCCTGGGGGTCCGGCTGCAGAGTGGGAGCCCACCAACCTCCAGGGCTATTTCAGTGACTCTTGCTCTCCCTTCTCCCTGGCACCCAGGTATCCACCCTGAAGAGTGAGGACATAAAGATCCGCCAAGATAGTGTCACCAAGCTGCTGACAGATGTACAGCTGATGAAAGGGAAGCAAGAGTGCATGGACTCCAAGCTCCTGGCAATGAAGCAGTAGGTCCTGTGCCAGGGGAGTGTAGGTGGTGCCCAGTACCAGCCAGCCTGATCTTGTGTGCATAGACCCTCCAGGTCCCTCCCCACAGGCCAGGGCTGGCAGGCGCTGCCCAAACAAGCCTTGTGGCTGGGTCTCCTCACTGCTCTCTTCTCCCTCTCTTCTCCCTGGTGGCACCATCACGCTGCACAGCATGTCACTATTTCTGCCTGCTTCCACCTCAGGCCTATGGGGCAAGAAGCATTTCAAGTTCCTTTTGGAGCCTTTGCCCTTGGCATGTGTCTGGGCTCTGCATAACCAGCCCTCTGATGCCTTCCTCAACCATGACCCCATGGTTCTAGGGGATCCTTCGCAAGGGGCCTAGCATGGGGTGGCACTTGAGAAACTGAGGTGAGGCCACACAGCAAGGCCAGCTCAGTCTCTTCTTGCCTACTTTGAGGCCCTGGGGACTCAGGAACTGCATCCCCAGTGCAGCTGTCCAGGGCACGGCACCTCTCAGGGTGGTCCCAAAGAAGACACATGGGGGCTTTGGTAGGGCCAGCCCACCAGATTGGCAGGAGTACACTCATACCCTGCTTACCTGGTTAGAGGGATGGTGTGTGGGCATCGCTTCCCCACCCCATGGGGCCACCTCTGAACCACTCCCAGGCCTGACAAGGCCCCTGAGCACCCCACAAGGCACAGGACAGCTCTGTGTGTCATTTTGCCTGAAGAACTAGACTGTCCTCCCTGACCTGGCCTCAATGAGAGGCAGAGCTATAACGTCTGCCATATGGCCTGTGTTCAAGAAGAGGTTGGCCAGGATTGATGCCAGGTCTTAGGGTGCACCCAGCCAGCTCTGCCCCCAGCTACCCTTGCATGTTCTCCCCTGAAGTGCACTGGCCCCCAGCCCCTCCACACAGTAGTCCTCATCCCAGATGGGCTGGGCCGGGCCAGATATGGTCACTTACATCCCTGTCCCTGCCTGGTGGGAGTGGTCTATGGGGTTTCCCCTACCCAGGGCTCCTGAACTTGGGCCCCACTGACCCAGCCTGGTCTGTTGCAGTGAGAATGAGGCCCTATGGCGAGAGGTGGCCAGCTTGCGGCAGAAGCATGCCCAACAGCAGAAAGTCGTCAACAAGGTGGGGACAGGACCTGCGGGCCAGGGGGGTACCCTCTACAGGTTGTGATGACTCTCCTCTCTGCCCACAGCTCATTCAGTTCCTGATCTCGCTGGTGCAGTCAAACCGGATCCTGGGGGTGAAGAGAAAGATGTGAGGCTTAGGGAACACCTGCATTCTTTGCCCAGGCCTGGGGTCATTCCTGTCCTCTGTCAACTGTGTCCTGGGGGTCACCGAGACCCAGGGGAGGCAACTAATCCCAGTCACTTTCCCACAGCCCCCTGATGTTGAATGACAGCAGTTCGGCACATTCCATGCCCAAGTATGGCCGGCAGTACTCTCTGGAGCATGTCCATGGCTCGGGCCCCTTCTCGGTGAGCACCAGGGTGGGGCAGGCCAGGTGTGTGGGCACCAGGTAGGGGTGGATGCTGCCACAGGCCATGCTACATGCGGCTCCTTTGGTTGCAGGCTCCATCCCCAGCCTACAGCAGCTCCAGCCTCTACCCCCCAGACGCCGTCGCCAGCTCTGGACCTATCATCTCTGACATCACTGAGCTCACTCCTGTCAGCCCCTTGGCCTCCCCCGGCGGCAACATAGATGAGAGGTGGGGGCCACACCACCCCCAGCCCTCCTGGCCCCCACTAGGCAGCCCCTGTGGGCCCAGGGCAAAGTTGGGGGTGGGATGGGCCAGCCAAGGCTCTAGCTAATGTACCCCCACTCCCTACGTTCAGGCCCCTGTCTAGCAGCCCACTGGTGCGTGTCAAAGAGGAGCCTCCCAGCCCGCCTCGGAGTCCCCAGGTGGAGGAGGCGAGTCCTATGCACCCACCGTCCGTGGATACCCCTTTGTCCCCGACCTCACTCATCGACTCCATCCTGAGGGAGAGCGAGCCTGCCCCTGCCTCAGCCACAACCCTCACGGACACCAGGGGCCACCCCCCATCACCTCCACCCACCTCTACTCCTGAGAAGTGCCTCAGCGTAGCCTGCCTGGACAAGTGAGTGCTGCCCACCCACAGCCCCTGGAAGCACAGCCCTGAGCTCTAGCTGGGACTAGCTAGCCCTAGAGGGCTGAACCCAGGGAGGCCAGTGGGGCAAGATCCTTTCCCCTAGCCTCAGGGACTTGCTGGGTTCAGCAAGGGCAGACCCGGCCCCCAACTTCAGAGCTTCGGGATGGGGAGGGAGACCAGTACCAACCAGATAACCCCACAGCCCTGAATGCCACAGAGCTGAGGGGCATGGCAGGGCAGGCTAGTGGTACCTGCTCAGGTGTCCTGGGAGCCCATTCTCTCAGGGCCGCCCCTGCTGCTTTCACTCTCTTGCAACAGGCCACGAGGTCCTTGCATCTGTCATGCTGCCCAGACCGGGGGCAGGAGATGGTGAGCAGGGGCCCTGCCTGGACCACCCCTCAGGCCCTGCCCCAGAGGCTGAAGTGAGCGAGGACCGTGGGCACTGCCCAGCCCCCACCTGCAATGGGGGCTCTTGTCTTTGTATCTTGCAGTTTGGCTCGCACTCCACAGATGTCTGGGGTCGCCCGCCTCTTCCCCTGCCCCTCTTCCTCTCTGCTTGGCCGAGTCCAGCCAGGGTTAGCGCTGTCCCCTGGGGAGGGAGGAGGGCTCTGCCAGAGCTCGGGCCCTTCCCACAGCTGTGGCCCAGGGCCCAGACCCCAGCCTGGGCATAAGAGTGGGCCCCTCTGCAGTGGGGACTCTGCCATCACTGAGTACCTTGGGCATGGGCCAGTGGCTCAGGTCATTGTGACAAGGACAGGCTTGCCTGGCCTAGTGAGACCTCTGGTGCAGGCAGGATCCTGGCTGCTATGCTGACCAACATTCCCCAGGACACCTCCAGGAGCCCACCTGGCCACCCATCCTGTGGCCCGGGTGCACCTGGTGGCCCAGAATCTTCTTGGTCATGGCAGCTCCTAGAGTGGGCTGGCTCACCCAACACTGAGCACAGCTCCCTGCCTATCTTCCAGTGCAACAGCAAGCCTTGTGAAGCCTGAAAAACTGTACCCCCACATCCTATTCTAGAGCTAAATCTCCCCTTGACCCCCACTGCCATCTCAGCCCATCCTGAATCACCACTGCAGCCTCACGGGCTCTCATACTGACAGGACACCCACCGTGGGCCCAGCTGCAGCCCTGGAGGGCACAGAGCTCACTTTCCAGGCCATCTACACACACTGTCCCCCTTCAGCCCATGCTAGGCACATGGGGCTGGGGAGGATGGGTTCCTGGGGGCAGTGCAGCCAAGGGGAAGCCCTTTTCCAGCAGGAGGGCATCTGGGTGGGGGACCTGGGGCACTAGTTCACCTGCCTCCTAATCCCGGGGCAGGAATGAGCTCAGTGACCATTTGGATGCCATGGACTCCAACCTGGATAACCTGCAGACCATGCTGACCAGTCACGGCTTCAGTGTGGATACCAGTGCCCTGCTGGATGTGAGTCTTACCTGCGCCTCCACCCCCCTGCCCTGCTCACAGACTCGATGCTGACTTCCCTCCCTCCTCTTGCAGCTGTTCAGCCCTTCAGTGACTGTACCTGAAATGAACCTGCCTGACCTTGACAGCAGTCTGGCCAGCGTGCGTAGGCGGGTGGGGGGCAGGGGGCACAGAGGAGGGCAGGGGACATGATCAGCAGGAACCCTCACTGCACCCCCCTCCACTCCACAGATCCAGGAGCTCCTATCTCCCCAGGAGTCCCCCAGGCCTCTTGAGGCAGAGAACAGCAGTCCGGACTCAGGTGAGCTAAGACTCATGCCCCGCCCCCACAGCCAAGCCCCACGCCCCCATCTCCTGCTCAAACCCACAGCCCTGATCTCCCCACCCTGCAGGGAAGCAGCTGGTACACTACACAGCACAGCCCCTGTTCCTGCTGGACCCCGGCTCCATGGACACCGGGAGCGGCGACCTGCCGGTGCTCTTTGAGCTGGGAGAGGGCTCCTACTTCTCCGAAGGGGACGACTACACAGACGACCCCACCATCTCCCTGCTGACAGGCTCAGAACCTCCCAAAGCCAAGGACCCCACTGTTTCCTAGAGGCCCGGGAGGAGCCGGCTGGCAGTGGCCTGCCCACCATGTATTCCCCTATGCAGAACTAGTCTTGGAGAAATGGGGCAGGCAGGTGGTCCCAGGCACCATGGGTCAGCCACCACAGCCCCAGTGTGGACAAACAAAGAGGCTCAGGGCTGGGCAGTGCAGTGCCTCTCATCAGGAGTGAGGGTCCCCTGGCCTGCTGATCTGCTGCCTTCATCCAGCTCTGTGTCCCCTGGCTTGGTTAAAGCTTCACAGCCACACCTGGACTGACCCTGCAGGTTGTTCATAGTAAGAATTGTATTTTGGATTTTTACACGAGAGTCCCCTTTCCTTTCCACAGAGATATACAGATATATACACAAGTGGACAGACGGACGGACGGACGAGACAGGCAGAAATCTATAAACAGAAAGGCTCTACACTGTGGCCTCCTGTGTGTTTCCTTCTGTCCTTGGGTGTTGAGGTGGGTGGGGTATAGTGAGTACAGGCTTAGGAAACAAAGGTCACAGAAGGGCTGCCTACAGTGGCCTCCACCGAGAAAACAACTGTCCGTAGCACCCTGTGCCCACCCAAATTTCACACTGTTTATTGAGGGACAGGGACAGGCAACCTGGCTCTGGGAGTCCCTAGTTATCAGTGGGGCCACCAGGACCCCCTTCCCAAGGTGTCTGCACTCAGGGATAGGGGACATGGGTAGGCATACTGCATCTTCCTGGCACAGCCAGTACCCTTCCATGTCCACAAGCATGCTCCTGTTGCTTTGGGGTTTTCTACGGGGAGAAGGGAAGATGGCCTCCCAGGTGGCCTGGGGTGAGCAGTTGAGCAGACTTCCATTGCATTCTGCCTCTGGCAGTGATACCTTATTCTCAAGCTCTACTGGCCAAGGAGTGGAAAGAGGCACTGGGACTCTTTCCCAGTGTAGCCCCATTCCTGTCCCACCAGGAGTCCACCCACTCCTCACCATCCTCAGCATAGCCAGTGATGGTAGCCACCAGGAAAGCAAGAGAAAAGGAGATGCTGACTCCACTGGGGTAGAGGGAGGCCAGCCCCACCCCTAGTACCCCCAATGCTACCAAGGCCTCCTCAAACACCTGCCTTGTTGGACCACAGGTGTAAGTCTGGTGCTGGCACATCCTCAAAAGTTTTTCATCGGACAGGCAACCAAAGAGAAGGCAGGAATGGGGACCCACAACTGCCCCTGACCCTCTGCCACTGAGGTGGCTTCCTCTGCCCAGCTTGGTGGATGGCAGGACCACAGTCGGCTGTGCTGCCTGGACTGCCCAGGCTGGTGCCAGGAGACATGAGGATGAGGAAGGACCTAGGGGGCAGAGGCGGACCCAATCCTTGTGGAGGGCAGCCCAGAGCTACTGACCCACAATCCCTGAGAGGCCCATTCCCAAGGCGCCCAGGAGATGGGGGAATCCTTCTGGGCCTCAGGACCCCTCTCTAGTCCCAAAGCCTTTTGTGCCAGGGATAGGGGTGGCCTGAGCCTCAAATCAGCAGCCCCTGGGAGGTACCATCAATGTACAGGTGAGGTCCTCATGGACAGTGTGTTCCTGAGTGGGAGGAAGGCCTCACTCCTGGGAAAGTGAATCCAGGTTCCAGCTGAAGGAAAGCGGCAGGACAGACCAGAGCCCTGTCCCAAGCCTGCCCAGCCCCCAAGGTGAGTGACCCATGGACATGGCCAATATGTGCTATAACCTCTCAACCCACTAGGCCCAAGTTGAAAAGGCCCTGGAGACTGCCACTTCATGGCCACCTCAAGTTAAGGCACACTTCCATTCCTTGGTCATCCTCTTTCTGAGGGAGAAGGCCCACGCTGGTCTTAGGCGGTGAGGTGGCAGTGAGAGGCCAGGCCCTCAGGAGCAGCTCAGGCCTCTGCTGTAGGAGCCTCATAGTTGAGTATGTAGTAGTCATGGGCGTACATAAGCACAGCCATGGGCTGCCCGATGATGAGTGTCATGGTGGGCTCATGCCACCACCAAGGGGCCACAGCACTGAGCTCCCACACAGGATGAGCAAGGGCAGGGCAGCACTGTGCCAGGAAGTCTGACCTGACTAAGCTTTCCTTAGTAGAAAATGCCATCCACAGTGCAGGGTTGCACCTGGCACGGAAGATCTGCTTGGCCCCTTCCTGGGCCTCCTGCTCCCCCTTCTGGCTGTGTGCTGCCCTGCTGCAGTGTAGCCGCCTCTCCCATGCACCCCAGCAGGTGGCGCCTCAGCCTACGTGGGCACACAGGTGGCTGGCTGTTGTCCAAGCCAGGAGGGTTGAAGGAGACCAGTGGGACCCAAACCCCTCCCCCAAGAGCACCAGAGGCAATCTGGGGAACAAGAGGGCCTTCTAGCCCCTGGAGCAGCTGCCCCCACAGCTCTGGCACCTACCCTCTGGGTGTCGCTGTCCCCCCCACTAGCCCCTTGGCAGGCTGAAAAAGGTCACTGGACAGCACTTTATTGACACCCTCAGTCCCTAGGGCAGGGTCAGCACAAGACTTCTGGCTGGCAGCAGTCTGTGCCTGGTCTGCTGTCACCATCCCTAAGGGGTTCAGGAGGGAGCCCCATAGGGGCAGAGAGGCCTCCCTGGAGTAGGAGGAGGATGCTGTACAGCCAGGGCCCATCTCCAACACACGAGGCCCAGGAGGGAGAGGGCCGGCTCTGGCCATAGGCAGTGAGGTGGCAGTGAGGAGAGGCCAGGCCCTCAGGAGCAGCTCAGGCCTCTGCTGTAGGGGCCTCATAGTTGAGCACGTAGTAGTCGTGGACATACATAAGCACAGCCACTGGCTGCCCGATGATAAGTGTCAGCCACACAGCCGCGTTGCCATAGTTGCCCCGGAAGAAGCGGCCAACAATCCAGGCCAGTGGGAGCTGGGGACATGGAGGGCCAAGGTCAGTCAGTCACAGTCACCACAAGGCTGGCTGTTCCTGGGCCCCAGGGAACAAGGGCTGGACACAGGTTCAGGTAGGGAGAAGCAGGCAGGTGGGAAGGCCGCATGGGGGTTGCTCACCTGAGCCATCATGCCCGTAAACGCCCAGAGGCGGAACATTCTTAGGGGGATGCTCACCAGGTACTGGAGTGGGAGGGAGAGAGGGTGTCAGCTGTCTCTGCTGTGAGCCACACCCCTACCCAGAGTTGAGGCAGGACAACCGCAGAGCACTAACCTCATGGAAGAAGGCTGAGGCCAGGAACACACCTATCCTGGCCATCCACTTGCTGGTGCCCCGTCGAAGCATGGGCTTGTAGAAGTGTCTGTGGAGGAAGGAGGTCATGCAAAGGGGCCCAGCTTCACAGATGCACTCCACACCCCATGCACACATGCATACCACCCACCTGAGGCACCACTTGTGCACAGGGATGTTCCAGTTCTGCCAGAAGTAAGTGACAGACTCGGAGTTCCTGGAGATCAAGAGACAGCAGGGTGATGAGAGCACACCGTGGACCACCCAGCCCCCACAGGCACCCCCAAGGCCACCTACCACCAGTCTCGGTAGAACTCCCGGTCTCCAAACTGCATGAGCTCTGCCACAGCATTCATACAGGAGTGGAAGAGCCAGTAGAAGAAGATGAGCCAGATGAGGTGGTTGGGGACCTGTAGGGGTAGGGTCTCCAGATTCCAGAACACCCCACCTTTTCCTCACACTCCACCCCACCCAACACCCACCAACACTCACCGCCAGCTTCAGGAGGCGCTCTATGATGCGTGAATAGTCCATGTCCTGCAGAAACAGGCCCCCTCAGCTGGCCATGGCCCCCACCCCACCTACCCCAGCCACAGGAGCGCCTGAGCCGCTCACCTTGAAGGGCTTCATGGAGTTCTGGATGGTGGGGACCATCCACTGCAAAGGAGGACACACTGTCAGCTCCCCAGCTATGCCAAGCCCTGCTGCCCCACCCCACCCCACTTCACTTACCTGCTGGATCAGCCCCACCTGGAGCTGCGTGAAGAACAGCTAGGGGGGAACCAGAGAACAACCACCTGAGACCTCTGATGCCCTAGAGGTTCCCAGCACCTACTGGCCCCCAGACCCCAATCTTACCATCTCAAGGAGGCGTCGCAGAAGAAAGCGCTTCCGAATGCGAGGGGAGCGAGGGAAGTTGAGCTCATAACACAAAGTGGGGACAAAGAGGAAGTAGTAGAGATCTGGAATGGGAAGGAGGAGGGCTGGCACTGTCACACAGCCTGGCCTTGCCCCCAGCCCTGCCCCCTGGCCCCAGATCCCCAAAGAGTACTTACCACGGTAGGTCAGGTTGTCGGGGTAGCTCACAGTGTGCTGGGCAGCAGCACTGCCAGCCTTCTTCCCTGCAGAAGCTATGAACAAAGCAGAGCAGAAGGGGAACAGTGGGACCATGCTGCTGCCCAGCACCCCCAGCAGGCAGCCCCAGGCCCCAGCCGCCCCTCACCAGCCTTGGCCTTGGCCCTGGCCCTGCGGCACCACAGGTTGACGTCATGGTAGGAGAAGAGCTTGAGGAAGAT
Organism: Cephalopachus bancanus; assembly: GCA_027257055.1. Lineage (NCBI taxonomy): Eukaryota > Metazoa > Chordata > Mammalia > Primates > Tarsiidae > Cephalopachus > Cephalopachus bancanus. Next base: position 1,567,123 of record JAPVLO010000295.1, read on the forward strand.
GCAGCTGTACACTAACAGCGCCAGCATGGAGCCCACTGCAAGAGAGGTGGGCTCAGGCTTCCACAGGGCCACAGCCAGAAGCTGTACCTGTGACTGGCCCAAGAGGGGTGGGACAGGGAGGGATGGGGGCACACCTGGAGTGATGGACTCAACCAGTAAGGCCACAGCTGCCGGGAAACAGAGAATGGTGGTCAGGTTGGTGATGTGCAGCAGCAACCCTGCCTGCTCCGTCAGGGCACCCTGGGATGGCAGGAGAGCAGTCAGGGATACCCTTCCCTGGGGTAGGGCCACCAAGCCTGGGAAGCAGCTCCTCCCAGGAAAGCACACACAGAGGGTGAGCACACATGGGAATGGCAGACACAACTTACCACCGCCAGGCGCTTCTCAACCTGGAATGCAGCCACGACAAAGACATTGGCCACTGCAGACATAAGCACCATGGAGCCAGGTCAGGGCCACGTTAGTCTGGTCCCCACCCGAGGCCCTTCTTGGAGCCTAGCTCACCAATAACCAGGCACAGGGCAGGCCAGCTGTAGGGGTCCTTCAGGAACAGAGACACCACCTGGATGGGGTCCACCAGGATGCCATACCTGGGGATGAAAAGAGGGTGGTGGGTGGGGCCTGGGCAGGCAGTGGGACAAGGTCAGAGAATGGAGGAAGTACTTACTTGATAAGGTTCTCCAAAAATAACCGCGCATTGCTCAAGATCTACAAAAGATGGACAGGAGGGTATAGTCCCTTTAGTTCTGGCCCCAGGGCACCTCACCCCAGCACCTGCCAGCTCTTCCCAGTGCCTCTGGGAGGAGCGCGAGCTCAGGGGCAGCCTCGGTCTTGCAGACCCATCCCTGTCTTATCTCCATGCCAAGCTCCCAGACCCAGCATCTACCTCACCCCACACCAGTCCAGCGACAAGCAGAAGTCTCTCACAGTCCCTCTCACACCAACAGAAGTGCCAACGTGGAGGGGGCCAACTCTGCTACCAGGAACCTACCAGATACCTTCACCTTCAGTAGCAGAAAGAGACCTGCTGCTCAGCAGCTTGTGTCCCTCCCACCGAGCTAAGCTAGTGAAGAACCCAAGTGTCCCCCACAGCCAGCCACCACCACAGTGACAGCTCCAAAGCCCAAGCTGGCCGAGCGAGGCCTGCCCAAGCTGAGGAGCGGAAGTTATTCACCCTTGCCCAGGGCACTGCCCTGCCAGCCAGACCAATCCCTGCACAGTGCCCAGATGTGTGGCAAGAGTCTACAGCAAGGGAGAGCAGGCCGTGGGGGGCAGCAGAGACCAGGCCAGAGATGTGAGGAGCCAGGGGGTGGAAGGTGGTTTGGCCTGGAGTGCTTCCCAGAGCTTGTGCCCTGCCCTGCCCTGTCCTGCCTCAGCTGCTTCCTGAAGCACTCAAGCCTCAGGCACTTGGCTCCAAAGCAGCTTCCAAGGACTGAGTCCCCATCAAAACAGGCTCCTGGTTCTAGCCTGGGGCTGGGTCCTTGACCTCTGCAAGGATAGAAACCTCTTCATCTATCTCACAAGAACTATCAGCATCTCCATATGGCAGCCCCCAGTGCAGCCCAGAACTCAGGCCTCATGCAGTGGTGGTGACAAATGCTGTAAAAAAGCAACGTCAGCAAGGGAACACTGGCAGACTCCTTTGCCTAGGTGATCAGGGAAGATTTCATGGAGAAGTAGACTGATTTAGAGATATAGGGGCCACTGCCCTGCCTCCCCAGCTGCTGAGCTGACCCTCAGGCCTCCTGTCTGGACACATGTCCTCACACTGTCACACGCACAGTGTAACCTCTCTTGAGAGCCCACAGCAGGCAGAAGCCAGAAATGCCAATGGGCAGTGCTCACCTGCAGGCCCAGACCACAGAAAGAATGCAGCATGCATCCCGGAGCCTAGAATGCATGTCTCCTATGGGTCAGGGTGGGGGGATGGTAGATGAGCCAGAAGCAGGGGAAAGGCTTCAGGGCTGGGCCAAAGGGCTAGGCAGTCCCAAGGTGTTGGGAGAACAGAGAGTGCTACCCAGGCTGGCCAAGGCCCAAGGCTCTCTCCAGGCCAAGGATGCTGGGAGCCTCAGCTACCCCCAAGGAACCTCCCAGAAGCACAAGCAGGAGGGGGTGGGGAGTTATGTGAAGGCCCTTCCACATGGGTGGTCACAGGAACTGCACCCAAGAACAGAGGCTGACACATCTAGGTGAGGTTCAAAGGCCTCAGGCCACATCAGCCCTGAGTGGTAGAGTCTGAGCCCAGACAGGCCCTTACCCCCAACCTGCCCTGTGGGCTGCCCCTTTGAGCCCTGAACTCCAATTGCCTCTGGGGTGGGGCTGCCAGCCACACCCCACAAAGTGCCAGCAGAACCAGGCCCAGAGGCAGTGGGCCTTGGATATGGTACATGGCTCTGCCCAACTGCCTTGCTGAGAGGGTCCCAGGGCCAGGAGGCCTGCAGAGGGGTGGTCAGGCCTCTCGGACTCTACCCCCACAAGGGCCATGTGGTGTAACAACGAGATTCTTCTCACACATCCTGCCAGGGAAGCCTTGTACCCACAGAGCACCCCATCCATAGCCCAGCACCACACCAGTCCAAGGCAAGCCTTCCCCCTCCTCCCTGCCCTCCCATAGGGGCCCTGCATCCCTTAGGCCCAGCTTCTAGCATACGGGCTTCCAGCCAGGCACACTGTTTGGCCACCCCACACCCACACTACCTCTGCAGGATCTCCTGGGATTCACAGGGAGCAGTGAGCGAGGAGACCTGTGTGGCCATGGCAGGGACCTCTGCTACCTCTTCCCCTGCCCAACACCCCAGTGCTGGTGGCCACACAGAGATTCAGCCTTCTTGAAGCAGCTGCGGCATGCTCCACACACCCAGTCCACAAAATCTCCAGCTCCTGCACCCTGGAGGACAAAGCCTAATCCCTAGTGAAGGCCAACCTGGGCAGAACTCCACTTAACAGCATGTAGACCTGCTCCCAGATCCATCCTACTCACCAGCATCACCACACACCAGTTCAAGATGCCACGGTAGTTGCTGAAGCCACTGTCAGAGCTGAACAAAGAATCCTGGAGGCGATGGCACCTGGCAGAGCAGGACACAGGCACCCTAGTGAGTGAACACCAGCAGGGCAGGGCTGGCCCCAGTGTGACCCACACTCCCACCTCAACCTTCTCTTCCGCCTACACACCCCGCTACCATTTGCAAACAGAAACAGGAGCCAAACAGCCATACTGGCAGCCACGTGGCCAACAGCAGACAAAGTTCTTAGGACCATTCAGAGTCTGTGCCTCCAGGCAGTGAGGAAGGGCATGTTACTGGCAGGAGCAAACCCAGCTGGCCTAGCTCAGGCCTACATGGGGCTTGAACAACCCAGGCCAGGAGTCTGGTCTCACTCCCCAGAGGCCTCTGGCTGCTGCCCTCTGCCTGTGGACTGGCCCTGGGGCCACAAGAAGAGTCTAACCAGGGAATCTGTGGACCCACTCATCACCGTCCAGCACTGCTGGGACAAAGAGGTGATGGTCAAGTCCACTCTACTCAGTCGACCCATTCCACTACCCAGCCAGCCAAGGGGACCTCACCATAGCCCAAAAGAGTTTCCTCCCCACACTTGGCTACATAGGCCCAGTGGGCACAGGAAGGCCAAGGGCCAGTCAAGCATCCAGCCTAACATGCCACCTTCCTGGAGAAGGCAGGGACTTGGCCCTCCTGTGCTCACGTGGCTTCCACTTGTTTGTGCTGTGTTCCAACCTGGACTGAGAGGACCGAAAGGAGCCCACCTGGGGCCAGGCACCTGACAGCAGAGGCAGGCACCTATCTGTGATCTCCCACTCAGTGCTGGGGGGAAACATAAGTAGACCCTGCCTGGTCCCCAGGGTAACAGGTAGAAGAGGACCCCTGACCCCAGGGGCCACTACGGGGCTGAGACAAGAACAGCAGGGGCAAGGCCAGGCCCCGCCTGTCCCAGGAACCAGTACTGGTTCACTCACTTCAGATGCAGCCCCACCTCACCCCTCAGCTGCTGTGCCACCAGGAAACTGCACACAGCATTGAGCAAGGTCTGGGTTTTGTAAGAGGAGAGGTGAGGGCCTCCCCTTCCCTCCCACACACACGCCTCTCTGCCTCAGAGCCCCTGGGCAGGGGTGTGGGCCTGGAAGCAACAGCAGGAGTCCCATAGCACAGATGTCCTCTCAGGGCATCTTGGTGCCCAGAGGCAAACTGGCTGGGGTTGGGGTCAGCAGTCGGACAGCCCCACCCAGGAGGCATAGGGCCAGGGAGGTAGAGGGGCAATGCCAACAGGCCTGACCTTTACTCCCCAGAACAAAGTCAGCACAGCACCTGTCCCATCTACACCTACACAGTCCCTGGACCCATCCACACTATCTCCCAGCATCCCATCTAGTAGGAGGTTAGTTACACCCTTCTCTCTGCCCATCAAGGCTGGAGCACCAGGCTAGGGCAGTTCAGCCCCAGCCCCTGCCATTGTCCACCTGCCTCTCCCAATCTCAGGCCTGAATTTCCTACATCCACCCACCAGGCCTGTCTTGGGACACACAGTGAGGCTGTGGTCTCCACCTGAGCCCCTTTCCTCCCTGAGTCTGCACCTGCCTTTCCAACTGACCGCAGCCTTTGATGCATCTCCCCAGACCACTCCACTCACTGCCCAAAGGCTGGGCATGCATGCCCCACAGAGCCCCAGAACCATGAAGGGAGCAGGAGTATAAGACCCAACTCCAAGGAAGGACGGCCTCTCTGGGTCTGTCTGCTGGACCAAGCCTTCCCACTGTTCCTTCTTACTCGAGTTCAAGCCCATTCACTTTCACCAGAACTATCCCAAAGTCTCCTGGTTGGCCTTCCTGCGCCACACCCTACCAACTGCTATCTTCACATCACCAAGGCTGTTTCACAACACTGTAACCCAAGCCCCCTTTGCACCCCCAAGGAGACCATGCTGGCTTTATCCATGCATGCCTATTTCCAAACTGAAAACAAGAGTAGGTAGGGAAAGGGTGCTGCTTTCCAAAGCTGATACCAGATAACATTATAAAAGTTTTTCAGGGTCCTCCTGATGGGCTTCCAAGGCCTCCTTCAACTCACGCCCATGCCTGGGGTCCCTCCACAGGCCTGACCAGCCCACCTCCAGGCAGCATCCACTGCACTGTCCCAAACCAGGGGAGGAAGCCCCTGTCCACCAATGTCCACATAGCTCCAGGCTTGCCAAATGACCAGCAGCAAGTGGGCTAGAGGGCAGGCTGGCAGGGACTGGCATGGGGAGATGGGATCTGGCCAGTCGTGCCCAAAGTGTCTTTGTCATCCTCTCACCTACTGGAGGGTCTGCCAGCTGTTCTGATCCACTCCCCAGGCCAAGAGGACAAGGAGCAGCCCACCCAGCCAACAGGATCCTCTCACTCCACCTCACATCAGCACTGAAAGGTCGGCACATGCCCATCCCCCATCCTGTGCTGAGGATCGAAGCACGATCGAAAGCACAACCCCCAAGTGTGGGTCACACATGGTCTAGTCCAGGGCCAAGCAGTGCAAGGGGGCAGAATGCCAGTTCCTCTCCCAGTTGCCACCTCCTCAGTACTTCCTCTACACCGACCTCTGAGCTGGACCCCGAGGTGTGAGGAGGTTGGGGCAGGCTCCTCACATGTCTCAGACCCTGCTGAAGAGAAACAGGGAGAGTCAGAGAGAGGACATTCCAGGGAAAAACACCCTGGGAGAAGCCAGAAATCAGAAGGCCCTGCCTGGAGTGCCTGTGAGCAGAGGGCTGGCTCAAATGTGCAAAGAGCTTGGAAGGGGTAAGCCACAGGCAGGGCAGGAAGGAGTGTCCTTTCCTTCCAGCCCTACAGCCTCACCTTGCTATAGGGCAGGGTGGAAGAAATGAGCTCACACCCAGAGCCCAGCCCAAGGTGAGCAGGAAGTGTCAGGGAGGGGAGGAGGCCCAGAGCTCAAGGAGTCATGAGGAAGGGGGAGAGGAAAGGCTTGGCTGAGCCAAGAGCAGCAACAGGAAGGAGGGGAGGCAGATGAGGACAACAAGGGGGTGTGCTAGAGGCAAGTCCCAGAAGGGCAGCAGAGTAAGGCCTGACCCTGGCAGCAGGGAGAACAGAATCCAGTGCCCCCAACCAGTGGGTCCTGAGCTCTGCTGCATCCCCAGGTTTAAGGGACAAGCACACAGAGCCTGCAGGTCCTGGTTCAAAAGCGACAGATCAGCTGGCTCAGCCTTTGGCTCTAGGAATGTCCCACCTCTGCCATACACAGCTCCTCTTCCCAGGGAGACTACACCTTGACAGTAGGGACAGGGACTCATCCAGCCTTTCCCATGAGCCTTGCACTCAGCCCCACACCAGCAGGGGCACAGAAAAGGGTCAGCTGGCAAAGAAGGAAAATGACTGCTATCCCCTGCCTATCCCAGGGCGGCAGGTTGGCCCAAGGCTGGGACTACCCCCTATCTCATACAAAAGGACACCGATTCCTACCCCCTCCAGAGGTCATGCTAGCCATCTCCTGCCTCCTAGAGAGAGGGTAACTCCAGGACCCTTATCTCCTTTTCAGGAAGGAGGTGACTAGACTAGCCTCCCACAGCACCACCTCAGGCCCACAGTAAGTATGTGCCCCTCTCAAGAGGGCCACCCTCCTCCTCCCACAGTGCCTTCATGGCCTTCTTGCCCGACCTTTGTCCACACTGCTCTATGCCAGACTCACGCTGAGGTTATCTTATCTCCCAAGTGAACTGTGAGCACCCCGAGGGCCATGACAGTATCTGCACCCCAGCTGTCCTCTCTAACTCCCCCCCCAATGCCCAGTGAAGAAAGGCTCTGTTCTTGTTTACTGAGAGGGCAAATTCTTGCCAACCCAATGTCCAGTTGCCTACTTCTTTCGTGATAACTTCTAGCCCCTCAGCTGCTCCCTAAGCCAAAGCCCCTGAAGGTCTCCCTGGGCCAGGGTGAAGGCCAGAAAGGGAAGCTGGAGGGTGGCAAAGGGATTGCTCAGGACCAGCCTGAAGGAGGAAGCCAAAGCCCAGTTAGGCCAAACCCTCCCAATCAGCCATGGTTCACTTCCCCCACCCTTTCCTGTCAGTCATTCAGCTAAGCAGGGTACCCACCTGCAGGTGTGTCCACCTCAAACCCCTCACCTGTACCCAAACCAGGGGATGAAAGTCCCAATTCAGAACCCAACACTGCCCCTACAGTGGCAAGACTCCAAGTCAGCCTAATGACTGGAGAGGATGACTGAGCCACACAGCCACTCTCAAGAGGGTCCGCCGTGGTAGGACGTGCCTGTAGTTCCAGCAACTTGGAAAGCTGAGGCGGAAGGATCGCCTGAGCCCACCAGGTCGAGGCTGCAACGGCCAGGAGCATGCCACTGCACTCCAGCCTGGGTGACAGAGTGAGACTCCAACTCCAAAAAAAAAGAGGATCTGCAAGGACAAGAATGCCTCTTACATTGTCCCTTGCCTTGCCCACTGCCCTGTCTTCAGGCCAGAGTTCATGCAGATCCCCTCTCTAGCAGGCCAGCCCTCCTCTGGAACTCCTCCTACCCTAAAGCACCTCTCATATCCCTCAGAAAAGATCCTTAATCACAAACCACTCAGATCTCATCTAACTCCTTCCAGACAAGAGACACTGTCCAGGGCTAAGACCAAAGAGCCCGCCAAGGGCACCAGGCTTCCACCTCACCCCTTGGAAAGGGCCTCAGGACCCACCTAAGGATGCGCAGACTCTAGGGGGTCTGGGAGTGGGGCAGCTGCCAGCTCCAAGACTCCATCTAGGTGACCTTGGCAGGTGACCCTCCCCCCCAAGCCTCAGTTTCCCCGCAGGGCCCAAGGGGCAATCGGTCCCTGTTTAGTCCAGGGCACAGGTTCAAGGACTCAGAGCTCACGCTGTTGCAACCACTCCCGGGGATCTCAGGAGTCGCGGGGTCCGGGGTCAGAGATTAGGAGTTAGACTCTCCACTACCTCAGCTCCAAGTGGCGGCTGTCGACACTGCCGTCTCCGTCCTTGTCAGGGGCTGGGGCTGACGCGTCCCCTCCGCCGCCCAAGTCGGGGCCCGCGATCGCGTCCCGCACCTCATCTTCCGCCGCCGCGGGCCCGCTGCCACCGTGGCTCGAGGTTCGTGACCCCGTCCTTCGGCGGCGATAGCCGCCCGCGCCGCCGCGGTCGCCCATGGCCTCAGCCAGCGCCCTGCTGCGGCCAAGTCGTGGCCCGCCGGGCTCGCAGCGCCCGAGGCCCGCGGCCCCACCTCCGGACTCTCAACAACGACCGCCGCCGCCCCCTGTCGGCCACCGTAGTCTGCGCGCCCGACTCCCCCTTCCCTGGACAGACTGCGTTGCGCCGGTCTGCCTCGGAGATCGCGGCGGCGCGTTGCTCCGGAGCCGCTAACTAGCGGACGAGGGCCGCACACTTCCATTTGTAGTCCGCAGGCCGACCTGAGGCGGGGCCTAGGGCGGGGGTTGGGGCGCAGAGAGCACCTGGGAGCCGTAGTCGCCGTAGGCATGCCGGCGCAGAGCACCCTGGGAGTCGTAGTCACCGCCGGGGTGCCAGCGCAGAGCATCCTGGGAGTCGTAGTCTCTGTGGGAGTACTGGTGCAGAGCACCCTGGGAGCTGAAGTCGCCACGGGCGTGTGGGCGCAGAGCACCCTGGGAGTCGTAGTCACTTGCTTGGTCCCGGGCTGCAGGAGGCGAGTGGGCGTTCTGGGAGCTGAGCTGCTTCCTAGCTTGGTGCCAGGATGTCCGCAAAAGACTTCAAAGACTGCGTGGCTCAACCGAGTCGGGTAGACCGCCGGAGGGCTGCACTGGCCCCCAGCGTCCTGGCAGCCGCGCGCCTCCCCTGACCCCTCGCCTGCCTCTTGTCCTACTTGTGTAAACACGGTTTCGTCATTCCTCAGCCCAGGCGAGTCGTTTGGGGATGTTGATTTTTTTTTTTTTTTTTTTTTTGAGTCGGAGTCTCACTCTGTCGCCCAGGCTGGAGTGCAGTGGCACACAGCTCACGACCACTGTAGTCTCGACTTGCTGGGCTCAGGCGATCCTTCTGCCTCAGCCTTCCAAGTAGCTGGAACTAAAGGCTTGTGCCACAACGCCCAACTAATTTTTTGATTTATTGTAGAGACTAGGTTTCACCATGTTGCCCAGGCTGGTCTCGAACCCACGGGCACAATCCTCTCACCTCCACCTCCCAAAGTGCTGGGGTTACAGCGTGAGCCGCGGCACCCAGTTTAGATTATTTTTTATTTTTATTTTTCTGAGTCGAGGTCTCACTCTGTCGCCCTGGCTGGCATGTAGTGGCACAATCACAGCTCACCACAGCCTCCACCTCCTGGGCTCAGCCTCCTGAGTAGCTGGGACTACATGTATGTGCCACCACACCCAGATAATTTTTTTATTTTTATTTTTTTGTAGAGACAAGGTCTGCTCTGTTGCCCAGACTCATCTTGAATTCCTGCTCAAGTAATTCTCCCACCTTGGCCTCCCAAAGTGTTTGGATTACTGGTGTGAGCCACTGCGCCCGGCAGAGATATAGATTATTTATGAACTGCCTCATGCCCTACTGTCCAGCTGCCTGAGGCCTATGGCTACAGCAGTGTGTGTCACTCCAGAGCTTTTGTTTTCAATGCAGGGTAACAAACGCTCCTGCACACTAGGGCTTCACCAGCACTCTAGTTACCATCACAGAGACCCGTTTTTTTCCGACTTAGGGGGACTTCAGAAAAGAGCCAGCCCTCCCCTTCACAAGGGGTCCCATGTCGACCAACTCATAGGGCTTCCCGGTTTCCAACCCAGCTAACCTCACCAGGATGTCAGGAGCCTGGGACACCGGATTGCCCAGGACCCAAAAGCTTCTGTGCAATTGCATGGCCTGTGCAATCACTCTGTTGTTAAATGAAGCAACTGGAACAGTTGCTTGGTGCAGCCCACCTTGGAGCCTGGCATGCATCTTGCACAGGGCATGGAGTGCAAACATCCTGGATCTTGTGATGCCAGAGTTCACTGAGAACTCAGGGCTGGGTTAGCCAAGAATCACCTCCACTCCTCTGGGGTGAGCAGGGCCAAGAAGCACCTCTCTTGAAGCAAACTGAGGGTCTCAGGCTGAGACTAGCAGCCTTTCCTATGAACTGGTCATAGCCTTCCTGCTGAGTTCAGTCCTCTTCCACTACCTCCACCAACAGTAGCCAGCAGGACTGACTCCCTGGTGACACATTCCTGCTGCCATGGGCCATCCTGGGTTGATGCTGGCTGGGCATCAGGCAGATCGGAGCTACCTGGCAATTTTCTTCATGTAGCCTGCTGAGGGAGGTTACCCTGATGGGCCAGACAGCCTCTCAAACATGTGCCTAGGTGAGTCAGGACCAGCAATATCTCCTACCAGTCTCCCAGACCATTTGTCTGTTTATTGCAGTCCATGCTTTGTGGTGGGGCCTGAGCCAGGCAGGGCTAGGCCTTTCTGAGTGTAGACTGACCCCAAAAGGAGGCCAGGTAGAAGAGTGCCCCCTTGGGATCCTGGAATGTAGGAGCGAGCCTTGGGAGCTCTGCCAGCCCCTCCCCACTTCTAGGCAGTGGGCTTGAGGTTTCCCCATGTGCCCATGTGTTCTTGCATGCATTCTGGCGATGCCACCCTCCAACACAGAACTTAGAAGGCTGGTGCAAGCCCTCACACCAATGGGCAGAGGAGATTGATGACTTGGTCTGCCTGGAGAAGCCGAGCATACCAGCCAATGAGGAGTGAAGTGTCACGTTGGAGGCTCTGCCTGAGGCCACTTCCCAGCTCAAAGTTGTCAGCCGGCAAATGGCTGTGGAAGTAAGGTGACCAGGTGGTGGACTGGACCACAAAGAAGGAAATACAGGTGCTGTGTGAGGAGAGTGGACCCAGGAGACAATGGACCCAGCGCATAAGCACACCAGTAAGGAAGAGCTTTGGTACAGAAGGTAACAGAGGGCGGGAATGGGGGACCAGGGGTGGGGTGGCAGCCTGAGAGGAGGGTGAAGCCTAGCACAGATAGCTCCAGTACCCTGTGATCTAGGGTGAGGTGCGGCCCAGGGCACCAGAGGAGAGGGAAAGGTCAGGGTATGTGAGGTTGACTGGAAATGAAGATGTGCATGTCAGGGTCTGTGAGAAATGCTCTGTGCTGATCTCCTTGCTGGGAGCAATAACAATCAAGGAGAGTGGATACCAGTGAGAAGCAGGCCTAGTTCCTTACAGACCTGGTGGAATAAAGGGCTGGGAGGAGTGTGGGGCTCAGAAAGGGCCTCAGGCTGACTCCAGGGCCAAGGAGTCATGGGCAGGTCAACAAGGCTTGTGAGAAGCACAGCAAGCAGGGACAGTTCACAGGCAATGATGTTTGGCAGCCTGCACCAACCATACTCTGGGGCAGAAAATTGTGTCCAAGGCTGGGAGCAATTGGGGGGCGGTTGAGCTCATCCCAGGCCTCGGAGAAGCCACCTCCATCCTTCCACCCCCAACACCCATCAGAATCCTGGAGAAGCAGACATACCAATAGCTGTGGAACCCTTTGGAAGGAGTGGGTGGCTAGGAGCCTTCCTCTCTGCCATTGCACCTGCCAAGGTGGGTGGAGTATTGGGACAGGGCTTATATCAAAGGCAGCTCTGGGTCTTTCAGCCTTAGACAAGCTGCTTATATCCCAGAGGCTCAGATTCCTCAGCTGCAGGTAAGGCAATGATGCCTGCCCAGTCCAGGCACAGTGAAAGCATAGTGTCTCTCTGCAGGAGGATCCAGCCATTAACACCTGCCATTGTTATTGTTGGCAGTGTTCTCCATAAGGGAGCACTCATTCCCATCAAAGATTCCTCCAAATAGCAAGTCCAGAGGCATTGACCTACTGCTGACCTGTCTCCCCTGCTCTCCACCCCAGTGGAATCTGGGTAGGTCACACCTGCAAGGGTGTGAGCAACTGGCCCTGGCGCTAGGGATGACCTGGTTTCACCATATGTGCCCAAAGACACTGGGCCTCTTACCTCATACCTGCCTACTTGGTTACCAGGAATCATTGCTGGGGAGAGAGTCCCTACCCCTCTGCTCTCCCTATCCAGCACAGCCCTGCTTTTTTTTTTGAGTCGGAGTCCCACTCTGTCACCCAGGCTGGAGTGCAATGGCACGCTCATGGCCACCACAGCCTTGACCTACTGGGCTCAGGTGATCTTTCTGCCTCAGCCTTCCAAGTAGCTGGAACCACAGGCATGTGCCACCATGCCCAACTAATTTTTTTGATTTATTGTAGAGACGAGGTCTTGCCATGTCGCTCAGGTGGGTCTTGCACCCCTGGGCTCAGGCAATCCTCTCTCCTCCACCTCCCAAAGTGCTAGGATTACAGGCTTGAGCCACCATGCCTGGCTGCAGTCCTGCCTCTTATCTACTCAACTGCTCATCCTGTCTAGAGTCCTTGGGCTATGGGAGGCTACAGAAGCCTCTCTACCCCTTGGGAACTTCCTTCTTGGAACTAGTCCAGTCCAACTGCCCATGAAGGCCTCCTTGGACACTAGGGGAGCATACCAGGGAAGCCTGGGGGTCAAGATGTGGGCAGCAGCCACAAGGAAGGACCAGTCCTTAAGCCCTTTGCTGTCCCCATTTCCCCCAACAGCATCTCAGAGGGCTTGCTTGTGGCTATTAGGCCTGCCAGGGTAGCGGGAGCCTCTATAGGAAGAATGAAGAGTGGAAACACTGCAGGTCAGGGGACTGCAGCCCCTGCTGTACCTACCCTGGCCATTCTAGATCAGCCATAGGCAGGGCCTGACTTTGGGATGGAGCCCCTTAGCACCCCAATTCCTGGAACAGAGCAGATTCACTTGCCCTAGGGGAAATGCCACCTGCTTTGCCTTCAGACCAGTGCTCTCGTGGCTGGGCCAGACAAGCTGGCCCTCCCCAGTGTGAGAAGAGGGCCCTTTTGTGAAAAAGACATGGCTGACTTCTGCAGCACTGGCCCGAGGCACTGCAGGACTGGGAAGACGCCCCCAGACACCCCCAGCAGTGTGGGCCCAGCCCAGGACACATCAACCTGACACTCCAAATTCTATCAAGAGTGGCATTTATTCTCCTCGTGGAGGTGCGGCGCTCCGGGGAGCTGGTGCTATTGTGCTTAGGAAGGAGGTCTGTCCGTCCGTCCGTCTGTCCGGCCGGCCCAGCCCCAAACGGGGGCAGAAGAGGGGCGCGGCCCGAGTAAAAATCCCGGCCTGTTCCGGGTGGGAATATGTACAAGGCGGCGGGGCGCAGGCGGGGGTGGGGGTGGGGTGGGCTGGTGGCCACAACCCCCACCCGAAGGCCCCCGCACCTCAGGCCCTACTTGTAGAATCAGTACAAAATAGGTGCTACCTAAACGTTCCTTCTACCTGAATTCGCTAAGTCGGTTATTGTGCTGCTTAGTTATGGGGCGGGAGGGGGCCCATGGCTTTCCACGGCAGCAGGGTGTGGGGGTAAGCGGAAGACCCTGATGGGCCCACGGCCTCTGGCCTTCTCCTTAGGTAGGTAGACAGGAGTGTGGAGTGGGGTGAGGTGGGGGCGCCTATGTGTGCGTGTGCATGCGGCACAAGTGGGCAGGCCCCAGCTTGGGAGCTATGCAGGCACCACGCCTGGTTGGGTAGGGGGTTTTGGATGTGGGCACTGCTATGCTGGGCCCACAGGTCCATCCCTGTGGGAGCAGCCAAGATTGGTGCTGGGAATGAGGCTGGACACATATGCTCCAGCTTGCACCTTCTCCTCTGGCCCTGGCTCTGCCCCTGGCGGTACACGGCACACCTGCCTTTGCCAGGGGATCAGAGGACTGGATGACTGGCCGGGGAAGGGCCTGGTGGCACTGGGGCCCCGGGTCTGTCCCCTCAACCGGAACCAAAAGGCCCAAGTCAAAGTAGAACTCAACTGCGCCAAGCAAGGACCGGCTGAGGTGGGGCAGAGCTGGAAGGGGGGGGCGTCTGAGCCTAGGGACCTGGTCTCTGAATCTGCATCCCTTCATGACCCACCCAACGGGCCTCTGTCGTGCACACGCACCTCCCTGCAGGTCGCTGGGTCGCTGGTGGACTCAGCAATGGGCCTGGCACATAGTAGGTGCCCAATGAACGGTCGGTGAGTAATGGATGACTGAAGAGGGGGTCTTGGGTGCAACCACCCCACCCCGCCCCTGGAACCGTTACACCCGCAGGGCTCTGCCGTGGGGGGCGGGGAAGGGGGGAAGAATGCCTGCGCGGCCGGTCCCGCGCAGCGTCCCTGATCTAGGGGCCTATGGGGTGGATAGGGCGAGGGGATACCTGATTCTCAGTAACTCTAGAGGCGGCGGCAGCTTCGCATGCAGTGCGCATTATTGCTCTATAGTCGGCATCGGACTACCTAAGAGGGAGGGGAGCGGGCAGCCCCGGGTAGGGTTGGGAGGAGAGGTGGGGCTGCATGCAGTGACGTCACAAAGGCGGCGGCCAATGGGGCGGGCCCTTGGGGCGGGGTCGCCGCCGAGGCTTTGGCATAGACGGGCAAAAGTTGGCAACCGAGTGGGGGCGGGGCCTGGGTCTCAGGGGAGGGGCCGGCCTCTGAGAGGCGGGGCCTGAGGCTCCCTAGAGGCGCCCAACTAGGGGCGGGGGTAAGTAATCCTGGACTTCCCAAGCCCGGGCGTCGGCGGGAGAGATGAGGGTTCAACGCCCCCTCCCTGACCCGAGTGCAATCCGTTCATAAATAAAACGTACAAATACAGAAAGAAAGAAACCCGACGCGTCCGCAACCCCCCCCCGGGGGTTTTACCCGCAAAGCGAATACAGAGAGGTGTGTAGAGGGCAGTGCCCAGGCCTGCCTGTCGGCCCCGGGAATCCGTCCTCCAACACCGAATGCCCGGGGTACGAGGGAGGGGGCCCCGGGGCAGGGCGGGAGCGGGGTCTGAGGAGGTCGGATAAGTCCATGCGATTCGATATGTGTCATTATTATTCGATATGGAGGACAGAGCCCGGGAAGGTGGGCTGGAAGAATTAGGATTTGGCAGAGGATGCGAGGCGAGGGTAGAGGGCGACGCGGACTTAGGCCCAGAAGCAACCCGAGGTAAGGGTGCTGCCGTTCGCCCCTCTCCCCGCTCCCCAACGCGTCTAATACTCCCGGGAGTTCGGCGAAGACTGCGGGCAGGGATGCCTCTGCAGGCCTGCCCCCCTCCTGCTTCTTCCCCGGCCTGCTGCCGAGGAGGGAGCGGCTCCCTGGACGTCTGGGCGCAGGCCCGGCCCTAGAAGGCTTGGGAAGGGGTGGGGAAGACCTGAGTCTCTGCGACGCGATCCAGGGGCGCAGAGGAGGGAGAAGGAGGGTGCTCCCTACCTCACCTCACCCCGGTCTTCAGAGACCCAACTCGGAGATGAGGTTCGGTTCTGGGTCTCGTTGACCCTATTGCTGGGAGAAAGCCTGGGGCACCCTGGAGGGGAGGGGAAGGGGCTCGGGGTGGGTCTCCCCTCGGGACCCTATTGCTTGAAGGGGCCGGCAAG
The DNA here is from genome assembly GCA_027257055.1 of Cephalopachus bancanus. Classification (NCBI taxonomy): domain Eukaryota; kingdom Metazoa; phylum Chordata; class Mammalia; order Primates; family Tarsiidae; genus Cephalopachus; species Cephalopachus bancanus. The sequence goes on from JAPVLO010000295.1 coordinate 1,582,555, forward strand.
GCCCCTGGCGGGCGGGGCGGGGTGGGACCGGGCCCCTCTCCCCCTATTGCTGTGAGGAGGGGCCCGCCCTCCGGCCCCTCCGCCTGGACGCCAGCGGAGACTTCCCTGGGGGCCCGTATTGCTGAGAGCCGACCTGGCTGGCGGAGGCCCCGCCGCCCTAGGCCTGCACAGGGCTGAGCTGTGGGGGCGCAGGGGCCGTGGGGCCGCCGGCGCCAGCGCCGCCCTTGAAGCAGGCCGACTCGTAGTGCTTGTTGAGATAGGACTTGAGCGCGAAGCTCTTCTTGCAGCGCTTGCACTGGAAGTGCTTGAAGGCCGAGTGCGTCTGCATGTGCGCGCGCAGGTTGGAGCGGTCGGCGAAGGCCTTGCCGCAGTGCGCGCAGCCGAAGGGTTTCTCGCCGGTGTGCGAGCGCATGTGGCCCTGCAGCAGCCAGGGCCGCGAGAAGGCTTTGCCGCACACGCCGCACTTGTGGCGCAGGTCGTGCGTAAGCAGGTGCATGGCCATGGCCGGCATGGACACGTACACCTTGCCGCACGTCGGGCAGCGCCGCGCCAGCTGGCTGTCCAGGCTGCGGTGCGTCTGCTTGTGGCGGCTCAGGTTCGACGACGTGGCGTACGTTTTGCCGCACTCGCCGCACGCGTGCCGGCCACCAGTGCCTGCGGCTCCCGGCCCTGAGCGCGCTTCGGTGCCCGCCCCCGCGCGCGTGCCTCCCCGGCCCCCCGGCCCGGATCCGGAGCTGCGCGCACCCACCCCACCCCCGCCTCCGGCGTCGCCGTCGGGGGCCGCAGCCGAGGCCGTGGAGGGAGCAGCGGCAGCATTGGCATTGGCAGCCTTACGCCGCGAGCGCCCGTCTGTGATGAAGAAGGCGTCAGCCGCGTAGCCCTCGCTGACGGCCGCGTCGCCGTTGATATAGCCGCCTGCAGCCGTGGCCAGCTCTGGGCGCGGCGTGGGCGGCGGCGCAGAGCCCGCAGCCGCTGGACCCAGCTCTCCACGCACGGCCGCAGCGTACATGGGCTCCGGAGACGGCCCTTTGAGCAACGCTGCTTCGGCGTCGCCATCGTAGACGGATGCGGGCCCCACGTAGTCGCTGAGGTATCCTGCGGACCGGCAGACACACACAACGGGAAGGGAATGGGACGGCAGGCAAGGCACACACGGGGCAGGCAGCGCGAGACAGAGCAGACACAGGCCGGGAGACACCGGGGTCCAGGGGAGAGGCGAACAGGGATAAGGACAAAGGAGAAGGGGCCAAGGGACCGCGGGGCAGGGAGGATGGAGACAGCAGGGAGGGGAAGAGAGGAGAAGAGAGGATGAGACAGGACCAGGCCAGGCTCCACCCCCGCCGCCCCGGCGCCCCACCCTCGCGGAGGGAGGAGAGAGGCGCCTCTTCGGGCGCGGCTGCCCCCCTTCCGCGGAGCCTCAAGGTCAGGGGGGAGGGGCGGCGCTTTCCTCTCCCTCCTCCCCCACCCCTCTTCCCCTCCCCCTCGGGTTCTCCCCACTTCAGCAGTTTTCCCTGATTATGCAACACACTGCAGACCCGCCGCGCACAAAGCCAGGACCGTAGGCCCAGGGACCCCGCCTGTCCCGCCTCTCACAGGTCCTCACCGGCTCTTGTCCGGGCCCCCAGGACCGGTGCTCCATTTTGATTCTGCCTCTCTCTGGCCTCCTAGGTTCCCCCAGACTTCTACCTGCCCCCCCCCCGTTCCTCTGAACCTCACCAGCACCTCTCTCTTACCTCCATCTCCCACCACTTACTGAACTTGACCCCTACCCTTGCTGTTGGAGCCCCGTTCCCCTCCACCCACTCTGCTTCTCCCTCTACTCCCTTCCATTATTCTACACCCTTGGGTCCTACCCTGTTCAACACTGCCCTCTTCTGCCCACACTCTAACCCCTTATTGGGGCCTTTCCAAGCCCCCCCAGCAAGCAACAAGAGAGATGCTCTGGTGTGGAGAGAGCTAGGGTGTCCACCAGGGGACACCTTCACAGAGATGAGCCACAGGAGAGCAGCATCACTTATGCTGGTAACTGCAGTTGTTCCCAAAGCACAAGATGGATCTCACAACCTCAAAGTCACAAATGCACACCACTCACAATGCAGGCTCTGGATCCTTCAGGGTTACAGCCAGCCTCCCAGCCACCATCCTCCCCGGAGTCCCCTCATAGGGTAGGCTGCTCACTGACTTCTCGCACTCACCACCTACTCATGCAGGGTCACACATACAGCCACCCCGGACACACTCTCAGTCACATGGTGCACAGCGGCCTCAGAGTCACATGGTCCCATGTAGTGGCACACAGGCAAGCACACACTCACACAGGGTCACACACAAGCGCACATGGTCACATGGCCACACGCAGTCACATGGACCCACACAGGCTCACCCTCCTGCAGGTCACACTTGCTCTGCCACCCCATGCTGCTGGCATTCCCGTCCCCCTCTCTTGCATGCTAACAGTTGTCCTTGAACTTGGGCACCCTTACACAAAGAGCCTCCCCCTGCCTCCTGCACCTTGGGCCTCCCTTGCCCACAGCCAGCCTTCCTGAATGTTTCTCCCTGACACTGACTTCAGGGAAGATATTGCTGCTGCCTCTGCCGGTACCTTCACCCTGACAGGTGGGCGGCCCCGCTGGACCCCATGCTTACTCCCTGGAGCTCCCAGCACTCACCAGCTAGCCCTAGCAGGGGTCCTGGTGGTGCAACCAAGGAAGAGAAGAGTGTAGTGAGGCGGGCCCAGGTTTCTGGGTTTGGGTCTGCATGTGCCAGCATGGCTGGGTCCTGTCGTGTCAGCCAGTGTCCATGTGGCTGTGTCTATCCCAGCATGGGTCAGGGCGTGGGTCCGTGTGTGCCCTTAGGTACCTCCTGTTCCTGACCCCTCTTCCCCACCCTCTCTCCAGCATGGATACCCTCCCTGCCCAGCCTTGGCCTTGGCATTCCCCTTTCCCCACACTCACCCCTGCCCCACAGTCCTGGCTCCAGCCACAGCCTCTTGCTGGTTCTGATTCCCTCCAGTCTGTTTCCCAGGCCCTGTCCCTCCACCCCTTCCAGCAAAGCCCTGGATCCCCAGCCCCAGCCTCAGCCCAGTTCTCACCTTTATCGTGCAGTCGCACACCGAGGTCGCTACGGGTGCGACCATAGGAGCTCTCCAGGTCTGCCGAAGAAAACGTGTCAAGTTTGACCTTCTTGACCAGGAAGGACCTGGGCATGATTCCTGCGGGGCTCCGGCGCTGTGGGCCTGTGGAGCAGAGGCTTGGGGGGACTGCAGCGGCAGGGCCCTGTCACCATCCGAGGAGCAGCGGAGGCAGCACGGGTCCCTACTCTGGCCTTTGGATGCTGCCACGCGAGCGCCGTCCTCTCTCCTCCTCCTCGCTGCCCTGTGTCTCCTCTCCCCCTCCGGATCCCTCCTCTTCGTCTTCTCCTTCCTTCCTCCTCGCCTCTCTCCTCTCCTCTCCTCTTGTCTTCTCTTCTCTTTCTTCCTTCCTTCCTTCCTTCCTTCCTTTCCTCCTCTGGTCCCGGCTTCCCAGCCCGCAGTGCCGCCCCTGGACAGGCGGGGGAGGAGGCTGGGGGGGCGGAGAGGGGGGGAGCGGCTCCGTCCCGGGCCTGAAGGCTGAGAGTGGGTGCAGGGCTGGCCCGGCTCCGCGGCCCCCTTCCCCCCCCCCCCCCGCCGCGGCGGCGGAGCCTCAGTCAGCGGCCCCCCATGCCCCCGGGGGCGGCGGCGCCGGGCCCGAAGAGCGCGGCGGCGGCGGCGGCGGCAGCGCCGGCAGCTTCAGCACCGCGGCCAGCGCCGGCCTGGGCAGCACCGCGGCCAGCGCCCGGGCGCGCTCAGCCGGCGCCGGCTGAGAGGGGCGGTCCGCGGGGGCTTGGCCGCCGGGCGGGGGTCCTCGGCGGGGGTCTCTGGGAGGCTTGCTTTATTGTTCTGCAGCAGGAGCGAGCGGTGGCGGCGGCGGCGGCGGCGGCGGCGGGCGGGGGGCGGGGGTCCTGGGGGGGAGGGGTGCGCAGGGAGGGCGGGCCGAGGGAGGGAGGGACAGGGGCTCCGGGGGCGGGGCTCGGCTCTCGGACAGCTCTTGGGCCCGGCCTTCTGAGCCCGCAGCCGCCTCTGCCTACGGCCGGGCCCAGCCTCTGGCTTTTAAAGCCCAGAAGCTGGGGGAGGGGGAAAGAGGGGAGGGGAGAGAGACCGGCGGAAATGGCTGCTCTGGGCTGAGTCCCGGACAGAGTCTCCTGGGAGGGGTCCTGGGGATGCCTCGGTCTCCATGTGTGAGGAATTCCCCCACGCGGCTCGGGAAACGATGGCCCAGCGGTCGGCGGCATTGTCGGGTGTATGGGGATAGGTGGACAGGCTTGGGACCCGTGCGTCCCAGACTTTAGGTCGTTTGGGGAGGAACGCAGGGCGGACTCCAGTCGAGTCCGGCCTGCCTCGCTTGGGGCCTGTAGGCGCGGGATCTGCGGGGGCGGGTGGGGGAGGCGGCAGACGAAGGAGCGAATGCTGAGGCAGCGAAAGCGCAGTGTGGAAGCGCTGCATGCGCCCTGTGCCGCAGTGTGTCCTGCCACTCGGTCACCCGGGCCGACCCCGTGCCCGCTGGAGGGGCCTCCCAGCCCCCCTTCCTTTTCCCTTGGGGCGGACGTGGAGTGCAGCAGCGTGTCAGCGAGTAGAGTCTGGAGAGGGAGAGGGGCTGCCATGCCCCAACTCCAGAAATTCCGCTTCATTGGCGGTTTTCCACCCTTCCGCGCGGCTGCAGCTCCCCCCGGCGGCCCCGCAACCAGGCGGATAACCCTTCCCGCGGCCGCCCGCCTGGAGTTTGCAGCCCCCATGACGTCAGGCTCAGCGGCCAATGGCGGGGCGTCGGGGCGAGGGGGCTCCGGGGCTCCCGGCTGCACAATGGCCGCACTCGGATACATATGTCCCCAATTAGGGCCCGGCGCCGCCATTGTCCCCTCGCTCGCCCCCGCCCGGTCGTTCGGGTCTCCATGCTCCAAGTGCGCCCCCATGCGGTCTGCTGTCGTTGCGGACCAAGGTCGCGGGGGTGGCTCTAGGGAGTGTCCGGGTGCAGCTATGCCGGGCACGCGTACGAGGCGGGGACGCGCGCGCAGGTTGCGGCGCTCTGTGACCTTGTGCGGGGCTGCACCGCGGACAGCGGCCGGGAGCGCGCGGCGGCGGGCCCTGCGGGAAACGCCGCGCCGGTGGCGCGCTTACGGGGTCGCGCTGGGAGTGCTGAGCTCAGCGCCCCCGCCTCAGTCTACCCAGCCACCCGCTGCCTCCCGCCTCCCGGCCCCGCGCGGAGCCAGGGTGGGTGTGACCGAGTCGGCCGGGCGCGGGGTGCGCAGCAGAGACCACGGACCTGCTTTGTGCCAGCGGCTCCGTCCCAGGCAACGGTGGGACATTCATCTTGCGTGGCAGGCGCTCCCGAGGGGCGGGGGCGGGGTGCGGCCGCCCCCTTATCGCCGAGCAGCAGCCGGCGAGGCTTGCGGTGGGGGCGGGGGCGGGGATCCCCCTCAGCTGAGCCGCTTGTCCAGGCTCCCTCCCAGGGGGGGCCGGGCCGAGGCACAGCCGGAGGCGCGGAGCCAATTAACATTTTGATTGCGGGACTGGGGGGCTCATCTGGACCGAAGCCTAATTACCGGGTGGACCCTCGGGGCGCCGGCGGGACGTGCCGGGCGCGATCCCCTCACCCGGCGTTCACCGCCTCCTCCTGGATGCTCTGTCCCTGCCCCCAGTTCTCTGTCTTTCCGACTCCATCCCCGTCCCCCTCCACTCGTCCCAGCCATTCTGTCGCTCTGTTCCCATACTTTGATTCCTTCGGCTCCCAACTCTCAGTCTCCTTCCTTCATTCTTCCACTCCTCTGCCCCACTCCCCGGTCTCCATCCTTTGTCCCTCCTACTTCATGTCTTTCCCCTGTCCCATTCCTCTATCGCCCTTCATTCATTCCTTGTTTCCTCATCCCTCTATTCGCCCTCTCAGTCCTTTTATTCCCTGTCTCTCTGTCCACATACTTGGCCTCTCTCTGTCAATCCTCACGACTTTTTGGCCCCCAACCCTCTTGACGGACGAGGCGTCAAGGTGGAACACATGTGTCTGGCGTCCAGGCGCTCCCGAGGGGACCATTGGGGCGGCCCTTGCCCCCGCTCGGGTGAGTCCGCAAGCCCCCGGGACGCCCGGCGGGGAGGGGCAGCTGGGTCCAAGCCTTGGCCATCAGTGCGCACCGACCCGGGTGCTGTGCGCACATGAGGCCCCGTGCAATTACTTGGACCTTCTCGCCCCGCCCCACTTAGAGAATCTGACCGTGCCTGCTCCACCTCGCCACCAGCATCCCTAGATCACTGTGGGCCCCAGACCCAGAACCAGCTTGGAGAAGCTAGGAAGGAACAGTTGATGATTCTCGCACTTTTGGAAAAGTTTCAGCTCTCCACTGGAGACCACCTTTAGTCTCTCTTACTGAGAGCTGGGGCTTTAGGGAGATTTTGTTGCAGGAAAGGAGATGGTCAGGGTCCTCAGTTAAGGCCACATTGGCCCTCAGCCAGTGGAAGTTCCAGGCCCCCTAGCCACTCCTTGCAGAGCCTCCCTGTGGGGAATCTCTTCCTGCTGCCCTGAATTAAGTTGCAGCTCTACCTAGCCCTTTATTCCTTCTGAGTTGGGGGTATAAGAGTATAGTGTTGATTCTGTGACCCTGTTTCCCTCTGCTTCTGGCTGCACCACTCCTTGCCCTGTCCAGGTCCCATGTTGCAGAAAAGACAGTTTTAAGGGGGGGCTCCCACTGTTATGTTCCTGGCATTGCCAACCTCAGCAAATCCAGAGCCCCTGATGTGCCCACACTCTGTCCCTACAGTCACATCCTCACCTCCCCCACCCCCGCTCCAACCCAGGAAATCAATCAACAGCCTAGCCTGGAAGGGTCCACCCCTCCTACTGGACAGAAAGATGATGGGCAGAAAATAGGGTGTTGAGTTGAGGTGAGGGAGCAATTATTGGTGGTGACAGGTCGAAGGTACAGTTAGGGCAGAGGACAAGGACATGAGCATGAAGAAGATGTCAAGACTCTGAGGGGGCAGGTAGTTGAAGGATCATCCACTAGAACATTAACACCACTAGAAATTTAGACAGCAATGAGTGGGGTGACACTGACCAACAGCCAAGCCTGGTGCTAGGTGGTTGTTGCTACAATAACAATGATGCATCCTCCAGCTGGTTATTTCATGGAGGGTGGGGAGAGAGGTCTGCAGACCTCAGCCAGGAGTATGGGGAGGGGGAAGGTGTCCCACCTCCAGGTCAGAGGCCTAAGAGGGAAGAGAGAAAGAAGACCCCTGGAGAGGGCCGCCTGGGAGGGAACAGTATGGAAGGAGCCATGTCCCTTCAGCAAGAAGGACACAGTGGTCACTGGTGACCAAGCTCCAGGGGAGGGTTTCCAGATGGGGGATCTGTATTCCAAAACAGTTTTGTGTGCTTGGAAGGGCCCATGGGGACAAGGGCGTGAGAAGCAGGCCAAGCAGGCCTGGGGCAGACATGGTGCCTACTGGGGCAGGAGCTCTGGAGGAGCCACAGTGAGAGGCTGACCACAACTCAACTAAAAGTGTGCATGAGGAAGACAGTGGGTGTGGTGGCTCATACTTGTAATACAACACTTTGGGAGGCTGAAGTGGGAGGATCTCTTAAAACCAGGAATTTGAGACCAACCTGGACAACAAAGCAAGATCCCATCTCTACAAAAAGAAAGAAAGAAAAAGACAAGCGGAAACAAAGAACAAACATCAAAGTAGTAGACAATGTTGCTGGGTGCAGTGGCTCACACCTGTAATCCCAGCACTTTGGGAGGCAGAGGCAAGAGGATTGCCTGAGCACATGGGTTCGAGGCCAGCCTGGGCAACATGGCAAGATCTCATCTCTACAATAAATCAAAAAATTAGCCAGACATGGTGGTGCTGAAGCAGAAGGATCACCTGAACTCAGCAGGTCGAGGCTGCAGTGGCCATGAGCATGCCACTGCACTCCAGCCTGAGTGACAGAGTGAGACTTTGACTCCAAAAAAAAAAAAGAAAGAAAAAAATATTTGCATTAAGTATAACAAGAGGTTGATATTCTGATTATAGAAATAATTAACTGGTATAGGTGAACTTTTTACAGAACTAAACCCCAAAGGGGTTGCTAAACCCCAAGGGGTTAACAGGTGATTCACTACACAAGAAATAAGAGGCCTTATTAGGAGTCAGAGACATGCAAGTTTTTTCTTATTATAGAAAATATCATATATGCACAAAAGTAGAACCAGATATTGAGGGTTCCCCATATGCCCATCACCACCTTCACCAGAGACCAGCTCATGAGTAGTCTTATTTCCTCTCTGACCCCACTCCCTCCTCCTTGTCATTTTGAAGTAAATCCCAGACATTCTACCACACAATGTCATTTTTCTCTTAACAAAAACAAGGCCAGGTTCAGTGAGTCATGCTTGTAATCCCAGCACTTTGGGAGGCCAAGGTAAGAGGACTGCTTGAGGCTAGGAGTTTAAGACCAGCCTGGGCAACATGGTGAGACCCTATCTCTACAAAATAAAAATAAAAAACAAAAAATTAGTCAGACACAGCTACTCAGGAGGCTGAGGCAGGAAGATCACTTGAATCCAGGAGTTCAAGGCTGCAGTAAGCTATGATTGCACCACTGCACTCCAGTCTGGGTGACAGAGCAAGACCCTGTCTCTAAATAAAGTAAACTAAGTACACATGGGCCTAGAGAGTAGATGTGTGGGTGGGCAGCTAGGGAGCTGCCTATTGGGTCCTTGGCCTCTTGTTTTGGGTCAGCCCAGCTGGAACTGGGGGTACCCAGAGAAAATTGGACCCTATCCCCTTCTTGTTTTCAGTAGGGTGACCCCTCCGCCTCTTGTGTCCAGAGTCTTTGGCTGGATAGCAGACAGTCCAGCAGACCCAAAGTGACCCAGGTCCAGAAGGAGGCTCTCACCCCTCCTTCTGAGGGGTCCAACTGCCTGACTTGTTCAGACCTTTGGCCTTGGACAAGGGTCACTTAATATCTAAACCAGAGATATAATTTCTATTTAGTAAAATACCTTAAATGTAGAGTTCTATCAGCTTTAAAAATACATGTGTTATTTTAACCCATACTGCTGTTGAAACACAGGACACTTCCATCCCCTAAAGGACAGTCCTTTGAGCAACTGTAAAGACATTGAGGGAGAGGCTGAAGGAGCAGGAGAGTGAGGGCTCCTGAGGGGAAGAGAAAGGGGAAGAAGTGGCAAGAGGAGAGAGAACAGGAAGGGAGGGAGGAGGATTAGAGAAAGGGGAAGGAGAGGGCTTCACCAGAGGGCAGCCAGACCCTGCCCTAGCCACTGCAGGGAAGACTCTGGCAGTGGACGGTGGATGCTAAACCGCTCGTACCATGGAAGCTTGATGTGTATATATAGCCTGGCAGCATCAAAATTCCTGGTTCAGTGTAGACCTTCCCATTCTCACCTCTGTTGACCTCTCATGATGATGTGTGCTTTGAGCATTTCCTGGAACACCATCCAGTGGCCTCAGAGCATGCTCTCTTCAACCTCCATATTAGGGTTCCCCCCACAGCTTCGTCCCTGAGAGAGGCATGCACTTATTGCCGCCTCTCTGGCTTCCCTCCGCCTTCTTATTCTCATGGAAACCTGACCCCCTGAGGACCACATTTCCTCATCAAGGACAACTGGCCAACTACCTGGACTCTGGGTGGCTTCTATCCTTTCATCCATTGCTACTTTTCTTCATTGTGGATGTTTGACAGATCACTCATATCACTGTCCAAAGAAAGACGTTAATCCAACTGCTAGGAGTACTCAAGAGTGGATACTGTCACCTGACAGATACTGCAGGAGCAGCTTCAGCTGCTGAGAGCAGTTGGCCCAAGGTCACAGTCTTTTAGAGGTGGCCTGTGTCCAGCAATTGATCAATACAGGAATAAAAGGCCTGGTCTTTTTGGCCCAACACAGGATATCTCTGACAGGCCATCCTGACTCCAGAGCTCCCTCTGGGTGGCTGGGGCTGGTCTCAGCACCTTGTTTCCTCTCTTCCCTCAAGTGGGTAGATCACAATGGCACAGTCTGCATACTAGACTCTGTCTCCGAGACTTCTTTCCTAAGGACCCAAGCTGTAGGAGGTGGGATCAAGAATGGTCCAAGAAGGCAGATAACTCCTAATACCATCATATTGGTGATTAGGTTTCAACATATACGTGGAGGGGGACACACATTTAGACCATGGCAGCTGAGGTTCAACTGTTAGAACTTTCACCACCGTCAAACTGGGATCACAGGAGGAAGGGAATAGTGCACTGCCCAGGTGTTTGGAAAGAGTAGGGGAAATATCACAGTAGGTCTAGTGAGTGGCTTTTGCTCAGCTCTATTAAATAGCCAAAGAAAGAATAAAGAAAGGCTGAGGGCCATTGGCTGGCCACCAAAGGACAAGGGTGAACACCAGGGGGGCCTTGGGGGCAAATGTTGAGGGAGGCTCTCATCTCTCCAGCCAGAGGGCAGAGGAAGCTGAGAGTCAGAGCCACAATTGACCATCAGAGTAGCTGAGCTACAAAGAAACTTAAGTTGAGGTCACTTCTAGCCCAGAGGGCAGTTACAGAAACCAGATTTATTATTTTATTTATTTATTTATTTTTTTGAGTTGGAGTTTCACTCTGTCGCCCAGACTGGAGTGCAGTGGCATGCTCCCGGCCACCACAGCCTCGACCTGCTGGGCTCCAGCGATCCTTCCGCCTCAGCCTTCCGAGTAGCTGGGACTACAGGTGCGCGCTACCATGCCTGGCTAATTTTTTGATTTATTGTAGAGATGAGGTCTCGCCAAGTTGCCCAGGCGGGTCTAGAACCTGCCGGCTCAGGCAGTCCACTCACTTCAGCCTCCCAAAGTACAGGATTACAGGCCGAGCCACCACGCCCGGCTACAGAAACCAGATTTATTTTCCCACCTGAAACAACTGAAAAACTGGACAAAATGTAGTAAGTAATAGTTCTTCAGACATTGGACATCAGGCAATAAAAGACAAAGGTTCTTGAGAGGCAGGAAACAAAGGTCATGAGCCCTGTGATTGCCCCAGGTCACTGTCTGGAGAGAGCACCCAGGCCATGGCATGGGCAGACAGCTCAGGCAGATTCACTGCATTTAGAAGGTGGAGCTTGGTGTTTGAAAGGTCAGGGCAGCTAGAATCCTTTTTCCCTTCTATGTTTCACTTTGGATCATTTCTATTGTCATGTCTTCACGTCACTGGAGAGCACAGCCCCAGAAAAGAAGACTGGAAGTCTGTGGAGGGTCGTCAAGTGTTCAGCAGAGAAAGTAATGCATGCGTGTAAGGAAAGTACCAGAGAACCACCTAAAGAATGAGGAGGAACAATCCCTGGAACTCACACAGGGTCAGGAATAGTGATTGATTCCATCAGCCAGAGTGGAAAGCCTTGTAACTCACAGAGTCAAACTCACTGAGAAGGCTTTTCTTCAGCAGCGAGAAAAACTAACACTAAATATTGCTCTGGGCACAAGTAACAAAGCCTAAAAGACCAGACTTCTAGAGATAAAAACTACAAGACTTTTTCTTTTTTCATTTTTTTTTTTGAGAAAGCAGGATTTATTGAGAGGACAGAAAAGCCCCCACAGTGGGAGGGGACCTGAAGGAGTTGCCCCCAATTTATTTATTTATTTATTTATTTAAGGTTGTTTTTTTTTTTTTTGAGTTGGAGTCTCACTCTGTCACCCAGACTGGAGTGAAGTGGGCGTGCCCGGCCACTGCAGCCTAGACCTGCTGGGCTCTGGTGATCCTTCCGCCTCAACCCTCCAAGTAGCTGGTACTACAGGCACATGCTACCACGCCTGGATAGTTTTTTTGATTTATTGTAGAGATGAGGTCTCACCAAGTTGCCTAGGCTGGTCTCGAACCCGCGGGCTCAGGCAATCCACTCATCTCAGTCGCCCAAAGCCCTGGGATTACATGCTGAGCCACCGAGCCCAGCTATTTTCTTTTTTTTAAGAAACGGTGTCGGCCAGGCTCGTGGTTCAGCGTGTATCCTAGCACTTTGGGAGACTGAGGTGAGTGGATTGCCTGCTTTTGCAGGTTCGAGACTAATCCGGGCAAGTTGGCAAGACCTCTTCTCTAAAATAAATAAAAAATTAGCCGGGCATGGTAGTGCTCACCTGTAGTTCCAGCTACTTGGAAGACTAAGGCGGAAGGATCACCTGAGCCCAGCAGATCAATGCTAGGGTGGCCGTGAGCATGCCACTGCACTCCAGCCTGGGCGAAAGAGTGAGACTCCAACTCAAAAAAAAAAAAAAAAGAAAAAGAAAAACAGTGTCTGTCTATATTGCCCAGGCTGGTCTTGAACTCCTGGACTCAAGTGATCCTCCCACTTTCTGAGTTTTTTTTTTTAATACACAGGTTGAGATTGATGATGTGCATGACATTGTAAAGATTAGTGAATTTGAAGACATGACAATAGAAATGATCCAAAGTGAAACATAGAAGGGAAAAAAGACCCAAAAAAAACGAACAGAGCATCAGTGAACTCTGGGACAACTTTTTTTTTTTTTTGAGTTGAGTCTCACTTTGTCGCCTAGACTGGAGTGTAGGGGCCGCTCCTGGCCACCACAGCCTCGACCTGCTGGGCTCCGGCGATCCTTCCGCCTCAGCCTCGGAATTACAGGCATGCGCTGCCATGCCCGGCTAATTTTTTTTTTGATTTATTGTAGAAATGAGGTCTCACCAAGTTGCCCAGGCGGGTCTCGAACCCGCGGGCTCAGGCAATCCACTCACCTCAGCCTCCCAAGGTGCGGGATTACAGGCTGAGCCACCGAGCCTGGCTTGGGACAACTTTTTTTGTTGTTGTTGGTTAATTGGTATCTCATTTTGTTGCCCAGGCTGCAATGCAGTGGTACAATCATGGCTTACTACAGCCTTGACCTCCTGGGCTCAGTCAATCCTTCTGTCTCAGCCTCCTGAGTAGCCAGAACTACAGGTGCGAGCCGCCATGCCCAGCTAATTTATTTTTTGTTTTATTTTTGTGTAAAGACATGGTCTAGCTGTATTCTCTAGGCTGATCTCAAACCCCTGGGCTCAAGCAATCCTCCCACCTTTGCCTCCTGCCATACTCTAGGACAACTTCAAGTGGCCTAATATACACGTAGTTAGGGTTCCTGAAAGTGGGGAAACATTAGAGGCAAAAAAATAAATTGTAGAAATGAGGGGCAAATTTTTTCCAAATTTGATAAAAATTATAAACCCCCAGATCCAAGAAGTTCAACAAGCTCTAAGCACATGAAACAGGAAGAAAACGGTACACACCAAGGCATATCATAATGAAACTGCTAAAAACCTGTCATAAAGAGAAGAAAGTACAAGCAGCCAGGACCAGGCACAATGGCTCTCGTCTATAATCCCAGCACTTTGGGAGGTAGAGGCAAGAGGCTTGTCTGAGCCCAGGAGTTTGAGAGCAGCCTGGGCAATATAGTGAGACCTTGTCTCTACAGAAAATAAAAAATTAGTTGGATGTGGTGACATGCTCCTGTAGTCCCACAGGACTACAGGAGGCTGAAGTGGGAAGATCGCTTGAGCCCAGGAATTGTAGGCTGTGGTGAACCATGACTATATTACTGTGCTCCAGCCTGGACAATAGAGTGAAACTCTGACTCAAAAAGAAATAAAAGCAGCCAGAGGGAATTTTTATTTTAAAATGTTATGTAGCCAGGCTCGGTGGCTCAGCCTGTGATCCTGCGCTTTGGGAGGCTGAGATGAGTGAATTGCCTGAGACCGGGGGTTCGAGACCCGCCTGGGCAATTTGGCGAGACCTCATCTCTACAATAAATCAAAAAATCAGCCGGGCGTGGTAGCGCATGCCTGTAATTCTGGCTACTTGGAAGGCTGAGGTGGAAGGATCGCTGGAGCCCAGCAGGTCGAGGCTGTGGTGGCCGGGAGCGGCCACTGCACTCCAGTCTGGGCGACAGAGTGAGACTCCAACTCAAAATAAAATAAAATAAAATAAAATAAGATGTTATGTACAGAGGAGCAAAAATAAGGATGACAGCAGATTTCTTGTGAAAAATAAAGCAAGCTAGAAGATAGCAGAGCAACACTTAAAATATTAAGAGGGGACCAGACACGGTGGCTCATGCCTGTAATTTCAGCACTTTGGTCGGCAGAGGCCAGAGGATTGTCTGAACTCAGGAGTTTGAGACCAGTCTGGGCAACTTGATGAGACCTCATCTCTATAATAAATAAAAAAAATTAGCTGGGTGTGGTAGCACATGCCTGTGTTTCCAGCTACTTGTCAGGCTGAGGCAGAAGGATCTCCTGAGCCCAGCAGGTTGAAGTTGCAGTAGCTGTGAGCATGCCACTGCACTCCAGTCTGGGTGACAGAGTGAGACTGCAACTCAAAACAAAAAAAAAGAAAAAAAGAAATATAAAGCGGGGGGGAGACGGCCAGGCTCGGTGGCTCAGCCTGTAATCTCAGCACTTTGGGAGGCCGAGGTGAGTGGACTGCCTGAGCCCGCGGGTTCAAGACCTGCCTGGGCAACTTGACGAGACCTCATCTCTACAACAAATCAAAAAAATTAGCCAGGCGTCGCAGCGCACGCCTGTAGTTCCAGCTACTTGGAAGGCTGAGGCGGAAGAATCGCCGGAGCCCAGCAGGTTGAGGCTACAGTGGCTGGAAGCGGCCACTGCATTCCAGTCTGGGCTACAGAGTGAGACTCCAACTCAAAAAAAAAAAAGGGGGCGGGGGAGGCCCAGTGTGGTGGCTCACGCCTATAATCCCAGCACTTTGGGAGGCCGAGGTGAGAGGATTGCCTGAGCCCATGGGTTCGAGACAAGCCTGGGCAACTTGGCGAGACCTCATCTCTACAATAAAAAAATTTTTTTTTTTTTTATTTAGTCGGGTCTGATGGCACATGCCTATAGTTCCAGCTACTTGGAAGGCTGAGGCGGAAGGATCACCTGAGTTCAGCAGGTCAAGGCTGTGGTGGCCATGAGTGTGCCACTGCACTCCAGTCTGGGCGACAGAGTGAGACTCGAACTCAAAAAAAAGCGGGGGAGGGGGAAGCCTGTCAACCTAAAATTCTACATCCAGAAAAAATATCTTTCAGAAAAGAAGGCTAAAGAGACTTTTCAGACATAAAAGTTGAAATAATTTATTACCAGCTGACCCATACTACAAGAAATCTTAAAGGAAGTCCTGCAAGCAGAAGAAAACGATATCACATGGAAAGCTAGATCTCCCAAGGAAGGAAAATTGGAAATTGTAGCTAGTTGGGTATGTTGTGCAGGCTGGTCTTGAACTCATTCATGGTCTCAAGCAATCCTCCCTGCTTGGCCTCCCAAAGTGCTGGGACTACAAGTGTGAGCCATTGCACCCAACCTGTTTGGTGAAAATACCGTATATGCAAAGTGACTACCAAGCACAAGAGTAGCTGAGAAATGAAAGAATGAGGCAGACAAATCCAGCTTGTTGTTATAAGGTGATTTTACTAGGTACTTACAGACAGAAACATGTTCTTGGGTGGCTACAAGACTGGCAGATCTCCCTGCCATTACCTCTCAGACCCAGCGATTATATACCATAAGAAAAGGATATATGTGTAGGAATTTACTTAAGGATAGGATTTACTGTAAGTATGAGATTATCAAGTTTGATTTGTTCTAAGGGCAAGAATTGCAGAAGAAACAATAGATAAACTGGAAATCTTAGAGGTATTCTAGGAACTGGGGTTAATGAAAAGTCAACATGGCAGATTAGCTTCTAAGCTAGAGTTGCTTTAGCCTCCACAATTTTGCTTCTTATGATTTAAAAGATAAACAGCCACAAAGTATGTCCAAAGTACTAGGATTACAGGTGGCTTATGCCTGTAACCCTAGTACTTTGGGAGGCAGAGTCTAGAGGATTGCTTGAGCCTAGGAGTTCCAGACCAGCCTGGGCAACATAACAAGACCTCCTCTTCATAAAAAAGTGAAAAATTAGCCGGACATGGTGGCACACGCTTGTAGTCCCAGCTACTCAGGAGTCTGAGGTGGAAGGATTGCTTAAGCCCAGGAGGCTGAGGTTGTAGTGAGCCATGTTCATGCTATTGCAATCCAACCTGGATGAAAGAATGAGACCCTGATTCAAAAAAAAAAACCAAAACTGATTGAATATAGAATAATAACGACATATGTAGGATTTATAATATATGCAGAAATAAATGTATAACAAAATAGCCCAGAGACCAGGATAGGAGAAATGGAGGTATACTATGGTAAGAGTCTTACAGTATATATGAAGTGCTCATCATTTGAAGGTAGCTGTGATAAGTTAAAGATGTATACTATAAGTGGTGAAGTGACCACTAAAATAACACAAGAGTTATAGCTAATAAGCCAACAGGAAAATAAATCATAAGAAATTCTCAATGAATCCAAAAGAAGGCAGATTTTAAAAAAAGAAGGAAAAAAAGAACAAATGGTACAAACAGAAAACAAACAGCAAGATGGTAGATTCAAACCCAAACATACTTCTAATCATATCAAATGATCTAAACATCTCAATTAAAAGGCAGAGATTGTCAGGTTGGGTAGAAAAGTAGGACCCAATTATATGCGGACTATAACAAACCGGTATATATATTATATATATATATTTATATATTTAACCCATCTTAAATATAACAATTTACATGGGTTAAAAGTAAAAGGAGACCTGGGGCCATTCATTTCATTAGCCAGGCCTCTCCAGACATTAGACAAAAACCCCCAAAACCAGATGAAGGACCACAAACCCCTTTCCCCACGATATTAGACGCAGTCTTTGAGGTCCTCAACAACTGGAGGGAGGTCCTAAAGACAAAGAGAAAGAGAGAAAATTGACCAGCCACTTTACAAACCTCCAGCTGGCCCATAAGCAGTTTACAACCAAGGCCAAACATCAACCAGTCAGAACTACCTTATTTGGGCTGGGCTTGGTGGCTCAGCCTGTAATCCCAGCACTTTGGGAGGCCGAGGTGAGTGCATTGCCTGAGTCGGCGGGTTTGAGATCTGCCTGGGCAACTTGGCAAGACCTCATCTCTACAACAAATCAAAAAATTAGCCGGGCATGGTAGTGCACGCCTGTGGTTCCAGCTACTTGGAAGACTGAGGCGGAAGGATCTCCGGGGCCCAGCAGGTCGAGGCTGCGGTGGCCGAGAGCGGCCACTGCACTCCAGTCTGGGCAACAGAGTGAAACTGCAACTCAAAAAAAAAAAAAGAAAGAAAACAAGAAAAAAAAAGAACTACCTTATTTGTATGGCAGGAACCTAAATACATGTTGGAAATACTAAAACTCACCCTAGCCGAAGAGAGAGTCGAATTGGGAAGAACCTCAGGTCACTGCCTCTTTACAGCAGACAGCAGACACGCTCACTGCTGTCCTGCCCATTGTGCCCTTCGCAACATATCTTCCCTTTAATAAATCTACCGCTCTTAATTCATAACTGTCTTGGCGAATACTTTTGCCTCCCTCGACTCCAGCCCTGCCATACGCAGCCTGCCACACATGACATGGCATGATGGCTCACTCCTGTAATTCCAGTACTTTGGGAGGCTAAGGTAAGAAGATTGCTTGAGCTCAGGAGTTTGAGACCAGCCTGGGTAACATAGTGGGACCTTGACTCTACAAAAAATAAAAAAATTAGCCAGGTATGGCGATGATGTGTGCCTATAGTCTCAGCTACTTGGAAGGCTGAAGCAGGAGGATTGCCTGAGTCCAGGAGGCTGAGATTGTGGTGAGCAGTGATTATACCATTGCACTCCAGCCTAGGTGAGCAAGACTCTATCTAAAAAAAAAAGCTAGAGGAAAGGCACAGAACAGATCCTCCCTCAGAACTCTCAGACTGTCGACGCTTGGTTTCAGACTTC
The DNA here is from genome assembly GCA_027257055.1 of Cephalopachus bancanus. Taxonomy (NCBI): domain Eukaryota; kingdom Metazoa; phylum Chordata; class Mammalia; order Primates; family Tarsiidae; genus Cephalopachus; species Cephalopachus bancanus. The sequence continues at coordinate 1,600,431 of JAPVLO010000295.1, forward strand.
TGGTGTCCAGAACTGTGAGCAGATAAATTACTGTTATTTTAAGCCATCCAGTCTGTGGTACTTTGTTACAGCAGCCCTAGGAAACTAATACAGTGACAATTAGATTATTTTAGCCTTAATGATATTACAAAAGAGGGATGACCCAAAGAGAGAACTATTCAGCTTTCAAGCAGAATCTAGAGAAAATATTTCCTATCTAGGGCCTACCAAATTGAATAGTAAAATATTTTTCATTCCCAGTCTTTTATGCCTTCAGAAAGTTTTGAGAGTAAGAAATTTGTCTCTGGGCAAAAATCAAATCCAGGGCACCACCAGTAAAATATGTTCTCAGTGTCAAAATCAAGTTCAGGGTGTGGCTATAAGACTTTCCATTTGCCAACTGTGGTGGTTCACATTTGTAATCCTAGCACTTTGGGAGGCAGAGGTGAGAGGATTGCCTGAGTCCAGGGGTTCGAGACCAGCCTGAGCAACTTGACAAGACCTCACCTCTACAACAAATCAAAAAAATTAGCTGGGCATGGTGGTGCATGCCTGTGGTTCCATCTACTTGGAAAGCTGAGGCAGAAAGATCACCTGAGCTCAGCACGTCAAGGCTGCAGTGGCCATGAGTGTACCATTGCACTCCAGTCCAGGCAACAGAATAAGACTCCAATTAAAAAAAAAAAATGTCCCATTCAGATCACTGAAAAATGAAAGACAGCTAGACAAAAAGAATTCTATGTGTTTTAAGCCAAGTGTTATTACAAAGGAGTCAACAATTTGTTCAATTAAAAAGTTTATAAAATTTAAAAAGGGGAGGGATCCTAGGAATCTCAAGGACACTGTTAACAGCACCTTAGCATGCAGCTGAAGTAGAATGGGGTCTGTCTTGAAGATATTTCTCGATGTGAATCTTATCAAGTGGAGTAGATTACAATCTGATACATAGAAAACCTACATTTTTACCCCCTTTACTTTATTTTAAACATGTGGGGTACAAGTCAGGATTAGGTACATAAGTGGTCTATGTGCAGGTGAAGTTTGGGCCTCCCACTGGTCCTCACTTCCCCTGGGATTAAGCACCCTTAGTGATGTTATGGCCCCCTACTCCGCTGGCAGTGTTCCGCTACTGCCAGTCTCTCTCTTGTAGTATTGTGATAAATGTTCAGGACCCACTAATGAATGACAACATGTGGTATTCACTTCTTTGTTTTTGTGATAGATCACTGAGTATGATGGACCCTAAATCCATTCAAGTTGCTGTGAAGTCCATAATTTTGTCTTTCTTTATGACTACATAATATTCCATTGTGTAATGCATCACATTTATTTTTTTTTTTATTTTTTTTTTTGAGTTGGAGTCTCACTCTGTTGCCCAGATTGGAGTGCAGTGGCATGCTCCCAGTCATCGCAGTCTCGACCCACTGAGCTCCAGCAATCCTTCCGCCTCAGCCTTCCAAGTAGCCGGAATTACAGGCACACGCTACCACGCCCGGCTGATTTTTTGATTTATTGTAGAGATGAGGTCTCGCCACCCAGGCGGTCTCGAACTCGCGGGCTCAGGCAATCCACTCACCTCAGCCTCCCAAAGGTACGGGATTACAGGCTGAGCCACCGAGCCCGGCTTCCAGCCCACTTTTGATTGGTTCCATGTTTTCGCTATTGTGAATAGTACTGCAATGCAATAAACATGCGCATGCAGATATTTTTTTTGTAGAATGATTTGAGTTCTTCTGGGTATATTCCCAGAAAGGGGAATGCTGGGTCAGAAAACCTATATGTTTTTTAAAGATGTCATACTTCTTTGAACCAAAAGGGACAGAGATCATTCAAAATGGGAAGAGACCACTGGGCTTCAACATTTCTTCAGGTAGAAAGCAGGTCAAGAGCACAGACCGTTCCTATAGAAAAGGAAGGTAGCCGGGTTCAGTGGCTCAGCCTGTAATCCCGCGCCTTTGGGAGGCTGAGGTGAGTGGATTGCCTGAGCCCGCGGGTTCGAGACCCGCCTGGGCAGCGAGACCTCATCTCTACAGTAAATCAAAAAATCAACCGGGCATGGTAGCGCGTGCCTGTAATTCCGGCTACTTGGAAGGATGAGGTGGAAGGATTGCCGGAGCCCAGCAGGTCGAGGCTGCGGTGGCCGGGAGCGGCCACTGCACTCCAGTCTGGGCGACAGAGTGAGACTCCAACTCAAAAAAAAAAAAAAAAAAAAAGGAAGGATAAAATCAGCCGGGTGTGGTAGCGCGTGCCTGTAATTCCGGCTACTCGGAAGGCTGAGGTGGAAGGATCGCTGGAGCCCAGCAGGTCGAGGCTGTGGTGGCCGGGAGCGGCCACTGAACTCCAGTCTGGGCAACCGAGTGAGACTCCAACTCAAAAAAAGAAAAAAAAAAAAGAAAAGGAAGGATGACTTAGAGGACAGAGCCAAGAAGCTAGAGGGTGGGGTCAAACCCTCTAACCAAGTATGGAACTACTACCAACAGCACAAATGGACCCCAATAAAGAAAGAATCTCTGCTCCCAAGGTAGGCAGACTAGCACCATGTACAGTTGCATTTCAGAAATTCTATTGGCTGTAACTGCCACACACCTTCCACCCCTCCGTTTAAAAAAAATAACATTTAGCCGGACTTGGTGGCTCAGCCTGTAATCCCGCTCTTTGGGAGGCTGAGGTGAGTGGATTGCCTGAACCCGTGGGTTCAAGACCCACCTGGGCAACTTGGTGAGACCTCATCTCTACAATAAATCAAAAAATCAGCCGGGCGTGGTAGCGCGCACCTGTAGTTCCAGCTACTTGGAAGACTGAGCGGAAGGATCGTCGGATCCCAGCAGGTCGAGGCTGTGGTGGCCGGGAGTGGCCACGGCACTCCAGTCTGGGCGACAGAATGAGACTCCAATTCAAAAAAAAAAAATTACATTTTTACTTTAGAATAAATTTAGATTTATAAAACAAAAAAGTTGTGAGTGGGCACAGTGGCTCATGCATGTAATCCCAGCACTTTGGGAGGCAGAGGTGAGAGAATTGCCCGAGACCAGGAGTTCAAGACCACCTGGACAACATAGCAAGACCACATCTGTATAAAATAGCAAAAAAAATTGGTTCTAGCTACTCAAGAGGCCGAGGCTGAAGGATCACCTGAGCCCAGGAGGTTGAGGTTGCAATGAGCCATGTTTTTGCCACTGCACTCCAGCCTGAGCAACAGAGAGATCCTGATTCAAAAATAAATAAATAATGCTGGGTGCGATGGCCTGTAATTTCAGCACTTTGGAAAACAGACCAGAGTATTGCCTGAACCCAGGGGTTTGAGATCAACCTAGGCAACTTGGCAAGACCTCATCTCTACAATAAATAAAAAAATGAGCTGGTAGGAGTGGTGTGTGCCTGTAGTTCAAAGTACTTGGAAGGCTGAGGCAGAAGTATCACTTGATCCCAGCAAGTCAAGGCGGCAGTAGCCATGTGTGTGCAACTGCACTCCAGCCTGGGCAAGAGAGTGAGACTCTTTATCAGAAATAAATATCTAACAACTAAAAAGCTGCAATGAGCTGGGTGCAGTGGCTCACACCTATAATCCCAGCACTGTGGGAGGCCGAGGTGAGAGGATTACCTGAGCCCAACGAGTTCAAGACAAGCCTGGGCAACTTGGCGAGACTTCATCTCTACAATAAATAAAAAAATTAGCCAGGCATGGTGGCACGTGCCTGTAATTCCAGCTACTTGGAAGACTGAGGCAGAAGGATCACCTGAGTCCAGCAGGTTGAGGTTGCAGTGGCCATGAGCATGTCACTGCACTTCAGACTGGGCGACAGAGTGAGATTCCAACTCGGGGAAAAAAAAAAGTTGCAATGATAATTCAGAGACTTCACCCCCCCATTTTCCCCTAGTGCTAATATCTTTTTTATTTTTTTATTTTTTTTTTATTTTTGAGTTGGAGTCTCACTCTGTCACCCAGACTGGAGTGCAGTGGCCGCTTCCGGGCACCGCAGCCTCGAGCCGCTGGGCTCCGGCAATCCTTCTGCCTCAGCCTTCCGAGTAGCCAGAATTACAGGCGCGCACTACCACACCCGGCTGGGTTTTTTTTTTTATTTATTATAGAGGTGAGGTCTCACTGCCCAGGTGGGTCTCGAACCCGCGGGCTCAGGCAATCCACTCACCTCAGCCTCCCAAAGGCGCGGGATTACAGGCTGAGCCACCGAGCCCGGCTCTTTTTTTATTTTTTGTATATATTTTTTGTGTTGGAGTCTCATTCTGTAGCCCAGGCTGGAGTGCAGTGGCATAATCACAGCTCACTGCAGCCTTGACCTTCTGGGTTCAGGCATCCTTCTGCCTCAGTCTCTCTAGTAGCTGGGACTACAGGTGTGTACCACCCACCTTGGCCTCCCAAAGTGCTGGGATTACAGGGCCTGCTCCCTCCCCTGGTTTTCTGGTCCCCCTCCTTTTGTAGCCTTTCTGCTACCTCTGTGCGTCCCATGCCAGGCTCCACCCTCCTCTTGTTTTTCTGCATCTTCTGTATTGCCAGGGATATCTCATCCAAGGCTTTGGCTTTAGGGATCTCCCAGAGGATAATGTCTTCGGGTCTGTGCTTCCACCTTCCTCTTTAGGGCCTTTGTGTCTTTTCAATGACCTATAAGCTTCTCAGGCCTAGTCTAACTTAGAACTCCCAATTCCCAAGCCCTCCTCCCTGTGGCTATAGCTCCAATTTCCTGGCCAGAAATCCAGACTGGCCCTGAATTACTCTTCTTTTCAGTCCACTTCAGCCCATCAGCAAATCCTGTAAACTGTGCCTTCCAGCAGTAGCTCAGACCTGCCACTGACCCATAATCCTCTGTTCCCCTATGCCCTGCCTGGTCCCACTTATCCCTGAAACCTCCTGACCCTTTCCACACTCCAGTTCTGGATCAATGTATCTCTGCTCATGACTCTCCAGTGGTGTCCCATTGTAAGAAGGATTAAAAACTCTGAGCCACGCTCCGAGGACCTGCCTGCCCTTCCCATCTCATCTCTGGCTTCCTTCCCCTTGCCCTCTCCACTCTGATCAGCCAATTTTCTTGCAGTTTCTCAAGCACATCTAGCTCAGTCCTGTATCATGCCCTTTGTGCTTCTTGTCTCCTCTGCCCAGAATGCTCTCTCCCTAAGTTTGTAGCAGCTCAAAAGCCACTCCCTGGACAGGCCTTTCCTGAGCTCCCAGATAGAGGGACCCTCCTCTAACCACTTTGGGTAGTAAATCCTTTATTCTGTGCCCCTTTAAATGGTCAGCTCCAGGAAAGCAGGGGTTTTACCTGCGTGAGTGAAGCTTAGTCCCCAATTCGAACCCTGCTAAGTTGGGTACTACCACTCTGGGACACTTGCGCCCTGTCTTCTAAGGGGAGAGGGTTCTCATACTTGTGTCATTATTAACAGTGGCCTGCAGGGACTACCTAAAGCAACTCCAGTAACCCCGGACTCTGCCCCAGAAATGGGTGAGGGTGCCCATATGCCCACTGGGTTTGACTAGCCTTGGGATTGGTTGACCAGTGATCCTGAGCCATGATTCCAGGTGGGGTTGGCTTCATGAGTATGTGACCTGGGTAGTCACATAGGGTCCCAGGATCTAAAGGGCCCCATGCTTGGTGTAATGCTCTGGTGTCACTGTCTTAAAATTCTTTTTTTCTTTTTTTGAGTTGGAGTCTCACGCCCAGACTGGAGTACAGTGGCATGCTCCTGGCCACCACACCCTTGACCTGCTGGGCTCCCATGATCCTTCTGCCTCAGCCTTCCAAGTAACCAGAACTACAGGCACACACTATCACACACACTTCAGCTAATTATTTATTTATTTATTGTAGAGATGAGGTCTCGCCAAGTTGCCCGGATGCGTCTCGAACCCACGGGCTCAGGCAATCCACTTGCCTCAGCCTCCCAAAGTGCTAGAATTACAGGCTGAGCCACTGAGCCCGGCCTTGACATTCTTAACATTAAAAAAAAAATTTATTGTAGAGATGGGGTCTTGCTGTGTTGCCCAGGCTGGTCTCAAACTGCTGGCTTCAAAGGATTCTCCGGCCTCAGTCTCCCAAGCAGCTGGGACCACAGGCAGGAGCCCCAGCATCCTGCTTCTTAACTTTTTCATTTGAGTTTTCATCTGAATATTCATTTGGCATGGAGCCTTACAAATTATGTAGCTGCTTCTGGTTCCAGGGAAACCCAGCTGACACAATGCCCAAAGACCCGGGAGAGCCAGGCAGACAATGCCAGATGCTTCTCCTCCTGGGACCCCATGGCCCATGGTCTTCTTTGCTCCTATGGCAGCCCCCAGCACCCAAGAGGTTCAGATGCTGGAAACGAGAACATGGGTCTTGGGTTCCAGCAGGCATGTAGAATAAGCACCATGGACAACACAGATCTATCCCACCAAGAGGCTTTGAACCCTAGCCTAGGACTCTTGCAGCCTATCCCCTAGGAGGTATGTGGCAACAACTTTGGGGTTATCTAGTCTAGGATATATCCCCAGGCATAGGGCTTGTTCTCTGGCTCTATCCTCCCCTGGGCATTGCTGGTTGGACTAGGAATAGGAACCTGACCCACACTGGACCAATCAGGTTCCAATTCCTGGATTCACAAATTGGTCAGCCCTCTAGGTCAGGTAGGACCAGTTAAGTGCTGCTGGCCAAGAGGGACAGCAAATTCTGAGTCTTCCAGTCCTGGGTCCAACCTCTTAGTATCCCCGTCTTCAAACTCGAGCTCTGGGGTTTTGCTTCAGTCAGCTGGAGGAGCAGGCTCTCTAAGGTGGTGGGAGGTGTGCACAAATGTAAGGTCCTGGAATGGGAAATTGTTCCCCAGAAAACCACCCGTCTAGAGGCTGAGGAAGTTTTATTGAGAAGGTGAGTGGATGGAGCCTGCCCCCAGGGTGGGGATGGGAAGGGAGAACACAGTCTTGAGGACAGGTAGTGCAGGCTCTCAGAGTCACTCCTCTGTGTGGAACTGAAGGAGGCTTGGCTTGTACATCTTCTTCTTGCGTACCACAATGTTCGGGCTATTGACTGTCCTCAGGGGCCAGTGGCGGACCACATGCCGGTAGGACATGGTCAGGTAGTCGAAGTAGTTGATGTTAAGCTTCCGGGCAATGTGACGGCCCAGGTATTCCATTTGCTGTGGGAGCAAGTGGTGGTCAGCTCTAGCCTGGAGAGGATAGGCTCTGCTAGGGCATTCCCTTCCCTTACTAAGCCTCATCCCTATTCCTGCCCACAGCCCAAGCGCACTCTCCCAGCGTGGAAGACAGCGTTGTGAAAGACGCTGTGGAAGACTCTGTCTGTGAAATGGCCCTGCCTGTGAAATGGCCCTAACAAAAATTGGTGTTACTGTGTCCCGAGGAGGGGACTCTTGTCTGGGCAGGACCCACCTCATAATGCTCCGACAACTGCACCAGTACCAGTGGCTCCAATTTGTAGCCACCAAGGACCAGCTGGAAGAAGCACCTTCTGTAGGCTGTCAAGGGGTGGCAGACTCAGGTATAGACTTCCGGAAGGTGAGGGCCTTAGGGGATAGGGATGGGGAGCAAGTGCCCCTGGGGGCAGAGGACCTCCAGGGAGGAGGGCAGCGGGTTGGCCAGTCCGTCCCTCCCACTCCTAAGCAGCTTCCCTCTCCCTTTTCTACCCTCTCCCAGTCCGCCCATCCCAGACATCACCATCGGAAGTGAGAGCCAGGCGCACGTAGACCAAGTGCATGGGGCCCTGACAAACGGTGCGGCCCTGGATGGAGAAGTGGTACAAGCCGCTTATGTGATTCAGCACTAGGCGGCGCCGCGGCAGCGAAGAGATTATGAGCCACAGGCTCACGCCCACGCCATACGCGGGAAAGCCCCAAGTCTTCTGCTTCTGTACCTGCAGGCATCGTGGGGATCATCTGAGAGGCACGGCGCTGCGGGGTTTATGGGGCAGAGCGCCAAGTCCCAAGGAAAGAAAGGCCGTGGAGATCCAGCACGGGAGCTCACACCTCTCTCAGGGAGCCGAAGCTGACCAGAACTATGCAGACGACGAAGAGCAGCATCCCTTTCCACAACGTGTCCAGGTAGTACTCGAGCACGAAGACTGGGGGAAGTGCAGCGGCAGCGCTTGAGGGCATCTGGCCCCAGCCCAAAGCCAGGGGTAGCGGTGCCAGGGCTTTGATGAGCCCGCCCACAGGGAATGGAGGGCGAGCAAGCGTGGCTCGCCCGCAGTGTCTGCGCCCCCAAGTGCACCGCCCAGGCTTTGGCCTTGCCCACCTGGCCCCACCCCATTCAGGCCTCTGTCCTGGTTCCTTCCTCCCCAGACTCTGGCCCCACCCCATGCATACCATTCGGCAGCGTCTGTGTGAAAGGGTAGAAGCTATTGTTCTTAAGGCGCCGGGCCAGATGGCGCTCTGTGCAGAAGAGTCCTAGGGCCCAGAGCCGGAAGTACTTGTAGCCTGAGGCCGTGGGCAGATGCCTGGCCCGGCCCTTGAGGATCTGGGTTAGGCAGAAGTGGTCAGCTTGGTGGCTAGCCTGCTGCCACCACACTGCCCACAGTCGAGCTCCTACCTGGGAATGGGAAACCTCCAGGGCTGCGGGTCCAGGAAGAAGCAGGAGCTCACCAGTAACAGGTGGGGCAGTGAGGCCAGGTAGCCGTACAGGCTGGACCGCGCGTGGGTTCTATAAGTTCTGGGCGGCAGGTTCTAGAAGGGGCCGCTTCTGTTGACCACCCTTCCAGGGAGTTCAAGGGTCAGGCCCCATAGTGGTTGTGGACTTCCTGGCCAGTCTCTACCCCATTGGAGACCCCTTGTACAGCCCAGTTCATAGCCCTCATCTGAAGGGTGGATGACTGGACACCTCAGGCCTAAGTTGGAGAGAAATCTACCGGTAGGCACCCTTCATTGAGCCCAAGGCCCATCTCTCCACTGCCACCTCTGCCTTACAAACCACCATGGACAGCTCACCAGTGTCTCTGAGGGCAAGACACAGGTACATTTTTAGTCCAAGACTGGAGCCCAGCGGTGAACAGGTAAAGGTACCACCATAGACAGGCTCAAGAGCCAAAAGGGCCACCTTCACTCCCACCACATACAGGCTGGGCCAGATGCAGCTCCCAGCGGTTCCATCAGGTTTATTCCCTATTCCTCAACTCTACCCCAAGGACCACATAGAGTTCCTAAAAAATGTTTTATTGTAACAAAATGCTCAAAGGTACAGGGTAGGGCAGGCTGGCTGAGGTTCCCAGGGTCTGCAGCAGCCTAGTTGGGGGAGGGGCTGGTGAGCAGCTGCTCCAGACACCACTGAACTTCCTTCAGGCCCCGATAGGCCCGCTTCAGGCCCCGGGGAAGGCAGCGGCAGGACTCCAGATTGAGGTATACCAGGCCCGGGCAGCTGCTAATCACAGAGCTGTGGGCAGGATAGGCCACGGGGATTGAGCTGCTGCCCAGAAGACCCAGGCCCCAGAAGGGCTGGACAGGGTAGGGGACCCTACCTGTTTGTGCTGCATACCTGGCTCTGCCACCCACAACCATGAAGGCCAAACCCAATTCTCTTGGCATTACCGAGGCTGACCCCAAGCAGGGCCTTGGTCAATATGCACACCCGCCCCCTTAGACTTCTGGAGGTATCAAGCCAGACAGGACTCTACTTCTGGGCCCCAAGTAGACAGGAAAGCAAGCGGACTGACTCCAAGGAACTGGGAGAAAGGGTGCTGACCTGACTGTGCTCAGTGTGACTCGGGTACCCCTGAGGTTAAGGGAGCACAAGACTGGGTGTGAGCCCCCAGGAGTGCCTGAGAAGGCAGCCAAGGCCTGCTCCAGGTCCTTCTCGCTGAATCCCTGGCCACTCAAGTCCAGTTCCCGCAAGGTATGGTACCACTTCTGGGTCAACAGGGGACTGCCCTCCTTGGCTAAAGTCAGCCGATCTGACATGCCATACAGGCCCAGGTGAAGCTGCTCCAGCTCTGAGGGGAGAGGAGAGGAGTGGGCATGAGCAGCAGAGTAGGTGAGGGTCCCCATATCTCACCTGCCCAGCCACCACCCAGGGACAGCTGACCCCGACATGGCAGATCACGCAGGCCAGCAGGTGTGATACGGGCACAGCCACGAAGATCCAGCAGGCGCAGGTTGGGGGAGCCATGGAGTAGGCGGCCCAGGACCTCGTTGCTCACAAAATTGCAGGTGGAGCTGGCAAGGCAGAGCTCCTCCAGGCTGGGGAAGCCTGGGCCGGGAGCCACCCCTCGCCCAGGAGGCTTAGGCAGCCACATCAGATTCAGCAGCCGCAGCACCTGGGGGCGAGGCCCAGGCTGCAGATGGGGCAGGAGAAGACAGGTAGGATAGGTGGGGCTTCAGGTACCTGCAGCTGGGGGCAGCCTTTCTGCAGAGCCTCAACAGGCAGCTGGAGGGGAGTACTATTGCGGTTGATGCCGGTGCTCACCTCCAGGACCTGGAGCTGGGGGCAGCAGCTGCCCTACAGAGGTGGGAGAGTCATGGGGTCAGTGGCCTGGTTGTCCTTAGCTCAGCGTCTGCCTCTGCCCCTACCCATCACCAACCTACCAGCAGAGCACTCAGGATGGCTGTTGTGTGGGAGCTGTAGGTCAGCCACAGTTTGCGCATTCGGGACCCAGCCTCCACCAAGAAGCTCACCACAGCTGTTGACTCCACCTAGGGACCCAGCATAAATGAACACATGACTTTGTCCCGGGGCTTCTTCAGGGCCTCTTGGGACACAGGGCTCACCATGGAGTGCTGTAGGTCCAGGCTGTGGAGCTGGTGGCAAGCTTTGGCTAGCATGACCAGAGTGTCAGCTGTCACACCATGGCAGTCTGAAAGCTTGAGGAAGGTGAGCCGAGGACAGGACTCACCTACCAGCTTCAGGAAGACAGAAGGCCAACTGAGGTCAGGGGATGGCAGGCTAAGGTCTACCAGTAGTCAGTGCCAACCCCACTCTACTGCTTTGATCTCCTCTCTGCCCATGCCAGGTCTTCTTGGGTGCCCCCACCTCTGAGAAAGGAGACAACAACAGGAAAAGAGAACCCGGTAGGAGGCAGGCATACCTATGGGGCAGTGTTGGACCCCCAAAGTGCTTGATCTACTTCCTAGAGTACTAGACAACCCCAGAGAGTCACAGCTGGTGTGCAGGGCAGCCTGCAGCTCTCACCTTCAATACAGGGTGTACCTGAGACTTCCAGTGGATGAGAGTCAGCCTCTGGAGCTGTGAGAACCTGGGCAGACAGCAGAGGCAGAGCTGCACTAACTCTCTTGCCAGATCCCTCGGAGCCCCCAACACTTTGATGCAGGGAGACAGAAGGGCCTAGGGCTTTCCACACACCACTTAGGTGGACAGAGGGGATTAGGAAGAGGGAACTCCTCACCGATTAGGCATAAGCCACTCCAGGGAAGCAAGGAGTTTCTTCTCCGCCTTGACCTCGCCCTTGGCAGGGCGGCCAGTCAACGGGGGCGACAGGGTCACGGTGTGCCAGAGTGCCGGTTGAGAGGCGGCCTCCTGCCAGCGGCGGCACACTCGCGCAGCCCTGGAAGGACAGCTCTGCTGAAGGTGCCGGCCCTTTCGTGGGCAATGCCCCCCATCGGCTGTCGCAACAAGGCGAGGGTACCTGCCCCCGCAACTCGCAGCGAAGTGGACACTCCAGCTCAAAGCCGGGCTGCTGGGGCCCCTAAGAGACTGCACTCTCGGATGCCCGAGCACACACGTATGCTCGCTCAGACGCTTTCGCCCTTTGCCGGCCACCCGCTCGGACACCGAAGGTTCAAGTTGCTGCACTCTACAGGCCCGGAGCCATGGGTATAGTGTTACCTGCCGAGGAAAGGCATAGGCCCATCGGCCGCCACCAGCAGTCCAAAAATCTTCACCAGGATTTCCAAAGGAATGCGGTCCCCCCAGCCTGTATCGGGCCCTTGCTCGGGAGCGGGCGCGGGTGCCAGCTCGGGCCTGAGCCTGGCTTTGGGCTTGGCAGCCGGGGCACGGTGACCCGGGGGCAGCTGCCGCTGAGGGCGGCGAGCAGCTCGCCTTTGCGCGCGGGGGCGGGCGGGCCCTGGGCCTGGCAGCACAAGTAGCATGCTGTCCGACTGCAGCAGGTGATACCCGGAGCCACTCGGCGCTAGCCGATCCCACCACCAGTCCTCGGCCGAGCGGGCCCACGCCCTAGCCAGCGGCGCGGCTCGAGCTCTGCGCCGGGCCCGGCGGGCAGCAGGGGAAGCCATAGCCATCGACCGCGCTCCAGGGCCAACCCTGGTGGAACGGAAGGGGCGGGGCCGAGGGCGGAAAAGGCGGGGCAGAGCACACCCATTCCCCTCCCTTCAGATTCAGTTGGACAATCCGCCCGCCGACACTCTACTTCGGGGCGGGACTTCCGGCCGTGGGCCATGCTGGGGGCGGGCCCGCCGGCGATGTCCCGGAGTTTCCAGAAGGTGAGTTGTAATCAGTCCCCTCCCTGGCCGGGCCAGATCCTAACCTTGCGGGCTCTGGGCTGAACGGCGTCCCTGGCCAGAGGCCAGCGCTGTCGCGTGGCGGAAAGGCCAGCCGGTAGGTCCGGGAGAGTGGGGTGCTGGACTTGGAGACGCAGGGACCCCGGCTCCCCGGCCGCCCACCCGACCCCGACGAGAGGACGGCATCCCTCGGGGCACAGCCCTCTCCGACCCTCCCCGCCTCAAATGCGACTTGTCTCTTACAGTCTTGGAAACCGCAGAAGCCCTAGAAGTGCCCCTGTCCTGGGGTCCCTTTGGGGGTGAGGGTGGTGGTGGTGGTTTTAGAAACTCCTGGTTCCTCGTGAGTAGGAAGATCAACGCGTTTCGTCATCCTCCCCTGAGGTCGCGGAGCCTTGGCCAGGTTCTAGGTTCTCTACTTGTCTGCGTTGCAGTGTCGTGGTCCCGACGCTAGCGGGCCGGAGCTACTTGGTACGTTTTAGCCTCTCCACCGCATCCTTTCTCTCGCCAGGGATTCCTTCCAGTTCCCTTGGTTTTGGTAGTCTGACCCTATTCTTACTCCAGTTCTGTGTCCCTGATGCCTGTCTGTTTCTCTCAAGCTGCAGGAGGTCTTCAGTTCTCAGGAGAGCAGAGCATCTCAGGACCTAGGTGGGGAAAGACCTGGCTGTGACCTGGGCCCTGTCCTGCAGAGCCTAGCTTTGGGCTGAATGGCAGCACCTACACTGGGCCGCTTGGTGCTGACCCACCTGCTGGTGGCTCTCTTTGGCATGGGCTCATGGACTGCCATCAACGGCATCTGGGTGGAGCTGCCTGTGGTGGTAAAAGACCTTCCAGAGGGTGAGTGGGAGGGAAGTGTAGGGAAGAGCAGGGCAAATGTGCCCGGGAAGGTGGGCTGCAGCTGTTCTTTGTCCCTTAGCTATCATGCCCCTGACATGGCCTTCTCTCTCCCCTGCAGGTTGGAGCCTCCCCTCTTACTTGTCTGTGCTTGTGGCACTGGGGAACCTGGGTCTATTGGTGGTGACCCTGTGGCGGCGGCTGGCCCCGGGCAAGGGCGAGCGGGTCCCCATCCAGGTGGTACAGGCACTAACTGTGGTGGGCACAGCCCTGCTGGCTCCTCTGTGGCGCCATGTGGCCCCAGTGGCAGGGCAACTTCATTCTGTGGCCTTCCTAGTGCTTTCCTTCATGCTGGCACTGGCCTGCTGCGCCTCTAATGTCACTTTCTTACCCTTTCTGAGCCACCTGCCACCTCCCTTCTTGCGGTCTTTCTTCTTGGGTCAGGGCCTCAGCGCCCTGCTGCCCTGTGTGCTGGCCCTAGCACAGGGTGTGGGCCGCCTGGAGTGCCCACCAGCCCCCACCAACGGCACCCCTGGGCCCCCCCTCGACTTTCCTGAGCGTTTTCCCGCCAGCACCTTCTTCTGGGCACTGACCGCCCTTCTGGTCATCTCAGCTGCTGCCTTCCAAGGTCTCCTGTTGCTGTTGCCATCACTACCATCTGTACCCACAGGGGCTCAGGGCCTGGCCTGCAGGTGGGAGCCCCAGGAACAGAGGAGGAAGAGGAGGAAGAAGAGGCCTCGCCACTGCAGGAGCCACCAAACCGGCCAGCAGGCTCCACCCCTGACCCACACCCTAAAGCCTTTCAGCTGCTCTCAGCCCGCAGTGCCTGCCTATTGGGGCTGCTGGCCACCACCAACGCATTGACCAATGGGGTACTGCCTTCTGTGCAGAGCTTTTCCTGCTTGCCCTATGGACGCCTGGCCTACCACCTGTCTGTGGTGCTGGGCAGTGCTGCCAACCCCCTTGCCTGCTTCCTGGCCATGGGCATGCTGTGCAGGTACACAAGGGCCCCCAAGTCCCTTGGTGGGGGGTGACTTAAAGGTGGGAGTTGTGTCCTAGCACAGTCAGCCCTGAGTTTCTTATACCCTACAGGTCTCTGGCAGGGCTGGGTGGTCTCTCTCTGCTGGGCATGCTCTTTGGGGCCTACCTGATGGCACTGGCAATCCTGAGCCCCTGCCCGCCCCTGGTGGGCACCTCTGCAGGGGTGGTCCTTGTGGTGAGTATGGGAGGTACATGAGGTGGGAAGGGTGGTTTGCCCTAGAGTAGGGGTATCTCATGCTTAGCTGTTGCTGCATCCTCTCTCAGGTGCTGTCATGGGTGCTGTGTCTGGGCGTGTTCTCATATGTGAAGGTGGCAGTCAGCTCCTTGCTGCATGGCGGGGGCCAGCTGGCACTGCTAGCAGCTGGCGTGGCCATCCAAGTGGGCTCCCTACTTGGCGCTGTTGCTATGTTCCCTCCCACCAGCATCTACTACGTGTTCCACAGCGGAAAGGACTGTGTGGACCCCTGTGGTCCCTGAGACTGGACAAGTAGGAACCTCACTCCACTTCACCTGTCTTCACTTCAAGGTTACCACTGTGCCTGAGTGCCTACAGCCCAGGGATGTTCCCACATGGGCACACTCAGGGACACCTGCACACTCCACAGGAGACCCTGGCTCTTGATAGTGCAAGTGGGATGCAAAGAGCAGGTCTGGAACCAGAAACAAGTTGGGGCTTTGGGCTAAGGCCCTGGGCCTGGGACCTATGTGGGATTTGTACAATGAAATGTTTCTTTTCAGTGAGTCTGCGTTGTTAATCTTATGAGCACCTGTCTGTGCAGACATTTCCCTGAGCTGGAACCATGGCCTGGCCTGTTCAGCAGGGGCTGCCTCTTCCCTGGGTCCTGGCATGGCTCTCCTGGGCAGGAGTTCAGCCACTCCAGGCTGGTCTCACAGATACTGGGGTCATGTCCTCTGGGGTCATGTCCCCACCATTGCTACTTGCAACTTCCCTGAGCTCCCAGGGCCCACACAGCAATGAGCCACAGTCATCAGAGACAGGCAGTTGCCCAATGAGCAGCAGGGCCTTTTCCCAGCAGGGCCACTGCTCCACAAGCATTTCTGTGAAGGTCAGGCAGAATAGAGCTGTGACATGCTGAGTTTCCTGTCTGTCTTTGTGACCTGGGAGTGACTGCTTGCCTGCAGGTCTTCTGGGAGTATCCTGCCTGGGAATTTACACCAGGGGTCTGGTTCAAGGTCCAGACACAGGAGAGGCTAGGTGAGGGGACTCAGAAGAGATGGAATTTAAGGTTCTAGCCCATCTTAGGACCCTTCAGCCTGAGAGCATTGCCCCTCTCTCCTGAGCCACCAACCTCTCTAGGTTCTAGTTCTTCCTGCAATCAAATCCCCAAAGATCCCAGACCCTTTCTTCAGGCTGACTTGGCTATAGCTGTCTTCTCTCTGGGCTGCTGGTAGATGGTCCCTGGGCCCCATGCTTGTTGACATCTGCAAGGAGTAGAGCCTCAGCACTGACCATGGTGGGCAGTTCTTGGACTCCCAAGCCACGGACTGAAGCCGCATGAAAAGAAACTTGGAAGGAACACCTGATCCAGGCAGGAGGGTGGCAAATTCAGAAGAGGATGTTTGGGGGAAGCTATGCCAGGGCAGGGGTCTTGGCTTCTGTGGCATTCTCTTCACTTTGTAGGCAAGTAAGGAGGAGAGGCAGGGTGCTGAGCTGTGATGCAGTGTGACTGGCCAGGCATCAAAGCCCTGTTCTCACAGGCAAGGGGCCTCGCTTCTGCAGAGGAGCCCCTGCAGCCATGAAGAGTGGGAGCAGGCACTTGGGGTGATGGTTCCCGCTCCTGCTGCTGGAGCTCAGCCTGTGATGGTTCCAGTCCCTGGACGCCCTTTCCAAACTTCAGAAGCCTTCTGTCCTTGACTTGGCCTGCAAGTGGGCCTTTGAAGGACCTAGTCTTCCTCCTCTTTCAGCCTCCCTTCCCTTCTTGGTATGACCATCTGAGCAGAGGGGAATTCCGTGGCCTGGAAGGCCTCCCAGGCCTTGACCCCACAGCTCCATTAAGCAGGAGTGGGGCCAACTCCCAGGTGGCTCAGACACAGACCAGCTCTGAGGGGAGAGGCCACTGCTGGGCCATAGCCTCCCAGGGTGCTGGCAACTAGGAGGGCTGGGACACAGGTAGCTTGATGAAGCTGCTTCCCTTTGTGTGATGGGGGCTAGCAGATTGAGTGTAAACTTCAGAAGTCGCCTGGTGAGTAGAGAGAGATTCAGAGAAGAAGACTAGCACAGGACAAGGTAGGCAGAGTCGGCAGCAGGGCTGGGCCAGTCCTTTCTGTAGGGCTCCTGGTCTCATGCACACCCTACTCACCTTCACCACTCTGCCCCCACACCCTGTCATCACTGATCTTTGGGGCCTACCCGCTCCTGTCCACCCTGGACTGGAGGCTGGTGGAGCCACCTCCCAGCTTCTTCCTATCTTCCCTCTCATCAGGCAATGATCAAACACATTCATGGAACCTCTGCTCTTTGCTACGTGTGTGTTTGTGCAAAGTGTACCAATCCCGAGAGCCACAGAGGACTCTTATCTGACCCTGCAGGACATGCATGGTCTCCTGAAGAGAAAGGAGCTGGTGGCCTTGAGTCCTGGGGCTGGGGCTGGGGGTGAGCAATCTAAGGAAACCACGGCCCTTTGAAGTCTCCAGAAGCTTCCTGTCAGTGCCCTGTAGGAAACAGGCAGAGGTCAAAATAACAAAGGGAGGAAGATGCTGCAGGGCCAATTCTTCATGTTGCCCAGGGCTGAAGCCAGTCCCTTGGAAGGCAGGATAACCCACAATGAGGGGCCTGCCTGGGTCAGGCCATCCACTGCCTCCAGCTGCACGACATGGCCAGGGGCTCCAAGGTCCGCAGTCCTGCCCAATGGGGTCTCAGAAATGGGGTTGGGGAGTTTGGAGGGGACTATAGGGAAGGCAGCTGCTGAGATAGGATCTAAGGCCCCTGGCTGTCCACAGAGGGCAGTTACCTGAGTTGAAGCAAAGTCTGAGCCCAAGGCTCACTGTTTGCTATTCCCAACAAGGAAAAGTCCCCTTAGTTTCTCGAAACAAGAAGGGCCAGCCAGGGGGTACTGCAATTCATAACCCACCACATGCAGCCACCTTTCTCAGATGTGTGATCATCTCATCTGAGATGATCCTATCTATGGGTGCTGGGACAAGGCTCACCGTGCTTTAATTGAACAATTAATGGTAACAATTCTCAGCCTAGTGGAGTCCCTAGATGGCTGCAGGTGACACCTAGGTGAAAAACCGGTCGGGCCCTTTGATTTGGATCAGCTCTGAGAACCTACTGCCTGATGCAAGGAGGCAGACAGTGATCCCTTAAGGAGATCCCTCAATTCCACTGCCCTCCCTGTTTTGTGGTGCCAGGAAATGGGGTGTGGAGAGTGGCCCGGTCCCTGGGTAGGGAATGGGTGCAAGTCGTTGGCAATTCCAGAATCAGGCCCCCTGGCCATGCCTGCCCCATCTTGGTAACGCTTGCTGCCAACCCCTATGAGACTGCTGGACTTCCTTCGCTCTAAGAACTGTCCTAATTCTCACTGCAGCTTCCAGGGGACTCAGAGGCCACTAGCATTCTGGTGGGGTATGAATTGTAGCACCCCAGACCTATCCTGGCTGCTCTGTGGCTGGGTGTATGAACAGCCTTCTGCCCACAGTGAGTGAACTGAGGGCAGTGACCCCTATGGAATCAATCAGAGTACATACATCACTAGGTCCACTTTAGGGATATGAGTCTCCTTAAGACCTATAGGACAATCCCTTCAGGTCCCCTCCCACTGTGGGAGCTTTTCCATCCTCAGTAAATCCTGCAAAAACCTATAAAGGCTACTCTAAGTATTCAGGGAACCCACCTGAGCATGAAGGCACCCCAGAGGAAAGCAGAGCTGAGAGGTGGCAAGAGGCCTGATAATATCCTGAGGCCACTTGGATCCAGCTTGGCCTGAACAAGCCCACCTTGGGCTTGGGTCCTCAGGATCCGTCTTTCCAATCTGCCCAGTCCAGTTTCCAAAGTTAACAAGTTTTCTCAGTCCCCAGACACCCCCTAGACTCCTAGGCCCTCATCTCCAATTTCATAGTGTTAGTCTCCAACTTCTTGTTCTCGGTCTGCATCCCCAGGCCCTGATTCCTCCTGTTTCCTGAATTTCCCAGCTTTCAGCCCTCACCCACATGCAAGTCCCCTGGTTTGCTTTAGCACCAGCCCTGATGGCAACTTCCAAGAACTGAAGACCAGAACATCCCCTACCTCACCAGGCCAGAAACTGAGATGCTAGCACATGCTGGGCGAGTTCACTGATGGCTGAGTTTGCCTGACTGCTAGCGTGGTGGGCAGGGTGGGGAGGACATTGGGTCTTTCTTCAGAAAAATAGGGAACTGTGATATTCTTCCTACTGAGATCCCTGGAACCAGGCCCCATGACACCACCTTAGTCAGGTAGCCACCTGCTTGGAAGAATGACCCCAGCCAGATCACCACATTCAGCATGGTGGATCCTCCAACCAGGTGAAGGCCAAACTGTCAGGTACACTCTGGACTTTCTTGGAGAGCCCACTCTGGGGGTCTTATCTGGGTGGTCCAGCTGAGGAAGGCCCTACCTGTTGCCCCACCTGGTCTGGTTTTTCCAAGAGTGCCAGATGCCCAGGGAACCTGCAAGTCAGGGAGTCACCCTGCCAAAGAACTTGAGGTGGGGACCCAGGAGAGGGAGGGGACTTTGGGAGTGTAACCAGGAGTTGCCAAGAGAATGATTAACTCTCCTCTTGACAAGGAAGGATGGACCAGTGCTAGGTGTCCAGGATCTGAGCCATCCCACATGCTTTTTTTTTCATTTTTCATTTTAAAGATGTGGGGTACAATTCAGGGTTAGATATACAAATGTTCATTATGCAGGTACCCCATCCCACATGTTTAAGGAGGGGATGGGGGGTTGGGTTTTACACTCCCTCAACTGTGACAGATAGAAACCAACTCATGCCGGGCTCTGTGGCTCAGCCTATAATCCCACGCTTTGGGTGGCTGAGTTGAGTGGACTGCCTGAGCCCGCGGGTTCGAGACCCGTCTGGGCAACTTGGTGAGACCTCATCTCTACAATAAATAAAAAAATCAACTGGGCATGTTAGCACGTGCCTGTAATCCCAGCTACTCGGAAGGCTGAGGCAGAAGGATCGCCAGAGCCCAGCAGGTCAAGGCTGCGGTGGCCAGGAGCGGCCACTGCACTCCAGTCTGGGCCACAGAGTGAGACTCCAACTCAAAAAAAAAAAAAAAGAAACCAACTCATATTTGCTTAAATAAGCAAGAAATGTGTGGGCCCAAATAACTGGAAAGTCCAAGGAAACTAGGGGTACTTGGGGGATGGGAACTGGATGTAAAGAAAATGTAGCCCGGACTTGGTGATTCAGCACTTTGGGAGACCAAGGTGAGTGAATTGCCTGAGCCTGTGGGTTCAAGACCTGCCCGGGCAACTTGATTAGACCTCGTCTGTACAATAAATAAAAAATTTGCCGGGTGTCGTAGCGCACGCCTGTAGTTCTGGCTACTTGGAAGGCTGAGGCGGAAGGATCGCCGGAGCCCAGCAGGTCGAGGCTGCGGTGGCCAGGAGCGTGCCACTGCATTCCAACCTGGGCAACGGAGTGAGACTCTAACTCAAAAAAAAAAAAAAAATTTAAGACTGCAAATAAACAAAGCACATTCAGCAAAGATGGAAAACTGCATAATTTAGAACACACCAAGGTATTTGATTCATGAGATTGGTACCTGCCATTGTCTATAAGATATTTTGTAGGTTTGGTATTTATAGATAACTAAATGACAATATTTTTATAATAAATATTCTTATAAAATAAATAATTATTTTCTTTGTTTAAAAAATTTTTTACCCGGGCTCGGTGGCTCAGCCTGTAATCCCGCGCCTTGGGAGGCTGAGGTGAGTGGATTGCCTGAGCTTGCGGGTTCGAGACCTGCCTGGGCAACTTGGCGAAACCTCATCTCTACAATAAATCACAAATCAGCTGGGCCGGGCTCGGTGGCTCAGCCTGTAATCCTGCGCCTTTGGGAGGCTGAGGTGAGTGGATTATCTGAGCCCGCAGGTTCGAGACCCGCCTGGGCAGCAAGACCTCATCTCTACAATAAATCAAAAAATCAGCCGGGCGTGGTAGCGCATGCCTGTAATTCCTGTAATTCCAGCTACTCGGAAGGCTGAGGCGGAAGGATCGCCAGAGCCCAGCAGGTCGAGGCTGTGGTGGCCGGGAGCGGCCACTGCACTCCAGTCTGGGCAACAGAGTGAGACACTCCAACTCCAAAAAACAAAACAAAACATTTTTTTTTTTTGGCCAGGCACTGTGGCTCATGTCTATAATCCCAGGACTTTGGGAGGCCAAAGATTGCTCAAATCCAGGAGATTAAGATCAGCCTAGGCAACAGAAAGATATTGGCTCTACAAAAAAATTTAAAAATTAACCAGGTATGGCAGCATGCCCCTGTAATTCCAGCTACTCAGGAGGCTGAGGTGGGAGGATCGTCTGAGCCCAGGAATTTGAGGCTTCAGTGAACAATGATTGTGCCACAGCACTCCAGCCTGGGTAACAGAGTGAGACTCTGACTGAAAAAAATAATAATAAAATGTTGAGCCAGGCATGGTGGCTCACTCCTGTAATCCCAGCACTTTGAAAGGCAAAGGTGAAAGGATTGCCTGAACTCAGAGGTTCGAGACCAGCCTGGGCAACTTGGCAAGACCTCGTCTCTACAGTAAATCAAAAAATTAGCCGGGCGTGGTAATGCACGCCTGTGGTTCCAGCTAGTTGGAAGGCTGAGGCAAAAGGATTGCCTGAGCCCAGCAGATTGAGACTGCAGTGGCCATGAGCGTGTCACTGCACTCCAGCCTGGGTGACAGAGTGAGACTCTGATCTGCCCCTCCCCCACACATAAACTGTTCAAGATAGTAAATGCAGGACTGTGACTCCATATTGCCATTTAGTATGCTTTGAATTATGGGATATAAAAATAAACCCCCACCGGGCTTGGTGGCTCAACCTGTAATCCCGCGCCTTTGGGAGGCTGAGGTGAGTGGATTGCCTGAGCCCGCGGGTTCGAGACCCGCCTGGGCAACTTGGTTAGCCCTCATCTCTACAATAAATCAAAAAAATCAGCCGGGCGTGGTAGCGCACGCCTGTAATTCCGGCTACTTGGAAGGCTTAGGCGGAAGGATCGCCGGAGCCCAGCAGGTCGAGGCTGCGGTGGCCAGGAGCGGCCACTGCACTCCAGTCTGGGCGACAGAGTGAGACTCCAACTCAAAAAATAAAAAATAAAAAAACCCCATCTATAGAATGTTAAACTGACACCCAAGACAGTCAAAGCCTCCTGTAATTCAATATCCCACACTGTTTTCTGGTTGTACCAAAACATAAACAACCAGCAAGTAATTTCACTTCTTTAAAAAAAGCAATTTATGTTTAAAAACATAGGATGAGGTGGGATTCCTTCTTTCTTAAAAATGTTTCTAGCCAGGTGTGGTGGCTCATGCCTGTAATCACAGGACTTTGGGAGGTAGAGGCGAGAGGATTGCCTGAGTTCAGAGATTTGAGACCAACCTGACCAACATGGTGAGACCTCGTCTCTTATAGTAAATCAAAAAGTCGGCTGGGCATAGTGGCTCATGCCTGTGGTTCCAGTTACTTGGAAGACTGAGATGGAAGGATAGTCTGAGCCCAGCAGGTCAAGGCTGTGGTGGCCATGATTGTGTCACTGCACTCCAGCCTGGGCGAAAGAGTGAGACTTGGACTCCAAAAAAATTTTAGAAAGTTTCTAGAGCTGGCTGAGCACAGTGGCTCACACCTGTAATTCCAGCAATTTGGGAGGCAGAAGTGAGAGGATTACCTGTGTCCAGGGTTTTGAGACCAGCCTGGGCAACTTGGCAAGACCTCATCTCTCCAATAAATAAAAAAAATTAGCCAGGCGTGTTAACATGCACCTGTGTTTCCAGCTACTTGGAAGACTGAGGTGGAAGGGTCACCTGAGCCCAGCAGGTCGAGTCTGCAGTGACCGTGGAGCATGCCACTGCACTCTAACCTGGGTGACAGAGTGAGACTCTGGGAAAAAAAATGTTTCTATAGTTACTGAAAAACTTGCATTTACAAAATAGTTGACAAAAATATTTCCCTGGCTTGTACAAGAAGGGAGACAGGGACCACTGATAAGCCAGGGCATAGGCTATTAATCAGATTTGGCTTCTTTCTTTCCTGCTTTGCTTCCACTTTTACAGGAGCAGTTTTAGCCAACAACTGTGCCAATCTTCTCTTGGGCTCTTTCTTCACTATTCCTTCAGCTTAACTGAACTTCCTTTAGGCATCTTGATGGGGGTAGGGCACGTGCCAGGTGTCTGCAGGCTATAGTGCTCCAAGAGCCTCTGTAAAACCAAAACCCGCAGCAGGGGTCTGAGTTAGTAATTTTAAAACTTCCCATAAGAATAAAAGTCCATGCTTCCATGACTTCAGTAATAAATTCTATCAGACATTTAAAGAATTAACCCCAACCCTTCATGAACTCTTCTGAGAAATAGAAGAGAAGGGCCTATGTCCCAACTCATTCTATAAGATCATATTAGCCTCTTAGCAAGACCACATAAAGACATCACAAGACATGAAAACTACAAACCAATATTCCTTACCAATGTAGATGTGATTATCCTCAACAAAAGCCTACTAAACTGGAAGCAGCAGGCTATATAAAGGAGTATATATATTCTAAACAAGTAGAATTTCTATCAGGAATGCAACGTTGTTTTATGATAGGAAAATCAATCAGCGCACTAGACCATATTTATATTAATAAAATAAAGGACAAAAGGTAATCGCTTCCGGGTGAGGGGCTCCTGGTCACCCTGGCAACCGGGTCACACTGGGCGCTTCACCTGTGCCTCGTTCCCTCCAGGCCGCAGAGGTGGTGGCCCTAAGGGACTCGC
Organism: Cephalopachus bancanus; assembly: GCA_027257055.1. NCBI lineage: Eukaryota > Metazoa > Chordata > Mammalia > Primates > Tarsiidae > Cephalopachus > Cephalopachus bancanus. Next base: position 1,623,637 of record JAPVLO010000295.1, read on the forward strand.
AGAGTTAAGACAGTCTAACGGCTTCAGAAGTGTATAAGATAAGCATTATATTTCCAAATGGAGACAAGTATGATGGTGACTGTCCAAGAACATCTTCTGGAATCTATGAGAGAAACGGAATGGGTAGCCACACCACTCCTAATGGGATTGTCTACATAGGAAGCTGGAAAGATGACAAGATGAATGGTTTTGGAAGACCTGAACAGTTTACAGGAGCAGTATATGAAGGACAATTTAAGGATAGTATGTTTCATGGATTGGGGACTTACACGTTCCCAACTGGGGCAAAGTGTACTGGAAATTTCAATGAAAATAGGGTGGAAGGTGAAGGGGAATATACTGACATCCAAGGACTGGAATGGAGTGGTAACTTTCATTTTTCAGCTGCCCCAGGCCTAAAACTCAAACTCCGCATATAGATGTTCTGCCCTGAAGTTTAAGTGGGTAATTGAAGCACTAGTTGTAAGATAAGCAAGGAAATCTCTTATTTGAAGTGACTTCATACACTACCTCTGTAGCGCCAGTTTGCCAATAAAACCATCACTCAAAAAAAAAAAGGACAATACCCATTAAATTACCAACAACATTCTTCTCAGACCTAGAAAAAACAACACAGGAATTCGTATGGAAACACAAACGTCCAAGAATAGCCAGAACAATCCTCAGCAAAAAAAAAACAAAGCAGGTGGTATCACAATACCAGACTTCAAACTTTACTATAAAGCTACAATCATCAAAACAGCTTGGTATTGGTACAAGAACAGGCATATAGATCAATGGAACAGAATTGAGATTCCAGAAGCAAAACCTCAATTCCTCAACCAACTCATCTTCGACAAAGCCCCCACCACCTACCAATGGGGAGATGAGAACCTATTCAGTAAATGGTGCTAGGAAAACTGGCTGACCACATGTAGAAGATTGAAACAGGACCCCTATCTATCCCCATGTACAAAAGTTAACTCCAAATGGATCAGAGACCTAAATGTAAAACCTCAAACCATAAGAACCTTGGAAAAGGAAGGAAATACTCTCATGGAAATCGGAACTGGCATCCAATTCCTGTACAAAACCCGAAACCCACAGGACTTAAGAGAGAAGATAGACAAATGGGACCTTATTAAACTGACAAGCTTCTGCAAAGTCAAAGAAACCATCAAGAGAGCAGGGAGACAGCCTACAGACTGGGAAAAAGTATTTGCCAACTCTAGGTCTGACAAAGGCTTAACATCCTGGATCTACAAGGAACTGAAACGTACTGAAAAGAAGAAAACAAACAACCCCATTATAAAATGGGCAAAAGATATGAACAGACACTTCACAAAAGAAGACATTCGAGCAGCCAACAAACACATGAAGAAATGCTCAACCTCACTAATCATCAGGGAGATGCAAATCAAAACCACACTGAGATACCACCTAACTCCAGTCAGAATGGCAATTATCAACAACTCAAAAAATAACAGCTGCCGGAGAGGGTGTGGTGAAAAGGGAACACTTCTACACTGTTGGTGGGAGTGTAAGCTAGTGCAACCTCTGTGGAAAGCAGCGTGGCGATTCCTGAAAGCTCTAAAAATTGACCTTCCATATGACCCTGCAATCCCCCTACTGGGAATATACCCTGAAGAACACAAATCACTCTATAAAAAAGATACCCGCACACGTATGTTTATCGCAGCATTGTTTACAATAGCAAGAACCTGGAAACAACCATACTGCCCATCAAAAGAGGACTGGATTAAAAAAATGTGGTACATATACACGATGGAATACTACGCAGCCATAAAAAAGAACAAAATCATGAATTTCGCAGCAACCTGGATGGAACTAGAGTCTATAATACTGAGTGACCTCTCACAGAAACAAAGATCAGAATATCACAAGTTCTCACTCATATAATGGACCTTGAACATTCAATGTAATACTATAAGAAAATGACTGACGGTACTGGGAAATTATGGGGGGGAGGGGGATGGGATTAACAGTAGCTAATATCTATCTGGGACTGGGAAAACACCTCTTATCAACAGGGTGCCTGAATGAAACGTAATTGTACACCTAACCCTTAACTGTACCCCACAAAACGATAACAAAAAATACTGATTAATTATTAAAAAAAAGGACAAAAGTAAAATCTCAATGTACTCAGAAAAAGAATTTGACAAAAGCTAAGCACACTTTCATGACAAAAACTGTCAACAAACTAGGATTAGAAGAGAATTTCATCAACCTGATAAGAGGCATCCATGAGAAACCCATAGTTAATATCATACTTAATGGTGAAAGACTTTGATAGTTTTTACCTTAAGATCAGAAACAAAGCAAGGATGTCTGTTCACTCTTCTATTCAGCATTGGTCCTCTCCAGGTCAATTAAGCAGAAATAATGAGTTAAATGTGCCCAGATGTGAAAAGAAATAAAACTATCTCTATTCATAGATGACAAGATATTGTGTATAAAGAAATTCCTAGGAATCCCCAAGACTATCAGAGCTAATAAATGAGTTCAACAAGGTTGCAAGATTCAAGATCCTGTACAAAAATCAATTGTATTTCTATATGCTAGTGATAAGTAATCTGAAAATCAAATTGAAAAAACAATTTTATTCACAAGAGTATCAAAAAAAAAGAAAGAAATTTATCAAAAGAAGTTCAAGCCAGGCATAGCAGCTCATGCTTGTATTCCCAGCACTTTGGGAGGCGGAGGTGAGAGGATTGCTTGAGCCCAAGAGTTCAAGACCAGCCTGGGCAACTTGGTGAGACCTCGTCACTACAATAAAAAAAATTTTTTAAAAGCTGGGCATGGTGGCACACACCTATAGTTCCAGCTAGTTGGAAGACTGAGGCAGAATGATTGCTGAGCCCAGCAGGTCGACACTGGAGTGGCTGTGAGAGTGCTACTGCACTCCAGCCTGGTCAACAGAGTGAGACTCCGACTTCAAAAAAAAAGAAGTTCAAGACTTGTACACTGAAAACTACATAACATTTTTTTTCTTTTGAGTTGGAGTCTCACTTTGTTGCCCAGATGAGTGCAGAGTGCAGTGGCACGCTCCTGGCCACCACAGCCTCGACCTGCTGGGCTCTGGCAATCCTTCCACCTCAGCCTTCCAAGTAGCCGGAACTATAGGCACACACTACCCTGCCTGGCTAATTTTTGATTTACTATAGAGATGAGGTCTTGTCAAGTTGCCCGGGTGGGTCTCAAGCCCGCAGGCTCAGGCAATCCACTCACCTCAGCCTCCGGAAGTGCTGGGATTATAGGCTAAGCCACCGAGCCTGGCCTACATAACATTTTTTAAAAAGAAATTTGAGAAGTCCTAAGTAAATGGAAATACACCCCACACCCCGTGGATCAGTAAAATTAATATTATTAATATGGCAGTACTCCCCAAACTGATCTACAGATTCAAGAAACCTCTATTAAAATCCCAGCTGTATTTTTTAACAAATTAATAAGATGATCCTAAAATTCATATTAAAATACAAAAGACCGGCTGAGCATGGTGACTTATGCCTGTAATCCCAACACTCTGGGAGGCAGAGGCGAGAGGATTGCATGAGCTTGGGGATTTGAGACCAGCCTGGAAAACTTGGTGAAAACTTGTCTCTAAAATAAAAAAATTAGCCGGGCATGGTGGTGCATGCCTATAGTTTCAGGTACCTGGAAGACAGAGGCAGAAGGATCATCTGAACTCAGCAGGTCGAGTGCCACTGTACTCCAAACTGGGCAACAGAGACTCTGACTAAAAACAAAACAAAACAAAACAAAAAACCCCCAGGAGACCCAGAATAGCCAAACCAGTCTTTTAAAAGAATAAAATTGGAGCACTCACTGATTTCAAAACTTACTACATTAGCGATACTAATCCAGACAAGGTAATAGTGGGTACTGGTATAGGATAGATCTATAGATCAATAGAATTCCATTTCATTCTCAGTCTATGGATTTAAAAGTCCAGAATAAAAATCCTTACATTTATAGTTACTTGATTTTTGACAAGGTACCAAAGCAATTCAGTGTTGAAAGAATTTTTAGACAACTGGGTATCAACATGTAAAATAATTAAGTAGAACCCCTCCATGATATCACATCTAGAAATTAACTCAGAATGGATTGTAGACCTAAATTTAAGAGTAAAAACTATAAAACTCTTGGAAGAAAATGTAGAAGCAAATCTTCATAATCTTGGATTAGACAATGATTTCTTAGATATAACACTAAAAGCACAAGCAACAACAACAAAAATAGATAAGTTGGATTTTATCAAAATTAAAACCTGTTAGGTCTGTGGGCTGAGCCAGTGCCACAGGTATGCAAAGAATGGCATAGAAATCAGTTTAGAAAAGAAAGTTTAGCCGAGCTCGTTGGCTCAGCCTGTAATCCCGCGCTTTCGGAGGCTGAGGTGAGTGGATTGCCTGAGCCCGCGGGTTGGAGACTCACCCGGGCAACTTGGCAAGACCTCATCTCTACAATAAATCAAAAAATTAGCTGGGCGTGGTAGTGCACGCCTGTAGTTCCGGCTCCTTGGAAGGCTGAGCGGAAGGATCGCCGGAGTCCAGCAGGTCGAGGCTGCGGTGGCCGGGAGCCGGCACTGCACTCCAGTCTGGGCGACTGAGTGAGACTCCAACTCAAAAAAAAAGAAAAGAAAAGAAAAGAAAGTTTATTTAGAAAGTAGATCAGAGAGAAAGGGTGGATCTACCTCTCCAAGATTGGAGAGGGGGGCAGATGCTTAAAGAAAGTTTGGGGCCGGGCTCAGTGGTTCAATCTGTAATCCCAGCACTTTGGGAGGTTGAGGCGAGTAGATTACCTGAGCCTGCAGGTTTGAGACCCACCTGAGCAACTTGGCGAGATCTCGTCCCTACAATAAATCAAAAATTAGCTGGGTGTGGTAGCGCGCACTGTAGTTCGGACTACTTGGAAGGATGAGGCGGAGGGATCGCCGGAGCCCAGCAAGTCGAGGCTGCAGTGGCCGGGAGCATGCCACTGCACTCCAGTCTGGGTGACAGAGTGAGGCTCCAACTCAAAAAAAGAAGTTGGTGGTGAATGTTTGAGGTTGAATGCTTTAAAGCTTCTTTGGGGCTGGGCCCAGTGACTCAAGCCTGTAACCCCAGCACTTTTGGGAGTCTGAGGCGAGAGGATTGCCTGTGTCCACAGGTTCAAGACCAGCTTGGGCAAATTGATGAGCCCTCATCTCTACAATAAATAAAAAAATTAGCCAGGCATGGTGGTGCATGCCTGTAGTTCCAGCTACTTGGAAGGTTGAGGTGGAAGGATCACCTGAACCCAACAGGTTGAGTCTGTGGTGGCCCTGAGCAGCATACCACTGTGCTCCAGCCTGAGTGACAGAGCAAGACTCTGACTCAAAAGAAAGAAAGGAGGGAGGGAGGGAGCGAGGGAGGGAAGAAGTTATGCCAGGCCCATAATTTCTTTTGTGTTTCAAAAGACACTATCAAGAAAGTGAAAGGACAATCAGTGGGATGGAATAAAATATTTGCAAATCAGCTATCTGACAAGAGACTTGTATCCAGAATATAGAACATGAGATCACTCTATTTTGTTTTTATTTTATTTTATTATTTTATTAATATATTTATTTATTTTGAATTAGAGTCTTACTCTGTCGCCCAGACGAGTGCAGTGGCACACTTTCAGCCACCACAGCCTCAACCTGTTGGGCTCAGGTGATCCTTCTACCTCAGCCTTCCAAGTAGCTGGAACTACAGGCACATACCGCCATGCCTGGCTAATTTTTTGATTTATTGTAGAGACGAGGTCTCGCCAAGTTGCCCAGGTTGGTCTCGAACCCATGGGCTCAGGCAATCCTCTTGCCATGACCTCCCAAAGTGCTGGGATTATAGATGTGGGCCACCGCACCTGGCCAAGATCACTATTATCTGATTTTAGAACATTCTTGAACCCTTTAGCTGTCACCCATCAGTACCCTTTCCCCATTACTCCCAACCATAGGTAACCACTATTCTATTTTCTATCTCTATGGTTTTGTCTGTTTTGAACATTTTGTATAAATGGAATCATAATAGCATGTGTTCTTTTGCAATTTGCTTCTTCCACTTAGCATTAACTTTGAGAGACACATTCAGAACACAGTACACAAATCCAGTAAAAGTCTGTTTTCCTTTATACCAGAATATAATTGGAAAAATTGGTTATGCAACTGAGGCACTGCCCAGACTGTCACACTGGGAGTGTGGCTCATTAATCGGGAATGACCAGCTGCTGTTACAGAACTTGGGGTTGACGTTATGGAGGAGTGCCTACAAACCCTCCTGGTGACTGAATCCAGGATTTGCAAGCAATCAGGGAGGTGACTTCCTGGCAGACCCAGGAAAACATAGAAATTCATTCTGTTATAGGTATTGTGTTTCTCATCTCTGGATAGTAAACAATAGAGGTCCAATCTGGTATTTCTTATGTTAATGAAAATGAGTGACTGAGGCAGGTGTCTCAATCAATTGAAGTTTATTGAGCCAGAGCTTGAGGGCACACCCGGGAAAACACATGAGTCACAGACCCATCTGTGGCTATTTTTGTCTGAAGAGATTCTCGGAAGGTTTAGTGTTTATTTTCCTTAAAAAGTGGGGAAGAGGCCAAGCATGGTGGCTCATGCCTAATCCCACTTTGGGAGGCCGAGGTGAGAGGATTACCTGAGCCCAGGGGTTTGAGACCAGCCTGGGCAACTTGGCAAGACCTCATCTCTACGATAAATAAAAAATTAGGCCGGGCTCGGTGGCTCCGGGCCAGGCTCTGTGGCTCAGCCTGTAATCCCAGCGCTTTGGGAGGCCGAGGTGAGTGAATTGACTGAGCCTGCGGGTTCGTGACCCGCCTGGGCAACTTGGCGAGACCTCATCTCTACAATAAATCAAAAAAATTAGCCGGGCGTGGTAGCGCACACCTGTAGTTCCAGCTACTTGGAAGGCTGAGGCGGAAGGATCGCGGGAGCCCAGCAGGTCGAGGCTGCGGTGGCCGGGAGCGACCACTGCACTCCAGTCTGGGTGACTGAGTGAGACTCTAACTAAAAAAAAAAAAAAATTATTTGGACATGGTGGTGTGTGCCTGTAGTTCCAGCTACTTGGAAGGCTGAAGAGGAAGGATCACCGGAGTCCAGCAGGTAGAGGCTGCGGTAACCATGAGTGTGCCACTGCACTCTAGCCTTGTTGAAACTCCAACTCGAAAAAAAAAAAGTGGAGAAGAGGCAGTGAGGTGAACAGATGAATGGCTACATACTTGTGAGACTTTAGTTAGTGCCCAGTAAATCTACATTTCACGTAAGGCAAATGTTTGAAAAAGGAGTAGGCCGGATGCCGTGGCTCACAATTATAATCCCAGCACTTTGGGAGGCTGAGGTGAGAGGATTGCCTGAGCCCAGGGGTTGAGACTAGCCTGGGCAACTTGATGAGACCTCGTCTCTATAATAAATCAAACAAATTAGCCAGGCTTGGTGGCGCACGCCTGTGGTTCCACCTACTTGGAAGGCTGAGACGGAGGGACTACTTGAGCCCAGCAGGTAGAGACTGTGGTGGCCATGAGTACACCACTGCACTCTAGCCTGGGCGACAGAGTGAGACTCCTACTCAAAAAAAAAAAAAAAAAAAAGCAGCTGGGCTCGGTGACTCAGCCTGTAATCCTGAACCTTAGGAGGCTGAGGTGAGTGGATTGCCTGAGCCCGCGGGTTCGAGACCCGCCTGGGCAACTTGACGAAGCCTCATCTCTACAATAAATTAAAAATCAGCCGGGGGTGGTAGTGCTACCCTGTAGTTCCAGCTACTTGGAAGGCTAAGGCAGAAGGATCGCCGGAGCCCAGCTGTTGAGGCTGTGATGGCCGGGAGTGGCCACTGCACTCCAGTCTGGGAGACAGAGTGAGACTCCAACTCAAAACAAAAACAAAAGCAAAGAGAGTAAAGGAAGGAACAATTATGTAGACAGCTGGGAGGATCTCATTTGCCTTTGCTCTGCACCTATAAGCTGGTATTAGACATTATCTATATGTACTCAAACAGACTTTACTTGTACTTTAGGAGCTATATACACTTAGATTGCAGATCCAGAGTTACAATCGACATGTCCTACCTTTATGGGAGGATATACATTTTAAAGGTTTTAAGGTTAGCAAAGAATTTACTTATGAATGATTTTGTGAGCATAATCATCAGGAAATGCTGAGGCCTTTTTCCCTTTCTGTAAGGGTCTGGCTCATGTATTATTATGTTTTGATAGAAGGTTGTGACATAACATTTATTTATTTGTTTATTTTTATTTATTTTTAAGTGGAGTCTCATTCCATCACCCAGGCTGGAGAGCAGCGGCACACATGCTCACGGCTACCCCAGCGTTGACCTGCTGGGCTCTGGTGATCCTTCTGCCTCAGCCTTCCAAGTAAACTACAGGGGCACACTACCACACCCAGCTAATTTTTTGATTTATTGTAGAGATGAGGTCTCGCCAAGTTGCCCGGGCTGGTCTCAAACCCGCGGGCTTAAGCAGTCCACTTGCCTTGGCCTCCCAAAGTGCTGGGATTACAGGCTGAGCCACTGAGCACAGCCGTAACATTTATTTATCTGGGAAGAGGATGACCATGTAGCATGACTCGGCCCCCAAGCTTGACTTTCCCTTTGCCACAAGGAGTTTGGGGCTCCTGATATTTTATGTTCCTTTACATTATGAAAACTTCCAGCATAGCAAACTGGTCTATAGGGCATATCAACCCTTGCTGTACTTATATGGATAACCAGACTGCACTTACAGAGACCATCCTCATTTTATGGCCTAGCATTATCTTTTTTTGATTTTTTTTTTTTTTGAGTTGGAGTCTCACGCTGTTGCCCAGACTGGAGTGCAGTGCCGCTCCCGGTCACCACAGCCTCGACCTGCTGGGCTCCAGAGATCCTTCCGCCTCAGCCTTCCAAATGGCTGGAACTACAGGCATGCACTACCATACCCGGCTAATTTTTTTTATTTATTTATTGTAGAGATGAGGTCTCACCAAGTTGCCCAGGCAGGTCTCGAACCCGCGGGCTCAGGCAATCCACTCACCTCAGCCTCCCAAGGCGCAGGATTACAGGCTGAGCCACCGAGCCCAGCTTAAAAATTTTTTAAATCAAGAGAGGAGGTGGGGTGTCAGTAATGAAAACTTCAAACTTTGGAATAAACAAAATAGATTACCTGTATTCCCAGTGCAAAAGTACACAAGTCGGTCATGGAAGCTCACACCTATTATCTCAGCACTTTAGGAGGTCGAGGTGAGAGGATTGCCTGAGCCCACGGGTTTGAGACCATCCTGGGTAACTTGGCAAGACCTCATCTCTACAATAAATCAAAAAATTAACTGGTGACATGTACCTGTAGTTCCAGCTACTTGGAAGGCTGAGGCAAAAGGATCACCGTGCCACTGCCCTCCAGCCTGGGCAACAGAATGAGATTCCAACTCAAAAAAAAGAAAAGACACACCGTTTAGAGTACACCTATCTGATTCTAATTCTACCAGGTTCCTGCCATTCTTTGTCTTTGAGCTATTTTACAGCTCTGTAAATTACAGATAATTGATAGTATTGCAAACACTTTCTTTTTATAGCTATGTAAGTAATTCTTGTGCAGTGGAAGTTCCATTCTTTTTTCCTGTGGAAAAAGCTGGTCTCACATCTATTTTTTTGTTTTGTTTTGAGTTGAAATCTCACTCTGTCACCCGGCTGGAGTGCAGTGGCATGCTCACAGTCACTGTAGTCTTGACCTGCTGGGCTCAGGCGATCCTTCCAAGGATCTGGAACTACAGGTGCTCGCCACCATGCTCGGCTATCATATTTATTTTAAAGTTAATTTTGCCAGGTGCGGTGGCTCATGCCTGTAATCCCAGCACTTTGAGAGGCGGAGACGAGAGGATTGCCTGAACTCAGGGGTTCAAGACCAGTCTGAGCAACATGGCAAGACCTCATCTGTACAGTAAATCAAAAAATTAGCCAGGCATGGTGGCACACGCCTGTGGTTGCAGCTACCTGGAAGGTGGAGGCAGAACCTGTGAGTGACTGTGAGTTTGCCACTGCACTCCAGCCTGGGTGACAGAGTGAGACTCTGACTCAAAAAAAAAGTTAATTTTACTCCACATAAATTCATGATTCTTGAACTTCTCTTTTGAATTAGTTATAAGAACTTTCTTGTTTTTTTTCATGAGTTAATGAATTAAATAAGGGTTTGACACATTGTCTTTATTTTCTAGGGCTACCAGAGCAAATTACCATAAGTTTGGTGGCTTAACATATCAGAAATGTATTCTCCCACAGTTTTAGAAACCAGAAATCTGAAATCTCAATATTGTGTGTGGAAACTAAACAAACAAACAAAAACACAAATCTGAAATCAAGGTGTCAACAGGGTTGGTTCCTTCTGACACTCTGAAGAAGAATCTGCCAGCCCTCTTTCTAGCCTCTGGTGCCACCAGCAATCTAGCCATTCCTTGGCTTGTGATCCTTTCACTCCAATCTCTGTGCCCCTCTCCATATGGCCTTTTCTTTTATGTCTTGTTGATGAAAAAACAAACTCTGTAAAAGACTTATTTATTTATTTTTGAGTTGGAGTCTCATTCTGTTGCCCAGGCTGGAGTGCAGTGGCACGCTCACGGCCACCGCAGCCTCGACCTGCTAGGCTCAGGTGATCCTTCTTCCTCGGCCTTCCAAGTAGCTGGAACCACAGGCACACGCCACCAAGCCCAGTTGATGTTTATTTTTATTTTTATTTTTTTTTGAGTCAGAGTCTCACTCCATCGCCCAGACTGGAGTGCAGTGGCCACTCCCGGCCACCACAGCCTCGACCTGCTGCGCTCCGGCAATCTTTCCGCCTCAGCCTTCCAAGTAGCTGGAAGTACAGGTGCGCGCTACTGCACCCGGCTAATTTTTTTGATTTATTGTAGAGATGAGGTCTCACCAACTTGCCCAGGCGGGTCTCGAACCCGCGGACTCAGGCAATTCACTCACCTCAGCCTCCCAAAGTGCAGGATTACAGGCTGAGCCACCGAGCCCGGCTCCCAGTTGATTTTTAAATTTACTGTAGAGACGAGGTCTCGTCATGTTCCTTAGTCTGGTTGCGAACCCCTGAGCTCAGGCAATCCCCTCACCTCCTCCTCCCAAAGTGCTGGGATTATAGGCATGAGCCACTGCCCCCTGCCAAACTCTGTAAAAGATTTTTTAAAGGTTTATTATGAGCCAATGTGAGTGATCATGGCCCAGGGTACAGTCTCAAGAGGTCCTGCAAAAGTGTGCCCAAGGTGGTTGGGTTATAGTTTGGTTTATACATTTTACATTTTATACATTTTAGGGAAACAAGTTTCAGGCAAAGATTTAAATCAATACATGGATGGTGCACACTGGTTCAGCCTAAAGAGGTGAGATGTCTTGAAGGTGAGTGATTCTTACAGTACATAAATGAATTCAAAAATTTTCTGATTGTCAATTGATTGAACCAGTTAAGCTTTTTCTAAGGATTTAAGAAGTCAGTAGAAGCCAGGCTCGGTGGCTCAGCCTGTAATCCCGCGCCTTTGGGAGGCTGAGGTGAGTGGATTGCCTGAGCCCGCGGGTTCGAGACCCGCCTGGGCAGGCAAGAGCTCATCTCTACAATAAATTAAAAAAAAAAAAATTAGCCGGGTGTGGTAGCGTGCGCCTGTAATTCTGGCTACTCGGAAGGCTGAGGCGGAAGGATCGCCGGGGCCCAGCAGGTCGAGGCTGCGGTGGCTGGGAGCAGCCACTGCACTCCAGTCTGGGTGACAGAGTGAGACTCCAACTTAAAAAAAAAAAAAAAAAAAAAAGTCAGTAGAAAAAAATGCTCGAGCTAAGATAAAGGGATTGTGAAAGTCAAAGTTCTTGTTATGTAGATGAAGCACCATCCATGTATTGACTTTCAAGGGAGGGAAGAATAAGACAGAAACTTATGCTGACCAGAGTGGCCAAATATACATATTCAATAAGCTATAGGAGGGATCATGAGTGTTTATGAAAGGAGAAATATGCCCGTGCCCAATTGAGCTTCAGGCCCCATCACAGGACCCATGTTCGAAAAACCGGCAGCCTTAGCGTGAGCCAAGGGTGGAGTTTTCAACCCTCTGATGTCAACGGGTGAGACGAAAACTCTTAATGCGCATCCTCTGTAGACTGGCCCAAACCACTCCTATTCCATTAAAAGTATAGGGTTGTATGGGAGGTCAAATGTTTGCAACAGAAAGTCCAGGTCCATCTGTCCATGGTCTTTTAGGCAAAAAAGAAGGCAGTGTCAGGCGTGTCCAGCCTTCTATCCTGTCATGGACAGGAATTAAGTCAGTTTTCAAGGTTACTCTAGGATCCCTTCGGCCAAGAGAGTTTGTTCAATCAGTTGGGGGTTTCACATTTTATTTTTAGTTTACAAGTGGAACGAGCCATTGGCACTTGGGACCTGAGGAAGATTTTCTTGGTGCCTCCTAGGGCCCAGTGGCTCCAGTTTTGGGAAATTGACTCCCCATGGTACCACCAGAGGGCAGGATGCCCCATTTTCAGTCCAGGCGTGTGCCTCCATCCAGAACAAAGTTCTGTACCCTGGGACAGGATGCCAGATCATAATTTGTGTCCTTTGATGTGGAAATAGGACAGAGGTCAGTCCTTTGTTTAATTCAGGGTGGAAAATGCTGTACCGTACCTTGTTTCCCAAGGCAGCAGAATCTTTAGCGTCTCCCTTCCCACTTACAGAGGCGGTGATAGTTGTTGGCCCAGACTTTTAGCAGTGCCAGTGCCTAAGCTCCAGGTACTGGACTGGAGCTGTGACTTATCTGGCTATACAGCTCATGCCTTTCTCACATCACTTCATGGACACTTGGAGGCCTTACAGTGCCAGCCCCCATGACTCGCCTAGACCTATTCCATTAAACACCACAGGGTTGCGTGGGAGGTCAAATGTTTGCAACAGAAAGCCTGGCCCGGGGAGGGGCTTCAGTTCCACCTGTCAAGTCCTGGTATAGGCTTTGGGGATGAGGCAGTGAAGGCTAGAGGCAAAGTTCCTATTCCCTGGCAAGGTGAAAAGGTGGACAAAGAATAAAGACAGTGACTTTATAGTGACCTTGGGGACGATGGGGATTTCATAAGGGGTAAGCCATAACAGGAACAAGGGGGAATGCAGGGATGTTGGAGAGCCTGGGTAGACACTATGCCACAGAAAATATGCCACAGGGCTCAGCCCAAGGGGGAGAAGCAAGAAGGATGTGGAGGAGGAAGAGGAGCTATGTGAGAAGAGGAAGAGGAGGTGTGGGGAGGAGGAAGAGTGTGGGAAGAGGAGGAGGAGGAGGAGCCATGTGGGAGGAGGAGGAGCCCATGGATAAGAGTTGTACAAAGGACTTGAGGTCTAAAAACTTCCTACTCCCAGCAACTGTGGCATCTATAGGCCAGGCTGACTCAGAAGCCCTTATGGGCTCCATGATCAAAGTGGAGTCTAGGAGGGCTTCCAGTTGGTGAGTGCCCAAACTGGTGTTGCAATCTGAGAATCCCTTGACCCTGCTGGGTGACCGTGGTGTGGGGCAGTCCACCAGGAACCTCAAAAAAAGTGAGGAGTGAGCAGCTCGGGACACTGGAGCCTGTGACATCCTCACAATGTTCCTGTAAGGAGCTAAGTGAGAGGATATAATTTAGGCACCAAGTGAGACTGCAAACTGGACCCCAGAATCTGAAGCTGTGGCCTAGCAAGGTCTCCCCACAGAAACGGGAGCCACCCCAGAACCCCCTTGGCTGCTTTCCTGGTGGTTCTTCCAATGACCAGTGAGAGGGGTCTCCTTGCCCCCGCCACCTCCCCTCCCTGCCCCAGGCAGGTGGGTGAGTTGGTAAAGACAGGCTCCTTTCGTGCAGAAGATATCCAGAGGGGGAAAGAGATATAGGTGGTCAGGGAATGGGCCCATAAATTCTAGGCTGTCCAAAGAGGGCAGGGCTTGCTAATGAGGAACAGGGCAGGAAAAAGAATGGGACTGGGTGGTGCCTAATTCCCTAACCACCAGTGAAGGTGGGAGATGACCTGGAGGTTGTGGGGGACAGGCCCAGAAATGGGGCCCATTCCTCCATCCACATTCCACAGGTAAGAACTGGCATGGCCCACCTAAGTACCGGGTGGCACCTGTCTTTAGAATATGGGACCCAGATCAGGTGGCTCACACCTAAAATCCCAGCATTTTGGGAGGCCGAGATGAGAGGATTGCCTGAGCTCACGGGTTCAACACCAGTCTGGGTAATTTGGCGAGACCTCATCTCTACAATAAATAAAAAAATTTGCCAGGATGGTAGTGCATACCTGTAACTCCAGCTAGTTGGAAGGCTGAGGTGGAAGGATTGCCCAAATCCAGCAGGTTGAGGCTGCGGTGGCTGTGAGGGTGCCACTGCACTCCAGCCTGGGTAACAGAGTGAGACTCCAACTCCAAAAAAAGAGAAAAGAATATGGGACCTGAAAGACAGAAGGGAAAGTTTACTGTAAGCTCCAGCAAACAAATACAAAGTTAAGGGAAGTGGGGTCTTGTTTTTTTGATTTTTTTTTTTTTTTTGGAGTCAGGGTCCACTTATGAGTGAGAACATCCCACTTGCTCTCTCTCTTTTTTTTTTTTTTTGAGTTGGAGTCTCACTCCGTCGCCCAGGCTGGAGTGCAGTGACACATTCACGGCCACCCCAGCATCGACCTTTTGGGCTCCTGCAATCCTTCTGCCTCAGCCTTCCAAGTAGCTGGAACTACAGGTATGCACTACCATATGCTACGGCACCCAGCTGGCTAATTTTTGTTAACTGTAGAGACAAGATCTTGCCAAGTTGTCCGGGCTGGTCTTGAACCTGTGGGCTCAGGCAACCCACTCACCTCGGCCACCCAAAGTGCTGGGATTACAGGCTGAGCCACCGAGCTGGCCCCTACTTGCTCTTAAAGCCCCACTACCCCATCCCAGCTCCACCCTCCGTTTCATGAGCCTGGTAAGAAACGGGGCTGCAAAGGAGTAGCCACAGCGACACTGGGTAATGAGGGCCACTGGGTAATGGACAAGTGGGCATGGTCAGAGAGTGTGATGAGCGAAGGGGTGAGACCTCCACAAGTTTGGTGATGGTTGGAGTGGTAGTCTTATATCAGAGTAGGGGTGAGTGTTTGGCACAGGGAGCCACAAGGTCACACAGCAGAAGCAGGAGGACCTGGCTGGAGAAGATCCACAGTCTCTTGCTGATGCCCCACTCTGTCTGTGCCCAGAAGGCTGGCCCTTGCTAAGGTGCAGGGCTCAGTACTCTCCCTGAAGGAGTGCCTCAAGGGCATCTCACCTCTCTCCCCAGAGCTGCAGTATCCTTCCTCATCCTCCTAGCTAGGTAGGTGCTGCCCCTTCCCACTCTGTTGCTCCAGCCAGAGCCTGGGGGCTCCTGGCCCCCCACTCTCTTTTCTCTCCACCCAGTATCCATTCAGTCTCCAAATCCCACACACCCCACCTCCTGATGTCTTCCATGAAGGGTCTTTTCTCTGTGTCCCTACCATCAAGTCTAGCTCTCATCTGCTCTGCTGGGCCCCAGTCACCTGCTTTGCAAAGCTGACATATGCTTCAAATCTTCCCACAGTTTCTGCTGAGCCCAAGCTCCTAAGCATGGCTGGACAACCTCATGTACAAATTTTGACATTTGGCACCAGACATGCTATGTAATATTAATATTCTAAATCAGCCACATCTGATCTATTATCTTATTACATAGCACATCTGATTTAGATGCCTCCTCTTCCCATCCCTCCCCTTCCTATCTTGGGGTTAGTGCACTTTGAATCCTCTTTGTCCCTGTCCCCTGCACCCAACCTGCTCTTTTTTTCTTTTTTCTTTTCTTTTAAATGTGTGCGTACATAAGTGGTTTAGGTACAGGTGAAGTTTTGGGCCTCCCACTGGACCTGACTTCGCCTGGATTAGCATCAGGCACCCTTATTGATATTATGTGCCCCCCCCCCCCCCCCCGCAGTGTCCTGATACTGCCAATCCCTTTTTTGTAGTATTATGATAGGTGTTCAGGGTCCACTTATGAGTGAGAACATCCCACTTGCTCTTAAAGCCCCACAACCCCAGACATCTCAGCTCCACCCTCCGTTTCATGAGCCTGGCAAGGTGTAGCGCTGTTGGGGGAGAGAAAGGCACTGGGGTGTGGACATGGCTGCCCTCTGGCCTGCCTGTGCCCTGGATTCCGCCTGACCCTCATGGGCTGCACCCCGGCCCAAAGGTCTTCCCTCTATACCCCTCCTCTTTGGCGCCTCTCTGGGGGTCCTTCTTGACCTCCCACCCTGGGCTTGCTTCCCTGCTATAAGAGCTGTCAGGTGGGGCCAGGCGTCTTCCCAAGCGGTCAGTATGAAGAGAAGGCATCTTCCCAAGCGGTCAGTATGAAGGTGGGGCCCTAGCAAGTGTGGAGAAAGGGGACACGAGGCTTAGGTGGCCCTGAAGGATACAACGGCCGTTACAGGGCAGTAGAGGGTGGGTGGAGAGGCTCGCCTCTTCGTGGGGCTTGGCCTGGAAGTGCTGAGTAGCTCAACTCGCCAGAGGACCCTGGAGTGGAAGGGAAGTGGGCACGCAGGGCCTCTGCCCCATCCATCGTCGGCCCCGTCTCGCGACTGGCTCCCAGCAGGGCCTGTAGCAGCGCTGGAGTCAATCCAAGCGAATATCGGGCGTTGCACTGATAAAGAGCATGTCTTAGCTCGCAAGTGACGACGACCCCACTTTGAAGCGAGGAAAGTGAGTCCTGAGGAAGTCAAAGAGATTCACTCCAATCAGCACGGAACGGTTGAACAGGAACCGGCACGCGGTCATCAAGACTTCTCGAGGCCCCCAGCCGTCCCTGCCTCACCCATCTGCTCCTTATTGCAGCCCGCCCTTCTGGCGGGTGACTAGTCGGAGAAGTGCAAAGTGCCTGCGTGGTGAGTGAGGGACTGAACCTGCGGCTCTCTGGCGGGTGTCGCTCTGGCGCCGGAAGCTAGACCACCAGTGACCGCCAGGGGACGCTGCCCGCCGCGGAGGCCGGCACGACTCGGGGCGTAGCCTCCAGTGCCCGCCCACCGCCGCCGGGCGGGGCTCCTGGGCTCCAGCGCACGTGCGCACTGCGCGCCCTCCCGCAGAGACTGCTGGGCTGGGAGACAAGCGGCAGCGCGGGGCAGGAGCGGAGCCGAGCGGCGGTCGGAGATGTGGCGACCGGTGAGGACCCGCAGGGCCCGAGGGAACCCCCGAGACCCTTCGCCCGGCCCTCAGGGACCCTCAGGGTCCCAGGATCCTACACACTCCCAGACTCCAGCCCCGGAGACCTGAGACCCTGCATACCCCAGGCTCCCTTCCCTAGAAACCCAAGTCCCTTCAGGTTCCCAGACCTCAGCCCCAGAGACCCAGGTCCCTGCTGGTCCCCACATCTTCCCCTAGAGACCCAAGTCCCTGCAGGTCCCCATATCCTCCACTCTCAGAAACTCGAGCCCCTGCAGGTTCCCACATTCCCCTCCTAGAGGGAAAGACCTGTTCCTGCAGGTCCCCACATCCCCGCCCCCAGAGACCTGAGACTCTGCACACCCCAGACTCCTATCCCCAGGCACTCAAGACCCTGCAGGTGTCCAGATCCCCTTCTGGCCCTCAGAGACACGTAGGGCTCTTGCCACAGTCCATCATCGCTCAGATACCGTTAGATTCCTCTTATTAGGGGACCCCAAGTACCACCCACCAGCAAAGACACTGTCATCAGAGCACACCCCAAAATTCTCTGTCTCCACAGCAGAGGCTCTGTGACAGGACAACCTCTAAAAGCCCTCTTCCCTCCTATCTATAGAGGGGCATCCCTCCCCAAAGGGACATCCTCCCCTGGGCAGTTGCTGAACTTCTGCCCTGACCTCCTGGACTGATGGCACCCCTTCACAACTTGAGGTTGTGCAGTCCCTGGAGTTCTCAGCTTTTCTTTCACCCACTCTTTTGAGGACCCTTTCCTACTCCCCAACTCTCCACAGCCTTTTCTGCTTTGGGGAAGGTAGGATTTCAGAGTGTATGGGGGCAGTAGATTCTCTTCTGGGCTACTCCTGCCCCTGTCTCATAGGCCTGCTCACCCCCCTCAGAAGACTCCTCCTCTCTCATGCCTTCTGACCTCTGGCTGCCCCATTCCCACTTCTTTTGATCCTGGAAATGACAGTCCCTGCTCTGTTGCTTGGGTGGACCTCCTGTTTTGTTGCATCTCTGCAGTTAGGACTGTGCCTTTCAAACCAGGCAACAGTCCTTGACCTGTTTCTTATCCAACCCCTTTCCAAGGGTACACAGCCCTTTCCTCAGATGGTTTAGAGTTGAAGAGATGGAAGGGGCTCCTCTGCATTGTTCCTTTTTTACTTGGGCTTTTCTGTAGAGCTTGTATTTTTCTTTTTTGAGTCAGAGTCTCACTTTGTTGCCCAGGCTGGAGTGCAGTGGCATGGCACGCCCACAGCCACCACAGCCTCTATCTGCTGGGTTCAGGCGATCCTTTACCTCAGCCTTCCAAGTAGCTGGGACTACAGGCGTATTTTTTGATTTATTATAGAGATGAGGTCTTGCCAAGTTGTCCAGGCTGGTCTTGAACCCCTGGGCTCAGGCAGTCCTCTGAGCTTGGCCTCCTAAAGTGCTGGGATGATAGACCTGAGCCACCGTGCTCAACCGAACTTGCATTTTTGATAAGCCTGGCCTTGTAGGTTTGGCTATTAATAGTACAAATGGATTGCTGTTAACTTGTGCCTGCTGTCGGCAGACCTATTACCCAGGAGTGTTTTATGGGCTGAGATTATGAAGCAGTGTTGGTGTGAGAGTTTGCAGAGACACTGACTTGGCTTTTAGTATAACACCTGACAGTTTACAAAGTGTCTCCACATATTCAAGTCACCTAATCCTCCAGATGGCCCTAGGAAATGGATGAGGCAGATTTCAGCCCCTGATTGGGATCTGCTCATGTCCAGTAAGTAGAGCTGGATTCAGTAGGCTTCTGAGTGCCAACTAGTGCTCAGAGGGTTGCACACCCTTGAAGAAGCTTGAAGAAGAAGGGAAGAATGGAATTTGTAGTCACCAGACCCACGTCCCCAGCTCAGATTTCCAGTCTATCACTTCCTAACCTTGGGGAGAGTTCTGTGCCTAGGTTTCCTCTGCTGTTGAGGTGCACAGGGCTGTTGACTCTGCTGTTAAGTTGTCCAAGTTCTGGTCACTGCCTTGTAGTTTTTTGTTTTAGGTATCATCCTGACACTTCGCAGTTGTTTCTTCCTGCCATAGTCTGGTTTGTCTATGGTGACCTTCCTTCTTCTTTCTAATCTTTTGTGACTAATCTTCAGGGTGTCGTGAAACCAGGCAGCTCAGTGCATTCTTCAAGCTTGAGCATACATGCCTGTGGTTCTGCAGCAAAAGCACACACTTTTTGAACTTTGTGATATCCGTGCAAGATATCAGAACTCTTTTGCTACTTTATTTATTTATTTATATATTTATTTATTTATGTTGGAGTCTGTGGCCCAGGCTGAAGTGCAGTGGCATGATCACACTACTGCAGCCTTGACTTGCTGGGCTCAGGCAGTCCTTTTGCCTCAACCTTCCAAGTAGCTGAGACTACAGGTAAGCGCCACCATGCCTGGCTGTTTTTTATTTATTGTAGAGATGAGGTCTCATTATATTTTCCAGGCTGGTCTCGGACTCAGCTCAGGCAATTCTCTTGCCTTGGCTTCCCAAAGCACTGGGATTATAGGTGTGAGTCATTGCACTCGGCCTTTTTTTTTTTTTTTTTTCTTTTTTTTTGCTACTTTAGATGTAGTCAGCTGTGTTCCAGATGAGCACTAGAAAAGAACTCTCTGGGAAAGTGAAGTGTTTCTGTTTCTACAGATAAATCATGCACACACTCCCTATACAAAATATGAGAAGCTGAGGGTGGCTCATGCCTGTAATCCCAGTGCTTTGGGGAAGCCAAGATGGATATCCCTGAGACTAGGTTGAGACCTGCCTGGTCAACATAGAGAGACCCCTGTCTCTACAAATAAAATTATTTATTTATAGCCGGGCTCGGTGGCTCACCTGTAATCCTGCGCCTTTGGGAAGCTGAGGTGAGTGGATTGCCTGAGCCCGCGGGTTCAAGACCCGCCTGGGCAGCAAGACCTCATCTCTACAATAAATAAAAAAATCAGCCGGGCGTGGTAGTGCATGTCTGTAATTCCGGCGACTTGGAAGGCTGAGGCGGAAGGATTGCCGGAGCCCAGCAGGTCGAGGCTGCGGTGGCCGGGAGCGGCCACTGCACTCCAGTCTGGGCGACAGAGTGAGACTCCAACTTAAAAAAAAAAATATATATATATATATATATTTATTTATTTAGAGTTGGAGTCTCCTCTTGCTTAGGCTGGAGTGCAGTGGTACACTCATGGCTACTGCAGCCTCAACCTGCTGGGCTTAGGTGATCCTTCCGCCTCAGCCTTCCAAGTAGCTGGAATTATAGGCACGTGCCACCACACCTGGCTAATTTTTAAAAATTTATTGTAGAAACGTGTTCTGGCCAAGTTGTCCAGGCTGGTCTTGAACCCCTGGGCTCAGGCAATCCTCTCATCTCTGCCTCCCAAAGTACCAGGATTATAGGTATAAGCTACCATGCCCAGTTCAAATAAAATTTTAAAAATTAGCTGGACATGGTGGCACATGCTTGTAGTCCTAGCTACTCAGGAAGCTTTGGTGGGGGGATTGCTTGAGTTCAGGAGTTTGAGGACTGCAGTGAGCTATGCTTGCATCACTGCACTCCACCGTGGGCCATAAAGTGTAACCCCTAACTCAAAAAAAAAAAAAAAGAAACATAAGAGTTTGGGGGTCAAGGAGGCCCATCTCATCTTGTCCAAACTGGAAGACTTTGGGAGTGAGGGGCACTGAGGATAAGTGATTAGGGCTGTCCTGAGTAGGCAGGTGTGTCTTCCTGGTAAGTAGGAACTGGTGTGTGGTGGAGTGCCCTGGGGACCCACAGTCTGGAATACTGTGCCTATTTGCCAACAGTTTTGGTGGTCATGTTCTGGGTGCAGTTTGGAGTATGTTATGTGAGAATGCCCTGAATTGGCATCTGGGATGTCTGGCTTGGCCCTGCATGATCTCTTTAGGCTTTGGGGACCTCTCCTGTGTGATGGGGAATTTCAGAGAGAATGGTTTGGGGAGCACTGGGCATTTCACATTGGAAGGAGCCAGGCACTTGGGTCCTGGTGGGGTCTCTGGAGTTGTCAGCACAAGGCCTTGTTCACTTGGAGTCCTGTTGAGGGTCAGACCTCCACAGGGGCTGCTGCCACTTGTTGCCTGGCTATGACCTTCTGCCTGTTGCTTGGCAGGGGTCCTGACTAAGTCCATGTGGGTTTCTCTTTTCTTTTTTTTTTTGAGTTGGAGTCTCACTCTGTCGCTCAGACTGGAGTGCAGTGGCCGCTCCCGGCCACCGCAGCCTCAACCTGCTGGGCTCCGGCGATCTTTCCGCCTCAGCCTTCCAAGTAGCTGGAACCACAGGCACGTGCTACCATGGCCTGCTCATTTTGATTTATTGTAGAGATGAGGTCTCACCAAGTTGCCCGGGTGGGTCTCAAACCCGTGGGCTCAGGCAATCCACTCACCTTGGCCTCCCAAAGGTGCGGAATTACAGGCTGAGCCACCGAGCCTGGCGGGTTTCTCTTTAGTCCTGTGCTTCACCACTGTTGGTCTCATCTGGGAGGTATTCATTAAGTGCCTGTTTGTACAAAGGTCATTGAGAGGTGGCCCTGCTCACAGCCTAGTGGGAAGACAGTTACTGTAGATTAACAGTTGTGGCTGGGCAGGGTGGCTCACATTTGTAATCCCAGCACTTTGGGATTACAGCCTAGGCAACATAGTGAGACCTTATCTCTACAAAAAAATTTAAAAACTAGCCGGTGTGGTTGCACACGCCTGTAGTCCCTGGCTACTTGGGAGACTGAGGTGGAAGGATCACTTAAGCCCAGGAGATCAAGGCTGCGGTGAGCCATGATTGCATCACTGCACTCCAGCTTGGGTGACAGAGTTAGGCCCCAACTCAGAAAACAGTGCCACTAGCATGTGATAAGGACGGTGGGAGAAGGGGTTTTGGGGGCAGAGAGAGGACAGAACAGAGCCAGAATGATGGTGAGCAAGGTGGAGCAGAGTGTGAGAATGAGCTGGAGCCGCTGGTGGATCAAGGTGGGGAGAGGGTGCTGCAGGTGGGATGGGAGCTGGGTCTGTTGGAGGGGTCTTCGTCCTGGGGGTCAGCGGGAGTGGGAGATGCAGCAGAGCTCATTCTGCAGTGCCCGTTCCTAAGGAAACAGCAGAAAACTTATTGGGGTGGCAGTCAGGGGGCCGTGGCTTTCCTGGCCTTACCTGCTTGGTGGAGCCTGCTGAGATGAGAGCAGCTTACAGTATTGGTGATTTACCAAGAGGCTGTGGACTCTGGGCCTTGGCTTGCCACCACCAGTCCCTGTCCCAGAAGGCAGTCATCAGGAGCTAGGATGCAGCTAGAACCTCAGGCTTCTTTTTAAAATGATTCAAATTTAGGCTGGTCATGGTGGCTTATGCCTATAATCCTAGCACTTTGAGAAGCTGAGACAGGAGTCTCTCTTGAGGCCAGGGGTTTGAGACCAGCCTGGGCAACATAGTGTGACCCCCATCTCTACGAAAAATGAAGTAAACTAGGTGTGGTGGTGTGTGCTTGTAGTACTGCTCGAGTTAGGCTAAGGCAGGAGGATCACTTGAGCCCAGGAGTTTGAGGTTATAGTGAGCTATGACAGACAGAGTGAGACCCTGTCTCTAAAAAACAAACAAAACCCAAATTTAGTATTCTCCTCTCTAAAATAACTGCCTGTTTTAATTTTCATTTTCATTTTTTGAGTTGGAATCTTACTCTGTCACCCAGGCTGGAGTGCAGTGGCATGCTCACGGCCACTGCAGCCTCGACTTGGTAGGCTCAGGTGATCCTTCTGCCTCAGCCTTCCAAATAGCTAGAACTACAAGCATGCACCACCATTCCCGGCTAATTTTTTGAATTATTGTAGTGATGAGGCTTGCCAATTTGCCCATGCTGGTCGCGAACCAACTGCCTGTTTTGATATGAAAATGCTGTGAAAGTTATTTGGCAGTTAGTTGACAGGACTTTTTCTCTCACACCTATGCTCTGCTCTGTGACTGTTAGGATCCCTCCCTGTGGAAGAATTTCACTGCAGGACATTGAGGCCAGTTTCAAGTGGAAAAGATGTCCACCAAGGAAGCAGCTAGACTTGGGCTCCATGTCCAGCTTTGCCAGGAGTTTCGGCTGTGGATCACATGATGAAATATATGTGAAAGTTTCCCCATCATAGTAAATACCCACCTTTTGTTGAGTACCTGTTCAGCTCCAGGCCCTGAGTGAGCTAGATTTCCAGTCTTGCAAGGGCTTGCCTCCTTTTCACAGGTGAAAGGTGTCAGAGATAGGACACCACCCTAATCACCTTGGATGAAAGGCAGGGAGGCTGGCAAACTTGGCTGATCTTGCTTCAGCACGGAGCTTGACTCTCTGTGGTTTCCGCCCTCTCCTTGACTTCCCTTCAGTGTGAGGATGCTTTGAGTTACACTCCATCTGGATGTTCTGTGTTGTCTCACTGGGATCCCCAGAAACCCTGAAGGACCACTGACTGGAGAGGCCTGGCAGGGGCTGTGCATGCTCCTTCTCTGGAGATGAGCCCTCACTATGTGCTCCTGTGCGTATTTTTTCTCTGGGCTGAGGTAGTGGGGTATAGGAAGTGAGCCCTTGCTAGTCTGGGCTTCCCATCTGCTGCATCTAAGTCATACAGACCTGTGGCTCACGTGCTAGCCCCTCCTGCTCAGACCTCATGGGGTCATCAGGGCTGTGAAATGCCAGGTTGAGCCTGTAGTCTTGAGGCAGCTCTGCATGAGCCTGTCTCTGCATAGCATAGAGGGGCTGGTGTGCCAGAGTTCCCTGACTTCCATCACCTTGGCGCATTGCCCGGGGGCTAGAATACTTTCACTTCCTTTCCTTCTGAATACTTATGTCTCAAAAGAATCATTATCACCCGGCACAGTGGCTCACACCTATGATCCCAGCACTTTGGGAGGTGAGAGGATTGCCTGAGCCCACAGGTTCGAGACCATCCTGGGCAACTTGGCGAGACCTCATCTCTACAATAAAGCAAAAAATTAGCCGGGCGTGGTGGCGTGTGCCTGTAGTTCTAGTTACTTGGAAGGTTGAGATGGAAGGATCACCTGAGCCCAGCAGGTTGAGGCTGCAGTGGCCGTGAGCATGCCACTGCCCTCCAGCCTGGGTGACAGAGTGAGACTCCAACTCAAAAAAAAAAATTATTGTCAGCTTTACCTATTTTCTTTTTTTCCCTGCAATAGCACACTCCCGAATCAATGACTCCTTTTGAAATTTTGCGGTAAGCCCCCTCTCCTGCCCTTCCACACTGCTGATGTCCTTTGGCTACAGTTAGCTAATGCCTTTTTTGTCTCCATACTTCTGCATGTGTTAGAAGGACTCTCCTTTCTCTTGGGCTAAATAAGCCCTTATTTTCCTTTTGAAAAGCAGTAGAAGCTGATACTCTTTGACATAAATAATTCAATTCAACCTAGTGTACCGGCTTGTCTTCTTTGTGTTAGGTGGGGTGGGCTGGGACAGGGTTGTTAAGAGGAGTCGGAGGGCCTTGGAGGCCAATGGGGGCTTGGTACAGGGAGAGCCTGGGAGAGGTGTGAAGCTCCCAGCAAGTCACTTTGGGGCTTCTTGACCCCAGCGCGACCTTGGTGCTCATTTGCCAGCTGAGCACCACTCTTATAGCATTTGATATGTCGGGCACTGCCCAAGGGCTTTGTGAATGTCCATTCACTTGACCCACACTTTAATTGTACAACAATCCCCACTTTATAGACGGAAACTGAGGCGCGGAAAGGAAAGTGACTTACCTAAAACTGCATGTCTGCTAAGTGCTGGAGCCAGGATTCCAGCCCCCAAAATTGGTCCAGATTCTGCACCACAGAGCATCCTGCACTGTAGGGTGTTGAGCAGCATCCCTGGCCTCCGTCCACTCATGCCATATGTACCCCTTCCCCCAAGTTGTAACAACCAAGAATGTCTCCAGTCAGTGCCAGATGTCCTAGGCACAGAATCACCCCAGGTGAGATCTCTATCCCACAATGCTTGTCTCATCTCTGAAATGCCACCTTCTTGGCTAGGACTTTCAGTATGATAGGAAATGTCTTGCAACTCGTGATTTAACTTTTTTTTTTTTTTCCCAGAGTCTCACTCTGCCTCCCAAGGTGGAGTGTAGTGGCATGCTCATGACCACCGTAGCCTTGACCTGCTGGGCTCAGGCGATCCTTTTGCCTCAGCCTGATAAGTAGCTGGAACTACAGTCTTGTACCATCATGCCTGGTTAGTTTGTTTGATTTATTGTAGAGATGAGATCTTGCCAGGTTTCCCAGGCTGGTCTTGAACCCCTGGGCTCAGCAATCCTCTTGACTCCACCTCCCAAAGTGCTGGGATTACAGGCATGAGCCACCAGCAATTGTTTTCTATTTCTATTTGAAAATACATATTTTTGTTGTCAGTGGCCACTTGAAAGCAAGTCACAGCTATTTTGACACATCATCTTTAAACACTTTACTATGCATCCTCTGTACAAGGACATTCTTTTAAATAACTGGTAAATTTTCATGCCTAAAAAATATGAGTAATTCCTAATATCTGTTGCCTAGTCTATATTCAGATTTGCCTGTTGTTTTAGAAACATCTTTATGGGTATTTTCACTTTAGGACCTGGTCAGGGCCCACACCTTGCACTTGAAGTTGTGTCTACCTGGGCTCCTAATCTGTAATCATCTTTCCACTTTTTTCCTTTGACTATTTATTTACTTCTTGTTATGAGAGATTGCAGATATTTACAGAAGTGGAAAGAATGTATGCCTGTGGCTGGCAACAGTAGTTCTTAACTCAGGGATCTTGATGTTGTGATGAGGCCAGGCTGTTGTTGGAGAATGTCTTACACATAGATCTGCTTGTTGGGGTATTTCCAGGGCCACTGATAAGGTACATCGAGCACTAGAGGCACAGGTGGTGGCTGGTAGCCAATGTTAGCTCTCATTCAGTGGGAACAGGTCAGAACCAAAGCAGAACCCTCTTGAGCTAGGGAAATGAACAATTGCTGGCAATGGCATTATATACCTGGCCCCAGGTGTGGGCTCAGGCCATTGTGCCCTGAATCTGCTTGACTCCTTCACCCAGCACCTTCTTCACAGGCCATGCCTCTGCCTCAGACTCTGGCCTTCTCTGACTGGACATGTGCCCTGCTTCCTCCTGGCTGACCTCCCAGCAAGTTGCCCCTGCCTAGACCTGCCTTCTCACTGCAGGAGAACCTGGTCTGGGCCCACCTGGCTCTGGCTCAGTTTGCTGCCCGCCCTATTCTCGAGCAGCCCCCAACCTCTGAGCACATATTCTCGTTTTCCGGCCTCATGGGCCTTTCTTCTCCTGCTCCTCAGAAATATCCTGTGCTATCCTGGCATCAGGCCTTCAAGGACGCTGTGTCCTTTGCCTGGAGACCTCTGCAGTGTCCACGTGGGAGCCCCATGTGCAGCCCTAGATCGAGGGACCCCTTTCTCCTTGGTGATGTCCCAGCTGACCCTGTGGCTCCGTCTGTGGTCCCTGTCTCATGCTTGGGCCTGTTGCCATGCTGCTCCTTATGAGCAAGGCTTGTTCAGTTGGTGTGTGCTAGAGACAATGTGGAGGAGGTATCTGAACTTCTTCAACAAGGGCCACGTGAACAGGACCCTGAGAACAGGCAGGGCTGGAAGCGACCAGGCAGGGTTGCCTTGGGAGAGACCACTGTGAAGAATCCGGTATGGCAAATTCTCTTCTAATGGATGAGGTGGGCAGTGATTGGGATCCTAGCCTGGAGGCAGCCATCAATAGCCATTTACAAACTGCTGTTCTGTCTGAGCCACTCCACTGCCTATGGGCACAGTTACTGGGTCTCTGGGCCTCCTGCTGTGGATGTGGCTGGGATCGGGAGGTGAGGCTGGATGGGCAGCAGGTATATAGAAGTTCATGAGTCTCTGCCCGCTGCTGGCATTGCCACCTGGCTGCCTCTGGGGTTTTCCTTTTGAATCAGCACTTGCTGCATGTGGCCTTGATGAGCAGAGGTTTCTGTCAGCCCCTGTCGGAGGTTTCTGTCAGCCCCTGTCGTCTTGGGACAGTAGGTCAGGGATCTTTTACTTTGACTTTTATGTTGTTTGCAGTCCTTGAAATTGCCTGCAGGGCTCTGTGTTTTGGCCAGAAAGCAATTGGCAAGTCATTTCCTTGCTTGACTCAGTGTTCATGATAACAGTGTTAACATC
The DNA here is from genome assembly GCA_027257055.1 of Cephalopachus bancanus. Taxonomy (NCBI): domain Eukaryota; kingdom Metazoa; phylum Chordata; class Mammalia; order Primates; family Tarsiidae; genus Cephalopachus; species Cephalopachus bancanus. Next base: position 1,650,983 of record JAPVLO010000295.1, read on the forward strand.
TGTGCTGCAGGTTATGACTTGCTGTGAACAGTCTTTTTTTCCCCCCTAAATCCTGATTTGTTAAAAGAACTCCCAGCTGGGAAATTTGTGGTTGAGGGAGTTGTAAGACCTCATAATTCAAATAAGATTGGGTGACCAAGGTTTCTAGTGAGTGTGTGTGAGTATTGGTGTTTTCATAGTCACAAAAATAAGGCAACGCATTGTGTAAAGTCCTGTGGCATTGACTGGCACATAATATACTCTGGCCACCCCTGCCCTCCTCCAAGTAGAAGCTGTCCTGGGTCCTTGTCTCTGGATCTCAGTAAGTTGTAAGTTCCTTTACCTTTGTTGGCTTTCTTTTTTTTTTTTTTTTTTTTTTTTTTGAGTTGGAGTCTCACTCTGTCGCCCAGATTGGAGTGCAGTGGCCGCTCCCAGCCACCGCAGCCTCGACCTGCTGGCTCCGGTGGTCCTTCCGCCTCAGCCTTCTGAGTAGCCGGAATTACAGGTGCGTGCTACCATGCCTGGCTGATTTTTTGATTTATTGTAGAGATGAGGTCTCGCTGCCTAGGTGGGTCTCGAACCCGCGGGTTCAGGCAATCCACCCACCTCATCCTCCCAAAGGTGCGGGATTACAGGCTGAGCCACCGAGCCTGGCTGGCTTTCTTTTTTTTTTGAGTTGGAGTCTCACTTTGTTGCCCAGGCTGGAGTGTCATGGCACACTCACGGCCACCCCAGCATCGACCTGCTGGGCTCCAGCGATCCTTCTGCCTCAGCCTTCCAAGTAACCAGAACTGTAGGCATACACTACCACGCCCAATTAATTTTTTATTTTTTTATTGTAGAGACGAGATCTCGCCAAGTTGCCTAGGCTGGTCTTGAACCCATGAGCTCAGGCAATCCACTCACCTCGGTCTCCCAAAGTGCTGGGATTACAGGCTGAGCCACTGAGCCTGGCCTCATTTGCTTTCAAACAGTGACCTACACAGGGCCACTTCTCCTTAGAGATGGACATCTGCTTTCTGATTGTGTAGCTGAGCACTGTTGATACTTCCTCCCAAGATGCAGACTGCCTTCCTGCAGTTACTGGTCAGTGGTCTCAGCAGCAGGGAATAGTAAATGACAGGTCAGGTTGCCATCAAGATGAGGTCATGGGTAGGGGTGGTCAGAGTGATATGGGTCCCATCCCAGATGAGCCAGATCATGGTGCTATCTCTTTCTGCCGAGACTGAGGAGACAGAGACAGGGCATTTTTGATGAGCTTTCAGCATTCGAAGCACAAGCCCTGGTTTAAGCTGTATTTAGCTTTTCCTTCTGTCCTGTAATACTTTGACTCTCAGCCTTGCTCCCACAAGGTAGGATCGTGTTCTCATTCCTAAGTCAAACATGTGAGCCTGGCTTTTAGGCATGAGCCTCAGGAAGCACTGACAATCTTTGATGACTTATTTAGGTAATGTGTTTAGAGAAACTCAGCTTGCCCACCTTAGATTCCAGCCTATGTAAACACTGGCAGTGGCAGAGGCCGGGGAGCATGTCCCTGCCTCAGCTGACCCTCCTGCTGTTTCTTCTCTTCACAGTTGCAACTTTGTCACTTCCACTCTGCTTTACTGCAGAGCAGGCAGAAGCCCTGGCCATCCCCTGCTGCATTCTTCAGGAGAAACTTTGGGGTCCCGCCTTCAAGGTAATGAATTCTCCACAGCCATGAGCATGCAGCTCACCAGGCAGGGACAGATGACCATCTGTGTGAGTGTAGAGGTGGAGTGGAAGGCCCAAGGCTGGAGCTTCCCCCGTCCCCCTCCCACCAAGACAGGCCACATGCACTGGAACTAAAGACTACAAGGTCCTGACCTGTGATGCATGTTCCTTAGGTGGATGCTCCCTGGCAACAGTGCTTTGAGTGGACAGCTATCAAATCAGGAAGAGTATACATAGAGCCACCTGCTCTGAAGAAAACAAGCAAAGTGATGACTCAGAGGCAGGAGAATAGGAGTACTGTAGGTTCAGGTCCAACAAATGGAAGGGGCAGCAAGAAGTGATGTAGAGAGGAGGATTCTGAGCAGATGGAAAGGCCAGATAAGGTCTTGAGGCCAGATAGGCTAGACCACAGTGGGCAGACTGGTGGTCGTAGGGTAGGAGGGTGGAAGAAGCTAGACTCATAGGTAGAGCACAGAGTGAGCTACCTGAGCACTCATGGCTCCATAAACCTGGGGGAAGACTCTTTTTCTCTGAGCTCTGCACGTAGAAAACTTCACATCCCGCCAGGTGCGGTGGCTCACGCCTATATCCCAGCACTTTGGGAGGGCAAGGGGAGAGGACTGCCTGAGCCCACGGGTTCGAGACAAGCCTGGGCAACTTGGTGAGACCTCATCTCTACAATAAATCAAGAAATTAGCCGGGCTCGGTGGCTCAGCCTGTAATCCCGCACCTTTGGGAGGCTGAGGAGAGTGGATTGCCTGAGCCCGCGGGTTCGAGACTCACATGGGCAGGCAAGACCTCATCTCTACAATAAATAAATTTAAAAAATTAGCCGGGCGTGATAGCGCACGCCTGTGATTCCGGCTACTTGGAAGGCTGAGGCGGAAGGATTGCTGGAGCCCAGCAGGTCAAGGCTGAGGATGGCTGGGAGCGGCTACTGCAGCGATGGCTGGGAGCGGCTACTGCACTCCAATCTGGGCGACAGAGTGAGACTCCAACTCAAAAAAAATAAAAAAAATAAAAATAAAAAAGAAATTATCTGAGAGTAGTGGTGTGTGCCTGTAGTTTCAGCTACTTGGAAGGCTGAGGTGGAAGAATCACCTGAGCCTACCTGATTGAGGCTGTGGTGGTTATTAGCATGCCACTGCAATCCAGCCTGGGTGACAGAGTGAGATTCCAACTCAAAAAAAAAAAAATGAAAACCTCACATCCCTGGGACACACAGCTGACTGGGTGTAGAAACAGATGGCTGCTTGAGCTCCTGCTGTATTCGGTTAGTATTGGGCTCCTGCTGTATTCAGCATATATGGAATTCCTGCTGTATTCGGTGTGTAATGGGTTCCTGCTGTATCTGGCATGTATGCAGCTGCTGCTGTATTCATTGTATATGAAGCTCTAGTCTGTTCCTTGTTTTGCACTCTAGTTTAATTCAGCATGTGCTAGCCTCAACATCTTCCCAGTCTCTGCTGTTCTGACACAATCCAGTTGAACCTCAGTGAGGGGACAGTGGTTGCAATTCTGTACAATGTGAGTGGCCCTTGCTTTACGAGGTATACAAACCTGTTGAGTTGCTTTCAGTCTAGCTGAGGAGCCATTTCCATATCCACTGGCCCTGTGGCTGGTCCTCCAGACAGATTCAGATGAGACCTATCTGTTAGGACTGTCTGGCATCTGTGTTATTGTGGAGCTCAGGGAAGGGGACTTTGATGTGGTGGGTGTTCTCTGGTGACCACACCAGCAGGATGGCTGTGCACAAAGGAATGAGAGCCAGCAGTGGGGAGGGCGGCACCTCTAGGCTGCATGCCTCTGTCTTCCCTCAGGTCCTCAAGACCCATATCCCTATGGAGGAAGGTGCTCTCCACTACAGTAGTGGGGGTGCCCCTCCTCCTTGGAGTCCGCTATTTCACAGCAGAGGCGCGGGAGAAGAGGAGGATACATCTTGTGGTGGACGGAATTGGGCGCTTTGGCAGGTAGGTGGGGTGAGACAACCACAGAGGTGAGTGGTGCTGCCTACTCAGTGAGGGCTTTCTCCCCCTGCTGACTTTATAGACCTGTAGAGTTGGGGCCACAAGGACTGCGGGGTTTTGCTGGGGATTTTACGGCTGCCTTTCAGACATCCTTTGCTGCATAGGAAAATGCTGACTGATGGGAAAGTGAGCACTGCTAGGCCTGTGGAATGTAGTATAGACAAAGGGCCATCAGATGGGGATCTCCTTACATTGGATGCAGGATCACAGACGGTTCTTCGTCTGTGAACAGAGGGGCTGTGGTCCTGGTTGGCATCTCCTTCCTAAAGCTTCCTGGCCGGCAGATTAAGTGGCTGCCCCTCTTTTTCTCTTCTTGTTCCCCACCCCCAAGGAGAGTTGTCCTCCCAGATGGAGAGGTTTGGGCCTGGAAGAGGAGACCACCTCTATCTGTGCTCCCAGATATGTGTGACATCTGGTTTTACTGTCAGGGCACCTGACACCCAAGATCCTTTTCATATTCCCTTAACTTCGAGTGCAGAATTTATGGGGAAGATGGGGGATACTTCCTGTTGGAACCCTTGGGCAGGCATTTCTGCTTTTGGTCAGATCCAAGAATTCCTGTAGCTATAAAATCCTGCCTAACCCAGGCCTCATGGGAACTAGCTCTTGGCATTGAGAGAAATCTCAGTTAGCCTAAAGTCCCTTTGAATTGAGTTAGGGGAGGTGGCTGGGGGAGGGTGTGGCCCTTTTCTGCCCAGCTTTGAGTAGCTGTCTTCTCCCTAGGCCTGACTCAGTTTCTCAGGCAATGCCTAGGGTTCCTAGAGTCTTCGGGTACTTTACCAGAAGCTTCGCTGAGATTCTACATCAGTGGCCATAGACATGCAGATAGCTGAATGCTTGAACATTTTCAACCTCAAGGGTGAAACAGTCCCCACACCTATCTCCCTGGCATTTGGTTTTGCTTGGAGCTCCTAGTCATCTCTATCAGCAGATACTAGATGGTGTCCTGCAGGGCTGTCCAGGCTCACAGCCTTGGGGTCAGTGAGGGCAGAGCCTAATGTGCTTCTGTGATACTCCACTGTGGTGCACTGGGGCTGCTAGCCACTGTCCCATGTGGCCTTGTTCTGAAATGCTGGCTTGGCAGACCTGGGTTTGTCTCATACTTTCTGTCTCACTGCACACTGCTATTTCCCAGTGTCCAGAACCCTGGTGACATGCTTGGTGTGCCTCCCTTCTATGCTCACCTATTGGGAAAACATTTTCTTTTCTTTCTTTTTTTTTTTTTTTTTTGAGTTGGAGTCTCACTCTGTCACCCAGACTGGAGTGCAGTGGCCGCTCCTGGCCACCGCAGCCTCGACCTGCTGGGCTCTGGCGATCCTTCCGCCTCAGCCTTCCGAGTAGCCAGAATTACAGGCATGTGCTACCACGCCCGGCTGATTTTTTGATTTATTGTAGAGATGAGGTCTCGCTGCCCAGGCGGGTCTCGAACCCGCGGGCTCAGGCAATCCACTCACCTTAGCCTCCCAAAGGCGCGGGATTACAGGCTGAGCCCCCGAGCCCGGCTGGGAAAACATTTTCACAGCTTGCTTTCAGGGTCTGAGCTGGAGTTGCAGGGAGAGGGCTAGGATTGTTAATTTTCCTAGTGGTCTGCATGTTATCAGCTCTAAGCCCTGACAGTTTCCAGAACAAGCAGGCATGTGGAGCTTCCCTGGCAGGGCACAGGGTAACCTGGGGACACATCCTGGGCTACAGGGCAGCATCCACACAGAAGCCCAGGAAGGAGCTAGGATGGGGAGTACATTAGGGCCTGTTCACCATGATAAAAGGGAGCGGAGGTCAGAACAGGCTACAGGTGTCCAAAGTTGCAGGGACTGTCCAAGGAGGTGGAAGTTTTGAGACAGAGTTTCTCTTTGCCTCAGAGTCCTGGTCTTTAACACCCTCCCAACCCGTCCCTTGTAAATTTAACTTTTTTTTTTTTGAATCGGAGTCACTCCATCGCCCAGGCTGAGTTGCAGTGGCATGCTCACGGCCACTCGTGTCCACCCCAGCGTCGACCTGCTGGGCTCTGGCGATCCTTCCACCTCAGCCTTCCAAGTAGCCAGAACTACAGGCATGCACTACCATGCCCAGCTAATTTTTTTATTTATTGTAGAGACGAGGTCTCACCATGTGCCCAGGCTGGTCTCGAACCTGAGGGCTCAGACAATTCTCTCACCTCAGCTTCCCAAAGTGCTGGGATTACAGGCTTGAGCCACTAGGCCAGGCTGTAAATTTAACTTTAAAAAAATCATCTTGGGCTTTGTTTTTTTTTCTTTTTGTTTTGAAATAAATTCAAATGTCTAGAAAAGTTGTGAGAATAATACAGAAACATTTTTCTTTCTGAAATGTTTCCAAATAATTTGTTAACATGCCCCGTGACCCTGAAACCTTTAGAGTGTACTTCCAGTAAAAAAGGACACTCTCCTACATAACCACAATCAGGAGACTAATGCGTCACAACCCTCTAGCCTGCAGGCCCATTTGTGAGTCACCGGGTGCCCCAGTGAACCCTTTTTGGCAAAGGATTTAGTCCAGGGTCATGTGTTGACAAAAGATGCCTAAAATATTTAAGATGGTTTATTCGGAGTCAAATGTGAATGACCATAGGCCTGTGACAGTGTCCCAAGAGGTCCCAAGAACATGTGCCCCAGGTGGTTGAGGTGCAGCTTGGTTATATAAAATATAGGAGGTCAGAAGTTACAAGAAGCCATAAATCAATACATGGGAGTTTGACCAGAGAAGGCAGGACGTCTCCAGGCGGGTTCTTGCAGGTCATAGGTGGATTCAGAGATTTGGTCTAAGGAATTTTGAAATCAGTAAAGGCAATGCCATGCCATGTGGAGATAAGGGGGCAGCTTGAGGAATGATGAGGGAGTCAAGTTTATTGATATACAGATGAAGCCTCATAGGTGGCAGGCTACAGAGAAAATAGGTGGTAAGAGAAGGCAGGTTCATAAAATATTTTGATTTCCTTTATCTGTTGTGTGATGTTATGCCAAAGTCAGACTGGAAAGCAAACTTCATTACATAGATTAATAAAAAACCCATCTGATGAGTCTTTGTATGGTGTGACTGGTCCCTTAGTTAGGAATTTGAAGAGAGAGAGAGAAAAAGGTCAGAGTTTAGTCTTCACACATATGGCATGTAGATGGCACCTATCTGATTTCTGGTCTCAATAGCTCCTTGTTATCTCCTTGCTTTTTTTTTTTTTTGAGTTGGAGTCTCACTCCATCACCCAGGCTGGAGTGCAGTGGCACACTCAAGGCCACACCAGTGTCAACCTGCTGGGCTCCAGCGATCCTTTCGCCTCAGCCTTCCAAGTATCTGGAACTACAGGCACGCACTACCATGCCTGGCTAATTTTTAAATTTATTGTAGACATGAGGTTTTGCCAAGTTGCCCGGGCTGGCCTCAAACCCTTGGGCTCAGGCAATCCACTCGCCTCGGCCTCCCAAAGTGCCAGGATTACAGACTGAACTACTGAACCTGGGCCTTTTTTTTTTTTTTTTCCCCTCCTTGCTTTTTGTGACTACTGGGAGTTGGCCAGACTCAAGGTGAAGGGCACAGTCTTCCAGGCTTCCACGTTTTTCCTTGGACTTCAGACACCAGCTGCAAGTTTGAGGGTCCCTGGGCCACCCTCACCAGCTGGAGACAAACTGGGGGGTCCTCCTGGACTTCTTCAGTTTTGATAGCCCCTCGAGTGAGTCATAGAATTCAGAAAAGTGCTGTATGTATGATTTTGGCTTTATGGCAGTAAAAGGATACAAATCAGAAACATCCAAAGGAAGAGATGCACAGGGTGAGTTCCAAGAGCTTCCATGTCCTCAGAGACTCACTCCTCTCATGTCCCTCTATGTGACAAGACATGGAGTATTCCTGACCTAGAATGCTCACCTAAACTTGGGTATCTGGAGTCTTTATTGGGGTATTAGTACGTGAGTATGATTGATTGAACTGCTGGCCACTTGACTGAACTCAGTCTCCAGCCCTGCGCCTCCCCTCAAGCCCCACAACCCTAATCATGTGGTGGATCTTTCTGAACATCTGAGTCCCTTGTTAGCATAAGCTATCAGGGCCATAAAAAAAACCAAGGCACTCTTATCACTCAGGAAATTCGAAGGATTTAGAGGCTGTCTCCAGGAAACCAGGACAAAGGTCAGACCTCTCTTTGGGTGAAGTTAATTCCTTATTCCATGTGATTTGACACATTTGAAGATTATAGGCTTATAATTGTATTGTGTGGGGAGAGTCAGCAGACTGTGGTCTCTGAGCCAGACACAAGGGCCTAATGTGGTTGCAGCCTGTTTTGTAGGTAAAACTTTATTGGAACTATTTTCTTATGCATTTCCTGGGACTGCTTTCATGCCTGGGCATAGTTGCATGGTTGCAGAAGACCTTATGGCCCATAGAGCCTAAAATATTCGCTGTCTAACCATTTACAGAAAAATTTCACCCACCTGTTTCCTCAATTTGGGTTTATCTGATACTTGCTCGTGGTTAGATTCAGTCATCCATTTTTGGCAGAAATGTCACAGAAGTGACGCTGTATTCTTCTTTTCTTGTATGCTATCATGATTTCAGTTGGTCTCATTCAGTTTCCCCACTTGATTCCCTTGTAATTGACAAGTATGGGAGGGGCTGAGATTGTTGACATCTCCTCTAACCATCCTTCTACCCACCAGTCTAGCACCTACTGATACTTACTGGGTGAATTAGTTATTACTAAAATGATTGTCAAATGGTGATATTACTAATTTAGTAATTCGTTCAACACTTATTGGCTAGCATTCTACTGTAAGGAAAAGTTTCTCTTCTCCTGTTTATTTATTCATTAGTTCATTCATATCAGTCTCACTCAGAGATTTCTGATTTGTGCAACGGATAACTGCCTGTTGATATCATTCTTGGCTGGGCATGGTGGCTCACACCTGTAATCCCAGCACTCCTTGGGAGGCCAAGCCAGGAGGATCCCCTGAGCCCAGGAGTTCAAAGCTACAATAAACCATGATTGTGCCATTGCATTCCAGTCTGGGCAACAGAGTGAGACCCCAGCCCAAAAAAGGTCTTATTCTGGACTGGGCTTGGTGACTCAGCCTGTAATCCTAGTGAGTGGATTGCCTGAGCCCGTGTGTTCAAGATCAGCCTGGGCAACTTGGTAAGACCTCATCTCTACAATAAACCCCCCAAAATTAGCTGGGTGTGGTATCACGCGCCTGTAGTTCTGGCTTCTTGGAAGGCTGAAGTGGAAGGATCACCGGAGCCCAGCAGGTTGACGCTGGGGTAGCCGTGAGTGTGCCACTGCCCTCCAGCCTGGGTGATGGAGTGAGACTCCAACTCAGAAAAAAAGTCTTATTTTGCTGCTAAGATTGTTCCAGATTTGACTTTGGTGACCTCTTTTTTTTTAGATTAGGAAATATAGTTTATTTAGAAAGTAAATGTGAGAGAGAGAGAGAGAGAGCGCAAGAGCGAGAGCGAGAGGACATCACCTCCCCAAGGTAGGAGAGGGGGCCAAAGCTTAGGAAAACATAGCCTGGCCATAGCTCAAAGAACTCATGGCCACACCATAGCTTAGCAAGGCAATGGCCTTTTTTTTTTTTGTTGGAGTTTCACTCTGTTGCCCACGCTGAAGTGTAGTGGCACGCTCATGGCTACCACAGCCTTGACCTACAGGGTTCAGGTGATCCTTCCACCTCAGCCTTCCAAGTAGCTTAAACTATACACACATGCCACCAGGCCCTGTTAATTTTTGATTTATTGTAGAGACAAGGTCTCACCAAGTTGCCCAGGCTGGTCTGAAACCCCTGGGCTCAGGCAGTCCTCTCGCCTCAGCCTCCTAAAGTGCTGGGATTACAGGTTTTAGCCAGTAGAATCTGTCCAGACTCTTTTTTTTTTTTTTATTAATCGGAGTCTCACTCTGTCACCCAGGCTGGAGTGCAGTGGCACACTCACGGCCAGCACAGCCTCAACTTGCTGGGTTCAGGTGATCCTTCTGCCTCAGCCATCCACGTAGCTGGAACTATAGGCATGCGCCACCACACCTGGCTAATTTTTCTAGATTTATTGTAGAGACGAGGCCTCACCAAGTTGCCTAGGCTGGTCTCGAATCCCTGGGTCCAGGCAGTCCTCTTGCCTCAGCCTCCCAAAGTGCTAGGATTACAGGCGTGAGTCTTTCTTTTTTTTAATCTCCAACATTTATTATTTTATTTTCCTTTTAGGCAGAGTTTCACTCTGTCACCCAGGCTTGAGTGCAGGGGCAGGATTATGACTCACCACAGCCTTGACCTCCTGGGCTTGGGGGATCCTTCTGCCTCAGCCTCCCAAGTAGCTGGGACTACAGGTGTACCACCACACCCAACTAATTTTTTTATTCCCTTTTTTTTGTGTGTGGAGACAAGGTCTCCTAAAATGTATGCTTGGGCCCCCAGGATAATGTTGGGCTCTTGTGCTTACATGTGTGCATGTGTCTGCACACATGCGTGTACATGTAGGGATAGACGGGGCAGCTGCTCAGAATAGTCAGGTTGCTTTGCAGAGAGGATAGCAGGCTGGGCTTGCTGCTACTCTGCCTTCTTGGGCAAACACCATAGAGCACCAGCGTTTGCTGGTGTTTTTGAGGCATCAACTCTGTGCCAGCCAGGTCTGTCACAGGAATGAGGTGACTGGAGGTGCTGCCTTTCCCTTTGCTGACCACTGAACATATTTCCTACATCTTTCTCTTAGTAGTTAAACTTTCTCCCTCATGTGAATGTTTATAAGGATCTTGGTGGGCTAGGCATGGTGGCTCACATCTATAATCCCAGCACTTTGGGAGCCCATGGGTTTGAGACCAGCCTGTGCAACTTGGTGAGGCCGCTTCTCTACAATAAATAAAAAAACTAGCCAGGCATGGTGGCGCATGCCTGTGGTTCCAGCTACTTGCAAGGCAGAGGCGGAAGGATCTCTGGAGCCCAGTAGGTCGAGGCTGCAGTGGCCATGAGCATGCCACTGCACTCCAGCCTGGGCGACAGAGTAAGACTCCAACTCAAAAAAAACATACACTGGTTGGTTGGAGGTCAGCCGGGTGTCTCCACCTACCAAGTGGCCTTCAAGCCTTAGGGCTCAGATCACATTTAGAAACATTTAGAAACCCTGGCCCTCAACTCACCAACACATACTCCAGGTGTTCCTTGTGGGATCCCAGAGTTGGGCCTGAATGGAGAGGCTCCCTGGAGGTCTAGGGGCACAGAGTCCACCCAGGCAGCCTAAGGTAGGCATCAGCCTTGACTGGGAGGGCCCTTTTGCCAGGCAGAAGTGTGAGCCATGCAGAATGTGGGGACAAGGCCTCCAGCCACAGCCAGCATCAAGGCCACTCTAACCTCCAGCCCCTTCTCTGGACCTTGAGTGGTGTGCCTGTGTGTGTATGGTCAGGCCACTGCTTGGCATCTCACTCTGAGGCTGCTCAGCCAGTCCACCGATCTCTCCTAGGGTCCCCACCCTGAGACCCACTTGACTCAGGTCAGGCCTGAGGTCTGGGGATGCCCCTCTATCTCCAGCATTCCCAGCCTGTCTGCCCTGCCCTGTCCTTTCTTGCGTATCTCCCCTGAGGAGCCCAGTACCTGGTAAACAGACACCAGGACTTCCCATTTTCTGCCCTAACTGGGGCCCCTTCCCTGCAGACCTTGCTTCATCAAGCCTTGGAGACCCTCTTTATGTTGTCCTCCCTTCTTTTCTGGTGGACCTCAGGCTGCAGGTGACCTTAACCCTCCTGTGACCTCTGCCACCTCGATCACATCTGCCATTTTTTCTTGGAAATGCACAACCCTGCCCCCCTTGTTGGCATGCCTGGTCCTCCTGTCCCTTCCTCTTTCTGCCTCAGAATCCCCATTCTCTCCAACCACACTGGCTCCTACCCACTCTCTCCTTGGTGCCTGTGGGCACTGTAGTCAGGGACCAAGGATGGAGTGAACAAAGGCTGCCTGTTGTGCAGATCTAGAGACTAACCTGTAGGGACGGTGTCCTGAATAGAGGGGCCAAGGGACATACCTCATAAGCTCAGCACCCTTTGCCCCATGTGCTCACAAGAGCCTGACGGGCAGGAGGCTGGACCCTGGCTTAGCTTCAGCCTTGAGGCACAAGAGACTGGCAGGGATGAGGCTTGACCATGAGGGGGATCTGAGAGCAAAGGGACCAAGCACAGGAGTCCCCAGGGCTTACTTGTCTGAGGACTGAGGGCCGCCTCTGTCTGCAGGTCTCTGATGATCGGCCTGCAGATCTCCCTGGACTACTGGTGGTGCACAAATGTCATCCTACGAGGGGTGGAAGAGGTTTGTACCCATGCCCTGAACACACGGGGGCGTTGGGGGACACAAGGAGGTGGTAGGCACTGGGTGGAACTGAGGCAGTTGCCTGCCCCCCATCCCTTCCCTCCATGTCTGTGGTTAGAACAGCCCGGGGTACGTGGAGGTGATGTCTGCGTGTCACCAGCGGGCAGCCGATGCCCTGGTGGCAGGAGCCATCAGCAATGGGGGCCTATACGTGAAGCTCGGCCAGGGGCTGTGCTCCTTCAACCACCTGCTGCCCCCTGAATACATCAGGACCCTGCGTGTGCTGGAGGACAGGGCCCTCACACGTGGACTCAAGGAGGTGAGCCCTGCTCTCATGCAGAGGGAGGTGGGGGTCTCCAGCAGTGGTCCCCATGCCGTACCAAGCACCCCTCCTATCAGGTAGACCAGTTGTTCCTTGAGGATTTCCAGGCCCTGCCCCTCGAGCTTTTTCAGGAGTTTGACTACCAGCCTATGGCTGCTGCCAGCTTGGCCCAGGTGCACCGAGCCAAGTTGCATGATGGCACCACCGTGGCTGTGAAGGTATGTGGGGGGCCACCTTGTGCATCAGTGGGCTTGGGCCTGTGATGGGACCTCAGGTCCTCACTACACATTTGCCTGGTACAGGTGCAATACATCGACCTACGGGACCGCTTTGATGGGGATATCCACACGCTGGAGCTCCTGTTGCAACTTATCGAGGTCATGCACCCCAGCTTTGGCTTCAGCTGGGTCCTCCAGGTATTGGCCGCCACGGGCAAGCTAAAGTGAGCTGTGTCCTGCACATGCTGGAGGGTGGGGGAAGCTGGTTCTTGACCTTGACCCCTGTGACGCCCCAGGACCTGAAGGGGACCCTGGCCCAGGAATTGGACTTCGAGAATGAGGGCCGCAATGCCGAGCGCTGTGCACGGGAGCTGGAGCACTTCCATTATGTCGTGGTCCCCCGCGTGCACTGGGACAAGTCCAGCAAGGTGGGCTGGGCCGGCCCTTCCTGGGTTGGGGCAGCATGGGCCTGCTGAGCTCAGCCTCCTGCTCTCTCCCAGCGTGTGCTGACAGCCGACTTCTGTGATGGCTGCAAGATCAACGACGTGGAGGCCATCAAGAACCAGGGGCTGGCAGTGCAGGATGTGAGTGCCATGGGTGTTGGGTGAGAGCCTTGTGCACTGACAGGGGCAGCAGGGTGCTGCCTGTGTCCACCACCCATCCTGTTCTCTCCCCAGATAGCAGAGAAGCTGATCCAGGCCTTTGCCGAACAGATATTTTACACAGGCTTCATCCACTCTGACCCCCACCCTGGGAATGGTAGGAAATGCCTAGGGGGTGGGGTCTCAGGGTGGGGTGGCATGAACTAATGTGCTACACTCCTAGTTCTGGTGCGAAAAGGCCCGGATGGGAAGGCGGAGCTGGTGCTGCTGGATCACGGGCTCTACCAGTTCCTGGAGGAGAAGTAAGCCTAGGACCGGGGGAAGGGAGCAAGCCTCTCTCTAGGGCCTGGTCTTTCCTGCCCTGGAGCCTAGGGCTCATGACTGGGCCCACCCACAGGGACCGGTCAGCCCTGTGCCAGCTGTGGCGGGCCATCATCCTGAGGGACGACAATGCGATGAGGGTACACGCAGCTGCACTTGGGGTGCAAGGTGAGGGAGGTGTGGCTGCCAGGGAGAGGGCAGGTAGTGGGCTTCAGAGCTCCAACTCAGTCCTTCCTGCCTCCCCAGACTACTTGCTGTTCTCTGAGATGCTCATGCAGCGACCTGTGCGCCTGGGGCAGCTGTGGGGCTCCCACCTCCTGAGCCGCGAGGAGGCAGCCTATATGCAGGACATGGCACGGGATCACTTCGAGAACATCATGGAGGTGCTCAAGGCGCTGCCGCGACCTATGCTGCTCGTGCTACGCAACATCAACACTGTGCGTGCCATCAATGTGTCCCTGGGCACCCCTGTTGACCGTTACTTCCTCATGGCCAAGAGGTTGGTGACCCAAGGAAATGCCCTGAGGTGTGGGGCAGGGCCAGGCTGGGACTGACATTTGGGGTCTACGCAGGGCTGTCAGGGGCTGGAGCCGCCTAGTAGGAGCAACATACCAGGGAGTCTACGGTGTCAGCCTTCTGCGCCACATCAAGGTTGTCTGGGAAATGCTCAAGTTCGAAGTGGCCCTGAGGTGAGTGGATGCATGGGGCTGGTGAGGCAGTTTGCCAGGGCCTGCTCCTCACTGACTTGTGACCTCAACCTTCTCTCCCCAGGCTGGAAACCCTGGCCATGCGAATCACAGCCCTCTTGGCTCGTGCTTTGGGCCACCTGGGCCTCATGCCCCCGGCTGAAGAGCTCTATCAGTACCTGGAGACCTAGGGTACCCAGGGTTCCTACAACCACAGACAACTGCCTGGGGCCAGCAGGGCCCATCCGCTTCAGGCCTAACTGAGCCAGCCAGGGCTGGCCATGTGGACACTCCAAGACCCGGGAGCCTAGAGCAACTATGGCCTGGAGTACGGGATACACTGGGGGGCTCTGACCATGACCACACCAATTTGTGCACTGACCACATGCTTGTCTCAAACAAATTTTTTCCTTGTGTTTTGTACAAAAAAAGGATGAGAGGTAGTGTACACGGCAGTAGCAGCATCCACAGGGCTAGAAATGGGCAGTGACACGGTCTGTCTCCAACAAGTCATCCAGAATCTGCAGGGGAGGGGAGAAGGAGAAGTGGAAGACCTGCACTGGGCAGGCAGGCAGGGGGTGGGGGCACTGGGTGGGCAGCACTCACGATGTCAGGTGTAGTGCCAATCTTCTTGGCCAGCTCACTGCGCTCCATGGTGCTGAGGTACAGGTAGCGGTTGAGCAGCTCCCCATCAAGCACATTGCGTACGGCGTTCTGTAGGATGCGGCGGTCTACGTGCAGCATCCTGGGGGGCGTGCAGGCGTGGGGATCAGGGAAGATCTGGGTGGCTGGGCTGGGCTGGGCAGGTCAGCTAGGGGCTTACCGGAAGGCACGGGGGTTGAGGCCAGCATGGTGAGGCAGCATGGTAGTCAGTGCATTCTGCAACATCAGCAGCCGCCGGTAGGTCTTCTCCTGCATGGGCAGCAGAAGTCCAATGCCGCCATCCAGGGTGGCTAGGGGGGTTTGCAGTGTGAGCCAGGCTGGTCTCCCATAGCCCACATACCAGACACACCCACACCCAGCACTCACCAAACCATGTGATGTGCTTATTCTCCCACACAACTGACTTTTTGCTGGGTCCCTCAGTGGCTCCCCGACATGGGGTCCTCCAGAACGTATTCACATGGGCACCCACGTGGAAGTCTGCCCGGCGTAGCAGGCGCATGCCCCCAAAACTCTCCTTGGCTAGATAAGAACAACCTCAGGTCACTGCCTGTGTGACCCTCAGTCCAGGTGGAGGTAGGGTGGAGGAGGCACTCACCTTCTGGCAGGTACATGTATACCATGAGATTCCGGTCACGGTCAGACACTGGGGAGCAGAAGCCTGAGTCAGTCCCAGCCTGCTTCCCCCAAGTCTCGGCCTCCCCCAGGCCCCACATACTCACCCAGGAAACCTAGCTGGGCATTGTCCACCATAAAGTCGACGCTGTACACCTCCAGGGGCTTGGCATCCTGGGGACAGGAAGATGGGGGTGTCAGGGATGACCTTGAGCCAGTGCCCACCCAGACACAGGTGTTGGGACCACCCAGGGTACCCGGGACACAAGGCTCAGCGTCTTGCTCTCCTCCTGATAGCGCAGCAGCGAGATGCTCTTCATGACATCTGCAGCCAGAATGAAGTTCTTGACACTGATCATCTGGTGGATGTAGAGCTGTGTGTCGATGAAGGCCATGCCTGTCAGCTCACTAGCCCGCAGGCTCCACAGGAAAATCTAGGGGGGGCAAGGAGGGTGTGACCTGGGGCAGACACTTCAAGCCGGGGTGGAGGGTGAGCTGGGGCAGATGCACAGGCAACACACCTTTTGGCCAATGGCTGATACCAGGTGGCCATTGCAGTGGCACAGGGCAGTCACTGGCCCCTTCTGTTCTTTCTCATAAAGGACCTTGAACTTGTTCTTGGTCAAGGGCTGGCCAGGCTCAGGCACCACCTCAATCACATCCATGATCAGGATCTGGCAGGGCATGAAATGCATGGGGGATGACAGAAGGGCTGCTGGGGTCACCTGCCCCCCACCAACTGGTTCCTTACCCGCCCACGACACGTGACCTCCTCCCCTTGCATGAGACAAGTTCCAGCAGCCACGTAACCCTTGAGGCCTGACACAGTCTCCTCACTGCGTAGTGACACTGTCTTCATGCAGGTCACATGCTCCCACTCTTCTAACTCAATCCTGCAATGAGGCCGGGTGTATCAGAATGCCACCTCCACTGGCCAAGGGCAGCCCCCACCTGGGTCCAGCCTAACCTGGCATTGGGAATGGCCTCCCAGCTGACTGGGGAGATGAGCTGGATAGAGAAGGCCTCCTGCTGGGGATGGATGTACCGGTCATCTGTAGGGATGAAGGGTGATGGTCACAGCTACCCCAAGCTGGGGTCTAAGAAGGGACTGTGGTGTGGGCGTCACTTACCTCTCTCAATGGTCTCAAATTCCTTCTCCTCACCAGTCATGCGTGGGATGCGGGTACACGGTGTGTTGGTGCTGGTGGCAACAGCATATACCTGGGGATTGGAAGGTGTCACACACCAAAGGCTGGGCCCAGAAGGTCCCCCGATGGGGTGGGGATGAGGAGGGAGCAGACCTTGGACTCCACGTGGTAAGCCACATAGTGGGCTGTGCAGCGCAGCGGGATCTTCCTGACGGGCCAGGGGGCATCATAGGACAAGTAGGCAGGCAGGACACTGATCCTCAGCTCACCCTGGGGTGGGGTGGGGGCAGCAGAGTCAGCCAGGCCTGGGGCCAGCCAAGGGCAGGGGCAAGCAGACCCAGGCTGCTGAGGGCTCCCTTGGATGCTGCCCTTAGCTCTGCCAGAGCAGGAGTAGGTTGATATATCCTGACAGTGCCCTGGAAGGGGCCCCAGCTGTGGCAACCAGAGCTTCTGTCACAAGTTTCTATCTACTCTCCCAGGCTCACCCAGGGCCAAAAACACTGGCCAAGGGATGGGAAGCCAGGCTCCGAGGGCACCTTCTGGGGACTGCAGAAATGGGCATAGGGAGCCCTGGGCCACTCTCCTTCTCTGACAGTCCTGAGTCCCGAAAGACCTAAGTTCTCAGTGCAGTCACCATTGTGGCACAGATGAAACAGGTTCAGAATGGATGCGTGCCTCCCAAAAGTCACAGAGCAACTAAGAGGGGGAGGGCTGTGGTTCAAGCCTGCTCAGTGTGGCTCCTGAAGAAGAGCAGAGACTGGGCCATGCAAGGGCTTGCCAGGTGGCCTAGCAGAGCAGCGGTGGGGCACCCTGTCAGCCACACTCCCCATTCCCAAATGTCCCATCCTCCAGACCCTCCCAGTATCAAGCCTAGGTTCCACCTTCTTGGCCTTGGCCCCACCAGCCTCAGGATACTCCTTCTTGGCCCTCTGGGTGGAGTGAAGGCTCCTTCTGTCCCCACCCATCTGTACCCAGCTATTGAGGGGCTCAGTTCTGGGGCCTGGGCAGCATCAGCAAGCAATAGCAGGAAACAGCCTGGGCCACCTTACCTGTCTGTTGAAATACAGGAAGCCACGGGGGCAGTTGACATTGTGGAAGGGAGCAAAAGAGTCAATGGGGCCATCGATGCCCATGGGGTGCAGCCGCAGAGCTCCCCGGCCAGTCACTAGGAGCCAGTGGGGCGAGGGGCCGCAGATGAACACCTGCAGGCAGGCACCATGAGGATGCTGTGGGCAAGGCCACATCTCCCTTCTTCCCCAGGACCTCTGCAAAGCCACCTGCTTACCCCTGAATAACCATAAATGTCCTCAAAGTAGCGGAAACGCGCCACGCGGCCCCGAGCCCCAGGCCCTTCCTCTGTGCTGCCACCTTCAGCTTTCTTCTTGGATGGCTTTGGTTTCTTTTCACGGAAGTTGATGTTATGGGGAACCTGTGAGGGAACAGTGAAGGCCAGCTCCTCCTGATGCTGCTGGCCTGGACTCCAACCTTCCTGCGCCATACCTGCCCCAACCCCAGCAAAGTCCAGCTACTGGCACCTTCTTAAAGCGAACTTTGAGGTTGCCCTGACCAAGCTGAGAGTCGTGGGGGAAGGCCTCGTAGATGAGCAGCTCCTGGTCCACATGCACCTGGAAGGATGGGACAAGGCCACTGAGGAAGACACAGGGCCATCAAAGCTGAAGTGAAGCCAGTGGTGTGGGGGTGTGGACACAGCCACTCACCAGCAAGTAGGGCTTGCTCTGGCGGCTGCCCAGCGCCACCAGCAGCACCTCCTTGACAAGGGGCAGCTCCCCCTGGCGTGTGGCTTCCTCCTTGCGGGCCTCGCCCTGTGTGGTAGGTTGTCCAAAGGAGCTGTCCACCAGAACCCTCTGCCCCACAGGGAAGTTTTTCACCAGGAACACCAGCCGCCAGTCTGGGAGCTGGTAAATCTGTGGGGTGAACAGCAGGAGTGAGCAGCTTCAGCTGGAAAAGGGTATGGTGGGGCCAGCTGTGCCACTGCATGGGTGCCACCCACCTCCATAGTTCCATTCTCCCGCACCAGCAGGCACCAGTGGGTGGGCTCTGCCCGGAAGGGAGCAGGATCCCGGTCAGCAGGGGGCTGGCTGCTCCTCCGAGCCTCCTCCTTGCTGGGGCTAAACAGGGAGCTCGAGTCCCCATATAGCATCTCCTCCTCGTCATCCACAGTGGGGCTGGGGGCCAGCAGAGAGTCACAGGTAGCCTGTGGGCCCCAGGGCCCCAGGCCCCACCTCCACCTCCACCCCAGGCCCCCACACACCTGGTCTCTGAGCCCAGGCCCTCTGCCTCTAAGCCACTGCGGCCCCCCAGTTCATCACGGGCCCCTCCCAGGCGGCTCTCCGTGGTGAACATGCCACTGAGGTCACGGTACAGGCACAGCGTGATCACTTTAGACTGCTGCGGAGAGAGGGGCAGGGCTCAGCAGTGGGTTGGGGGCAGGGAGCCAACAAGTACCAGATATGGGGGGCCTACATGGTGCAGCGGGGGCTTATGCAGCGCCAGACGGTGGTGGCGGCCGCCGTAGGAGTCACTCTTGAGCAGGAACATGGTGACGTGGCCCTCAGCACTCATGATGACCACGTAGGGGTCAGCCACAGCACACTGCACGATGGGGGCACCCAGGTCCACAGGGATGAAGTGCAGCTGATTCACTGTGGGCATAAGGTGGTCAACACGGGGCAGCTGGCATCCTCCTCCCCAGGACTGCTAACCTCTTCCCACCTACCCACCTCCTTCTAGCAGGCGGATGCCCAGTGGTGACACTTGGACAATGTAGCGATTATCCCCGATGTTTCCAGCAAAAACTGTGGGACCCTGCGTGGCAAAGCCACTGGTGTCCAGCTCCATGATCTCTTGCCCTGTCTGCAGGATCTGTGGGTGACAGCAGTGAGGGGGGCCCCTCTCCAGGGGACCTCTGCCCTATGCCCCAGGCCCTGCCCCTCACCATGGTTGAATCTTCCCGGCTCAGAATAAGGAACCCATGTCTGCGTCCATCATCTTCTGCTTCGGGGGTGCTAGACTCCTGCTCTACACCCTCGCCCTTGGGGATCTCCTCCTGTAAGGGGTGAAGGAAAGCAGGCTAAAAGCCACAGTCCAGTGAGGGCAAGCATGGCAGCCCACGGGACAGTAGTGCCAATCCCATCTCAAAGTCTCCCCACCAACCAGGGCACACACCTACCTCCTCTTTACGCACAGGGGAAATGACCGTCCACATGTCGTAGCAGCCAGGAAGTTCAAAGGTTGTAACTACCTGGGGCCGGATACTCTTCTGGAATGGTGATGGGGATGGGGATGTCAGCCCATCTGAGTCCCACTAGGAGGTGCCACCCTCCACCTTCCCTCACACACCTGCAGCACTGATAGGGCCCCATTCTTCCCATAGCCAGAGCAAACCACGATCTCCAGGTCTGGCTCAGGGCTGTTCTGAAACTGTATAAGAACCAAGGGGTGAGGACTGGATCTCTGCCCACCCTCCCCAGCCCCTGCCTCCAGTCCCCTAGGACACCTCTTCAGAGAGGAAGGCAGGCTCGCCCATGGCAGCATTGGCACAGGGTCCGATGTTGAGGATACTGTCACACACCTGCAGGTACAGGGACAGTCAGGGACCAGCCAGGGTGGGAAGCTGGCTTGGATGGGGGGGCCCGCAATCTCACCTCAAAGGAGTAGGTGGCCAGCTGTGTGCCTGACTGGGCTTCACTGCCATACACTTCAATCTCATCTACCTCATCCTGTGGCACCGACTTGCCCCCTGAAGCACACAGAAAGCCTGCCTGAGACTGGCCCTGGGTCACCTGGCCCCCTCAACTGACCAATACTGGCCCAGCCCCTCACCTGACCAGCCCACTGTGCTGTCCACTCGCTTCTTCTTTGAGGGAGGCTCTTCCTGTGAGGCAGGAGGGGTCAGTGAGCAGCTCTCCATGGGTGGCAGTGGCCTGACAGGCCCAGGGCACCCACCTTGTTGACACCCACCTTGTCAGCAGCCTCACGGACGGCACTGGCTGGGGGTTCCTGCAGCTTTTCTGTGTACTTGAGAAGGAGGGAGTTGCCCAGGCGAGAACCCAAGAACAGGTACCCAGGCTCCATGGTAACCATCTAAAGGAGGGCAGGTGGGTGAGAGTGGTGCTGGACCTGGACTTAAGGCCAGCCCCCAAGTCCCAACTCACACTGGTGGTGAGGACGCTGGCAGCTGCCTTGTCAAAGTGGAATGCTCGGACACTGCGCATGCCATCAGTGATGAGGGTCAGCACATAGCTGGGAGGCAAAAGGAAATACTAAGTGGGGCAGGGGATGCTGGGGAACTGGGTGGGGACAGAGCTCATGGTCAGGAGGAAAGGGACTCACATCTCGCCACCCTTGAGGGATATGACCATCTTGTCATAGGAGATGAAGGCAGCCTGTGCACAGTCCAGGGTGATCCGCACACCCTCCTGAGTACCTGTGGGTGGGGAGGCATTCAGGCTGACTGGGCAGTCCAACCCATCCATGACCCCATCCTTGGCCCTATACTCACGTAGGGGGAATGCTGTGGTGCCTGTAGTGAGACTGTTGAGAGCGACACCATATGGGGGAACACTCTGGTTCAGGTACAGCAGCGAGTTGACAGCAAAGATCACCACTCCACCTGGTGGTGGGCAGAGGCTGGTGGGCAGGGCTCAGTCCCATCCCCACCCACACTCCTACTGTCCACCCCCAGAGACCTTACCTATGGGTTTGGGTACCGCCAGAGCCTGGGTACAGTCAAAGGGCAGGCTGGTGAGGGACCAGATGACAGGGTGGACCTTCTGTGTGATGTTCAGCGAGATGGCCACAATGGAGCATGTGTCCTGCCTCACGGCTACCCGCCTGTGATAGCAAGTGGGTCAGCCAGGGGCCCAGCTGCCTCCCTACTGAGACACTGCCGCAGCTCCTCCCTCTGAGCAAGGCCTGCACCCCCACAGGCCTCGGCCCAGGCAGAGGCAGGTCAGGGCCCACAGCACAGGGGGGCCTCCTTGGGGTCTCACCCGGGCCAAGTCTGGTTGGGTTCAAACAGGATGAGTAGAGTGGGCTCATAGTAACCATGCAGGAACTGCAGATCGATGATGTTGAGCAGTTTCTCGTCCAGAGCTCTCACGTCAATAATGTAGCTGGGCAGGAAGCTGGACCTTTGCCTAGGGGGCCAATGGCTTCAGCAGGAGAGGAAGGAGGGGGTGGGGGAAGGGGAGCTCTGGCTCCAATGCCCCTCTGAGAACCGTGAGTCACGCCATCTGACACTCACCCCTCGCCCACGAGCCCCTCATGCTCCTCAGCCAGGCTCTCCCTGCGGAAGGGCAGGACCACCAGTCGTGTGCCGTAAACAAGCATGGCTGCACAGCGCCCATCAGGGTCCACCCGCACTCGTGGCGTATGCACATTCTGCACAAACCCGTCCTGGGAGCAGAAGAGGCATCAGCCAGGTCCAGGGCAGGAGACCCCAAGGGAAGCACACAGGACAATGGGCTGGGGCTGCATGGGAAGGAGAGTCACTGGGCTGGGACCTGGATGAGGGACACAGGTCTGGTCCTACCCGAAGCTCAGGCTCCTCAAAGTAGTGCAGGGACAGGGTCTTCAGGTCGTGGGTGCCCGGGTCATACTCCACCACCGACAGCTGGGAGGTGAGGTCAGAACTGTGGCCTGCCCTTCCACAGCTCTGAGAGCACCACTGGCTCCCACCTGGTACTGCCCCCCACAACCCATGGCTGTGCCCAGGACCTCCCCACCAGGACTACCCCTCCAAGTCCATCATTCACCTTGGCGTCCTTGAAGCTTAGGAGCAGTGCATCCCGCTTTGCACCTGCCAGTTGCACGCTGGCCATGGACATGACGTTGCCAAAGAAGGAGAAGGAGGCCGCCAACTCCAGTTTCTCTCGGTGGGCCTTCCCCTCTGAGGGAGACGCCAACGGGTTCAGGTCTTGGCCATGCACCCCAGTACCCCCACACCCCAGAGCAGGGCCCAGGTTGGCCATACCACACTCACCTGTGCTCCTGTCATTCTTAGTCAGAGCCTGGAAGAGGAAGGAAGTAAGGGCAGTGAGGGGACACACAAGGCCACACACCTGGTAGCCTTGCATCATCCAGGGACACGGGAAAAAACCATCCAGGGCCAGCCCCTGCCACCAGGGAGCCTTGCCCATACCCTCAATGGGGAGAATGCAGACCAGGGGCTCCCGAAGCCGGCTGTGCACATTCCCATCCCACAGGGCCAGCCCACACTCACACCCATGCCCTGACCTTAGCCACAGGACTCCTCCCTAGGAAGCCCCCAATTTCCGCTCCCCAGAAGCCCAGCCCTGTGTGGTAAGACTCAGGGTCAAGAGTATACTCTGTGTAGCCCCAAACCTGCCTGTGTACCCACACAATCATACGTGAGACTTGAGCAGCCTAGTGCTGGCCCCTGGGCCCAGCTCTGTATGCAACATGCTATAAGACAAACTTTCAGCCAGAACCTAGAAATGCCAGTAGTTGCTGATATGTGGGATTATTCGAAAAAAGGAAGCCCTCAGCACTCTGGCATCTAAGAGTTGCTCAACATGGGGCTGCCTTCACTATCCCATGTCCTTTGAGGTGCCCTCCTGCAGTTGATGGTCTCTATACTGCTAGGTAAATGGAGCTGCCATCTCCTGCATCTGGCTATGCACGCGCTTGTTTTTCTTTTACAAAAATGCAGGTTCCAGGCTGGGTGTGGTGGCTCAAGTCTATAATCCCAACACCTTGGGAGGCCAAGACAAGAGGATTGCCTGAGCTCAAGGTTTCAATCAGCCTGGGCAACTTGGTGAGACCTAGTCTATACAATAAATCAAAATATTAGCCAGGCATGGTAACATGCACCTGTAGTTCCAGCTACTTGGAAGGCTGAGGCAGAAGGATCGCCTGAGCCTAGCAGGTGAAGGCTATGGTAGCCATGAACATGCCACCGCACTTCAACCTGGACAAAAGAGTGAGATTCTAACTCAAGAAAAAAAAAAGTAGGTTCCTTCACTTTACCATGATAAGAAGAATTTATTCTTTGTTACTAGGCAGCCATTAAAAAAAAAACTGGCTGAGCATGGTGGCTCAGCCTGTAATCCCAGCACTTTGGGAGGCCAAGGTGAGAGGATTGCCTCAGCCCAGGGGTTCGAGACCAGCCTGGGCAACTTGGTGAGACCTCGTCTCTGCAATAAATCACAATAATTAGTTAGGCATGGTGGCATGCATCTGTAGGCTGAGGCGGTAGGATCGCCTAAGTCCAGCAGGTCGAGGCTACTGCACTCCAGCCTGGGTGACAGTGAGACTCCAACTCAAAATAAATAAAAACATTAAAAAATAGAAAAATAAATTTTAAAAAACTAGCAAACACATTTATATACCATCCCCTTGAGGCAAAGGCAAGGCTTTACCAGTAAGTAAAAAAGGTCATTTTTCACAATACACTTATACTATGGGAAAAGCATCCTATAAAAAAGCTGCTTGAGGCTGGATGTGGTGGCTCATACCTGTAATCCCAACACTCTAGGAGGCCAAAGGGGGAGGGAGGATCACTTGAGGCCAGAGTTTGAGACTAGCCTAGGCAACATAGTGAGGCCCTGTCTCTACAAAAACTTTTTAAAATTAGCCAGGTGTGATGGCACACACTTATAGTTCCAGTTACTCAGGAGGCTGAGGCAGGAGGATCCCTTGAGCCCAGGAATTCAAGGTTGCACAGTGAGCGATGACTGCACCACTGTACTCCAGCCTGGGCTACAGAGTGAGACTCTTACTCTTTAAAAAAAGGGGGGGGCAGGCACAGTGACTCTAGTCTGTAATTCTAGCACTTTGGGAGGCTGAGGCCAGAGGATTGCCTGAGCCCAGGAGTTTGAGACCAGCCTGGGCAACTTGGTGAGACCTTGTTTCTACAATAAATCAATAAATTAGCTGGATGTGGTGGCACACACCTGTAGTTCTAGTTACTTGGAAGGCTGAGGTGGAAGGATTGCCTGAGCCCAGCAGGTCAAGGCTGCAATGGCTGTGAGTGTGCCACTGTACAGCCTGGGTGACAGAGTGAAATTCCAATTCAAAAAAAAGAAACTGCTTGAGAAAAGCCAAACAGTTAACGCAATAGATACAAAAGAAGCATTTACAAATCCAATACCTGTCTCACAACAAAGGGAACTCCAGGGCTTCACCAGCAAATTCTATCAAAGTTTTCAGAAATAATGACAAACTTAAAAAAAAAAAAGACAAAACTAAAACACCTCCTGGTGCTAGGCTGACAGTATCTCAGGAGGATCAGGCAACCGACATTCTAACAGCCCATGGGAAGTGACACTAAACTTCTCAAAATACTTGCAGATGAGACTAGAGACATGTAGAGAGGATACTGTCACACAATCAGGTAGAGTTAGTCCAGAAATGCAATATTAGTTTGCTGTCCATCACTAAATTTACTGTACTATCAAAGTTAAAGAGAAAAACCATTTATTGTTTTAATGGATACAAACAAGATTTGATAAAATCTAGACCTATTCATGATAAAAACTTGGTGGTGGTGTCTCATGCCTATAATCCTAGCACTTTGGGAGGCCAAGGTGAGAGGGTTGCCTGAGCCCATGGGTTCGAGACCTGTCTGGGCAACTTGGCAAGACCTCATCTCTATAATAAATCAAAAAATTAGCCGGGTGTGGTGGTGTGTGCCTGTAGTCCCAGCTATTTGGAAGGCTGAGGTGGAAGGATCGTCTGAGCCCAGCAGATGGAGGCTGCAGTGGCAGTGAGCGAGACACTGCACTCCAGCCTGGGTGACAGTGAGACTCTACTCAATAAAAATATCCTTTGTAAAGGAAGTTGAAATAAAGACATTTTCACACAGACAAAAGCTGAGCAAATTCACTGTCAGTGGACACCTTCTGACTGAAAACCTCAGGTGATTTTTTTTAAAAAAGGATTATAACCTACTAAAGAAAAGGAAGGGCCAACGTGGTGGCTTACACCTGTAATTCCACCATTTTGGGAGGCAGAGGTGAGAAGACTGCCTGAGCCCACGGATTAGAGACCAGCCTGGGCAACATGGCAGAACCTCAACTAAATTTAAAAAATTAGCTGAGCGTGGTGGTACACGTCTGTAGTTCCAGCTACTTGGAAGGCTGAGGTGGAAGGATGGCCTGAGCCTAGCAGGTCGAGGCTGTAGTTGCTATGAGCATGCCACTGCACTCCATCCTGGGTGACAGAGTGAGACTCCAACACACACAAATGTTAATTAATTGGCAAAGTAATTAACAAATTAATAAATAAATGTAAGAATCCATGATTCTATGATGACACAAATAAAATAATAAATGAGGAAAGGGAAAGTTCTTCCTTGCAGAAAGCTGACTACTAAATGTAGAAGAATTCGTGGTATTAAGAAAAGCAACAGTAGCCCCATCCTAATAATTGATTCTGACAAAAACAATGTACATATACACAATGGAGTATTATACAGCCAATAAAGAAGAAAAAAATCATGGATTTTGCAGCAAACTGGATGGAGCTAGAAAGCATCATACTCAGTGATCTATCACAGAAACAAAGAAGTGAATATCAAATGTTCTCATGTTCTCACTCATAAGTGAGACCTGAACATCAATTACATTAGCACAAGGGAGGGATCGGCTGTTGCCGGACACTGCTGGGAGGTGGGGAGGTGGAGGGGGAACAGGACACATAACAACACAAAGGGTACTTGGTCCTAAACCAGGAGATGTGAGGACAAGTTGGAGGCCCAAACTTCACCTGTACCTAGCCTATTTGTGTAGCTAATCCTGATTTATACACCCCATATCTCTATAAATAAAAAAACAAAAAACAATTAATAGATGCCAAAAGTAGCAAATGAAAGTTTGAGGAGAAAGAAGATATTTACATAGTTTCAAAATAGTTTCCTACAAGATACTTTTTAGTTATAAAAGGAAACATAGTAACCTTATGAGGAAGGAAACCAGGCAATACCATCTACATCAAGTATCCAAACATCAGCACCCAAGTGATGGGACAAAAGGCCTCAAGCATCAAGCATCCTTCTGATACAATGTGCTGATGAGGACACTGCACCTCCTCTGTGGTGTTCCTGACAAAAATGCAAACCCCTCATCTAAACACCAGGGAATATATGACAAACTAACACCCTACCAAATAACTGCTCTGTATCCATCAAATATATATTATTAAGACAAAAACTGTTAAAAGAGGCTAAAGATTCATGACAACTGAACTAGACTGGTGATCTGAGATTTTCTTTTTTCTCTCTCTTTTTTTCCGAGTTGGAGTCTCACTCAGTCACCCAGACTCCCGGCCACTTCAGCCTCGACCCGCTGGGCTCTGGCAATCCTTCCGCCTCAGCCTTCCAAGCAGCTGGAACTACAGGCGCGTGCTACCACACCCGGCTAATTTTTTGATTTATTATAGAGATGAGGTCTCACCAAGTTGCCCAAGCAGGTCTCAAACCTGCGGGCTCAGGCAATCCACTCGCCTCAGCCTCCCAACGCACGGAATTAAAGATTTTCTTTTGCTACGAAGTATGCCATTAGAATAACTTACCAGCTCTCACTAAAGCCTAAAGTCCATTCAGTGTCGACATTCTGATTTAGAACACTGCTCTGTGGTTCTGGAAGACAATGTCTCTGTCAGAACACACATGAACCATCTATGCCCTGGAGAGTAGATTGCACCCTATCTGCAATCTACCCTCCAGTTGCAGTAAAGAAAGACAGAAAAGAAGTAGGTATGGCAAAATACCCACATCTGAGACTCTGGGTGAAGTATACAGGAAATCTTTGCACTCTTCTTGCAACTTTTCTAATAGAGCAGCTTTAAAACACATATGCACACATTTACATATAAAAAGTCCTGATAATTTTGTAGGGCAAACCCCCACCCACCTGGTTCATCTTCAAAATTGTCTTAGATATTCTTGATTCTTGGCTTTTCCATGTAAATTAGAGTTCTTTCTTTCCTTCCTTCCCTCCTCTCTCTCTCTTTTGGTAGAGACAATGTCTCGCTATGTTGCCAATGCTGGTCTTGAATTCCTGGCCTCAAGTGATCCTCCCATTTCAGCCTCCCAAAATTCTAGGGTTTCAGGATAAGTCACCAGGTCCAGCTAGATTTCTAAATCTGATGAGAAACCCTACTGCAACTTTGGTTGGAAGGACATTGAATTTATGGACTAATTTAGAAGTTGAATCTTTACAAGTCACCCCAGTAGAGGCCCAGTCCTGGTGGAGCTGAGCCAAGGTGTCCTCAAGCCCTGAGCTGTGTCCTCCAAACCTAATCCCCAGGTGTGTGTGATTATGATGACAGATGATGGCTGTATCTTCCAGGGTAGTTTAATCAGCAGTGACTAGACCGATTCTGTCACCCACATGAGCACCTGAGGTCCTGTCCATCTGTCCCTCTATCAACTCCATCTCCCCTGCATCACATTTTACACTCTGGTACAAAAGTAGAAAGGCCAGGGAGCAAATATCTGTGGTTCTGCAGCCACATCTGGTCTCTTAAAGATCTTTCTAGGGAATTTTTCCAAGTCTTTAAAAATGTAGGCTGGGGCTGGGCATGGTGGCTCAAGCCTGTCATCCCAGTACTTTGGGAGGCCGAGGTGAGAGAATTGCCTGAGCCCAGGGGGTCGAGACCAGCCTGGGTACCTTGGTGAGACCTCGTCCCTACAAAACATTAAAAAATTAGCCGGGTATGGTAGTGCACGCCTGTAGTTCTGGCTATTTGGGAGGCTGAGGTAGAAGGATCACCCGAGCTCAGCAGGTTGACGCTGGGGTAGCCGTGAGTGTGCCACTGCACTCTAGCCTGGGTGACAGAGTGAGACTGACTCAAAAAAAAAAAGTAGGCTGGGCACAGTGGCTCATGCTTGTAATCCCAGCATTTTGGGAAGCCAAGGTAAGAGGATTGCTTGAGCCCAGGAGTTCAAGACTAGCCTGGGCAACACAGTGAGACCTTGTCTCTACAAAAAAATCAGAAAATTAGCTGGGAGTCGTAGCATGCACTTGTAGTCCTAGCTACCCAGAAAACTGAGGCGAAAGGATCACTTAAGCCCAGGAGGTTGAGGCTGTGATGATCATGCCACTGCACTCCAGCCTGGGCAAAAGAGTGAGATCTCAGGCCGGGCGTGGTGGCTCACACCTATAATCCCAGCACTTTGGGAGGCCAAGGTGAGAGGATTGCCTGAGTCCACAGGTTCGAGACCAGCCTGGCCAACTTGGCAAGACCTCATCTCTACAATAAATCAAAAATTTATCTGGTAGCGTGTGCCTATAGTTCCAGCTACTTGGAAGGCTGAGGCAGAAGGATCACCTGAGCCCAGCGGGTTGAGGCTGCGGTGGCCGTGAGCATGCCACTGCACTGCAACCTAGGTGACAGAGAGAGACTCCAACTCAAAAAAAAAAAAAAATAGTGAGACCTCAACTCAGGAAAAAAAGTAAATTTCTTAACTCTCAGGGGGCCGACATAGTGGACTGTGGCTGGCAAGCCCTGCTCCAGTGACTCATTCCCTTCAGTGCACAAATGTGCTGCTGTTTCTCTCATCTTAAAAAAAGAAAAACAGGCCAGGCACAGTGGTTCATGCCTGTAATCCCAGCACTTTGGGAGGAGGAGACAAGAGGACTGCCTGGGCTCTTAGTTGGAGATCAGCCTGAGCAACATGGTGAGAACTTGTCTCTACAATACATAAAAAAAATTAGCCAGGCGTGGTGGTGCATGCCTGTGGTTCCAGTTACTTGGAAAGCTGAGGCGAAGGATCGCATGAACCCAGCAGCTCAAGGCTGCGGTGGCCACGAGTGTGCCACTGCACTCCAACAACAAACAAAACAAAACAAAACAAAAAAACCCTGGCCTTGTGTGATGGCATGCACCTGTAGCCCTAGCTGCTTGAAAAGCCGAGGTGGGAGAATCACTTAAACACAGGAATTCATGATTACACAGTGAGCTATGATCATCCCACTGCACTCCAGCCTGGGGGACAGAGCGAGATCTCATCTCTTAAAAAAAGAAAAATAAGCCAGGCTCGGTGGCTCAGCCTGTAATCCCGCGCCTTTGAGAGGCTGAGGTGAGTGGATTGCCTGAGCCCGCGGGTTCGAGACCCGCCTGGGCAACTTGGTGAGACCTTATCTCTACAATAAATAAAAAATCAGCTAGGCATGGTAGCGCGCACCTGTAGTTCCAGCTACCTGGAAGGCTAGGCAGAAGGATTGCTGGAGCCCAGCAGGTCAAGGCTGTGGTGGCCGGGAGCGGCCACTGCACTCCAGTCTGGGTGACAGAGTGAGACTCCAACTCAAAAAAAAAAAAAGAAAAAGAAAAATAAGACGGGCTCGGTGTCTCAGCCTATAATCCCGCGCCTTTGGGAGGCTGAGGTGAGTGGATTGCCTGAGCCCGTGGGTTCGAGACCCGCCTGGGCAACTTGGCAAGACCTCATCTCTACAATCAATCAAAAATTAGCTGGGCGTGGTAGCGCACACCTGTAGTTCCAGCTACTTGTAAGGCTGAGACGGAAGGATCGCCAGAGTCCAGCAGGTCGAGGCTGTGGTGGCCGGGAGCGGCCACTGCACTCCAGTCTGGGTGACAGAGTGAGAATCCAACTCCAAAAAAGAAAAATATAATTATTTTCCTGCCGGATACTATTCTACTTTGCTTCCTTCTGTACACATCTCCTCGTTAGAGTTGTCTATGTTCACTGTTACCAATTCTCCTCTTCCACAGGGCTCTTATCCCTACTCTGGTCAGGTCTACTCCCACCTGCCACCAGACTGCCTTATTAGAGTCACCAGGGACCTCCGAGCCTTAGGCCTCACCTAAGGCTCAGCAGCATGAGACCCAGCATTGAGTCCCTTCTCCAATATGCTGCCTTCCCTGGGCCCTCATGGGCTTTATTCCTACCTCCATGGCCATGCTTCTTTAAACCCTTCCGTGGCCTTTCCTCATCTCCCCAATCTCTCAATGCTGGGGCGGTCTAGGACCCTGTCCTTGGCTATATTTTGGGCAATCTCAACCAGTTTCAGAGAGCAGACACTATCCACAGGCTGAAGATTTCAACTCTTTCTCCAGACCAGACTCACTTCTCAACTACAGACTCCTGCCCTCATCTCCTGCTCCAAACGCTGTCTGATATGGAATGCATACCTCAGAAGATCTACAGTGGCCAGTGCCCAAGACAGCCCCAACAACCCCTGTCTCTCAGCATTCACACCCTCTGTAGCCCACTCCCATGGCATACCAGGGTTGGCCAACAAGTAGAATATGGCAAAAGTAACAGTGTGTCACTTCTGAGCTTAGTTTATAAAAGATACTTCAGCTTCAGTCTTGGTGGGACTTTCTCATTCTGGGAAGCCCTCATTCAGATGGAGGCTACCATGTTGTGAGCAGTCCCACATGGTAAGGAACTGTTGCCGCCTACCAGCAGTGAGCAAGCTGGAAACAAAACTCCAGTCCCAATCAAGTCTTTAGAGGACAGCAGCACTGACCAGCAGGAACACATGTGTGTGCTAAGGTAGGTGGCCAGGCAGATTGCCTTAATTTGGTCTGCCCCTCTGACCTGTTTGTGTGCTGCATCAGCCCCTACTTACCACCCTCCTGTAGTTCCTCCCTCCTTTGTAGAGTACAGTCCTGACCATGGTCTAGCGTCTAACCCCGCCACCACTTCTACTCTACATCATGGCCACACCCTCAACTGCTTGTGTATGTCCTCTCCATACTTAACTGCTTCTGGTCTGAGCATAGGCTGTTTCTTCTACCTAGAACATCCTCCCCTCTCCATCCTTGGGCCTGGCTAAGATGTTACTCCTCCTTCAAGAACAGCTAAGAAGCTGCCTCTTGCAAGAAGCATTCCTAGACCAACTCTCACTCCTCTGGTAACCAGTGTCCCTGTATTTCTTCTGTTGATGGACTCCTCCAACTTTACTAAGATTCCTGTCAACAATCTGTCCTGATGCTAGACCCAGCCTTGTTCCTTTTGCTAGAATGTTCTTCCCCTGACAAACTCCCGTTCTGCCTCAGATAGGCTCTCCTGATCATCCAAGTGGAAATACACTGCCCCCTTGTTCCCTCCTTTATGCCTTCAACAGCTCCTATTGCAGTCTGCAAGAGAGTTTAAGCATGTGTGTTTATTTAGTAGATGTTCCCCTTCACTTAGTATTTGCAGGTTTGGTTCACCATTATATACCTACTACCGAGCACACAGTAAGCGTTCATTCATAACAATTTACAAAACAACAACAACAACAACAACAAAAAACACGCTAGGGCAGAGCTCCATTCCCACAGGGGTAAGAAAAGAGACAGAATAATGTAGCATTTAAGAGACAGGCTCTGAAGACAACAGACTCAGAATCAAATTCTGGCTCGTCCGGTCAGGGAACCCTAAGTCAATCAATGAACTTCTCTGGGCCTTGGCTTCCCCATCTGCAACCCGGGATAATAAGAGCACACGCCTCACGGAGAGGTGGGGAGGGTTCAAACGGCCTGGGCCTACCTCGGCATCGCGGTTGAGGCGATACACGTAGAGCTGCGAGGTCCCAGCCACCACAAGGTTGCGCTCGCTGTTGTTGAAGAAGTTGCAGTACATGGAGAACTCGAGGCCAGTGGGCGGGTGCGCCTGTTTGTACACCGCGTACATGGCGGCCTGCGCGGGACCGGAAAAGGAAGGATGAATGGGTCCGCCAGCGCAGGACCCCTGGCCTGGCCTGGCCCGGCACCCCTCCCCGGCCTCGACCCGTCGCCCAGCTCACTGCCACCCACCCACCTGGCAGTTGGAGCCGACTCGAGGGGGACCGGGACCTCAGCGAACTCGGCCCGGCCGGGTCCGGAAACTGAGAGCTAAGGTTCCCGACTCTTCCGGAGCGGCTGCAGGAGCGACAGCAGCCCCTGGTGGCCGGGGGTGGCGAGGCGGCCTCGCGGCTCCGCTCCTGGTTCGACGTCCCCAAATCCGACTCACTGAAATCCGAGGTCCCTGCTGCAGGCGGAGCATCGGGAGATTGGAAGCGGGGTGTGAGACGCAGCGGCTCAGGGCGGGCTGGGCCAGGGGCTCACCCTCCCCCAAGGACACAAGGAATGAGTTCCCCGCCTGACCCAGGCTGATCGCACGGAGAGGCGATTCTTTGCTTCTCCAAGCTGCCGTGTGCGAGGTGCAGCGCCAGGACAGGTTTTGGGGAGCCGGGAAGATTCGTCGTGTGGGAGTGGGAACAGATGCAAGCAAGGTGCGCTCAGTCACACGAGGACCAGCGCCGGAAAGAGGGAACGCAGCGCCCCGCGAGCGCCTGGGGTACGGAGACGCTTACTAGAAAGACGACACGTCCGGTCTCTGCACCGTGTTACCGCGCAGAGGTACCCGCACCCAACAATGGTACGGAGGACGCACCACCTCGACGCTGCCTCCTAATCTTTCCTGGCACCCACGTGTCTCGCAAGGGCAACAATGACCGCCTTCTTGCTCACCACTCCCTCTTCAGGGCGAGGCCGCTGCTGGCTTCGAGGACGTTGGAGCCCAGACTAGGCGCAGGCCTGGGACTTAGAAACAGAATCAGAAATAAAACAAGAAGCTGGGCTCGATGGCTCAGCCTGTAATCCCAGCACTTTGGGAGGCTGAGGTGAGTGGATTGCATGAGCCCGCGGGTTCGGAGACCCGCCTGGGCTGCGAGACCTCATCTCTACAATAAATCAAAAAATCAGCCGGGCATGGTAGCGCATGCCTGTAATTCCGGCTACTCAGAAGGCTGAGGTGGAAGGATCGCCGGAGCCCAGCGGGTCGAGGCTGCGGTGGCCGGGAGCGGCCACTGCACTCCAGTCTGGGCGACAGAGTGAGACTCCAACCCCCCCCCCCAAAAAAAAGAAAAGAAATAAAACAAGAAAATCTAGAAGTATAGTGATACCCAAGACAACGGCATAGAAATATGTGTTTGCATCACATCCGAATCTGTTACTCATCGAACAGTGATGAAGGGCCACTTGGATACCCAGGCAGGTGTGTGACCTTTGAGTCACACCCAATCTCTTTTTATTTTATTGATGTTATTTTTGAGACAGGGCCTTGCTTTGCCACCCAGACTAGAGTGCACTAGTGCAATCATGACTTGCTGCAGCCTCATCCATCTGTGCTCAAGCAATCTTCCTGCCTCAGCCTCTGAAGTGGCTAGGACTACAGGCATGAACCACCACCCGGCTAACTTTTTTTTTTGTATTGATAGGGTCTCACTATTTTGCCCAGGCTACCAACCTTTTTAAAAGGCCAGGCATGGTGGCTCAGACCTGTAATCCCAACACTTTGGGAAACAGAGGCAAGAGGATTACCTGAGCCCAGGGGTTCGTGACCAGCCTGGGCAACTTGGCAAGACCTTGCCTCTATAATGAATCAAAAAATTAACCAGGTGTGGTGGCATGCACCCGTAGTTCCTGCCACTTGGAAGGCTGAGGTGGAAGAATCGCCTGAGCCAAGCAGGTTGAGGTTGTCATGGCAGTGATCATGCCACTGCACTCCAGCCTGGGTGACAGAGTGAGACTGCGACTTGGAAAAAAAAGTCAGAAGAAAAACTGTCACCTAGGACACATGAGTAAAGCCCTGGTTCCTACATCACAGGGCCTCTTGTTCTGATTAAACAAGGCAGTGCCCACAGAACTCTCAGAGGGACCTGCCACACAGCAACGTCCTTACAAATGAAAAAGAGCTCATCTGTGGGAGAGGGGTGGTTAGTGTGGAAAGAGCCAGGGATACTGGAGGAGCAGTCTTAGGGAGGGTGGCAGCAGGTAGGATGAGCCTAAGATCCTGCCCTATTTGTCAGAGGAGAAAAAGAGGGTGACAGAGGGGCTGGGGCTGCAGGGCTGGAGTGGGAAGACAGAGGTAGGCCTGCCTGGTGACCTTCTTCAATAAGAGGTGAAATAGTCAGACATGGTGACTCACGCCTGTAATCCTAGCAGTCTGGGAGGTGGAGGCAAGAGGTTTGCCTGAGCCCAGGCATTCCAGACCAGCCTGGGAAACTTGGTGAGACTTTGTCTCTAAAAAAAAAAAAAAAAATTAGCCAGGCATTGTGGCACATGCCTGTGGTTCCAACTACTTGGAAGGCTGAGGCTGAAGGATCATCTGAGCCCAGCAGGTTGAGGCTGCGGTGGCTGTGAGCATGCCACTGCACTCCAGACTGGGCAACAAGTGAGACTTCGACTCTAATAATAATGAGAGAGAGAGAGATGAAATAAGCCTGTCAGTAGAGGTGGAGTTTGGAAGCACTGGAGAGGGGATCAGAGAGGGACTGTAATGGACAAGATAGTGATCCAGGGCATGTAGAAAGGGGCATCTGAACCAGCATAGGCTGGGGAGAGAGTGATGGTTTGGAGCTCTCAGCTTCACTGCTCAAAGATCCTTGCTCTCCAAAAGCTAGCTGAGTCCTCCCTCAGCCCTGCAGCACAGGACTAGTGGATGCTGCTTTCCAGGACATATTCAAGGTTCCCCTGGGGCAGGCACTATGCTGGGAGCTGGTGGTTTTCTGCACTTCCCCTACCCCCCACAGTATTGTGGGATGGGTTAAGGAGGGAGGTGGTAAATGCTAAACATCTCTTGTGGGATTGGTGAGGGTTCTTGAAGAGTCAGTCTCTTGGAGTCGGCTGGGGCATATGGTTTTCCCATGCTCCCCCCATCTCCTAGTCCTGGGGACAAGTGTCAGGTCAAGGAGCTCTAAGACATGGCCTTTCCTGCCCAATTTGCCTCAGATCCCTGAATGTGGTTCCTTCCTCTCTCCAGCACAAGTAGGCCTGGGGAGCATGAGATGGTCCTCTGGTTGTCTGTTCATGTACCTGTGATACTGAGTGAATGGCAAGCTGGCTGTGATGCTTCCTGGGTTCCTTACCTCTTTTGCTCTTTCCTCCTGCCTCCTTTCTACTACCTATAGAGTGCATGTGATGACTAGAGCTCTTGCAGCCATTTTGAACCCTAGAATGTTATGATTTGAATTGTGTCCACACAGTTGTTGAAGATATGTTGAAGACCTAACCCCCTGCACTTCAGAATGTGACTTAGAAATAGGATCATTACAGACAGAATTAGTTAAGATGAGGTCATACTGGTGGGCTGGTAATACAATGTAATTGGTGTCCTTATGAGAAGAGACAGACACACAAGAAAAAAGGTCATGTAAAGACAAAGGCAGAGATCAGAGTTATGCTGCCACAAGCCAAGAAACAGCCTCTTTCCCTGGAGACTTCAGAAGGGGCATGGCTCTGCTGACACCTTGATTTTGAACTTCTAGCCTCCAGAACTATGAGAATAAATTTCTGGTTTTAAGGCACCCAGCTTGTGGTAGGCTGTATTATGCCAGCCCGAGGAGAACTCTGAGGATGGACACCTCTGTTGAGGACAATGGAAAAGACCTAGGCCCCGGGGACCAGGGGCTGCCACACACTGTAGTCTGATCTTCAAGTTTGTTTTCCATGAGAGAGAGAAATAAGCCCCCATCTGTGTAAGCACTGTTAGTTATTTTGGCTTTTCTGCTATGAGTAAACAAGTTTGCTTACTGATTGGTTCCATTTACTGCCCATGCACACTGGAGAATTCCTCTGACCCCATTCCTCAGGCAGGGTCTCCACATCACAGAGGAGGGGCCCGGGGCTGGCTGCCTGGAGGGCCCAGAATGCAGCTATCTGAGCTTCTTCTTGGGGCCAGGCACTCTTGTGGGGAAGGAGGTAGTGCCCTACTCCTTGGCCTTTCTCAGCTGAAGGTCTTTACCTCCCAGCAAGGAAAACACAGCTGGGCTCCAAGGACAAGAGTGTGTTTATTGGAGTTGGGGCTGGGGATTCTTAAAGGCCTCCTAGTTTCTGGGCTATAGGCTTAGGGGTGCCTGGTAGGTCCAAGGGGCTAAGATAACGTAGGGGTGGGAGTCAGAGTCAAAGGTCCAAGACTGGGGCAGGGATATCAGAGGGTGATGTTGTCCTCGTACAGTGATAGTAGCAGCAGAACGGTCCAGCCGCCCAGCAGGCCCACGTTGTGCAATAGGAAGAGCAGCCAGGGCCGCTGGTCCCTCACGTTCAGCATGGCCGGAAGCTGAGGAGCAGGTGGGCACCGGGTCAGCAACCAGCTTAGCTCCCCTGGTCAGTTCCCATCCCTGGAGCAGCCCCCTCCCCACACCATCCTGACCATGTCGCAGAGCGCCACGTAGAGGAACAGGCCGGTAGCAACAGCCAGGATCCAGGCCTCGCTCTCCTCACCGACTCCGACTGCAAGCGCCACGTAGAGGCCAGCAAAGGCTGTGAGCGCTGAGGCCAGGTTCAGCAGCAGCGCTCGGCGCACTGACAATCCAGCGTGCAGCAAAGCCGCGAAGTCCCCTGAGGGCAGGATCACGTCAATAGCCCCGCCTACTGACGCACCCGCCACGGCAGGCCCCGCCCCAGCGCTCACCCAGCTCGTGCGGCACCTCGTGGCAGAACACAGCCAGCGAGGTGGCCAGCCCGGTCTTCCAGGAGGACGTAAAGGCGGCGCCCACGGCCAGTCCGTCTGCGAAGTTGTGGACGGCGTCGCCCAGTGTGATCACATAGGGTAGCAGCCTCAGTTCTGCGGGCATGGTGGCCGTGAGTCTGGCCTGTCCCCACACTACTGCGCCCCCAGGACTCACCCACTCCTTGCACAAACCACAGGTCCCCCAGCCCCGGTCTCCCTTAAGGCCTACCTGGGCTCAGTCTCCGGGGCTCCAGGCTCAGCAGCTCTGGGTTCTCCTCCGCCACCTGGGAGGAGTGTGGGTGAGCCTCTGACAGGGTGGTGGAGGAGGGGTGCAGTGGCGAATCCCAAGATCAGTGCTGGAGGCAGGGGCACAGGGCTTTGGGTGGGGCTTCGAGTGTGAGAGTGGGAAGGGTCCGTGGAGGGGGCTCCACATGGGGTGGGGAATCTGGCACCTACTCACCAGGTCTGCGTGGGAGCTTTGGTGGGGTGACTTAGGCTGCCTGAGGTCACTGGGTGCCAGCTGCAGGGACACACCGTGGCTGTGGCCCCCATGGCTGTGGCTCCCGTGGCTGCAGGGACCGTCCTTTTCTGAGTCCTGTGGGAGTAGCTGTTCAGGGCCCACCAAGCCCCCAGTCCACCCAACCACCCAGTCCAGTATCAAGGAGCCTGACCTCTGGGTCTCTGGGCAGTAGAAGGTTGAAGAGGTTCTCAAACAGGAAGAAGGTGTAGAGCCCAGCCAGCATGGCCAGGAGGTGCCAGGTAGGTTGTGGGCTTAGGCCCTCATCACTGTGCATGTGCAGCCCCAGCACCTGGTGAGCAGGGAGTACTGAGCTAGAGGCCCCAGATCCCCCTCACCCCCAGACAAGGGGCGATAGGTTGGGGATGGGGGGAATATGGCCTGGGAGATCCATCAGGAAGGGAGGGTCCTGGCAGGGAAGGGCAGACCTTGGGTGTCAGGTGCAGGAGGGCGTCGCCTGTGAGTGCACCAACCGCCAGGCCCAGAAAGGTCTGTGTGACGTAGTGGGTGATTCCATTGCAGCCAGTGCACGTCAGCAGCAGAAGGCCAAAAATCGCGGAGAGGCAGATGAGCAGTGTGGCCAGGGAGCCATATAAATACTCTGGTGGGGGGCAGATTGAGGCCTCCATGAGAGCCTCCTTCCTTGCCTCTGCTCTCCAGTCCCTGATTAGGGGGGCACCCTAGGGCTTACCAGGGCTGCAGGTGGTCAGAGTGGGCCAGGTTCTGCTCATGCTGACCCTCCTGCCTCAAAGCCCCACTCCCCTCCAAGCCCCCCACGTTTTCCTGCATCAACTCTATCTTCAGCCCCTGCCCAGTTTTCTCTACACTGCCTATCCTCAGTGGCCATTCCCTCCTCCCTGCAAGACCCCCACCTTTGCACTGCCAGCACACCTCGGGGCAAGTGGGCACTCACTCTCTGCCTGGCTGAGCTGGTCCTGGATTGGGAGGCTGGGCTGAAGGCTGCAGGCCCCACTCAGCTGCTGCTGGAGCAGGGCAGGGCTGAGTTGAGCCCAGGCCTCAGGGGTCACTCCAGACTGCTCCGACAGCCCATACACAGCCATTACATCCCTGGCACTCAGGCATACCTGGGGAGTGGTAGAACAGGGTCAGGGGCCTGAGCAGGCCTGAGGGGCCCCATCTTACCCCAGGACCCTAACCCATAGGCTACTTACCATGTCCCACACACTGGAGCTGTTGTTTGAGGTGGCAAAGGGCACAGGGTCCTGATGGTTGGCCTCCCTGTGATGACTGTGGTCACTGTGGTCACTATGGACCTCTCTGCCCACCCCTAGGCGCTGCATCAAAGCCGACAGCTCTGGTAGGGAAAACAGTCAGTGCACCAAGTCTGTGTGGGCTCCAGCTCTGACCCCCAGGGACATGGAAGCTGGGGGTTTGGGTACTCCCTCCCCCCTCCATTGTGCCTAGCCCAGGCCTCACCAGCCAGTGTGATATTGACAGCCTCACCGCTGTGCTGCCGGAACACAAAGTCCACAAAGTACTGAGGGCTCGGCAAGGCACGGAAGCAGGACCCACTCACAATATGATCCAGCAAGGCAGCCAGGACTGCGCCAGGGCTGCCTGGAGCCCCGGCCCCCTCTGCTTCTTCCAGCAATTGAGGAATGTCTACGCAAGTCTGGGGGATGAGATGGCCGTGACTTACTAGCCTTCATCTTTGCCATTGACCCCCCAGAGATATTTCCCACTGACTCCCAGGATCTGCTCCACCAACCTCCTCGAAGCACTTGCAGATTCAGCACCGCCTCTTTCTCACTTAAGACTTGGGCTTGGCCTCAGCCGGCTCCCACCCTGCCCTCTGGGTTTTTCCCTGGGGCTCCAGAGCCTTCTTGGCCTCCAATCTCTGGTGAAGGACCCTCCTGGGGCTCCTGTAGTCCCCAACTGTATCCCTTTATGAATCCCTAGCCCACTCCAGCCTCCTGAGTGTATCCCCATATGCCCCCAGGTGCCCTGAAACATTTGCAGAAGAATGTTCCACCCATGCAGCCAGGCCCAGCTCCCTAAGTAGCTCCACTCCGCTGGTCCTGGGACCTCCCTTACCCTCAGCCCTAGCCAACCTGCCTGGGCCCTCACCTCCTCCTCAGTGGTCTGTTTCACAGCTTGTGTCTGGATACTCTGCAGCAGCCGGCTCAGGCCTGGGATGAGGGCCTTAGGGCCCTCAAGCAGGGCCAGGAGATGGTCTGCATGAGAGGCCCAGTGGCCAGCCCGAACATCTTCGCACGTGCCCTCAGGATTGCTGAGGTAGAGGGTGGCAGCGGCGCTAAGATGGGCAATGTACCTGGACTCCAGGACTGGTCCCGGCAGATGCCCTGGCTCTTTAGGCATGCCCAGGCCCAGGGCATCCTCTACAGACAGGCACTGTGGGCAGAAACAGGTAGGCTGGGGCCAGGCTGGGTCCACCAGGAAGGGACATGCAGCCTCGGGCCAAGAAAGCCTGTATGCCAGGAGCTGCCACTTCCCTGAGAGGGCCCCTCTCTGCTCTCCTTTACATTCAGCACCCCTCCACCATCCTCTCTCTCACACCTCTCTCTCACACAAGGCCCTGGTTCTGCTTGCCTCAGTGACATGAGTGCACACAGTGGGGTCCCTAGCAGGGGTCCCCAGCCCCAGGTGTTCTTTTCCTGGAGCCACTACCAATTTGATGGCCTGGGGGACAGCAAGGAGAGGTGAGGTGGGGGCTCTGGGGAGAAATGAAGCTGTGCGTCCCTGGAGAGAGCAGGCCTGTGTGAGCCACTGAGCGGAGGGGGATGGGCTCAGGCCTACAGGCAGGTCCAGGGTGCCCAGGTGCTCAGCCACAAGCCTTGGCCCGCCTACTGGAGTTTGCCCAGGGCCCTTTGCAGCTGGCCGGCAGGGTGGAGCGGGCAGGAAGGGGCTGGGGCTGGGGGACCCGTCGGGTGGGGCTGTTACCTTTCCACACGGCCCTTCGGTGCACTGCACACGGGCCGCCAGCGTATTTAACAGGCCGCCCAGTGCCTCTTGGTCCAGAGAGCCCTGGCCGGAGGTAAGCAGGCTCAGTAGATTGGCGGGTGGGGTTCCTGTCGCTGTTGCTGTCGCTGCTGCTGTCACCATCAGCATGGCCAGCAGCAGTCCAGGCTTAAGCCCGGCCAGGACCACCATAGTCAGCTCCAGCTTGCTGGCGTTGCTGTGGGGAGGCCGAGTGAGTCTGGGCTGGCTAAGGGCTGCTCAGGTTGCCTGGGGCCAGACTGGGGCTGGGCTGACCTGCCCGGCCCCAACACGAGGACCTCTCCCAGGTATTTCCTGCAGGGCTCTGTGATTGGCTGCTGGAGGTTCCTGGGTTAACCATTCCAGCGGCAGATCCTACCCCACAGCCTGGGCCCCAGCTCATGGGGGGGCAAGCACTGGGCCTCTTCCTCTGTGTGGGGGTCTGGGCATCCATCTGCTCCCCTGCCTACCACCTTCCCAGAGTGGTGGACCAGGGCCACCTCCTTTGGCCCCCTAGGGCCAGGGCATCCACTTCTGTGACCCTTTCTCTGAGGGCTGTCCCTAAGTTGGGAGACCTGGGACAAAGGTGCTTGGACCCTACACAATCACACCTGAGTCCCCCAGGCCCACACCTCTGCCCTTTCCAGCTGCTCCCAGTGTGGTTAGCCTAGACAACCTCCAGAGCCTTTGCTGCCCCAGCTGGGGATGGGGACACAGGACCTTCTTACTAGGTCCTGGGCTGGGATCTCTGGTGGGTACTGCAGTAGGCTGGAGTCTAAGGGAACCAAAAGAGTGCCTGCTGAGTCATGCTCCCCTCCTCAGGGGCCCCTGGAGAGAATCCCCAGGAAATGTCCAAAGCTCCAACACAAACAGGAAGGGAGCCTAAAGTTGGGACTTCGGCCTTGGCTGCCACCTGGCAGGGGTTCTCGGGGTCAGGAAGAGGTTGGGGCAGTATCCCAATCTCTAGGCCTCGTGAAGGTGGGGGGAGGATAGGGCTTTCAGCTCCGCCTGTCCCTGCTGGCTCCCTCTCTGGCCTTTGAACCTGAGGCCTTATCTCTACCTGGGTGGCAGTCTGGGGGAAGGAGCAGAACTCAGGGAGCTGACACCCTCCAGATCTCAGGGCAGCTGTGCCTTCTGCAGGAACAATGTGGATACCCCCTCCCACCAGGTTCAGCCAACCCTACCCTGAGTCCTGTGAGTGTGGTTGGAATGGGGAGCTGGGAACCTGAGGCCAAGGACTCTGTCCCCACTGTCCTGCCATGTGCAGGGAGAGGAAGGGCAGGACAAGCCCACAGTGTTCTGGGGTCAGAGTGCTTCTCCCACAGATCTCACACATAATGATGCATGTTATTCAGTGCAAGTTAGACATAGATAAGTTTTTGTTTTTGTTTTTGAATTGCCCAGGCATGGTGGCTTACACCTATAATCCCAGCACTTTGGAAGGTCAAGGCAGGAGGACTACTTGAAGTGAGGAATTCAATACCAGTCTGGGCAACATAGTGAGACCTTGTCTCTACCAAAAAAATAAATAAAACAAAATAAGGTAAGTGTTCAGGCTTTTTGTGTGTGGGGGGGGTCAGGGGCTCACTCTGTTGCCCAGGCTGGAGTACAGTCCACACTCATGGCTACTGCAGCCTCAGCCTACTGGACTCAGGCCATCCTTCTGCATCAGCCTTCCAAGTAGCTGGAACTACAGGCATGAGCCACCACACCTGGTTAAGTTTTTAAAACTTACTGTAGAGACGAGGTCTTGCCAGGTTGCCCAGGCTGGTCTTGAGCCCCTGGGCTGAGGCAATCCTTTCACTTCTACCTTCCAAAGTGCTGGGATCACAGGCATGAGCCACTGCACCCGGCTTCACATCTTTCTTATCGGTACACAACCTCCACCCTACTGACCAGGCACACCAGACCTGACCACCTTGAGGGCTGGAATGTGGATCTATCTGTGCAGTAGATCACAGAAACAATAGGGAATTACCCAATACATAGACATGATGTAATAAAAGCCAAAATCTAGTTAGGCAATAACTTGAATTATTTAGGAGTCTGTGACCTTACAAGGTTGAGAGATGGTAATCAAAAGAGATGACTGTAGCCCACTGCTCTTAGTTCATGGTTTGCTTAATTATGGTTGTAAAAGTATATAAAGCTTCTTGTCAAAGGTGAGCATGTGCCTTATTTTAAGGGAACCATAAAACGCGTCTATTTCTAAAAAAAATTCTGTCTTAAACTATACTTGGGATGTCTATTTCTAGAAAATTCTATCTTAAACTATACTTGGGACTTGCTCTAAAATGCTTTTCTAAAGAACCCACAGAGCAACACACTGTACCCCACCTGGCACCAATGCAATGGATAGTATGATGCCTGTCAACTGAACCCACGACAAGGTTCATCAATTTGGAAAGGAGAGTTTTATTTCTCATAAAGGGTTTCAGCCTGCAGGGTGGCCATTCTGGTAGGCTGGATTGCCTTCGGCCAGAAGCCAGAAACAGACACTTTGGGAGAGCATAAGACAGGAATTTATGCTGACCAAGGTGGCTGAATATACTTATTCAGTAAGCTATAGGAGGGGTCATGAGTGTTTATGAAAGGAGAAACATGCCCCGGAACAAATGAAGCTCATGT
Source organism: Cephalopachus bancanus (assembly GCA_027257055.1). Classification (NCBI taxonomy): domain Eukaryota; kingdom Metazoa; phylum Chordata; class Mammalia; order Primates; family Tarsiidae; genus Cephalopachus; species Cephalopachus bancanus. The sequence goes on from JAPVLO010000295.1 coordinate 1,694,069, forward strand.
CCCTTCCTGGGACCCATGTTCAAAAAATGGCAGCATTAGCATGACCCAAGGGTAAAATTTTCAGCCTTCTTATGTCAACAGGTGAACATGAAAACGGGATGTGATGTCAGCAAGGGGACATGAAAACCTTTACTGTACACCCTTCATGGACTGGCCAGAACTACTCTGTAGTTGGTGTTCTCTTATCAGGCAAAAAATGAGGGGCAGTGTCAGGTGTTGATTGATATCTGTGGTGAAGTCTTTTGGAAGGGCTGGTTTCTGTTTTCCTGTAAGGAAGATAGCCTAATATGGGGGTGGCACCCAAAGAAACCCCAGAATTATCTTTTGGAAGGCAGGCCCCTTGTAATACACTTGGAATTTTTTCTCTGGAACAGTCAACCAGTTTCTATCTGAAAACTTTGAGAAGGTTGTGTCATGATTTGTGAAAGAAATGTCCCAAGTTGCAGCAAACAGCAGTAACTGATTCTTCCACCATGACAACACACCTGCCCACACCGGGCTGAGTGTTCAGCAGTTTTTTTGTTTTGTTTTTTTTTACCAAAAATGGCATGACCCTTGTGTCTCACCCTCCTTATTCACCCAATCTCACCCCAAGTGACTTTTTTTACCCCCCTGGATGAAAAAAGTCCTCAAAGGGAAACATTTTGCCTATGTGGAAGAGGCAAAACCAAAAATAGTGGAAGCACTAAAAGGCATCAAAATCGACAAGTTCAAAAACCTTTGAGTAGTGAAAAAAGCATCTCAATAGGTGTATTGTATCAAATGGAGAGTACTATGAAGATGACAAAGTATACAATCTACTGGATATGGAGGCTCACACTTGTAATCGCAAACTTTGGGAGGCAGAGGAGAGAAGAATGCGAGTCTGGGGGTATAAGACCAACCTGGGCAACTTGGCAAGACCTCATCTCCACAATAAATTTAAAAATTAACCAGGCATGATGGCGTGTGCCTGTAGTTCCAGCTACTTGGAAGGCTGAGGTGGAAGTATCACCTGAGCCCAGCAGATCAATGCTGTAGTGGCTGTGATTGTGCCACTGCAGTCCAGTCTGGACCACAGAGTGAGACTCCAACTCAAAACAAAACAACAAAAAAGTACATAATCTCTTTTTTATTTTTTATTTTTTTGAGTTGGAGTCTCACTCTGTCGCCCAGACTGGAGTGCAGTGGCCGCTCCCGGCCACCGCAGCCTCGACCTGCTGGGCTCCGGCGATCCTTCCACCTCAGCCTTCCCAGTAGCCGGAATTACAGGCATGCGCATAATCTCTTATAAATAAGTTTTGGGGGAGGTCCTCCCTTGTAATGGTTAGTAAAGTGTGAGAATAACAAGGCATATCGGATCTTCTACCCTATCGTGACCCAGAACTCAGTTTTCGAGGTCATCCTGGGTTCCTCTTGGCCAAGAGATGGTCTGTTCAGTCAGTTGAGGGCTTAGAATTCTTAGTTTACATGCTCCTTCTGGCTGTGCTCACCCAAAGTGGGGCATCTCTGGAGGGCCCTGGAGAGAGGACTGGGCAGCAGAGGGCATAGGGAGAACCTGCTTGGGAATACAGATGATTTCTGAGCCCTGGAGACACACAGCTGGGCTCTACACACAGCTCTGAAGATGCAGTGATCTTTTTCCTCTTGTACCACCCAGGACCACTGGGCTGGCTGGAAGTCAGGACCAAGCTGGCTGCCTCTGGCTGCAGCCTCTGGCCACCCACTGCTCAAAGGCTTGTTTCTGGGCAAAGGTTGTGGCCTAGACCTGGCTGTCACAGCCCTCCCATGTCTCTGGGTCCAGGAACAGACCCATCCTTGGAGGTCAGTAAACAGCTGGCCTCCCCAGTGGACCTCAGTGCTAGGCCATGAACCTCCTCTATTCTCTCCATTCATGTGCCTCCACCTCTCCCAGCAGGCCACCTTCTTCCCAGCTCCGGAGCCAGCCAGCTTCCCTGGTCAGCTGGTCCTCTGGGTGTTGCACTCCTGTCATCCAACAAGCTCCCTGCAATTTCTCCCATCTTAATAACAAAACATCAACTAGCCTTAATGAAAAACAAAAACACAGACCCATGTTCACAGCATTATTATTATTATTTTTTGAGTTGGAGTCTCACTCTGTCACCCAGACTGGAGTGCAGTGGCCGCTCCTGGCCACTGCAGCCTTGACCTGCTGGGCTCCGGCGATCCTTCCACCTCAGCCTTCCAAGTAGCTGAAACTACAGGCGTGCACTACCATAGCCAGCTCATTTTTTTGATTTATTGTAGAGATGATGTCTCGCCAAGTTGCCCAGGCAGGTCTCGAACCCGCGGGTTCAGGCAATCCACTCACCTCAGCCTCCCAAAGGCGCGGGATTACAGGCTGAGCCACCGAGCCCGGCTCACAGCATTATTAACAATAGCCAAAGATGGAAAGAACTCAAATATCCATGAATGGATGAACGGATAAGCAACATGTGACATATACATAGAATGGAATATTATTCAGCCTTAAAAAGGAAATTCCGACACATGCTGCAACATGGATGAATCTTGAGGTCATTATACTACATGAAACTTGCTAGTTACAAAAGGACAAGTGCTTTCACTTATATAAGATTACTAGAATAGTCAGATTCATAAAGACAAAATAGAATGGTGGTTTTCAGGGGCTAGAAAAGTGGGGAATGAGAGTTAGTGTTTAATGGGGACAGATTTACTCTGGGAAGATGAAAAAGTTCTGGAGATGGATGGTGGTGATGGCTGCACAACAGTGTGAATGTACTTAATTCTAATGAACTGTACACTTAAAACTGGTTAAAGGCCGGGCACAGTGGCTTGCACCTATAATCCCAGCACTTTGGGGGGCTGAGGTGAGAGGATTGCCTGAGCCCAGAAGGTGGAGGCTGCAGTGGCTGTGAGCGTGCCACTGCACTCCAGCCTGGGTGATGGAGACTCCAACTCAAAAAACAACAAACCTGGTTAAAATGGCAACTTTTGTTATATTTTATTACAACAGAACAGTTAAAATAGGCCAAAACAACCCTCCCTGGCCACCTGCCTCCCAGCTTCCTTCAACATACAACTTGCCGAGTGCTGACACTATCTCGTAAGTACCTCTCACCCACACCACATACTCTTGTCAAGGTCACCGAGAACTCAATGGTCAATCCCAATAATGTTCTTCCTTGTCTTAGTCTGCCCTGGATCCTGCAGTTCAGGTCTGCTGGAGTTGCCTCCCACCACTTCTTTGGCTCCCCTGCTGGTCTCTAGTCCCACCTCCCAGTGTAGTCCCCCTTGACCAGTACCCCAACCTCTTGGTAGAATTCCTGGCATGTGGCCGGGCGCAGTCGCTCACACCTATAATCCCAGTACTTTGGGAGACAGAGGCAAGAGGACTGCCTGAGCCCATGAGTTTGAGACCAGCCTGGGCAACATGGTGAGACCCTCCTCTCTACAATAAATAAAAAATTAGCCGGGCTCGGTGGTTCAGCCTGTAATCCTGCGCCTTTGGGAGGCTAAGGTGAGTGGATTGCCTGAGCCCGCAGGTTCAAGACCCGCCTGGGCAGCGAGACCTCATCTCTACAATAAATCAAAATATCAGCCGGGCGTGGTAGTGCATACCTGTAATTCCGGCTACTTGGAAGGCTGAGGCGGAAGGATCGCTGGAGCCCAGCAGGTCAAGGCTGCGGTGGCCAGGAGCGGCCACTGCACTCCAGTCTGGGTGACAGAGTGAGACTCCAACTCAAAAAAATAAATAAATAAAATAAATAATTTAGCTGGGTGTGGTGGAACACACCTGTAGTTCTAGCTACTTGGAGGGCTGAAGCAGAAGGATCAACTGAGCCCGTTGAGGCTGCGGTGGCCATGAGCATGACACTGCACTCCAGCCTGGGCAACAGACTGAGACTCTGACTCAAAAAAAAAAAAAAGAAAAAGGAAAAAGAAGAAAGAAAGAAAAATAAAAGAGTTCTTGGTAACTGTGACAGCAAGCTTGTGCTCTGGAGACTCTAAGCCTGTGTCCCACACAACCTCCCTCTGAGCCCCAGCATCTGACATGCAGCATCTGATGGTTCCCCTTGACTGTTCAGCCCACTTGACTATCTAAGAGGCAACCCAACTCAGCTTGTGCACATGGAGCCCACTTACCTCCTCCATACTCTGCGACCAGCCCACATAGAAAGGCACCTGACTTGGATCTCACAGAGATACTACACACCTCAATTAATTGGCTCTAGATGTCACAAATATCAAGAAGCCCCATTCTTCTCCCAGTCCCTTATCCTGACGCCAGTTGCTAAAACATGAAATAATATGTCTCTTGGAATCCAGAGGTGTGTGATTTGTTGCTGTTCCCTGGAGGACCGCGAACTGCCAGCAGCCTCTGACAGTGGCAGGTGTACAACAGATACTGTGAATGACTGGCATTGGAACACCTGCTGCCCCTCCACCAGGCTTCAGGCAAGGCCAGCACCTTGACCTGGTCAAGGGGCTCAGGAGCTTTGCTGAGGTGCTTCTTAGCCCCCTCAGAGGCAGACATGACAAACTTCCACCCAGTGAGTTATCTGCTGGAGCTGCACATAAAAGTCTGGAGCCCTAGGCTGGTGTGTGGTGTCCTCCAGAGTGAGGAGGTGCAGGTGGAGCAGTTGATAGCACAAGGTGAGCAGCCTCTGCATCCAGTCATTGAGGACCGGTGTGGCAGCCTGGATGGGCAGGACAGTCTTGCTGGGGCCTGGACTGCACTCAGCAGAGCTGCCAAGCTGCCTAGCAGCTCTCAGATTAGGGGTAGGGAGGTGAGTGAGTCTTCCCAGTGGCCAGTCAAGCCATACCTGGTCCAGGTGGAGGACCTGTTCCCCAGGCATAGGAGCTGTGGAGGGTCACCTCCCTACATTGCTTGCCCAGGTACCACTCACCTGGGAGGCAGCTGCCCCTGAGTGAAAGAGGCTATGTAAAGGATGCAGTGGCAGGGACAAAACCAGGCCACCACATGGATTTGGGGAGTCAGCATGCTGCAGGGGCTGTGTGCTCAGAGCTTGTACCATAGAAAGGAAGAAGGGTATATAGAACACGCAGGGCAGGCCCAAGGGGAGCCACTCACAGCATGAGGATCAAACAGCATCTTTATTGTGGGAGGAGGCCCCAAAATCCAAAGAAAGACACGCAGATGTCTGACACTGATGCCCACAGATGTCCAGGGTACATGCGGAGGATGAGGGAACCAGGAACCATCGCCTTAGGCTGCTGTCCCTTCCCTAACATGAGGACAGTGCTGCAGGCTCAGGCATGCAGGAAGCGGTTGAAGGCATTGTAGGCTGACTCCAGGTCAAAGAGCATCTGGCGTACCTGTGAGTCGTCTAGCTCATCAGACGCTGACATACCACTCAGGGTTTGCAGCCTGCGGGAGCACAGTACCGCAGGGGCATTGAGGGGCTGGCAGGGCCTCAATGGCACTGCAGGTGGCTCTGTCTGGCCAGGAGGGACACTCACCACTGGCTGACTGTCTGGCGGCCCTCAAAGTCAGGAGGCAGGTGGCTCATACGGTGCATAGTCTCCATCAGCTCTCGCAGGTCGGGTTGAATCTGCAAACACAGCCACATAGCAGCTGAGATCCCTCCTCACTGCTCATGCTCTGTCCCCTCCCACGTAGGGCCCTGCCTGACTCCTGTACCTCATCCATGGCACGAATCTCCAGGCGCAGCTTGTCCATGACTGTGATGAAGAGCTGGGGACAAGTATGTGGTGAGGAATTGCAGGCTACCAGGGATGGGAAGAGGTCTTGCAGTTCACAGGCCCAGCTCCCCACAGGGCCAGGCCTGGGGCTGGGTCCCCCAAATCCCTCCTCAGCCTCAGCTGTCTGGTCACTCAGGCCTCCTCACTGCACTCTGCTCCTGAACCCAAGGGGCTCCCCCATACATTTATAGCCTTGTCCAGTCAGGAGAGTGGGAGGAGGCTGGCTCCTCAGGTCAGGAATGGGCAGGTCCTGGCTGTCTTGAGTCATGTGAGAACTAGGAGTGAACCTCCCTTCCCCCCAAGTCAGGACCCTGCCATGTCCCCCTCATAGGAGTCTGTGTGCTGCCTGGTAGGCCTCCCTGGACACTACCCTCCTCTCTCATTCACAGCCAAAGGGGCGCCCCCCCCACCAAAGAACTCAGAGTGCGTGCTGCTCAGCTCTGGAATCCCCAGGACTCTGTACAAATGTGACCAGCTTCAGCAGGCAGTCTCAATTCTCCTAACTCCTGCACATCCACCGCCCCACTGCCCAGAAGGCTGAAGGCGCACCGACACGACATCAGCAATGCAGCGGTTGAGATTGCCCTTGTCATCCTTGATGGTGATGGGCCGATCCTCCTTGATCCTCTCCATAGCAAGTGGGCAGTCCAGCTGTAGGAGGGCTGATGTGGGCTCTGGGCTTCTCAGGACAATAGGCCCCATGTATACCAGGGTCCCAACCCAACAGCACCCCATACCTGTGCCCCATGGCACTCACCCCACGGGACAGAGGGATTGGCTCACTCACGCGGAATTTGCGGCAGAATTCATCAATAGAGCTGATTTCTGAGCCTTGAACCTGCCGGAAAGCAGCTTTGTACTGGACTAGGAGCCGGGAGCAGGCTGCAGTATACCTAAGGAGAGAGCTAGCTGCTGCTCTGAGTGTGTGACCAGCCCTGCCTGGTTCATCCTGTTCCCTCAGCCTGTACAGATGCAAAGCAGTTCTTATAGGGAGCCAGGTAACACATCAGAGGCCATTGAGGATTGAGGATTTGCACAAGAAAAGAGCTCTGGACAAGAGCACAAAGAGGGGCCAAAATATGGCTGCTGTAGGGGACAAGGCCCAGACCATGCAGGTTGGCCTGGAGCTTGGCACTGCCACCCAAACCCTGCCTATCCTCTGGACCATAGCACCCAGCCCTCTGTTATGACCCCATTGACAGTTCATGGTCCTGTGAAACCAGCCGGTGAGGGGCTCATCAGTTTGCTGAATAAAGCCCCTGCAAACATCCTGGGTACTAGGCCTGGTCAGCACCGCCTCACAGACTGGACATCTCCGAGTCTCCTGTTCATCTTCTGAGGCCCTTTCATCAGCAAGGCTGTTTGTGATGAAGGGAAAGGGGGAGAGAGCCAGGACCACATCCCAACAGCCCACTTGCAAGCCCATCCTTCACCACCCCTCCAGGGCTTCCTTGGCTAGGACCCAGGGGCACATTAATAATGCCATGTGGGCCCCACAGAAGTGGGTACCTCACAGCCTGATAGAACCCCAACTTGGGCCCCAGACCCCTGCTTTTGTTGCCTACAGAGCACCCAGGTTCCAGAAAGCAGGAACAGGTCTCTGAGGATGGCAGGCTCTCTCTCACTCGTTGGGGGTGACGCAGTCCTTGATGTATGCTTTCTCCAGGGCCTGCATCGTCTTCACCACCGCAAATAGCTCTGCCATATTATCATACCTGAGGACAAATTTGTCCATCAGAGTAGGCTCTGAAGCAGAGAGCTGAAGCCTCCAGAGCCCAGGGTACCAGGCCCTTTGCCCCAGAGGAGGTGCTGTGGCAGAGCTCTGCATTATCTACCCCTCTTCCCTCATCCTGGGCAAACTCCTTAGGAATTGGGAATTGTTCCCCAGTCTGACCTCATGTCCTCCCCAGCCCTCAGTGTGGGAGTGGGTCTAGAGGGAGGCTGTTCTGGGGAAGGTGAATGGGCATGGGTGCGAGTTGGGGGCAGCTTGGGTGCTTGGACTTACTTCTCCCGCTCCCGGGCATTCTTGTACAACTTCACTTCCTGTAAGAGAGACCAGGCAATGTGTTGACCAGCATTGCCAGGGGGCTGCAGGGCCCTGGTGAGAGTCACACAGGCTTTGCAGTTGGCCAATGCTAGCCAGGTAGGCATCAGCCACTCACCTCATACAGCTCTGGCTTGTTCCCAGGGGCTGCAACAGAGTAGAAAAAGAACTGGCTGGCTGGCCAAAGGTAACCCCAGGGCAGGCTGGTCCCAGCCTCCATTTCAGTTCCCCACTGAGGCCCCCTGCGATGGGTCCTAAAAAGCTCAGAGGGAGTTGAAGGACAGGGGTTCCAACCTCACCCCCTGTGGGGAAACTTGAGCAGTACACTGCCTCTGGGAGGAGCCTGGCTCCTCCATTCCACTGCTGTTCCTTGCCTGTCACCTGTACGACAGCTGACCATACCACACTTTGATCACAGCACCATGATGTGGCAAAAATAAGGCTTGTCATATACTTCATAACCTTTCCCCTGCCTGGGCTTAGTGACACAGAGATGCCCAGAAGCCCCCAAGTTCTGATCACACTGAAGTTTGTCATCTCTGTACCCAGCAGGACCAAACTGGCGCTGCCTAGAGGAGATCTCTGGGCCATCCGTGTTCCTGTGGTCAACTGCACTGGCCTTGGACAACACCCCAAGTCCATATGAGAGCAGGGTGTGGGTGGGATACTTAATACCAACCCCTCCTGCTGCCACAACACTGTTCTGCCATCCCCCTTCCAATCCCCAGGCCCACTCAGACCATACTCACCTCCCATGCCTGGAGTAGCTGGGATCCCGTGAAACATTCTGCAAGCTCTGGTGGCCACAATACTGAGACCTGGGGAGCAGAGCAAGGGCCAACTCAGGTGACCCCAAAGTGCTGGGCCTGGAAGTCCAGGCCCTCAAAAGCAGTGGACACACGCTGCCCTCAAAAGCAATGGGGGAAGTAAGGTGCTGATGAACATTCAGGACAGCAGTGATGGTGTTGGGGCAGGGGCTGCCTTGGAGTGTGGTCAAAGTTGGATGCTGATGCAGGTGATGAGAAGGAAGAGGAAGCAGGTATTGGATGACCCTAGGAATAGTGTTTTGGGCATGGAACAGCACACTTAACATAAAGCCTTTAAGAATGAATTTGAAGAAACAGACAAGTTGAAGGACGGGCTAGAGCTTCCTAAATGAGGGGTGTCCTGGGGAATGAGGATGGAGAGGTGGTGCTCACAGTGCCATGATGTGGCAAGAACTATTCCAGTGCAGTTGGAGCTACTGGAGGGTTGGAGATGAACTTGTTGAGGCTCCTAGGTTAGCAGTAGGCTGTGGAGAAATACTAGAAGCAGAGTTCTATGGGAAGGCTTACTAGAATCCTCCCTATTAAGGAAGCTGATACCGATGTTCTTTGGAAATGGGACTACTAGATCCACTGAAGGATTTGAAATAGGACTAAAATAAAAAGGTGTTAACATCCCTGTTTTTGGCCCAGTGGCACCTGGCAGTAAGGTGAACTGAGATGGTGAAAGTGGGAGCAGGCCGGGCTTGGTGACTCAGCCTGTAATCCCAGTGCTTTGGGAGGCCAAGGTGAGTGGACTGCCTGAGCTCGTGGGTTCGAGACCTGCCCGGGCAACTTGGTGAGACCTTATCTCTACAATAAATCAAAAATTAGCTGGGCTTTGTAGCGCGCACCTATGGTTCCAGCTACTTGGAAGGCTGAGGCAGAAGGATCGCTGGAGTCCAGCAGGTCGAGGCTGCAGTGGCTGGGAGTAGCCACTGCCCTCCAGTCTGAGCGACAGAGTGAAACTCCAACTCAAAAAAAAAAAAAAAAAAAAAAAGAAAGTGGGAGCAGTGGGTCTTGCTGGCAAGCAGGCACAGGGTTCAGATGTGCATTAGGCCTCAAAGGCTCTGTAGACATCCCAGCTGCCTGAGAAGGAGCAGGAGCTCAGGAGAGATCCAGGTTGGCAGCGTCAAGCCAGTGTTAACACTGTGGGGATGGATGGTACCACAAGGGGTGAAAAAGGGGCAAATGAAAATAGGAGAGAAAGCAGCCCAGGCTGGAGCCCTGGGATACCCTAACACGGTAGAATTGGCAAAAGGTAGCGTCACTCATGTTAAAAAAGAAATGCTGAGCCGGGCTTGGTGGCTCAGACTGTAATCCCATGCTTTGGGAGGCTGAGGTGAGTGGACTGCCTGAACCCGCAGGTTCAAGACCCGCCTGGGCAACTTGGCGAGACCTCATCTCTACAATAAATAAAAAATTAGCCGGGTGTGGTAGCATGAGCCTGTAGTTCCAGCTATTTGGAAGGCTGAGGTGGAAGAATCGCCAGAGCCCAGCAGGTCAAGGCTGCAGTGGCCGGGAGTGTGCCACTGCACTCCAGTCTGGGTGGCAAAGTGAGATTCCAACTCAAAAAAAAAAGAAAAAAAAGAAATGCTGGCTCCGTGGCTCACCCTGTAATCCCAGCACTTTGGGAGGCTGAGGTGAGTGGATTGACTGAGCCCTCGGGTTTAAGACCCACCCGGACAACTTGGCGAGACCTCATCTCCATAAAAAATCAAAAACTACAGCTGGGCTCGGTGGCTCAGCCTGTAATCCTGTGCTTTGGGAGGCTGAGATGAGTGGACTGCCTGAGCCCGCGGGTTCGAGACCTGCCTGGGCAACTTGGCGAGACCTCGTCTCTACAATAAATCAAAAAATTAGCCAGGCGTGGTAGCGCGCGCCTGTAGTTCCAGCTACTTGGAAGACTGAGGCGGAAGGATCGCCAGAGCCCAGGAGGTCAAGGCTGTAGTAGCCAGGAGCATGCCACTGCATTCCAGTCTAGGTGACAAAGTGAGACTCCAACTCAAAAAAAAAGACCAAACAACAACAAAAAAAACACTTTTCTACAACATAGGAGATGAATACACACACACGTGTATATATGTGTGTGTGTGCGTGGGTGTGTGTGTATATATATATATGTATATACACACACATATATAAAATAGGCCAGGCTTGGTGGCTTAGCCTGTAATTCCAGCACTTTGGGAGGCCCAGGCGAGTGGACTGAGCCCACAGGTTCGAGACTAGCCTGGGCAACTTGGTAAGACCTCGTCTCTAAAATAAATCAAAAAATAAGCCAGGAGTGGTAGTGCTCGCCTGTTCAGCTACTTGGAAAGCTGAGGTGGAAAGGTTGCCTGAGCCCAGCATGTGGATACTAGAAGCAGAGCTCCATGGGAGCTCTGCGGTGGCCATGAGCATGTAACTACACTCCTCCAGCCTGGACAACAGAGACTTCAACTCAACAAACAAACAAGGAACACTTCTCAGGTAGCGAACAACAGTGCCCGAGTCAAGTTGAGAGGGCAGATGCAATGAGGAAAACCCACCAGGTTGGGAACACAAACCATTCAGCAATCTTCCTGGAGAAGTTATGAGAGGAGTGGGCTAGAAGGAGAACTGGAACAAAGGAATCAACCGTCTGTGATCACATAGGGAGATTCTATCCAACAACGCAAACGACTCCTCCGTGGTTACAAGTAGATAAATAAATTTCACAAAACGGACAATGAGCGAGAAAATTGAATTTCTAGGAAAAGCCCATAATGTGACTATTTTGTGACTCCGCCAAGTTGCTACAGGATCCAGACGCGCAACGAAGGTCCCAGGTCTGGGGCAGGGAGAGGAGTCGCAGGCTGTAGGGACACCTGACAGCAGAAACCCCAAGGACTTGAGGCTGGCTCGTAGAGATGCTACCTGAGAGGAGCTTGGGAGCTGGAGGCAGGGAAGACGCGCTCCAAGGATAAGCCTGGACTCAGGGCTCCCATCCGTCCAGAGGTGGTCAAGGAAGCCGCGGAGCTCAAATGCACTGGCGAAGGTCCAGCACATCCCTCCCGGTCCCAAGTACTCGGGAGTCAGCCCCAGGCCCAACGGTGGAGATGCGGGCGCACCAGGCCCACAAAGCCCGGCGCGAAGACTCCCCCTTCTTAAGCGGAACGGCGCGCGCCGCGCCCAGGTCCTAGGCCAGTGTCACTCTTCACCCCGTTCACCTAAACCCTTTCCCACCCACCGCCTCGGCTCGGACTACCTGGGCGGGCTCGCGGGTCCAGGAGATGGCGCCGAGGGCGGGACGATCCCAATCGACTACTCAGTGCTCACCCCACCCCCCCAATGCCTGCGCCTACGCACCAGGAGCGACGCCAATCGGCAGCTCGGCTCCTGACCCTCACGCCTGCAAGTTCCTGCAGCACCACCCGGACTTCCGGCCACAGCCCGGATGCGTTACGCCCGCCGGATCAATGCAATCCGGCACTCAATTCGTCTAGCTGCTGAGGTGTATGTCCAGGGTCTCCATAGGGGTCTGTTAAGAGCTAGAGACTGAAGCAAAGGGAAGGCCCATCTGACACCGCCCACCCACCCTCCAGGCAGTCACGGGGATGGAGGCAGCAGCTTCGTTTATTAAGGGCCTCGCTGGGTGGGGAGAGGCTAGAATTGGTGCCGAGGTCAGAAGCGCCGGAAGAAGAGCTTGGAGCCTTGGTCCAGCGTGCACTCGCCACGGCCTGGTTGACTGGGCAGCAGGTGGCGAAGCACGTTACGGTCATCGGCGCAGAGGCGTCTGCTGCACAGGTGCAGCTCCTGAAGCTGCTCGGTGATCTTGTCCCAGAGGCTCAGGCCTAGTGGCCCCTGGATGGTACAGCCTGCAGAGGGCCAGAGGGCAGGCGTCAGCCCTGCAGGAGCTAGTGTGTCCTGGTGCCAGGGGCAGGCATACGGGACTTCCAAACCCATGTTCCCTTTACTGGTGTACACCTTGGGAAGAAGCACGCTTCCTCTAAGGAACCTAGGTTGGAGCAAGGTGCAATGGGCAGAGCCCAGGAGTGGCCCTGTAACACACTGTAGGAAGGGGTGGGCTCCTCTGCATAGCCAGTGGTCAGGCAGGAAGAAGGGTGGCTCAAATACTATGTCTATCTCTGACAGTGCCCTGATTGCAAAGTCCCTGATTACACCTCAGTCTCCCCATCTATCAAAAAATACATAATAGGGCTGCTTGCAAATCTGTACATTGTGGGCCTCAGTGTCTCAGGAAGACACTAAGCTCCTCGGGCCAGAGTTCCCAGTAGGCCCAGGAACTCAGGAGCTGAAACAGAAACTACAGATAACAGGAACACGTGTGTGGGGAACAGCCCCAAGTGAATGCAGGTCCCCCACCACCCCGCCTTCAGGAAGAGGCAACCTGGCCCTGTGGGGTGGTAGGATGCAGAAAGAACTCAGGGATCCCTTGTGTGCACCCACTTCCAGCCCTTGTCCCTTTGGTGGGGCAGAGCCTGACATTCTGCCCAGACCTAAGCTAAGCATGCCAAGCTGCCGGTTGGCCATCTCATCAAATGCACCTCTCCTGGGGTTGTCCCTCAGGCAGCCCAGGTCGGAGACTGCCCTGGCTGGAGTGAGAACCACCTAAATCTGGTCCACAGGCTGAGCAGGGGAAGGGTCAGAGGAGCACCCACCAGGAATTGGGAGAGTCCCTTGGTGTTAACTTTCAACACCCCGACCTTGGACTTTCTGCCACAGAGAATGAGGAAGTCCCTGTGGAAGGGGATCCTACCTGCCATAGTCTATTCTGAGGGTCAGGCTGGATGAGCCAGGAGCACAGATCCCCATTGTTTTAGGAGCTGGGTTCACACCTCTTTCCTGTCATTCCACACACTGCCTGCTGCTGCCTCAGCCTCATGAAGCCCAGCCCAACCTTGCTTCCTGGTTGGTGGCAGTGACAGCCCGTTAGGAGAAGACACCTGGGTCTCAGGCAGGTTCCTGATAAGGGAGTTGTGTGATCAGCCGACATGGCATGGTAGTTGTGTGATCACCTGACAGGCCAAGGAAGCTAAGGCCTTGGGGCCGCTTCTGGAGGGTGGACAGAAGCTCCTCTAGGCTAGCACAGCTGATCTCAGGGTTGGCAGACAGGTCCAGCGAGATGAGTGAGTGACAGAGAAGGAGACATCTAAAACAATGAGGGAAGATCGCAAAGGTTGTGTTCCAGAGTGAGAGCCCTTACCCCATTACCAGGGAAATGTGTCCCAGACAAACTCATGGCTCTAGGAGCCACAGGCTAGGCCCACAGGTTCTTCCCCAGCCTGGCACAGGCAGCAGATTCTCCTGCAGGGCTGGCAGGAAATGCCTAGGGGTCAGGACCACAGTGGCCAGCCCTTGGTGTGTCTGGCCCAGCTTGGGCATTTCTTGACATTCCTCTGAGAGCCAGCCAAGGCTATAGGTTATAAGAGTGGTGGTCCTTGTGTGCGTTGATGCACAAGGGTGCCAAGAAGGGACATACCTGGAGGAAAAGCTCTTAAGAGCCACAGGCATGTACTAAGAAAGAAACTCATGGAGAGTGGTATGCTTTTTGGAGCAGCCCTAGAGGGTAGTGGAAGTCAGGTCTTGGGACACCCCTGGGGGAAGGGGCTGGCATTACTTATGTGATCTTTCCTACCTAACCCAGCTCCCCTGGCATCCCAGGCCTTGAGAACAGATCCCCCTCAGGACAGCAGGCATCAGGGTAGGGTATTACCTGCTCAGGTCTCTCACAGCCTTGTCACCCAGGTGGTTTGCAGATAGGGTCAGGTGGGTCAGAGCACAGCCTTCCTAGACACAAGCAGAGGCCTGAGGGGGCCAAGCCAAGTGGGATACCTGTCCTCCCTACATCCTAGTAGATGTCCCCATATCCAGGAGGTCAGGCACCCGAGGTGTCAGAAGAGAGCAGAGTGCAGACTGGAAGGAAACACCTCCTCTCCTGTTTTTAAGTCACACTTGGCACGCTGTCATATAATAAAAACTAGAGATGTGGCCCTGTGTGGAGGAGCTCTCAGGAGAAAGCACTAGGGGTCTGATGGATCCCTTGGGACCTGCCTGGAGGTCCTTGTGATCTAGGTTCCTTTGTGGTGATTTTCTTCCCAAACCTCACTCTCCAGAGCCCCTCACAGTGAGTGCAGCTGAAATCTGGGGAGAGGTGAGCTCCTCCTAGCCATCCAGGGCCTCACTTTAGGACTTTTGACTTCTGAGGCCAGTGTCTTGGCTTGGCCCCACCTCATACCTTAGTCAGGTATCTGACCACGGGCTCCAGGAGGCCCAAATCGCTCTTGCTGACGGCCACGGAGCCAAGCTCTAGGCGCAGAAGGGTGCGGGCGGGCAGGTTCTGCAGGGCCCTGGCCAGGGTGGGGGCACCCAGGGCATTGTAGGACAGGGACAAGGTCTTCAGACACGCAGCATCTGCACCAGGGCCAGAATCTGTCAGTCCCATATGGACACTACCCTGTCCCCACCTAAAGTTTTGGGCCCAGAACCCTCAGGAATCCTTTGGGGAAACTAGGGCAATAGGTACAGAGGCAAAGGCTCTTGCCCAAGTTCTCGTAACTGGGGAGGAACAGGGCCAAACTCCTGAGCCCAGCTTCTCCCTTTCACTTCTGGGTCCCCTGACTACTCCCACCCTCATGACAACATGGTCCTGGGCTGCTTGAGAGAGGTCCTGGGCCAGGACATCTGTGCATGGTGGGGTTGTCAGGGGAGTGCTCTGACCACTGCTGCCCTACTCCAGACCTTTTCCTCAGCCCAGATGACTACCAGTTCTCAGCCTCTTGGCACTGGCATCCCCAGGATCTGCGACTGGGCTTACAGTGGAACTGCCTCAAGCAAAAGGAACACTCAAGAGCTGGGGAGCACAGGAGGCAAGGGAAACACTGGGATACTGAGCTGCCTGGACACTACCCTGTGGTATGTCCTGGAGGAACAGCTTAGCTGCATAAGCATCAGATGCCTCTTAGAGTCCAGGCAGACCCAGCACCCACAAGTCCATCTATGTGCTCCCAGAAGCTGGCCCCTCCTGCAGAGCCAGACCTGGCATCCCAGGACCCCCCTGCTCTTTTCTAAGAGTTAGAATCTCACCGTGTTGCCCAGGCTGGAGTTCAACACCTGGCCTCAAGAGGTTGTCTCAGCCTCCCAAGTAGGTAGGACTACAGATGTCTGCTACCATGCCAAGCTAACTTTTTTATTTTTTGTAGAGACCGGGTCTTGCTATGTTGCCCAGGTTAGTCTCAAACTCCTGGACTCAAATGATCTCCCAGCTTCAGCCTTCCAAGTAACTGGGATTAGAGGTGGGAGCCACAGTACCTGCCCCAGGCCCCTTTTGCTGAAGGTTCTCTGAGTCCCTCAACACCCTAGGGTTAGGGAGCAGACCAGGGAGTGTCTGGTCAACTCACCTTGAAAGGCGCTACCCAGGGCTGTCTGGTGGCTCAGAAAGAAGCTGGGGCCGAAGCCGCAGGCCTGCAGGCGCAGCGTGCTGAGCAAGGGGCAGGCATATAGAAGGGAGGCCAGGGCCTGGCCACAGCCATCCCCCAGAGGGTTCATGCTTAAGTCCAACTCCTCCAAGTTCTGTGGAAGACAAGGGCCAGACACTGAGTCCTCAACAGCCCTGTGGCCCAGGCTCCCACTCAGAGGGTGGCTTGGTAGTCTCTTTCCCACCTTGGCCCCAGCATAGTCTATTCCAGAGCTGGATATTGGCTGGCTCTCCCAACTGCTCCATACCACCCAGTGACTGGCTGAATGGGAATGCTGATGCCACCCGGTTGATGGCCTGCTGCTCCTTGTGCCTGTACCTGCAGGGTGGCCTGGCCCGGCAGGCCTGTAGCAAGCTGATGCAAGCCTTCAGGGCCCAGGTGATTAGAAGAGAGGTCAAGAAGGGCCAGGCTGGGCATAGTACCCAAGGCAGCCAGCAGCTCGGCAGCACATCCGTCCCCCAGCCGGTTCCCTGACAAGCGTAGCTCTCGGAGTGCTGTGTGTAGCTTCAAGGCCCGCAACAGGGGTATGAGTTGGGCCTGGCACAGGGCCAGGGAGCAGGCGCTGAATGAGGGGCCTAAGCCCTGGCGCTCCATGACCTGCAGCACCTGTTGGTGTTCTCCTGGGTGGGGGAAGGATGTGGTATCAGTGGAGTCAGAGCTTGCCCCTTCTGCCCTCTGAATACTAGGGGCAAATCAGGCAGTACCTTCTCACTAACCCTGGGTAGTACTCATCAGAAGCAGTGCCGAGCCCTTTCCCACACACCTGTGGATCTAGTGCTGTGTGAGCCCCTATGGACCAAGTTGGGTCTGCAGCACCCTGACCTCTTCCACTCACCCTCATGTCTCACAGCCCCTGAGACAATCTTCCTGGGAAGCTTCCCAGGCAGCTCCCAGCCCCAGACTCTCTTCCTTGGGCTTGATTTCTGTGGCTTTTTGTTGTTTTACACCATCCCACTTATAGCCTGTGGGCTCAGAGCTGTCTTTCCCAACCTGCTACTCATACGGGCAAGTGCAGGGCACAGCACCCATCAGCTTCCAGGTGGGGGAAGGTGTCCTGATACACCTAAGACCCACAGATCTGAATGAATGGGGCAGTGAAGCCTGCATGCCCAGGCCCCTCTGCTCTGGCCTCCTTCCATAGCCTCACCCAGAAGCCATGGGTCTCCAGAGTCCTCACCTTGCCCCAGGCTGTGGCAGGCCCTGCGGTAGCGGTCAATAAGTGGGGGGAGGTCCCATGAAGTCACTTCAGCCAGTACCTAGAAAGCACCATCAGTAGCAGCCCTAGGAATGCTCGCTGCCCTAGGCTCCAGCTCATGCTGCTTACCTCATCATTGCTCTGCAGCACATCGGGGATGGGGTCCTGTGGGGCCAGCAGGGCCCCCTCCTTCCGTAGGGTAAGCCTTGGTAGCAGCCCACAAGTCTGGTAGTAGCGTTGGGCTGCTTGCTCGGCCAGCCAGGCCACAGAGTGGGCCTCACTGCTATGGGGACAGAAGACATACTGAGCCCTGGGCCCCGCACACAGTCCAGGTGATCCCCAAGGGCCTCACCACCTTCACTTAAGGTCTACAGCTCCTTCTTGTGGCTGCTTTCCTACCCTCTCCCCTGGACTGCCGGCTTTCTCCTTTCCCTATACCTTAGCACACCATCAACTCCTCTGGCCATTCCTGGGGGCCACAGGGCTCAGACCATTAAGAAAACCCCTTGTCACATGTCCCACCTTGATATGCAAACATAAAGCTACAAGCCCTCTGTCCCCAGCCACCCTGGCATGGAGCTGCATAGGTAGGTAGAGGCTGGGGATGGGAAAGGGCAGGTGATGCCTTACCTCTGTGGGACAGGGATGAGGAAGAGATTATCCTGAACTTGAACTCGAACCCGGATGGGAGGGGGCAGGACTGAACCCTGGCAAGTGGAGGCAGGAGAGCTGGTTGAGTCAGGATTGACAAAGGCCTCCACTCCCACCTACCCTGAGCTGAGGAGCTAGCTCTGCTCCAGGCTTGCACACCCACCGAAGGTTGACCTACTGTGGGGTTGTCCCCAGTGGGCCCTAAGGTCCTGGGACTTCCTGGAGGTTCTGGAGCTAAGCTGCTGTCCCCTGCTTTGACCGGTGCACTCCAACTTTCCAGACTGGTCAAGCGAATCTGCTTGGCCCGGGTCCGGGGCCTGATGGGGTGCTCCTCGCTATCTGATCCTGAGGCACCGGGCCTGCTGCTGTCCCCAGTGTCCTGTGGATGAGGCTGGAAGCTGCCCTGGTGGCTGTGGATCAGGGGTGTGTTGAACTCCAGCCAGTCCCCAGTCAGATACTCCTCCTCAGGGATGAGTGCAGCCTGGCGGGTGAGGGCTTCACTCTGGCCACGAGGCAGGCCAGGTCCCAGGTGTCGGCTCTGGGCACTGCCCACACCTCGGATGGCAGCTTGGTAAGCCACCCAGCTAGTGCTGGCTGTGGCTGCTTCCCTTTTGCTGGCTTTCCGGGTTTCAGCCTGTGGTGCCAGGGCAGAGCACCGAGGCCTCTTCTGGGATGGCCAGGGGGCACCCACACTGTCCTCGCCTTCTGAGCTGCTACTGTTGCTGGCTGGCCTGTGTCTCCTCCTCCCAGGTCTGGACACAGCTGGCACTGCCTGCCCTGCGGAAACCCTGGCTCGGGCCTGAGAGGCCTCTGGGTGTCTAAGGGTATGAGAGGAGGGTTCTGGGCAGGGGCTTGAGGGAGGAGAAGTCTCAGAGTCAAACAGATGGTTACTTGGGATGGGCCGGGAGGCCTGGGAGTTGTGGGGAGCTGTGGGAGAGAGAATCCATCCTGAGACAGGAGCCTGGCACCTCCTCCCCATCTCCTGTTATGATGAGCATCCCTTTGGAATCACGGCCCAGCGACTCTCAGGCTCGGGGAGCAGCATCCGCAGGGACAGAGGAGGCCCCACTTGCCTTGGCCCGAGGAAGCTGCCTGGAGCAGCCTCTCCATGGCTCTAGCCTTCTGCTGAGTCTCGAAGTCCAGGTCCCTGTGGTACAGCTTCACCCACTGCTGTAGTGTCTCCAGTGGGCTGTGGCCCTGTGTAACATATGGCTGAGCAGGGGGCAAAATAGTCCCAACCCATGAGCCCTTACCCACCTTGCCCCTTCCCAGGCTCACCTTCCTAGTTCGGAGGGTGACAGATGCTCCCCGCTCAATAAGCAGCTCGGCTACCTCAAAGTGGCCACAGGTGAGAGCATCGTGCAAGGGGGTGATACCTTCACACCCCTGGCCACCAGAGTCATCCACTGTGGCCCCATGGTCCAGCAAGAAGCGGACAATCTCTGTGGGTCAGGAGATGTAAGCCCAGCTCCCGATGTCCTGCTTGGGCCCCCTCCTCATCCCACATGCCTAGCCAGCTGTGTACCAGGCCCTGCCTGTTCTTTGCTTACCCAGATGCCCATAGTTGCAGGCCTCATGCAGAGGCGTCCAGCCACAGTAGTCTCGAGGGTTCAGGGGATGACCCTGTGAGCAAGGATAGGAAAGAGTCTGGCCCTGTGTGCTCTGCAGCCTGGCCTCAGTCCCATGAGGTTTGTGGCTTGAGGTTAGCCCAGGGTCTTGGTCCATCCCTCTCTTCCTCTGGCCTAGGTCTCACAAGAGTGAAAAGTAACTCTCCTTACCACCCCAGAAAGCAGAGTAGCCACAGTGTATCTTCTGATCTTCCCGCCTATGTGCCTACTCTGGCCCCTTGTGGGGAGATAATGTGTCTAGTTGGAGGGTGTGAGGCAGAGTAGAGGGTGCCAGGGTCTCAGCCTATGGGCTGGCTCTCAACCCTGGTCAGACCAACCAACTTAGCTGTGGCACAAATGCCATACCACATGCTGGGTACCTCAGACCTTGTTTTAAAGATGGGGAAGTTGACAGGGAGATCCTGCCCAAATGCATAGCTCCTTTGTGATAGTGCCAGGACCAAGCAGCCTGTTTCATGTCCCAGCGTGGTGGCCCACCTGCCTCACGAGGTCCTGGACGCGGCGTAGCTGGCCCTCAATGCAGGCTCGGTGCAGCAGGGTCTCTCCCATGTCATTGCGCCGGTTCCACTGTTAGCACAGTTGCCCCAGGACAGGGGCAGAGGTGTAAGGGGACAGGCAGTGCTGTTGAGCATGGGTGGGTGGAGGCAGGGGCACCATCTTTTTTTTTTTTTTTTTTTGAGTTGGAGTCTCACTCTGTCGCTCAGACTGGAGTGCAGTGGCCGTTCCCGGCCACCGCAGATTCGACCTGCTGGGCTCCAGCGATCCTTCCGCCTCAGCCTTTCAAGTAGCTGAAACTACAGGTGTGCGCTACCACGCCCAGCTAATTTTTTGATTTATTGTAGAGATGAGGTCTCATCAAGTTGCCCAGGCAGGTCTTGAACCTGCGGGCTCAGGCAATCCACTCACCTCAGCCTCCCCAAGTGAGGGAGTACAGGCTGAGCCACCGAGCCCGGCTAAGGGGCACCATCCTTACCTTGCTCCCCTTCCGCCGGCCCCGGTGGACCCGAAGCTCCTCAGCTTCCTCTAGTTGCTGGGACAGGCCATCAGTGTCATCCTCTGGAACACAGCAAGCCCATGGGAGGCAAGCGTCAGAACCCCCAGCCCCCGCAGCAGGCTTCTTAACCTCTCAGGTGGGAGAGGAGGGTGGAACTCTGGGGCTGGTGGGCTCTAGGGGCTCCTTTGCCAAGTGGAGTCGAAGCCTGGCCCACTTCTGACCCTGCAGGTGGCCTACTTCAACCCACATTCCCTCTGCCCACAGAGGCACCCTGACCTTTCTGCCCCTACCCAATCTTGCCCCAACCTCAGAGGAATACCCTGCCCTTCAGAGGTCCTGCCCATCCATGAACCAGTCTCACTCCCACACTCAGGCCCTGCTCTGAGGCCAGTCTCCTTCCAGTCTAGACTTTTTCCACCTCTCTCTCCTGGGAATTATCCTGATCAGGTCAAGTCACCCCCTGTAGCCTGGTGTCCAATTTGCTCATGGCCCCCCCACCCTGCCTACACACCAGACACACCCACCTCCATGCTTGCTCCTGCTGATGTCTGGCCAGACCCCCCGCCACCACACCTTTTGTTGCTCCCTGCTTTCCTCTGGTCCTGTCTATGCCATACTCCTTCCCCAGCTACTCACTGTGCCCACCTGCTGAGCAGTGTTCTCTACAGTTCCTGTCCTTGGGCCATCCCATCTCCCATATCCACTACCTATACTTCCACATCAGTCGTACCTAACTATCATGGCTCCAACTTTGTGGCAGCCTGTTTACCTTGAGGTTCTGAACTCCCCTCAGGTTCAAAGCTGAAGTCACCAACCCATTCTCCAGGCCTCAAACAGGCTCCCTACCACCTACCGTTCAGCCAGAAACCAGCCTCCATGGTCACCGACTGACCCTGCTGCTCGGGCTGAGATAGCTTCAGTCCAAGCTCTGCTGTAGCCAGTCCCTCACATCCACCCTCTGTGCAGCTGACCAACACAGATCAGCTCCAGAGGATTTCAAGAACATGTTCAGCTCCTGCCTGGGGTAGCTAAAGTCCTTCACAATGCACTCCTCTTCATCTTCTCCTCCTCCAGTGAGACTGTTTCCCCAGGCTCTGACCCTATAGCACTTCTTCTGGCTCTCTGCATGTCATTACCCTCCTCTGTCTAGTTCCAAGGAAGCACTAGTCACCCTGTCTGCCTGTGGCTACTTCCCCATCAAAAGCCCTGAGAGCAGGCTCTGTGAGAACATAGTTCCATCCCTCACCAGCCCGGCCCAGAGTCCAGCTCAGAGCAGGTCCAGGTAGAAAACGCCAGGTACAGCTGGCCCAGCCACCAAGGCCATGTCCAGCCCTCACCACTCTCTGAGAGCTCCATCTCGCTGGCTCCTAGGGCCTCACTGGCTGCTGTCTCCACCACCCCTGTCTCCTCCTCCTCCTCGTCCTCCTCGCTTTCAGTCACACTTAGTTCCTGCAGTTTGGTTTTGGTGCTAGGGGCCTCCTGAGGTTGCAGCTTCAGCTGTACAGTGTAGAGGTGCTCCAAAACTCGCCTCTGAGGAACAGAGAAGACATGCAGCTCAGGACTGAAGGTAAGACAAGTAAGGCAGGAGCGAGGAGGAAGAGGATGGAGAGACAGACAGGAATGTGGAGCAAGGGGGACATGTAGGCTGCAAGAAAGTCGAGCTTTTTGGGGACCAGGTATGGGTGGAGTGAGCCCTTGCACCTGTAGTCGGGGCTGTTGGGCCTGCTGGGCACAGCTAAGAGCCTTTTGGAAGCATGGGGCCAGCAGCTCATAGGCATCACCAGCCTCCTCATGAGACAGCGCAATGTTGAACCAGGTCTTGGCTTCCTGGAGCAGGAGAAGGAAGGATGAGGTCAGTGACTGCAGCTCATCACAATCTGGTGGCCATAGCCAAGGCCTGGCTTCCCCCTGCTGCCAACATGAAACAGGAATATCTGCTTTGATATTCATCTTCCAACTGCTGGAGGCTGACAGTCCTAGGAAGGAACTGCCTGTCCCATGGGGGTGTCGGCCCATGCCCTCCACTCAATAGCAGTCCTAAGGTGTAGCCATGGGGACAAACCTGCACTTTGGGAGGGGAGCAGGGCACGTCACCTCCAGGGCATTGCCATTGCGTAGCCTCAGTTCCTCTTCGTAGTGGTACACGGCCCGACGGTGATCTTTCATGTCTCCCAATGT
Organism: Cephalopachus bancanus; assembly: GCA_027257055.1. Lineage (NCBI taxonomy): Eukaryota > Metazoa > Chordata > Mammalia > Primates > Tarsiidae > Cephalopachus > Cephalopachus bancanus. Next base: position 1,716,710 of record JAPVLO010000295.1, read on the forward strand.
GGTAGCCAGGGACACATGGATAATGGCACGTTCGACCTCTGGTCTGTTCAGCAGCTCAGCGAGGTGCAGCTGGGAGCAGTGCCAGTAAGGCCTGGGGCTGCCACCCTGGCCAGGCCACACTGACTTCCCTGGCCCTTCCCTTCCACCCAGCCGGAGCTACACACCTGCTTCTGGTAAGCCTCAGCCGCCTTGGGGAAGTCACCTGCCTTGGAGAACAGGTCTCCCAACTGCTCACAAATGGCCACGGCACCATGAGTGTCACCACCCTCAGCCTCCTCCAGCTGCTGCTGTAGCTGGACCACTGCTAACACTGGCAGGAAGGGGCTCATGTGAGGGGGCGGCACTGCAGATCCTGACTCCAGCTCTGCCATCTGCGTGCTGTGTGCCTGGAAGTGGCCCACCTGCCCTCTCCATACCTCCACCTGCTTATTGGTATGAGAAATAATAGGAGGGTCTATCTTGCCTCAGGATCAGAAGAACTAATACATTTAACAATTCAGGACAGTGTCTAGCTTGAAGGGCTGACCACTATCAACCATCACTGATGATCAAATCATTGGCATTCCTGAGCCACATGCATGCCACCTGCTCTCCCATCCCATGAGGTTAAGGGAACAGCTATTATCTCCAGTTTGTCAATGAAGATGTTGGCTTGTGGGTAATGGCCCAGCCAGTCTCCTGATCACCCTTCAGGTGCTATAAGTACCGAGAAAAATAAGGATCTCCTTCCAGCAGGAAGTGGGGGACCTGCCCCTTTTGCTGGAAGCTGATGCTGCCACCTCTCCAAGGACACATGCTTAGTCCTCCTCTGCTAAGGTAATCAGGGACCTGTACAGCCCTTCCTGGGAAGTTCAGCCCATGGGCCCCCTTCCAGGCTCACCATACTTGAGATTCTGGCAGACTGCTGCTCTCTGCAGAGGCTTCTGGGACCCTAGCCGATAGGCCTTCTTCAGGGCTCTCTTTGCAGCCAGAAAATCCCCCAGATCTTGGAGAACCTAGAAAGCAAAGGAAGGTAAGGCTTGCAGACCCCTCAAAGGCTGACCCCACCCAATGGCTGAGCACAGAGCCACAGAAGGAAGGTACCTGTGAGATCACCAGGCAACAATCACTCTCCATGAACCGCTTCCTCATGGTACGTGCGCACTCCCGGGCCCCTTCCAGGCAGCGCATGGCCTGGGAGTGCTGCCCTCTGTGCCAGTGGATGGTGCCCAGGTTGTAGCGGGCACGGAACAAGTCCTCATAGAGGTGGTTCTGCCTGCAGGGGGTGACAGATCCTGAGTCCTCAGGATATTTCAGCTTTGGAACAGGGGACAGAGGGTATCAAAGTGTTCAAGATGGATGCTGATGCACAAGGAACATCCAGTTCCAGTTATAGCTACTGATACCACACAGACCCCTGCTCTACCAAGTTATGGTCTCAGGGCCCAAACCAAGCCTGCTCCTCCCCCAGTATGCAGCACAGACAAGAGAGGCCTCTTTCCCAATGGAAAAATCAACAGAAGGCGGGGATGAGGCCCAGACAGGCAATCTTCTCAGGAGTGTCCTGGGAGAGACCTCCCCAGCTACTTCCTCCAAGAAAAGGGGACTCCACTCCCTCCTAGGGCAGGGCTTGGACCTTACTCAGCGAGAAAGATGCTCTTCTTGAAGTAATCATTGCACAGGGCTGTCTGCTGCAGGCTCTCGAAAGTGAGGCCTAAGTTGAGATAGAGTCGGGTCCTCATCTCGCTCAGCTCTCCCTGGACCAGTGTCCCTAGAAGATGCCCCTTCAAAAACTCAGCCACCTCCTCACCACATGGGGTTCCCAACTTTGGGCCTATTCAGTGCCTATCCAGACCCTCTTAAAGACCTTCCTCCCTCCTCCCACTGTGGGCACCGGGGGGGGGGGTTCTGCCACAGACAAAGCATGGAGTGGATAAAGAGCAGATGACCTCCAGGTACAAGGTCATGGGACGCATGGGTCCTGAACCCTCTCACACAGAAGACTTGCAAAGGGAGAGTCCCAGAAGGTGGGCTCCAAGCCAGCTGGTAGGCACAGGGCCACATTCTCCTTGGACTGTGGCTCAGGAGGCAGAAAGTGGGGAGGAGCTGAGCCCACCCTCCAGTTGTTCATCCACGATAGCCAAGCTCTTCTCAAAGGCAGCCTGTGCCTGAAGCAAGTCATCCCTTGACTGGCAGTGGTCATAGATGTCCAGGTGGGTGCGGCCGATGGTGGCCCAGGCCCTCTGCAACTCGATATGGTTGGACAGGGAACGGGCCAGCTCCAGGTAATGGTGCTGGTGCTGAACATGGAAGGAAATTACTGCTGTGAGCTGACCCCACCTTATGCAAATCCTGTACATTCAGACTTCAGGGCATACTTCTCTTACCAAGGAAAGCTCCCTGCTCCCTCAATCCCCTACAGAGCAGGCCAGGGTCAGGACACACATGCCCCTTTCCTCTATGCCAATGGCTATCTGTGGTGACCACTGCTCCACACTGTAATCAGCCAGCATGGTTATGGGGAAGGAGATGACTGGAAGTCAGCTAGGCTGTTGCAGCACTGCCCCCAGCAGCCAAGGTCAGGAAGGGTTCTGTATGGATATGGACAGGAGATCCTGATCCCTCTTCCCTCCACAAACACAGATAAAACAATATAGTCATTAATGATTTCTGTGCCAGGAAAATTAACTCCTGCCCCAATTCCAGGGCTGTGGCATCCCCATCTGAGGGCCATATACTGGGTCCTGAAGGTGAGGTTGTGTCATGCCCGGTGTCCCCTGTAGCCTGAGACTCCTGACAGTGAAGACTGGGCCTCCCTCCTTAGAAAGGGATCCCAAGAAGTAGAAGTCAGCCGGGCTGGGCTATGGCTAGCATGGATGCTCCACACCTGCAGGGCAGCTGAGTAGTTCTCCATCTCAGCCAGGCGCTCTCCGATCTTGCGGTGGGCCACGGCACAACCCAGGGGATCGTCGACGCTTTCCAGAAGCTGCAGTTCTTGCCGGTGTTCCTCCAGAGCCTCTGTGTAGCGGCCTAAGCGGGCAGGGGCACAGCACGACCTGGCCAGGCAGCCGCAAGGGTGCGAGAGCGTGCGGGGCAGCAGTCCCTCGGGCGAGGCCTGTCCAGGAAGGGTCCGGTTGCCTCCCGCCCGCCCAGCCCTGGACTCGTCCTCCCCGCACCGAGGGCCCGGCCGGACCGGCGCGGGGCAGCACTTACCATGGCTGGCCAGGAGCTCCCCCAACTGGTGGCAGAGGGCGGCCTCCTCGCGCAGCTGCCCGCCCCTCTGGGCCTTGGCCCTGGCCTTGCTCAGCTCTGCCGAGGAAGAGGAACCGAGGCTGAACCTCGCCTGGCGGGCCCAAGGCCAGGCCGAGGTCGAGCTCCAGTCCAGCTTCCCTAGCCTCCTCGTTCCCTGCACTCGGGGTCCCCGAGAGACTCACGGCGAAGCTCGCGCTCAAGAGTCATGCTGGAGCTGCCGCTGGATCTGGACTTCCCGCGCTGCGCCTGTGGTCCCGCCCTTCATCGTGCCGTCACGCAGGCTCCGCTCTAGTTCCAGCGCTCAGGCCCAGTGCCGCCCATCTGCGGCGGTGCGGCGGGCAGGACGGGCGCAGAGCTTTCTGGGAAGTGTAGTCCACCTATCATGAAGCATTCTGGGAGTTGTAGGCTGGCTGTCGCAGAGAAGTGGACGGGCCTGGGAGGATGGGCGTCTTCCCAGACTCCACCGTCGGTCCCTGGCACTGAGCCCTGTGTCCAGTCCGAGGAGACTTGGTGGAGACCCCATTTCTCCTAGCAGGCGGTAGGACGTGGACTGGGGCGGTGCGGGTGTCCAGGCAGGCCGAAACTCAGCCCGCCCAGGGTTCCCTCAGTCCACTCACTCTTCTGTGCTCCAGCACCGGTGCTGCCGGAATCTACCTGCCCCTTTCATTACAGATGTTCTGTAATGCTGCTCCCTAATTCCTACTGAAATTAAAATACGGCCGGGTTCGGTGGTTCAGCCTGTAATCCCGCGCTTTGGGAGGCCGAGGTGAGTGAATTGCCTGAGCCCGCGGGTTCGAGACCCGCCTGGGCAACTTGGTGAGACTTCATCTCTACAATAAATCAAAAAAATTAGCCGGGCGTGGTAGCGTGCGCCTGTAGTTCTGGCTACTTGGAAGGCTGAGGCAGAAGGATTGCTGGAGCCCAGCAAGTCGAGGCTGCGGTGGCCAGGAGCGGCCAGTGCACTTCAGTCTGGGAGACAGAGTGAGACTCCAACTCAAAAAAAAAAAAGAAATTAAAATACACACAAAACCTACTCACCCACACAACTTTAAAAAACGGACATAATGCCTTAATGTAAGAGAACATAAACGTGATCATACATTTGAGTATTTAGATATGTAGACATAGTTAAGGCATCAGAGGCTCTCCTTTTTCACAAAAGCCTAAGCTCTCCTGCACATGCAGAACGACACAACTGAGTCATATTTGGGGACTCAAAACCCCAGGACCGTTGGAGAAGGAGGAAATGTGTTTTCCAAAATCAACAGAGCAAAATACTGTTTCCTCAACTCCTCAACGTGTTTGCCAATTGCATTCCTTGAAAATTTGGTGAATCTATGTTAAAACCACAAAATTCTCATGCCTGTAATCCCAGCACTTTGAGAGGTGGAGGTGAGAGTATTGCCTGAACTCAGGGGTTTGAAACCAGTCTGGCCAACATGGCCAGACCTCATCTCTACAATAAATAAAAAAATTAGCCGAGTGTGGTGGCACACGTCTGTAGTTTCAGCTACTTGGAAGGCTGAGGTGGAAGGATCGCCTAAGCTCAGCAAGGTGAGGCTGCAGTGGCCGTGAGCATGCCAGTCTGGGTGACAGAGTGAGACTGATTCAAAAAACAAAACTGCATAACCATTTTGTTGTGAGGTAAAAAGGAGTTAGGATCTAGGCTCAGAGCATTGTAATCCAGACTTCTCACCCACACAAGGGTCTAAGGGATGTTTGGTATCCTGTGACTTGGGGCACCCAGGCTCCAGATCTCTAAATACCTGTGCTGTTACCTGGAAGACCAAATGCCATGCCTTGGGGCTCTCACTCCTAGCTACACAACACACTCACAACTGCACTCCGGTGCCATAGCTGGTGTCCCCAAGGCAACAGAAGAGGCTGGGTGCACAGTCTGAGGAGTCCCAGAAGAAGTGGGAAATAGATGGGTTTATTTTCTATCGTAATCAAAATAGATCAAGGAGGTAAAACTCTCACCCAGCAAGATCTGTTGGGGAGGGAGTGGCATAAAGCCCTGATGGGTTCCTGGGTCCAGGAAGGGCTGCCCAGTGCCATGCTCAGGCTACCTCAGTGCTGGCCTCTAAGGTTTCAGGGGTGGGATAAAGAAAAGCTGCAGAGCTGTGCAGGGGTAGTCTTTAGCTACAGGAGGAGGGAAATCCAGGTAGCCCTACTTTTTGGAGGGTAAGGTGCTCTGCCAGCCTCCCAGCTGGGCCTGAGGAGGAAACAGGACATGGAGGCCTGCACTACCAACCCTTTTGCCCATCCAAAGCATGGCTCTGAAACCAAAATTTTCCCGAGCTGCTAGAAACTACCCTTCCCAGCTCCAGGGTTCACTGGATAACGCACCTCCTGGAAGCCCAATTCCTCTTCAGAGATGACCCAATTTCTCTATGCCTGTTTCCCCACTGACCAGATAAGGTGTGTGTATGAGGCAGTGCTATGCAGGGTTGAAGGCCTGGGTTGCTATAGGCTGGGGACAGCAGAGAAGGCTAGCAGAGTCCAGACGGCCCAGCCGTGAGGCTATCTTCTGGTAAGGAAACACAGACAAAACATGGTTTGGAATATTTTTTTAAACTACAGTTACATACAGAAAATATCCAAAGAGAACGCAGATCACAAAAGTGACACATTAAGTCATTTCTGATAGCGGTAAAAACACTTCTTGCTCCGCTCTTTAAAAAAGTATTTTTATTATTTTTGTAAATGTCTCACTCCGGGCAAACTGAGGGATGTGGTGCTCACAGGGGGTTGGGGTGAGACAGGAGAAGGGTGGGGCCTGGCTTGGGCTATGCCCCCCAGGTAGTCCCTTACATCTGCTGAGGTTGGAATCCCACCCCCTCCATCCTCAGAGATGACAAAGGACCCGATTGGGACACCAAGATGACACGGGATCCTGGACACAAACCATTGGGTTTGGCACCCCCAGTAATATACAGCCCACAGTGATGATGCTACAAGGAAGTTTGTGCACCAGTCCCCAGCAGCTGTGGACACACTATAGTTTTCCTGGATGCCTGGTCCCCCAGGCTGTAAGGCTCAGCTGCTGCATGTGATGGTCACAGGGCAGATGCCATGTTGGGGATGACAGTGGGATGCATTGGCAGGCCTCTTAGGCACCCCAGACGACACAGCATACCCCTAGGGAGGACCCTGCTTGGGTACTGCCCTTCTGTCCCCCAATCCCACAGGGCTGCCCACCCAGAAACTAAGGAGGCAGGGCTGCAGAAGCTTAGCCGCCCTAGATCTCCTACCTCCTTGTGGCCTCCCAAGCCACCCTTCTCTGGTAGCCACACATGTACATTCACCTGCACACAGGGATCATTGCCTCCAGGCCCCCAACCAGCACAGCTCCTACAGGCTGTTGTCCTAGCCTAGCTGTGCCCATGGGAAACAAGCCTCCCACCTGGCCTCACCCAGGAGACACGCTGGGGCCTGCCCCTCTGCTGAGTCAATCTCTCACACAGGCACTCAAACACACAGGTGGGTAGGATGAGCCTGCCCCCACCCCAGCACCCTTCACACCATCACCTTGAACCCAGAAAGATTACCCCAAAGAACATCTGATCTCCAGAGATGCCAAGATGCAGGCCACAGTCTCATCCCTTTATGCTTGCCCTTCCAGGCGTGGAGAACGGGTAGCACCAGGGCCATGAGATTCACCCTGGTTGTACCTGAGTCAGAGGTAGCTGCTCCCAAGAATGTGCGAGGAGCTGGGGTGGGGTCTTTCTTTGTAGAGGGCAGAAAACCAAATGGGATCTTCCTGTGCCCTCAGTGGCCAAGCCACACCAACTTTGAGTAAGAGAAGGCTCTCCATGAGAGGCACTCCCAGTCAGCCACACATCCCAGGCTGGGAACAGGAATTCTCAGAAACAGCTCCCAGAAACTAAGCCCATGAGGGTTCTCCCTGTCCTGGAAGGGAGAAATGACTAAGAGGACCACACTGGGCTATGTGCCCTAGTCATGCCCAGCAATATTGATGGGAGTTGCCTTCCACCCCACAGAGGGCCAGGAATGGAGCCCAGGAGGCTGGCCAGGGCTGCCTGAAAGCACAGGGTGGTGGGAGGCCAGGCCCAGGCAGCTGTCAGGAGAAGGTGGGAGCTGCTCTGAGGCATGTGTGGGACTGGCTGGGGCAGAGGAAACCAGTTCTTTGGTATTGAAGCAACAAAAAGCTATTACAGAAGAGCCATATCTCCTAAGCAAAGGTGACAGCGTCAAGGTCTACCCTTCCCAGCAGCTCTGAGGGTCCGACCAGGGCCTACTGCTCCAGGCAGGGTTCCTTCCCACTCTATGAGGCCCAAGCACTGGCCCTGCATAGCCACCACAGGGAGTATCAGAGGGCAGCCAGGTTGGGAGGGTGAGAAGCCAGACTGCCCAACCTGAGACCTCTACAGCACCCCCAACACAGGACCAGCAGTCCGTTCCCAAGAGCAGCATGGGGAACTGCCCACTCGCACACTCACCCAGCCATGCTCACAGCCAGTGGTCCCCGGAGCTTTCTTCACAGCCTGGGTACACCAGGTCCTTGAGGCTGAATATAGTAAGTAGAATATCTCTCACTAAAATTGCATAACTTATAGAAGAGCCTGTAAAGAGTTTAATTTTTTTCCTGGGAAGAGACAGAATTCACCCTGCATTCCGAAATACATCTGCTGAGCCCTGGTGGCTGAGTCCTGCCTCCCTGGGAGCGCTGCTTGGTCAGAGAAGCCCTGAGCCTGCTCGAATCACCCTGCCTAGGTCTATCTTGAGACCCTATGACAGAGTGTTGGGGGGGAATAGCAATGTCTCTGAGTCTTTCCTGTGGGGATGCGTGCAGGCGAAGTAACAGGGACATGGTGGGCTCTGATCCCCAGGCCAAACCAAAGCTCCCACACTGTCCATTCAAAGCCACGCCTTCCCTCGAACAAAACAGAAAGTAGGAAACAAGGCTGCCTTTTTAATTGTAATCAAATACGCTGTCTGAAGTCAGCAAGGCCCCCTGAGCCTGGCCGGGAACCATGCACGGAACCAGAGCAGGCATTGCCACCTTGCTGCACATAAGGGAGCGGGGGCAGGGGTCACTGCACCTCTCACCCTTCTCACCACCACCGTCTCTGAGCTTCCAGGTGCCCAGTGCACTGTCTCCTCTTCGGGTCAGCCCAGCCACCGGCTGCCTTTGGGAGGAAGGGAGGCAGGGGTGAAGGGGGGGGTGAGCCGGAGGCGGGGACCCCATCGCACACGCATGCAGACTTTCCCAGTGTGTTTGGTTTCATTTGTTCTCTTCCTTTGCTAAAATGATCAGATAGTCGTGTGAAGCTGCTGCTGGGCCAGGGGTAGACAGGACAGCAGTACTGGTAGGCTGTCTGTCAGCTCCTTGGGCATCCTGGGGCCCCGCCCTACTTTTGTATCTGGAACAGGAAGAGCCGCAGGTTGATGTTCTTGGCAGCCAGCAGCTTGTTGCACTCCACGGAGTCGATGATGGGCAGCGGCACGTAGTCTGTCTCGTTACTCTCATTGGTGAAGACAAAGTGGTAGATGACAGGACTGATTCTCACGTCATCATAGGGGCCCTTAAGCAGCAAGAAGGAGCACTCCAGAGGCGCTGTAACCTTGCTCTTGAGGAGGAGCTGAAAGGAGAGTGTGCGCTTGCATGACAGGTTGGGGTTGCGCTCTGAGTCGTTCACACGAGCCTTCAGGACCCATGTCTGGTTCAGCACTGTGAACCTTGGCGTCTCATAGTACAGGCGCGTGATGAAGTCATCTGTGCGGTACGGCCGGAACTGGACCTCTGCAGAGACAGACAGGGCCAGAAAAAGCCAGCTGTTAGTGTGGGCAAATCCGGGCAGTGGCGCCTTCCCCGACTGGGCCAAGGACAGGCTCAGCCAGGGAGCAAGGCAACTTACCCAGACACAGCGAGCTCTACTTGTCACAAGGCAAATCAAACGCAATTATGGCAAATGGAGGCGCACACAAGCTTTGGGGGGAACAACTACAAACAGAATTAACACGAATTAGCTGGAGAGAGTCTAGAGGCTGTGAGTGGTCAGGCCACATCCCAGGCGTGCCCCGACCCACAATGGCCTCCCTCATCGCCCTCGGCCCCAGGTGTCCCCACAAGGGTGGGGGTAAGTAGACACACAGACAGGATGCAATTCTGAGAACAAGTGCACTTTATTGGTTCTGATACAGAGCTGCCAGAAAAGCCGGCAGGTGGGTGAGTGGCACCCAGCCCTGCCTGAGGGGAGTGCCAGGTCCTCAGGCGTCAGGCTGACTCAGGCTCTGCAGGCCGTATGCAGGGGTCACCAGTCAGCAGGCGGCCCTGCCTTCACACAGTCCTCTTGTGCAGCCCACACCTGTGGCTGGCAAGTCCCTCCGTGGAGGTGTGGGATCCTGGGCAGCCAGTCCTTCCTGCACAAATGGGGCTTCCTACCCAGCCACTGCTGCAGCCACAATGCCCCGGCTTGCCCAGACTCCATGAGGCTTGGCCTGGACCATGTGCCACAGTGCCCGCCAGGACAGCTAAAGCTGCTACTAACCAGGGACCATGGCCTTCTGCTGCTGAGGGCCTGCTCAGGCCCATGCCCAGCCAGGCCCAGTGCAGGCAGCATGGCATGATTGTCTGCCTGTGACCACCCTGGCGCTTTGAGCTGTCTGCCTGGCGTGGGCTGAGCAGTAGAGGGATGGTGCTTCCCTGAGTGGCCCCAGTATCAGCAGGTGCTTCTTGCTGTTTTCTGCACCAGGCTCTGGCCTGGCTCCTGATCCCCGGCATGTTCAAAAGTGGAGGCGGTGGCAGTGGCCTGGAGAGCCATGAGATCCAGTGGGCCTGGGCCCAGTCCAGCCTGTGCGTCTGTGGGTGTCCACTCCCAGTTCTACAGTTTGAGCCAGGCACCCTCAGCTCGTTCTGGAGCCCTGTCCCTGAACAGCTTCGAGCCAGCCTCAAGAGGCCCCAGGGCCGCTGCAGTGACCTCCTGCAGCCAGGACCAGATTTGACAGAGTGCTCTTCTTGCCCCAATTCTCAGGGGCGAGTCCCCAGCTCCCAGGCTTCCCTGAGACATGCCCACTTTCTGGTTAGACATCGACTGTCCCAAGTGCCACCTGGTACAAGTGCCACCTTGCTGGGGTGGTGGGGCCAGGGTGAGGAGGACAAGTGGGAAGGGCTGCCATGAAAGTCACGCAGGTAGCCCTGGGGTCCGGCCCAGCCCCTCCCTCTGCTTAGTCTCTGGCCTGTCTTCTTCCCTGAGGTCTCTTCCTGTCCTCTGGGAGCTTGTCCAGAGCCCAGTCATCCGGCGCAGCCAGTGTGCACTGCCCAGAGCCTGCTGCCCCCAGGTTCCTGGCCACCAGACCCCTAAGCCCACACCTGTGCAGCATGCAGCAGGTGGTGAGGCACCTCACCTGTGTAGCCAATCTTCTCAAAGCTGAGCAGGCTGAAGATGCTGTTGTAGAGCTGCATCTCCTTGCGGTGGCTCTGGTCCATCTCATCCAGGATCTCCATCAGCTCGTTGCCCGTCTTAGTTGGGTGGGCACATGCAGCCTCGTGTACTGTCAGCTCATGGAACGGGCCATGCCACGGGCAGCCAATGCGCTTGTACTTGCACTGGGTCACCCTAGGAGGAGGTGAGCACAGCAGTCATGGCCCATGCCCTGAGTAGGTAGTCATGACCCGCTGTTCTCCAATGTGGCTTCCGCCCAGCCTGTTTAGCCATGAATCTCTTCCTGCAGGACACATTTAACCATGAGCCCAGTCCCTAGGACAGGGGTCAGAGCAGATGTGTATGAAAGAGGGAGAGGGAGAAGGAGATATAGACAGAAAGAGAAAAAGGGAGACAGAGGGCAAGGGAAGGAGCAAGTGCAAGCTGTGAGCTTGCATGCCTCCTGGACCCACAGCTGTGTCTCTCCTCTGCTTGGCAATAAGTGGCTGCTGACTGTGGTCTTGGAACCCGCATAGCCTCACTCCAGGAGAGACTTGGTGGTTGGCCCCCACTGGCTGAGTAGCCATGTCCTCTTGACAGTGTAGCCTCACCCTAAGCTCCCAGAGCTCCTGAGCTAGCCACACTGTGCTAAGGCCCTCAAGGGGCTACTTATAGCCACAGAGAGTCCTGGAAGGCAGGGTCAGGTCCAGATAGCAATTGGGTATAGACTCCTGTCCTATGTAGCTCTAACTCCCCTTTCAGGGCCTGCTGGGTCATCACTGGGCTGCATGTGCAGTACCCAAGACCCTGGCGATGAGTATTGGCCAGATTACCATGTATAGGGACCTTGCCTGCACTGGGGGTGGCAGGGACAGGGGGAGGCCTCCAGCCCTGTTCTGGGCACCATGTGAGAGGCTGAGCCCTTAACATTTACCTGTCCTGACATTCCTCTTTCTGGTGCCTCTCCAGGAGGGAGCGGGGAAACTGGCGCAGGCAGAAGCCACATTCTGAGGGCAGCTCACTCACGGCTTTCTCCACAGCCAGGTTCCGGCAGCAGAGGCTCTTACTGATCTCACAACGACAATTGGGGCATGTGGCCTGCTCCTCCTTCAGCCGGGCATCTGCTAGTAGGTGGATAAAACAGCCAGCGCACATCAAGTGACCATTAGTACACTGCGAAGAAGGAAAGGGAGATGAAACTCACAGACCTGCGGGACTCGTGCAAGTGCACGCACCCGCCCATGTCCTCCGGCTCCAGCCAGCGCCAGGCCAGTCATCCTGAGGGACTCCAGCTGGTAAGGAGAGGAACCTGTGCCTGTCTCTGAGTTGTGCCAGTGTTCAGCAAATACTGAGAGTTGCTCAGAAGGGACAGGCAAAGTCACAGCTGACTTGAGTTCTTGCAGAGACTGAGTCTCAAGGGTATGAACTTGTCAGTTTCTGGAAGTTATAGCTCTTTCCTGATGCAAGTGGGACTGGTGGTAATTGATTTGGCCACACTGAGCCTGGCTTTTTCCTATCCTAGGGGCCAGGGACTGTCCCAAGTCTCCTACAGGCCCAGATTTTGGGACTGCCCCCTCCCCCCAGAACACTGGGTTCTTGACCTGGCACAGCAAGAGCACTTAGCCAGCAGCTGCCTAGTGATGCTGCTGCCCACACTGAGGAGTGGGAGTGGATGCTGCTGCCCACACTGAGGCAGGAGTGCCCTTGTGGACTTTCAGAAAGGTCGTGCATGCCAGGGTGTGAGGATATGGCTCAGAGTGAGCCCAAGTGAGAGGTGGCAGCTACCACCCATTCAGAGAGATTGGCTACCTACAAGGGCCTCCTGAAGCTGTGACAGGTGGGAGACCAGGATGGCCCACGTCAGGGGCAAGTGGGCATATGCTGCGTGCCTGTGAGGTGGAGCTGGAGGCTCCAGGTGGTATATAATGCTGACTTGAGCTGGTGTAAGTTGAGTTAGCAGGAACCAGGCCCCTCTCACTGGGGTTCCTTGCCCATGTCGATGTCCAGCTACCAGTATACCCATCTTGGGTCTCTCTTTCACTTGACATATGCCCCAGGTGCCCATTTGGTGCCATTGAGAGACACATGATAGGATGTGGGCCCAGCCCAAGAGGGGCAAACAGTGTGGGAGGAGGAGAGGCCCAGACCAGAACCAAGAAGTACAAGAACAAAGACCTGAAGCTGAGCAGACACAGCTTCCCACAGTCCTGGTCCATGGGCAGATCCAAGGGTCCAAGAACACTGAAGTGGAACATGTGGGTTTTGGGCTGAGTTTTTTTTTTTTTGAGTTGGAGTCTCATTCTGTTGCCCAGACTGGGGGGCAGTGGCCGCTCCTGGCCACTGCAACCTCGACCTGCTGGGCTCCAGCGATCCTTCCACCCCAGCCATCCAAGTAGCTGGAACTACAGGCGGGCGCTACCACACCTGGCTAATTTTTTGATTTATTGTAGAGATGAGGTCTCACCAAGTTGCCCAGGCGGGTCTCGAACCCGCGGGCTCAAGCAATCCACTCACCTCAGCCTCCCAAGCCACGGGATTACAGGCTGAGCCACTGAGCCCGGCTTGGGCTGAGTTTTATTTGGGGCTGGGGACACACCAAAAGCTAGCCAGGAGTGACAAGAGCATACTTTCCATCTGGAGAGACTCTCTCACAGCTGGTTGAGGGTGAATGGTGGGCAGTGGTCAGCAGGGTGGCCCCTGTCCTGATTGCCCTGCATAGGGCTCTTCAGTAGCTGGCCCAGGTTCACCAGTCATGGCAAATCTTTCGAAAGCCACTGGGCCACAGGTTTCCTTTTGGGTCTGGAACCCTTTTGAGAATGAGCTGGAGTCCAGCAGAGGGGCCTGCCCGGGCCCAGACCCTAGGCCCGCCACACTGCAGCCTCTCTGCACAGTGTGCATCAGGGATGGGAACATTCACAGGGCTCCTGTCTAGCTATACCAGGCGGTCACACCTGCATGTGTAGGGTCCAGCTAAAGAACTGCGGGAGGATGGGCCAGCTCTCTCAGCACCTGTGGGCCCAGTCTGGGGTCTAGTTAAGTGACAGGATTTACATGTTAAGAACTAACAGCAGTGATAAAGGCCTTGTTCATGGAATCCATGTCCACATGAACATCAGATTATTTACATTCAAATCTCAAGTTCTAAGTTTGGTTAAAAATAAAAATGTTCACGACGAGGAAGGTGAGAAAGCAGCCTGGTCAGGGACCAGCAAGAGTTGCACCAGCTCTGGACACATGGCTGCCTCATGGGGAGGGAGACTGGTGCTGGGTGGGGTAGGGACAAGTCAAGGCCTGCCCACAGGAGCAGGTAGGAAGGTTGGTCTGCCTCTTCCATCCCCCAGAGGTCAGTGGTGAGTGAACTGTGGGTGCAGGTGGGCATAGATGCTGTCAAAGCAGGTGTCATGTGGGAGGTACAGACAAGGGGACCAGGTCACACATCCTCTCACAGACCCCCCTCCACCCCAGAGATATGCTGCCCAGGGGATACCTAGGCCTGCAGATGCTCATCTTCGCCACACCAGTCAGGCCCCAGGTCAAGGACTGTTGCCGCTTCCAGAAGGCAGTGAGAGAAGCGGCACAGTACCAACTGACCATTTATTTAAGGGGAAACAAAAACTCTTAGAAGAGAGGCCAAGCCACCCAGCAATGTGTAGTATGTTCCAATGAGGATGCCCGGTTGAATACCAGCACTAAGACCTCTTCCTCAGGGCCTGGTATCCCCCATGCTGTTCCATGTGGCCACTTCTAGGTAGCTCCTGGTGGCAGGCTGCCGAGGACTTGGGTAAGATTCTGGGCCCATCTCTGCACAGACAGTTGCCTGCAGGGTCCACTGGCCTGAGCAGAAGCGTAACAGCATTCCTCCTGGCTGTAGCCTAGTCCCCAGGGTTCCAAGCAGGCATAAGGCTCCTGGGCCCACTTGGCCTCTCCTCTTGGCTCTAGATAGCCCAGCAAGACTCAGGATAGAGTCCTGGGCCCTCCCAAGAGGTGCTGAGGCAACCGAGCATATTACTACTTAACCCCAGCACCATCCCCACCACTCACCCGAAGTCTGCCCCAGCTCCTGGGCTAGCCTCTAGCCACAGGCCCCATTCCTCTGAGGCTTCCAGACCCCAACACAGGCTCCGTTGACTCCACAAACTGTGGAGGAGGCAGTGGTGACCCTGCCTTCCTCTGGCTCCCTCTGGGCCTCCTGGAGGGCCTGCAAACTCTGCGGAGAGGTAGGGGTCACTGCTCCTTCAGTCCTGTCAGCTCAGTTCTGAGTTAGAATGGCGAACACCAAAATATCCTGGAGTATACTAGCCCAGTGAAGGAACAAGTCCACATCCACCCATAGACCCTCATCAGCTGTTCAAGGGATGCTCTCCAGGCAGAGTCCAGGGGGCTGGCCTGGCTCAACCAATACCTAGAACAAGTCATCTGTTCAAACAGGATGGTCACCATGCTCCAGAGGCTTATCCACCATCTAGGCCCTCTCAGTCTCCTGAGCGAGACCCTAACTCCACACATGGGCCTGGCCATATACCTCCAGTGGAAAGCATGGGTCAGGGCAGGCCAAAGTTCTCCACTTGACATGCCAGGGCCAAGCCCTCAAGAGCCCAGGTGCCTCCAGAAGCAGCTCCTATAGCGCCAGGCCAGGCTGCCTTCCCACCACCAGTCAGGAAGACCCCCTGGTGAAGAGTAGGGGAGGGAAAGGGAATTGCTAAAGGGGATCTTAGGTTCACACTACCCCTCTCTGGGCTTCAGTTTCCTCATGTGCACAAGGTAATGAGTACAGGGACCAGTTTCATCCTACACCAATGAGGTGGGATGGGACAGGGTATCTGGCAGCACTGTTTTATATCTAGCACCTAGCAGGTACAGAGCAAACACCACGTCACCCACGGCAGATGTTGATACACGCGTGTGGCCCGAAATGGTCTTTTGTACCTGTACCCCCAGAACAGTATCCAGCCCTCCCCTCTGCCTGGCTATAACAGCTCACATGCACCCAGTCTGTGCAGACCTGGGATCTCCATCTGAGCTGGCTTCTTCCCCTGGGTTAAGGGGAAGCTGGATGCACTGACCAGGCTCAAGAAGGAACCTTGCACCCCAAGCCCTGGGCCACAAGCAGGTCTTAGGAAATGGGCCTCCACAACTTCCTGGTGGTCACAAATTGGCTATGGTCAGCTCCCCTTTTCAAGCCTGGACTACATGGTCCTTTCAAACCCTAGGGACCTTTCCCACTAGAGGATGGCATGGCATCCAGGCCCATGGGAGCAGCAGTGCCCCACCCCCCACACCTAGGGGGTCAGGGACCCATCGGCCCTTGATAGGGGCCATCAGAGCCAAAATGCAGCCAAGGGGCTTCCCTGTGGCACGAGCCCCAAAGCACCACTCAGTTAGCTGAAGGTCCCCCTTCCTTGACCTTTGGCATGTAGACAAAGCTCCACCAGGCCCAGGGTGCCTCAGGATGCACCTCACATACTCTATACACTCAGCCTATGGCCTCCTTAATGAAATATGGGCCTGAGAGGGACCAGTGCATTATCCAAGGCCACACAGCTGTTAAGTGTGAAGTCAAGACTTGAATCTTCCACCCAGGCCAAATATGAAATCCTGAGCCAGATGCTCCTCCTACCTGCTCCCATATCAGGACTCATGCAGGGCCTAGTCAACCCCTCAATATAAATGTTACTATATCTAAAAGTAACTCAGAATGACAAACTACCACCACCACAAAAAAAGTTCCCACCTTGCTTGGTGTTGATTTTTGGATACCTAAGCAGACATATTTTCAAAGCTCCTTTCTGTTACCTTTCTCACCTCAAAGAATGAATTAACTGCAGTCCTATGCTGCTAACCTGGGGGCTGGGGAAGAGTGCCCAAAGTTCCCTGAACATGTGGGTAGGTGGCCCTCTAGGACAGTACACTCAACCAACGATGGAGTCCCTGCTTCCTGGGCCTTTTACCAGTGGGACTGTCAGTCAGGTAACCAGTCTCCTGAGTCGAGACCTGGCATAGAGACAGGAGGCATTAAGGGTGAGAGGGCAGAGGGACACACCAACTCTCCCACAGGGACAAGGTGGAAGTACCCTAGTCAGATGGGCAGGAGGCACAAAGGGAGGGAAGGATGTACTAGTAGTAGGGAGAGAGAACAACCTCAAAGTAGGGGCGCTGCCTGTTTTGCCTAAGAGAAAGAGTAAAGGTGGGCAGGGATGGGGAGAAGACAACTCAGGCAAAAGGGTGCAGGAACAACAGCAAGAGCATTGTCACAGGGCCTGAGTTAGAGAGAGCAGCAGGAGCCACACCAGATGCAGGCCAGACCATATCTATGAGAGGGGACCCTTATACCAGAGAGCTTATTCTAGCCTCAAGAACATCATATAGGCTGGGCACGGTAGCTTATGCCTATAATCCCAGCACTTTGGGAGGCTGAGGTGAGAGGATTGCCTGAATCCACGGGTTCGAGACCAGCCTTGGTGAGATCTCATTTCTACAATAAATCAAAAAATGAGCTGGGTGTGGTGGTGCATGCCTGTAATTCCAGCTACTTGGAAGGCTGAGGTGGAAGGATCACCTGAGCCCAGCAGGTTGAGGCTGCAAAGGCCGTGAGCATGCCATTGCATTCCAGCCTGGGTGACCGAGTAAGACTCCAACTCGGAAAAAAAAAAAAAAAAGAACACCATGTGAGGGGTAGGAACAATATGTGGTCCTTTCCTCTAGACACTAGCCAAGGCTTAGGGCCTTGGCTAACACCAGTAGAAAGGGTGAGGCCTAGGTCTGTCTCATGGAAGACCATACCAGGCCTTGTGTGAAGGTTGTGCCAGGAGAGCTAAAGGAGGAAGGTCAGGGATCAGGCAGTGGCTGCAATGTCTGAGGCACCACTGAGGCCATGTCTTTCCCAGAAAAGGTACTCCCATGGGCAGAGGTGCCTACAGATCACACTGTCCTCGGGCCACAGGGCTACACCCAGAGCAGGGGGCCATCAGGACCAATTGGTCTGCTCATCCTGGCCAGAAGCTCCTGCATGGATGTCCCTGCTGCCCCACCAGCCCTCCTACCACCCACCTGAGTGCCTGCCCTGGTGTGCCTGGGACTCCAGAAAGTGGCTGCACACCTTGTCAGGTCAGTCACCAAGGACACACCTAACACCCACGCAGAGAACATCAAAGCTAGCATCTGCTGTACCTGCTCCCCTAACCTGACATGATGCAGGCCATAGCTGTAAAAGCCATTTGAATGAGGGCCCTGGTCTGACACCAGAGCAAATTCTCCAGCCTGAAAAATATTGGCACATGCCCATGGGGAGGCTGGCCCTGCAGACCCATGGGCTCAGACTTGGAGCAGGTGGATGAGCAGCTTGTGTAGCCCACATCTGCTCTTGCCACCACCTGAGGCTTCCCTAGCAGCATAGGTGACATCTGATGGCCAGATGACAAGCTCTTAAGTTACCGAGGACTCAATCAACTCAAGGCCCATGGAGTTGTCCCACACAGTCCTGGTGCCACAGACAGCACACAGGGCTCAGCATGGTCATTCCCTTCTTCTCCTCACCTGAGTCCAGCACAGTCTCAGTCAGCCCTCAAGATGTACAGCATGGCTGAGGTCCACCCTGAGAAATATTCTGCTGAGGTCATGCAAGACATTCCAGCAGAAACAAAGGGTGGAACGTGCTACATGACTGACACTGGGCCACTAGAGATAGTTAATCAACACAGCTCACTAAAGAAGGTTAGCAAAAGATTGAGGTGGAGGTGTGGTGGGGTGAGGTAGGCAAGCCCAGGGCCAAGGTGGTGGCCAGCAGCAGGCCCCAATGAAGGACATGCAGAAAACATTGTATATAAGGCCATGCCATCTGTGCCTAGATCCTCCAGGGAGTAGATCAGGCAAGAATCCAGGTCTCCAGGCCTGTGTCAACCCACAGTGGTTCAGTGGGGACAACCACATTGACCCTCCAGGGTCACTGCACACGGCAGGGAGCCACCACAGGTGGTGTCCCCTGCAGCATTCAGAGGCCTTTCCTCCTTCTCTGTACCATACATCAGGTCTTCAAGCAGCCATATTAAGTTCCAACACTGGTCCCAGGGCTCTCCCACAAATCACACATTCTGGACCCTTCTCAAGGCCTCCAGAAAATGAGAGGAAAATATCTTTGCTGCTGAGGCCCAGCTGTCATTTGGGAAGAGCAGAGGTGGGACGGGGCCAATGGCTGAGTCCACAGCCCGTCAGTGCCTGTGGCTCTCCTCCCTTAGCTACTCTGTTCTCAGGAAAGCCACTAAACAGAGGGAGGGAAGGCTTCCAGGCAAGGGAGGGCCACTGATCAGGGCAGCCCCAGTGCCTTCACTCTCCATTACAGCTGCTCAGCTCCCTGCTCCAGCTAACCAGTGTGAAACTTAGTTCCTACACAGTACAGGCCAGTTCAAACCAGCAGGCTGAGGCTTGGTCACTAGCAGCTCTGGCAAGAAGCAGAGCCCTGACACTGTGCTAGGCCAGGTCAGTCGGGGGATGGAGTGGACCAGAGGTCAGTACCATATGGCCTATCATCATGCCAGGTCCAGTTCCAACCCATCCACAGGAGGGGAGACAAGGAGACCCCTGAATTCCCCTTGGACCTCCCACCATTGGTTCAGCTCGACAGACTCTCCCTCAAGGCCCAAGAAAGGAAGAGTTCTTCCACCTGGGAAGATAAAAAGGTGTGGGCAAGTCTTGAAAGGTAAGGCACTCTCAAAGTCAAGGGAGTAACCACTGGCTATGGGAGCTAGCAGCTCTGAAAAGCACTCTCCCAGTTGGCCCTGACACCCAGGATGGTGGGTGAGAACCAGTGCCCTCTCCCCATCCAGGCACACTGGGGATCTCCCAAGCAACCTCTTGCCAGAGCAGGAAGGACTTAGAGAAACAGAGAGTGGGGAAATGGCATACAGACTAGCCCTATACTGCCTACTACAAAAGTGGTCCCCTCATCTAAGCCTCCAGTTTAAAGAGAACCAAGGAAACGAGGTCCCATCAGCCACTTCCAGCTCCTATAAGTGCAAACAAAGCTGACAGGGAGTAAGTTGAGTCATTTCTCAAAGAGACTGGGGAGTAGAGGTGGAGAGGGAGACAAAGGGGAAGGTGGGACTGCAAACTGCCTCAGGCCATCAACTAGAAATTTGTCCTACCAGGGCCAGGTACCCTCTCTGACAGCCCTGAGCTGATTAAGGACTCAACCCAGCCACCATGCTGCATCTGCAGATGGGGGAAAGGGTGGACAGAACTTCTGGAGCCCTGGAAGTCTAGAAAGCCAGCCTGGCCCAGGTGAGGTGGGTTGGGAGGGGGAGCCTAGCCTGGGGAACGACACTTATAGAGGACACACAGGGTTCGACTAAGGCTGGAGAAGGTATGGAGACTGTGGGGCTTGTTGCAGGTGGTTCATCCACAACAGAGATGAAGGGATGGGGCAGACAAGAGGCAAATCCCTCTTCTTATTGTTCTTCAGAATGAAATGGACAAAGTAAAAGGATTCTTCTACTCGAGAGAGTAGAAAAGGAGAGGCACACAGAAAAGTACAGGAGGAGTAGAGGGACAAGCTTGGGGGTGTGGCTGCTAGAACAGGGAAGGACTTCTTGAGCGCAGAGGACTCCGAGCCCAGAGAACCTGGGAATGAGAGGAGCAGACGCTGGGGTGGGGGAAGGGTCAGTTTGAGATGGTGGGATGGGGGATGTTGAAGAGGGGAGCGTGGAAAGAGAAATCTGGAAAACAGAAAGGAAATGTAAGCAGAAGATAAGAGATTAAGACCGGGGAGTAAGATTGGTCAGAACACGGAAAAATGGGGTTCATCGTAGGAAATAAGAATCTTGAAAGGAAGACAACGAGGAGCTTCGGAGCAGGCGCTGGAGTCCTGCTGGGCGAGGAAAGCGGATGTGTGTACCGGAGAGAATTCTCAGCCGCCGGGCCCCTAGGCCCCCAGGGCCTGGCTTCCGAGAAGACGCAGATCCTGGAGGCCCCATGGCAGGGACTTGTGTCCCGGGCTGGGCCGGGTCGGGGTCGGCCGGCGGCCCTACCTGGTACACGGAGGCCTTGGGCAGGTCCAGGCACACGGTGCAGCACAGCACCGAGTAGAGCCGCTCCTCCAGCTTGCCGCTGCCGGCCGCCGCTGCCGCCGCCGCCGCCTCGGCCGCCTCGGCCGCCCGCAGCCGTTTCTTGGGCGGCGCGTCGGGGTCGCCGGCCACCTCCTGCAGCTGCAGCTGCCGGGCGCCGGCCAGGCCCGCCTCGTCCGGGAGCCCAGGCCCTGCCGCCTCGCCCAGTGCCGCTGCCGCCGCCGGCCCTGCAGCCGCCCCGGGCCCGGCTCCGACTCCGACCCCGGCCGGCAAGGCGCCCGCGGGCCCAGAAGCCGGGCCGCCCCCGCCGGCCTCCTCAGCGCCGGACATCGCGGCCAGCCGGCCCGGCAGGCGGGTGCCGGCGCGCTCCCGCGGCTAGAAGTTAGGGGTGCCGCGCGCTCCCGCCGCCCTCTCACTGCCGCTGCGACCCCGCAGTCCCGCTTCCTGCGCCGCCGCCTCAGTGGGTCTGGCCCGCGCGTCGCCCCGCAGCCGCCGCGGCCACCAACCCCGGCGCAGCCGCCATCTTTGTTTTCGCTGCGCGCTCCCCGCGCAGCCGCCACCGCCCCCTCGTCCTCCCCATCACGTGAGCTCCGCGCGAGACCAATGGGAGCACTGCTTGGGGCGAGACGGCTTGCGGCGACCAGAGCCAAATGGCGCGCGAGGGCCGCCGCGCGTCCGCCTCCTGCAGTAGGTGGGCAGGAAAGGGGCGGGACCAAGGCGAGCCGCGGAGGAACGCGCACCTGGGAGCGGGGAAGCCCACGCGAGGAGCAAGCCAGGGCAGCACCCGCGCTCCGCCAGTCAGCGAGGGTGGAGAGCACTCCCAAGCCCCTACGTGGGAGTGTGCCTGCGTCTCTATCCCCCAAGATTCGGGCTAGCGTAGGGCTCTACTAGCCTGGCTCACTAGAGGCGAAGGGCACGAACTAAAAACTCCGCCGGCCACCCCTCTGTCTTGTGCGGAACCGCGGTACCAGATATGCTTCCATAGGACGCAAACAGAAGGACTTCATAGGGAAGTGGAACTCCGAGCCCCCAGCTCACTGGAATCTAACCCACTGCTCTACCAAATCCTGTCTCCTAACCCTGGAGTTGGAGGCTGAAAGAATCACGAAGAAAGTGAGGGTCTTAGGGGTTAGGACTTGGCTTCCATGGGCAGGAGGGCAAACAAGGAGAGGGCGAGTCAGCCCTGAGAAGGATGTGCGTTTCTGGGAACTGCTATGGTACAGCCCTCTCCTGCCTCCACCCTTGCCATCAGCTTGTGAAGGTCACTGCCCCAGAAGGCCACCTCCATGGCCAAGCAAGGATATTCGGAACTCCATCATGTCCAGGGAGAGCAAAGACCCAGGACTATGTCTTCTCAGCCCAAGATCCCTCCTGTCAATAGTACCAGAAGGATGTTAGGCTGGATGAGGCCTCATGCTAGTTCCAGCACATTCCCTTTCAGGGAAACTAGCTGCTGCCCTGGGGGCCTTAGGAAGCTCACTGAAGGATCCCACAATCCCTCTCAAGAATGGGCAGATTCCATATTCCTGTAAAATTCCTAAGGTTTTATTGGAAACCAGGCCTCTCTCTGGACCCACAACCATATCCAGCCCAGAATCAGGCCACAAAACGTGCCTGGGACCCTGTCCCCTTCATTCTGGTATAGGCAAGTCCCTACACATGGCCAAGAGGAGGGACAGTACCCAGACTGTCCCCAACCAGTCAACCTGCAGCAAGCCCACTTTGGGAAGAAGGAATCTTTCCCAAAGAGAGAAGACCTCAGACAGGAGCAGGCTGGTGGGAGGCAAAGTGACCAACAGGGCAGAAGCCCTGCCTTGCTGTGTTCAACTGTCATTCCCACTGCAGGCGCTGTGTATGCAGGGCCCGGCAATATGCCCAACTGCCTGCAGCCAGGGCCCAGCGACAGACATCCTCCTTTGGCAGCAGCAGCAGTCTGTCCTCCTCCAGCCGGCTCAGGAGGCCTGCCGCACCCAGCATCGCACCTCCCCACATCCCATAAGTGTTGGCTGTAAAAACAGCCACAATGAGGATGGTCACTGCGACCACCAACAGGATTGCTTGACTAGCTACAGAGCGGCCCTCAGGACCAAGGTGGTCTCCAGCCACTGCCAGCACCATCCCTCCTCCCAGGAGCAGGTTGGCAGAAGAACGGTCCCCGTTCACCCAGTGGAAATCGAAGGCCAGAAGGGGCAAGCCGATGACAGTGGCCACCCAGGCTCCAGCAAGACAGTCTTCATGTGTACCCAGCCCTGGGGCGAGCATGGTGGCGGCAGCCAAGACCTGGAGCAGGAAGCCAGCGGCAGCCCCTCGACTTGCCTGTCAACACAGGAAAGGAGGACATGTGGGAAAAAGAGGCCGGGGGTCACCCTTTTAAACCGAAAAGGGTTTGGGGTTTTCATGGAAACCTGGTCCCAGGCTCACCTCCCATCACCCTCTCCCTTATCTGGGAAAGTAGGTCCTTGGGGTTTGGAAGGAGTGGGGATAAGTCCCTGCCCAGTCCCAGTGTACTCACCTGGGCAGTGCTCACAGCTGCGTGCAGAGACACCACGCCCAGCACCAGGTTGGACAGGGCTGTACTCCACTCACCCCCTGGCTTGGGGGCCATGGCACCTCAGGAGGTAGTAAGTTTGAGGACACAGGAAGGAGATCTTCAATTTTGGAGAGGAAGAAAGAGCAGAGGCCGGCAACCTGGCGCCCTAAGGGCGGCTCTCCAGGACTCCCAGGTTACAGGGCCCCATTATTAGATGTTGGGATAGGTTCAGTCCTAACTTTCCGGAGCCCTGGAGCTACTGGACACACCTGTGCGGAACGAGAATCTAATTCGTCAGGGAAAATGGGGGAAAGTGGCCTGGGGGGGGTTCTAGGCTGGAGGGGTGTGAGCTCTAGGGCCCTGGAGCCCAAGTGTGGGCGCCGGGCCTGGGGGTGAGGGAGCGGCGGGGAGCTCGCAGTCCTACGCAGCGGCCTCGGCCTTGTTCATGCGCTCGAGGAGGCGCTGTTCTGGGAGCCCAGACAGGGAAGGAGCGACAGCGCAGGTCTACGGGTGGCAGGCCGTGCGCAATTCCCGGGCTGCGCGGCTCCGACGCAGCGACGAGCAGCAGGCCGGAGCCTGCCCACTGCCTTCCGCCCCGCCTTCTCGGCCTGGCCTCGGGTTGCCTGAGCCAGCGCTGTCGGGCGCCGGCATCAGAGAGAGGAGCGGAGGCTAGAGCGGCTTTAGGGGGGGCGGGGAGGCCAGTGGGCGGCTCTAAGAGGGGGTGGGGCGAGAAAGGAGGAGCTCGGGGACCAGGAGAAGGCGCTCTGTTTGGGTAGGTGTGTGGTTCCAAACAGTGGTTTGGAAGAATTCGTGATGAGGGAGGGGAGGGGTCTGGGCCGGGTTGTGGAAGGGGACCTGGGTTGAGAGCGCCCAAAGAGGGGCGGGGCTGTTAGGGCGGGTTCTGGGCGGGACGGTGCAAGAAAGTGCGCGGGCGAGGCTGTGAGAGGGAAGAGGTCTGGGCGGGGCTGTGAGGAGATGGGGTGTGAGCGGGGATGTGAGAAGAGGGGTTCTGGGCGGGGCTGTGTGAGAAGGAGTGTGGGCGAGGCTGTGAGAGGAAGAGGTCTGGGCGGGGCTGCGAGATGGGCGTTTGGGCAGGGTTATGAGAAGAGGGGCTCTGAGCGGGTTGTGAGAGGAAGGACTCTGAGTGGGACAGAGAAGAGAGGTCTAGGCGGGCTTGTGAGAGCAGGGGTGTCTGAACGTGGTTGTGAAAGGAGGGGGGTCTAGGCGGGGGCTGTGAGGGGCGGGGAGGTTGCACACCGCACAGAACCCTGTGCAGTGGGGGCTTACACCGAGAGCAAGAGGAACACAGAGAGGAGTCGTGGGCGCTGTCAACCCTGGTCTCCGCAATGTACGGGTTAGGGGACGCAGACGAGGCTGTGAGAAGGGGCAGTATTCCGGGGTGCGGCCGCGGGGACATCTGTTTCCGGGACCCCTGTCCGCGAGCTCGTCCCTCGGGCACGCGCCCTCCGCTCGTGGGAGCCGGGCCGTGGGGGCGGCCGCCGCGAGCATGCGCACCGGCACTGCGGCGGGCGGGCGCGGAGTCCGGGCGCCGGGACGCGGGGCGGCGCGAAGCGGGGCCCTCTGCCGCCCCGCGCTCCCATGTACGCCTTCTATTCGCTGCTCATCTACATCTTCTACAGCCTCTTCCGCAGGGATGGCAGGGCGGCAGCAGCCGCAGACCCCGGGGACCCCGCCCAGGTGAGCGGGGGAGGGCCTGCCAGCCGGTGGACCACCCCCAACCCCCACCTCACCCCTACCGCGAGATCAGGTCGTGGCAGTCCCGCGTGGCTTAAGTCCGTAGGGTGCTACCCTAGGCAGCAGGGCTGTACTGAGGGCCCTCTTCTAGGTTCAGTTTGGAAGCATAGATCTCGGCCTCCGCCCCTCAGGCCCAGTCCTTGGAGGAAAGGAGCCCCACAGGCTGCCGGGCTCCTCCTCAGGAACGCCCCCACTCCCTCCCTAGAGAGCCCGCTGCAAGTCCAGGGGTCGCCGTCGCCCCGACCAGCCCACGCCAGAACTGTGGACCGAGCTGACTGGCCTGGCCGGTAGGAGCGGCCGGGAACGCTGCGCGGGGGTCATGAGGAAGCCCCGTCGTCTAAGAGATGGAGGGGTGCCCGTGACTTCATTGGGAGGGAGGGGAGGCCCAGCCTCCAACACGTGGCCAAAAATACCTCTCGTTCCCACTACCTGGCCTCGCAGGCTGCTCCGAGCCTGAGGATGTGCCAGAAGGGGGAGCCGAGGGCCGCCCAGCCGAGGTGTCGCTGGAAGAGGCTCTCATGCGTCTTGCTGAGTTCCTCTCCGTCCAGCTGGGGGCGGAAGAGAGCTTCGGGAATCCTCCCGACCTGGGCAAGGTGAGCAGGGAAGGACCGGCTCCAGCAAACAGTCACCTCTCCCCAGACTTTCTGGCCCTTGCAGCACTGCCCCACCATCTCCTCTACTCTGATTCTTATCTCCTTCACAGTCCGGTGAGGTCCCCCCACTGTTGACAGTGACCAGTCAGCTCTTGGCCCTTCTGGCATGGATCCGAAGCCCCAGGGGGAGGCAGGCTCTGCTCCAGGGGACTCAGCCAGCCTCTCGTGTGCAGCCCCCCACTCTAGATGGTGCGTAAGGGGCAGTAAGTTGAAAAAAAAAAAACAACTCTGAAGGAAGCAAAGTCTATTAGATCCTGGGTGGCCTGGAGTGTGGGATCCAGAGCCCAGCCCTGCTCTAGAGGGTTCAGACGGAGACTTCCTCAGTCCTAACCAGACCCACCCGCTCCAGGATCTGTATCCCAAGAAGAAAACCCTTCCCATCTCATCGCAATCCCAGGGGAGGCACCAGAGGATGAGGGCCATGGGCAGGAGCCTCTCCAGTTGGAGGAGGACCAGAGGGCTTGGCAGCGGCTGGAGCAGCTCATCGTGGGACAGGTGAGGGACCCAGGAGCTAGCCAAGACTTGTTGGCAGGGTACCAGGAAAAGCAGCACCACCCTTTCCTCCTCGTGTCTTTCCAGATGGAAGAGGTGAAGCAACAGCTGGAACAGCAGGAGGAGGAGCTGGGCAGACTTCGCCTGGGAGTGGTGAGACTGTTAGGGTGGTGGCAGGGAGGGAACATGAGGAGTGGAGTTTTCGAGTACTATACTGAGGGCTTTCCTCTCCACCAGGGGGCAACAGACTCCGAGAAAAGGGTTCAGCATCTAACTCTGGAGAATGAGGCCCTGAAGCAGAGTCTGAGCCTCACAAGGGACCTCCTGCTGCACTGGGGCCCCAGTGCCCCCACCAGGGCCCCACAGGTACCCTGCTCCTGAGCTGCTACTGTTCCTGCAGCCCGGGGCTCTTGCACACCTGGCATCCAACCACAGTGCCCAAGCCTTTTCAGGACTTTGTGTTTGATGAAGCAGTAGGCCCTGTGATGGGGTCTCTCACTGCCGACAGGCCTTGGGATGGTCTGTGCAGGGCAGCCCCACCAGGAAAGCTGAACCCCACCTCCGTGGCCTCTCTGAGACTGACCCCAGGAGAGCAGACTGGGGAAAAGATCCCTGCACGGTGTTGGGAGAGATGGATTCACAGCTAGCTCTGCCCACCTCTTGACTTTCCCATGAAGTGGTAGCACAGAATGCCCCTCCCTGAGTCTCCTCCTGGCTCCCACCCTCCTGCAGGAGGAGGAGGAGGCACTGGTGGAGCTCCAGGGCCGGCTTCAGGAGGCCCAGGACACCACAGAAGCCCTCCGAGTCCAGGTGGGCATGGGGCCCAGAGATGTGGGACTTGGGAGTGAGAAGCACTGTGGCACAGGGAGGGGGTTATCTGAGGCGCAGTGCCTGGTAAGTGCCTGTTTCCTCAGTGTCAGGGGTGGGGTTGGGTGGGGCAGCTGGGGATACAGGAGGCCCAGCTGCAGGGCCTTCAGGGGGCCCTTCAGCAGCTCCAGCAGGAGACAGAGCAGAATTGTAGGCGGGAGCTGCAGCAGATGCATGGGCAATTGGCAGGTAAGGGCTGGGGGCAGGGGGCTCATGGAAGGCCCTGGGGTCTGGGCTATCCCTCCCAACAGACTTCCCCCTCCAGGACTTCGGGCACGGATGGCCAGCCTGCGTCAGGGCTGCGGGGACCTCCGAGGATTGGTCAGCACCTTTACCCAGAGCTGTCAGGGGTCGCTGAGTGAGGCCCGGGGCCAGGTCAGGACTCCCTCCCAGCCTCCTCTCTGGGCAGCGTATTCATTGTTTTTCCAAGGGAAGACCCTGTTATTTCTCCCTTCCCAGCCCTGGAAACAGAACAGCTTCTGTGTGACCCAGGTGTGACCTCACTCTGGGCCTTGTTTCTGCCTGTGCAAACCTGGTTGACAACGAATCCCTCAAAGGGTTGCCCAGAAGCACAGAGCAGACAGATGATGTGATGTCCCTGTCTGTGATTCTTGGGCTCTATTCCAGGCCCACTGAATTATACTCCCAGAAGCCCAAAGCCTCTGAAGTTGGATCAGCACAGCTGGGTGGGCCACGCGGTGGCTCCATATTGCTCTCAGCACCCCACCCCACCTGTAGCTCCTTGGTTGCCCCCACTGCCTTCCTCACACCCCTGTTCCCTTAGGTATCCTGGGCCTTGGGGGCGTTGTCAGCTGGAGGGGCTGGCACTCAGTTCCCTGAGGGACAGCAGGGGCCCCCAGCCGGATGCCCGGGGCGGCTGCCGGAGCTCAAGGGTATGGCAGGCTTGGGAAGCAAAGGGAGCCGGGAGGGCAGGCTGGATGAACTGGAGCCTCTCTATGCTTCAGGGCCGGGGAGGCATTCTGCTGACCTGATCTCCATTGCAGGAAATATCCGTGTGCTATGTCGGCCAAGGCCAGGGACACCCTCCAGCCTGGTGAGCGTGGAGCCTGGCCCAGGAGGTACCGTAACCACCTGCTATCGAGGGCGGCATCGTCGCTTCCACCTGGACTGGGTCTTCCCTCCAGATGCTAGCCAGGAGGAGGTGACAGCCCATCTTTGCACCTGTCCTGACCCTTTCTCAGAGTTTTCTGAAGAACAGAAGAGGCTCCAGTTTCCCCCTTCCCTGTCTGTCTATCCACCTAGAGGAGGAAGGGTGGCTGGGCTGTAGTCAGAGGGTCTGGGAAGCAGGACTGGCAGCCCAGTTGGGTGCCTGTGTCCCTTCCAGGGTTTTTCCTCTCTGCATCTCCCACCAAACTCTACAG
The DNA here is from genome assembly GCA_027257055.1 of Cephalopachus bancanus. Lineage (NCBI taxonomy): Eukaryota > Metazoa > Chordata > Mammalia > Primates > Tarsiidae > Cephalopachus > Cephalopachus bancanus. The sequence continues at coordinate 1,745,063 of JAPVLO010000295.1, forward strand.
GTTTGGGGGAAATAGACCTTTTAGTTTAGACAGGAAGGTTAACATCTTATAAAAATAATTTTGTTTTACCAGGAAGGTAAGGAAAATTAATCTGTCAACAGTGATAGTTATTGCTCACAAAGAACTGGCTGCAGGATGTGGCTGGGCTGCTACAGTGGTACAGTGCCATGGCTCCACAGGCAACAGCTTGGTGCCTCCTTCTTCCAGGCTTCACTGTCTGCCTACTACCCTTCCTCAGGGTCCAGGGTCTGCCAGCTGTGAGGACGGTACCCCTCCTTGCTTTGTGACCCTAAGGCAGGCTGTGGGGCAAAGTGTGGGTGAGCATTCTCCTTCCCCTCCCTTTTCCTGCCAGACACCAGTGGAAACACAGGAGCTCTAGTCCCAGCCCAGCCCACTCCCAACTTTACACACACCTTTTTTTTTTTTTTTTTGAGTCAAAGTCCCACTCTGGAGACTGCCCAGGCTGGAGGACAGTGGCATGCTCATGGCCACTGCAGCCTCGGCCTGCTAGGCTTAGGTGATCTTCCACCTCAGCCTTCCAAGTAGCTGGAACTATAGGTGCACGCCACCATGCCCTGCCAAATTTTTGATTTATTGTAGAGATAAGGTCTCACCAATTTGCCCAGGCTGGATTCGAACCCCTGGACTCAGGTAATTCTCTCACCTCGGCCCTCCAAAATGCTGGGATTACAGGCTTGAACCACCGCACCTGGCCAACACACACCATTTTTTATCTTTATGTACACTTTGTGGCTAGACCTCTCATAGCTGAGGAGATAGAGGTCCAGAGCAGGGGAGACTAGGTGAGGGACAGAGTAGTAGCGACTCAGGGTTGCCTGTCAGCCTCACAGGATATGGTGATGGCTGCCTAGCAGGTAGCTGAGGATCACCTTCACTTCTCCTTTTCCATGTACTACTTCCCTGTTTATCTCACATATACCCCGATCTCAGGCTCTACCCCAAACTGCAGCCCTGCACAGGGTGCCCCTTGTCCATTGTCTTCTGAGCAGCCTTCCTCAACAGAACCTTCCAATCAAATGTATCTGAACCAAAGGCATGTGTCACCAAGCCCTTCACCTGTGTTCACCATGTCTGCAGTGGTGCCACAGTCCACCCACTCAGAATCATCCCCAGTGCCTCCTTCATCCAGTCATGGAATCTTAGTGACCACTGAGAACCCAGAATTGGGTCAACCAAGACTTCAAGCAGAGTGGACAGCCCACCCAGTTACCAGCAACCTTCAAGGCTGAAAGCTAGCCAGGCCATTGTTCAAAAGGCTGCTGTTGGTATCCAGTGGCCAACACGGTGAATGTTTCAGTCCCATCTCTCACTCAGCTATCTCTCTGTACCCCTCTGTGCCCAGGCTTCAGCAGTCCTGGCTGGCTTTCATCCCCCATAGCTACAGAGCGCTTCCTGGGCTCATCCTTTGTGTTCCAAGTAGTGCTCTGGCCCTGCAAGTGCACATTACCTGTGAACACACAGCAGGTGCCACTGCGGTCCTTACCTCATAGGAAAACTGGGCACAGGAAGGACAAGTAAACCTTTTTCCAATCACATCCGTGTTTGAAACAGGCAGTTAGCCCCAGCATCTGGGCTTTTGATTTCTGATCCCTAGGGCCTTCTAAGTGGTCTTCAGAACTCCAGTTCCTCTACATGGGTTGTTCCCTATTTTTGTCATAACTCTTAACCTTCGTTACCTGGAAAATTCTTGCAAGCACCACCTTCTCCAGGGAGACAGAGGGTCTCTGTCAGAGGATCCACCCTCTCCCTGTGGTCTCTTAGAGTCATCCTCCTAGGGGAATTAAGCTCTGCTTACCCCCTGCCTTCACTTCATTCCCACCCTACCAAATAGGTCATAAATAGGGAAATTACTCTCTTATGGCTTTGCACCTTGCCCCATGCCTGGGCCTGCTCAGCTAGCTGCCCATCTGCAGCAGGAAGGGGTTCAAGACCCTTTTCCCACCCCTAGGTCTTCAGGGAGCTGGAGCCTGCTGTGCTGTCCTGCCTCCGTGGCTACAGTGTCTGCATCTTCACCTATGGTCAGACGGGGACCGGGAAGACCTACAGCATGGAGGTGGGGTGGAGCCTACACCCTGGTGGGAAAGGCCCTAGGGGTTCTGGGTGGCTCCTGGGGCCAGGAGCTTGGATGTGAGCCCAGTGTGGCATCCCATACCCATCCTCAGGGCCCACCTGAGGACCCCGGCATAGCTCCTAGGGCACTGCAGTCGCTGTTTCGGGAGATGGGGGCTGGAGGGCAGCACCGTGTGACCCTCAGCATGGTGGAGATATACAACGAGGCTGTCAGGTCAGGCCTGCGCTGCGGGACCTCCTACCTGCACCTGGCCCAGTGCTCTTCTGGCTCCCCCAAGAGCACCTTAACTAGGCCCTCCCATTTTCTCACTAGGGACCTCCTTGCCCCAGGGCCTCCAGAGCGCTTGGCTGTGAGGCAGGGCCCAGAAGGCCAGGGGAGCATCCAGGTAGCTGGCCTCACCCACTGGGACGTGCCCAACCTGGAGACATTGCACCAGGTAAGTCGGCTGCACAGCCCTCCAAGCCCCGCCCTGTGCTCCCGCCGTGGGGAGGGGACCCTGCACAAGACCAGGCCTGTCACTTCACCTTCCAGATGCTGAGGCTGGGGAGGAGCAACCGGGCCACCGCTGCGACCGCCATGAACCAGCACAGCTCCCGATCGCACGCCTTGGTCACGTTGACTCTGCGCGCGGCGTCTCCACCTCGCGCTCCAGGCACCACAGGTATCATGACCTGTGCCTGAGTCCTGCGGGGTCCTCAGCGCATCCGAGGCCCGGTCTTCCTCCACGTAGGACTTGTTTGCCCCTCTAGGCACGCTGCACTTGGTGGACCTGGCGGGATCCGAGCGCGCACGGAAAGCGGGGGCGGCCGGCCCGCCGAGGGGAGACCCAGACGGCGCCCGGCGCCTGCGGGAGGCTCAGACTATCAACCGTTCGCTGCTGGCGCTAGGAGGCGTGATGGCTGCGCTGCGAGCTCACCGGCCGCACGTGCCCTTCCGCGACTCGCAGCTCACGCGGCTGCTGCAGCCGGCGCTCGGCCCCGGCACCACCGCGGTGCTGCTGCTGCAGGTGGGCGCCTGGGTAGGCGCAGGCGTGGGGCGGGGCATAAGACCGCAAGAAGGTTATTTGCATGTCAGGCACTGCCCACTCGGGGCCCGCCCACCAGCGCCACTCCCCCGCAGATCTCCACGCGACCGGAGGATCTCGGCGAGACTGTCTGCTCACTCAAGTTCGCCGAACGAGTGGGCCAAGTGGAGCTGGGGCCAGCCCGGCGCCGCAGGGTCCCGCGCTCCTCTGGAACGCCCTCCTCCCTGAGTACCGACACCCCGCTCACCGGGACGCCCTGCACCCCTACGCCCTCCCCTGGCAGCCCTCCAAGCCCCAGCCCGGACAGCGGCTCCGTCTCCGCTTTCGCGTCCGCAGAGGGCCTCCCCCTATAGTCTGTGTCCTGGTCCTGCCCGAGGGGTTTGAGGATGCACCTCTGCTGGCAGAGGCAGCAGTAAAGCCCCTATACCCCGTTTCCCAGGGCACAACCTCCTTGACCTCTGGGGGCCCAATGACCCACCCCCCCAGCTCCCAGAGTTGTCCCTCCACCTCCCCAGCTCGCAAAGAGTGTTATGCCTGGAGAAATGATCCCCTCCCACTAGGCCACAGGCTCTCACTCCCGTCCTTATCAGCATTCGCTGTTATCACGGCACACAGCAGGGAATCTCAGAGCCAGGGAGCCAGACCCCAGTCAAGTGGTTACCCAAGTCACCACCCTGACCCAAAAATCAGGCATGGCATTAAAATGTTGTAAATTCCTTTAGTGTTATCTTCCCCACCACCAAGACCATGTCGGGTTGTCTTTACTCCCTAATACTTTTCCCTGAAAAGGTGCTACCCCTCTCCTAGACAGATGAGAGGGCAGGACTTCAGGCTAGATCCACCATTAGGTTCACCCTCCCCCAGCCAGGAGGAGGGAGGGAAGGTGACAGAGGGTGGGTGATGGATGGATGGGAGGGGTGGGCTGAGAAGAGGGGACCAGTAAGGGCTATTCCAGGCTCAGCCCTGCTCCCCCAGCCTTGCCTCTGGGTGTAGGGGCGACAGAGGCATGACTGACTAAGGTCGGGGTCATGCCCAGCTGGGCTACAAGCGCTTGTGGAGTAGTCCAATAAACATAATGGACTCCCAGCAGGGCTGGTGCCTGATGTTTTGAGGCTGCTGCAGATACCCTCCTTTCCTTGGTTCCCCATCCACAAGCTGGTGGGGATGGAAGGGAGAGACAGACCCTGCTTTAGGAGCCTCAGAGACCATACCAGGAGAGCAGCCATCCTGGGGCAGGGGCAGCCAAGTCCCGAGGGTGGCTGACCCATGCATCATAGATGCTCTTATTGGGTGGCACCCCCTGGAAGAGGGTGTCTAGATCCCAGAGCATCCCTGGGGGCCCTTGGGTTTCAGGGGCCATCCCCCAGTAAGCTGGGCTGGTTGAAGGTGGACACCTGGGACAGGAGGTAGGTGGTGGTGTCAGGGGAATTACCACATTGGGGGTGTAGATGGGCAGGTAGGAGGTGGGCAGCTGCCCCCAGAGTGAGGAGGCCCTGTGTCCTCCGCTGGACAACCCCCTGGAGCCTGGGGTATCCTGCAGTAAGTGAAGGGGCCAGGCCCTAGGCTCTGGGGAGACTGTTGAGGGCCCCATGACTCTCCCCTGAGAAGGCTCCTGCTCCACTCTCCTGGGCCCAGGGAGGGAACAGAACGCCCACGCAGGCCTCTCAGAGAGGGGCAAGGGTGGTGTAGGTGCTGTCTCCTCCCCACTGCACCCTGTGCAAGGAGGATCTTGACTGCTCTGTGTCACTGGCCGGGGCCAGGGTGCCCCCTCCCTTGGGTTCCTCAGCAGGGACTTGATACTGAAGCCCTCACTGGGCAGCGGTGGCGGGGGACTGGGCGGCTGATAGGGCCGGCCATGCAGCACGTAGGGACCCAGGTCTCTGGCGAAGGCTCTGCGTGAGCCCGTGTTCTTCCAGCGCCTGTACAGGGCCGTGTTCTGCAGCCGTAGCGCCTCGGCTGGGATCAGGCTCACATCGACCGCCCAGAAGTTGCCCTTGGCCTGGGGTTTCGCAGGGTCCTTGGGCACCTGGGGAAGGGAGGCAGACGTGGGTGGGGTCGCCCGACCCCGGATGCTCAGGACTTCCGTGCCCGCCCCCCCCCAGGCCTCCGACCCTTGCTTGCCCCACCTTACGGAAGCATCGGTTGGAGGAAAGGTTGTGGCGGATGGAGTCTTTCCAACCCTGGTAATCTTCCCTGAAGAAAGGGAACACGGCCTGGACCTGACGGATGATCTGAAACCACCAGGTGGCCGAACGGCCGGCCGGCGCCGTCAGCCTGGGGGGGAGGGAGCAGCGTCCCACCCCTCCCCCACAGCTGGCTGCAGGGGCGCACGGGCGCAGGCCTCTCCCTACCCCCCCCAACAGAAGAACACTTCAGCGGCGGAGGGCGGCGGGGTCCGGGAGATGCTCCCAGAGTAGGGTCGTGCTCCGGACTGGTCCCACTGGCATAGCTGGTTGGGGCCAGGTGGGGGTGGAGGTCAGAACCTGAGCCTGGAAGTAGGTGGGAACACGTTTGGGGAAAGGTCCAACCCGGGAGTGTGAGGGAGAGTGGGGGACCCTCTCACCTGAGCCAGCTTCAGCCTGCGGGAGGGTGCAGCTTGAATCACCAAGGCGATCATGGCCAAGTAGGTGTAGGGGGGCTTGTCATGCCGCAGGTATCTCTTCTTCCTCCTCTTGGGGGGCTGGGAGGGCGACTCTGCCTTCGGGGGCCCCAGGCGGGAGTTGCTGCAGGGCCCCATGCAGGGAAGGTAGCGTGGAAAGGGGCCTGGCCTGGTGAAGGGCTCAGGGCAATGGGGCAGTGTGGTGAGGCAGGGCTGGGGCCTGAGGCTGGGCTGGGGCCAGTGGGCTGGGCCCTTTATCATTCGGATGGAAGGGGGAGGGGAGGTAAAGGAAGGGAAGAAGAGGCCATGGGGGAGGGGAGCGTGTGGAGGGCTGCCACAATTAGCAGGTTTTGGTTAATCTGGAAGGGAGGGGCAAAGAGGATTCTAGGGGGTTCTCCTGAGGCCTCAGTCCCCATCCCTGAGCTGCCTTTGGATGGCCAGGCACCTCTTCAAACGACCCATGATTACTATCCCAAATGCCCTGGCCAGGTTTTAGGAACCCATTTAACAGATGGGGGAGTAATTTGACCATGCCAAGCTGCCAAAGACTAAGGTGTTCCCTGAGCTAGACCCAGCAGCTAGTAGGACCTAGGCTACAGGGACTGTCATCCACCCTGGACATGATAAGGTAGGGCTTTCTGGAGGAAAAGGCCATGAAGCCTCTACTCCAGGAACAAAAGAGCAATCTAGTTGACTCAAGTGATTTTCCCAGGAGCATTCTTCAGGAAACCAAGATAGACCCTTTACCTTCTCCTCCCTGATCATGTAATCTGTGGCTCTGCCTCAAGTCAATAAGGCCTGTGCTCTGTCCTGCCCCAAATCCCAGGTTTCCCTCCCTCACATGGGACAACTTTGTCCAAGAGTATAGTACGATTGTATGGCCAGGGCACTAGCAGTGGTGGTTGGTGCTGGCATCAGAGCCAAGGGCCCCCATATACACAGAGCACAGAGATACACTTGATGCATTTTATTCTGAGAATTCGGCTTTTCTTGTGCAGTCCCCTACCATTATATCATCATAGGGTTGAAAATCTGCACCTTACAGCTGGTGTCCACCACACCTTGAGGTGCTGAGGGAAGGAATGTACAATGAGTACAATGGAGGAGAAAACCTGGGGTTGAGAGGATGATGTATATGGGATACCACACTGCTCCTGCCTGACGACCTCTGGTGTGGAAAAGTGTCCCTTTTCCCACTATGCCACTCTCCCTTCAGACTTCACTTGGCTTCCTGTGTACTTCTGTCACCTCTTCAACATGTCTGGGGCCCTCTTCTCCTTTCTGTTGCCACAGCTCTAGCTGAGCAGCCCATGTGCCTCACCAGACCACCTGCAGCCTCCTAGCCCCATTCTGTCAGCAAAGACATAGTTCTCTCCTTCAAGTCTTAAGGCAGCCCTTCTCCACTGGTCCTTCCTTGCTATCAGGATAAAGTCCGATTTCTTGGTCTGGCGTTCAAGACTCTTCGTATTCTGACTGCTCATCTCTGACCAAACTGTCCCCTATGCTACCACTCTCCCTCTAACTATCCACCTGAACCCATTCCGCGGATGCATCAGTCGTGGGTCCTTCCACCTTTGTACATGCTGTTACCTCTGCCCACACTCTGGGGACCTTTTGACCACTTGCCCTTCCTGCCCCACCTGGGTCCCGAGAATGTTCCTGCCACCGAAGGGATCACACAAGCAGCACATAGCCGTCACTAGTGGTTCTGGTCAGGCCCCGGCCTCCGCTAAATCCCTCTCAGGCCCCACCCCCGGGAATTTGGCCCCGCCCCCGGTCCCACGGGGCACCGCGGCTTCCGGCTCTGGGCTACGCTAACCGGAAGTGTAGCGTTGCCATGGCGAGGGCCCGGCGCGGGGCCCGCCCCCGCAGCGCCTGGCGGAGCACGGGGCGGACTGACCTGCGGTCAGGAACAGACCGTTTGCGCGTTGGTGGCGGACTGCGCGAGGCGGAAGGTAAGACGCGGGCTTCCGGGTCCTGTGGCTGGGCTAGAAAGAGAGCGAGGGGTCCCGAGCCGGAGGAAGAGCGTTCTGGGCTGGAGGGCAGAGGAGGCCGGGCCCAGGAAGTAGGAGGCTGAGATGAGAGAGAACGGGAGAGGGAGGGAAGGCTGGCTGATGGGCAGAGGAGGCCGAGGCCCAGGTGAGGCAGCCCTCGGGACTAATGTCTAGCCGGCATTCAAGGCAACCCAGGGCAGAAATCTCACCAGGCCGCACTTGGGCGTTGGTGGCTGAGGCCCAGAGCAGCAAGTGCCAAGGCTCAGGAAAGGCTTCTGAAAGTCAAAGGACACCAGTAGGGAGTTTCACATTTTATTTAAATGTGAAGTTTAAATCAAAGATCAAAGTGTTGATCCTTGCTACCCGTCGGCCAGGTAGACAGCACAGAAATTAACTTCATTTTCAGATGAGGAAATCAGATTTTCAGATGAGGAAATCAAGGCCTTCTCCTGCAGAGAAGACTTATCCAGGCTTTGTGTTGGCTTTGGAGTTAGGCTAAAAGAGAAAATGGAGCCTCTCTGAGGCAGGTTCCTTCAACTTTCAGAGATTCAAGTGACCTCAGTTGTAGTATAGGGCGCCTTGGAGTCAGGGCAAGAAGTTCTAACTAACCTGTGCTGGGCAGGGCAAGTACCCCGACCTGGGAGGGAGTATTCAAGACTGTTTGGGCCCTGGCTGTACCAGAATGGAGGCTTTAGCACAATGGGATTAGTTTCCATGGTTGCAGAGAGGAGGTGTGTATGGAGTCATTCCAGGCTTAGGGAGTGAAGTCAGAGCAAAGCTAACCTTCCCCAAAGCTCCGTGCCTTCCTTTTCTTCCTGGATCCTTACTTGGGGTGAGCTGGAGGCAAAGGTATTACACTGCTTGTGAGCCCTCCTGGGCTTCTTTGCTTTCCAGTTGGTTTATTGCCGTTTTGGTGGGGTTTCCCTGGTGTCTTACCTGCAGTACCGGTGGCCTCCTGAAGGGGCCTCTGGCTCTGCCGCCTTGCTCACTTCAGCGACCCAGAGCCACTTACCAAGGGGCGCTTCATTCAGCACGAAGCTGCATTACTTAATTACTGGTGGCTGCCTGATGGAACCTGCACAGTTACTGTCTCCATGCTTGTCACTGTGGTGGATGTTCAGAACTCTGAGGGGCCCGCTGTCTGCCCCTGTCCCAAGTCTGAGTCTTGCTGAGAGGTGGGATGAGGGAGGCTTTAGAGGTCCTTTCCTCTTCTGGTATCTGGGCTGGATTTACTCTGTGTTGGCAGGGGCTATCCCTCCTGTCTCTTGATTGGCCTGTCCTGTCTTCATCCCTCCCTTGCTAAGGACAAACCTGGACTCTGCTTTCCCCAAAGGGTTGCCTGGGCTGAGCAGGTACCTAGCAAGGGAGCTCTTGTATCTTTGGACTCAACTCTGGGGTCTAGGTCCTAGGGATCCCTGAATCTCTAATATGTATCAACAGCCAGTTGATATAGCTGTCCACTGCATGCAACTTAGGAACCTCAGTCTCAGGTGACTTCACAGACGATATCAGCCCACAAGACCCACAGTTGCTGTGTCCCAAGTGTGTCCCACCCTAGTACCTGTGCCACATCCACTCATTGGCCAAAACAAGACATCTGGATGGCAGTTCCAGGCTCCATCATGGAACTTTCTCCTGGAACTTTCTCTTGAATGTCCCTGGCACATATGCATGCACACTTAAGTGAAGACCTTTCCATCAAATTAGTTCAGCTATGAGCTCAGAGTCTTCTATGTCACTTGTACCCCTGGTATTGCATGTTCAGTAAGCTGTTCATTCATTCATCCAGTTATTGAGTACTTTCTGTGAGTCAGGCACTGAGCTAAGTTCTGAGGATACAACAGGGAAACAAACAGTAAGTGGTATGTCAAGAATTAAAATGCTGAGTGATGAGGTAACCACAGAAGACCTCTGAAGAGGTAACATTTGTAATCTGAGTTACAAGAAGGAGCAAAGGATCCTAAGATCTGATAGAACTTTCCAGAAAGAGGGAACAGTTAATGCAAGTTGGGGATGATGATAAAGATAATAGCATCAAATAAACATGTGATAATAGACTAGGGACTGACCCTTTTTTGTGAAGGGTTGGATACTAAATATTTTAGGCTTTGCTGGCCATGTGGTTTTTTTCAGAACTCAACTCTGCCATTTCATAAAAAAAAGCAGCCACAATCTGGGCACAGTAGCTCACGCCTATAATCCCAGCACTTTGGGGGGCTGAGGTGAGAGGATTGTCCGAGCCCATGGGTTTGAAACCAGCCTGGGCAATTTGGCGAGACCTCATCTCTACAATAAGTCAAAAAATTAGTCAGCCATGGTGGTACATGACTGTGATTCCAGCTACTTGGAAGGCTGAGGTGGAAGGATTGCCTGAGCCTAGCAGGTCAAGCCTGCGGTGGCCATTGGTGTGCCACTGCACTCCACTCTGGGCCAACAGAGTGAGACTCTGACCTAGAAAAACAAGAATAAATAAAAGGGACGTTGAATCTATAGTAATGGAAAGTAAATCAGTGGTTGACTAGGGTTGGGTCAGGGGAGGACTGACCATAGAGGGGCATGAGGGACTTTTGGGGGTAATGGCAACATTCTATGTCTGGATTATGGTGGTGTTTACAAACCCCACCAAACTGTACACTTAATTTATGTGCATTTTATGTTATGTAAATTTACCTCGATAAAGTTTGATGTAGCAAATACAAATATGCAATCCAAAGTTTTACCACAGCCTCTGAACCCTGCAAGGCCTAGCTCCTGCCTGCCTTGCTCTCTCAGCATGGCCACACTGGCCTGGTGTCTGACTTCAGGAGCCTTAGGCTCCATGTGAAAACTCCAGGGCCAGACTCTGGGTTTGAAGCACCAGTGAGCCATTGGGGCTTAGACAAGTTTCTTGATCTCCTTTGCCTCAGTTTCCTCATCTATAAATGTAATGTTAAATAGTACCTTCTTAATAAGGTTCTTGTGATAATTAAATGGGTTAATATACATAGCATTTTTGGTGTCCAGCAAAACATGGCAAGCCATGGCCTGAAGTCTGTTTTTATATGGCCCATGAGCTAAGAATGGGTTTTACATCTTTTTTGATTTCTTATAGAGACGAGGTCTCGCCAAGTTGCCCAGGCTGGTCCCGAACTCATGGGCTCAGGTAATCTTCTTGCCTCCCCCTCCCAAAGTGTTGGGATTACAGGCAAGCCACTACACTTGGTTCAATGTCCCTTTTAAAGATATCTCATCAGCCGGGCTCGATGGCTCAGCCTGTAATCCCGCGCTTTGGGAGGTAAGTGGATTGCCTGAGCCCGCGGGCTCGAGACCCACCTGGGCAACTTGGCGAAACCTCATCTCTACAATAAATAAATAAATAAATCAGCCGGGCATGGTAGCACGTGCCTGTAATTCTGGCTACTTAGAAGGCTGAGGCAGAAGGATCGCCGGAGCCCAGTGGGTCGAGGCTGCAGTGGTCAGGAGCGGCCACTGCACTCCAGTCTGGGAGACAGAGTGAGACTCCAACTCAAAAAAAAGAAAGAAAGAAAGAAAGAGAGAGAAAGAAAGAAAGAAAGAAAGAAAGAAAGAAATCTCATTAATGAAATCATATGGAACAAACACTTTTATGTCTGATTTTTTTTTTTTTTTTGAGTTGGAGTCTCATTCTGTCACCAAGACTGGAGTGCAATGGCTGCTCCCGGCCACTGCAGCCTTGACCTGCTGGGCTCCGGCAATCCTTCTGCCTCAGCCTTCCAAGTAGCTGGAACTACAGGCGCGCACTATCACGCCCGGCTAATTTTTTATTTATTGTAAAGATGAGGTCTTGCCAAGTTGCCTAGGCGGGTCTCGAACCCGCGGGCTCAGGCAATCCACTCACCTTGGCCTCCTCAAGTGCTGGGATTATAGGCTGAGCCACTGAGCCCGGCCTCTTTTTTTCTTTATCTTTTTTTTTTTTTTGAGTTGGAGTCTCACTCTGTCGCCCAGACTGGAGTGCAGTGGCCGCTCCCGGCCACCGCAGCCTCGACCTGCTGGGCTCCGGCGATCCTTCCGCCTCTGCCTTCCGAGTAGCTGGAATTACAGGCATGCACTACCACGCCCGGCTGATTTTTGATTTATTGTAGAGATGAGGTCTCGCTGCCCAGGCGGGTCTCGAACCTGCGGGCTCAGGCAATCCACTCACCTCAGCCTCCCAAAGGCGCGGGATTACAGGCTGAGCCACCGAGCCCGGCTCTTTTTTTCTTTTTTGAGTTGCAGTCTCATTCCTTCACCCAGGTTGGAGTGCAGTAGCAGGCACGCTCATGGCCACCCCAGCGTCCACCTGCTGGGCCCTCGTGATCCTTCTGCCTCAGCCTTCTGAGTAGCCAGAACTACAGATGCACACTACCACGCCCGGCTATTTTATTTTATTTCATTGTAGAGGCAAGGTCTCGCCAAGTTGCCCGGGCTGGTTTCGAACCTGCGGCCTCAAGCAATCCACTCACCTCGGCCTCAAAACGTGCTGGGATTACAGGCTGAGCCACCAAGCCTGGCCTCTTCTCTGTTTTCAACCTGGGCAACTTCTCCTGTCAATGACTCTGGTCTCCCAATTCTCACCATTCTTCCCCCCAACTTCCAGGAACTTGATGGCTAATTGTGAGTTCTCTTCCTTGGGGATGCTCCTCTGGTTCTTGTCCTAGTTTAGAGGAGTTTTAAACAGTGTGGCACATGTGTGCACTTGCACTCAGTCATCTAGACCCCATACATTTCCTGTTCTAAGGCTGGGGACCCTTGTGGCTCCAGTGTTTCTTCCTTCCACAACTCCCAGGCCTGTGTCACCGGCAGCAGCCTGGCCCCAAGTCCTCTTACCACCGACTGCCCCATTCACCAAAGGTGGGTGTCTCTGTTGGGGAGTGAATTTTGAATCAGAGTGAGCTTGGGGTTACAATACTATCACCTCCACCTTTTGTTGTTTTGGCTTTGTCACTGCTGTACTTGACAGACCTTAGTTTTCAAACCTACTTTGTGGGAGTCATGGCCCATTAGAGCCATGAAGCTAAATAGGAAGAGTGCCTGGAGACCAGGCTTCTAGAAAGTTGTGATTTGCAGGGGCTGCTAGAGGCCCTCCCTGACCTCCCTTCCCTTTCTCTCTTCTAGTAGGGGGCTGGCTTTTATCTGCAATTCTTATTGAGTCCTTTTAAAATGCAGATACCTCAGGCTGCTAGCTTCTTTCATTTAGGCATCTGGGCCTTTGACACCTTGCTGTGAGTTAGTTTATTAGATTTATGTTGGAGCTTGGTGACAAAGGGAAAGGAAATTGAGGAGGGAGATGCAATGCTTCCCCTGATTTCTCTTGAGAAGTCCTCCCAGGTTTTCTGACCCCTGGCAGACATTACTGTGAGAGCTCATGGTTAGCCAGTCAGTCCCTTGTATGGTCTACACTTAGCTCCAGTGGCTACTGTAGTCCTGGCTGCTCGGGAGGCTGAGGCAGGAGGATCACTTGAACCCAGGAGTTGAAGGCTAAACCGGGCAACATAGTGAGAGCACCCTGTCTCCTAAAAACAAAAAAAGAATATGAATATAGGAACATTACAGTTATTCTAATATGAATGAGTATAGAATATGTAGAATAACTGGAATGGTCCTACATTTGTTGGCGGAGTATAAATTGGTGCAACCACTTTTGAAACCAGTTTGAAATATCCAGTAATTCATTCTGTATAACCTGAGATTGACTGATAGGCACCAAGATCCACATACAGGATTTTCACAGCAGCCTGTGCTTCACAAGCCCAGGTGTCCCTCAGAGGTGGGAGGATACATAAATGGGAGTCTAATTATGTAATGGACTGTTACCCAGTAATAGGGTGAAAACTTAGTCACAGGCCTCCGATGAATCTCACGAACATGGTACTAAATAGAGTGGCACAATACAGGAGACCACAGAATACGATTCCATGTGGAAAAAGTTCAAACCTGTCCTCACTAAACTCTATGAGGTGCATGCATAGTTGGTAAGACTATAAAGAAAACTGAGGACATGATCACCAGTAAGGGGAGTAAAGGGAGACTGCAGAGAGCTGCTCAGTGTCCTGAGGTACTTACATAGTTTTATGTATTCATTTTATGTGCTTTGCATTTGTACACTTTCTATATTTGTGTCATACTTCTCAATAAAAAAGGTTTTTAAATGGGGGAACCCTGGCACATTGGAGGGTGTGTGTGGAAGCCCATCCTAGGCACAGGGAGGGAATCAGGATATGCAGGGCTAATGTGCAATCCAACCTGGACAAACAGAAGTGGGGGACGTGCCCTAGTGGGGCTACAGGCTGGGACTACCAGTGGTTGGCTGGATCGAAGCCTGTGCAGGTCCTGGGCCTAGAATGTCTATAGGTATTTGAGACGTTTGGATCTTCCTTGGGGCTGGTGGGGCCATAGGAAGTTTTCAAGCAGAGGGCTACTGGGTTGGGATTTGCATTTTTTTTTTTTTTTGAGTTAGAGTCTCTGTCGCCCAGACTGGAGTGCAGTGGCCGCTCCCAGCCACCGCAGCCTCTACCTGCTGGGCTCCAGTGATCCTTCCGCCTCAGCCTTCCAAGTAGCTGGAACTACAGGCGCACGCTACCACGCCTGGCTAATTTTTTGATTTATTGTAGAGATGAGGTCTTGCTGCCCAGGCGGGTCTCGAACCCGCGGGCTCAGGCATTCCACTCACCTCAGCCTCCCAAAGGCACGGGATTACAGGCTGAGCCACCGAACCCGGCTGGGATTTGCATTTTCGACAGGCCTGAAGTGTGGAGAAGGGCTTGGAGCCCTCATGAGGAGCAGGGACAAGACAGACCTGTGAGATCTGAGGGTAGGATCAGAGGAATCAGACCGCCCCTCAACTGGTGTTGCTAACCTCTCCGAGACAAAGGGTAGGTCCTAGGAGGGTCCCACCCTCCCAGCCTGCTTCCCAGTTTTCTTTTTGAGTTGGAGTCTCCCTCTGCTGCCCAGGCTGGAGTGCAGTGGCATACTCACGGTCACCGCAGCCTCCACCTGCTGGTTTCAGGTGATCCTTTCTGCCTCAGCCTTCCAAGTAGCTGGAACCACAGGCACATGTCACCATGCCTGGCTAATTTTTTGATTTATTGTAGAGATGAGGTCTTGCCAAGTTGCCCAGGCTATTCTTGAACCCGTGGACTCAGGCAATCTCTCACCCCGACCTCCCAAAGTGCTGGGAGTATAGCCATGAGCCACCACACCCGACTGTTTCCCAGTTTTCAGATGCGTCTAGGACCTTTCTCTGGGCCTTTGCACTGACTCTTGACTGGGCCTGGACTCGTCTTCTTCAACCTCTTACCCCTTGAGGTGGGTGTCTTGTAGCTATGTCTGTGTTCGACTTCCCTTCCCTTGAATGTCAGCCCTGGAGGAGCCTCTTCTGGGAACAGGCAGAAGTCAGAAAGAAGAGGGGAAAAAATGGAACAGGAAGATGAGTGGGAGGTACCACCCTTCTGGAGCCTGGGTCCACTTGGATGACAGTTGCAGTGATGACAGGGTCTTGGGAAGCCAGGTGGAGGGGACTGATGCCAGGAAATTCTATGCCAAGAACACTTCCCGAACATGGTCTCACTTCCGGGGGCCTTGTCTGCAGTGCAGGCAGGTGGACAGTGGAGGCTGGCCCCAGCGGGGCCAGAGGAGCTATTGCCCCTGAGTTAGGCCCCAGCAATTGTGCAGGAAGGATAGGAACTAGCCCACTGAGACTGCAGTGGGAGGCAGGGGGAGGACAGAAGGACATCAGGATGCCCAGGGGTAAGCAACTTTGAGAAACTAGAATGTGAAGGACGGGTCTATTTGGAGTAGTAGGCATTAACCTCCATGTGTTGGCTTTGAAGTACTTGTCAGCCTGGAGTAGTGGGGATATAGGTGTGGGATTCAGCTGAACATTAGACCCCACTTCATGCTCAGGTGCTTAAATCTCTCCCTTGTGGGTCTGTAATAATCTTCTCAGCCTCACAGGGCTGGTCTTGAAGGTGCATCTGATGCCAGTGCTGTGCCAAGTGAGGGTTTTGTGACGGCTGATCCTCCCCGCAGTTCTGCTGCCAGCATGATCCTGGTTTCCCAAGCCAACGAGGCCAGGTGTCCAGAAGGCTGTCCATACCCTTAGTATGTGAGTTCCTATGTCCTGTGCAGCTCAGCTGCAGGGAATTGACACGGATGTGCCCAGGCCCCAGTTGGCCCACTGTCCTGGAAATGCCCATTGCATGTGCCCCAAGCAGGTTCCAGCCAGAGTCACATTGCATTTCAGTTAGAGGCAGTGCCTGGAGCAGATGGCTAGCAGGGTGTGTCTGTTCCTAACACCCCCATGGTTATGTGGGAGAGCCTTGTCCTGGTTGCTCTTATCCTCCCTATCACTTGATCTCTGCAGTCTTTTTAATTCTGTCTACTCTGGTGGGTATGTGCTGGTCTGTGCTGGGGTTTTAACATGCATTCCCTGATGACTGATGAACTGGAACACCTTGGATTTATCAGTTACTTGTTCATCATCTTGTGAAGTGGCTATTTAAGCCCATTTTCCTATTAGATGATTATTTTCTTTTTGCTTTTTAGTGGTTCTTTTTATATCTGTTATTGTTTATATATTGCAAATATTATTTTACAGTCTGTGGCTTTCTTGTTCATTTGTTTTATTTTAAAACTTTTAATTTTAAGATAGTTGTAGATTCACTTACAGTTGTAAAAAATAGTTCCGTGGGGCAGGCGCAGTGGCTCATACTTGTAATCCCAGCACTTTGGGAAGCCAAGGTGAGAGAATTGCCTGAGCCCAGGGCTTCAAGACCAGCCTGGGCAACGTGGTAAGACCTCATCTCTGTAATAAATAAAAAAATTAGCCAGGCATGGTGGCGCATGCCTGTAGTTCCAGCTACTTGGAAGGCTGAGGCAGAAGGATCACCTGAGCCCAGCAGGTCGAGGCTGTAGTGGCCATGTTCATGCCCCTGCACTGCAGCCTGAGTGGCAGAATGCGACTCCCACTCAAAAAGAAAAAAAAAGAAAAGAAATAGTTCAGTGATCCTTGCAAATTTCCCAGATTCCACCATGAGGGTAACACTGTGGCTAAGCATATTTAGTACAGTATCTCAAGGAGACACTGATGCTCTGGACCTTATGTGAACTTCACAGCTTACATGTGTTCACCTGTGTGTATGTTAGTTCTCTGCACTTCTGTTACTGTAGAATTTGTGTGACCACCATAGTCAAGACACAGCACAACTCACCACAAGGACCTCTTGAGCTGCCCTTTTATAGTCACCTCCCTTCTCCAGCCCCCAGCTCTAACCCCAGGAACCACTCATTTGCCCTCCATCTCTAGGATTTTCCCATTTCAGCCATGTTCTATAAATAGAATCATATAGTATGTGACCTTTGAGATCAGCATGATGTCCTGACATCCATCCAAGTTGTGAGTATCACTAGTCTGTTCCTTTTGCCTGTGGAGGAGTCTTCCGTGGTATGGATGGACGCCTGTGTTTAACTATTCACCTGTTGCAGGACGTTTGGTTTTGGTCCAGTTTTTGGCTATTATGAATAAAGCTGCTATGAACATTTATGTATAGTTTTTTTTCATGTGACTTCAGTTTTCATTTCTCTGAGATCAATGCCCACAAGTGCAGCTGCTGGGTTGTATAGTAGTTGCCTGTTTAGTTGTTTTGTTTTGGTCTTAATAACCTTCCAAACTGTTTTCCAGAGTGGCTGTTTTACATTTTCACCAGCCACATTTGAGACCCCTTTTCTTCACATTCTCGCCACTTAGCTACATGTATAGTGGTATTTCACTGTGGTTCTAATTTGCATTTCCCTCATGGCTAGTGATGTTAAACATCTTATCATGACCTTATTTGCCATATGTGGATCCTCTTCGGTGAAATGTTTGTTCACATCTTTTACCCATTTTCTTCCTTTTTTTTTTTTTTTTTTAGTTGGAGTCTCACTCTGTTGCCTAGGCTGGAGTGCAGTGACATACTCATGGCCACCCCAGCGTCGACCTGTGGGCTCCGGCGATCCTTCTGCCTCAGCCTTTCAAGTAGCTGGAACTACAGGCGCGCGCTACAATGCCTGGCTAATTGTTTAAAATTAATTAATTAATTAATTAATTAATTTTTTTTGAGTTGGAGTCTCACTGTTGCCCAGACTGGAGTGCAGTGGCTGCTCCCAGCCCCTGCAGCCTTGACCTGCTGGGCTCCGGCGATCCTTCCGCTTCAGCCTTCCAAGGAGCCAGAACTACAGGTGCGTGCTACCACGCCCGACTAATTTTTTTGATTTATTGTAGAGATGAGGTCTCGCTGCCCAGGCGGGTCTCAAACCCGCGGGCTCAGGCAATCCACTCACCTCAGCCTTCCAAAGGCATGGGATTACAGGTTGAGCCATCGAACCCGGCTTGTTTTTAATTTATTGTAGAGACGAGGTCTCACCAAGTTGCCTGGGCAGGTCTCGAACCCGTGGGCTGAGGCAGTTCACTTGTCTCGGCCTCCCAAAATGCTGAGATTACAGGCTGAGCCACTGAGCCCGGCCTGCCCATTTTCTAATTGGATTGGTTGATTTTACTGCTGAATTTTGAGATTTGTTATGTGTCCTTGATAGAAGTCCTTTTGTTCAGTGTGTGGTTTGCAGATATTATCTCACCCAGTATCTGTCTTCATCCTCTTCACAGGGTTTTAGCAGACCAAAAGTGTTTTTTTGTTTTGTTTTGTTTTGTTTTGTTTTTGAGTCGGAGTCTCACTCTGTTGCCCAGGCTGGAGTGTAGTGGCATGCTTATGGCCACCACAGCCTTGACCTGCTGGGCTCAGGCGATCCTTCCACCTCAGCCCTCCAAGTAGTTGGAACTACAGGTGTGTGCTACCATACCTGACTAGTTTTTTTTTTTTTTTTTAATTGTAGAGATGAGGTCTTGTCAAGTTGCCCAGGCTGGTCTCAAACCCCTGGGTTCAGGCAATCCTCTTGCCTCAGCCTCCCAAAGTGCTGGAATTATAGGTGTGAGTCACCACTCCTGACGGCAAAAGTTTTTAATCTTGATGAAGTCCAGTTTATCAGAGTTTCATTTTATGGACTGTGCTTTTGGTGTCAACTCTTTGAAGAAATATTATTACTTTACCTTTTACATTTAGATGTGCAGTTGGTAGGAGTCAAGAATAGTTTTATGCATATGTGTGTCCAATTGATCCAGCAGTATTTATTGAAGACTCTTCTTTTCCTTTTTTTTTTTTGAATTGCCCAGGCTGGAGTGCAGTGGCATGATCACGGCTGCCTCAGCCTCCTGAGTAGCTGGAACTACAGGCATGCACCACCATGCCTGGCTAATTTTTTTTTTTTTGAGTTGGAGTTTCACTCTGTCACCCAGACTGGAGTGCAGTGGGCGCTCTTGACCACCGCAGCCTCAACCTGCTGGGCTCCGGCGATCCTTCCACCTCAGCCTTCCAAGTAGCTGGAACTACAGGCGCGTGCTACCGTGCCTGGCTAATTTTTTGATTTATTGTAGAGGTGAGGTCTCACCAAGTTGCCCAGGCGGGTCTCGAACCCGCAGGCTCAGGCAAATCCACTCACCTCAGCCTCCCACCTCAGCGCGGGATTACAGGCTGAGCCACCGAGCCCGGCTAAATTTTTTTATAGAGATGAGGTCTTGCTATGTTGCCTACCTAGGCTGCTCTCCAACCCCTGGGCTCAAACAATTCTCCCACCTTGGCCTCCCAAAGTGCTGGGATTACAGACGTAAGCTACTATACCCAGCTGAAGATTTTTCTACTGCTCTGCAGTGTCATAAATTGACACATCTATGGGTTTATTTATGGATTCTGTTTTGTTCCATTTGTTTATTTCTTTATCTCTAAGCAAATGCCTCAGGGTCTTACCAAATTGTATAATAAATCTTTTTTTTTTTTGGCCAGGCATGGGGGCTCAGCCTGTATGTAATCCTAGCACTTTGGGAGGCCGAGGTGAAAGAATTGCCTGAGCCCAGGGGTTTAAGACCAGCATGAGCAACTTGGCGAGACCTTGTCTCTACAATAAATCACAAAAACTAGCTGGGTGTGGTGGTGTGTGTTTGTAGTTTCAGCTACTTGGAAGGATGAGGTGGAAGGATTACCAAAGCCCAGCAGGTCCAGGCTGCGGTAGCCATGAGCATGCCACTGCACTCCAGCCTGGGCAACAAAGAGTGAGACTCCAACTCAAAAAATAATAAATAAATAAATGCATCTTTTTTTTTTTTTGAGTTGGGATCTTATTCTTTCACCCAGGCTTGAGTGCAGTGACACGATCACAGCTCACTGCAACCTTAAACTTCTGGCTCCAAGCAATCCTTCTACTTCAGCCTTCCAAGTCATTGGGGCTATAAATCTTGATATTTAATTAATAGTGTAAGTCCTTCAAATGTGTTCTTTTTCAGGTTTATCCCTACTGTTTTTGGCCATTTGTGTTACGATGTAAATGGAGAATCAGCTTGTGAATCTCACATACAACTGTTAGGGTTTTGATTGGGATTGCACTGACTGATAGGTAAACTTGGGGGGAAATGACATGTTTACAATTCTGAGTTTTTATAAGCATGGTGTTTTCCCCCATTATTTAGGTCTTACCTCATGTCTTTTTATAATGTTTTGAGGTTTTCTCTGCATATGTTTTGTTAGATTAATTCCTAGGCATTGATGCTTTTGGATACTATTCTAAGTGAAGGATGGATATCCTCTTCTGATGGCTTCTGTCTCCCCACATAACATATTTCTGTCTGGAAGAGCAGGAGAGATAAAAGAGCAAGGGAAGCCTTTCTGCAAGCCTCAGAGCTGTCAGGAGATCAGCTCTGCTGGTGTGTTCAGAGTAACTGGGGCTGGGATTTCCCACCAGAGCCCAGTAGTGCAGGCTCAGGGAGCAGAAGGCGTGGAAGCTAAAGGTGTGGGGAGAGGTGAGGACACGGCAGCATGGAGAGAGTGCTGGAGTGTTGGAGTCAGGGCTCTCAAGAGTGAACTGGGCAGAGGTGATGGGCAGAAGATGGGGTGTTGAAGTAACAGGAGTGGGGGGCAGTTACTGGTGGTGATGGAGTCGAGGGTACTATTGGAACAGGGACAGGGACATTGGTGTGAAGAAGGGGTCAAGACTCTGGAGGCGGGCAATTGAAGGATTGTCTACAAGAACACTGAGACTGCCAGGAATTTGGACAGCAATGGGTAGGGGTGCCACTGATAGCAAGGGCTGGTGCTGGGTGACTGGTGTCACCATGATGCATGCTACAGCTGGTTCTCTCAGGAAGAGGAGAGGGGTCTGCAGTCCTCAGCCAGGAGCATGGGTTGGGTGGGGAGTGCCCCACCTCCAGGTCTGAGGTCTAGTTGAAGGAAAGCAGCCCCTAGAGAGGGCTGCTGGGGAGAGAACAGCATGGAAGGAGCCAGATCTCCTCAGCCGGGAAGACACGGGTTCCTGGTGACCAAGCTCCAGGGGAGGGCCTCAGGATGGAAGGTGGACAGCCTGGCTCAGAAGCCTCCTCCTCTCTGCTGCTTCTCTGTTTACCACTCACCTGCCTCCCTCCCATTTCAGCCAAGGTTCTCAGTAAGGTTTCCTTCCCCCTTGTAGAAGTGACGCCTCTTACCCCCATCTTCCCTCACTGCTGGCCCTTCTCTCAGTTGGCAGGAATCTCTGAATCTTATGTCTTTTAAAAAGAGAAAGTGAGCCAGGCTCTGTGGCTCAGCCTGTAATCCCGCACCTTGGGAGACTGAGGTGAGTGGATTGCCTGAGCCCGCGGGTTCGAGACCCGCTTGGGCAACTTGGCGAGACCTCATCTCTACAATAAGTCAAAAATCAGCCGGGTGTGGTAGCGCACACCTGTAGTTCCAGCTACGTGGAAGGCTGAGGCGGAAGGATCGCCAGAGCCCAGCAGTCGAGGCTGCGGTGGCCGGGAGCGGCCACTGCACTCCAGTCTGGGCGACAGAGTGAGACTCCAACTCAAAAAAAAAAAAAAGAGAGAGAAAGTGGTTTTTTTTGTTTTTGTTTTTTTTTAGATGGAGTTTCATTCTGTTGCCCAGGCTGGAGTGCAGTGGTATGCTCTGGTCATTGCAGCCTCCACCTGCTATGCTCAGGTGATCCTTCCTCCTCAGCCTCCCAAGTAGCTGGAATTACAGGCACCCACCACTATGCCTGACTAATTTTTTGATTTATTGTAGAGACAAGGTCTCACCAAGTTACTCAGGCTGGTCTCGAATCCCTGGGCTCAGGCAATTCTCTCACCTCCACCTCCCAAAGTGCTGGGATTGCATGAGTGAGCCGCCGGGCCTGGCTTTTTTTTTTTTTTTGAGACAGGGTCTTGCTCTGTTGACTAGACTGGAGTGCAGTGGCACAATATCTTTTTTTTTTTTTTTTTTTTTTGAGTTGGAGTCTCACTCTGTCGCCCAGACTGGAGTGCAGTGGCCGCTTCCGGCCACCCAGCCTCGACCTGCTGGGCTCCGGCGATCCTTCCGCCTCAGCCTTCCAAGTAGCTGGAACTACAGGCGCGCACTACCACGCCCAGCTGATTTTTTTTTTTAATTTATTTATTGTAGAGATGAGGTTTCGCTGCCCAGGCGGGTCTCGAACCTGCGGGCTAAGGCAATCCACTCACCTCCGCCTCCCAAAGGCGCGGGATTACAGGCTGAGCCACCGAGCCCGGCAGTGGCACAATATCTTACTGCAGCCTCAGAACTTCTGAACTCAAGCGACCCTTCAACCTCAGCCTCCCAAGTAGCTAGGACTACAGGTGTGTGCTACCACATCTGGCTAATTTCTAAAATTTTTTGTAGAGACAGGGATCTTACTATCTTGCCTAGGGTGGTCTTGAACTCCTAGCCTTAAGTGATCTTCCCACCTCAGCCTTCCAAAGTGCTGGGATTACAGGTGTGAGCCACTGTGCCTGGCTTGTTCTTTTAAAAAGATTACATGTGCACATGGCAGGTGTGTCTATACTGACCAAGGCTTCTTCCTTTGTAGTAGGTGGGCCTGGGGGCATCAGTTAGGTCACTACATGTGCTACCTGAGCCCATGGTGTAAATGTGTGTGCTACTTTTATTTTACAAGTGTTAATAATTAGGGAGCTGAACTTCTGTCTAGATGTCTTCACTGGAATTTGTGTCCTTTCTTCTGTGAGCTGTCAGTCCTTTGCCTGCTTGTGTGTGGCTCCTTCATGTGTTGCTCTGAGAACTACTTTGTCTTATTGATTGTACATGTTTTTACCCAATTGTTTATCTGTCTTACGACTTTGTAGGTTTTGTTTTGATTCAGTTTTACAATACAGACATTTTGGAAATTTAGTGCAATTGGATTTATCAGTTTCTTTTCAGTTTCTGGGTTTTGTGTCCACCTTAGAACGGCTTTCCCATTTGCTGGGATTATAAAAAAATTTCTTCCCTTTTTCTTTTGAACTGCTGTGATTTAATATTTTCCCTTAAGGTTATGTCTGTGATGTGTCTGGTGATATTTTGGTCCGAGGAGTGAGACGGGCTCCTGCTCTGTGTTTCCAAGCAGCTGTCCACTGTTTCAGTCCCCATACCAAGTCCTTCCCTTGTTGGGCCTAGATAGACCTCCCTCCCTGTTTGGGCTTTGGGAGGCCCTCTCTGCCACTGTCCCAGCTTTCCTGAAGGACCACACTACACCCCTGCTGACAACCCCTCCTAGGCGCTCTCCTGTTTTCCTGGCTCCAGCTTCTCCTTGGCGCTCCCCTGTGGACACTGCCTAGTCTTGCTTCTCAAGCTTCCTCTGTAGGCCTTTCTCTAGCCCTTTCCTTACTTCTGACTGCTCATTATTCCTCAGTCCTGTTACCTTGGCCCTCTGTGTTGGCCTGGACTGTCCTTCCTGTCTACTCCCTGCTATGGGGGTTTCCCATCTTCTGCCTCACCTTCTGGCAGGATCTGATCATGTTACTCATTGATCTGAGAGCCTTCTGTGGTTCCCATGGCCAGCTGGACACCAGCTGTTGGGTAGCCTTAGCATCCACCCCCACTGCAGTCACCTGTCATCTGTCCTTCTCCATGGCCAGAACCTAGCACATGCTTTTCCTTCTCCATTCCTGACCTGATACCTGTGCCATGGCACTTTGCACCTGCCCTGCCAAAAGCAGGCTCTTAACATTTTTTCTGACAATGGTATTCTGCATGGGACTCCAAGTTAAACAACACAAAAAGGCCCCAGCACAAGTCTTTCCTACCTATCCCTCCCACCCTGCTCTGTCTCCATGTTTTTTTCTTTTTTGAGTTGGTTTCTCATTCCGTCACCCAGGCTGAAGTACAGTGACACACTCACGGCCACCCCAACGTCGACCTGCTGGGCTCCGGCGATCCTTCCGTCTCAGCCTTCAAAGTAGCCAGGACTACAGGTGCATGCTACCATGCCCAGCTAATTTTTTGATTTATTGTAAAGTTGAGGTCTCACCAAGTTGCCTGGGCTGGTCTCAAACCTGCAGGATCAGGCAATCCACTTGCCTCGGGCTCCCAAAGTGCTGGGATTACAGGCTGTGCCACCGAGCCCGGCCCCTGTTTATTTATTTCTTGTGTCTTCTCCTCATGTTTCTTATGCAAATATAAATGTATGTTCTTATTTCATTCCTTTCTTACACAAAATGTAGCATATTATATATACAACATTATACCTTTTTTCTTCACTGAACAAACACTGTCCTAGAGATCTTTCTGTAATAGTACATAGGAAGTGTCCTCATAAAATTTCATAGGGGCTTGCTTATTTATTTATTTATTTATTTATTTATTTATTTATTTATTTATTTATTTGAGTCAGAGTCTCACTCTGTTGCCCAAGCTGGAGAGCAGTGGTATGTTCACGGCCATCACAGGCTCAACCTGCTGGGCTCAGGTGATCCTTTAGCCTCAGCATTCCAAGTAGCTGGAATTACAGGCATGCACTTCTATGCCTGGCTAATTTTTTAAAAATTTATTGTAGAGACGAGGCCTTGCCAAGTTGCCCAGGCTGGTCTGAAACCCATGGGCACAGGCAATCCTGTCACCTTGGCCTCCCAAAGTGTTGGGATTATAGGCATGAACCACCACACTCAGCCTTATAGGGGCTTATTTAATTAGACCCCTTTGATCGACATTTAGGTTGTTTCTAGTGTTTCTGTCATAAATGCTGCAGCGAGTGGCAAGATGGAATTTCAAATATTTCGTGCCTTTGCAGGTGCTTCAAGATGAACTTCTTAGAGTAGGACTGGGAGGAAGTTAGCTGCACGTTGCATCCTGTGGGTACACTTTTCAGTCTCTTCCCCCAGCATCCTCCCATCAGTACTCACCTACCTGTCTGCCAGGGCATAACCAGTCCTGGGTGCCCTGTATGTAGGGTACTTACTGCTAGGTCCACCTTCTCAGAGCTTTCTGGGGTAGCAGAGGTTTCTCCAGAGTTGCCTTACTTTCCTCTGCCCTGAATGCCCCCATGCCTTTCATGCTGGCCATAGCAGACATGGTGTGACTTGCCAGTGCACATTCTGCAGCTCTGATTCAGTCCCTGAGATGTGGGCTGCTTGAGGGCAGGACTTGCCTCCCCAGTTCCTGCCCCAGGGCACAGGTAGGCAAGTGCAAGTGGAGCCTCCTCTCCATTAGCTACCCAGCTTTATGACTGGTGTGGTCCTTGTCATATTTGGCTCCTCAGAATGGATGGTGTAGGCCACCGAGAGCTTTGGGCCTGAGCTTACCCACGCCATGGTCTCACTGAGCCGTGCCTACCTTGCCCGTTTCCAGCCTATCTCTCTGAGATGCGGCTACCACCTCAGTCCTTCACAAACACTGATGGAAGGTCCCTTTTCCAGGTACCAGCATGTGGGTGAGGAGTCATGAAGGAGTAGCACACAGATCTTGTCCTCAGCAAACCTGTTGTCTAGTGAAAGAGACAGGCTGCGGTAAGTAGTAGACCTGTGGATGCCATTGTGGGGTAGTGGCACTTCTGCCTGCAGGTGTTGGGAAGATACCATCAGGGACCTGAGTGGTGGAGTTCTCAAAGGTGAGCTGCAGTCTGCCTTGAGGGGTCCCCTATCCAGCCCTTTGGATGATCTGTGAACAGTTACCCAGCAGGATATCCAGCATGGGCTGGTTACCGCTGAGATGAAGCATGTACTTGGAGCCCCTGGCTGCCAGTGGCTGAACATGACTGTATCCAGAGCCCCTGCATGCATCTCAGTGTGGTCAACAGCCCCTCTTAAGAGTCCATCACTGCAGTCCCCATCCCCAGATGTCCTCTCTGCCCATACAAATAAAGTCTGTGTATATGTAACACCTTTAACCATGGTTGTGACAGCCTCTGTACCCATTGTCAGCATATTGTAGTCACTCTCTCATGACATTGAAATCTACCTTATCTTGTTTTCTTTTTTTTGAATTGTTGTCTCACTCTGTCGCCCAGGTTGGAGTGCAGTGGTACATTCATAGCCACCCCAGCATCGACCTGCTGGACTTCAGCTATCCCGCCGCCTCAGCCTTCCAAGTAGCTGGAATTATAGGTGCATGCTACCATGCCTGGCTAATTTTTTATTTGTTGTAGAGACGAGTTCTTCCCAAGTTACCTGGGCTGGTCTCGAACCCATGGGCTCAGGCAATCTACTCGCCCCTCCCAAAATGCTGGGATTATAGGCTGAGCCACCAAGCCTGGCCTACCTCATCTTATTAACAGATACATCTGTATAGATGTTATTCTATGAATGACTATATATAATATATTTTTCCCAGATTGATGGGCATCCAGGTAGTTTCCTTTTTTTTTCTCTTGTAGATATTGCTACAAATAAAACCAAATCTGACTGGGTGCAGTGGCTTTTGCCTATAATCCCAGCACTTTGGGAGGCCAAGGCGGTAGGACTGCTTGAGTCTCGGAGTTCAAGACCAGCCTAGGCAACATAGTGAGACCCTGTCTCTACAAAAAAAAATGTTTTAATTAACTGGACACAGTGGCACACACCTGTAGTCCCAGCTACTTGGGAAGCTGAGCCAGGAGGATCGCTTGAGCCCAGTAGTTTGAGGATACCATCAACTGTAATTGCACCACTGTGCTCTAGTCTGAGTGACAGAGTAAGACCCTGTCTCTAAAAAAATTTTTAAAACACAGACAGACAACCAAATATCTTGGTTATGAGTTACAGGCACCTACTCCAACAAGCCTAAGCACAGTAGGGATGTGAAGTCTTCAGAACTAGAAGGGCAGGCAGGTGAGGGGCACTGGGCCAGTCCTGTCACTGCCAGGGCCCCTGAACCAACTGCCCAGTCACTGTCCACTGCCCTGTTGTGCATAGGCTTTTCCCCTGCAACAGGCAGCCTGGGAGGCGAGAGGGCTTTTTTCTTTCTATCTCCCCAGTGACCTCCTGGTCCCTCTGTCTGTGACTGGCTGTAGGGGTTTTAGAAGGGTGATGTCCTACTAAGAGTGAGGCACATTTTGGGTGGGCGTGGTAGCTTACTCCTGGAATCTCAGCACTTTGGGAGGCTGAGACTAGAGGATTGCCTGAGCCCAGGGGTTTAAGACCAGTCTGGGCAACTTGGTAAGATCTCATCACTACCATAAATCAAAAAATTAGCCAGGCCTGGTGATGCTCACCTGTAGTTCCAGCTACTTGGAAGACTGAGATGGAAGGATCGCCTGAACCCAGTGGGTTGAGGTTGTGGTGGCTGTGAGTGTGTCACTGCACTCTAGCCTGGGCGACAGAGTGAGACTCCAACACAAAAATAAAAAATTAAAAAATGTACATTTTAAGGTTGGATATGCACCTTACAGAGACGTACAATGTATATACTCTTACTTGTGATATGGGAGCCTGCAGCAGGTTTCCCCAGCCTCCCGCCCTGCCGGCAATGCAGCACCCCATCCTCTTCCTGCTCCCTTCCTCTCTTTCCTCTCTCTGAACAGCACATGGCCTCCACCTACCCCTTGTCCTTGTCTCTGGGTACATAAAGTGATAGAGTGGTATCACCCCTCATGGGTGTTAGGCTCTGGCTCTCATGGTATCACAGATGCTGGGAGGTGGACTCTATATGGTAAGGTGCTGTGGTGGAGTGGTTAACAGGGTAGCTCTGGATTTAGGCATGGCCTTGGTTTCCCCACATGCAAAATGGGGATGATAGCAGGGATCTGCTGTAGGAGGGCTTTGGCAGTGGAGATGAGGGGTGGTGCTGAGACACTTAGGCCTGGGGGCATGAAGTTGTCCTCACAGTGTCTGCTGGGAGCCTGAAGGCCAGATGGCCTAGTAGTGTGCACACCACACTGGGGATGGGGGACAGTGGCCAGTGTCCTTCCTGAAGGCTCCTTCGATCTGGGTCCCATACCCATGTGCAGGTCACCTGCAGTTGGAGCTGAGAACTGGAATAAGCCGACTAGATTATCTGCTTGACATTCCAGGGAGGCTTTGGGGAGTGTTTGTGGACTAGGAGGAGCCGCCCTGCCCAGCCCACTCTTGACCTGGGTGTGGTATGGTGGCCATTTGGTAGAACTTTACCAAGCCAGCCACCAAACCTTCATGGCTCAATGGAGGGGTGAGTCTTCTAGGCTCTGGTGGGCTGTTCCTGGCCCATCGTATGGCTGGAAGGAGGGGCCAAGGCTTGGTGAGTTCAGCTGGAGCAGCCAAGATTCCGGTAGGTGGAAGATGGCCTTTCCTTCTGGAGCCCTTAGACCCACTGCCGCTGACCTTTGGCTATCCTTTTCCTTCTAGGTCTGGCTTCTGTGCAGGGAGGCCAGGCAGGCAGCACCTTGGGAACCAGGGAGGAGGGTGGGGAGCTGCAAGCTTAGGGCCCAGTCTGGAGGCAGCTAGGTGCTGTGACACCTTGAATGGAGGATTATCCCAGAATGGGGCTCTCACTGCAATGGTGCCCTGAGACTCCCTGTGTTCGCTTTAGGCATCTCATTTTCTCACAGAGGAGGTAGTTGGACCCTTAAACAGGGCAGAGACCCACTCAAGGCTACATGGAGACTGTCCTCAGGCAGCTTCCAGTTAGGAGCAGCTGCCCTGAGGTGCCTTGGGACTTTGAGAAGGTAGGCCTTCCAGGGTTGGGGGCTGAGCACCCATGAGCTGTGTGCATTGGGGGAGGACAGAGCCTCCTGTGCTGCATGAAGTATTTGGGGCTGGATCTGTAGCTCCCCAGCCTATACTCGTCCTAGTAGCAAGAAGTCCCAGGGGCCGAGGGCTGGGGGTGTTCAGGCTATCGAGATGCTGTTCCCTGATAAATTTTCATAGATATGTCTCAAAATGAGAAAATCAAAAGACAATACATTTGGAAAGTAGTTGCTGGCCGGGCTCGGTGGCTTAGCCTGTAATCCCAGCACTTTGGGAGGCCGAGGCGAGTAGATTGCTTGAGCCCATGGGTTTGAGGCCCGCCCAGGCAACTTAGTGAGACCTCGTCTCTACAATAATTCAAAAAAATTAGCTGGGCATGGTAGTGCGCGCCTGTAGTTCCGGCTACTTGGAAGACTGAAGTGGAAGGATCGCTGGAGCCCAACAGGTCGAAGTTGCGGTGACTGGGAACATAGCACTGCACTCCAGTCTGGGTGACAGAGTGAGACTTCAACTCAAAAATAAAAAAAGAAAAGTGGTTGCTGCTCTCAGGTTGTTTTCTGTAGGACATCAGGGCATCAGAATAGCTTTTCTTCTATAAAATGATAGATGATGTCTCTTAAATCTTTCCTTCTCATGGCCAGAGACTCATGGCCAGAGGCAGCATGCCTTGCTCTTTGCCTGTGATCTCTTCAGGTGGGAGTGGGAGACTTCTATCCAGCTTGTTTCCCTGGCAGGCCAAGACACTGACCACAGAGAGGTGGGGTTCTCACCTTGCCAGCCCTGTCAAAAAGAGGGTATGGGCTGTGGGTGGTCAGCAGGGAGGGAGAGTCCTCATGGATGGGGACCTGGCCCCCGGCCTGTCTCTGGTAGGGACACTCTATCTAGAGGATAAGGGAGGACTGGGGACCTGGGCAGAGTGTCTGGCCAGCTTTTGCTTGCCCTGGCCTCAGCGGTTTGTAGAAGTGGCCACACTTGGGAGCAGGCTGCTCAGAGGGTGAGTGCTGCCTGGAAGAGCTCTTTCCTTGGCAGAAAGCAAGTCAGGCTGGGGACACTGGCCTTGCTGGTCCCATCTACAGGAAGCCTCTGAGATCAGGCTTGCAGAATGAGAGTAGGTCTGGGGTAGATTAGTGGGACTCCCAAGTAAGTTGGGGGCCTCTGAACAGGAGGGACCTGACCAACCTAATTTGATCTGGCCTAGAACAGTTCCCTTCATGGAAGAAGGGGACATTCACTGAGATCCCTGTGTACGAGTCCAGGAAGAGAAAAGTTGGGTCAGTATCTAGATGGCCATGAGACCTGGCTGAGAAGAGAATGGAACTCCTGGTGGGCATCTTCTGTGTGGAGCATGGCCAGTGCCTTCCGAGGAGTGACCTGTGATCAGCCTAGTGACTACATTTCTTGTGTTGGGCAGGACTGGGTCATAGTAGGTAATTGGGCAGGGCTGTGCCTGACAGAAGCTGCCTGTCTGTTCCCATAAATGCCAAGCCAGGTGAGCCACCTGTACCTATGTTCACACAACCTGGACTTTTATTGCAGCCTAGGACAGTTGAAGAATTGACTGGCTTGGTCCAACGAGCACTGTTAGGGAAGAGTTCTAGACACTGAGTGGTGAGAAGCTGGGGTATTGGCCAGGACAGGCTGAAGCCCAGAGGCAGGGCCTGCCTTTGCAAAATCCTCAGGGCAGTTCAGTTTCAAGAGACCTTGCCCTGCCCAGCCTGGGGGCAGCGCCTGGCCCTGGAGGGGCAACCTCAAGGGGAAAGCCTTGCAGTTCTCTATGTCTCTTATGACAGCAGTGGCCTTTTTTGGAAAGTGTGGGTGGGAAGAGTCTGAGCCCTTCTCCCCCAGGATTGTTACCCTGCAGCGCTCTCTGAGGCCAGAGGGTTGACCTTATGAAGGACACGGCTGGGAGCCTGGTTTCACCTGAGACCTAGTGCAGGAGCTCTGGGGAGCCTGCCCCACCCCAGAGCTGGCCTTGATGTACTTCCTTGCTCCTCAGGTGTGTGCAGCTACAGGAAGCAGAGGCTCTCCTGAAGACACTACTGACAAGCCCACCTGTATCCTCAGTGCCCTGGCTGCTTAAAGAGACTCACCCTGGGTACTTGGGACCTGGCCCTCAGGACTCTGACCACACACCCTGCCCCGGCCTCTGTGACTGCACCTCTTCATGAGAACTGATGCACTGACCAAGGGAGACAGCTGAGAGAGGTCAGGGGCCTGGGCCATGGCTGCTTTCAGGCCCCACCCAGGCTCTTGAGGCCTGGAAGGTGAACAGAGGGCTCTAAGGGGCTCACTGCTGATTTGCCCTGTCTTTCCTTCCCCCTCGGCAAGGTGCCAGGAAACTGAAACTTTCTTATCTGGGTAATTAGCTTCAGACCCTGGACTGAGGCCGGCCAGGTCTCAGGGCTGCTTCCCACAGGCTGTGCACCCTGACCCCAAGAGGGAGGTGAGGCGCTGCTCATGCAGAGCCCTGACAGTTGAGCAGCTAGAGGCCACGCCTGCCTGGGGAGCAGGCTGTGGATTCCTCCTACGCTGTCCTCTCTGCCTGAGGCCTGCATCTTCAGGGCTGCCTGGGCCTGGTCACCGTGTGGGGCCTTCTGACCCGCCTTGCCAGGGGCCACGGGCACCGAGCCTTGGGAAGGGGATGCCCCCGAGGGTGCCAGACCAGCCAGCTGCCCTGCCCCTCAGGCCCGGCCTGGCCCCCGAGCATCCCACTCTGGTGCCCCAAGCAACTCTGTGGGCAGGCAGTCCCCGCTATGGCCGAGCATCTGGAGCTGCTGGCAGAGATGCCCATGGTGGGCAGGATGAGCACACAGGAGCGGCTGAAGCATGCCCAGAAACGACGTGCCCAGCAGGTGAAGATGTGGGCCCAGGCTGAGAAGGAAGCCCAGGGCAAGAAGGGCCAGGGGTTTCGGCCCCGGAAAGAGACAACTGGCCGAGGGCCCCAGAAGCAGGTCCTCTTCCCTCCCAGCGTTGCCCTTCTGGAGTCTGCTGCCCGAAATGACCTGGAGGAGGGTGAGTGTGGTTGAGCCCCAGGCTGGACACAGTGGGTGGCCCTGTCCCTGGACATCTGAGTGATCCCGTGCCAGGGCTTGGAGCTGGGCCTGTCCACAGCTCCTGGCCTCCTCAGCCTGGGGCTTGGGTCTCCCCATCAGGCAAGCCCCAAGTGGTGGGCAGCCCTGAGGACAGCAGTCCTTCAGGCAGGGATTGCACATAGAGGGGTCCTGCTTTGAGTTGAAGCTGAGTTGTGGGTGGTGAGGTCGTGGACTAGACCTATGGGGTGGGCCCACAGGAGCCTACAGAAGCACCCAGTGCTCAGCCGAGCTGAGCAGAAACCATCACTGCTCCTTGCCAGGGTACTGGGATGCTCAGGAAAGCCCTGGTTTCAGTCTCTATAAAGTAGGATGGTACCACCCTCTTCTGTGAGCTAGAGAGCTAGACAGTGGGGCTAGCCAGGCTTGAGGTAGGCCCAGAGCTCACACTGGCGGGCCCCCTCTTGATGCTCTGCCTTTGACACCTTCCTCTCTGTTGTAAACTTCCGAGTTTGATGACAGAGCCTCATGCCTCATGCTCATGGGCCCAGCTGTGTGCAGCTTCCATTTCTAGTGCCCTGAGGTTTAGAGGAAAGCATCTCGGTGGCTCTTGAGAGCCCCTCTTGCCTCCCTTCAGAGCAGAGGATGAAGAGAAGCAGGCAGTGCCTGGCTTGCATCTTCTTATGTGGATAGGAACCCTCCTGAGATGCCTTGAGGCAGGGAAAAAGAGGAGGAGGGTGCCATGGTGTACCACATGCCAGAGCACAGGGAGCTGTGGGAAGGTAGGTATATCTTCCTGCCTCATGCCAGGTATGGCGAGGGAGGACACTGGTGACATCGGTAAGAGTCCGGGTCTGAGATGGGATCTCTGAAGGGGAGCTAGGGCAGGCATGAGCTCTGCTGATGGGGAGCCTGGAGTTGGTCCTGGAGGACCAAGAGATCATGAATAGGCAGCTGGCAGCTGGTCATCGGGTAAGAGCAAAGGAAGCAAGCTGGTGGGTGCTGGCGCAGGGCTTCTCGGGTTCTTCATGAAAATTGCCTCCTATGCCACAGGCACTGCAGCAGCCTGGGGCAGGGAGACCTCTGGGCTGGAGGGAGGCGTGGGATTGTTGGAGGGCTGCTCTCACACAGGAGGGCCTGTTCTGGGGTCTGAGGGATTAGAGCACCACAGTGCAGGGCCTGCTGGAGTTGGAGACAGAGAGCTTCTGGGAGCGTGGCCTGC
The DNA here is from genome assembly GCA_027257055.1 of Cephalopachus bancanus. Classification (NCBI taxonomy): domain Eukaryota; kingdom Metazoa; phylum Chordata; class Mammalia; order Primates; family Tarsiidae; genus Cephalopachus; species Cephalopachus bancanus. Next base: position 1,777,994 of record JAPVLO010000295.1, read on the forward strand.
TTGGGGTAGACAGATGCCTGGTGCTCCTGTGCCCTCCTCTGGGCTCTGGCGTGCCTCCTGCTGTCTGCACCACTCTCTTCCTCATCCTTCCCCAATTCGTGGACTGCAGCACAGTTGGCCAGGTACCCTCAGGCCCAGGGCCTGACCAAGGGTGGCATAGACCAGTCACAAGACCCTATCCTGACCTCACCTCCTGCTTCTTGCAGTCCGCCAGTTCCTCAGGAGTGGGGTCAGCCCTGACCTGGCCAATGAGGATGGCCTGACAGCACTGCACCAGGTCAGCCCGCACTGGGGGTGAGTGGGGCAGGGAGACTGGCCCCAGTGCTCTGGCCGCTTAGGTTGCGTGGTTTGCAGTGCTGTATTGATGACTTCCGTGAGATGGTGCAACAGCTCCTGGAGGCCGGAGCCAACGTCAACGCCTGCGACAGTGAGTGCTGGACACCTTTGCATGCTGCGGCCACCTGTGGCCACCTGCACCTGGTGGAGCTGCTCATTGCCCGGTAGGGCCTGCTGGGCGTCTATGTTAGAGAGGGGCTTCCTCACAGATGGCAGCTCAAGTGACTCCTCGTTGTGAAGTGTTCCTGGCTCTTGGACTCCTGTGTTCCCATCTTTACTTTTGCTGACCCTGCCTGTATCCTGGCATGGAGAGCAGGGCCTGGGACCCCAGGGGGATGAGCTTGTGTTCAGGGCAGTGTGACTTCACTGGGATCCAGGAGCCTCCTCTCTTAATTTACCCACTTAACTCCATGGCAGAACAGAAGGTCAGGGGCTCAGACCATCTTTGGAGCAGTCTAGGTGAGGCTGGATGGGTATATGGGTGGGTGGCAGTCCTGTCACACACAGGTGCCATGGAGTGGGGTGGGCACAGGCAGGCCCTCGGGTATATCCCGGCCGTGCTCCTCCACTGCACACAGGGAGCACCCTCTTCTGTATTCTGAACTCCTCTTTAGCCCCCTCCTTTCTCTGGACCACACTTCCTGCAGCTCAGCGGGGCTCTCCAGCAGAGTGGTTGCCTGGGTCTTATCCTTGCCACCTTCTGCTCCCCGGAATCCCCAGATTCCCTGCATCCCCCAGCAGATGGGCCCATTGTGTGTGTTTATGGAGGCACTGGCCCCCCCAGAGGTGCTAAGAACCTGGAACCCAAATGGGTAAAGATTGCAGGATGGCCTGTTTGACTGAAGGGCAGCTACACAGGCCCTGAGGCAACCTCTCCCCATGGTAGATGGAGCTGGGCATCTCCTCCAAGTCTGCCCCATGCTTCCCAAGAGACAGCCATAGGATAAGTAGGAGGAAGGCCTCTGCAGAGGGAGGACACATGGAGATGGGAATAGGGGCTTCCCTAAATGAGGAGCCTGGTGCATGGAGAAGGGTCTTGTGGCCAGCAGCCATGTGTATCCCTCCTGTAGTGGCGCCAATCTCCTGGCAGTCAACACTGATGGGAACATGCCCTATGACCTGTGTGAGGATGAGCAGACGCTGGACTGCCTCGAGACTGCCATGGCTAACCGTGGTGAGTATGACTGCTCGGCTGTACAAGGGCTGGGACCCTGGGGCATACTCTTTCTGAGCCTGCTGCCTCGCAGGCATCACCCAGGACAGCATCGAAGGTGCCCGGGCTGTGCCAGAGCTGCGTATGCTGGACGACATCCAGAACCTGTTGGGGACTGGGGAAGATCTGAATGCCCCCCTGGACCATGGGGCCACACTGGTGAGGGCTGGAGGGGAGAGGGGGGAATGGGACTGGACGGTTTGCTACTGGTGGGGCATGGGGCTGGAATTCAGGCTGGGCGACTTGCCTGCAGCTGCACATTGCTGCTGCCAATGGGTTCAGTGAAGCAGCTGCCCTGCTGCTGGAGCACAGAGCCAGCCTGAGCACCAAGGACCAGGATGGCTGGGAGCCACTGCATGCTGCAGCCTACTGGGGCCAGGTGAGTGTGGAACTGGAAGCCCATGGGAGAGGAGGTGGGCTCCACATCTTGGAGCCTTTAGCAGCCCCGGCTGGTCCACAGGTGCACCTGGTGGAGCTGCTTGTGGCACATGGAGCTGACCTGAATGCAAAGTCCCTGATGGAGGAGACCCCCCTTGGTGAGATCCAGGGACCTACCTCTACCTGGTGGAGGGGACAGGTGGGGAGGGCACCCCTGATGCCTGCGCCCACTTCTCCTCAGACTTGTGCGGGGACGAGGAGGTGCGGGCCAAGCTGTTGGAGCTGAAGCACAAGCACGACGCTCTCCTGCGTGCCCAGGGCCGCCAGCGCTCCCTGCTGCGCCGCCGCACCTCCAGCGCAGGCAGCCGCGGGTGAGTGCCGCACCCTGTGCCAGATGCCCTGCTCCCGTCTCCATCTTGGTCTTGTCCTGTCCAGCCCCTCCAGCGGGCTCCGCCCCCTGCCCACCCCTTCAGGCTTTGTCCTTGCTGACGTCAGCTGCCAGGCCAAGGTGCCAGCCGGAACTCTGGGGCAGAGTCCACTGGGGCGGGCAGTGTCCTCCCCTCACTCAGCCCTCCCCCCTCAGGAAGGTGGTGAGGCGGGTGAGCCTAACCCAGCGCACCAACCTGTACCGCAAGGAGCATGCCCAGGAGGCCATCGTGTGGCAACAGCCACCGCCCACCAGCCCAGAGCCACCTGAGGATGATGAGGACCGCCAGACTGATGCGGAGCTTGAGCCGCCTCTCCCAGAGGTGAGTGCTGGCTCCTGCTCCACCCAGCACAGGAGTGTGCCTGGCCCTGCCCAGGCTCCTAACCTGATTAGGTGCTCTTGTTCTCCCTCTGCACTGGCACCCTTGTGGAGGTGGTAGGAACTGGTACCCCACAGGGGTCAGCTGCTGCCTCCCCTCCCCTTTCTGCCCCTCCACAACCTCATAAACCTGGAACCCAAGGCCAGAGGAGGTGAGAGGGGCACCTCCTAATGGCCTCTGGGGCCTTCACTCTGCCAACAGGAGGACAGCCCGGAGGTGGCCAGGCCACACAATGGCCGAGTAGGGGGCTCTCCAGGGCCGCACCTATACTCCAAGCGACTGGACCGGTGTGTCTCCTACCAGCTGAGCCCTCTGGAGAGCACCACTTCCCACGCCCTTGTCCGGGACAAGGCCCACCACACCCTGGCAGACCTTAAGCGCCAGCGAGCTGCTGCCAAGCTGCAGCGACCCCCGCCCGAGGGACCTGAGGCCCCTGAATCTGGTCTGCCTGCTGACATCGAGACCCCCCAGCCTGATTGTGGTTTCAGGGCAGGTGGGGACCCACCCCTGCTCAAGCTCACAGCCCCATCCGAGGAGGCTCCCATGGAGAAGAAGCCATGCTGCCTGCTCATGTGAGAGGCTGTTGCCTCAAGGTGCAGAGGGCCTGTCCCAAGGCCCAGCCTGAGGTTGCCTCGCCACAGCTCCTGCCTTGGAGGCCCACCCCCAAAGTGTGCCCTGGTGCTGCAGGTGGGCAGTATGGAGTCCCCCCTGGCTTCCACCATCCAGGACACTGGCCTCCTCACTCAGGGATGGACCTGTGTCAGAAGACATGCCCGGGGGCATCTGGCTGCAAAGACTATTTTTATCCTATGACTCTTGATAAAGGGCTGTTTTGCCACCAAGCCTTGTTGTGTGTCTCAGCTGGGCCACTGTCCCCACAGTGGGGAGCAGGGTGTGCTGCTTGGTTGAGGTGCGGCCCATGCCCGTGAGCACTGAGGCCTGTAGGTGCGCACTGGGGCATGTGGCAGCCCTGGCCCCTGTGTGGGAGTGAGGCCCATGGCTACTGGGCAAGAAGCCTGGTCCTCACCCACTCCTTCCCTCTCTGTATTCAGCCTCTTGGAGGCTCCTCTGTAACCCTATGCTTTCCTGAGAGGAGCAGGGTGCTTTGGAAGAAGGCTCCCTGGGGCAAGGGCTGAGGTTGTCTGTACCAGGGGTGAAGGTCCTGGAAAGGAAGGTGATATTTTCCACAAGGCTCTTGTGCCAGAGCCAGAGGGGCAAAACGGGTACAAGGTTGGCGTCAGAAGCTCCCCTGGGGGGGTGTGGGCCCCCAGTTCCTGGCGTGCAGCCCTGATCCTGGGGCCTGGCTGCCAGCTTCCGCCTGGGTTGGCATAAGGGACAAGCAGTTGGCCACTCCAGCTCTGAGCTGGCTGGGCACAATGTGTCAGGGTGAGAGGGGCCCCTTAGGGGCCTCAAGCAGGAAGGCTGAGGGCATTGCCAGTTCATCTGCCTATGGTGGGCAATTTTGCACCGCCACCGGTGCTGAATGGCATGGATTTGGGCCGCCCTCCCCTCTTGGTTTGGCACTTGCCTGGTCCGTTCAGTGTCCATAGGGCCTGCCCTCCCCTAGCATCAGTGGCTGTGGGGGAGGGCCAGGCTGGCTGCTGGTTAAATTTAATGTTCTCCTGCCTTGGGCAGGGCAGCTGCCCAAGGTCCACTTGCCACCAGGGCTGCTACTTGGGCCCTGCTGCCAGGGGGCGGGCAGGGGCTGGTCCTGCCTGGGGCTGGGCCCATATTAACCTGTGCTCTGGACTGGAGGCCAGAGGGGCAGGCCTGCACGCCGGGAGACTGTGTGGCAGCAGAGCTGAGAAGTGTGAGGTGAGAGAGGCTGGGGTGCCGGTCAGTTGGGGTTTCTGATGGCTTCTCTCCCAACCAGCAGGATCAGGAGCCCAGGTTCCCTTGGGCCTGAGGAGCTGCCTACAGCCCAGCTTAGAGGGCCGGCTTCCTGGACTCAGTTCAGGTTGAGTCGCTGGCCGCTGGGATAGGCCTCCCCTGGGCATGGCTTATCTGCTCTCTGTAGGGACTGTGGAGGTGGGGCTCTGAGGGCCTATCACAGCTCATTTCCAGTTCTTTCCACCAATTGGGAACCAGAGGGAAGGGGAACTTGGGTCACCCCTAGCCTGGGGTGTGGCTCCAAGGGCAACCCCAGCCTGGTGCCTGGTGAAAGGGCATGACGGCAGTCCAGAGCAGCTGAGGTCTGAGGGCCCAGGGCTGGCCTGCCTGTCTCCAGCATACCTCCCAATCCCCTGATCCCTCGCAGTATAGATCAGGGACTGAAGTCTGTCCAACTGCAGCCCTCTTGCAGCCTCCAGGCCATGGCTGCCAGACCCAGAGGGGACAGATGGAACCCAGAGCCTGAACTCCTCCCTCCCCTCCCCCAGCACCCCTCAGGATTCCTGAGGCCTAGCTCAGTTACCTAGGAGACAGGTCTGCTGGCCCAAGCAAAGATGGGGGTGCTGAGAGGGATAGGCCTCCGCCGAGCCCTGCGAGGGTAAATCTCCAGTGACTCCGGCTTCCATTCTTGCCTTGGAGGTCACCCTTTCCAGTTCTGGCAGCCCCTTAGGGCTGCTGGGCCCAGGCACTTTGCCCTCTTCCCCTCCCCCTTCCCAGTCCCTAGGAGTTGTTTGAACCTACGGCTGTACCTACCCCCTATGTGGGTCTCCTGTTCTCCTGTCATGGGGACACTGGGCGGGCACTGGGCTTCACCCCAAGCCCCGCCTGCTGCCTCACCCACTCCCTCTGGCTCCCTGGGGCAGAACTGTGCCCGGACCGGTGGGGCGGGGCCCAGCTGTCCCAACTCCTTGAGCCCTTTCTAGCCTTTTCACAGGGGCCAGCAGGCTGCAGTGAACAAGGTACCCTCTTTTTGAGTCTCCCTACCCAGGTTCTCTTTCTCCCAGCCCTGGCCCACTGAGCCCGGACCCAGCTGCCCCAATCCCCACTTCTGAGTCCTGCCACCTCCTGAGCCGCCTTCCTGCCTGGTCTAAGCAGAGTCATGGCCTTGAGGGCAAGTGACCAGAGCCAGACTGCAAAGAATGGGCTGAAGGAGAAGGTGCTGACACTGGACACCATGAACCCGAGTGTGCAGAGAGTGGAGTATGCGGTACGCGGCCCCATAGTGCTGCGAGCCATGGAGCTGGAGCGGGAACTGCGCCAGGTATGGCCCAGGGCCCCAGTACTGCCAGCCAGGTTGCACCTCGGCAGCTGAGTCAGACCCCAGCCCCAGTGGCACATGGGACAAGATCTCAGGGGTTGATAGGCCCTAGTTTCACTGCGGGCTCCCATCTCTTCCCAGGGTGTGAAGAAACCCTTCACAGAGGTCATCCATGCCAATGTTGGGGATGCACAGGCCATGGGGCAGAAGCCAATCACCTTCCTTCGCCAGGTAAGACTCCTGCACTTCCCATAATGCCCTTTCTTCCTGTCCCCTACTCCCCACCCTAGCCTCAGCACTCGGTCCTCCCAGGTCCTGGCCCTCTGTGTCAACCCTGATCTCCTGAGTAGCCCCAATTTCCCTGAGGATGCCAAGAAAAGGGCCACGCGCATCTTGCGGGCGTGTGGGGGCCACAGCCTGGGTAAGTGCTCATGCCAGACCCCGCCCACCCTCAGGGATCAGCAGAGAGGGTGGACCTATCATCTCGAGGTGGGAGGTCCCTTCAGTACAGCTGCCGGGGAACTAGTTCAGCCATCCTCACGTGTGGCCTCGCTTCCTGCTCTGTCCCCGGGTCTAGGAGCCTACACGGCGAGTCCTGGTATCCAGCTGATCCGGGAGGATGTGGCACAGTACATTGAGAGGCGCGATGGAGGAATCCCTGCGGACCCCAACAACATCTTTCTGTCCACGGGAGCAAGCGACGCCATCGTGGTAGGCTGGGCCTGGGCAGGAAGACACAGGGACCCTTTGTGCTCGCCCGGATGTCCTGGTACTGCGGAACCAGCCTGGGGCGAGGGAAGGGTGCAGCTCCAGCCCCACCAACCCTGCCCTCTCCTGATCCTTCCTGTAGACGGTGTTGAAGCTGCTGGTGGCCGGCGAGGGCCGCACGCGCACTGGTGTGCTCATCCCGATCCCCCAGTACCCGCTCTACTCGGCTACGCTGGCTGAGCTGGACGCGGTGCAGGTGAACTACTACCTGGACGAGGAGCGTGCCTGGGCGCTTGATGTGGCCGAGCTGCGCCGCGCGCTGCGCCAGGCGCGTGACCACTGCCGCCCGCGCGCGCTCTGCGTCATCAACCCCGGCAACCCCACCGGTGCGCCGCCCGCCCCTCTTGTCCCGACCCCGCCCAGCCCCGAAGTGAGCTCGGGCCCAGCGGCTCAGCGGAGAGTAGTGTGAGCAGTCCGCTGACCCTAGCTGTGTGCTGCATCCCCCGCTCCCCAGGGCAGGTGCAGACCCGCGAGTGCATTGAGGCAGTGATCCGCCTAGCCTTCGAAGAGCGACTCTTCCTGCTGGCTGATGAGGTATGGGCAGGGGCGCGCACGGGGCTAGGGAGCCGGGCATCAGCCGGCTCCTCGTGACGCCCTGCCGCCCCTCCAGGTGTACCAGGACAATGTGTACGCTGAAGGTTCGCAGTTCCACTCGTTCAAGAAGGTGCTCATGGAGATGGGGCCGCCCTATGCGCAGCAGCAGGAGCTGGCCTCCTTCCACTCGACCTCCAAGGGCTACATGGGCGAGTGCGTGCAGGACAGGCGGGTGGGGACTCGCGGACCCTGGTCTCAGCTTGGCGCCTCTCGCCACTGGGTTGGCTCCCTCTTCCGGCCTGGCCTCGACACCCGCCCTCGCCTCGCAGGTGCGGGTTCCGCGGCGGCTACGTGGAAGTGGTGAACATGGACGTCAAGGTGCAGCAGCAGATGCAGAAATTGATGAGCGTGCGACTGTGTCCGCCGGTGCCCGGCCAGGCCCTGCTCGACCTAGTGGTCAGCCCACCCGCGCCTTCCGACCCCTCTTTCGCGCAGTTCCAGGCGGTGAGCGCAGTTGGGGAAGAGAGGGGGCAAAAGGGAGCAAAGTTGTGGTTGGGGACGTGGGGGTGCCACGCCCCTGGCCCACACTGATTGGCCCTGCCTCTGCGGCCGCAGGAGAGGCAGGCAGTGCTGGCGGAGCTGGCGGCCAAGGCCAAGCTCACCGAGAAGGTCTTCAACGAGGCTCCGGGCATCCGCTGCAACCCGGTGCAGGGCGCCATGTATTCCTTCCCGCGCGTGCAGCTGCCCCAGCGTGCGGTGCAGCGCGCTCAGGTCAGGGGGGGGCTAGGTGGGGGCAGGGCCAGATGGGTCCCACGTGAGGGGCCAGGGGCCAGGCGTCCCACCTTGACCTGCTCTGTGTCCCTAGGAGCTGGGCCTGGCCCCGGACATGTTTTTCTGCCAGCGCCTACTGGAGGAGACCGGCATCTGCGTGGTGCCTGGGAGCGGCTTCGGGCAGCGGGAAGGCACCTACCACTTCCGGTGAGGCCCAGCCCTCACAGCCCCTCTTCGAGACCCTGCTCCTTCCGTTTACTGTCTGTTTCTTTCAGGATGACCATTCTGCCTCCCATGGAGAAGCTGCGACCACTGCTGGAGAAGCTGAGCCAGTTCCATGCTAAGTTCACCCAGGAGTACTCTTGAGGACCCCACCTGGGGCCAGGCTGGGCCTCCCCCAGACAGACTGCTCAGGACTCTGGACTTGCTCCTGCTGCCTGGGGGGCTGGGCCCCTGCATCTCTGAGGTCCCAAATAAATCTGTGTGACAATCTGACTTGTTAGAGGCAGCATTTGCAGCTGCATAGGCGATCTCCACCTTTTGTTCACCCTGACTGCCTTTTGGAAGGCCTGTGGACACTAGTCTTTCCTTCAGAAGGAATTAAGGCTCCCAGAGGAGGTGCCCTTGCAGGTAGTAACCGCTTCCTCTATAGTTCCTGTGGGCTGGGTCTTCATCATGGCATCTGGTCTTGGGACAGAGATCGACACCCTCACACAGAAATTAGCTAATAGAATATAGGATGCAAAAGAAGGCACAGGGCCCCCTGCATTTCCTTGTGGGGAGATCCCAGAGCTGTCAGGAGTGGGGATGGGACTTGACAAAGAATCACAGGAGCAGTAATCCCAAGGTGGCCACATGAGAAAAAGTAGCCGTTCTGAGGCAGTCACCGAAAGCTGTGTCCCTTCTCGCTCTCCTTCCTGTGCTGTCTGCCTCTTCCCTGGCAGCACAGGGGAGATACTGTTAGTGGGACAGGGTGACGGTGATGGCTCAGGAGGAAGTTGGTTTTCCTCTACCTGGGAAACAGCGGTGAAAGAGTGGGAGGCAGAGAGAGAGAAAGTGGGAGCATCACAGGGGTGGGCAGCCCTATGTCCTTGCCCAGGGAACACAGGGATAAACCCCTATTATGTGCAGACTGCTGTGGTTCACTCATTTTATCTGCATAGATGGTCCTCTGAGGAAGGCATGGTGGTCCCCATTTTATAGACAACGAAACTTGAACCCCAAGAATATGTTAAAGTGGCAGGAAGCCCACAGAAATGACTTCAGCGGACAAAGAAATGGGTTGGTTTCAGTGCCGTCGAGTTAGTCCAAGACTTGGGCTGGCTTCAGGGACTTACAGGCTTGGAGATGGGACCGACCAAAGAATCTAGTTTTGTCCACTCTGAAGATTTTGTTGTTTTGATTCGCAGTCTCACTCTGTCACCTAGGTTGGAGTGCAGTGGCACGCTCACAGCCACCGCAGCCTCAACCAGCTGGACTCAGGTGATCCTTCTGCCTCAGGCTTCCAAGTAAGCTGGGACTACAGGCACACACCACCACACACAGCTAATATTTTGACTGTAGAGACAAGGTCTCACCAAGTTGGCTAGGCTGGTCTCGAACCCCTGAGCTCATACAATCCTCTTGCCTTGGCCTCCTAAAGTGCTGGGATTACAGGCTTGCGACAGCACCCAGCCTGAAGATGATTTTTTTTTTTTTGAGTTGGAGTCTTACTCTGTCGCCCAGACTGGAGTGCAGTGGCCACTCCCAGCCACCACAGCCTTGACCTGCTGGGCTCCAGTGATCCTTCCACCTCAGCCTTCCAGGTAGCTGGGACTACAGGCGCGTGCTACCATGCCCGGCTAATTTTTGAATTATAGAGATGAGGGCTCGTCAAGTTGCCCAGGCGGGTCTCGAACCCGCGGGCTCAGGCAATCCACTCACCTCAGCCTCCCAAAGGCGTGGGATTACAGGCTGAGCCACTGATCCCTGCTCCCTGAAGATGATTTTTAACCACAGGCCATACTTCACAGTCTCACCTGGGCCTCAGGAACCCCTGAGGACACAGCTATGACTAGGAGAGACTGCACATGGGCCTCTCCCTTGGCAGGACCAGTTAAGCAGTGCTCTCCTAGCCATGTCACCAGACGCTAGATGTCACTATGGACAGTGGCTGGCTGTGCCCCTGTGGCTACTGCCTTGGGGAGGGGCTGACACCACAAGCAAAGCAAGGTGGGGGGGTCCAGTGACTGAAGAATCCAGTGGAACCAACTGCTGGAGAAACAGGGACTGGGCATTGCAGCAACCAGGCTGCAGGTCAGACACCAGGAAGCACTTCAGGAGTGACTCTGAGAATCCTGGGAGGGACCAGGGCTGGTGAAAAGTAAGAGGATGGGTACATGGATACACGGATTTGTTTGTGCAAGGCCGGCCCCAGTTCTGCAGCCTCTCTGAGGCTGTCTCCTCCACGAAGGACTTATGTGTGGATGCGTGTGTACATGGCGGGGCCCGTCCGCCACATGTACCCAGGCTGACCACCGGGGGCGCCCGAGAGCCGGCGAGCCGACGCTCTGGCCCGCTCGGGGGTTTCTGTGGCCCACGGCTCCGGGGCGGGTGGCCGCGAGACCTCAGCGATTCCGTGTCTTCGCACCGTTCAGCCTGCGCTCGGCTCCGTGGCTCCAGAGGATCTAGAGGCTGCTGAGAGCCCGGCCGGGGGCGGCGGTGTGGGACACGGGCTGAAAGCGTCAGGGAGGCCCCCTAATAAGCTCCGCCCCTGCCGGAAGGTCCGGCCCCACCTCCAGCACGCCGCGGAGGCTCCACTCAGGGCCCTTTACCAGCGGCCGCGCAGAGCACGTTGGAGCCCCGGACTGCCTGGTGTTCTGAGAGCCCACCCTTCGGAGGACAGACTGCTCGCTACCCAGTTCAGTTCTTCTGAGGTATCCGATACTTCCAGGTCCCGAGGGCCCGCGTCCAGACCCCAGCCCCAGCGCCATGCCGGAGTATGACCTTTGACCTCATGCTGATGGGACCTCAACTTGTCAAAGCCCACCTGGAACTCGATCTCCGGGCCTTGAAGCCAGCCTGAGGCACCACTGGGTCCCGCACCCTACCGAGCGCCGGCATGCGCGGGAAGCTGCTGCCGCTGGCCAGCCTTTACCTGGTTCAAGGCCTGCCCTATGGACTCCAGTCCGGCCTGCTGCCTGTGCTGCTGCGGGCCCGCGGCCTCTCCCTTACGCGTGTGGGACTGACCAAGGCGCTGTATGCACCGTGGCTGTTCAAGCTGGTGTGGGCCCCGCTGGTGGATGCGCGCGGCTCGGCGAGGGCCTGGCTGATGCGGAGCACAGCCGCTCTGGGCCTGGTGTGTGGGCTGCTGGCGGGACTGCCACCTGCTGAAGCTGGCCAGGCTGGACTGCCTGGCACCGTGGTGGGCCTGCTGCTGTTGCTGAACTTGGGTGCAGCTGTGCAGGATGTGGCCCTGGACACGCTGGCTGTGCAGCTGCTGGAGCCAGCAGAGCTGGGGCCTGGCAACACGGTGCAGGTGGTCGCTTATAAGCTGGGGTCGGCACTGGCTGGGGGCGGGCTGCTGGCCCTCTTGCCCATCCTCTCTTGGCCACTGCTCTTTCTGCTCCTGGCTGCCACTTACTGGCTGGCTGCAGCCTTGGCTTGGGCTGCACCAGCCCTGCGAAGGCTGCCACAGCCTCAGCCCTCAGGGCACTCCCCCTACACCCTGCATCATCTGCAGGACTTGCTGACTGTGCCTGGAACCCTGTGGACGGCAGGCTTTGTGCTCACCTACAAGCTGGGTGAGTGAGGCCTTGAGTTAGGCAACTGCAAGGGTGGAGCCTGCAACCCACTACAGGCTGCCCTCTTTCTTGGGTATGATCTGCAGGCTGGAGTCCAGCTTGGTCCTGACATCGTGGACTTGGCATCTGGGCTCTTTTGTTCTTCTCAGCTGTAGTTCCATTGCCTCAGCTCTAGCCGCAGCCCTGGGGTCTCTCTGGGATTGCTTCATGCTGGCCTGGGCTTGACCAACACCTAGTCTCATTACCCTCTCAGCACCCGTGGCCCAGGCAGATGGAGGGCATGGGCCTAGCTGAGCAGAGCAGGACTGAGGCCCCAGGTGAAAGAGGCAGGGGCAGATATGACCCTCCCTACTCATGGTCTCCCTCCAGGTGAGCAGGGTGCCAACAGCCTGTTTCCTCTCCTCCTGCTGGACCATGGTACTTCTGCTCTGGACCTGGGGCTGTGGAACGGTGTGGGTGCCATGGCCTGCTCCATTGCTGGCTCCTTCCTTGGAGGGGCCCTGTTGGCCAGGCAATGGTGAGCCCTTCCCAGCCTGCCCCACCACCTAATTCCCCCTGACCTGCCCTGAATGCTTTGAACTGCCCGATTTCCCCACCCCCACCCCAGGCAGCTGCTGCCTCTGTTAAAGTCAGTGTTGCAGTTCCGCTTTGGAGGGTTGGCCTGCCAGACTGCCCTGCTCTTCTACCTGAACACCCCAGGCGCCAGCTTGGGCCCTGGCACAATCTTGAAAGGTGAGGGGCCGGCCTTGGGGAGGAAATGGGGAGGGACCAGCAGCCCTGGGTTCTGCTGATCTCTGCCCTCCCAGGGGCAGCCTTGTTGAGCCTGTGTCTGCAGCACTTCCTGGGGGGCCTGGTCACCACAGTCACCTTCACTGGAATGATGCGCTGCAGCCAGTTGGCACCCAGTGCCCTGCAGGTGAGAAGGCATGACAGGGACACAAAGGGATTGCAGGACTGGAGTGCCATGCAGGCCCTGACCCTGACCCCCCCAACTGTGCAGGCAACACACTATAGCCTCCTGGCCACTCTGGAGCTGCTGGGGAAGCTGTTGCTGGGTGTCCTGGCCGGAGCCCTGGCCGACAGTCTGGGGCCACGTCTCTGCTTCTCCTTCCTGCTCACCCTCTCAGCCTTGCCCCTTCTGTACCTGGACCTGGCACCTAGCACCCTACTGTGAGCTGGGCAGCTGGACTGGTCAATAAAGCTGAGTGTGCCTCTGGTCCAGATGTCTCTGTATCTGGAATATGTGATACGCTTGTTCCCAAGCTTTGGGAGCTACCTCACCGGAAAAGAAGGTCCTAAAATAACAACTTGAACACTTTTTATTCTGCATTTTGGAACTTCCTTGTTTCCACACCCCTGCCAACAGGTTTTGCCCAGGGCCATTAGTTCCTGCCCTGGTCATTGATGACCCCATCTTTGCCTCTAACACCCTCTGCCCACCCATCTTGTGTCTCCTATGAGGCCAGTGTCTGCCCGTGCAGGGCAGTCAGCGGCCCCTCAGCAAGAGCTCCTCTGTGGCCAGGTGCATCAGGGCATGGAAGCTCAGGTGCAGGTACTTTCTCCAGAAGCGCCGGTCCTGCCCAAATACCTGGGCTGGGTAGCAAGGGCTTCCTATGGTGGAGCGAAGACATAGGCCATGAGGACTCGCCAGGGTTTCAGCCTTTTACACCTGCCTGCATCAGGTGGCGCCTCCTAGGCCTCACCAATGCCGTGGAAGATGCGGGCCACGGCCCTGCCTGAGAACTTCTCCTCTGGCCGCAGGGACAGGAGTTGGCGGATGTCGCGGCGGATCTGGTCTTCCCAATCCTGGAGCTGTGGACAAACAGGCTCATGGGACTTTCCCTGAGCGTCTGTGACATCATATCCACACAGCAAATCCCTGGCAGCCCAGGAAACCCGGAGTCAGGTGGGGTGGAAGCCTGACTCTGGAGTCAGATGTATGTACATGTTGCTGTCCCACCTTACCACAGGTCCATGGCCTCTCAGGAATGACTCCCAGAAGGGGCTGGTACTCACCCTGGCCTGCCCTGGCTCTGGGGCCTGTTCATCTTCCAGGCCCCTTGGCTCCTGGGCTTCCTCTTCCTCAAAGTAGTCGCTGATCAGGGCCTTAAGCCTGGTGCTGCGCTCCTCGTTGGGCTGCTCCAGGCAGGGCCCACAGCTACGAAAGGCCACGCTGGGGTGTGGGGAAACAAAGCCATCAGAGCCGCCTACTGCAGGAGGCTGGGAGATCCTAGGCCCTACCCGCCTTCTCTCCACCTGTGAAAGGTCTGGAAGATTCTGCACAGGTGGGCTAGGGCCTGGCGCTCCCGAGTCTGTATGCGGCCGTACAAAAAGTCGCAGATCTGGTCCCTCTCCTTAGCGGTTAGGTCCCCGGGGCTGCGAAGGTGGAAGGCCAGGTCGCCAAACTCCACAAGCACCCCTGGCACCCGAGGCACACCTGCCAAAAAGTATGTCAGACCTAGGTAGGCAGGTCCAAAGGGTCCAGGGTGGGTTGGGGATGGGCACACCTGTCCTGGGCTCTTGGTTCCACTGCAGCCAGCGGAGAGCCTTCCTCACGGAGGCCAGCTCCCAGCCCATGGAGTCCCCCAGCTTGACCATGTCAAACTCCACGGAGCTGCTGCCCTGCTTTGTATCCTCAAGTGGTTTCCGGGTCAAGTACACAGCCAAAGGGGGACACCTATGCCCAGAGGGGAAGAGGACACATGACCAGCAGCCCTAGTCCTCTGTCCTTGTCCCCAATCCAGGGTGGGGTGTGCTTACCTCTGGGCCAGGGCCTGAAGCTGGGCAAGGCCCCCAGGGCAGTGCAGATGGCAACGGGCACAGGTGGTTGCTAGTAGCTCCAGCCAGTGCCGAGGGTGCAGCTCCAAGTAGCATAGCAGAGTCTCGATAGCTGAGGGCAGAGCAGGTTCAGGAGATGCAGGAATGGCCTCTCTACGTGTCCACACCCTTCCCCAGGTCCCTCACCCTCCTCTGGCATGTCCAAGGCCTGCACTGTTGGTTGCACTGGGAGTGCAAGTTCGTGGCCCAGGCAGGCCCTTCTGGGTACTGAGGCTGCTTGGTGGCTGCTGTGCTGCTTGGCTTCTTGCGGGGAGGACTTGGCCACAGGTCTCTCCCTGCCCACAGCCCCCTCCTCCTCTAGGGCTGGCAGGGAACAGGTACAGGGTGGAAACACATGCTGCACCAGCTTCTTCACAGTGAGGAAGTCAGTGCCACAGGCATGGATGTGTCTGCGCAGCTCCCGCAGGTCCTCGCCCTGCAGTGGGACAATAGTGAGGGTGGACGAAGCACTGGGGGCTTGAGCATGAGTGGGGGAGGAAAGTGGGATGGTGTGCTAACCTGGGGCTGCAGGAAGAGGTGGCAGTGGGCAGGCTGCCCATCACGCCCAGCCCGGCCCACAGCCTGCACGTAGCTCTCGAAGCTCGGAGGCAGTCCCAGGTGCAGCACGGCCCGCACATCTGATCGGTTCAGTCCCATCCCGAAGGCCACCGTGGCCACCACCACCCGTAACTGGCCTTGCATGAAGGCCAGCTGCACCCGCTGCCTCTCCCGGCTGCACATGCCTGCATGGTAGGCTTCGGCTATGGCTTTGGGGGCATGACCTTTAGGGATGACAGGATAGTCACAGAGATGGGGGCATGCATGCCTGAGGTGGATCTGTAGGGGCACCAGCCCTGCCTGTGCCTCACCTCCAGGCTCTTGGCCCTGGGTTGCACACAGGCGGGTTCGGAGAAGTGCAGCAACCCTCTCGGTGTCTACACGCCGGTTGCAATAAACAATGACAGAATCTAGGGTACGAAAACGGTCACCTTGCAGCAGCGTCACCAGAGCCTAATAAGGAACAGTGGTCAGTGTGGGCACCTGGGAGCTGGGCCTCTGCTAGGATCTCTGGAGCATGCACTTACCTGGTCTGTGTCCCTGTCCATGGAAACAGAAAGGTGTAGGTTGGCGGGAATGGGAGGTGGCCCACGGATGCCAACTTCCTCTGCTACACCAAGGTGCTGGGCTATAACACGGACAGTGCTACGAGTGGCTGTAGCTGTGAGACCCAGGAAGCAGCGTACGCCCATGCGTTCCCGAAGCATCTGCACCAGAAGGGAAGGGTGGTGTGATGGCCCAGTCTACTTGGACCCTGGCCTACTCACCCATGCTGGTTCACACATGGCTCACTTTGCAGACACGCAGGTAGCAGGGCCGGAAGTTGTGGGACCACTGAGAGAGGCAGTGGACCTCATCTATGCAGGCAAAGGCAACTGGAGGCAGCTGGGCAGCCTGGGGGAGGTTGGCAGGGCTCCACACCCCTGTCCCCACCAGCGCTTCAGGCGACAGCATCAGCACATGTACCTGGGCAGTCTGCACCTGAAGGCAGTAGGGTCAGAGTCATGGCTCAGAGGCCTACCCACTGGCTCCCCAGGCCCATGAGGCTCCCTACCTTCTGTACGACAGAGTCCCGCTGCTTCCTGGTCATGCCTGAGTGGATGCAGGCCACCTTGAGACATGAGGGCAAGCCAGACACCTGCAGATACAGGAGGAACAGCAGTCCCAGGCTGGCCCTGGCCCTTCCCCAAATCCTCCTAGTTGCTAACCTGAGAGCTGCTGCTGTCTCACTCTGGCCCTTCGGGGAAAGAAGAACCAGGCCCTGGGTCATAGGGCTAAGGATTCAGAGCCACCTGTGGGCCTTGGCCTGGAAGCCCTGGAGCAGATGGGCCCTAGTGGGGATAGGTCCTTTCCCAAGAAAGCTCCCTTGGCGGGATGAGCTGTTGAGCTGTGCTGCCCTTGGGCTGCTGCCAGGGCTGGGGCCAAGGCTAGCTGAGCACCTTGCAGCTCCCGGGAGTAGGGCTGGGTTCAAGGACAAAAAGTTATACAAGGGAGTCACAAGCACTGGTTCTTGATCATCTATACATGCAAGGTCTGTCTGCACACCTGGTCCTCCATGAGTGACAGGAGGGGAGAGATGACCAGTGTGATGCAAGGGCTGCGCCGGGCATACAGCAGCGCTGGGAGCTGGTAGCACAGGGACTTGCCAGCGCCTGTGGGCAGCACCAGCAGTGTGGAGATGCCTGAGGAGGACAGGAATCAGCAGTAAGTAAGGCTCTGCAGTCTGGCCTCAGACCCACCTTGGCCAGTCCCTAGCAGTCACACTCACCAGACAGAATTCGCATGACTGCACGCTCCTGCCCAGGGCGGAAGGCTTGATACCCCAGCTGCTCCAAGGCCTGGAACACCTCAGCTGGTGCCTCTGCAGACACAGGTGTTGATCACCATGACCTGAGTCATTCCAACACCTCAGTAGGTCATTCCAACCCCTCAGTACAGGCTTTAGGACAGGAGGTGTCTGCTCACCTGCCACCTGCCCCAAGGGCCCTGGTGGGTAGAGTGGCAGCACTGTGGGAGCCAAGTGGGGCACCTCAGGCACACGTTGTGATGCAGGCACCAGCAGCTCAGGCTCAGCAGGCTCTGTGTCTTCCTCACTTGCTGGGGGAAGACAGGAGAGAGTGGTGTGGGAGCTCCAGACTGGGCTGAGATCATTCTAGCAAGATAGCCATGGGCCACAATCTTCTCCCTGGGGAGTTGGCAGTAGGCAGTGCCTGTCCTTTAGGCTACTTCTTCTAAAGTGGGAAAGGGCTGAGAGCCATCCCCATCCTCACCTCCCCTCTTGTGGGGGACCTGAGTAGGACCTGGGCCAGGGCAGGGTAAGGAGTTGGTAGGGCCTTTTGCTTGGGCCACAAGTATGCCCCACACTAAGAACATGGTGCCTTCTCCACATAATGTTGGCCTGACTCATTCCCCAGGACAGATGTCTCACCTGGTTGGGGACACTGGGATGCCCAGTGACCAAACTGCTCACATGGGAAACAAGACTCCTTGACTGTGGCTCTGGGCCCTCCACCCCCAAAACATTCCCTTTTCTTCTGCCACTTCTGCTTCCATGCCTGAGGAACCCACAAAGGAGGGTTACTGAGTAGAAGGCACAGAAGGAGTAAGGGGACCACCCGTCCCATCCTGTCACTGTCTCACCTGCTTGCGGAGGAGCCTGCCACCAAGAGCTCGGCCCCGCATGTAGCGTTTCTGCTTCATGTTGAGCCGTACATAATTACCCTTGTGGTGGCTGGTCAGCCTAGGGGAGACGTCCTCAGCTTTCCCTGCCTTGGCTTGACTCGAGGGGCCAAAGCCATGGTACCTGGAGACTGAGGGGAGGCTGCAGGGCTGAGGTGGCTCTGCCTGCACAGGTTCCTCTGGAGGGTCTTCCTCAAGTGTTACAGACCCAGTTGGGGATCTGGCCTTGCTACTGTGCCACTGGGCCTGTGCAGAGCTCCCCTGGGACCCCTGTCTCCATCTCTGCTTCTTGCCTTGACTGTTGCTGGGCTGGAGGCTCCCTGTACCAACAGTAGTTGACTGCAGGATTGGAACTTCTGGGTCCTGTGAAAGTATCTCAGAGCCAGTGCCAAGGCCAAGGCCAGCCGACTCACCTGAGGTCAGAGGTTGTGCTTCCTCTAAGCCCAGGCCAGGTCTGCAGGCTTCAGGAGCCCCCAGAAAATCTGAGACCCCTTCATGACATCGCTGTAACCAGTCAGGGTCTAGTGAGCCCAGTCGCAGGCTCAGGGATGTCTGCAACTTCTGGAGCCGGCCTGGCCTTGGCTGGGGCCCAGGGGACAAGGGGGACACATCACTGACTTCTGGAGAGGTGGGGTCAGCTCCTGTGCCTGGGGGTTTTGAGGTGGGCATCTTGGATGAGGGTCTACGTGGAAGCCAGGGTATGCGGCCCATGGCTGTCCTAGCCTGGGAGAGGAAGAACAGAACGTCAAGCAGGCCCCTGGGCTGCTTAGACCCTGAAATTTGCCTCAGTTCCCCACCTTCAACAGTAGGGATGGGTAAGAAGCGCAGGACTAGGATAGAAAGAAAACTGAGCAGAGCTAGGCCCAAAGACCTCTCAGAGCCTCTCCCCCTAGTTAGCACAGAAAACTGTGTCTGTCTATGTTTGGAAGAGGTGTTAGGAAGGGAGCCAGGTGAATCTGCCCCTAGGCCAAGGGCAGCTCTGGGCCTACCTTGGATGCACTTGCCCATCCCTCACCTGCTGGGTGCCTTTCAGATTGGCCTTGAGCCTCTTTCCGCAGTCCTGCACAGACTCCCGAGAGCTATGCCCTGGAGCAGCTTGTGGACTCTGGGTCACAGCCCGATTCAGGTGGGGCCCCCAGCAGCTGGGCTCTGGTTCCTGCAGAAAACAGTATGGGCCCTAGCCACGCCCCCCAAACCCCAGCAAGACCTAACCCTTCTTGTCTTAGCCCAGCCCTCCTTCCAAGTTCTGTGCAGCACTGAGTCTAGGTCGCTACTCGTGGCTCTGCCACTCCACCATACAGAAAACCAGAAGGACGGTATGACAGGGCCCGGGTACCTCCTCAGTCGTCGTGGGAAGCGATTGGTCTGGGCTGCGAGACCCGCTGCCGGCCTGGCGGAGGGCACGTTTCAAGATGCGGTATTCCCGGTAGAGCGCTGAGTGCGTAGACGGGCGTCCTGGTGAGGGCGGGACCTGAGCCCGCACCGCCCCCTCTGCGTCCCCGCCGCCCCCCGGTCGCGCGCTCACCGCGGATCTCCTCGGTCGTCGCTTCCACGTCGCTCTGTGAAAGGCAACATGTCAGCTAGAAGTCGCGCCCTCTTTCCCCCGGCCCCTGGGCAGCGCGCACCTGGCCTGGCCGCCGCCCGTGCAGCCGATAAAACGCTTGCTCCCAGGCCTGTAGCCGCGTTCTCACATCCTGCAGCCGCTCCATGGCTCGCGCCCACAAGATCCCGGCTTCCGGCGAATATCCCGCGGCGAGGGCGACGTCAGGCTGCCAGCCAATGCGTGCGCACGGCGGGGCCGGGGGCGGGACCTCCGTGCCGGACAGCTAATCCGCCGGGCCTTGGAGGGACAGCCAATGGGAGGCATTGCGTCATCGTGGCGCGCCGAGGCGCTGGGCGGGGCGCGGCGGACAGCAGAGGCGGGGCCGGCGGCAGTGGCGGCGGCTGCTGGACTGGTGAGCTCTGGCCGCCGGGTGGGGGTCGGAAGGGGCGGTGCGTTCTCCCGGCCTTGCCTGGCTGCAAAGGGGCGGAGTGTTGGGCGCTCGGGACTGCTAGACTGGGAGAGGTGGCGGCTGCGCTTGGGAGCTCTGGCCCGGGGGCGGGAGCCTGGGCGTTGCCTCTGCAGAGGGCGAGGTAGGACCCAGGAGCCCCTCGCGTCTGGCGAAGCGGCCTTGGGGCCCCGGCGTGCTGCGCACCCGGCTTGGGGAAGCAGGTACCCCCGGGAGGCGGAGGGGGAGAGGATTGAGCGCCTCCCACGGCTTGAGGTCTAGAGGAGGCGGGCGGGGGCGTCTTCCCTAAGGCAGCGGAGGACTGAGACGTTTCCCCTGTGGCCGGTGGGAGGGGCAGGGACATCGCACCGAGACGCCTCCCTTGGCTGAAGAGAGGCGGGCTGCTTTCGTCTTTTCTCGTGACAGGTGTTCGGTTGATCTGCCTTGTCAGAGCAAGGTATGAAGCGTCCTTGCGAGGTTCGTTCACCGGCAGACCGAGGCTGAGGGTTGGCGTCTTGGATTTTTCAGGAATCGGGACCATAAAGATTTCTTTGTACGTGGAGAAGTCAGCAAGAGCAGGAGCCCTGGGCCAGACTGTCTCCCCAACCCCCTTCCCCGGGCTCTTCACTTAGATTGTGACCTTGGGCAAGGCCTAGGCCTTGGTTTTCTAATTCGTGACAGAAGGATGGCCGCGACGCAGTTTTGAGAATGAGGTGTCTGGCCTGCAGTTAGTCTGCTAGTTTTCTGCTGCTAAAGTCAGCAGCAGGGTTGACACTCTGTGTCACAAGCACCCTGTGGCCTCAGGATAATTTTGTGTGCATCGCTTCAGTTTGGGTACCACTTTGGCAACTGTCTTTGCCTCATCTGAGCAATTTTCTGAATCCCATGGGTTTAAGATTTGGTTTTTCCACAGATTCCCCAGGAAAGAGGGAGAGGTTTAGATCAGGGGTAAGGACCACCAAGGGTGAGTCTTGCTTTCTCCATTCTCAATGACAACCTGGACAACAGCAGTTGCTTTCTTTCTTTTTTTTTTTTTTTGAGTTAGAGTCTCACTCTGTCGCCCAGGCTGGAGTGCAGTGACACACTCACAGCCACTGCAGCATCAACCTGCTGAGCTCAGGAGATCCTTTGGCCTCAGCCTTCCAAGTAGCTGGGACTACAGGTGTGCGCCACGATGCCCAGCTGATTATTTTTTAAAATTGATTGTGGAGACGAGGTCTCACCAAGTTGCCCAGGCTGGTCTCGAACCCCTGAGCTCAGGCAGTCCTCTCACCTTGGCCTCCCAAAGTGCTGGGATTACAGGCTTGAGCCACCGTGCCTGGCCAGCAGTTACTTTCATAGTTAGATTTCATTGACCTTGCCATCTGGATTCAATATTCTCTGGGCACCAGTCCTTTTGGCCTGCCCTGGTTATTATTGAGTTGTGTTTGTGCTTCCAGCCCCACTGCTGTGCTTCATGGAACCCAAGGATAGCCCTGGAGAGCCTCTGTGAGGAGGGTAAGGGAGGAAACCTGATGTGGCTGCTGGCCCCCTTGGAGTATCCCATCTTCTCTAGTGCTGGTGAAGGTCAGTGGGAAGGAGCCTGGGCTTTATTCTGCCTTTGTTTTTTTGGGTTTTTTTGAGTCTGGGTCTCACTCTCACCCAGGCTGGAGGAGTGCAGTGGCATGGTCATGAGTCACTATAGCTTTACCTCCTGAGTTCGGGTGATCTTTCTGCCTCAGCTTCCTAAGTAGCTGAGACTACAGGTGCATATCACCACACCTGGTGAAATTTTTTATCTTTTGTAGAAAGAGCGTTTTGCTATGTTCCCCAGGCTGGTTTCAAACTCATGGGCTCAAACAGTCCTCCTGCCTCAGGCTCTCAAAGTGCTGAGATTACAGGCATGAGCCACTGTGCCTGCCCTTATTCTGGTTTTTGAAGAAGGGTTTCTGAAGCGGCTTTGTAATTGGGAGGCTTGGAATACCCTGGAGGAGGAAGGTCCTGCAAGGCAACAGCTGTCAAAAGCACATACAAGTGAGCACATCATCGATGATGTCACACTGTTTATGTACTGCTTGATGCTTTGTTTTTCTAAAGAGGCCCTGTGCTTCTGGAGGATTGAGGCTGGGCTATGTCCTTGTCCCTCAGTCTACTATGCACAGCCTAATAGGTGCTCCTCTGTTCTGCAGTCCACTGCTAAGTTCTGACTCCATGCTAGGCACCACACTAGGCTTTCCTACCATCAGTATGTGGAGAGTAGTGTCTTCTTGAGTCTCTCTTCTTTGCTGAAGGTCACTCTCCTACAGGTGGCTGTCTGCTAGGCCTAGAGCCATGCACACACTTGTGTTCCTGAGCACACGGCAGGTGCTCCAGTGCCAGCCAGCTGCCTGCAAGGCCCTGCCCCTGCTGCCACGCGAGCTCTTTCCCCTGCTGTTCAAGGTGGCCTTCATGGACAAGAAGACGGTTGTACTCCGTGAGCTAGTACACACATGGCCCTTCCCACTGCTCAGCTTCCAGCAGCTGCTGCAAGAGTGTGCCCACTGCAGCCGGGCCCTCCTGCAGGAGCGGCCCAGTACTGAGAGCGTGCAGGCCGTGATCCTGGGGCTGACTGCTCGGCTCCACACCCCAGAGGCTGGGGCTGGTGCACAACCCCTCTGCAGGTATGGACTCACCTAAGTGGCCCTCAGGCTTGTGGGGGTAGGTGCAAAGAGAGTTCCCTAAGGAGGTTCTAGGCTGGGGTTCTGAACTTAGCAAGAGCTCAGTGCAGGAGCAGGTACATTGCTCCTGTCCCAAGGTGGCTGGGAGGGGTTGTGGGCTCTTCCCCTCATCCCCTGTCTCAGACCATTCCTGCTCCCAGGAAGCATGTGCTGCGGGTGCTGGACATGACAGGCCTCCTGGATGACGGTGTGGAGCAGGACCCTGGCACCATGAGCATGTGGGATTGCACAGCAGCTGTGGCCCGCACATGCATTGCCCAGCAGCAGGGTGGGGCTGTAGAGCCTGGGCTGGCCCCTGTCCCCGTGGAAGTGCGTGTGGACCTGCGGGTGAACCGGGCCTCCTATGCATTCCTGCGGGAGGCACTCCGAAGCAGTGTGGGCAGCCCACTGAGGCTCTGCTGCCGGGACTTGCGGGCTGAGGATCTGCCCATGCGCAACACTGTGGCCCTGCTGCAGCTCCTAGATGCAGGCTGCCTGCGCCGTGTAGACCTGCGCTTTAACAACTTGGGCTTGCGTGGCCTGTCTGTTATCATCCCACATGTGGCCCGCTTTCAGCACCTGGCCAGCCTGCGGCTACACTATGTGCATGGGGACTCAAGGCAGCCCTCTGTGGATGGTGAGGACAACTTCCGCTACTTCTTGGCCCAGATGGGCCGCTTCACTTGTCTGCGGGAGCTCAGCATGGGCTCCTCTCTCCTTTCAGGGAGGCTGGACCAGCTGCTCAGGTGAGTGGGCCTCACCATTGCCCTGCCCCTCTCCTTTATGGGGACCCGCCCTGGCTCTGCTTGTCTGTGACCCCTGTGTCCCCCATAGCACCCTGCAGAGCCCCTTGGAGAGCCTGGAGCTGGCCTTCTGTGCTCTGCTGCCTGAGGACCTGCGCTTCCTGGCAAGGAGCCCTCATGCTGTCCACCTCAAGAAGTTGGACCTGAGTGGTAACGACCTCTCCGGTAGCCAGCTGGCACCCTTTCAGGGTTTGTTGCAGGCAGCGGCAGCCACACTGCTGCACCTTGAGCTGACTGAATGCCAGCTTGCTGATACTCAGCTGTTGGCCATACTACCTATCCTGACTCACTGTGCCAGTCTCCGCTACCTCGGTCTCTATGGCAACCCACTGTCCATGGTGGGCCTCAAGGAGCTACTGAGGGACTCAGCAGTGCAGGCTGAGCTGCGTACTGTGGTGCACCCCTTCCCTGTGGACTGCTATGAAGGCCTGCCCTGGCCACCGCCTGCCTCTGTCCTGCTGGAGGCTTCCATTAATGAGGAGAAGTTTGCCCGTGTAGAAGCTGAGCTACACCAACTGCTGCTGGCCTCAGGCCGTGCCCATGTGCTGTGGACCACGGACATCTATGGGCGACTGGCTGCTGACTACTTCAGCCTATGATTGCAAGACTCTGGGTGAGACATAGGCCATCTTGCAGTCTCTTTGGGTAGGCAGTGCTTTTGCTAGGACCCTGCTGGAGGCCTGACACAAAAACACTGGTTTCCAGTTTCCTGCGCGGTCTGCCTTGCTCCTGGACACACCTTGAGCCCCCCACCCCCTTTCTGCAGTGCCCTGTGCGATTTGCCCCACACCTTCCCCCTAACTGGTTGACTATCTGTGGGCCTCAGGGCTGGACTTCAAGCCTGCACTGCACTGCTCAGTTTGGCTGCCCTCCGGGGTCCTGGCTGTATCTCCTAATATTTTAGGATCCCAGCTGTAAGCTGTGAGAGACAGGGATCTCTCTGGGTCCCTCCCCCATTCCCTTACAGAGAGCCCAGTGCTCTGGGGTTGAAGGACGTGCCTGCTTCAGGGAGGCTTGGGTCCCTTTGCACTCTGGGGCCTTATACATGTGTCCTGCCTAGCACCCAGCCACCCCATTGGGCTGAGCTCTGGCACTGGAGGGTGTCATCAAGGTACAAATGTGCAGTATGTCTGGAACTTGAATTTGTGACTCTTTTTTTCTGTCCTAATTGGTCGGTAACTGGTTCCCATCTTTGCTGTCACCCCCAGCATGGCCACTAGGCAACAAATGTCATCCAGCCTGTTGCTTCCGCCTCCTTTGCAACCCCACCAGCATCGCCAGCCAGTCCTTGCTCCTCTGCCCTAGCCACCTTGGGGAAGCCCAAGACCCTACAGTGGGCCGGCCAGGGCCAGGGAAGGGCCTTCACAGAGCTGGAGGTTGGAGAGATCTCGGAGAGAATATCTTTTTTGGAGGGCCTCAAGGCGGGTTGTTGGGACCTCCCTTCCCACCCTACATTGATAAGCGAGGACCAGTGTGCAGCGCTTCGGGCACCCGTCTATACCAACTCCCGTGCCCCGCACCCCATGGCCCCCAGACACAGCTCGACGTACATTGCGCGGCTTCCACCTTTACTGACGGAGCATGCGCAAGGCCAGGCCGGCCAATCCCCGGCGCCTACGTCATCCGCGCGCGCCGACCTCAGCAGTGGATCTCGTAGGCGACTGGCGGCGGGACGCGGAGCCCGGGCACAGCCCCCTCGGCTGAAGCGCGGTCGGCTGGTGCTTCCGCCGGTCCCTCAGAGAAAAGCGGCTTGGAGCGGTCGATGACGAACATTTCGTGGCCACGCTCGTCGCGGAGCTCCTCGAGCTGTGCGAAGGTGCAGGGACCGTCCGAGTAATCGTTGACAAACAGCGCGCCTTCCCCCGGCGGCGCCCGCGCCTTTTTCCGTCTGCGGCGCCGGCGACAAATCATGGCAGTCAGCAGCAGTGCTGTGAGCGCCAGTAGCGCGATAGCCGCCGCGATGGCCGTCTGCGTGGCTAGGCCCAGGGCGCGGAAGGCCATGCTCCCCGTCTCGGGCCGCGGCGCGTGGCCGACGGGTCGGGGGGCTGGAGGCAGCGGCGGCGGTGGCTGCTGTCGGGAGGCGTTGACCAGAAGGCGGAAGGGCACGCGGGCGGCGCCGCCGGCGTTGGTGGCTTCGCACTCGTACTTACCGGCGTGCGCCAGCGTGATGTTGGTGAGGAAGAGCATACCGCTGCCCGTGTCCGAGGCCGCATGCCCATCCAGGCCCGGCGCCCCGCCTTCTAGCTGGGCTTGGGCCCGCGGTTGGCCCTCACGGGGCTGGGACACCTTTTTCCAGGTCACCAGGGGTTGCGGGTAGCCGGAGGCCTGGCAGGCTACTCGCAGGTCCTCACCCAGGTTGGCTGTGAGCTCCAGCGGCTGCACGTGCACAGAAGGCGGAATGCAGATGAGGCTGCTGTGAGATACGTCCAGGAGACTCTGAAGCGCCAGGCGCGGGGGCTCTGCACACATTATCTTCTTGTCCCTGGAGCTGAGCAGCCGCTGACCCCCTTCCTTGATCCAAGCGCCTAGCCAGTGCAGGGCGCAGTCACAGCGCCATGGATTCTCTGTGAAAGAGCAGCAGTAGCGTGCAGGTGGCTTGGGGTGGGTCTATAACACATCCTGTGCAGTTTGGGTTCTGCTGGCTGGCAGAGCAGGAGCCTATTTCCCACCTCCCACAGCCCTTGCGCACGGAGTCAAGGAGCCCTGCAACCCATCTCTGATCCCAAGCTCCTTGGGGTGGGGGCCCTTCACCCCTCCTCCCTTTTAGTTCTGTGATGGCCTGTTCTAGGCCACTTTTCCACCAGTCTCTGAGAAAGCACCTGCTTCTCTTAAGTGTTCCTGAAACAAGTCTCACTGTTTTAGGGAACCTCAGTGTCCACATGGACATTCTACCAGCATTAAAACCTTGCATGTTCTCTCGGTCTTGTCCTGGAGTGTCCTCTCCTGAATATGCTGCAAATCCTGGTCAGCTGTCTCCAGTTTTTGACTGCCTGCCCACTGATGGCCCCAAAGTGTGGAAAACCCTCAATTCTGTTAAGCCAGTCTGTCTTAGGCAGGGTACCTAAACTGTGCTCCCACCAGCACCTCCATTTTTCGCAGCCCTCCCCCGTGGTTGCAGGTGTTGGTGTGGCCCTCCAGAATGTTGCCCACCGCCTATCGTTGGAGCCTCTCCCCACCCCCCTTGCTACATGTGGGCCTGCTCCCTACTGCCACCGTTGGGGTCAAGGCAAAAACCTTTTCCCAAATAAGATGTACCTGTGAGTCGCAGGACTTGCAGGCTGGCCAGGGGCTGCAGGGCCTCTCTGCTGATGGTGCCCAGCTGGTTCCTGCTGAGATCCAGCAGGGCCAGGGAGGACAGCCCAGCCAGAGCCTGATCCTCCAGCAACTCAATGCTGTTTTCTTGCAGGTGAAGCTCCTGCAGTCGCTGAAGCAGGAACAGCAGATCATCAGGAAAAAGGGGGGAGTGGGTTCCCTTCTTACCACACTAGACTAGGTTAACTTTTTCCCCTTTAACACTCCAGCCCGGCAGGGCGAATGGCGGTACAGGAGGATCCCACCCTTTTTTGGCCTCTGGCGCTCACCGGCAGGTGCAAGAAGGTGAAATCCAGCAGCCTCGCCAGCTGGTTGCCTGCTAGGTAGAGTACACGCAGCTGGGCCAGTCCCATGAAAGCGCCGCCGCGCAAGCCGCGCAGCCGGTTGCCGGTAAGCGCCAGCTCGAGCAGGCGCGGCTGCGCGCGGAAGGCGCCGGATTCCAGGGCGCGCAGGCTGTTGTTGTGCAGGTAGAGACGGCGCAGAGCGGCAAGCGGCGCTAGAGCGCCAGGCTCCAGGCGCGCGATATTGTTGTCCTGCAGGAACAGTGTCTGCGGGCCAGGGGAAGTAGAGATGCTTACCTCACTGCGAGGGTCTTCTTTTCTCCGGGGGCGCCCCAGCCTCCCGCAGCCCCACACGATGCCCACCTGCGTCCCGGGCGGGATTCCCGGCGGGATGACGCGCAGCCGCAGGGCGCCGCACTCCACCGTGGCACTGTAGCAGCGGCAGGCTGCCGGGCACCCAGTGGCACGAGGTGAAAGCCCGGGCAGCAGCGGGGGCAGCAGCAGCAGAAGCACCAGCGCAGAAGTCCCAGGGGCCATTTCCCAAGGGATCGGCTGCCTATTGGCTTCCCCACGGTCCGGCCCCAGGTGGAATGCCCCTCCTGAAACACAGGTTGGAAGCCCAGTCCTAACATTCAAGAACCAGCGCAAGAACACAAATGGAGGCTCACACCCTGTGTCTAACTTTGGAGAAGTTATAAATCAATTCAAGAAATTTAGGATTCCTGGTGTCCTCAGAGTATCCTCAAAGGATGTGGCCATGTGGGGAGAGCCTTCCCAACCTCAGCCTTCTACTCCACTCCTGCCCCACACTTCCTGCTCACCACGTGGACATCCGGACAACTGGCCACTCCTTTGTTTTAGGGTGCAAGAGTGGTGCAGGGTATGAGCTTGGGTGGCAATGGGCTATTAGGGGGAGAGTAGACCATGGGCAGACATGCTCCCTTGTGTTCATCCTGTGAGTACTGGCGTGAGACCTCCTGAGGTCCAGAGCAAAGGTCTATTTTGTGTCCCCAGGGCAAAGTCTAGGGTCCCACTTGACTCTAACCCAGGTCCTTAACCAAAAAGTCATCTTGTCCCTAGAACTCATGTTCTGTTCCCCACCCTGGGACAGATCAAGCCTCTTATGACTTGGTCAGGGATATAGGCAGAACTGGTCTCAGAGGAGTCACTTGCCACGGTTAAGTTCAGGGACAACTTTGTCCAGCCCCTGCTCCTACCCGCCTAGGGGTGGGAGTGGGTGGACCAGCTAACTAGAATTGGGTTTTTTTTCTCAAGTAACTTGTTAGATAATTGGAGAGTGAGACAAATAATAGGAAAGTCAGCTTAGATGCCATGGACCTATGCTTTCCATGCTGGCTACCAGAAAGGTGTCTTTGGTGATAGGTGGGGCCCTGGAAGAGCTGGGGCGTGACAGAGGGGCACTGGGTCATCCACTGAGTTTTTAGTGTAGTTTCCCAAGTAGGCTCTGTGAGTATGACCTCTGAGACCACGAGGGAGCATGTAGTTTGCTAGAGGATTTTACACATTGCAACTGTAGCCCTTCAAAGATTAGAAGCCAGGGGTCTGGTTCCAGGCAACAATGAGTCCAGTTTAAAAGGTGGAAACCTGGGCTTACAAGGCAGCATGTCTGGAGCCAGGGAAGACAGGGCTGAGGATGTCCTGTTTCAGCCTCACCTGGTTGGTCTCTCCTCTGAACACCTGCCTGTCCACCAGGTATCCCTGCTTGCTGTGAGTCATGTGGAAAGGTACCAAGTGACCTTGGTCTTTGTTTAAATTTTGCCCTAAATTGTAATTCACATGATTGTTTAAAGTCACTTGAGATAAGGTAAGCACAGCAATAAAGTTTTAATGAAATAGCTTTGGCCCAGGCAGAGGCAGTTCCCAGATGTCTCAGGATGTGTATGAACCCCAAGAAGCTCAGGGCACTCACTGGGCCCCTGGGATCCATTTCCCCAGAGTACAAAGGGCTGACCCATGGCCCCAGATCAGGTCCACCCAGCTTCCAGCAGCAGAGCTTCTCAAGTAGAGAAGGTTCTTGGCCTCCTCAGAACTCAGGGTGCTGCTGCTCATGCTGAATACTCTTCCCCCCCAGATGCAGATTGGTGTAGAAGGGCTGGCCAGGACAGGGATGAGGGCTCCAAGCTGGAAGAGTATTTACCAGAGGACCAACCCCTCATCCGCTGGGCAGGGCATCACACACAGATTTCCATGATGGCTGTTACTGCCTCCTGGGCGCCTGTCTGTGAGGGAAGGTGGGGGGAGAAGAGGGTGGAAAGCCCTGTGGCCCCCACAGCGGGCGCAGTGCAAGGCCCAAGCCGGGGTCTCTGAGCGCTGCGTTCTGAACTGTCCTTGCGAATCGGTGCCTCGATCCTCTAGGGCCTTCCCTGCCACTCTCCTCCTCCCCCCCATCGCCATCCCCCCGCCCAGCGCCAGTCGGCCCCCGGCTGGGTTCAAGGAGGGCGTGGCCTCCGCATCACCCATTCCCCGCCAGGACGCACGTCCTTCTCAGGGTGCACCGGGGTCAAATCCGGGACGGTCCTTGATTCCGCCCCGGTGACCTTGGGTCGGGCGTCCCCTCACCTGACGCTCCGGCGGCGAGAGGCTCCCCCGCCGTGCCTGCGGCGGCCCCGGCCCAAGCAGCGGCTGGGCGGGGAGGAGGCGGGGGGACGCTCGCGCACGCGCACCAAATCTCCGTGCCTTCTGCCTCCACCGCCAGAGCCTGACGTTGCGAGCGTGGGCCAATCCAGAGGACGCCGGGAGCCGGGTGCGAGGGGAGAAGCGCGTCGTTGGGAGAGTAGAGGGTCCGGTACGACCGGGCCGCGGCAGCACCTTGGACAGCGCCAGGCGGGGCCGCGGTGCTTCCGCGCGCGCGCGCACGCGCACGCGCACTCGACCGGCGCGAGCGCAGCGACGCGGGCCTTCTAGGGTGCGGGGACGCCGGGAGAAGAACCCGGGGCCTGTCGAGGGGGAAAGGCGCGGGTATGCTGGGGAGCCGGGTATGCGCTGGGAACGCCGGAGAGCTGGGGGTGATGCTGGGGGCGCCGGCGGCTAAGCCGGGAATAGCAGCGGGGCCAGGTCCATGGTGAGGGCGAGGCGATGGCCCTGCCAGAGCACGTGAGTGGGCAGCGCAGGTTCGCCGGACCCGTACTCGAAGCAGGTGCTGAGCTCGAAGGCCAGGGCAGAGCGCACCAGGCCCACGCCGCCCGCTCGCTCTGGTGCCGGGTGGTACAGGCGCCCGTTGGCTGCCAGAGGCAGCAGGCGCGCCGGCTCGAAGGGCACGGCCAGGGCCTCGCCGCCGCCGCAGTAAGTGAGGCGTGGGGGCCCGGGACCGGTGTCCAGCAGGTGTGTGAAGACCACTGGCCGGTCCTCACAGCGCAGGAAGTTGCGCTCTCTGCCACAAGGTGAGAGAAAGGGGAAGGAGGCCTCGTAGCGCCCGCTGCGGTTGGGTCTCAGACGGGAGAAGAAGGTGACCAGGAACTGCAGGTCTAGGGGAGTGAAGGGCGCGGATGCTCACCATGCTGGGTGCCCAAGGCCTTCGGGCCCTGTACCACATCAAGGGATGGCGCTGGCTGTTGGAGAGTCACCATTAGCGGCACTCCTGAGCCAGGACGCACACTGCCTTGGTGTGGGTGGCCCGCCGGCAGGGTGGGGAGCGGAGCCCATTCAGGGCTGCTCTGAAGGGAGAATGAAGGGGAAGTGGAGAGCAGTGCAGTAGTACCTTTGAAGCAGGTAATGAAATTCTTCATTTTGGAATCATCCAGGAAAAGCTGCAGACAAAGGGGTAGGCAGTGATGAGTCCCAGGGGACAGGTAGAGGCAGGGAAGCTCGGGCGGTCCTGAGGACTGGCCTGTGCCCACTTTCCTTGCTTGTCTGTGCATACAGTGTGCAAGGAGGCTTGTGGAAGGTAAACTTTGGGGCCCTGCAGTTTCTCCGCATCTATCCGCACGCCAAGCTGTGCTTTCTTGCACAAGGTTCCTGGGCCGGCAAGCCTTTCCCGTATCTTTTCCCTCTTTTCAAGTGTCTAATCATTTGTGCCACTTCCTCCTCGAACGGGCAATGCGGCCTGGCTGTTTTCTCGGCAGTGGCGAGAATTCAGCGTCGGGGCCAGGGGCCTGCAGGGCAGGTCAGGACCCGGAGCTGCACAGCGCAACAGGGATGCGGCCTGTGTGGGAGACTGGCCGCTGAGGGCCGGAGAGCCTAGGCCCCTGGGCCTAAATTGACCCAGCAGCCCGAGTTTTTTCATCGCGCTGCCCCAGTCTGTACAGTCGGGATCTTTTACCTTGTAGACTCCGCCCACCCCTCAAGCTCCTCCCCTCCAACGGGAACCCCCTCCCGTCCCCAACCCGGGGAGGACCTCTCTCCGGCCAGCCCCTCACAAGGTCCCCTCCCTCTGGCTCCACCCCTCACAGGAACCCCTCCAGCCCCGCCACCGCGTTTACAGGCTCCGCCCGGGCCCACCTGACCCTGGTGGTCCACATAATAGAAGTACTCGCGTGTCCGGGGCTCGGGACTCTGGCCTTGCGTGTAAGGGATGGCCCCGTCTCCGCTGCAGGCCCGGGCTCCCCGCAACCGCACCAAGGCGAAGGCCCGGAGCGCCCCGCTCGGCTGCCACATTCTCCTCCCCGGCCGGAAACGGCCGGCAGGTCACGAGAGGGGCGGTGCTGCGCGATCACGTGCCCCTTGGGTGCAGTAGCCTAGGGCTTTGCGTTCCGGCGGCGGCCGCGGAAATCGCCCACCTGGCTGCGCCCAACTCCCCTACCCCAGGCGGCGCTGAGTGCCCTTCCTTTTCCTCCGGGCGTTTAGCAGCCGCCCACCCTGGCGTTCCGAGGGCGAGGGCGAAGGCGGGTGGGAGATCCGGGAGAAGAGTCGGCGGGGACCACCCCGCTCTATTGGCCTTGTATCTCCTCTACCCCCTAGGAAAGCAGGCTCGTGGGACAGTCTGCCTGCCCCACTTGGTGTCCAGAAAAGATCTGATTAACCGCCCAGAGACTTGTGCCGATGGAGGGGTGGTTAGAGAAAGCCCAATCCCTGCGGATTCGGGCTCGGACCCAGGAACACAAGCAGCACCCCTATCCTCCTCCCAACCCGCCATCCCCTAAGCCGCCGTCCAGTCGGCCCGAGTTTTGCGCTTCCAGCCCCCAGACCCCGCGGCAACGGGAAGGAACAGGAGGCAAGTGTCCATAAGTACTTTATTCACACAAAGTGTTGTTGCCTCTCGGGTCCATGCGTCAGGGCGAGCGAGCGTCTGTGGCCCTGCTGCACCCGCAAAGGACCCGACACCATCCGACTGAGGACGCCCCTCCCCCAGGGAACAACCGGGCCTCGGCAGGGCCGGGCTTTTTTGTTTTTAATAAATAAAAACTCAACTCTAAAAAATATATATATAAAAACTGGGGAGAAATTAAATTTTACAACAATCGGAACTCAAATTCCAAAAATGGAAAATGTACAAACAGAGTTTAGGTACCCCCAGCAGCTCTGGCCTAAACAAGGGCAGTCCTGGGCCCCCCAGGCTCCTTCCGTCTCATCTGCTGCAGGTCCAGGATGGGGTAGGGCTTGGTTTTTGGTCAGAAGCCAAGAAAGGTTGGAGAAGAAAAAAAGGAATGATACCAACTTGCTCTGCACAGAGGACGAGGACGGCTCAGAGATAAATAGCATTTGGGTTAAAACTATGTCATTAACAAATTTAGCTCTTATATCTTTCGCTCTATTTATATCTCTATACACTGGTGGGCTGGGTACAGGATAGATTCTGGATTTATAGTTACACGAAGAAAAAATACTCTCGCCCCTCCCCCACCCTGCCCCAAGAATGCCTGCCCAGCCCTGCCCCCAACCCCAGAGGACTTTGGTTTGGGGGCCCCTCCCCACCCACCTGCCAGGTCCCGAGCCTGCTGGGCCCTGCTCAGGTGTTGGGCAGCCTAGTGCCCTGGAGCCCCCAAACTCCTGAGCAGTCAGTCACCAGCTGGAGGCCACCGGCAGGGGTAGGAGAAAAGAGAGACAGGTCAGGAAGCTCCCTCGGGAGAGGGCAAGGACTAGGGAGAGCTACAGGCAAGGAGACCAAGGGATGAAGGAAGCAAGGGAAGAATGGGGCAGCCGGTCAGGGCCAGGCTGAACGCAGGAGCCCCAGGGAGACAGCCCAGCCCCAAAGGAGGGTGGCGTGTGCTCTCGGGCCGGCCCGGGAGGGGCAGTGTCGCTCGGCTCCAGGAAACAGAAGGCACTTTCTCGGGGCTGACCTGCGTGGCCAGCGGTGGGCGAGGCGGTGCCCGCGGGAACTGGCCATGAGGTGGGGGGCCAGAGGCGCCCTTCCCGCAGCTCCTCTGCGCTGGCTGCACCCAAGACCAGGCAGACGACAACGTGGGGAGCGCCTGGGGCTGAGGGCCTGGAGGGAGGGTAGGGGGTTCCAAGGCTGGGGCGGGCAATTCTGGCACCTCTGCTCAGAGAGCAAGTGTGGGATTCGGCCGGGTTGGGGGATAGCGGCCAGGGCGGGCATCGGGCGGGGCCTGGCATGCTACCTCCGCGGCTGGGACGTTCCCTCCCCCCTCCCTGCGTGCTTCCCCCACTGCCGGGTGCACCCACGCTCCCGGTCTGTCCCCGCCTGTGGGTCCTTGGGCGCCCGCGTGCTATAGCACGCCTTCCATGAAGCTGGTGTCCAGATGCTGGATGAGCACGCGCAGAAAGGACATCTCCTTGCGGGTATTCTCGAAGATGACGCGTGGATCGTCGGACTGGCAGCGTAGGCAGTTGGGCGCCATCACCATGGCCAAGTTGCTGACGTCCATCTTGGTGATGGCCACGTTGGCTGGCTGCACGAACACCTGGGCGGAGGGTGGAGGGTAGGCGGGGCGTGGGGGAGGGGACGGGCCTGGGCGGGTGGGGACGGGCCTGGGCAGGGCCCACGCCTACCTGGAGGAAGCGGATGAGGTAGCAGAGCACCATGCGGTTGATGCGGGGCAGCGCGTGCACCACAGCCACTGCAGCCTCAGGGCTGTCATAGTGCGCGATGCACTGCTCGTAGAACTCGTGCGGGATCAGGGGCTCCTCCAGCTCCCGATACCAGAGCTTCAGCAGTGATGCTGGGGACACAGCGTGGGGCTCAGCGGGCCTGCTCAGGGCGGGCACCCCGGGCCAAGTGCGCTCCAGTGGAGGACACACATGGAGGAGCAGTGTGGGCAGGGGCAGAAGACGGTGTGGCAGGCTCGGAGCGTCTGCCCACTCCTGGCCAAGGTGGACCAGACTGGACCCACGCTCCAGAGGGCCTCTAGGGTCCTAAGGGCAAGGCATGGAGGGCTATACTGGCAGTGATGTGCAAAATCTGATTTCTGAAAAGGAGGACTGCAGCTGCTGTGAAGAGGGGCTGGCAGGACAACAGGCAAGGCTGGAGGGAGACACCCGGGCAGAGAGTAGCATCCTGGGAGTAGGCTGGGCTGCCCTGCCACGCCATAAGCCATGGTCCTTTTCAGGAACTTGGGGTACCCCTAGGTGCCCACTGCGAAGGAGAATATCTGTGTTGGAAGTGGGCTGGGTATCCATCCTGTCAACGAAGGGGCAGGAGCAGGGTGGGCCTCAGACTCAAAAGGAAGAGGGTCATGAGATTTGGCCACAGAGCAGGTCTGGACAAAAAGACCAGGAAGAGAATGGATGGAGGCCTGGGCCTGAATGGCTCTCTATCCTCTGGGCTGTGAATGTGGACCAAGGACCCCTGAGACCCAAATATGTCAGGCCTGGCCTGCTGCTGAATGTGTTGAGGGCTCACCAGGGACGTGGGGGTCCTCCAGGCCTGTAGGCACCTTCCACTGGTCCACCTGCAGCTTCAGGGCATTCACCTCATCAATGTCCCCAGGAACCCTGCAGAGTAAGGGGCAGGTTTCAGACTGGAGGTGGTCAGCCTTCCTGGGGCTCATGACTCAGCCTGGACACTCCCTCCTTTTGGCCCCTGTTGACCGACGGAAGGGGCAGAGAGCCTCAGGGTCCCTTGCCCCTGACTGACCTCTTTCCCATCAAGGTAGGTGTTTCCCCAGGCCACCACCCCTTCCTGGACCCTCAGCTGGCTCCCCGGGTAGATGCTTCCTCCACAGGGCCACTGAGGTGAAAACCTGTAAGCCTCTGTTTCCTCATCTGTCCTTCTGGAGCCAGGGCACCCCTAATCCTGACAAGTAAGTCACAACAGGTGACTGCTGCAGGAACAGCTATGTGCCACTCTCCACAGGCCAGAAGCTATCACATCCATGTTCACAGATGAGGGTGGCGAGAAGCTGGCTGCGTGCTCTGCTCTACCAGCTGTACATCATCACTGAGGCTCACATCTTAGGCACTGCTTGTGGCTGATGTCCAAGCATGTTCTGGATCACTGGAGGCCTTATTATCAGGGGCACCAACCTTTTCTGGCTGTGCTGTCCAGTTGACCTGCCTCCTAAGGATGGGGGATCTGCCCTATTCTCTTCTGGCCTGTATAGTCCTCAGGGTCAGCTTCCATACCTCCTGTCTGCTCTTAGCCAAGGGCACAGAAGCTGTGATCCCTGCATGCCAGAGGTGCATAGTGGACATGTGGCTGTGGCCCCCACACCCAGTGCCCGGGGTTGCTGTGGTACCTGAATATGCCCTCTGTCTGGTCACCGTTGAGTGCCAGCACCTCCTCAGAGAGCCGTGTCTGTACCCAGGGCAGCTGCCGGTCAGGGTAGCGCTCCTTCTGCATGCTCATGACCTCCTGCAGCGCGCTGCCAAACATGGACGGGCTGAACACAGCATTCTTGGCGTGCCGGATCTCTTCCACGTTGGGCTTCTTTAGCCCCTGTGAAGACAGACCAGCTCTCCCGTCCTGGTCTGGCTTAGCCTCCCCACTTCCAGCCCTCCTCTCTCCTACACACCTCCAGGGCTGCCCCTGGCTCAAGTGCCCCCTCCTCATCCCTGTGAACCTCTAGCTCCTACTAGAGCCAGAGGCAAGCCCAGCTTCCTGGCCCAAGTTACCATCTGCAGCCCCAGGAGCTTCAAGTGGTCCTGCAGGAAGGTGGGGGTACTCCTGGATGGGGCTAGTCTGAGCGGTCAGGGACCACAGTGGGGCCAGGCCAGCTGATCTAGAGTGATACTTTTGGAAGTCTGTAGCAAAGCTGAGAGCTCTGGTGAAGGGTCAGTGTGGGGGGAACAATGCATCAGAGGAAAGGAGTAGGGAACGGAGGCCAGGTCTAGGGCCAACTGAGTGGAAATGAGTTACAGGGAGGAGGGGGTACAGACGTCACATCTGGCCTGGGTACATAGGATGGGACAAGGCAAAGGAACAAGGTCCTGTTGTATGGTGTGACTGAAGCTTTAGCGTCCTCCACAGAAGGGAAGACCGAGCTAGTGGGAAGACTCAGGATAGGGAGAATAAAGGCTGGCCTCTGAGAAGGGGTCTTGGCTGCCACACTCTTTGGGGGCACTGCTGGGATGCAGGCTGGAAAGCCTGACACTACCCAGGGTCTGGGCTTGCTCACCCAGTTTGTGAGGTGGTGCCCCATACATGGGCTCAGGGCTCTCAGGGACTGTGATGGCTGAAGTGGTTTTCTGGGTCTGTGATGCAGCCCAAGGATGGGCTTCTTTTGGACCCAGGGGCAGCCTGCCAGGGGGGTGAGGGTCCCCTCCAAAGGGTGGCTCTGGGCCTGCCCTCTTCACCTTGCCACACCAGCTGGATGACATGCCTGGGATTCTCAAGGCAAGTGCAGCCACAATACTGCCCCTGTGGATTTCCATTCTGTACACTGCAGGCTGAGCATGGCTGGGCAGCTGGCATGGTCCCACCCTCAGGTAGACCAACTGAACTCTGACCCCTAGGGCTGCCCTGATCCTGTTCTCAGACCCCTTTGTTTGCATTCCTTCTGAGCTGGAGGGCTGGGCATGAGCAGGAGCCCCCTGAGAGGGAAAAGGAGGCAACCCAGAAGATCACAGAGTCTGCCCAACAACCCCTGCCCAAGTTCCTCCCTGGCCATCTGCCTAGGTGGGCTCACAGGGTCCCCCTGGGCTGCCTACCCAAGGGTCTGTATCCTCTGTGGACCTGTCTGGCCTGTCCACCCGCCCCTGCTCCCCCAAAAACACATGTACCTTCTTGGCCCCTGTCAAGGCTGCCTTCTGTAGCTTGTGGTAACAGTACTTGGCATATGTGCTTATTGCCACCCCTGGAAAAGAACAGGTGCCAGTCAGCTTGGTGCAGATGTAGTATGCGGGGCCAAGAGAGGGATGAGCAAAGACAACTCCTTTAAGGACTCTGGCCAACTCCCTGCCCAGCACAGTGCATCCTCACAGTCTCCCAGGCAATGTCCTTTACAGCAGAGACCCAAGGGACACTTCCCCACCTCCAGGGAGGCTAGGCTGGGGGAGGAGCCCCTCTGCCAGTCTACCCACCCCTCCCACGGCCACCCAGAAATAGGAAGTGCAGGCTAAGGAGTCACAGGTAGGGCAGGGCAGGGTCTGGATGGGCCCCAGGGAGTGGCTCAAGTACTTGGGTACTTGGTTCATCTCTGCTTCAGCCCCCCCTGGGGGGGACAGACTCTGGTGGAGCCTGTGGAGGAGAGTCATTTTCACATACCAAGCAGGCCTAAAGACACCCAGCAACTAGGGTCAGTGCTGGGAGAGGTGGGTGCTGAGCTAAGTGATAGCTAGCCCTGCTTTCCTGCAGCTCTAGGCCCTAAGACCACCTCTGGGCTCCTCCTAAGGACTGTAGGTGGCAACGAGAGAGCTCAGTCTCCTTTCTCAAGTAAAAGGGCTTTCTAAAACCCAGCCCCCGATGGGAGAGGTTCTAGCTTAGTCCTGGAGGGATGGACGGGCAGTATCTCCTGAGTCGACATCTGTGGGCAAGGGTTCATGGACCTTAGCCAGGGGACTTTCCAGATACAAAGGCAAGGGGAAGGAGCTAGCGGGGAGAAGGAAGAGGAGGAGGGGTAGGGAGGAGAAGGAAGAGAAGGGGGGATAGGAAGGAGAAAGAGGAGGTAGGAGGCGGAGGAGGGGAAGAGAGGTGATGATTCCCAGGGTGGGTCTAGACTATGTGGCAACTTCCTGACCCAAGCAGGGAAGGGAAAGGAAGAAGATGAGACAACATGCCAAGAGAAGCTGGTCTAGGCCAGGGAAGCCACAGACAGACGAACAGGACGACAGGACTGTGCACTTCTGGAGGTGGGACCTGCTCTTGCTCTGGAAGGCTCTGCCCCTACTGGGCCTGCTTGCCCCAGTGTCTGTCAGGGTGAGGGAGGCCTCTAGATCTCAGCTTTCGATCAGAATGCCTTTGTCATCTTTAAGGAAGCAGTTTCTGGTGGACAGCTGAGGACACAGGGTCCTTGGACTCAGGTTTAAAAAACACATGTCTGAGTCCATGAAAATCTTTTCATTTTTAATTATCATAAAATAGTTCTGTCATTAAAACTGCTAAGAGGATTCTTTTTTACAGTAACCAAGACGAAAACAATTTAAAAATTTTCATAGATGTTTAAGTCCTAGAAAATCTGTCTCAGGGTCTGGTGACCACAGACCCCTGGTAGAGCATGGTTTCAGCCTCCAGTGTGAGACAGTGTTCAGAACATTCTACGTAGTCTATCTGGGTCTTTGGGGCAGGTTCTGGGCCCTTGTTTGACAATGGATGGTGCCCAACCACACTGGACTCTGGCCATACTGGTCATGTAGAGCCTACGTCAAAATGTGCAGAGAGGTAGCAGACAGAAGCCTGGGACCTTAGCTTAGAGGCCAGGACACATGGTCACTAAGCAGGTAGGGTCTGGGACAGATACGGGATCAACATCCAGGCCTTCAGCCTGATCCTGTGTGGGACCAGAAAAGCCCCCCAACATACCATGATGTGGAATATCTTGGGGCCACTAACTCTCAGCTGGTGATGGTGGGTCTTTGTACCTCAGCTTCCTCCTCTGTAGGATGGAACTAGGGATAGTACCTGTCTCACAAGTATCTGTAAAGGGGTGAGCTTGGAGCCCCAAGCCAGTGAGTGCTCAGCAGCAGACCAGGAACTGAGGCCATATTTGCCCCAAAGACTAAGGAAGATGGGGTGACTTCTGCTCGCACTGCCTTGGGCACAGGGCCAGGCACCAAGGGGCATCTGCAGAGTGCCCATGGTGGGGGAATGGGCAATGCCCACAGCCAGCCTAGGAAGACCCTCACCTGTGTGGGGTGCTCTGATCCAAGCTCTCTGCCCCAACCTGGCCCTGCCTGGACTCAGTCCTCACCTCCATCCACCCAGCTGCAGACAAACCCAGTTTTACAGGTGGAACAGCTGTCCACAGAGGAACCAATAGAAGCAGTTTTCCCTAAGTCTGTGCTGCCCTGCTTGGGACCCAGGCCTGCCCTAGGGACCTCAGAGCCAAAAGACCAAGTCATAGGCCTCAAAGTCCTATGTGTGGCCAGGGCCTGCTGTTTCTTGGTGGTGGCCACGCTCCCTACCTGACATACTTCAGGCTGCAGTGTCCTGCTCAGCTCCACCCCTAGGTCCAAAAGAGCCTGACCCCTGCCCCACCTGGCTGCAGCAATATGACTCTCATGGTCAGCTGGCATCTGTCCAACTTCTAGGCCATGAGCCGCCAGCTTAGTAGGAGCTTGGGGGTCTTTCTATGCTTCCTAGATGGAATGGTCTGAGGACACCTGTGACCAGGAATCCTACCCCTGGACTGAAGCTGCACTTCTTTTTCCCAGGGCCCTGGACAAGGCTGGGCCAGGTGACTCAGGGCTAGGACAGTGGCCCCTGGCATAGACTTTCTGGGGGTAGCCTTGGAGGCCCCAGAGTGAGGACAAGTCCACAGCCCTGGCATTGCTCAGGAGGGACACTGAAGCCATGGCAGCCTCTTGCTGGCCCTGCAGTTTACCCTAACCAGGCCATATCTACAGAAAGCCCTTTGGTCTTGTCCTGGGCCACCATGGGCAGCACGCAGTCAGAGAGATTCCCAGAGGATAGGGTACCTAAGCCAGGAGTCTCAGAGAAAGGAGAGTGGAGCAAAGAGAAGGTGGCAGGGTTCTGCACAGATGAGTGGGCATGAAACATGGCTTGGCAAGAAAAGCAGCTTTGCATAAAGTGCAGGAGGACCAAGTCTCTGCAGGAAGGAGCAAGAGGGTCGTAGAGGTCCTGGTGCCTGGTACAGCTGACTTGGTCTAGCAGAACTCTTAACAGGGAGGACACAGGGTTACAGGGCTTCCCTGGGGCTCAGGTCAGGCAAGATGGTCCTGAGTTAGGGCCCAGGGGAAGGATAGGGAGATGAGTGCTGGTGACAATGTGGGTGAAAAGGATGCTGATGGGGAAGGTGGGGACATCCCTGTGCTTTTAGCAGCTGTGTTGGGCCACCATCGAAGGGAGGAAAGATTCTTGTGATTCTGAATGCCAGGCTTGGTTCCTGTGGCCTAGGGGCAGCCCTAGGCTGGAGGCCAGGGCTGGGGAAGCACTTGTCTACAGCGTACCCCATATCCCTCCATCTTCGAGCCTCATCCCAGGGGCCAGGATCGGACACTCATGGGGCAGGGAGGTGCCTCTACCAGTAGGTTCTGGCTGGCTAGTCCTCATGTCCCTACCCACCAAGAACATAGCAAGCGAGCTGGAAATGGGTCTGAGTACCAAGATAGGAGTAGGCAGGCATGGCCTCTCTGGGAGACCTTTCAGCCACCTGGGGTCTTCAGCTCGCTCAGGAGGCTGCAGGCCTAAGGTTAGTGGCCCCATCCCCCAGCCCAGAAGCAGTTAGAGAAGAAGAGGCCAGGTGGCCAAGGCTGGAGAGCAGAGCTGTGCAGACACAGCGCACAGGGGCTGCAGGGAGAGGCCCTACCATCCGGCTCTTCAACATAAGGCTTGGGTTTCTTTCTCAATTTGGACTTCTTCTTAGTGTTCCTTTCCAGGAGCTCTTTTATGTGCTGTGTCACTGGAGAGCAAAGAGAACCATGAGGACCACAGAACACAACTCCAGGAGCGAATGCCCATGCAGTTCCCGCACTTGGCCGGCAAGGAGGCCTCTGGGCCTGTTGGGGGCTGACCCCATTCAGGTGGGGACTGATCATGTCTGGGGCAATTTGGTATGTGTGTGCATGTGTGTAAGGTGCCAGGGGCCCTTCTGAGTATTGTGAGGACCAGAAAGCTGCTCTCCCCATGCTGGAGGTGAGCAGAAGGTACAAGGAAGACGTGCCAGGGCAGTAAGGAAGGCGTGCAGTCAGCTCATGGCCCTCTGGCTGAGAGCAAGGCTGGGGAAGCTATGGGCCTGTCCTCTTGAGCAGACAAGGAGGTATTCAGCCTGCCCTGCCCCTAACCAGGCACTGCAACAAGAGGGGAGGGGGCTGGCTGGTCCAGGCATGTCTCCTGCTCTGCACAATGTTACTTATTTCTATTGCTGTTGACCTTGATCACCTGGCGGAGGTCATTATCTGCCAGAATTCTGCACGGTGGAGCTGCTGTTTCTCCCCTTTCCATCCCATACACTTTGGAAGGAAGTCACTATGCTCAGCCCATAACTAAGGGGTAGAGTATCTCCGTAAGTTATTTGTAATTCTTCTGTACAGATTTGTCTACACCTACCTATCAAATCATTTATTATTTATCTATTTTTTTTTTTGAGTTGGAGTCTCACTCCGTTGCCCAGACTGGAGTGCAGTGACCGCTCCTGGCTACCGCAGCCTCGACCCACTGGGCTCCGGCAATCCTTCTGCCTCAGCCTTCCGAGTAGCCAGAATTACAGGCGCACACTACCACGCCCGGCTGATTTTTGATTATTGTAGAGATGAGGTCTCGCCAAGTTGCCCAGGCGGGTCTCGAACCCTCGGGCTCAGGCAATCCAGTCACCTCAGCCTCCCAAAGGCACGGGATTACAGGCTGGGACACCGACCCCGGCTTGTTAAACTATTTTTTTAAATCAAGGTCTCACTCTGTTGCCCAGGCTGGAGTGCAGTGGCATAATCAAGCTCATGGCAACCTCGACCTCCTGGGCTCAAGTGTTCCTCCTGCCTCAGCCTCTCAAGTAGCTGGAACTACAGATGCACACCACCACCATGCCCAGGTAATTTTAAAATTCTTTGTAGAGATGAGGTCTTTAACTCTTGTTCTCAAGTGATCCTCCTGCCTCAGCCTTCCAAAGTGCTGGGATTACAGGCATGAGAAACCATGCCCAGCCTCGAATCATTTATTTATTCAATAGATGTTTAT
Organism: Cephalopachus bancanus; assembly: GCA_027257055.1. Taxonomy (NCBI): domain Eukaryota; kingdom Metazoa; phylum Chordata; class Mammalia; order Primates; family Tarsiidae; genus Cephalopachus; species Cephalopachus bancanus. The sequence continues at coordinate 1,819,985 of JAPVLO010000295.1, forward strand.
TTTATTTTATTTTATTTATTTATTTATTATTTTGATTTGGAGTCTCACACTCTGTCGCCCAGACTGGAGTGCAGTGGCTGCTTCCGGGCACTGCAGCCGCGATCTGCTGGGCTCCAGCGATCTTTCTGCCTCATCCTGGAACTACAGGCTGGAACTACAGGCGTGTGCTACTACGCCCGGCCAAGTTTTGATTTATTGTAGAGATGAGGTCTCGCCAAGTTGCCCAGGCGGGTCTCGAACCCGCGGGCTCAGGCAATCCACTCACCTCAGCCTCCCAAAGCACAGGATTACAGGCTGAGCCACCGAGCTCGGCTGATGTTTATTTTATACCTTGGGTTATAATCTAGAGTGACTTTATTTATTGCTCAAATTGTTCTAGCTTTGACTGCAGGTAGCTCTTTCCCTTGGTTCCTGCATCCCTGTGACAGCCCCATCTCCCCTACCTCCAGTACTTCCTCACTTTTGATACTATATCTTGTATGTTTCCTGCACCAGTCATTTCTTCAAGGAACTCTAATTCCTTTTAATGGAAAACCAAGATTTGGGTGTTAGATGTGCTTATTGCTACTGGGATATTATTATTTCTAGGCCCTCTCAGCTGACAGGTTGAGGAAACACATGTGTTTACACTAACCCTTGTACATACGCACATATAAATATTTCTATAGTCATCAATATCTATGCTAGTGAAACATGAGCTCACACTGATGTCTCCAATTTATTTCATTATCACATTAATCATTCTGGCTTCTTCCCCTTGCTTGTCTATAACTGGCTTATCTTTTCATTCTCTTAACAGTAGTCTTTTGTAGGAGATTTAACGTTGATAAGACCCAATTTATCAATGTTTTCCTCTTATAGATAGTACTTTGGCACTACATACAAAAATATTTGTCTAACTCAGGAAAACAAAGATTTTTCTCCTATGTTTTGTCCTATAAGTTTTATGGGTTTAGGTTTTATATTTTGATTTATGATCGATCCATTTTCAATTTTTTTCTTTTTAATGTTCTGTAGAGACAAGGTCTTGCTATGTTGCCCGGGCTGGTCCTGAACTCTTGGGCTCAAGCAATCCTCCTGCCTCGGCTTCCCAGAGTGCTGGGATTATAGGCATGAGCCACTGAACCTGGCCATTATCAATTAATTTTTGTGTATAGTGCAAAGTATGAGTTGAAATTCATCTTTTTTTTTGCATTTGGATATTCAGTTGCCCCAGCACCATTTAAGAAAAAGTAATCTTTCTTCATAAATTGCCTTTGCACCACTGTGGAAAACTGGTCCATGCACATGTGAGTCTATTTCTGAACTCATGATTCTGCTCTACTCATCTTCTATGTACCTTTAGGCTGATACTACACTCTCTGGTTACTGTAGCATTATAACAAGCCAGGTGGTGTAAGTCCTCCAACTTTGTTCTTTTTCAGAGGAGTTTTGGCTATTCTAGGTCCTTTGTATTTTCTATGAATTTTATAATCGGCCTATCCATTTCTAAAATAAAAAAAAACCAAAAACCTATTGGCCAGGCATGGTGGCTCAGACCTGTAATTCCAGCACATTGGGAGGCTGAGGCAGGAGGATTACTTGAATCCAGGAGTTCAAGACCAACCTGGGCAACATAGTGAGAATTTGTCTCTAAAAAAATTTTTAAAAATTAGCTGGGCATGGTGGCATGTGCCTGTGGTCTCAGCTACTCAGGAGGCAGAGGTGTAGGATCATCTGAGCCCAGGAGGTCAAGGCAGCAGTGAGCCAGAGTTGTACTACTACACTCCAGCCTGGGCCACAGAGTGAGACTCTGACTAAAAAAAAAAAAAGAAAAAAAATTAAAAATTGTATTAGGATTTAATCTATAGATAAATTTGGTTATAACTGACATCTTAACAATATTGAGTTCTGATTCATAAGCATAATATAACTCTTTTATTATAACTCATTTCTTTAGGCTTGCTTTACTTTCAGCAATGTTTTGTGTTTTTGTTTTGAGTTGGCATCTCACTCTGTCGTCCAAGATGGAGTACAGTGGCACGATCATGGCTACTGCAGCCGCAACCTTCTGGGCTCAAGTGATCCTTCTGCCTGAGCCTTCTAAGTAGCTGAAACTACAGGCACATGCCACCAAGCCCAGCTAATTTTTTAATTTATTGTAGAGATGAGGTCTCACCCAGTTGCCCAGGCTGGTCTTGAACCCTGGCTCAGGCAATCCTCTTACTTTGCCTCCCAAAGGGCTGGGATTACAGGCATGAGCCACCACACCCGGACTTATTTTGTCTTTTTTTTTTTGAGTTGGAGTCTCACTCTGTCTGCCAGACTGGAGTGCAGTGGCCGCTCCCAGCCACCACAGCCTCGACCTGCTGGTCTCCGGCGATCTTTTCGCCTCAGCCTTCCGAGTAGCCGGAATTACAGGTGCACGCTACCACGCCTGGCTCATTTTTTATTTATTGTAGAGATGAGGTCTAACTAAGTTGCCCAGGTGGGTCTCGAACCCGCGGGCTCAGGCAATCCACTCACCTCAGCCTCCCAAAGGCGCGGGATTATAGGCTGAGCCATCGAACCCGGCTGTTTTGTCTTTTTTACTGTAGAGGTCTTACATATCCTTTGTCAGATTTCATATTTGCAAATTTATAATAATTTCTAATAGTTTGTTGCTAGTATATAAAAATATAGTTAATTTTTATATATTGGTCTTATATTCAGCAATCTTGTTAAACTTACATATTGTTAAACTTACATATTACTAGTAATGTTTTTATAGATTATGAAAGATGTTTTATATAAAGGATAATGTTGTCTGTGAATAAAGACAATTGTACATGTCTTTTCCAACCTGGATATCTTTTTCATGACTTAATAGGCTGGCTAGGACTTCCACCATGATGTTGAGTAGATGTGGTGAGATTGGAGATCCTTGCTCCTGATATAGGTATGGTATTTTTTGAATTGTGGTAAAAATATAAACATAAAAATAGCACTGCTGTAGTTAAAAAATGCAACCATTTTAAAGTACAATTCAGTGGCATTTACTGTAATACATTCATAATGTTGTGCCACTACCATCACTATCTGCAAAACCTTTTCATCTTCCTAAAATAAACCTTCGTACCCACTGAGCAATAATTACCTGTCCCCACTTCCCCAAGATTACTTTCTGTCTCTATGAATTTGCCTATTCTAGATATTTCATATAAGTATTATAGAATCATACAATATTTGTCCCTTTGTGTCTGGCTTCTTTTACTTAGCATAGTGTTTTCAAAATTCATCCATATTATGGAATGCATCAGCATTTCATTCTTTTTGTGGCTGAATAATATTCCATTGTATGGATATACTACATTGTTTATCCATTCATCCATCAATGGACACTTGGGCTATTTCCACCTTTTGGCTATTGTGAGTGATACTGCTATGGGCGTTGGTATACAGAAATCTGTTTGAGTACCTGCTTCCAGTTGTTTTGGGGTACTATAGTTTTTTAATATATGCCTTATTGGGGTAAAGAGGTTCCTTTCTAGTCTTAGTTTTTGGTGGTTTTTTTGAGTTGGAGTCTCACTCTGTTGCCCAGGCTGAAGTGCACTGGCACACTCCCAGCCACCTCAGCTTCAACCTGCTGGGTTCAGGCAATCCTTCTATCTCAACCTTCCAAGGAGCTGGAACTACAAGCATGTGCCACCACACCTAGCTAATTTTTTGATTTATTGTAGAGATGAGGTCTCACCAAGTTGCCTGGGCTGGTCACGAACTCTTGAGCTCAGGCAATCCTCTCACCTCAGCCTCCCAAAGTGCTGGGATTATAGGCATGAGCCACCACACCCGGCTGGCTATTCCTAGTCTTTTATAAATCAAGAATGGAATGTTAGTGGGAAGTGTGATGGCATATGTGCCCACAATCCTAGCTACTCAGGGGGCTGAGATGGGAATAACACTTGAGCCTAGGAATTTGAGTCCAGTCTGGGCAACACAGTGAAACACTATCATTTAAAAAGGGGGGGGGGTTGGTGGCTCAGCCTGTAATCCCAGCACTTTGGGAGGCCGAGACGAATAGACTGCCTAAGCCCATGGGTTTGAGACCAGCCTGGATAACTTGGTGATACCTCGTCTCTACAGTAAATAAAAAATTAGCTGGGCATGGTAGCATGTGCCTGTACTTCTGGCTACTTGGAAGGCTGAGGCAGAAGGATTGCTGGAACCCAGTAGGTTGACGCTGGGATGGCCTTGAGCATGCCACTGCTCTCCAGCCTGGACGAGAGAGTGAGACTCCAACAAAAAAAAGAAAAGAAAAAAAGAAATGTTGAGTTTCGTCAAATGCTTTTTACTTATTCTTTCTTTATTTCTTCAGACAAGGTTTCACTCTGTCACCCAGGCTGAAGTACAGTGGTGTGATCCAGGCTCACTGCAGCCTCAACCTCCTAGATGCAAGTGATCCTCCCGTATCAGTCTCCTGAGTAGCTGGGACTATAGATGTGTGCCACCAGCAAATTTTTTCTTTTTTTTTTGGTAGAGTTGAGGTCCATGATTTGTCCAGGCTGGTCTCGAACTCCGGGGTTCAAGCAATCCTTCTACCTTGGCTTTCCAAAGTGCTAGGATTACAGGTATGAGCCACTGTGCAAATGCTTTTACTACACCTACTGAAATGATCATGTATTTTCCTTTTTTTAAAAAAAGAATTCTGTTGGTATGGTAATTACACTGATTTGTGTTGTTTTTTAGAGTCAGGGCCTCCCTCTGTCACCCAGACTGGAGTATAGTGGCACGATCACAGCTCACTATAGCCTTAAACTCCTAAGCTGAAGTGATCCTCCTGCCTCAGCTTCCTAAGTAGCTAGGACTAAAGGCGCATGCCACCATGCCTGGCTAATTTTTAATTTTTATTTTTTTATTTTTTGAATTGGGGTCTCACTCTGTTGCCCAGGCAGGAGGGCAGTGGCACAATCACAGCTCACTGCAGCCTTGACCTCTAGGACTCAGGCGATCATCTGTCTCAGCCTCCTGAGTAGGAGGGACTACAGGTGCATGCCACCATGTCCAGCTAATTTTAACATGATGAGGTCTCGCCATGTTGCCCAGGCTGGTCTCAAACTCCTGGGCTCCAGTAATTCTCCTGCATTGGCCCCAAACTGTTGGGATTACAGGTGTGTGAGCCACTACACCTGACCTATACTCACTGATTTTTTTAAACACTATACCTGCCATTCATTTCTTAGATAAACTCCACTTTAGTGAAGATACATTATCTTTTTTATATATTGTTGGATTCAACTTGTTTAAAATACTGTTAAGAATTTTTGCACCTATGTTCATAAGAGATACTTTTATTTCCCCTAAAGTCCTTTCCTAATTTTACTACAGAATGAATTAGGAAATATTCCCTCTACTACAAATTTCTGGAAGAGATTGTGCAGAACTCTATATAAACAATAAAATGCTTGGTAGAATTCACCAGTGAAGTCATTTGGACCTGGAATTTTCTTTGTGGGAAGGTTTTTAAGTACAAATTACTTATTTAATGATATATGATTCTTCAGGTTTACTGAATAATCTTTGGTAGTTTGTACTTTCAAGGAATTTGTCCATTTCTTCTAAACTGACAAATTTATTGGCATAATGTTAATAATATTTCCTTATTAACATTTTTTTTTTTTTTTGAGTTGGAGTCTCACTCTGTCACCCAGACTGGAGTGCAGTGGTACGCTCTCAGTCACCGCAGCCTCGACCTACTGGGCTCCAGCGATCCTTCCGCCTCAGCCTTCCAAGTAGCTGGAACAACAGGCATGCGCTGCCACGCCTGGCTAATTTTTGATTTATTGTAGAGACAAGGTCTCGCCAAGTTGCCTGGGTGGGTCTCAAACCCGCAGGCTCAGGCAATCCACTCACCTCAGCCTCCCAAAGTGCTGGGATTACAGGCTGAGCCACCAAGCCCAACCTCCTTATTATCTTTTTAATATCTGTAGAATCTGTAGTGATATCATCTCATTCTTAATATTGGTAATTTATGTCCTCTCTATGCTGTAATCAGACTAGCAGGAGGTTTATCAATTTTATCAATCTTTAAAAAAAATCAGCTTTTTGTTTCACCGATTTTCTCTGTTTTCTTTTTTTTTGAGTTGGAGTCTCACTCTGTCACCCAGACTGGAGTGCAGTGGCCGCTCCAGGCCACCGCAGCCTCGACCTGCTGGACTCCAGCGATCCTTCCGCCTCAGCCTTCCAAGTAGCTGGAACTACAGGCACGCGCTACCACGCCCGGCTAATTTTTGATTTATTGTAGAGATGAGGTCTTGCCAAGTTGCCTAGGCGGGTCTCGAACCCGCGGGCTCAGGCAATCCACTCACCTTGGCCTCCCAAAGCGCAGGATTACAGGCTGAGCCACTGAGCCTGGCTCACTCTTTTTCATATATTGTTGGATTCACACCTATTGGCCACCACAGCCTCAACCAGCTGGGCTCCGGCGATCCTTCCGCCTCAGCCTTCTAAGTAGCCGGAACTACAGGAGCACACTACCACGCCCAGCTAAGTTTTGATTTATCGTAGAGATGAGGTCTTGCCAAGTTGCCTGGACTGATCTCGAACCCGCAGGCTCAGACAATCCACTCACCTTGGTCTCCCAAAATGCTGGGATTACAGGCTGAGGCACCAAGCCCAGCCATTTTCTCTGTTTTTGTTTCCCCTTTCATTGATCTCTACTCTGACCTTCATTATTTCCTTTCTGCTTACTTTTGGTATACTTTATTCTTTTTTTTTTTTTTTGAGTTGGAGTCTCACTCTGTCGCCCAGACTGGAGTGCAGTGGCCGCTTCCGGCCACCACAGCCTCTACCTGCTGGGCTCCGGTGATCCTTCCGCCTCAGCCTTCCAAGTAGCTGGAATTACAGACATGCGCTACCACGCCCGGCTGATTTTTTGATTTATTGTAGAGATGAGGTCTCGCTGCCCAGATGGGTCTCGAACCCGCAGCTCAGGCAATCCACTCACCTCAGCCTCCCAAAGGCGCAGGATTACAGGCTGAGCCACTGAGCCCGGCTTCTTTATTGTTTTTTTAAAAAAAGATCTCTTAAAATAAAACCTAAGGTCGTTGATTTGAGATTTTTGTTTTTGTTTTTGAGTTGCAGTCTTACTCTGTCACCCAGTCTGGAGTGCAGTGGCATGCTTATAACCACCACAGCCTTGACCTGCTGGACTCAGGCGATCCTTCCGCTTCAGCCTTCCAAGTAGCTGGAACCACAGGCGCGTACCACCATGCCAAGCTGATTTTTTAATTTACTGTAGAGATGAGGTCTTGCCAAAGTGTCCAGGATGGTCTCAAACCTCTGTGCTCAGGCAATCGTCTCTCATCTGCCTCCCAAAGTGCTGGGATTACAGGCGTGAGCCACTGCACCCGGTGAGATCTTCTTTTCTAACATAGGCATTTAGGTGCTATAAATTTCCCTCTAAGAACTGCTTTGGCCATAGTATGTTTTGTTTTCATTTTCTTTTACTTCAAAATGTTAATTTTTCTTTTGATTTTTATTTGATTTCAGTAATATGTTCTTTAGTTTCCAAATACTTGAGGATTTTCCACATATCTTTGTGTGACTCATGCCTAATTTAATTCCATTGTGGTTAGAGGACACACTTTTTGTTTTTTTGTTGTTTTTCTTTTTGAGTTGGAGTCGAAGCCTCAACCTGCTAGGCTCAGGCAATCCCTTTGCCTCAGCCTTCCAAGTAGCTGGAACGACAGGTGCATGCCACCACGCACAGCTTTTTTTTTTTTTTTTTTGAGTTGGAGTCTCACTCTTGTCACCCAGGCTGGAGTGCAGTGGCACACTCACAGCCACCGCAGCCTTGACCTGCTGGGTTTAGGCAGTCCTTCCGCCTCACCCTTCCAAGTAGCTGGAACTACAGACGCACGCCACTACACCCAGCTAGTTTTTGTGATTTATTGTAGAAACAAGGTCTCACCAAATTACCCAGGCTGGTTTCGAACCACTGGTCTCAGGCAGTCCTCTCACCTTGGCCTTCCAAAGTGCTGGGATTACAGGCTAAACCACTGCTCCCAGCCCCAAATAATTTTTTAATTTACTATAGAGATGAGGGCTCACCAAGTTTCCCAGGTTGGTCTTGAACCTCTGGCCTCAGACATTCTTCTTGCCTCTGTCTTCCAAAATGCTGGCATTACAGGTGTGAATAACTGCGCCTGGGTTTTTTTTTTTTTTTTTTTTTTTTTTGAGTTGGAATCTCACTCTGTCACCCAGGCTGAAGTACAGTGGCACACTCACAGCCACCCCAGCGCTGACCTGCTGGTCCCTGGCGATCCTTACGCATCAGTCTTCTAAGTAGCCGGAATTACAGGCATGCACTACCATGCCCAGCTAGTTATTTATTTATTGTAGAGACAAGGTCTCGCCAAGTTGTCCAGGCTGGTCTTGAACCTGCGGGGCTCAGGCAATCCACTCACCTTGGCTTTCCACAGTGCTGGGATTACAGGCTGAGCCACTGTGCCCGGCCCCAGATAACTTTTTAATTTACTATAGAGATGAGGGTTCGCCAAGTTGCCCAGGCTGGTCTCGAATCTCTGGCCTCAGACAATCCTCTTGCCTCTGTCTTCCAAAATGCTGGCATTTCAGGCATGAATCACCACGCCTGGGTGTTTTTTTTTTTTTTTTTTGAGTTGGAATCTCACTCTGTCACCCAGGCTGGTGTGCAGTGGCACACTCATAACCACCCCAAGTGTCGACCTGCTGGGCTCCAGCGATCCTTATGCCTCAGTCTTCCAAGTACCTGGAACTACCACAGGCATGGTACCATAGGCATGTGCTACCATGCCCAGCTAATTTTTTATTTATTGTAGAGATGAGGTCTTGAATCTGCGGGCTCAGGCAATTCAGGAAATCCTCGGCTTTCCAAAGCGCTGGGATTACAGGCTAAGCCACCGAGCCCAGCTTGGGTTTTTTTTTTTTTTTTTTTGAGTCAGAGTCTCACTCTGTCACTCAGGTTAGAGTGCAGTGGCACACTTCACACCACTGCAGTCTTGACCTGCTGGGCTCAGGTAATCCTTCTGCCTTAGCATTTCAATTAGCTGGAACTACAGGAGCGCATCACCAAGCCCAGTTAATTATTTACTTATTTATTGTAGAGACAAGGTCTTGCCAAATTGCCCAGGCTGATCTCGAACCCTTGGGGTCAGGCATTCCTCTCACCTTAGCCTCCCAAAGTGCTGGGTGCGCCACCACACCCAGCAGAGAGCACACTTTCTGTGATTTACATTCTTTAACATTTTATGGCCCTGATTATGACCTAACTTGATAATGTAGCTGGGACTTGAGTTCAGATGGTCTGAACCCAGAATCAATGCTCTCACCCACTCTACTGTAGCTGCTTTGCTTCTTAAACAGACTTTCAACCAACCCTTTGTTTTCAGCTTCAGGATCACTACCTTCCCTCACTGGTAGAGAAATCTGGCTCTATCCTACTTTAAGCTTTTAAAAAGGTTTGCTACCTGCTTCAGCTTCTCAGTTTTCCCATTGTCTGCCTAGGATTCACCTTTCTTGGTCTGCCACGTCAGTTTCTGCCACTGGTCCATGTGTGTCCAGCTTCCAAAACAACTGTTGTTTCTTTTCCATTTTCTTTGTCTTTGTATGTTTTAAGAATTGTGGTTAAAAAAAAAAATATATATATATATGATAAAATTTGCCATTTTAACCATATGGTTCAGTGACATTGAGTGCATTCACATTGTTGTGCAACTGTCATTTTTGTCTTCCCAAAGTAAACCTCTGTCTCCATTAAATACGAATTCCCCATTTCTCCCTACCTCCAGCTCCTGGCACCCACCATTCTAACTTTCTGTCAATAAATTTGACTGCTCTGGAGACCTCATAGAAGTAGACTCATACGGTTTTTGTCCTTTGGTGACCAGCTTCTTTCATTTAGCATAATGTCCTCAAGGGTCATCCATGTTGTAGCATGTGTCTTAATTTCTTTCCTTTTTAAGGCTGAATAATTTCCAACTTTATGTATATACCACATTTCATTTATCCATTAATCTGTCAATGGATACTTTGGTTATTTCCACCTTTTAGCTATAGTGAATAATGCTGCCATGACCATGAGTGTACAAATAACTGTTAGAGTCCTTGCTTTCTATTCTTTGGAGTATAGACCCAGAAGTGAAATTGCTGGATCATATGATAATTCTATTTTTAATTACTTGAGGACTTGCCATACTATTTCTTATAGCAGTTATATCATTTTACATTCGTTTGTGGTTTTTGCCTTTTAAAAATCCCTTCACTGATGTTTTGGCAAGAGTTCAAGGCAGAGTAGAAGCAAATGCACATGTTCAATCTGCCATCTTGAACTAGAAGCCAGGAAACCTTGTTGAACGCATGAAGATATGAGCAGCAAACAAAACCCCTCAGGGTTTGCAAGTTTCCAAAGGGCTGACATAGAAGTGGAACAGGTGGGAGAGTTGAAAGTTACTGTAGCCATCACTAGGTATGCTCCATGTCTGTGTGGAGGGCAGTCGCAAGGATAAGCTGGGAGACACCCTTCTATGCTGGCGCCTGGCAGAAAGGTGCAACCACGCATGAGACAAGGCTAAACTGGGGTGGGGGTTTACCTCCTGGAGCCTCAGTCCCTGGGTATGGTGGCAACACACTGAAGTCACACAGATGCTGGTGGATGAATCAATATAAGGATCCTGATGCTGAGGCAGGCAGGTGGTTCAGAGCAATACAGCGGGCAGGAGTCAAGCTCAGCTCTACCCCTCACTGTGTCCCCAGGCAGGTGGCTCATCCCTCTAGGCTATAGTTTCCTTTTTTCTAAGGGTTGTACAGCAGCCCATCTGGTCCTCCAGAGCACAGGCTACATCCTCCTGAACTGACAGGGCCTTTGTGGCCAGTGGCAGGACCCATGTTCTTGACCAATACTGCTTGCACTTGAAAGGTGGCACCACATAGGGACAGGGGGCTGGAGGGATGACCTCCGTCCCTGAGAAGGAAACTTGTATGTAGAAGCCTCTACTCTGGGCTCAAAGCCAAGCAGACAAACCTAGGAACTAATCTCAGGACTGGAAATGGGGTTCTGGTTGTGAGGGTGGCCCCAGTGCCACAGGCTGGATGCAGGCCACCTACCTGGAGCACACAGAGTTCTAGTCCCCCTTCATGGCCCCAGACCCTATGATGCTTTGAGACCTCATGGGCCTTACTTACTTGAGGGGGGCCTTGAAAGCATGACCACCGAAGCTGAAACTCAACTCCCTCTTATATGCAAAGCCAGGATTCCATGAGTGTAAAGGCACTCAAACCTGTGTGTGAAAGGCAGTATCTTGGGGGGCTCCAAATGTGGCCTAGAGTACAAACCCCGGCCAGTGGGAATGGCCCAGCTACACACTTGTCTGACCGTTTCCTAACTTTTTACTTGCTCACTCTTGGGTACCCACTGTGGGTCTCATACTGTGCTGAGCAGTGAAGACATAGCTTCCCAGCCTCTAGCTCAGGTACAACATTTCTTTCTTTTTTTAAATTTTTTTATTTTGAGCCAGAGTCTCACTCTGTCATCCAGGCTGGAGTGCAGTGGCATGCTCACTGCCCCCACAGCCTCTACCTGCTGGGCTCAGGCAATCCTTCTACCTCAGCCTTCCAAGTCGTTAGAACCACAAGCAAGCACCACCATGCCTAGCTCATTTTTTTAATTTATTGTAGAGACAAGATCTCATCAGTTTGCTCAGGCTGGTCTCAACTCCCTGAGCTCAGGCAGTCCTCTTACCTCTGCCCCCCAAAGTGCTGGGATTACAGGTGTGAGCCACTGCACCTGGCTAGGTACATTTTAAGACCCTTTGAAAAAGGCTGAGGAGGTAAACTATGATACCCACAGGAACAAGGCCCCCAGGACTCTACCTGCTTCTAGAAAGTCCCAAGACCAGGGATTGTGGAGTTCACTGAGACCCCACTGTAGCCCACAGAGCCAGAGCCAGACCATGAGTGCATGGCACCTGGCTCTGGTCCTCCTTGTAGATCCAGGAGCCCAGTCTGCCTGCCAGGCTCTGCCTCTATTATGAACTTGTGTTGAAAAGTACACGCCTGGGATAAAAGCGAATCCCCTCACCAACAGCTGATGTGTTAAGTGGAGCCTATGTCCAACACACCATTCCTAGGAACTCACGGTTGCCCAGCACTGGCCTTTGTGTGCCCAGCACTGGCCTTTGTGTGCCCAGCTCTGGCCTTACAGCAACATGGGAGCCACCTCCCCCAACACCCAGGCTAGGGCAAGGCTCCACAAGGTCCTGACCAGAAGTCCGATCTCTGAGAGACAAATACATATCCAACATAGACTCTCATTGCCACAGGACAGTTATAGTATGTCTGACTTAGAGGGTGTGCGCATGTGTGCACACACATGTCTAGATGTCAGTTTCATGGCTGTGCCCCTTAGGTGCCCATGACATTGGGGTGGAGGATGACTTGCTGTAGACATAGGGCTGGCTATGGCCCTGCTTCTGTGCTCACGCCATCTAGCTTAGGGCTCAAGCTGCCTGGTTGACAGCAACGTAGCCCAGGCCCAGACAGACACCGAGCCTGGGGCTTCTCTCAAGGAACAGAATCTGACTTGTGCTAAGGAGAGGCTCCCCAAAGATGCCCACATCCCATTGGAAGCCCAGGGTGTATGGTCTTTCAGGAGACCTGTGCGTCTTCTTAGAGGCAGCCCACCTGCAGGGCCATGGCCTTGTGTCAGGGGCTGCCAAGGACCTTGCCAGGTGCTGCCCAGCACAGGCCAGAGACCCTCTCCATGGCCCTTACCTGAGCTGGTAGCAGAGTCTGAATGATGGGCCTTACCTTTGGTGTCGTTGACAGGGTCCATGTGCCGGTAGATGTAGCCCTCCAGGTAGGAGTGGAACTTGGGTGTAGGTGGGAAGAAGGCCAGGCAGATGGCCATGAGCTCCCAGCCACGGGCCAGGCTCTCAAGTCGGAAGTTCTCAGTGGTCTGCCGGCACAGCTGGATGTAGAGCTCATCCCGCAGGCCTTGTACACTCCAGCCCTTGGTGGCAATCTCCAGGGCCACATGCAGCGGGTCTGCCTTGGCCCGCCGGTCACCCATGTACATCTGGATCAGCTTAAAGAGCTCACAGGCCTCCTTCTTCACATGCCGGTCACTGGTCACGATCATGGGCTTCTTGATGGACTCGCTGCTCCAAGCCAGCATGTTGGCAATGGACACCTTCCGCCGGAAGAGGCCCTGGGTGTGCTTGTTGAAGTGCTTGGAAGCCCAGTTCTCAATATCCGTCTCTGAGGAGGGCTTGCGCAGTGTGAAGGTGGGGAAGACGCAGTTGGAGTTGGGCATTCCGCTGCGACTCTGCCGGCTGCTTTCAAACTGGGCACAGGCACCAAGGTCCTCAGACTGAGAAGGACAAATGGGAGCTGGGCTATTAGGGGGAGGGTGTGAGCTGGGCCCACCTGGACTATGGTCCCAAGAGGTGTGAGCTGGGGTCCCAACTGAGCCAGGCAGGCAAGGCTGCTCTAGGAGGGAGACCCAGAAGGAGCCCAGCCAACCCAGCAGACATGGCCAAGGTGCCCGAGCCCTGTACTCCAGGGTGAGGCAGGGTATCTGGGAACAGCCATGCTGTCAAACAACCCAGGTGACCTGGCTGATAGGCAGGGAAGAAGTGAGTGGCACTCACTGGGCATCCCCAGGGATGAGAATGATCTCATTCTGCTGCCTCCTAAGAAAGCGTCAGCATTATCATTTAGAGAAAGTAAGTTGTAATTCATACTAGACAAGGCTGGTATCTGTGGTTCCCAATCCCCTCCACTCCTATCATACATGCAACTCCAAGGCCCTTCTTTCAACATTTACTCTGGAGGCTCATCCTTCAGGAGGCCCCTCCCTCTCTGCATTGCTCTCAGGCTATCCTGACCCATACACCCCAAGTCTCTCTACACTGTCTTGTTGTTCCCTCTCATGTCATGAGCAGTGGACAGAAACACTGACTGGAAGCTGCTCTAGCTCCCAGCCTGAGTGGACACTCTTCCTGTGGCCGGCCAGTGAGAAAGGTCAGGGTCAGGAGGTGAGAACAAGGACTAAGTCACTGGACAAAGGTGTGAGTGGGCTCCATGGGGTCTGAACCACATCTGTTCCTGGTGCCACATGGGGAATATGCCAGCCTTGGCCTCTGCTTCAGTTTCAGCTGCGGCTGCTAAACCCCAGAACCCCTGGGGCCCCAGCCCCATTCAATTCTTCCTGTCTGAGGGAACCTCCTTTAGGGACCTGATACTCTAGCTCCCTGCTTCTTAAGGTCCCAGGCCACAATGTTGGTAACAGCTGTCCAACTGGTCTACTGTGGCCTCTTTTGTGCTACTGTGGCTTGGAGTCAGGGCACGGCCTCCAGCTCCTAGATGATCTGAGGCTAAGAAAGGCCCTGTCACAGAGCCCCCTAAAAGTCTATGCCCCATGGGGGCTTTGGGTGGGATCACCAGCCACATCCTCAAAGCCCACTGGAGTGCCCAGGGCCCCAGAGATACCAGGCTTCAGGAACTCCAAGTACTGCACTAACGTTGCAGATGCTAGGTACTCAAGGGCCTGGCTCACTGAGCACCATCCTGACTGAGTGCTCCAGGTTCTTGGGACCTGGGGACCAACTCTTCCTGCCCTGCCATGGTTTCCTCACCTGTGAGGGGTGGAGGTAAGGTTCCGGTGAGGCCAGGTTAGTCTGCACAGAGACGCTTTTTTCCAGCAGGATCTGGGGGAAGCCGAGCTTCTCAAAGGTGCTCCTCTTCCAGTGCTTGTTCTCCTGCTGGGCTAAGGCCTCATCCTCGCTGAAGGCGCGAACCACAGGCCCTGGCATGGGCAGTGGTAAGGCACCATCACTCTCATAACCCGAGCCATCCTGCTGGGAGTCCCAGCTACTCCTTTGCTTCATGTGGAAATGTGCCTGCTGTGCCTCCCAGGCCAGCCGTGCTTGCGCCAGGAAGGGCTCTGCTGTGCCTCGTGCCCCATCCATCTCACCTTCTGCACGCTTCATTGAAACAATGCTGGGCCCGCATGGGGGCCGCTCCTCAGCAAGGGGCTGCTCGCTGAGCAGGTCACCCGGGCCGTCGGTGGAGGAGGCGTTGGGGGCTTGGCAAAGAGAGGGTTTTCTGCTCTTCCTCTTACGTGTGCCTGGGGAATAGCCTGTTGAGGACATAGTGTCCTGCTGGCTAGACCAGGACATAGTGTCCTCCTGGGCCTGAGGCAGCGGTGTAGGTGGCTGGCCATGCCGCAGCTCAGGCCCCTCCATGGTGCTGTAGTCTCCAGACTTGACCCCTAGGCGTTGGTCCCTCAGCAGGCAGGGGCTGGGTTGCAGAGAGTAGGAGCCACCACCAGGGTTTGGCGTGTACTTGTGCCGTGGGCCAGCACGCAGTTTGGGGCTGGAACCTGCCTGCTCAACGTATACTAGCTGCCGCACATATTCCTTACCCGCAGGGCTGTATTCCAGACTCATGAAGCGCTCCGGGCACTTCTGCTTGGTGAGCACCAGCTGCTGGCAGGGTGAGGGGGGTCCCTGCTTGGAAGGCTGCAGGAAGGGGCGGGGCTTACGGCTGGGTGACCTCTGGGGTGAGCCAGCCTGGTAGCCCCCACTGGCCTCATACTGCACGTCCATGGGGGGCTCATCGTAGATGGGGGCCTGGTACTCCACTGGGGGCTCCTCATAGAGGGGAGGCTCGTAGCCGTAGCGTGGAGAGGAGGGTTGTGAGTCACTGGAGGGCTTTCGGGGCTGGACCAGCAATGGAGAGCAGCTCCCAGAGAGCTCAGCCCTTTTTAGGAAGGGCGAGGGCCTCCTCTCTGGGAAGAAGACAGTACCATCTGTCTCAGGGGCAAATGTCTGCAGGCTGGGCGAATGCTGGCTGCCAGAGGGTCTGCGGGAGCGGCCCCCGGGTTGGCTGTCCATGGAATAACCATTGCCTTGGGGGCTGAGAAAGCTGGGCTCGCGATCAGCGACCTTGATGAGCATGCGCTCCTTGGTGCCTGAGTTCCACCGCAGCGAGGAGGTTCTGCTTGGGGGTGGACAGGCATAGGTTACTCCAGAAGGTGGAGCTTCACTCCACAGCCCAGCCTGGTTGTTTCTTGCGTCCTCCCACCCCCTCACTGGGGGCTGCAGGCAATGCACTCCCTGTGAACCCTCTGTTGTGCACCTACTTGTGGGGGCTCTGTCCCTGGGGCACTGCAGTCCACAGCTGTCCTTCACATACCCATTGCCTCAGCCCTGCTGCCCTTCCCTTGGGGGGCTCTCCCACCCACAGCTGCTGCCCATTACAATGTGCCTGTCTGCTTCTGTCTCCAGGCAGTGACAAGGCACAGAGCTGTTTCTGTAACAGAACTGGGAATGGCCCTGCCAAGAATCTTTCATTCTGGATGCCATGCAGGTATTCCTGAGTCGTACCTACAGGCCTCACTCCTGGGCCCAACACTTCATGCTCCTACCAAGTGGTGTGGTCAACCGACAATGACCCTAGAAGTCCAAGTGAGCCCAGCAGGACACAACACCAGCATCCCAGGGTTCAATTTTTTAACCAGAGACTCCTGTTAACTCCAAAAAGATTGTCCTCCCCTAAACTCTGCCCCACACCAGTCACCACTTTCACCTGCACACAGACAACACAACTGTCCCCCAACTCCCACTTACACTCACATCAGGCTAAGGGAACTGATAGTTCTCAGGAGTCACACTGTCTGAATCCTGGTCCTTCCTCTCAGTGGGGGTAATAGTGGCTGTTCAGCCTCTTCTGAGCCTCACCAGGTTATTGAAAATGTGGGCAATACCACCCCTGGGCTGCACTGCTGGGTGGATACCCAGATACAGCAGCAACATGTGCTCTGCCCCACACCAACCCAAGGTTGGCACAGGTTCTTCCATACAGGAGGCTGGACCCAGGACACTGTCCAGGGAGAGATAAATGGGGAATCCCCTCCACCACCTACCCTCTCCCCTAGGCTACTCAAGTGTGGTTCTCTATTTGGGACTCACAGCACTTCTTAGAATCTGTGGCTTGACATGATTTCCAAATGTTACTTTTGCCCTGTTTCCTCTCTCCTCTCTTCTAGATCTATATACAGTCCATCTCACTGTACACTATATGGTTTTCATGCTGTGTTCTGCATTTCCCATCCTTTGGTAGCTCCATACTTCAGAGAGGATATTTTCTTCTGACTTACCTTCCAATTTACTAATTTTCTATTTGGCTATGTTTAATCTGCTCTTAAACCCACTGTCTTACTCCATTCAGGCTGCTATAACAAAATACTATAAATTAGGTAGCTTAAAAACAACAAGAATCTATTTCTCACAGTTCTGGAGACTGGGAAGTCCTAGATCAAGGCGCCAGCATGTTCTGTGTCTGGTGAGGGACTATTTCCTGGTTCACAGATGGTGTCTTGTTGCTTTGTCTTCAAATGGTGTAAGGGACAAGGGGCCTCTCTCATGCCTCTTCTTATAAGGACATTAATCCCATTAATTAGTTCTATTGATTCTTTGATCTGTCCCATGACCTAGTCACCCCTGAAGGCTCTACCTCCTAATATTATCATCTTGGCAGTTAGAATATAAATATATGAATGGGGGGGGACACAAACATTTAGACCACAGTACCCATCTATTGAGTTCTTAGTATGTGTTATTATATTTTTCAATTGTAGATTATCAATTTGATTATTTTAAATTGATATTTAATATCTTGTACATATGGATCATATTAAAGTCAGTGTCTGATAACTCTAAAATGTTGATCTGTGGATCTGTTTCTAGTTTTAATCAATTCTGGTAATTTTAGACTGAAATCCTGGTCATTGAGTATGAAAATTGTAGAGCTAATTTGAGTTCTGGGTTTATTTCTGTTTCTGGCAAGCAGAATAAGGGCAGATCACCTGAATCCCATCTGGGACTGAGCTGATTGGAAGCCAGGCTCATGTTTTGCTGGTCTAACTATGACTCACTCTATTCCTAGGTGTAGCCTTTAAGAAGTCTGAGCATGGACTTATAACTAGGGCTTCTCTTTGGTGGTTCCTGGATATTGGTATTTGGAACTCCGGCACTGAGGAACCACACAGAAGTCTGCTCAGCTGCTCAGTCTTGCAGGTTTTCCTAAGGGAGGAACAGTGTCACACATGTGCTAGGGCCATTGGTCTCTAGACCTTGGTCCCTCAAGTCCTCACTTCCTCAGTATGTCTGATGATTTCAGAATGATTTTGGATATTTTGCTCAGCTTCTCCAGTTGTTCTCAATATGAAAATGGTCTGAGATAAGTTAGTCTGCTGTTGCAAAAAGTAGAAATCCCACGCATCTTAACAAACCAGTTCTGTCTCTCTGATCAACATGGGGTCTTTCTGGACAAGGCCGCTACTCCCCATTACCTGGGGCTAGAAAGACCCCCTGCTGGCCATGAGGTGGCCTGCTCCATGGGCCCACTCAGCAAAGCACACCAGAACTACAGGTCTGACACACAGCTCAGGTGAGAAGTCAGGGCACTGGCAGGGGTCCGGGTGCAGGTGCCTGTTCTTGGGATTTTTGCTCATGATTGCCAGAGGCTGCTCCTGGTCGGCCACCAGGGGCCAGACAAGTGGAGTAGATGGTTGGAGCCAGTGTGGGTGGGGCCACCAAACTCCAAGGGCTGACTGCAACATCAACCCCTCCACTGTCTGGGTAATGTGGAAGCATGAAAGGCTGTGGCTCCCTGGTTGCAAGGCCTGTATTTCATTTAATATCTTTCTAAGTTTCTTCCTCAGTTATAACAAAGATTTAATAACATAATGTGCATATAATGAAGTTCCCTGTCAGTTCTCAGCAATGACATGCAGACAACATTCAGTAAGCATGATCCATTATTTTTGCACATCTGTGACTCTTTTTATCACTCAACAGATATGGACTTAGCCCTAGGCCAGGGCCTATGAAAGATGTGATGGATGGATGTAACACAAGGTGCTGGGCTGTGGCCCAAGGAGGCAGGCCATCAGCTGTAGGTCTCGGACCACTGAGGTAGGATGAGAGGCTGGCAGGCACCCAGGAGGGTGAGGTGAGTGTCAGGAGAGTCAAGGACATGGGAAAGGCTTGCTGGTCAGATATCATGCTCTATTCTGGGAAAGGAGAGTAGTTCCATCCAGTTAGGGCAGAGATGAGAGAAATGAGGTAGGGAGACCTAGGGTCCTACCCCCCATGGAGATGCCTTCACTGGGCTGATGAAAAGAGACCAGCACTGTGATGTGTCCATGTGCTGAGCACCTCCTCAAAGTAGGCTGAGGCCCATGCAGGACACCTGAGTCACAGATGGGGAAATCCCAGGAGGTCCAGAGACCTACCACCCTGGCCATGCAGAACAGATACAGCTGCAACCAGATAGGCCCACACCCCCCATGGCACCCAGAGTGTCTTCTGAGGGGGTCTCTCACCCTGTCTCCCAACCTCTGCTGTTTCCACCCTTCCACCGTCCAGGCATCTCCATGCCCACCCCCAGGGCTGCTCCTGAGTTGGGCCTACCCAGACCTTTCTGCAGTCCTACACCCTTTGTTCCCCAGCCCCACCACCTGCCCTTTTCCTTAGCTCTCCAAGCCACACATCTAGTTTCCAGGTCCTACTGACTGTGATTCTCGACCCGATCTTCTAAGCTGGACCCCAACCTCCCTGGGACCACTGAGCAGCCCCTAGGGCCCTGCTGCCCTCGGATGACCTGCCAGGCTTCCTCCTGGGATGCATCTGCTCTTTCCACTCAGTCTGGACAGCCCCTTCTCCTGAGCCCAGCTTGTCCCCATCATTCCAGGGGCAGATGGAACCCTGGTACTCTCCTCACACTTCCCAAACCCATCCTCCTCCTCATTCTTTCCCTAATTTCTACACCAACTCTGCAGGGTAGGGGCACCAGAGCAGAGGGACCATCTCCCCCATCTCTAAATAAAATGACACTCAACCTTTACCCAATGCAAGTTGTTCAGCAGACACTTTCAAACCAGAAGGAAAGTTGGAAAAACTTTACAGAGGCCACTGCCTCTGGAAAATGCTACGAGTCAGGTGGACAGGTGCAGGGACAAAGGGTTCAATTCAGCCCAGAGCCCTGCAGACCATTTCTTCCAGGGCCTATTTTCAAAAGAAGAATTGAGAACACTGCACAAAACCAGATGCAAAATCAAAACCATGAGCGCTTATCTACTGCCATCGCTTCTGAAAAGCGGCTCTTTCAAGTGCAGACACCTAGAAAAATCCAGGGAGAAACAGGCAGCAGCACCCTGACAGCCATCTGACTTGACAATGTGGGTTTCAGAGGAAAAAACTGCACTAAAGACTAAAGTTTGTAAATGCAGATACAGTTATACTCACACAGCACAAGAGGAAACCATGTGTCTGAAATTACACTTGGAACAACAGCTTCACTCTTCAGTCCTCAGATCCCTCTACAACTTCACATGCACCGATACATCCTCCTGGCTTGAGCTTTCTGGGTTACCTTCTAGGGGCATCCCCATTACTACCCCTGCTTTTCTAAATGTGGTCTCTTTATTTGAACCCCTAAGTGCTCCTTAAGGGTTTTGTTTTTGTTTTTGTTTGTCCCCCTATAAGCAGAGAACACGAGAAAAAATTTGCTTTTACTTTCTGTAGCAGTAGTATACCTCCACAGCATCTCAGGGTTGGGTCAATTCCCTGGCTTTCTTATATAATTTGCTTCACAGAGACTTTATTTTTTGCCATCTCACAGCATCATGCCAATCTATTACACTGATGACAACTTGCAAAAGGAAGTATCAGGCATGCTCTGGGGCTGAATGGGACTTCCAAGACCTTCCAAGCCCAGCAGGACTGGTTGGCTCTTGTGTTATTTGAAGGCAGCCCTTCCTGCAGGACTGTGGGGGCTGGTGGTGGGGCTGGGCACCAGCTCTCCTGCCTTACTTTTCAGAAGCATGTGTGTTGCCTTGGAAGCTGATACCCCCATAGCCTCTGGCATGTCCAGAGTGAAGCTTTGCTCCTGATGCGAGTCCAGGAGGTGGGGGACCTCCTTAAGAGTGGTCCCACATGGGATCCTGGTACACTCAGCATTCTGCCCAGGAGATGTCATCATCGTCTATAACTGTGTTCAGCTCTCTGCAAGCTGTATGGTAGGCCCTCTCATTATGATTCCCAGAAAACAAGTTCTCTCTTTCCAGAAGCCCTAGAACATTGGACTTGATGATAAGAACTGGCTTGGCAGATTCAGCCAGGCACACATAGGCCTGCTTTCAAGCAATTTATGATCTGGTGAGTGTGAGGCCCATCTCTGCTCACCATGAGAACACACAGAGGTTCAGATTCTCAACAAGAGGATTGAGAATGTCTTCGGACAGGGTCTGACCATCTACTTCCTCCACCTGCTCCACCCATCTGGTTAAAAAATATATGTGTCACTCTAGGGTACAGAAACCTTCTTGCATACTGGCTTGCAATCCTCTTGTGTCTCCTCTTCTGATATCACTGGACCTCTGTACCAAGGCCTCAATGATGAGACAATGATGACAGGGGAGGGAGAAGGAGGGGATGGTTGAGCCTGCCTGGCATGGAGCAAACCTCCAACCATATCTCCAGATGAGACCAGACTGCCACCCCCACACTGGCCAAGGGCTAAGGAATATTTCTCAGGATTGCAGGATAGCAGCACCCCTTGGACCAGACAAGTTAGGCTATTCTGGCTGATGCAAGGCCTCTGTTACCCAACCAAGTCCAAAGAGTACCTGGTGTACCCCAAAGAGAGTTCAATATGGGCTGATGGACTCCTTCCTCAATCATTAGTTTACAACCCAGAAATGCAGACATTTGCCTAGCATCAGGTAGGGTCTGGCCAGCATCAGGCATGGATGTACCAGGGGCCCAAATGGGGATCTTCAACAGGCAAAACTGTCAGTAACGTGAAAGGTGATGAGTCATTGAGAGGGGCAAAAGGCACGAGAGAGACAGCAGCTGTGGACCTCTGTAAAGACCAGGAGCTGGTATGTCAGCTTGTGTGGCAGAGGCAGCTCCACAGGGCTGAAGGAGGCTAAGCTGCCACAGTGACCTGGCAGGTGTGAAGAGGGTGGGATGCTGGAGTGGGCTCAGCTCAGCGACCTGCCACCCACTCCCAATATACCTGGAAAGGCCCAGAAGATCCTGTTCAGCCCATCTGAGATCTGCAGTTACAAGATGCACCTCTTCCCTGAAAGCTCCACAAGTGCCCATAGATAATGTCAGGGATATTGCCAATGATCTAAGCCGTTGACTGCACCTTGGGGATGATAGGACTGTGGCAGTGCTTGGGCACCAAAGACCAGTTGGGCATATCCACCGTAAGGGGTGCAGTCACCTCAGTCTGCTAGAATGCACCAAGTCTGGTGACCAAAGCTCTGATCTGATTTGCCACAGTATGGATGCTACTTCCATCATGAGCTCAGTCAGTTCGTGGTGACTGCCGAGTCAGCTGCCCAGACCCATCTCAGTGATAAGAAATGGAAGGACAGGAAGCCTAAGCAGCCTACCATAGTCAAATGCCACACTGCTGGTACTAGGCCAGGCTCAAATTCCCCACGCCCCTACAACCCTAGTGTTCAACAAACGCAAACCTGAGAAACAAATCCAGTTACTATTTCCAAGCTCCGTCTTTCAATTGTTTGAGCAAACCACCAAAGCCTCCTCAGGTCTTCCTATTCCTCCCCAATCCCGTGTTGCTCCTAGATGGTCCATGCTGGGGACCCAGGCCACCCACAGATATGGCACCTTGCCCTGTGTTTCCCACAGTAAAGAGGTCATCACTAGGACAGAGAGAAGTCCAGGTGCCTGCTCCCACATGGAAGTTACTAGGAGACGGAGGGAGAACCCCACCCAGAGTGAAGGTACCAGATTCCTGGGTGTGGTCTCTAGAACCTACTGACACTCTGTGAGGCTGAGCTAGGGCTGAGAAAAAAGCTCACTCCCTCCCCTACAACCAGCACTTTTCCTACAGATGGGGCCTGGTAAAAGTGCTCTCCCATAAGTGGCCTGAGCTTCCCAGGGTTGACTCCATGTTGAGGATCCTCCAGGACCTCATTGCTTCACCAAGACCTAAGGCAAGCACTACAGGCTCTAGGTTGCCTAAACTAGGCGTAGATGCAGTTCTTTCAAGACAGGAGCTGCTAATCGGCCTAGGGCAGTTCTAAAGGGTCTCTGCCCAGGCTTCAGGTGTCCTTGGCCTCTACAGCCTTTCCTGGCGCTTGAGGTCTTGTCTATGTTGGGCCCCACTCGTTGTGCACCTCCAACTTGTTATTTCCTGCTGAGTCAGACACTTCTCCAGTTAACCTGTACCTGACTCGCCAAGGAAGCCACCCTCACATCAGCACACAGGGTCCCGCCTGAGTCAGTGGTCTCTACCTGTAGTGAAGAAGCTGGCCATCTGCACTGTAATCCCGGTAAATCTCATAGTCCTTCTCAAGGAACACTCCTGGTGGTGAAGAACTGAAATACAGCAAAATTTTTTTAAAAATCAATATATTTACAATAATTTTAAAATATGGTACATTTAAATAATTGGCCTTTCCCTGACTTAAGAGTCTGGGTATTGTTGCTTCAGTTTCCTGGGAATGAGCTGAGTTCTGGCTTCTGCTCACAAACCTGTCCTCTTCATCTTCTGCCCTAAGCTCACGTCCTCCCTGCAGGGACAGCCCCACTGTGGCCCATCCAGAGGGCATGGGGCAAGCCAGGACACCGACTATCCCTGTCGTAGATTTCAGGAGCTTGAACCATTGGCACTAGAGCAACTGTTCCAAGGGCACAGCAACAGGATTAGTGAGAATCAAAGCTTCAGTCAGACATGACAAGATGACCTGAGAAAGAAGCATGGTTAGAAATACCCTTAAGGAGACCATAGCTGCTGAAAGTTAGGGCTTAGAACACAACATGCATACACTCAACAAATATCTGTGAATTGAATGACTGAATGAGAGATTATCCTGTCAATACACTGGTAATAAGTATTTATTATGTCGATAAGTATTTATGATTCAAGAAAACTTAGTAGTCTAGAAGTAGAAGAAAATTTACTTAATCTGATTAAGAGTATGCATATTAAACTCATAATATGCAGTAGCAAAAGGCTGAAAGTATATCCATTAAAGTCAGGATAAGAATTACTTATTCTCACCAGTATTATGTAACACAGTCTTAGAAGTGCTAGTCAATGCATTAAGACAAGGAAGAAAAGCTAAATATTTGAAAAAATATTGAAAGCAATAGATAAAAATTATAATTGTCAGCCTACAAAACTATAAGAATCTACTGAAAATCAACTAGCAGTATTAAGAGAGACAGCTAATGCAATATTAACTTATGTAACACTTGCCATCAGTGGCTGTTCTGGGTATCAGCAGTGACTCGTTAGAAACCAAGTTCACCTTCATTAAAGAAACAATAACAGAAGCCTGTCAGTTTGATGAGTTCCCAC
Source organism: Cephalopachus bancanus (assembly GCA_027257055.1). Taxonomy (NCBI): domain Eukaryota; kingdom Metazoa; phylum Chordata; class Mammalia; order Primates; family Tarsiidae; genus Cephalopachus; species Cephalopachus bancanus. The sequence goes on from JAPVLO010000295.1 coordinate 1,844,387, forward strand.
CTATCTATCTTATCTCTTATGGCTTGGGCACTTCGGGTTTTGATCAGGAATTGGTTGCCAGTTCCAACTTCCATAAGAGTGTCTCCTGCATTTTCTAAGGTTCTTATAGTTTGAGGTTTTACATTTAGGTCTCTGATCCATTTAGAGTTAATTTCTGTGTAATACGTAGGGGTCCTGTTTCAATCTTCTGCATGTGGTCAGCCAGTTTTCCCAGCACTATTTACTGAATAGGTTCTCGTCTCCCCAGTGGTTGGTGGTGGAGGCTTTGTCGAAGATGAGTTAGTTGAGAAATTGAGGTTTTGCTTCTGGAATCTCAATTCTATTCCATTGGTCTATATGCCTGTTCTTGTACCAATACCAGGTTGTTTAGTATAGTCTTTGTGGAAAACACTGTGGTGATTCCTAAAAGTTCGAAAAATTGACCTTCCAAATGACCCCGCAATCCCCCTACTGGGAACATACCCAGAAGAACTCAAATCACTCTACAAAGAAAGATACCTGCACACGTATGTTTATCACAGCATTGTTTACAATAGCAAGAACATGGAACCAACTGTGCTGCCCATCAAAAGAGGACTAGATTAAAAAAAAAAGTGGTACATATACACAATGGAATATTATGCAGCCATAAAGAACAAAATCATGAACTTCACAGCAACCTGGATGGAATTAGAATCTATAATACTGAGTGATCTTTCACAGAAACAAAGAACTGAGTATCACATGTTCTCACTCATAAGTGGACTTTGAACAACTACTGTAATACTGCAGGAAAAGGATGAACAGTAGCAGGAAACTGTGGGGGGGAGGGAGGGAGGGGAGGTGGGATTGACAGTAGTCAAAATCTGCCTGGGGGGGCGGCGGGCACACCTCATCAACAAAGGTACCTGCACAATATTTGTATACTTAACCCTGAACTGTACCCCACAATTAAAAAATAATAAAAAATAAAAAGTCCTAGACACAGACTAACAAGGAATATGTTGGATCAGTATAAATAAAACTATAACATTTCATTAAGATATGTAAAGGAAGACTTGAAAATATAACAGAGAAACACATTCTCCTGGATGAGAAAACTCAATAAAGATATCCCTTCTAAATTAATAAATTTAATGTCATTCTAATAAAAATTTCATTCAGAGGTGATAGTAGGGAACTAAGAAAAATTTTCAAACACTGGCCTAAAACAGTGCTTGTAGAACTTAGAATGTTTGGAAAGTTTATCCCCTACCTTAAAAAAAAAAGAGAAAAAGTAGCTAAGACAAATTCAGAAAGGCTCATGGGAGATGAGATCATTTGTATTATTAGATATTAACAGTAGCATAAAGCTAAATAATGAAAACAATGTGATACTGGTAGAGGAATAGATTTTGGACCAATGGAAAGCCTAAATATATGTAAGAATTAATTATCAGGGATTAAAAATTTTATATATAGCAAGTAGACTGAAGACAAATTGTGTGTCTGACAATAGGGACTGGGTGAGTGCACTGTTCATACTGAGAAATGTGATGCAGATATTGAAATATGGTTGTAGTACAATACTTTAAAAACTACAAGGGTGTATGCCAAAAAATTAATACAGGTTTAGATTTCAGATTTTTTTGGATTTTGGAATATCTGCTTATATATAAGGAGATATCCTGGGAAAGGAACTCAAGGTTAAGCACGAAATTCATTTATGTTGTATATACAGCTTCTATACATGTAATTTTATACAACATTTTACATAATTTTGTGCATGAAACAAAGTTTCGACTGCAACCTGCCACGTGAGGTCAAGTGTGACATTTTCCACTTGTGGTGCCATGATGGCACTCAGAAAATCTCAGATTTTGGAGTATTTTTAATTTTGAATGCTCAAACTATAAGTCAGTACACCCCTCCTGCTGTTTTTGACTGGCCATCAAAATATGACCGAGGTTCTGCAAGAGCTTGAGGGGACCTGGTCATCGGTCACACTACCCTACAGGCTCCCTGTGCTCACTGCAGGTATGCCACTTGTGACTAACCAGGGCTTGGACACAGCGTGATACATGGTGGTTTTTCATTGAGGACACATTATCTCCTGGGAGACATGGAAAGACAACTTTCCACCTGGCTGCTACCTTTACTTCAACATCCTGGAAACAGGAGACCAGGCAGAGGGAACCACAGGGGGAGGACTGAGGGGGATGAATTTGTCACATCCTAGGAAAAGAAAGGAGTCCCTGTGCTGAGACACAGTAAACGCTGAGTGGGGACACTGAGGGGGACTGAGCCAGATCATGCAGGGCTCTCCAGGTTGGCCACAGTGAAAAAGGTGCAATGCACTTTAAACTAAGGGTTAGCAAACTATAGCCAAGTTCAGTCTGCTGCCCATTTTTCTGTATGGCTTGTGAGCTAAGAATAGTTTTTACATTTTTAATGGTGTAAAAAATCATATTTTTAGTATTATTTTGTGACATGAAAAATTACGTGAGATTCAAATTTCAGTGTCCATGAGTAACATTTTATTGGCATATATATAGTCATGCTGATTTGCTTATGTATTGTCTATGGCTGCTTTTGTACTATAATAGCAGAGCTGAGTAGTAGTGACAGAGATCAGACATGGTGCACTCAGGGCTCACACCATTGCTCAGGGCACCAAAGAGCACAACGATGCAAGATCACAAGTTGACAGTGTTTGGTGTCATACCATGACATTTTATGTTTTTATTATTAATATATGACTATAATGCAAAATAAGAAACATGGATCTTTGGATACTGGTGGGCTGGTCTTGCTAAAATTAAAAAAAAAAAAAAAAGTGAGCTGGGCTCGGTGGCTCAGCCTGTAATCCCAGCACTTTGGGAGGCTGAGGTGAGTGGATTGCCTGAGCCCGTGGGTTTGAGACCCTCATGGGCAACCTGACGAGACCTCATCTCTACAATAAATAAAAAAGTAGCCAAGGGTGGTAGCGCGCACCTGTAGTTCCAGCTACTTGAAGGCTGAGGCAGAAGGATAGCCGGAGCCCAGTAGGTCGAGGCTGCGGTGGCCAGGAGCGGCCACTGCACTTCAGTCTGGGTGACAGAGTGAGACTCCAACTTAAAAAAAAAAAAAAGTGGACCTTAAACATCATGTTTTTGAGAACCAGTGGAGTATGGGTTATGCTGTTATTGAATAGATAGAGAACACTGTGTTCATTATGCAACAACATCATAGCTGTGCTTAAAGAACATTATGTCAACATTACTAGAGCAAATAATCATCACAATATTCCCATCTTACGTGGTCAGAAAAGAATTAAAAAGAAATAGAAACTCTGAAATAGAATATCTCATCACAGCAAAATTGCTTCACAAAAAAGAAAATGACCTTTACACTATAATATCTTTTAAATTGGTTCATTTGTTAGCCAAACAAGGAAAGCTATTCACCAATAGTGAGTTAATTAAATTATGGTAATTGCAGCATCCAGAACTATGTGTTCAGGAAAATAAACTTGCAAAGACTACCAGTCTTCTGGCAAGAACAGATGCTCGAAAAGTTGAGAAGAGTGAGAACAATTTAATTGTCACATGGTTCAAGTGGTTTTCCATGGCTCTTGATGAGCTGACAGATGTTACTGATACTGCTCAGTTGTTATTTATTCAAGGAGTCATAACAGATGAATTTGAAGTGACTGAAGAATTGGCCTATCAATTGTCTATGTTAAACAACTAGAACAGAGAATATGTTAAGTAAGTTGAAAAAATATTAATACTAATTCAGTATAACCTGAAGTGGAATCTGCTAAGATGTACTACAACTGATTATGCAAGAGTATGTGTGGATCAGAAAGAGGCTTAGTTAGACAAATGACAAAGCTTGTGAAAATTTAAGGTTATGTAAAAAATAAGCCTATAGTTATTTATTGCATCATTCATTAGCAGTACTTTGCAAAAAATATTTGAGTTTAACATGAGCTATTAAAACAATGGTGTCATCAGAAAACTTCATGTGCTCCCATGGACTTAGCCATCATTAGTACATGCATTTTTGTCAGAAATACAAGTCGGATATCCTGACTTGCCCTACCATAAAGCAGCTCAACAGCTCAGCAGAGATAAAGCTTTATTTTTAAAAATTTAAAAACCTTAGAGCCAAGACTAAAATGTTCTGAGAAAAACCTTCAATTACTATTAACTACTGAATGGGAATGGGCATGGTGGCTCATGCCTGTAATCTCAGCACTTTTGGAGGCCATAGCAGGAGGATTGCTTGAAGCTAGGAGTTTAAGACCAGCCTAGGCAACACAGTGAGAACCCATTACTACACACACAAAAAAGTTTTTTTAAAAAAATTAGTGTGTGGTGGCACATTCCTGTAGTCCCAGCTACTTGGGAGGCTGCAGTAGGAGAACTGCTTGAGGCCAGGGGTTTGAGGCTGCAGTGAGCTATGATCAAACTACTGCACTCCAGTCAAGGCAAGAGAGTGAGAACCTGTCGGTAAAAACAATTTAAAAATAAACACTGAATGGCTTTGGAATTCATTTTTGTTGCAGACTTGATAACACATTTAATGAAGTCAATCTAAAGCTACAAGGCAAACAGTACTTACATGTGAAAATTATATTGCAGTAAAGTCATTTTGATGACAATTAATGTCTGAATCATAAGTAATGTCAAGTTACTTTATCTATTTCCCATGCTGTCTAAAATTAAAACAAGAAGTGAGATCTCCATTCCCACACAAATCTGCAACAGATATATTTTGTGAACTCAAAATCCAGATCCAGCAGAATTTGATAAATGCCTTCCAAGTGATGAATATGCTCAATTAGAATCATATGCTCACAGAGTGATATCAGTATTTGGCAGCACCTTTCTGTGTAAAAAGACGTTTTCACAGATGAGACTTGATGTAAAACATGATCCCAGGCCAGGCTCAGTGGCTCAGCCTGTAATCCCAGTACTTTGGAAGGCTGAGGCAAGTGGACTGCCTGAGCCTACAGGTTCGAGACCAGCCCAGGTCCTATTGGCAAGACCTCGTCGCTACAATAAATTTTTTAAAAATTAGCCAGGTGTGGCAGTATGCGCCTATAGTTCCAGCTACTTGGAAGGCAGAGGCAGAAGGATCACTGGAGCCTAGCAAGTCCATGCTGGGGTGGCTGTGAGCATGCCACTGTACTCCAGCCTGGGCAACAGAGTGAGACTCCAACTCAAAAAAAAAACAAAAAAAACCCCAAATTGTAACAGATGAATATCTGCAATTGGTGCTGATGCCAATACTCCCTTTGGTTCTTCTGAGCAGCAGCACTGGACCTCCTGTTGTTCCCTGAGAACATCAAGCACTCTCTCTCCTCAGGACTCAACACCTGGTGCTTCCTCTGCTGGGAAAGCTTCCTCACATATTGCATAAAACTTATTCTTACAGGATTTAACTTCCTGCTCAAAATGAACTGTAATAAGAAAACTTAATCAACTGAACCTAACCCAGAATTGATACTGATTATTAAAGTAGTAGAGAAAGACATTAGGAGTTATTAAAAATTGTATTCCATATGCTCAAAAGTTAGAAAAAAGACTATGGAAAACAGAAATATGAAATATACAAAAAAATCCAAATCAAACCTCTAGAGATGAATATTACAATGTCTCAAGTGAAGAAGAATACAATGGAAGGAATTAATAGACGAATAAGCATTGCAAAAAAAGAAAAAAAAGATTAGTGACTTTGAAAGCACAATAGAAAATGCCCAAAATGAAACAGAAGAAACAAAAAAGAAAATGAAGGAAATAAAGAAAAAGGAAATCCCAGGGTATCAGAGAGCTATGAGACAACTTCAAGTGACCTAAAATATAAATAACTGGAGTCCTGGGTGGGGTGTGGGAACAAAAAAATTTGGAAAAAAATGACAAAAATTTCCCATTCTTGATGAAGACTATAAACCTATAGGTTCAAGAAGTTAAATAAACCCCAAGTACAAGATGAAAAAAACTACATAGAGACAAGTCTTAAGCAAATTGTTTGAAATCGGCAAAACAGAGAAAATAACAGCAACTAGAGTAAAAAGACATTCTATAAAGAAATATAAAGATTAGCCAGGTGTGGTGGTATATGTCTGTAGTTACAGCTACTTGGAGACTTAAGGTGGAAGGACTACCTGAGCCCAGCAGGTTGAAGCTATGGTGACCATGAGCATGCCACTTCACTCCAGCCTGGGTGACAGAGTGAGACTTCAACTCAAAAATACACACACACACACACACACACACACACACACACACACACACAAAAAGATAAGGATGACAGCAGATTTCTTACCAGAAATAATGTAAACCAGAAGACAATGGAATGGCAAAAAAAAAAAAAAATTCTGTCAACCTAGAATTTAGCTAAACTAGCTTTTAAAAGTGAAGATGAATTAGACTTTTTAAAAAATACAAATACTAAAATAAGTCATTACTAGCAGACTTGCATTTTAAGAAATGTTACATGAAGTCTTTCAAGTAGAAAGAATGACACTGGATTAACACAAATCTGGACTGACACAAGAAATAAAGAGTACTGGAGACAAGAACTATGTGGGTCGATATAAATGTTTTCTTATTATTTAACTCTCTTTAAAAGACAATTGACTGCTTAAAGCAAAAACAATACCAATGTATTGAGGCATTTATAACATGTAGAAAAATAAAATACATGGCAGTAATAGGACAAAGTCTGGGAGGAGAGAAATGGAATCTAGCATGTGCTGTTAGGTTCTTATGCCATTTATGAAGTGGTATAATATCACTTGAAGGTCAACTGTTAAGTTAATGTATAAACTCTGAAACAATCACTAAAAAAATAGCAAAGAGTCATAGCTAAGAATACAACAAAAGGAGACAAAGTGGAATTTTAAAAAATGCTCAGCTAACTCAGAAGAAGACAGAAAAAGAAGTAAAAGAAGCTGGATGTGGTGGTTCACACCTGTAATCCCAGCATTTTGGGAGGCTGAGGCAGAAAGATTACTTGAGCCCAGGAGCTCAAACTGGGCAACAAATGATTTCCTATTTGGTTTTATATGTGTTCAATAAACGTGTAAAGCAACAACCAAATGTTATTGGAATTCTTCTTTTACCATTTATAATTTTTCAACTCCTATTATGTTTCTTTGTGTGTGATATTTTAATCAAAAGTCATTGAGATACTAACAGTGTTCTTTAAAATAATATCTGAAAGGTTTATAAATGTTTGAAATGTCACACAAAGGCTGATTTCTGAAAAAAATTAAAACAATGAAGTATTTATTTTGCCCCCCCAAAAAAGATTTTTACTCTAAAAGCGGGGGGCGGGGTGCAACCCCTTTGGGTCCCCTCCCACTGTGGGAGCTTTTCTTCCTCTTAATAAATCCCTTTCTCACTTAAAAAAAAAAAAGAAAGAAAGACCAGGCATAATGGTATGTGCCTATAAGCCCCCAGCTACTTGGGAGCCTGAGACAGAAGGATCACCTCAGCCCAGGAGTTTGAGGCTAAGGTGAGCCCCGATCACACCACTGCACTATAGCCTAGGTGACAGAGTAAAAAAATAAACTAAACAAAAACCAAAAAAAAGCAAAAAAAAAGGAGAGAACAGATGAGACAAATAAAATTTGGACAGCAAGATGAGAGTTAAACCTAACCATATAAATAATCATATCAAATATGAATGATCTAAATCCCCCAATAAATAGGCAAAGATGCTAAGACTGAATAAAAAAGCAGGACCTACCAATATGATGCCTACAAGAACTATCATAATAAAGGTAAAAAAGTAGATAATAAGTACAAAGTTGGAAAAAGAGATACAACACTAACACTAATCAAAAGACACTTGGAGCCGGGCTCGGTGGCTCAGCCTGTAATCCCGCGCCTTTGGGAGGCTGAGGTGAGTGGATTGCCGGAGCCCACGGGTTCGAGACCCGCCTGGGCAGCGAGACCTCATCTCTACAATAAATCAAAAAATCAGCCGGGCGTGGTAGCACATGCCTGTAATTCCAGCTACTTGGAAGGCCGAGGAGGAAGGATCACCGGAGCCCAGCAGGAAGGATCGCCAGAGCACAGCAGGCGAGGCTGCGGTGGCCGGGAGCGGCCACTGCACTCCAGTCTGGGCAACCGAGTGAGACTCCAACTCAATAAAAAAAAAAAAAGACACTTGGAATGCCAATATTAATACACATATATTTTAGAGCAAAGAATACTACTGTGAATGAAGAGGATCAATGATGAAGTGAACAATTCATCCAAAGAATAATCTTTTCTTTTCTTTTTTTTTTTTTTTTCCAATTCTTCAGCTAAGACAGCACTCATATTGTACACTCGTTACATTCGGCCACAACTCAACACAGAACTAGTCCAGAATATCACAGGTTCAGGGCCAAGGACCAACGGGAACTGTTTTGGTATGATGAGCAAGGTGGGTCTCTCAGAGGCGGTCTTGACGATCGGATGGCGTGGAGTTCTAGATTCCTGGAGAGACAAGTTAGACAACTTGTACCAGCATCCTGAGCCTCTGGCATTCCATGTTTCTGCTTCTGTGGCCTCCACGGGTGCACAAGCGAGAGGTTTACTTGGACCTCTGCCTCATCTTTCTTCTTTTGCGCTTCAGCCTGCGCATTCGCTTCTTCCTCCACTTGGCCCTCATGGTGCGGAGGTTTCTAAGAAGATGGCGCTAAGGCCGAGAGAATCTTTTCTTTTCTTTCTTTCTTTTTTTTTTTTTTAGTAGGAGTCTCTGTCACCCAGACTGGAGTACACTGACATTCTCATGGCCACTCCAGCCTCAACCTTCTAGGCTCAGGCAATCTTTCTACCTCAGTCTTCCAAGTAGCTGAAACTACAGGCACACGCCACCATGCCCAGATAATTTTTTTATTTATTGTAAAGACAAGGTCTTGCCAAGTTGCCCAGGGTGTTCTCAAACCCCTGAGCTCAGGCAATCCTCTCACCTGCACCTCCCAAAGTGCTGTGATTACAGGCATGAGTCACTGTGCCCAGAAGGATATAACAATCTTAAATATTTACGCACCTAACTACAGAGCTTCAAAATACTCCTGGGTATTTACTTGAGTGAAATAAAAGTGTCTGTCCAAACAAAGACTTACATGTGAATGTTCATAGCAGTTTTATTTGTAATAGCCCAAAACTGAAAACACCCTAAATGTCCATCAAAAGATAGTACATCCATACGATGGAATACTATCCAGTATTCTATTGATACATAAAACATGTCAACACAATTACATGGAGTGAAAGATGACAGACAAAAAGAGTACATACTGACTGATTCCATTTATACAAAATTCTACAAACTAATCTATAGTGACACAGGAAGAGAGAGGTGAGGGAGAGAGCCTGCTGCGGGCTGGTTAGGGAGATAGAGTGAATCAGGAGTAGAGGGACCACTGAAGAACACAGTGAAGACATTGATAGCACTGGTGTTGCATCCAGTGCAGGGTGAACGATGGAGGTTTGGGTTTGGGGTGGGTAAGCCTAAGGAAGGATATTACCATATCATGAAGACAGTAGGACATAGCCTGGAGTGTTGGATGAGGCCAGGGTCTGACTTTCCCTGGTTTTATTCAGCCTCATTTTGAAGTCCTGCCAGTATCACAGATGATAGTCAATGAGTGTTTAGGCTTAATGAGAGCTCAGCAAAATTGCAAAAAAAAAAAAAAAAGACTGTTGCATAAAATTCAATGTCTATGTACCAGTAACAATCAGAAAATATAAAATTCTTGGAAATAAATCTTAAAAACTATGCAAGCCCTCTGTAGAGAAAAACAGAAAACTTTACTAGGAGACACGTCATCTTCAGGCATGGGGGAGACTTTACACAGTCATGTGTTGCTTAACGATGGAGTTATATTCTTTTTTTTTTTTTGAGTTGGAGTCTCACTCTGTCACCCAGACTGGAGTGCAGTGGCCGCTCCCGGCCACCGCAGCCTCGACCGGCTGGGCTCCGGCGATCCTTCCGCCTCAGCCTTCCAAGTAGCTGGAACTACAGGTGCACTCTACCATGCCCGGCTGATTTTTGATTTATTGTAGAGATGAGGTCTCGCCAAGTTGCCCAGGAAGGTCTCGAACCCGCGGGCTCAGGCAATCCATTCACCTTAGCCTCCCAAAGGCGCGGGATTACAGGCTGAGCCACCGAGCCCAGCTTGGAGTTATATTCTGAGACGTGTATTATTAGACAATTATCATTAAGCAAATATCATAGAGTATGTTTACACAAATCTGGATGGTAGAGCTTACAACACACATAGTCTATATGGTATGGCCTATTGCTCCTAGTCTGCAAACCTGGACAGCACATTACTATACTGAATACTGTAGGCAACTGTAAGGCAATGGCAAGTATTTGTGTGTCCAAACATACCTAAACATAGAAAACATACAGTAAAAATACAGTATAAAAGATAAAAAATGGTACCACTTACATAGGGCAATTATCATGAATGAAACTTGCAGAACTGGAAGTTGCTCTGGGTGATTCAGTGAGTGAGTACTGAGTGAATGTGAAGGCCTAGGACATTACTGTGCAGTACCGTAGACTTTATAGACACTGTATATTTAAGCTACACAAAATTTATTAGAAATTTTTTTCTTTCAGCCTGGGCAACAGGACAGCAAGACCCTGTCTCTATAAAAACATAAAAAATTAGCTGGGCATGGTGGTGCATGCCTGTAGTAGTTCCAGCTACTTGGGAGGCTGAGCCAGGAGGATTACTTGAGCCCAGGAGTTCAAGGCTACAGAAAGTTATCATTGCACCACTGAATCCAGTCTGGAGTGAGACTCTGTCACTAAAAGAAAAAAAAAATTTTCTCAGTAAAAAATTAATATTGGCCAGGTTTGGTGGCTCAGTCTGTAATCCCAGCACTTTGGGAGGCTGAGGCAAGTGGATTGCCTGAGCCCGCAGGTTCAAGACCAGCCCGGGCAACTTGATGAGACTCATCTCTACAATAAATAAAAAAACAACTGGACATGGTAGCATGTGCCTGTAGTTCCAGCTACTTGGAAGGTTGAGGCGGAAGGATCACAGGTGCCCAGCAGGTCGACGCTGGGGTGGCCGTGAGTGTGCCACTGCACTCCAGCCTGCGCAACAGAGTGAGACTCCAACACACACACACACACACACACACACACACACACACACACACACAGAGAGAAATGAATCTTAATTTACTGTAACTTTTTTACTTTATAAACTTTTAGGCATTTTTAAAAATTTTTGACTCTTTTATAACACTTAGCTTAAAATACACACTGTGCAGCTATAGAAAAATATTTTCTTTCTTTATATCCTTATTCTATAAGTTTTTTTCTATTTAACAATTTTCAAATTTATTTTTTAAGTTTTCTGTTTAAAAATAAGACAAACAGGCTGGACTCAGTGGTTCAGTCTGTAATCCCACGCTTTGGGAGGCCAAGTGAGGGAACTGCCTGAGCCTGCGGGTTTAAGACCCGCCTAGGCAACTTGGCGAGACCTCATCTCTACAATAAATCAAAAAAATTAGCCGGGCATGGTAGCACGCGCCCGTAGTTCCACCTACTTGGAAGGCTGAGGCGGAAGGATCGCTGGAGTCCAGCAGGTTGAGGCTGCGGTGGCCAGGAGTGTGCCACTGCACTCCAAACTGGGCAACAGAGTGAGACTCCAACTCAAATAAAATAAAAATAAATAAATAAAAATTAAAAAAAGACAAACACAGACACTGGCCTAGTCCTATACAGGGTCAGGACCATCAATATCAGTGTCTTCCACATCCACATCTTGTCCCACCGGAAGGTCTTTAAGGGCATTAACAGGCATGGAACTATCATCTTCTATGATAACAATGCCTTCTTCTGGAATTCTTTCTAAAGGACCTGACTGAGGCTGCTTTACAGTTAACTTCTTTTTTTTTTTGCTTATAAGTAGAAGGAGTACACGCTAAATGGCAAAAAGTATAGTACAGTAAATACATACACCAGTAACACAGTCCCTTCCTTATTGTTATTATCAAGTATTATATATTGTACATAATCATATGTGCAGACTATTATGTGACTGGCAGCACAGCAGATTTGTTTACACCAGCATCACTATAAACATGTGAGTGATCTGTTGTGCTACAACATCAGGACAGCTATGACACCATTAGGCAATAGGGATTTTTCAGCTCCATTATAATCTTATGGGACCACCCTCAAATATGCAGTCTTTCATTGACTGAAATGTCATTATGTGGCACATGACTGTATAATAAAGATTTCCATCTTCCCAAACTAATCCATAATTCAACACAATTCTAGTCAAAATCCTAACAGGGTTTCTCATGGAAATACTGATCCCAATAACTCCACATCACCATAGAACTCCCAAGACACTTTTAAAAGAGAATAACCCAGCCCCCAGATAGCAGAGTCCTGGGCCTGGTGCCACAAGCAATGGGGCAGAGCTGAGGACACCCTTGCTGGTATGGATGATTGGCACTTTTTGAAAATAGAGAGAAATCATAAAGAGAAATCAATTCCTTTATCTAATTACAGAGATGAGTCAAAACCAATAAAGAATTCAAAATTATCACAGTCCAATAAAAATGAGAAGTTATATGCAGCCCAAAAGCTGTCAGATCTATTTGATGAGAGGAAACAGGAGATTCTAAGGTACAGAACAGGCTCTGTGAAGGAGAGTTATTTTTAAAAATGTTAACTTCAAGCCCGCTCACCCATTTGTTTCTTAAAATGATTTACAATTCTCAAAATCTGGTTTTGACTTGCATGACAAGCCTCTGCCCATCTCTAGGAGAAGCTGCTCTCCAAAGGAGCTGTAGGATTTAATTCCTGTCAGTATTTGTAACAAACCAGTAGACCTGCTTTGCAATTATATAATTTAAACCATAAACAAGATGCTGCAGCAACTTTTCCACAGAGCTCAATTTATATATGCCATAAACTTCCCTTAGTCCTTAACCTCTGCAAAAGTCTAAATTCTGTATCTTTTCAATATCATTTCTTCTGGGAATTTCCGCTGAAAGGCCAAGGACTCCTGGCTTACTCTGGTGTGAATGTTTAACTTGGGGCATAAGATTGTTCACATGGGTTTCACGAATTACATGCCCAGCCCATATGGAGGTTCTTTCTTCTATTTTTCAAATTACACAGATGCCACTGTGATGATTAAAATATACACTCAGGGATGGTTCAACATAAGACCAATCAATGTAAGATATCACTTTAACAGGCTGAAGGGGAAAAAAAACCCACATGCTCATCTCAATTGATACAGAAAAGGCATGTAACAAAATCCAACAACCCTTTATAATAACTTTTCATTATATTCCTCAGAAAATGAGAAATATAAGGCAACTTCTTCAACTTGATAAAAGATATTTATGAAAAACCTTTAGCTAACATCTTGCTCAATAGAGCAAGATCAGAAACAGGACAAAGATACCTATTTTTCCCACTGCCATTCAAAATTGTACTGAAGTTCTAGCCAGAGCAATCAGTTCAGAAAAAGAAAGGGCATCCAAGCTGAAAGGGAAGGTGTAAGACTATACCTATTCACAAACGACATGGCCCTATATGTAGAAAATCCCAAAGAATACAAAAGAAAGCTTTGAATATACAAATTCAGCAAAGTTGCAGGGTATAAGATCAAAACACAAAATCAGCTGTGCTTCCATACACCAGCAATGAGCAGTTTTTTAAAAAAAAAATCCCCTTTACAATAGCATCTTAAAGAATAAAACATCTAAGAATAAATTTAACCAAGGAGGTAAAAGAATTGTACACGGAAATATAGAAAAAAAATCAAAGATATAAATAAATGGAATGACATTCTGGGTTTATGGATTATAAGACTTAATATTGTTAAGATGACAATACGCCCAAGCAGTTTACAGATTCAGCACAATCACTTTCAAAATTCTAAAAATCTTAAAAAAATAAAATAAAAAGGTCAATTTTCAAATTCATATGAAATTGCAAGGGATCCTAAACAGCCATAATAACCTTGAAAAAGAAAAAAGCTAGAGGAGTCACACTTTCCAGTTTCAAAACTTATTACCAAGATACAGCAATCAAAACAATGTGGTACTGGCATAAGAATCAATATAAATCAATGCAATAGAACTAGGAGGCCAGAAATAAACCCAAGTCTATGGCTGATTGATTTTTTTTTAATGACCAGCAGGAAGAGGCTGCCTGGTAGCTGACTGATTTTTAACAAGGGAGCCAAGACCATTCAGTGGAAAAAGAATAGTCTCTTCAACAAATGGTATCAGGAAGCCTGGCTATTCACATGCGAAAGAATAAAATTAGACCCCTGCCTCACACCATATACAAAAATTAACTCTATTAACACCTTAATGTAAAAGCTAAAACCAGTACATTCTTAGAAGAAAACACAGAGGTAAATCTTTGTGACTTTGGATTTCATAACAGATTCTTAGAAACAATACCACAAAAATGACCAATAAAAGAAAAAGTAAATAGGCACAGTGGTTCATGCTTGTAATCCCACCATTTCTGTACTTTAAATTATATCATCAAGAAAACAACCATAGAATAGAGAATACAAATCATATATTGATAAGGGACCTGTGTCCAGAATATAAAGAATATATAACTTAGTAATAAGAGAGAATGATCTGAATAAGACATTTCTTTAAAGACATACAAATGGCCAATAAGCACACAAAAAAGAGGCTCAGTCATTAGTTTTTAAGGAAATACAAACCAAAACCACAATGAAACACATCACAGACACTAGAACAGCTAAAATAAACGTAATAAGGAAAGTAAGTGTTGGCAAGGACATAGATAGTCTGGAACCCCTGTATTTGCTAGTGGGATATGGACTGCAGCCCCTGAGAAACTTGTGGGCCTCTTTGAGCCTGCCTTCTCTACTGCTCACCCACCACACACCCAAACCTTTACTACTTACCCTGCAGTGGATATGACACTAATGCCATCATTGTCTTTCCTGTGTGCTCCAGTGGCCTTTCCATGTCGAGATTCACTCTACCTCCCTCACCAATTCAGCAGGCTCCATCCCTTGCCTCACCCTCTCTGCCTCCTCCCACAAGGCCAGTCCTACCTACTGGGTAAACTCCTTGATTGTCTCCCTCTGTGCCTGCACCTGGGCCTGCCATTCTTGGAGCTCTCTGCTTCACTCTGAATACTTCTTTTTAAGCTCTGATGAGCCCAGCAGTCCAGCAGTTTGAGGATCCTTTCCACTTCTGCTGAAAGTCCCTGGGCCTCACCTCCATTTGCAATCTCAGTCAAGCACCTAAACTCTGGAACTGGGGAGCATCAATCCCCTGCCTTTCTCTTCCTAGGATCTAGCTTTTTTTCTTCTTTCCTCCCCCAAAGGACACTTTGTCCTCCCCTGCAGGAGCCAAGTTTCTGTATTCACTGGGCCCTAACCTGAGCTCTGTTCCTCTGCACCAGCATTTTTCTTACTCTCACCTTCTCATGATCCCATGAGACCCCAGAGCACACAGTGTGCCTTCAATGAGGCTCCTGTGTTGCTATGACCATGCTGCACCCCCATAGGCACTTGTTCAACGCTCATTTCACGTATCCTCAGCTGCCATCCACCTGTCAGCTGCTTCAGTTCTTTCTTACTCTCCTCTTTGGGACTTGCTCCCCATGGTTCACCCATCTTGGGCTCTTTTGCTGCACCCTGACCTCTTCCCACTTCTGAGGGTAGGTTCCTTTTAACAGAGGTTCTGCCCTCTGTAGAGGACTCTGAAATGTTGCCTTCAAGCCTGTTCAGAACCCTCATGCTGAGTCCAGTATCTGGACTGATCCAACCCCCATTCTGTGCAAGAGCCCCATGACCAGCTGTCTATACCCCAGATGGACCCTAAATTTGCCTGACTCCCCCATCCCACTGCATTGAAGAGAACAGACACTTGCAACTCTTGTGATGGACATCCAATGAGTCTGTTTCCATTCTAGGCCCCTTATGTATCATTCTCAGCAGGAGCAAAATGGACCTCAAGGTAAAAATTAGGTTCCAATCACTCTCAAGGCTTCCACTGTCCCTGAATAAAATCCAACTGCCCCATCCCACCTGCCCCAATCCCACTATCCTGGTCCTCTTGCCATCCTTTAAGATACAGTGGCCTCTTCTGAGGAGGCTTATCCCCCAAGATGACCTTCTGGTTCCCAGGCTGGGCTCTAAATAGTGTTCTTAAATCTTCCCTGTCTTCTTTCCAGAAACTTCCCATCTTGGAACTTTTG
This sequence comes from Cephalopachus bancanus, assembly GCA_027257055.1. Lineage (NCBI taxonomy): Eukaryota > Metazoa > Chordata > Mammalia > Primates > Tarsiidae > Cephalopachus > Cephalopachus bancanus. Next base: position 1,860,587 of record JAPVLO010000295.1, read on the forward strand.
TTTAAAAATCTCATGCACTGTCTGGGTGGCTGCTGCTGGGAGGACCCGAGGCCACATCTGCATTTTCCACAAGCAGAGAGAACCAAACAAGTACCAATAACTTTATTGTTATCAGCCAGGAAAAAACCTCCACTCATGGCAGCTCCTGACAGTCCCATCTGGGAAAGGCCAGAGGAGCCAGGATCCCAACAGTCCAGGTTTTCTCATTGGCTTTTCCCTTACTTGCAGGCTCTGTTCCTGATTAACTCCTGAGCCCTAGGAATCCAGGTGACTGACGTTCTTGTCACCAAAGAAAAGGTCCCTGAGCAGGGAGGGAAGGAAGAGCACGGTCTGGGCTCCCACACAGCAGCTAAGGCAGATTTTGGCAAGACCGGAAGACAGTGCTAAAGGGACTGAAAACCCCTCTTTGTTACCGAACATGAGTCTTTTTTGCCAAACGAGAGACAACAAAGTTCTTGTTGCGGATAGTTAGCAGCTGACACAACCAAGGACAATATATGCCCTATGTTCCCCACCCATCACACTTGGCCTCACCCCCTCACCCACCCTACCCACCGCAGTGGGGCCACCCCTCACCAGCCACGCCCACTGTACCTGCCCCGCCCCTCACCTGTCACTCTCCTCCTTCAAAGCCCCAAATGCCGTCTGCCGGCCAGTCCTCCCGGAAGGCTCCTGCACCTTCTCAGCGTCGGGCTCCGGCTCCAGAGAGGAGCTTGTGCTGCCCTCGCGGCTGACGCTGCTAGCACGCCCAGGGCTGTTCTCTGCTGAAGCACGCGGGGACTCGGTGTTCTGCTTCAGCGTTTGTAGCTTGGCCAGCGGGATGATGTCGCAGCCTTGCGGGCGGTGCCACACGGTACGCTGCGTGCTGGCGTTGTAGTAGTAGAAGCGGGATGTGTTGGGGTCGAAGAGCTCCCACCACTGGTTCTCACTGGTGCGCTTGATGCGGACGCCTGCTGGCGGGTCCCACACACACTCGCCCGTGACCAGGTTTGCGTACATGCGCTCGCGGGTGCGCGGCTCGATGATCTCCACCCACTCCAGCCTGGGAACAGAGGAACCAGGGTTAGGGGCGGAGAAGACAGGTGTGAAGCCTGGACTTCAGGCCCCAGCTGCCCGGGGTATGTCCCGGAAGGAAAGGCCTGACGGCAGAAGGCTGCCTTCATAAAACTGTAGGGACACTCCCGACTCAGGGATCGGCCTCCTGTAGACCCTTGCTCACATCCCTCAGCTTCAAAAACAAGACCTCTTGTCACTGATTATTAAATGCTCATGGGCATTTCAGTCCCCTGGGGAGTTTCTGGAGAGGCCAGTGCTAAGGGTGAGCATGACAACGCTCTGGGGGGGGTCTTGGTCCTCAAGTGGTGTGCAGACATACTGGTGGCTCTGGTTTCCTGTCTCACAGGGACCCAGGCCATGCCCCCACTGCCCCATCCAGGCCCTGTCTACAGGAGCTAGAGTATGGCTGCTTCACATGGCCTGAAACCTATCCCCCCTTACCACCATGTACATGCTGAAATTGCCCCTCTGCTGTAGCTGGGAGACCACTATGTCCACATTGGGTCAGGAATACAGAGGGGATCGGACCCAGCCAGAAAGTGTTGCTGGGTTCCTGAGCTGCTTTCTCCCAGGGGCACCCAGTGCAATAGAGCCAAGAATCCAGAGGGCACTCAAACCCCTTCCTGAGGGGCCATAGCCTCCAATCTTTAAATGTTTTTTTAAATAAAAAAGACAATTTCAAAAACAATGCAAATTAAAGATATCCAGAGCAAGACCATTTTAATGCTGATATGTTTGATATGTGGATGTGCTCCAGGTAACATCTGGCATTTTTAAGTTTCTACACAGAAACAAAAACCCCTTAAAGGCACGGAGTGCTCCTCAATGTGGACACTCTCAGCCAGGAGACACATTGGTGGTCTGCCTATGCATCCACTGTCTTGTAATCTTGTGATAGGCCTGGTCCTCACCATCACTAGGCTGGTTGGGGGGGTGTCTTGTTTCAAAGGAAAGGTCTCTAATTACAGTGGCTCAGAAGAGAAGGGGAACTGTATGGGGAGAGTGGGGGGGGTTCCTACAGCTCCACCAGGACAGTGAAAGAAAGAGGCACCCTCTCTGAACAGGCAGGTGTTGACTGGACAAGGGGAAGACCTTTATCCCCACAACATTCTTTCTCTAAAGACCTCAATCCTACCCTTTGATGCCAGGCTAGGGGCACAGCTGCTCTGAAAACAGAATGTGATATGCACACACAACTGTCCTTGTGGGAATGCCAATGACTCCAGGTAGATGCTGTTCCTATCTGCCCTGACCACAAGGAGCAAAGTCCATGCCTTAAAAAGTGAGCAGTGGTGGGGCTCGGTGGCTCAGCCTGTAATCCCAGCACTTTGGGAGGCTAAGGCAAGTGGATTGCCTTAGCCCATGGGTTCAAGACCAGCCCAGGCAATTTGGTGAGACTTCATCTCAACAATAAATCAAAAATCATCCAGGCGTGGTAGCACGCGCCTGTAATTCCGGCTTCTTGGAAGGTTGAGGCAGAAGGATTGCCAGAGCTCAAGCAGGTTGACGCTGGGGTAGCCGTGAGTGTGCCACTGTACTCCAGCCTGGGCAACAGAGTGAGACAAACTCAAAAGAAAAAAGTGAGCAGCAAGACCAACTGCAGGAGGCCTGGCCCCTGTGTAGTGGCAGCACCCTCAGCAGCAGACCTGCAGATTCCGGGTCCCTGTTTCTTGCTGATGCAGATGAGTAGTTGAGAAACCGGCCATGCACCCTTCCTTCAGGCATTGGTCACTGGGCACAGCTCCTCTGTGTTTGGGCACCACAGGCAGAGGAACCCAACGTGCTGCCTGTCAAGGCAGGAGAGTTACTAAGGGAGAGCTCATGTGGGGTCACGGGCTGGCTTAGGCATTCAAGTGGAGAAGGCCGAGAGGGTTAGGGGCTAAGACTGAATGGAAACACTGCAGCAATGTATTTATAAGTCAGGAGAAAAGAAAGGACCAGTGAGCATGAAGGAGCGCCCTGGGGATGGCTCCAACAGTGGAGTCCCGAAGATCAGGGGAAGACAGATAAGAACTTTTCACTGTTGCCCCTGTGGAAGGCATCTGATGAGGGGGGAGGTTCCTGCTTCTTTGCTGAGCTTGACTACATTTGCCAACAATCCATGTCCCCAAACAAATGCTTTGGCTTGCTTGGCCCCACCCTGACATGGATCCTGGTTTATGGACCAACCACCTTTCCATGTACTTGTCTCTCTATGCCCTTGGACCACAGACCCACTCTACTGTTCAGCAAGCAACAGGGTGCAGGGGCCTCGCCCTACTCGCGTCCTCACCCTTCTCTGTCCAATGCCTCACCAGGTACGGACAACGCCTGCCCAGTTCTGTCCTGCCCACGATGTGGTCCACCCAGTAATGGGGCCTTACTTACCCTTGACTGCCAAATCTAGGCAGCACATTTCAGTCCTGAGGGAACTGCACCATTTTTAATACCACTGATCATACCTTCTTCCTTTTATTCTTAAATGTTTAACTTTTTGTCTTGAAATAATTTCATATTTTTAAAAAAGCTCAAAAAACAATCTTCACCCACATTCCCCACATCACCATCCTGTTTCAGAGCGTCAGCAAGCTATGCATGTGCTTTGACAGAAGCAGAACAAAGGAAACCACTGTGTTTGACATGTCGGGGAACATGAGGGGCTTGCCATGACCTAGGACAGTCACTTGGATCACTTGGTCAAGTGGGCACTCACTAGACTTCCCACTGTAACATCATCGTGCTTCTCTATGCAATTAATAAGTATCTTGTGGGGTTACTTTAAGACCACATGATATCCTTTTCTCATCATACTTTCACTCACTATTTTTAGCATCCATTGATGATTCTTGCCTAAAAAATCCTTACTGTGTGTTGGCCAAATGCTAATTATATGTTTCCATCACTCCATCTACATTTTATAGCTGAAATTCTATTGTAAGTATCATATAATAACAGAATTTGTCATGCTAGCAGTGTTGTAGGTGGAGGTTGGTTAGGGTGACATCTTTCCTAATTTTCTGTATTTTCCAAGTATTTTGCACAATGTTCACAAGATTACTTTTGTCACTAGAAAAAAATTTAAAGACATTAAATTTCTATAAAATAGTGTTATTTCAAGTATAATATGCAATAAGTCTTTCAACGTGCCAAACTTTAAAGTTTTAAAGATTTAGTGGGTGAGGCATGGCAGCTTATGCCTGTAATCACAACACTTTGGGCAGCTGAGGCGGGAGGATCACTTGAGGCCAGGAGTTCAAGACCAGCCTGGGCAACTTAGACCTCATCTCAAAAGTAAAAAAAAAAAAAAAGAAAGAAAGAAATTAGCGAGCAATGTTTCCATCAAGCATCTGCACACTTATATTGGCCTGTGCAGCACATGACTCAAGTGAGTGATAAGTAGTATGTCCCCATGGTAGGGGGAGTAGAGGTGGTACAATAAGTTATATCCCTAGGGAGGGGGTGTGATAAGTGAAATTGGAGGAGTATAATAAATGGTATCTCCCTGTAGGGGTATGTAATACATGATATCTCCCTGTGGCAGTGTAATAAATAGTATCTCCCTGGGGGAGGTCTGTTATAAATGGTATCTCTGTAGTGGAGGGTGTAATAAATGGTATATCCCTGATGGGGTATGTTTTAATTCAAATACACACTTAGTGACAGGGAAGGACTATCACAATTTATAATTAAAGTTATGTAGCTTTATTTTTTAAAACCACGTATGTGTTTACATGTACATATTTGTGTAGGAAATCACTGGAAGTATAAAGTCAAATATTAAAATGGACTATCTAGGAGTTATGAAATTTGGTGTAATTTTACCTTTTCCCTCATTTTATTCATCAAATTTTTTTTCAAAATTTGTGATGAAAAATTTCAAAAATACACAAAAATACAGAGATTTGTATAATGAATTCCCATGTATATGGTCTTATATTTTTACCGATTATTGATGCAGTCAAGCATTTTCCTCATTCCTGAGCCACTTATATTCCCCATTATTCAGATATACATGACTACTGCCCATCAAAATTTTTTACTTCTTACTGATTTGCAAGAGTTGTATTTTTTTAAGTCTTTTTTTTCTGTTAGTCTTTATTTTAAAGATGTGGGGAAGAGTTGTGCTTTTTAAAAATAAATATTCTAAATCGTAATTCCCTCTTACTTACATGTATTAAAAAGATCTCTCCCTCTCTCATTTCACGGCTTGTCTTTTCATTCTCTTTATGGTGCCTTTTGCCGTATGATGAAAAGCTTTTAAGTTTAACATAGTTGAATTAATAAATCTTTCCTTCATGATTTTTCCTCTTTCTACCTTGTTTAAGAAAACTTCCCTACTTCTAGATCAAGAATATTCTCTTATAAATTACCTTCCATATTGAAGTCATTAATTGACCTGGATTGATTTTTGTTACTATGTGAAATTTCACTTTTCCCACATGGATAACCAGGGGTTTCAAGATGGGTCTGTTAAATAGCATGATTTCCTCAGTGATGGACAATGACAGCTCTGTCTTAAATCAAGTTTTTAAAATGCTGTTTTTATAAGTCCATCTAAGCTCCCTCCTGGCTTTGCTGGTCAACAACACTGTGGTACCTTAATTATAATGGCTTTGTAAAGTTACTCACATCCTTCTCTCTTTTGGGCATGTGTCTTGGCTATTCTTTATTTTATTTTTTTTTTTCCCTAGTTCGAGTCTCACTCTGTCACCCAGACTGGAGTGCAGTAGCCAAGCACTGGGATTACAGGCTGAGCCACCAAGCCCGGCTGGTTATTCTTATTTTTAATTTTTTTTTTTTTAAATTGGAGTCTCACTCTGTCGCCCAGGCTGGAGTGCAGTGGTATGCTCACGGCCACTGCAGCCTCAACCTGTTGGACTCGGGCAATCCTTCCACCTCACCTTCCAAGTAGTTGGAACCACAGGCCTGCACCACCATGCCTGGCTAATTTTTTGTGTCTATTCTTGACCCTTGGTTCTTCCCAGTGAAATTTAGAATCAAGCCAGGCTCAGTAGCTCAGTCAAGCCGTGCCTTTGGGAGGCTGAGGTGAGTGGATTGCCTGAGCCCGCGGGTTCGAGACCTGCCTGGGCAGCGAGATCTCATCTCTACAATAAATCAAAAAATCAGCCGGGCATGATGGCTGTAATTCCACATGCCTGTAATTCCGGCTACTTGGAAGGCTGAGGCGGAAGGATCGCCGGAGCCCAGCAGGTCGAGGCTGCGGTGGCCGGGAGCGGCCACTGCACTCCAATCTGGGCGACAGAGTGAGACTCCAACTCAAAAAAAAAAAAAGAAATTTAGAATCAGCTGGTCAACTTCCATTAACAGCCTTGTTAGCATCTTTGTTGGATCTGTACTGAGCCTGTTGATTGATTCAAGGAGAATGAAGACATCTCTGTGGTACTTTGGTCTCCACCCTGAGTCATAGTATCACCACTTGGATGCCTTCATGCTTCCTGTGAGTCTCTTCTTGGCTGTGATCAGTCTGCTGGTTCTTTCATTCTTTAAGGTACCCTGGTCCTCTAATCACATTAATTATGTTACAATTCCTGTATTTGTTTAACCACAGCTATTCTGTGTCTGACAATCCCAATACTGGCATCTTTATATGTTTCCTTAAGTGCTTACCCTCTAGCCCTGGATTAGCCTCACATCCCTCTCTGCTCCTATAGGACTACGAAGTACTCTTGGGAGAATCCTTATTGCAGGGAGGACTGGTATCACCCAGGCACCTCTGCAGGATCTACTCTCCAAAAGTAATATGAAACTGTCACTGTTTTTCCAAGCTTCACATCTGTCTCACTTCCTTCTCTCCATGAGCATTCTAATTAACCACTTCATGAAGCACCTGAAGGGTGTCAGTCTCGGGTTCCTTCAACACTAGCTTCTCCTTGTGAGCTTTGAGCACTTGGTGTGTGAACACTCAGCCCAACTCCACTCCGTAAGCTCTCTCACCCTTTGCCACTTTCCAATTAAAGGAAAGTTGTAGGCCCTTGAGAGACTTGGTAGATGCCAGGGCCCCTCCACTTCCTCTTTTAGGGAGTCACTGCTCATTTGTTTGTTTCCCTGAATCCCAGCACTGTGAGGATGGCACCCTGGAACCTGGCACAAAAGAGGTACCCAACATCATTCATTGATGAGCCTGCTTTCTGTAGACTTGTAACAGTCACAATGATCTGGGTCTGGGCTCTGTGCTGGCTGCCTCTGTGCCTGTTACCTCCAAAACAACTCTCCTGGAGACCCTTGACCGCAGTCCACAATACAAAATGTGAGCGCTCTCATTACTAGAAGCATAGGGATACCAACACCTCACTCTTTTTGCCCCTCCACAACTCAGCATTCCAAGGAAAGAGGAACCAAGGTGTGTCAAGGCCAAGACTTTACACCCAGTTGTGCTGTGTTGCAGCCCAGGTCTCCTGATGATATCTCTGGTTGTGCTGGTTCTGTTCACAAGCATTTCTTTTTTTTTTTTTTTTTTTTTGAGTCAGAGTTCCACTCTGTCACCCAGGCTGGAGTGCAGTGGTACACTCATGGCTACCCCAGTGTCGACCTGCTTGGCTCTTTCTGGCGATCTTCCCACCTCAGCCTTCCAGAGTCACCGGAACCACAGGCGCATGCTACCACACCTAAGCTTTTTTTTTTTTTTGAGTCAGAGTTTCACTCTGTTACCCAGATTAGAGTGCAGTGGCATGTTCATGGCCACTGCAGTCTCGACCTGCTGGGCTCAGGTGATCCTTCTGCCTCAACCTTCCAAGTAGCTGAAATCACAGATGTGCATCACCACACCCAGCTAATTTTTTTATTTATTGTAGAGATGAAGTCTCATCAAGTTGTCCAGGCTTGTCTTGAATCCCTGGACTCAGGCAATCCTCTCACCTCTCTGCCTGTCAAAGTACTGGGATTACAGGAGTGGGTCACTGCGCCCAGCTTCCATGTCCATTTTATATACAATGATGGGCAACAAATAAAAAACAATAGCCAGACATGCAAAAGGTAAGAAATGACCATAAACCAAGAGGAAGGAAAAGGAATTATAGAAACAGAACCACATGTGAGCCTGTGGTGATCTAGATTTAGGAGTCAGCACACACAAATTTTAAACTGTGATTAATGTTTAAGAAATTACATGGCAAGATGCATTTCTACAGAGAAGGAAAAACATATAAAGAATTAAGTAGAGCCGGGCTCGGTGGCTCAGCCTGTAATCCCGCGCCTTGGGAGGCTGAGGTGAGTGGATTGCCTGAGCCCGTGGGTTCGAGACCCACCTGGGCAACTTGGTGAGAACTCATCTCTACAATAATTTAAAAAAAAAATTAGCCAGGTGTGGTAGCGTGTGCCTGTAGTTCCAGCTACTTGGAAGGTTGAGGCGGAAGGATTGCCAGAGCCCCAGCAGGTGGAGGCTGTGGTGGCTAGGAGCGCCACTGCATTCTAGTCTGGGCGACAGAGTGAGACTCCAACTCAAAAAATAAAATAAAATAAAAATAAAAAATAAAGAATTAAGTGGAAAATAAAAAACTTAAACATTAATCACTGAAATTAACATGTTATATGGATTTAAGAGAAACTAACACAGAAGAAAGGACTGAGTCAGTACAGCATGGTCAGAGGACACAAAGCCCCAGAAAGACAGGGACAGGTACAGAGATGAGTAGTGAAAAGCCTGATGGATGCAGATGAGGAGTGAGTGGGCAGAGGAGGAAGTGGGCAGAGGTAATATTTTAAAAAATAGTGGCTGAGAGCTTCCCAGAAGGTTCTAGGAGTACGATAAGCTGCAAGTAGGACAGATCAGTGCTTCAGTCTTTCGAGGTGAAAGGTGTTCATCAACATCAGGGAAAGACAAACCTCTGGAAAATGCAAATTAAAACCAGAAAAGGATGGTTCAAACACCACAAGACCAGCTAAAATAAAAAAGAGCTGATGATGCCGCATGTTAGCAAGGACAAGCTGGCTGGCCCAAGTGTTGCCAGGGGTGTCAACTGGTATGGCTAGCATGGTGGGAACCTATTGCCCTAAACCTGAAGCTGAAGATATGGCAAAAATGAGAACACGTGCAGACCCACGGACAAAGTGAAGGCCACCCAGTACATACCGGCGGAATGGGGAGCTATACCTGGCAGCAAGCAATGTTGCTCCACAAGAGAAACTGCACAGGAAAGAGTGCATGCTGTGGGCTTGCCTTATATGAGGGTCACGTCACAAGCTCACACTTTCTCGAACATTTCTCTGCCCACAAGTGTGTCAACTAACACATGTGTAGAGAAATGGGTATCACCCACTGAGGGAGGACGGCCCTGAGCCTCCCTTATCAGCCAAGAGAAGCAGCCACGTGGAACAGAGATGGTAAGAGCCATGAGGACCTTGTGCAGTGGCCTGCCTAGTGTGGGGAAGAGGGAGTGAGGAGGAGTTCTTGCTGAGCCCATCAGGAGAAATCCTACCCTGGGTCATATAGGACCCAGCAGGGCCAGCACCTGGGCTAGCTGTTCAACGCCCACAGCCTGTCTTCGTCCTCCAGGGGACACAACCTAGCAAGAGGAAGACCCACAGAAAGAGGCACCAGAGGGATGAAGTAGAGACTTTGCCACCTCAACCAGGCATCACAGTCAACGCCAGCAATGCAGGCTGCACTCATAGCAGGTATTCAATATGATGGGATGAGAATAGTACTTTACCTCTGTGGTCTTGCTCCCAAGTAATCATCAGAAAAACACCAAAAAATCCAAATTGAGGGACATTCTACAAAATGCCTGACCAGTCCTCCTCAAAACCATCCAGGTTATTAAAAACTAGGAGAGTCTGAGAAACTGTCACAGCCCAGAGGAGCCCAAGGAGACAAGATGAGCAAATGTTATGTGGGATCGGGGGACAAAGAAAGGACATAAGGTAAAAAACAAGAAAATGTGAATAAAGTGTGAACTTCAGTTAATAATAATGTACCAATATTGGTTCATTAACTGTAAAAGGTACCACACTAATGAAGATGTTAATGGGGAAATGGGTGCAGGTGATGAAGAAACTCTGTGCCGTCTTTGCAATTTCCATGTAAATCTAAAACTGTTCTAAAATAAAAAGTTTATTTTAAAAAGTAAGCAGTCTCCATATTTTAAAATGTTAATTTTATATTCTATAAATTATATAATAAAGACAATCTGCCTTGTTTCACAACCAGCAGCTGCTCTTCAACACAGGCTTGTCCCAGCTGGGCCTCTTCTAGGGCAGGGAGTCATGACAAGCTGGTTCTTCCAGTGGGCTTTAAGACATGGCAGAGCCCAGAGCAGGCCCAGAGCAGGGCAGCAGGAAGCCCCTCCTGGGAGTGAAAACTCCAATACTAACAAGGTAGGAGCACCTTCAAAGCACCACATCTCTCCTCCTAGCCATTGACTTGGCAGCCACGAGGCAAGTTTACCAGGATACAGAAGAGCTCACCAGCTCTCCAACAAGGTCCTCTGACTCCTGCGACCCCATATACAGGAGTGACCAAGTCCTGGGAGGGGCTGGAATCCCACCCGCATGCCTGCACACTGCCATCCAACCCATAGGCCTTAAGCTATGTCCACCTCTGTTGACTCTCTTGGCACAAATCGGCAGCCCCATGTGTGGCCAGGTGCCAAGAGGTGGTCACTCAGTCAAGGCTAGCTCCTCCAGAAGCTCAGGACAGTGGGAGGGATAAGGGTTGCTAACAGAGGTACATGATGAATGCACAGAGGCCATATATGCAATAGCCCCATGTATGACAGGGAATGACACATCACTCCTGCCTCAGTGCCAGGCCCCTGACAATGACCACCAGCTGCCTCTCTTCCTCTCTGCTGACTGTATTCACTCTGTGGCCACCCAGCATGGTCACTGTCCACAATGCCCTGACCTTGGTGCCGACTGTTACCCCCTCAGTGCTTCCAACTGTGACATGAGGCCACTGAGGAGGGGCTTTCTTGTCCATCATCCTGCAAAACACTGAGCAGAGGTGGTCGGGTATCCAGGGACACCAGATGACACAAAGGGGAGAGGGCTTACCATTACTGCAAGGATAGAGCCTGACAGAAGATGCTTTCAACAATGCTGAGGCATAACCATCTCTAGTGAGTGACTTCATTTAGTGGCCTTTATAGGTCACTCATTTTCTGACCACTAGTGACCACAAGGCAAGTTTCTACAGAAGGCTGGGGCAGCAGCAGTTATCACATGAAGTTTCAGTGTAAGCCAAGGGGGTCCTTGTTCAGCTCTGCATCCTCCCCACCACCATGATCCAACCTGCTGTCCCAGCCCTGCCTAGGAACCAAACCAATACCGAGACCCCAGCCAAAGCCAAGACTCAAGTCTCCTTCACTCTTCCTAGCTGTGAGGTACACTGACAGTCCCTGGGCCCTGGCTAGAGTGGTTGCCCTGACTCCTCAGCTCCTCACCCCTGCACTGTCTTCAGGTGGTTGCTCTGTCCCATCCAGGTAGCTATCCATGCTGAAGATGAAGGAAACTCCTAAAACTGGGACCTGATCATTTTACCTTATAACACCCTCCACAGCTTGCACTGATCCTAGAGCGGAGCAAACTCCTGGCAAAGTTCACACCTCCTGCATTCTTCTCTCCTTAACGGAACCGGGCTGTGTCACATTTGCTTCCTCAACCTCCCAAAGAGCCTGATGGTAGCCTGAGGTGCAAGCCTCCCACCAGATGCCATTCCTGCACAGACATCTCTTTCCCACCAGAGACTGGACCCCAATAAACAACCACCCTATGCTTCTGTCAGCATGGACTGTGGCAGGGCAGCCACAGTTCTGGTTAATGAACATGAGAGGGCTCTGCTGCAGTTTTGAAGAAGATCAATGAGTCAACAGAATGATGATGAAAAAGACAGAGACTCAGAGGGGCTTCAGAGGGCTATCGCAGGAGACCCTAAGGCGGCACCTACAAGCAGAGACCTGAAAGAAGCTCGAGTCAGGGCTGGGAGGACCTGGGGCAGCAGGACCACCACAAAGGGCCTCAGGGTGGGTCTGACTTGATCTAACTCAGGTGAATGGACCCTCCTGGATAGTTAGCAGGGAGTAGGATGAAGGCTTCTGGAAGGCCACGGTGCTAGTGGACGGGGCATACTCCAGAAGAGAAGCTGACAGAGGTGAGAGTAGAACAGGAGATGACCATGTGGGGCAAGACCTGAGGGGAAGGACCAGGTAGGTTCGGGTCAGAACTCAGGGTGCACACCAACAATCAGGGCTCATGGATGGAGGGTAAACACTGTTTGGAGCAAGATGTCTCAACAATGGTATAGCCTCCCCATGTCCCAGGATGAACAGACCCTGGCACACCAGTGCAGGTCAGTGACTTCCCCATGATGGTAGGGTCACCTCACTCCTCCCAGGAGCTCTGCTGCTCTCGTGTTCTCGCCTAGCTTATATTAGATTTTACCAGAACAAATTTAAGATACTCCCAAAATAATTTTTCTGAGCACAGAGAAGCTCAGAAAGCACAGAACTGAACATTTTATGCCCTAAAAGAAGCAACACCAATTGTTATTTTTGTTTAAATGCACTTTCAAATGAATGTAATGGGATGATTCTCAACTAAGAATGGTGTTTTGTTCCATTTTTAGTGCACTTCTGTATGTGCGTGGGCAGACATCAGCCTCTTAAGAACATTCTTGGCACCTCCTGGGAGGCAGTATTGAACCAAGACCCTCAGGAAACCAGAGGGCAGACAATGGCACAAAGGATGCTAGACCTTGGGGAACCACAGCCCAGAGCAAGGTGTGGACAGGATTCAGCAGATGTCTACAGCAAAGGACTTCAGAACACAAGGGCAGCCCAGTCTGGGAAAGATCCCATGGACTCTGCCAGGGCTGGACCTCAAGAAAAAAGAGGGGCACATAACTAGCTGTGTGCAAGTAGCATCACCACAGCTCCTTATTGGGCCAAGACTGTATGGGTTGGGGAACTTGCATCTTATCTACCAGGGCTGGTTCCACTGAGCATCTGGTCAGTAGGGGCCGTGGGTCCCCAGGCTAGACGCTGGCACAGTGTGCAAATGCTTAGTCACCATGCATGTGACAGACAACTGTGCTGAACTTGGTTGGTGTGGAAAGGCTGGCAGTTTGGGACCTGCTCACGGGGGGCTTTGATGGCAGGAGTTGGGATTTGATCCTGTAGGCAATAGTAAGTTACTAAGGTTTAGCAGCCTCCTGCTGACACAATTGGAGCTGGATGTGAGAAAAATTTATTGGCAATGGTATTTAAAATGAATTGGAAAGGGAAAAATAAGCCATTTGGTGACAATAGTGGAAGGATGAAAGATGTCCGCGATCCCCAGGTGGGGCTGAGGGTGTTGGGAAACAGTATCTTCTCAGCAGTTCTAAGTGCTGTCATCAACAAAGGTAGAAGCAAACTTCCTGTGGTTCCTGTTTCTTTCTTTATTTTTTATTTTTAAAGACAGGGTCTTTCTGTGTCACACAGGCTGGAGTGCAGTGGCACAATCATGGCCCACTACAGCCTCAAACTCCTAGGCTCAAGTGAGCCTCCCAAATCACTAGGACCATATAGGCACATGCCACTATGCTTTGCTATGGCTCATTTCTTTTTTTTTTTTTTTTTGAGTTGGAGTTTCACTCCATCACCCAGACTGGAGAACAGTGACACGCCACAGCCACCCCAGCATCGACCTGCTGGGCTCAGGCAATTCTTTTGCCTCACCCTTCCAAATAGCCAGAACTACAGGCATGCACTACTACGCCTGGCTAATTTTTTGATTTATTGTAGATATGAGATTTTAAACCAGTTTAGGCAATCCTCTCACCTGGGCCTCCCAAAATGCTAGGATTACAGGCTTGAGCCATCAAGCCTGGCCTGCTCCTGTTTCTTTGAGATGTTTATTTGTAGATAATGATCTGTTTACATAAGTACTTCCCAAATGAACATAATGAGTACCAAGTGCATGCCAGGCAATTTACCAGGTGCAAGGGACACAAGTGTGAACAAACACATTCGCTGCCCTGCAGATTTTTACAATGAGGGTATCAAGGTCATTCCATGGGGAAAGGACAGTCTGTTCAACTAATGATGCTAGGACAACTGGACATTCACTTGCAAAAGAATGAAGTTGACCACTATCTCATTTCATACACAAAAATTAATTCAAATGAGATAAATGTAAGAGCTAAAACTATAAAACTCTTGAATAAATAGAGGTGTCCTTGGATTTGCCAATGGATTCTTAGATAATGACACCAAAGACACAAACAAGAGAAACAATACAAATGGGAGAAAAAATTTGCAAATCATCTATCTGATAAGGGACTTAAATCCAGAATATGCAAATAACTCTTATAATTCAACAATAAAATGACAAATGATTCAACTTAAAAATGGACAAAAGACCTGAATAGATACTTCTCCAAAGAATATACACAAATAGTCAATATCAATAAAAAGATGCTCAACACCATTAGCCATTAAGAAAACGAAAACCAAAACCACAATGAGATACCATCTCAAACTCACTTGAATGGCTATAATAATAACTATAAAAAACCACAATAATGCCGAGAAACTAGAACCTTTATACATTGCTGGTATGAATGTCAAATGATACAGCCACTATGGAAAAGTGTTTAGTAGATTGTCAAAAAACTAAACAGAGTTACCACATGACCCAGCAATTCCAAAACTAGATATATACCCAAGAAATGAAAACATGTTCACAAAGAAATCTGTACATGAATGTTCATAGCAGTATTATTCATAATAGCCAAAAAGTAGCAACAAACCAAACGTCCTTCAACTGATGAATGATGAAACACAACGTAGTCTATGCAACAAGGGAATATCATTCAGCAATAAAAGGAATGAAGCACTGACACATGCTACAACATGGATCAATATGGAGGGCATTATGGTGAGTGGAAGACAACTTGTATGACTCCATTTATTTAAATTGTCCAGAGTAAACAAATCCATGGAGACAGAAAATATGTAAGTTGTCCCAGGGGCTGAAGAGGAGCTGCTGATGTGAGTGGGGCTTCTCTGTGGGAGACAGACAGTGGCAAGGGCTACACAACTCTAAATTTACTAAAAACTAGTAAACTGTGGTTTATACTTTAAAGGGTGTGGTCATACTAAGGGGCAAGTTTTATGATATGTTAATTATATTTTAAAAATAAAAGATAGCCATTAAAGGAGAGCCTAGCAGGTAAGGGGCAGCTGGGAAGGGCTCTCACCAGGGAAACCAGCAAGGAGTCTTGGGAGCAGGTGAACACTGCCAGGCTACCCGCCTTTGGCTAAGACATCCCGAAAGGCAGGTAGAGTGTCCTGGAACATGTAAAGGGAGGAAGGTGGGACTGCTAGAGACAGCACCACCCAAGGTCTGCTCTGGCTGGGGCAGACTCTATGGCGAAGGCAAGTGCTGAGTCTCTCTCTGGGCCCAGTGGGGCTCCCCCTCCCAGGGGTATGCAGGCCCCAGACAGTTCCTGGCCATGCAGCCTCTGCTGGATGTGTGTTGCAGGCACTCCTCCTCCATTGCTAATGTCAGTGTTGGCGTCTTCATGAGGCTACTACTTTTTCTGTCCTTAATCACTCCATGAAGGCAGCAGGTGTGCCTAAGTAGCTCCCAGCCCCAAAGTGACCGCCATGGACACCCCATAGAGAACACTCAGATGGAGTAGCAGACCTCAAACCCATACCGTAAGGAACAGGCTGCTCACAACTGCACAGAATACATAAATGAGACAGCAGCCTAGGAGCAAATGCATGTGACCAGAACACAAAAGGTCCTGGCAGAGAGGAAGGTGGCTGAGACCTCACAGCCCAGGTGCTGTCCACAGCTCCTCAGCTCCTTCCTACAGGCTCCAGCTGGCCACACTGTCTTCTTTACTGATCCCCAAGGAAGGTGTCATCCCTTAATATCTGGACACTGTTTTTGTTCCTGACAACCCCACTTAAAAGGTTAAACTCCTTTACTTCCCTCTCAGTTGGGGGGCATTGTGCTCATCTCCTAAATGAGAGCCTGGCACCAAAGGGGCACTCAAAACATATTCACTAATGGGATAAGTGAATGAGTGAATTTAAAAAATAGAAAAACAATCCAGATTGGCCACAAGGGCTGTGTGGGGCCCTCTGGAGCAGTGAGCACCACCTGGGGAGGTGACAGCAGCTCGGGGCCTCCCTGCCCATCCAGTGAGGTGCTGCTCTGCACACAGCAGACATCCTGATACTTTAGAACATGGGGGCCAGGATCTGAGGAAAGTGGATTGCCTGAGCCCGCAGGTTTGAGACCAGCCTTGGCGAGACCTCATCTCTACAATAATTCAAAAAAATAAGCCAGGTGTGGTAGCGTGCGCCTGTAGTTCCAGCAATTTTGGAAGGCTGAGGTGGAAGGATCGCCGGAGCCCAGCAGGTTGACGCTGAGGTGGCCATGAATGTGCTACTGCACCCTAGCCTGGGCAACGGAGTGAGACTCCAACTCCAAAAAAAGAACATGGGAAGCGCGAAGCGCATATCTACTGAAAACCAGCCTGTCACTAAAGATAGGAAATGAAGCACAAACAGGAACAACTAGCACTGCAGCGGGTCTCTGCCAGATGCTGCTGGACCAACTACCACATCTAACCATACTTCTGGACCTGCAGAGCCAGACCCATCTGCATGCCCACCTGTATCCTGAAAGTACAGCAAGCATGCAGGCTCTGCTAGCCAACCCCACACTCCTGACTCTCGTCTCTCACTCCAGGCCCTGGCCCAAGGGATCCCACTAAACCCTAGAACATGTGTCCTAGCAGCCTATACATCATGCTTCCCTGAGGCCACCAGGAGGTGGGGTAAGGTGCACCTGATGCCATGAGATGTGTGGTCTTGAGAGTGGAGGCTGTGGCCTCTCACACTTGGACATGGTCAGAGCCACAGAAATTCCCTCTGGGCCTCACCATCACTGATTCATCCATGCCCCAAGAAGACAGAGAAGGTGTCAATGTCCTGAGTGTGTGCAGAGATCAAGGGGAATGCGACAGAAATATTAAAGGCCTTAGGAAAAAGGAATGTAGAGAGACAAATGTAACAAGAGCACACAACAGCAAGGAAAGGACAAAGTACCCTAGAACACATCCAGCAGAAGACACACAATCAAAAGGACCCGAAAGTCAGGGACACCTTTAGCAGGTGCAGAGAACTTACTTCATCATAGTACATCTCCTCAAATCAGCCATATGTCAATATGCCTCCAGTTCAACTCCCAAGGATATCTTTTCTGGGTAGAGACAGACTAATTCTATCATTATGGAGAAGAGCAAATAGAGGAGAGGCCAAGACATGTTAGAAAAGGACTCAGCAGAAGAGGACTAGGGAAACAGATGACAAGACCTGCCAGGAAGCCAAGGAGGTCATGTGTCCAGGCTGGGATCCCAGCACACAAATGAGTGGACAGAGAGCTTCTTGCTGCTCCTCACAGATGTGTACCATTGAGGGCAAAGGGAACATTGCAAAATTAGTGAGGCAAGAATCCAACTAATGAGGCCAGGATTGCTGACTGTCCATATGGAAAACAGGCTAACTAAATGGGAAGGGCCAAACCTTAACACTTTTAGGAGAAAATACATGAAGAGCTTCATGACCTCAGCTAGGAAAAGGCTTCCTGATTAGGACACAAAACCATGGAGAAAAGGTAGGTGAAGCTGGGCTTAGTGGCTCAGTCTGTAATCCCGCGCCTTTGGGAGGCTGAGGTGAGTGGATTGTCTGAGCCCGCGGGTTCGAGACCCGCCTGGGCGGACAAGACCTCATCTCTACAATAAATCAAAAATTTAGCCAGGCGTGGTAGCGCACGCCTGTAATTCCGACTACTCGGAAGGCTGAGGCGGAAGGATCGCCAGAGCCCAGCAGGTTGAGGCTGCGGTGGCCAGGAGTGGCCACTGCACTCCAGTCTGGGCGACAGAGTGAAACTCCAACTCAAAAAAAAAAAAAAATGGTAGGTGAGACTGACTACACCGGAGCTTAACACATCTGCTCATCAATAACCACCAAAACCAAATGAAGATGTGAGCACAGACTAAGATCAATATTCCATGTACGTAACCGACAAATGACCACTACCCAGAATAAACAGGAGAGTCTACAAACCAGAAAGCTTCAGATAAACAATTCAACAACACACAAAAAAAAGGACCAAAGGTAATTCCCAGAGAAGGAAACCTAAGGCTAAAAAAATACGGAGATGTTGAATCCCAACAGGTGTGAAGAAGACAGATGTTAAAATCACAGAGACCAATCCAACGTCTGAGATGGAAACTCTAGCCAGAGCAGTGACACTGGTGGGAAGGAACAGGCTGGGCCACTCCAAAGGACATCTGGCATGGCCTGAATGGCTAGATACCTGTGGGGTCCTCCTCACAGCACCATCTACCTATGGGGACCTCCCCTGCATCATGTATAAGAGGGCAACTTGGAACCCAATCGTGGGCATTGTTGGGAATTAGATGGAAGTTTCTGCTGTGTGCTGTGCCACACGATAAAGCACAGACCATGGGAGAAAGCTGGGGAAGGCTGGAAGAGAGCAGAATAAAGCCTTGATAAGGGAAAGTGGGGTTGAGCACATAATAGGGGATCAACAGGACTGAATGGTGGGGCAGAAGTAGATCTAGTTCCTTATAGATACCAGTCTTTAATAAATGATAGTTGAACAACCAGAGGTCCTTGGAAAACAAGCAAGTCAGATCCATACCTCATACCACACACAAGAATATACTCCAAGTAGACCTGAGATCAAAAGGCAAAAACAAAACTATGCTAGCACCATGAAAAAATACAAAGGCAGGAGGATTGCTTGAGCCCAGGAATTCCAGACAAGCCTGGGCAACATAGCAAGACCTTGTCTCTAAAAAAAAAAAAAAAAAAAAAAAAAAAAAAGCTGCGTGTGGTGGTATGCATCTGTAGTCCCAGCTACTCGGGAGACTGAGGCAGGAGGATTGCCTGAGCTCAGGAAGTCAAGGCTATGGCAAGTTGTGATCATGTCACTGCACTCCAGACTGGGCCACTAAGTAACACCCTGACTCCAAAAGCAAATTTAAAAAAAACATAAAAGACACAAAATATTATAGAAAACCAGGCAAAAGATAGAACAGGCAGTTCACCAAGTGAACAGTGACACATGGAAGATACCCACTCCACCCATCACCAGAGCCCCAGTACAAGTGCTCTGAGACTTCTCATGGTACACACACCCAGCATTCTCCAGTGGAAGGCAAACTGGGCTATCAGTGTGAAGTGGGCACAGCATGCAGGATTCCTGCGGAGGGCACGTAGTAACAGTACTGAGCAGTTGCACTTTGACCCAGCAATCACTCGTCCAGAATTTACCTGAAGATATACCTCCAAAGCCACAAAATCACCCAAGCACATTGCAGCCCTACTTGTAACTGCAGAATATTAGAAATGATCTACAGGCCGGGCTCGGTGGCTCAGCCTGTAATCCCAGCACTTTGGGAGGCTGAGGTGAGTGGATTGCCTGAGCCCGCGGGTTCGAGACCCATCTGGGCAACTTGGCGAGACCCCATCTCCATTATAAATCAAAAACTAGCCGGGCGTGGTAGCGCGTGCCTGTAGTTCCAGCTACTTGGAAGTCTGAGGCAGAAGGATCGCCGGAGCCCAGCAGGTCGAGGTTGCGTGGCTGGTTGCGGCCATTGCACTCCAGTCTGGGTGACAGAGTGAGACTTCAACTCAAAAAATAAATAAATAAATAAATAAATAAGAAATGATCTACATATTCAACACAGGACTGTGGTATACACATAACAGAGGCCCAGGAGTTTCAAAAAAGGAGGAAGACAACCTCAATGATCTGAGGCAGTGATTTTCAGGGGATGTTGTTAAGTGGAAAAAGCAAACTGCACAAAGGGCACATAAGCCATGACACATTTTAAGAGTGAAGGGAAAATAAGAAAACACACCAACATTTGTTTATTCTTATAAAGAAAAACACAGGAGATAAAACAGAAAACAAGTACTCTTCCTACCTGCAACATGTAGGTGGGAACATGGGAAAGGGCATGGGACCAAGTGGCTCTTATTGAACATACCTTTTGTATATTTTGGCTTTTGGAAGCAAGTGAATGATCTTATGTTTAAAAAGTAAAATTAAATAACAATGGGAAGGGAGAACAAAAAACCTCTAACTGATACTAATGAACTCAATTATATTTCTGTTTTTTTTTTTGAGTTGGAGTCTCACTCTGTCGCCCAGACTGGAGTGCACTGGACACTCCTAGCCATCGCAGCTTCAACCTGTTGGGCTCCAGCAATCCTTCTGCCTCAGCCTTCCGAGTAGCTGGAATTACTGGCATGCGCTACCACGTCCGGCTGATTTTTTGATTTATTGTAGAGATGAGGTCTCATTGTCCAGGCAGGTCTCGAACCCGCGGGCTCAGGCAATCCACTCACCTCAGCCTCCCAAAGGCACGGGATTACAGGCTGAGCCACCGAGCCCAGCTCAATTATATTTCTTTTTTTTTTTCTGAGTAGGAATCTCACTCTGTCACCTAGGCTGGAGTGCAGTGGCACACTCACAGCTACTGCAGTTTCGACCTACTGGGCTCAGGCAATCCTTCCACCTCAGCCTTCCAAGTAGATGGAACTACAGGCATGCACCACCATGTCTGGAAAATTTTTTAAAAATTTTTTGTGAAGACAAGGCCTTGCCAAGTTGCCCAGGCTGGTCTCAAACTCCTGGGCTCAGGTAATCCCCTCGCCTCGGCCTTTCAAAGTGCTAGGATTACAGGCAAGAGCCACCGCGTCTGGTATCCCAATTGTATTTCTTTTCTTTTTCTGTTTTTAGTTGAAGTCTCACTCTGTTGCCCAGGCTGGAGTGCAGTGGCATGCTCATGGTCACCCAGCATCGACCTGCTGGCTCCAGTGATCCTTCCGCTTCAGCCTTCCAAGTAGCCGGAACTACAGGCGTGTGCTACCACACCCAGCTAATTTTTTTTTTTGGAGTTGGAGGCTCACTCTGTCACCCAGACTGGAGTGCAGTGGCCACTCCTGGGCACCACAGCTTCGACCTGCTGGTCTCTGGTCATCCTTTCACCTCAGTCGTCCAAGTAGCTGGAACTACAGGCGCGCGCTACCACGCCCGGTTAATTTTTTGATTTGTTGTAGAGATGAGGTCTCACCAAATTGCCCAGGCAGGTCTTGAACCCGCGGGCTCAGGCAATTCACTCACCTCGGCCTCCCAAGGCGCGGGATTACAGGCTGAGCCACCGAGCCCGGCTTTATTTTTTATTTATTGTAGAGACGAGGTCTCACCAAGTTGCCCGAGCTGGTCTCAAATCCGCGGGATAGGTAATCCTTTTACCTCAGCCTCCCAAAGTGCTGGGATTACAGGCTGAGCCACCAAGTCCAGCCCTCAAATGTATTTCAATGAAAGTCCGAACTACAATGAAACAGAAAAAAGAACTAATCCAAGAAATTTATGAACACAAGATTAGACTGTGTTCCTCAATCCTGGGTGAAATACGTGCGTAGAGGAATGCAAATGAATCCTGACTTTTTTTGAGTATATTTTTGTAGTGGAATGGATGAAGCAATTCTGAAACAATTTTAGATGCATTATCAGAGAGCAAATGAATAAATGCACTGGTGTTCTTGGAAGCTAGGGCTCTCACCAAGGAAGAAGAGATGTGATGGAAGGGGCGACAGCAAAACAACTCGCTATGGGAATGAACTGCCATTAGGGCTATCAGCAAGAATTCAGCATTTCTAAGATGTATGTGCACGTAGGTATGCATGTGCATTTGTGTACCCGTATGTGTACATGTGCATACTCATGCATAAACTTTCTAGCTCTATATGTTTAAAAGGCCAAAAAGTAAATACACCCCAGTAGCAATGAGCACTCTGAAGACCCAGACCTTGTTCCCTGAGACCCGTCTTCCCAAAAAGGAAGCAGGGTTCCTCAGGGAAACAGCTGATTCCAGGACTGAGTAAGACAGTTATGCCAGAAAGAAAGCACTCAGAAGAATGATAGATCCCTATACAAATTCCTCTGAGTAAAATAAAAAATTTTTTTAAAAAACAAAAACAAACGATGAGGACATCAGGACACAGGAGTTAGTGTGAAGAATCTCACTGAGCAATCTGGGACATCATAAGCATCAAAATAATGAAGTGCAGGAATGATACAAACCAAATAGAACAAAAAGAAGCTCATGAGTCCATACTAATGAATGAATGAACAAATGAATGAATGAACAGATGAGGAGAGAGAAGGGCTCCTGCTCAGGGTGAGTGCCAAGTGCCAACTATAGGCATAGAAGGAGTGCTAGAGCTGGAGTGTCAGGTTCTGTAGCCATCCCAGAAAAACTGGATCACTAAGGAAACAACAAAAACATCAAAATAGAACAAGCACAGGCCCCAAAGCATCTAGAGTTGGCCAGGGATGTTAGTAAATACCACAGAAAGAGCAGGTGAGGCTTCCATGAGGCAACCAGAAAGAATGCCACCAGATGAGAGGCAAATGGACAATACATGTCTTGCAGATATGAGACCCCAGGAGGACCCAACAGCATCTGTATGGTGTATGTCTGATAAACAGACAAACTCAAACTAAGGTATGCCCTGTTTTAAAAAGGGTGATTATTACCTTAAAAAATATCACTAACGAGGGCCGGGCTGGGTGGCTCAGTCTGTAATCCCAGCACTTTGGGAGGCCGAGGTGAGTGGATTGCCTGAGCCGGTGGGTTCGAGACCCACCTGGGCAACTTGGTGAGACCTCATCTCTACAATAAATTAAAAATTAGCCGGGTGTGGTAGTGCACACCTGTAGTTCCAGCTACTTGGAAGGCTGAGGCGGAAGGATCGCCAGAGCCCAGCAGGTCGAGGCTGCGGTGGCTGGGAGCGGCCACTGCACTCCAGTCTGGGCGACAGAGTGAGACTCCAACTCAAAAAAAAAAAAAAAAATCACTAACAAAAGTCAGAGAAAGACTGTGGAAATCTTCCAGATTAGAAAAAGTTGAAGGGTTACAGCAGACAAAGTCAACCCAGAGGAATCCTGCACTGGACATGGACAAGGCTACAGAGCAGACCAGCGCCACAAGCCAACATCAAATTTACTCGAGGTGACAGGTGTCCTGGAGTTATGGACAATAACTCCCTGAGAGAATGAGTGAACAAATGAATGAATGAACAGATGAGGAGAGAGAGGGGGTCCTGCTCAGGATGAGTGCCAAGTGACAACTGCCCTGAGAGAACGCACTCAAATGTTGCAACCCATCCCAAAAGGATTCAGAAGCAACAATGAGCAATGCTGCTGACAAGGCACACAAGCACGCACAGTCTGTTCTTATTCTTCTAACTTTTCTGGAAGTGTGAAATTATTTCCAAATTAAAATTTAAAAATTAGGGCTGGGTACAGTGACTCATGCCTGTTACCTCAAAGCTTATGTGGCCAAGGTAGGAGGATCACTTGAGGCCAGAAATTTGAATCCAGCCTGAAAAACATAGGGAGACCATGTCTTTACAAAAAAAATTTTTTTTAAAAAATAGCAGACATGGTGGTGCAAGCCTGTAGTTCCAGCTACTTAAGGCTGAGGCAGGATCACTTGAGTCCAGGAGTTCCAAGCTGTAGTGGGCCATGATTGCACCACTGTATTTCAACCTGGATGACAGAGACCCTATCTCTAAAATAAATAAACAAACAAATAAATAAAATTTAAAAACTAAAAAAATAGACAGATAAATATGTATATTTTATAAATGCCTAGAGGAATCTGAGGAGCCACCAAGGGGCAGGGTGTCAGCACAGGCAGCAAGGTCCTACTGAGAGGGGAAGCATCAGCCTTAGTGGCAAGCAGGCAGGCACCACTGTGGTGAGGAGACAGAGGTAGGGGCCACACTGAGGACTAGGCATCCAAGGGAGAATGCAGGACTTCCAAATTTGGCAATCACCAGCTGAAGCCCCCTGAGAAGTGCTGTATACAGGTGGGGCACTGGCACACACAGGCCTTGGTGAACAGGCGACTCTACCAAGAATCTTGCATCCATACCATTTTCTCTGAAAGGAAGAATCACTCCATCCTACCTTCCTGAGATCTGGACAGCTCAGCAGATATGGAAAGCTCCTTACCTAGTACTCGATCCTGAAATCCTCGACTCTGGCACGTCAACATGATGACTTCTGCATTCGTAATCCTGTGTCTGGGACATTTCCGTCTGTTTCCTCAGAGCCAAGAGGGACAGATGTCAGCAGATCATCGAGACAGCTCCTCCAGCATTAGATAGGAAGGTGCCACACTACGAGAGAGGAGACATACTACTAATCTAGAAAATGCCTTTACCACAATAACAACCTAGCCAAGTCCATCACCGCTGAGTGGTTGGCAAGCATAAGGATGGACTCCCCAGCACCCATGAACTCCCCAAGGGCAGTTAATCCCCTAGTGCTCCTGATGCCTAGCCCCTGCATCACAGCAAAGCTCAGTCAGACCTCCCACGCAGCAGGGAGCATCTATTTGCCAGCTGCCCATCAGCCAGAATCCAGCTCCACACCAGACCAAGACACCCCCCTCCATGTGGGGCCAAGACAGGCATGAGCTGAGCCTGAAGGGACCACAGTACTTGAGGACCTGTTCCACCCATGTCCTCAGCCTGACATCTGAAACTCGGTGTCTTCAGCTGTCAACACAGACAACACTCACTGGCAGTTACTGAGGAGTGAAATGGGACAACATGCGAAAAGCACAAGGCCCAGCCTCTGCACAAGGTGGCGCTCAAGAACAATCAACATTCATACAGATTGCCTGGTAGATGATAAAAATAGCCTTTTCAAAAATAGTGTTGTTTGACTATATATATGGGTGACTCTTGAACAAGACAGGTTTAAACTGCATGGGTCCACTTACATGCGAATTTTCTTCTGCCTCTTCCACCTCTGAGACAGCAAGGCCAACCCCTCTTCTTCCTCCTCTTCCTCAACCTCAACGTGAAGATGAAGAGGATGGACCTTTATGATGATCCACATCCACTTAATGATTAATAAACATATTTTCTCTTCCTATGATTTTCTTAGTAACATTTTCTTTTTTCTAGCTTACCTTATTGTAAGAATACATATATATATATATATATATAACATACAAAATAAATATTAACTGTTTACGTTATCGGTAAGGTCTCTGATAAACAGTAGGCTATCAGTAGTTAAGTTTTTAGGGCGTTAAAAGTAATATGTAGATTTTTGACTGCACAAGGGTCAATGCCTCTAACACCTCACAGTTGTTCAAGGATCAATTGTTTATGAAAAAACAAAACAAAAACTTTGACTACTGCCTAATCTAATACACAAAACTTAATTCTAGATAAATTATAGATCTAGGTCAGGAGTGGTGGCTCACACCTGTGATCCCAGAACTTTGGGAGGCCAAGACAGGAGGACAGCTTGAGCCCAGGAGCTTGAGACCAGCCTAGACAACAAAGAGAGACCTCATCTCTACAAAAAAATTTTTTTTTTTTTTTTTAGTTGGAGTGTCACTCCATCATCCAGGTTGGAGTGCAGAGGTATGCTCATGGCCACCCCAGCGTCAACCTGCTAGGCTCAGGTGATCCTTCTGCCTCAGCCCCCCAAGCAGGCAGAACTACAGGTGCATGTTACCATGCCTGATTAATTTTTTGATTTATTGTAGAGATGAGGTCTTGCCAAGTTGCCCAGGCTGGTCTTGAACCTGTGGGTTCAGGCAATCCTCTCACCTCAGCCTCTCTGAGTGCTAGGATTACAGGCTTGAGCCACTGCGCCCAGACACAAAAAAAAATTTTTTTAAGTTGCTACACGTGGTGGTTCATGCCTTTAATCCCAGCACTTTGGGAGGCTGAGGCAGGAGGATGGCTTGAGTCCAGGAGTTCAAGACCAGCCTAGGCAACACAGGGAGACTTCATCTTTACAAAAAATTAAACATTAAAAAATTATAGATCTACATGTTAAAAGTAAAACAATAAAGCTTTTTGAAAAATGCAGGAGAAAATTCTTGAGGTTTTACAGTAGGCACAGATTACCTTAATCAAACATAAAAACCAGTACACAAAAGAAAAATTAACCAATTGGACTATAATAAAATTAAGAAAATCTGTTTATCAAGAAATCATTGACAGTAAAAAAGTCAAAGTGTAAAATATTTGCTATGTAGAATATGCATAATACATTGTATATATGTGAGCATGTGTATAATCTGACAAAGAATGTCTAGAACATATAAAAAATTTCTGCAAATAAATAAGAAAAATAGCCAAACATGGTGACACATGCCTGTAATCCCAACTACTTGGGAGGCTGAGGTGGGAGGATCACTTGAACCCAGAAGTTTGAGGTGCAGTGAGCTATAATTGTGCTACTGCACTCTATCTAGCCTGGGTAACAGAAGTAGACCCTGTCTCTTCAAAAATAAAAGTAAAAAAGTCAGGTGTGGTGGCTCATACCTGTAATCTCAGCACTTTGAAAGGCTAAGGAAGAAGGACCTCTTGAGCCTAGGCAACATAGTAGCTTGAGACCAGCCTAGGCAACATAGCGGGATTTTGTCTACAAAAATTTTTAAAAATTAGCCTGGTGTGGCAATGTGTGTCTGCAGTCCCAGCTACTCAGGAGGCTGAGGTGGACGGGATCTCCTGGGCCCAGGAGGTCAAGGCTGCAGTGATCGTGCCACTGCCCTCCAGTTGAGGCAACACAGAGACAACCCTGACTCAAAAAAATAAAAAAAATAAAGTCATATAATCTATTAGAAAATGAATGAAAGACTTACATAGCCAGGCATGGTGGTTCACACCTATAATCACAACACTTTGGGAGGCAGAGGTGAGAGGATTATCTGAGCCCAGGGGTTTGAGACCAGCCTGGGCAACTTGGTGAGATCTATCTCTACAATAAATCAAAAAATTAGCGGGTGTGGTAGTACACACCTGTGGTTCCAGCTACTTGGAAGGCAGAGCCAGAAAGATTGCCTGAGCCCAGCAGGTCAAGGCTGCAGTAGCCGTTTTTGTGCGCCACTGCACTCCAGCCTGGGCGACAGTGAAACTTAAAAAAACAAACAAAAAAAGACTTACACACTTTACAAAAGAGAATATATGTAAATGACTAATAAACACATGGAAATGTGCTCAACTTCATGCTATTAGGGAAATGTTAATTACAAGCATAATGTGATACTAGTACACCCAAGAAAATGGCTTCAATGGAAAACAATAACTATAACATGCTGGCAAGGATGAGGAGCAAAAAGGCACTTGCACACCATGTGTGTGTGTGGGGGTGTCTAAATGGGTTAACTCATTCCAGCCCTTGGCTTGGCAATCTCTCCTACAGCTGAATGCACCCCCTGTACCAGGATCCAGGGCTTCTACTTCGAGTGATAGAGACTAGCAGAAACGCACATATACGCTCACAAGATCATATGCAGTGTTCCCAGCAGCACTGTTCATAACAGCCCAAACTGGAAACTGCTGAATGCTCATCCACAGAATGGACCCTCAGAGTGCATGCAAGAACCTACACAGCATGAAAGTGAGCAGCCCACCCACAACAGCAGGGCAAATTTCCCAAACATAACGGTGAGAGAAAGAAGTCAGACACAACCAAATACAGAATGGTTCCCTTTCCTAACATTCGAAATCAGGCAAAAGCAGCTAGATTTCTATTAGAAATCAGAATCAATGGCTTTTAGACCAGGTGGTGACGGGAAGGTACCCAAAGCGCTATCTATATGTTGCTGTTTCCAGCAGCACTGACATGCGTTTCCATACTTCAATAAAGTCTGCAAAACCAGAAACAAGGATGGGCACTTGTCTCCTTTACTCCATGCAAAGGAAATAATATATCAAGTGAAAACATACTGTGGGCTAGGTGCGATGGCTCATGCCTATAATCCCAACATTTTGGGAGGCCGACACAGGAGGACTGCTTGAGCCCATAAGTTTGAGACCAACCTAGGCAACATAGCAAGAACTCGTCTTCAGCAAAAATAAAAACAATTAGCTGGGTGTGGTGGTGTGCATCTGTAGTCCCAGCTACTTGAGAGACTAAGGCAGAAGGATCGCCTGGTCTCAGGAGGTTAAGGCAGCAGTAAGCCGTGATTCACATCACTGCACTCCAGCCTGGGCAACAGAGTGAGACACTGACTCAAAAAAAAAAAAGGAAATTTAACTAAATATGAGCAAGACTTGTACATTAAAAGTACAAAATGTTTCTGAAGGAAAGTAAGCCCAACAAATGGAGAGGGATATTATTTTTATGAATCAGAATATTCAGTATTGTTAAGATGTTAGTTTTTCTTATATAGATCTATAGATTCAGTACAATTGCCATCAAAATCCTAGTAGCTATCTTACAGAAATTGAAAAGATGAGTCTGAAATTCATACAGAAATGCCAAAGACTTAAAATAGTTAAAACATCTTCAAAAATGAAATGTAATGTTTTGAGAACTAAGAACTAAGATTTCAGACCTAGGGCACTTGGGATCACCAAGACGTGGTGACCAAGATCGGACAAAGTTTCTAGAGGAGATGATGCACAAGAATGATGCACTGGAGGTTGTGGTCTTTGCTGACCACTGTGTCTTCTGTTCTAGATCAGTCTTGAAGGTTGGGATGAGAACTGAGAGACGCACAGGAGAAATGGTTTGAGTTGATGTTTAGACTATGGTAGATATTTTTCAGTTTTTCAAAATTTTACTAATGCATTTACTTTTTTAAAATGTTGAAGCCCTACAAGAACTTGTTTCCTCTCAAACAAGAAATTAAAATTATTTGAGTTTTGCTTTGAAAAACAGCATTCCCAATGGTCATAAGCATTTAAATAAGTAGATGTGTGGATATTTAAGTGGTTGAGATGAGAAGACCTGAAGTATTTTCTCCAGGGAGAAAGTTCTCCATTATGTGAACTGAGTAGGTTTAGGTTAGAATAGTAGTCCCACAATCTATCCGGGACTTAAGAAAAAATTTCTGATTGGCCTGCAGTGTCTCTTCCCCTAGGGCCCTGTGGCTGGCTGCACCCTTTCCTGGTGTTTTGAGTCTTTTTTTATTTTCGCTTGAATTAGCACAGTTAGCATCTGTGGATACTAGCTGGTCCCTTCTTGGGAAGGCAGTGTCCTGATACCCAACTTTTTTGTGCAGATCTACCTTTCCATGTAGTTTCATTTTCCTTCAGTCTGAAGGATTTGTAACATTTCTTGCAGTGAAGGTCTGCCGGGAATGAATGATTTCAGCTGTTATATGTTTGAAAACATTTGTTGACATCATTTAAAAAAGATATTTAGTGTCAGAAACTTAAAAGAATATATATCCATCCTTTGTGACTGCACCACTGACAGAGTGAGACCCCAATTCAAAAACAAGAAAAACCCAATTTAGATATTTAGTGTTATAAAATTTCCCTCTGAGTACAGCTTTTGTGACATCCCACAAATTTTGATTAGCTGCGTGTTCTTTTGAACTGAATAGTTCAAAAGCTTTCTAAACTCTTTAGGTTTTCTCTTTGACTCAGAAATATGTAATGCAATAACTAGTCATTTTCCAGATATTTTTATTGGTTTCTAATTTAATTCTATTTTTGTTAGAGAACCTAATTTCCATTATTTGAATTTGTTCAAGTTTATTAAGACTTTTTATGGTCCTCCAAATGGTCAATCCAGGTAAATATTCCATATGCACTGGGAAAAAAATGTGTTGTTGTGTGGAGTGCTTCATAAATTCAATCAAGTCAGGTACGTTAACAGTGCTGATATAATTTCCTATTTACTTGCTCTATTAATCGCTGAGAAACAGGTATTGAGTCTCAACTATAATTGTGATTTGTCTATTTCTCCTTGCACTTCTATCAGTTTTTGCATCATGTATTTCATAGCTCTGTTAATAGGTGCATAATAATTTGTGATGTCTTCTTGATTAATTAATCCCTTTGTCATTATGAAATATCTTTATCCTGGTAGTTTGCTTTGAAATCAGTATATTTGATATTATAGCAACTCCAGTTTGCTTTTATCAATGTTAGACTTATATCTTTTATCTTTCTTTTACTTTTAATGTATTTATGTCTTTACATTTTAAGTAGCCAGCATATCGTTGGGTATTGATTTTTTAAGAAAATCTCACAATCTTTGCCTTTTAATTGGAGTGTTTAAATCATCCACATTTGTGATTGGTCATGTTTAAATTTAATATCTTGCTGTTTTCTATTTGTCTCATGTGTTCTTTGTCCCCTTTCCACTTTTTCTAGCTTCTTTTGGATTAAATATTCCATGTGGCTCAACTTGATGTCCACTGTTGACTTATCAACTATGATTCATTGTTTTGATATTTTAGTCAATGCCTTTGGGTTTATAGTATAAATATTTAACTTACACTCTGCCTTTAAGTGATATTATCCACATCAAACATACGAGTTTACCATTTCTTCTCTCCTGGCTTTTGGTGCTATTTTTGTCAAATATTTTATTTCTATATGTGTTATAAATTCCTCACTCGGCTACACTATTACTCTTACTTAAATAATTATCTTTTAAAGATAATTAAGTAGGTATCAAATATTTGCCTATGTAGTTACCATTTCTAGTGCTTCGATCTTTTATGCAGATCTACCTTTCCATGTGGTTTCATTTTTCTTCAGTCTGAAGGATTTGTAACATTTTTTGCAGTGAAGGTCTGCTGGCAATGAATTATTTCAGCTGTTATATGTTTGAAAACATCTGTATTTCACTTTCATTTTAAAAAGATATTTAACTAGGTATCGAATTCTGGGTTGACAGGTTTCTGAGACATGCTGTTCCACTGTCTTCTCACTTGTATTGTTTCTCGAGAGAAATCTACTGTCATCTGTGTCTTTGTTCCCCTGTCCACAACATGTCTTTTTTTCTGGATGCTTTTATCTCTTTGCAACTGGTTTTGAGAAACCTGTTATGATGTGCCTTTTATAATTTTCTTCATATTTCTTGTGCATAGGGTCATTAAGATGGTCAAATCTAGGTTTATAGTTTTCATCAAATTGGGAAGCTTTTCAGCTATCATTTCTTCAAATAGTTATTCTGCCCTCTCTCCCCTTTAGGAACTTCAATCACATAATCATTAGGCTCTGAGAGTTGTCCCATGGCTCAATGATGCACTTGTTTTTGTTTCTGTTTTAAGGTACTTTTCCTTTCCTTGTTTTAGTTTGAATAGTTTCTGCTACTTTGTCTTTAAGTTCACTAATCTTTTCTTCTGCAATGTCTAATCTACATTAATCTCTTTCAGGGTATTTTGCATTTGGACATTTTCATTTCAATTCTAATTTGGATCTTTTAAAATGCCTCTACTTAAAGTTTAATCTTTCTCTTAGCTCTCTGAGCATATGGAATATAGTTATAACTGCTTTAATAACCTGTCTGCTAAATATAACATCTATGTCAGCTTTGCATCAGTTTTGATTGATTCTTTACTCCAGTATGGATTGTATCTTCCTATTTCTTTCCATGACTGATCATTTTTGGTTGGATGCCAGACATTATGAATTTTACTCCTTAGGAAGCTGTATATTTTTGCATTCCTATAAATATTCTTGAGCTTTGATTTGAGATACAGATACTTGGAAACTGTGAAAATTTTGGCTCTTGCTTCTAAGATTTGTTACATGGCAGCAGAGCAGCATTTATTCTAGGACTAATTATTCTGCATGAGTACTCTACACCATACTCTGTGAATTATGAGATTTTCAGTCAGCCTGATGTCAAGAGGCACTCTTCACAGTGTTTTTAGAGCTCTGAATACTGTTCCCTCTAATCCTTCTGAGTGATTTTTTCCCGGTCTCTTGTAGTTTCCTCATATGCATGCACTGATCGGTACTCTGCTAAAGACTAAGAGGAATCCTCTGCACATCTCTGAGCAATCTCTGTTTGCTGCCTTCGTTCTCTGGTACTCTTTCTTGCAAATTCTAGTCACCTGGACTATCCTGGACCCTAAGCTGCATCTCCTGAACTAAGGGAATTTGCCAGGCTCTGCCTGGGTTACCCCATTTTTGAAACACAATCTGGAAACTATCCTAAAGTGGTAAGCTGGGGAATAATCAAGTTCACTTTGATTCTCATCTCACAGAAATCATTGCACTTTGCTGTCTCATTCCCAAAATTTAGTTTCATAATGTTTTACCCATTTAGTTTTTCAGGCAGGAATATAAATCTGACCCTTGTTACTCTATTTTGCTCATTAAGTGGAAGTCCCCATACATTTGGTATTATATAGTTACACTAGTTACACAAATACATCTTACAACTGTGATATTTAGCTGACCATGGTGGCACATGCCTGTAATCCCAGAACTTTGGGAGGCTAAGGCGAGAGGATAATTTGAGCTCAGGAGTTCAAGATCACCCTAGGCAAGATGGCATGACCTTGTCTCCACAAAAAGAGGAAAAAAAGTTAGCCAGTGTGGTGGCATGCCTGTAGCCCTGCTACTTGGGAGGCTGAGGCAGAAAAATCGTCTGAGCCCAGTAAGTTGAGGCTACAGTGAACCATGATCATGCCACTGCACTCCAGCCTGGGAAACACTGTGCAACCTTGACAAAAAAAAAAAAAAAGGAAGAAAAGAAAAGAGAGCGCGCAGAACTGTGATATTTAATTTTGGTAAAGGGTAGACTCCATGTGGGCAGAGATGACACCTGTTTTGTAGCTACCACATCCTCAACAGAGAGTAAGTAATCAAACATTTATTCAATCAAATAAATTCCCTTATCCACATGGAATCTATTTTGGTACACTGGATAACTAAGGACTTAAAAATAATTGTTCTAAACTACATGCCATATGATGCCAAGCATATGATATTTTAGAAAAGGCAAAGCTGTACTGATGGTAGAAAGATCATGGTTGTCAGTAGTTCAGAGAAGGAAGAGAGGGTTGAATGGGCAAAACACAGGGGATTATTTAGAATGGTGAAATGATTCTGTATGACGCTGTAATTGTGGATACTTGACACTATGCCCTTCTCAAAACCTACAGAACTTTACAAGACAAAAAGAGAACCTCTGTGTATAGAATTTTTTTTAAAATGATTTAAGAAGCCAAAGGAGTCTCAGGATGGAATACAGAACAAAACAACCTAATTATATTAAAAATGTATGAAACCACCTCACTGAAGGGGGTGGAAGAAAAAGTTGCTGACATAAGTAACTTTGGAAATAAGTTGAGTCCATCAGACTAAAGGTAAAAAAAGCTACATATAAGCACTATACTCTAGTTGATAAAGTTGTTTCCCATGGGAGTATGGAGTAACTATTTCTGACATAGCAATGTATGTATACTGGAATTTAACAATTAAGCAAATGAATGACAGATGGTGGAAGTCATGTTTCTTACTGTTAGAGTGGAAGACAAGCAAGAGGAAGGGACTAGAGAATGATCCATATGGTAATAGATTAGAATTGGAGACATCAGTATGAATTCATGTTTAACATAATACAGATAGAAATGGCTACATACAGAAATCTTTACAGACAAGTAAATATACATAGGTTAGTACACACAATTATATTTATCTGATTTGTCTGCTGGGAAGGATTAGAAGCAACAATAGCCCATTGTAACAAACACACCTAGTGCCCAGATTCTAATGCCATTCCACAATAAAAGGAGCCAACAATCCTTGGAGAAATGACAGAAAGACTGAAGCAGAACATATACAAGATTAGCCTGGAACATTGTGCAGATACAGAAAGGGAGGAAAAGCTAAAAGAAAACAAAAAAATTCATAATGATAGGTTATAGCAAAGGGACACTGGAGCCAACAGAAAGAGTTCCCAATGACCAAAGCTGGAGCAATTTGAGCAATAAAGTCATGTTGAATTACAACCCAAAGTATAAATATCCATAAGTCCATACTGATATAAATAAATGACCAAATAAATAAGGTGAGAGAACAGACAAAGCTGCCCTGCAAAAAGAAAAAAAATATCTATGTAGATTGGTTTGAGAGTTTTGAGTACTGTTTCTGTCCTCAAGGAGGGGGAGCATAACTCTACTTTGTGGGGTGGACATAGTTATGTCCTTCCAAAGGGCACAGTGGAAAGTGGGGAGGGGAAGGAACTTGAGAGTGGAGAAACCTGACAAGCATGCACTCAGCTGGGTGATCAATGTCAATGTTAACAGCATAAGTCATGTTGATAAACTTCTGATATGATGTAATGAAAATGGCACTATGCCTCTGTGGCTTTCTTTCACAAATCTATAACTCCAGTCTAATCATGAAAAAAATCAGACAAATCCTGAGTGAGGGGTATTCTACAAAATACCTGACCATTATTCCATATATAGCCTACACATTTTAAAGGTTATTGCTCATTATTTTGTGTTGCTTCATTTGTAAATGGGATTTTTACGGTTACCTTTTGTTTTTTCCTAACATAAAAGTTACTGGGATTTTTTGGCCAGGTGTGGTAGCTCACAGGTAACCTGTAATTCAGCACTTTAGGAGATCAAGGTGGGAAAACTGCTTGGGCCAGGAGTTCAAGACCAGCCTAGGCAACATAGCAAGACCTTGTCTCTACAAAAATATCAGAACTAGCCAGTGTGGGAGTGCAAGTCTGTAGTACCAGCTACAGGGAGGCTGAGGCAGGAAAATGGTTTGAGTCCAGGAGTTTGAGGACGTGGTGAGTTGTGAACATGCCACTGTACTTCAGTCTAGGCAATGGAGATCCTGACTCAAAATAATAATAATAAAATTTTTTAAATAAAGAAGGTTACTGGTTTTTATATATTTATTAGTTATCTGGCTACTTATTATTTTTATGAGAACCATTTCATCCTGTGTCAGGAAATTTTCTAACAATCATTTTTGTTTCACATCTGATTGTTCTGACAAAAATGTGCAGAATGATGAAAATCATGACAGTAAGCATTTTTTGTTTTGTTCCTAATTTTAGTCAAAATGATTAAAGCCTAGCCTTTTAATTTTTCTTCATTTTAGTCACTTTGGACATTTATCTATCAACTTGTGGCTTTGAAAGATAATGGCACTTCCATTTCTCTACAATGCTAATTTGTTTTCTTACTAATTTTACATTAGCAGTGTCTTAAATTATTACATTCGCTTCCATAACCAAAGCTTCCGGAGTTGTTCAGCCTCAGGGTTCAGTGTTCTCTGTCTTTACACATCAGGGTCTTTGGCCACGTTGACTACTGGATTCTGGGGTGAAGTTTCAACATAGCTCCCATGCTCAGGCTGTGTGTGTCCACAGATGCTCTACTGTGATGTCACACATACACGGCAATCTGCCTCTGCATGAATTCTTGGCCAACACTTTTCTCACCCCTTCAGAACCTTACCAGCATTGCTTGACAGGCTCAACAGGCTTCAAGAACAGACTGCTTGTT
Organism: Cephalopachus bancanus; assembly: GCA_027257055.1. Taxonomy (NCBI): domain Eukaryota; kingdom Metazoa; phylum Chordata; class Mammalia; order Primates; family Tarsiidae; genus Cephalopachus; species Cephalopachus bancanus. The sequence continues at coordinate 1,895,952 of JAPVLO010000295.1, forward strand.
GCTGTGAGTGAGATGGGCTATGAGCTGTGTTTGCACAAAGGATTCCTTCTCCTACACTCTGGTAAGAATTTAACAGGTCATGTCAGTGTTGACCATTTTGTATCCGATTCTTCCAGGAATATGATGTGTCCTTTCAGTATGCAAACTCATGCTTTCCATTATCCCAGAGAGTTTTGCTTTCTTTGGTTTTCCCTCACACCTCTGAGTGCTGTTTCTGCTCTGCACTTCAACTGGAAACATTGGCCTACACTGAGTACCCTGCTGGCCTTTCTGCTCAGCATCTTTTCTGTAATCACTTTTTATTTTTCTCTACACAGCACTTTGTTTTCTAGCAGCCTGTTCTCCAGGTGGCTATTTCTTTCTCCACAGTATCCATCCTATTTCTTGCTGTTGCTAATGGGGGGGGTCTCACATTTATAATGGTTTGATTGTCTACTTTTCTCTGCTCTGCTAGCTCAATTTATCTCCTTCTGTCTTTGAAATCTTTCTCTCTCCTTATTTTGAATTTTATATGCTTTAGTATAGGAAAAGGTTCTACCTAAAATTCCCGCTTCTTGGCTACTCCTTTTCTGGGTATTTTCTTCATCAGCTCTTTTAATCACATTCTTTCTTTCTATTTTTCTTCTTCTTATCATATAAAGGCGCCCTGTTGGCTCTCAACTACTGCTCATCTTTAAACAAGGAAAGGGATAGGGCTGAGTTAGGGCAGCCTGAAATCAGATGTGTCATTCCAGAATGCTCTATTACCAAATTTTCTTACAACTGTGCTCTGGAAGTTTCTGGTATTAGCACATGTTTTGGTTGCAAGTGACAGAAGCCCAACTCAAACTAAAGAAAGAGATCTGTAGCCTCATCTAGCATGACTGTCTGGTTTCAGATGCATATGAGCACAGGAACTCCAGGACACCCTCAGGACGTGCTCTTACCTCAAGGTTCTGCTATGCTCTGGCCACGATTCTGGGCAGGTTTTCTGTGTGTGTCATCAGCAGCTGAAGATTCAAAATCTACCAACAGCAACACTTCCAATCAACACCAAGAAGTTTCTTCCCTAGTGGTTTCAGCTGGAAAACCTGGTAAAAGTTTCTGGGCAACCACTGGTCTCTGTCTAGCCCTCAAGGAAGGTCCATGTGGAATTGGAGAAATCCATTCTGCTATTACCAGGGGAAAGGAACCAGAGAGGCAGAAAGGTTCCTTTCAGAGTATGTCATCCCCCGGCTGGATATCCTAGGCAATTACAATTGTACTTCAGAGGGCCCACATATTACAACTGGATATTGTTTACCTGTCAAGGTAGCTTCCTTGGAAACCAAGTCCCAGGAGAAGAGACCTCCTCTTGTCCCATGCAGCCAGTCAGTGACAGATCTGAGAACTGCCAGACAGTAGCAGCTCCACAGAGGGCTGAAACCTCCCTTTCTTTTCTTCTCCATTTCACTCCTTAAGAGTCTGGATCTAGGCCATGCTTGGTGGCTCAGCCTGTAATCCCAGCACTTTGGGAGGCCAAGAAGGGTAGATTGCCTGAACCCATGGGTTCGAGACCAGCCCGGGCAACTTGGTGAGACCTCATCTCTACAATAAACCAAAAAATTAGCCAGGTGTGGTAGCATGCGCCTGTAGTTCCTACTTGGAGGGCTGAGGCAGAAGGATCACTGGAGCCCGGCAGGTGATGCTGGGGTGGCTGTAAGTGTGCCACTGTACTCCAGCTTGGGTGAAAACTCAAAAAAAAAAAAAAAAAAAAAAGTCTGGATCTAGGCTGGGTGCGGTGGCTCAAGCTTGTAATCCCAGCACTTTGGGAGGCCAAGGAGAGAGAACTGCTCAAGCCCTGGAGTCTAAGACTAGCCTTGGCAATGCAGTGAGACCTTGCCTCTACAAAAAAAAAAAAAAAAATTAGCCAGGCATGGTGGTGCACACCTGTAGTTCCAGCTACTTGAGAGTAAGGTAGAAGGATCACCTCAGCACAGGAGGTCAAGCCTGCAGTGAGCCATGATCATGACACTGCATTCCAGCCTGGATAACAGAGTGAGACTCCAACTCAAAAAAAAGAAGAGTCTGTATCTTGTAGAAAATAAAGATGAAGGTCAGGCGTGGTGGCTCACGTCTATAATCCTAGCACTTTGGGAGGCCGAGGCGAGAGGACTGCCTGAACCCAAGGGTTCGAGACCAGCCTGGTCAACTTGGCAAGACTTCATCTCTACAATAAATCATAAAACGTAGCCGGGCATGGTGGTGTGTGCCTGTAGTTCCAGCTACATGGAAGGCTGAGGCAGAAGATCACCTGAGCCCAGCAGGTCGAGGCTGCAGTGACCATGAGCGTGCCACTGCATTCCAGCCTGGGTGACAGAGTGAGACTCCAACTCAAAAAATAAAATTAAGTTAAAAAATAAAGATGAAGCACCTTGGCCTTCTACCTCCAGCTCATCTCACCAGACACTTGCTGGTACCCAGTTCCACCAGCTCCACCCAAGCCACAGACCCCACTGTTTTAAGCAAATGCATGTGAACAGTATCCCTAAAAATCCACTCTTGTTAAACAAAAACTCAGCCCTGCTCAAGACCTGAGCTGTCACTCTGCTTCCCATCTGGCTGACATCCTCCTCTGCTATGGCTACTCCTTAGATTCATTGTAGATTAAATCCTGTTCCCTATTTTTCATTCTCTTTGTTCATTTCAGTGAGTTTCAAGAAGGGAAGTAGAATAAACAAGTCTTTACTCAGCCATCATTTCCAAAAGGCCCAAGTTCTATTCTCAACACTGTTGTTAAAGTTTTTCCAGTTCTGAACAATGAACTCAGTCTCATGGTCTGAAAGCTCGGCTGTGAGCTAGAGACACAAGGCCCCATTCTCCCTGTCCAGTGCCTGGGCCAAGCTGAGCACAAATGTGGCCCCAGTGAACAGGATAGGCATGCCCGGCATTCACTGACCCTCTAGCAGCTGTTCTCACTGACTCCTCCCCTTTCCAAGGACAGGCAGCATTGTTTAAATCTGCCATTTAGTCCATCAGAAAGTCATGGAATCAGGACCAGCTTTTTACATCTTTATGTGAAGGGGAAAGGAGGATGTCAGAGCTCATCCCACATGGGAAGAGCAGTGCTGTTTGAAGCCACTTGCAAAGCCACCGTCTAGCCACAGTGGGTAGCATCTCTGCCTAGCTTCCGTTTGCACATGACAAGGTACTGAGATGGACAGTCAGGACGGGCCTCTGTGCCTTAAGACACACAGATCCTGGCCTGGCAACAAGCCCCTTTCTGGCTCACACACGTCAGTAGTTGGAACAGATCTGGTTTGTGACCTGGCACAGGTCCCCCACAAAAGGGTCCTGGCTTATTTACAAATCATGAATGAGTATGGCCACAGGCTGCCCTGGGTTTTGAGAAAGAGAAATGATCCGTGGAAAGACTTTGGAAGCCCAGAAAACAGCAGCTCAGGCATTATAAGGACCTGGCCCTTTTTTCCCCCCTTACCCCTGCCCCAGGACCTGACCCTTTCTAAGAGGAGCTTGCCTTTGCTCACAAAGGATCAGTGTCCTGGGACGCTGCCCAGTTGAAGGATGCCTAGCCATTCCATCAATGTCTTCCAAGTTAAGCCCCACACCCCCGACCCTTCCCCTCTAGGGTGAAAGATGAAGCTGCGCCCGGTTTGCTGATGCTGGGGGCGGGGGTGGGGTTTCTGTGGCAGGGCATTGCCTCACCCTAGCCAGCCCAGGGTAACAAGGATAGCCCTCCATGATGAGCAAGGGCTTCAGCGAGTGGGGTATAGGAGAACAACAGGAGCAGGAGCACTTGGAGGAGGGTCCAGGGACAGCATAGTAGTCTCAGGCACCTGGGTTCTATGAAGGAGGGAAAGCACGGAGAAGTACTATGCAGTACAGGTTATTTTTCATATTACTTTAATCTCTTTGAAGATAACTGTTTAAAAATCCACTGAATAGCTGGGCATGGTGGCTATTATAACACCTGTATCCCCAGCATTTTGGGAGGCCAGGGAGGAAGGAATGCTTGAGGCCAAGAGTTTGGGACCTGCTTGGGCACCATAGTGAGACCCTGTCTCTACAAAAAAAAAAAAATTTTTTTTTAATTAGCTAGGCATGGTGGTGCACTTGTAGTCTCCGATACTTAGGAAGCTGAGGCAGGAGGATCACTTGAGCTCAGGAGTTCAAGAGTGCAACAAGTTATGACTGTGCCACTGCACTCCAGCCTGAGCAACAAAGTGAGACTCTGCTCCCCCTAAAAAAAACTACAAAATATGAATAAAGCCTTCTGCTTACTACTGTATCCCCAGTGCCCAGACATTTGCTCAATGAAGCAACAAAAACTATTTTTAAAGGGAAATAACTGGCTGATTTCTGAACAGAAATCCTTTTGAATAAAGATAGTAGTAAGCCGGGCTCGGTGGCTCAGCCTGTAATCCCGCGCCTTTGGGAGGCTGAGGTGAGTGGATTGCCTGAGCCCGTGGGTTCAAGACCTGCCTGGGCAGCGAGACCTCATCTCTACAATAAATCAAAAAATCAGTCGGGCGTGGTAGCGCGCGCCTGTCATTCCGGCTACTCGGAAGGCTGAGGCGGAAGGATTGCCGGAGCCCAGCAGGCGAGGCTGCAGTGGCCGGAAGCGGCCACTGCACTCCATTCTGAACAACTGAGTGAGACTCTGACTCAAAAAAAAAAAAAAAAAGATAGTAGTATAAGAGTCTGGCACCTATTGTTTCTAAAGCTGTCCTCACAGGGTTAACAAGAATTCTGGACAGGAATATAGTTATGCCAGGCACAGTGGCTCATGCCTATAATTCCAGTACTTTGGGAGATGGAAGCAAGAGGATTGCCTGAGCCCAGGAGCTCAAGACCAACCTGGGTAACTTGGCAAGACCTCATCTCTACAATAAATCAAAAAAATCAGTCGGGCATGGTAGCGTGCACCTGTGGTTCCAGCTACTTGGAAAGCTGAGGAGGAAGGACCACCTGAGCCCAGCAGGTCGAGGTTGCAGTGGCCATGAGTGTGCCACTGCACCCCAGCCTGGGCAATAGTGAGACCCCAACTCAAAAAAAAAAAAAAAAGAGAAAAGAAACATAGTAATAACTAGGCATTAATCAGGCTGCACTTTGACCTTCTTCCATGTAACAGAAAGTCACAAGTCATATAGCACTAGATCCTGTCCATTTGCATCCCTGTTGTTCCTACAGATAGAATTTCTGACCTTAGAATCACAAAGCTTTTGTTTAAGAATTGCTTAAACTGCCAGGCTCCGTGGCTCAGCCTGTAATCCTGCGCCTTTGGGAGGCTGAGGTGAGTGGATTGCCTGAGCCCGCGGGTTCGAAACCCACTTGGGTAACTTGGCGAGACCTTATCTCTACAATAAATCAAAAAATTAGCCAGGTGTGGTAGCGCACGCCTATAGTTCCAGCTACTTGGAAGGCTGAGGCGGAAGGATCGCTGGAGCCCAGCAGGTCGAGGCTGCGGTGGCTGGGAGCGGCCACTGCACTCCAGCCTGGGTGACAGAGTGAGACTCCAACTCAAAACAACAACAACAACAACAAAAGAATTGCTTAAGCAGATCCTGAAATCCAGCAAAGAAGCTGTCGTCAACCAGTTTAAAGGCATCTCCCCCTCCTCCCAGAGAAACCAAAGCAGCATGAGAATACAGTTTCTTCATCTCTTTGTCCCATGATTTTATCCTGCCTTCTTTGACCAATCAATGATCTCTACACTTCAGCCTACTTAAAAATCCTTAAAAGCCCCAGCCCTGAAAACTCCTTCATGAGATTCATTTGAAGTTTCCTTCTGTTTCCTCATTTAGTGGCCCTGCAATTAATATTCTTCCTCTATTGTAACCCACTGTCTTGGTGTACTGACTTGCCATTCACCATCAGGCAACGAACCCATTACAGTTACATTTCAAAGATTTCTTCTTCTTACCTGTCACTGGCACCAGCTGGCAAGACAACCTGCCCAGCGCTGGCAAGAGCCTGGATGCCTGAGAACCCCAGCAGAGCTGATCCAGGAGACTCATAATCCAGGAGATCTCCACCCGATTGGGCCACCTTAAGTCACAGCCTTTGAGAGCCACACCCCCAGGAGAAAATAGAGGAAAACAAAAGCTCTTAAAAGTGTGATAAGAGCCGGGCTCGGTGGCTCAGCCTGTAATCCTGCGCCTTTGGGAGGCTGAGGTGAGTGGATTGCCTGAGACCCGCCTGGGCAGGTGAGACCTCATCTCTACACTAAAAAATCAAAAAATCAGCCGGGCGTGGTAGCGCACGCCTGTAATTCCGGCTACTAGGAAGGCTGAGGCGGAAGGATCGCCGGAGCCCAGCAGGTAGAGGCTGCAGTGGCCGGGAGTGGCCACAGCACTCCAGTCTGGGTGACCCAGCGAGACTCCAACTCAAAAAAAAAAAAAAAAGTGTGATAAGAAACTGAAAAGACAAAAAAAGGCAGAAGAGGGGAACTCTTCTGACCATACCTGCCTTTTCTGCTGATTAACATTTTGTTTTATAATCTAATATGAGGCTTTTGCATTTTTCTCACACATAAGTTGACCTTTCACTTGGCTTTTAGTGTGTTTCCTTTCTATAAGGTCTACTACTGTACTGCTTTTGTCTTCTGCATTGATATTTTCAATAGAATGCAATGTACCAATTTTTATTATTGGCCACTGAAACATTTCTCAGAAAATCCTGAACCCTCTGTCTTACCCCATTCTCTGTTGCTTTCTAAGGAACCTGTCAACTACCTGTATGGGTGAAGACAACCAGAACCCCGAACAACCCACCCCCACCTGGTTCCTCCTCCCCCACCTGGTTCCTCCTCCCCCACCTCATGAGGTCACTATGTGGGGGTTGGGCCTGGGATCACACCTGGTATCCTGAGGAGGGCTAGGTCTGGTGCTGAAGGAGTATGGCCATTGCCATTTCCTTGCCTCTTCTTTTCTGTTCAGTAATTTCATGTGGGCCTTTAAAAAAACAATTGACTTCACAATAGATTTTTTGCTTTTTGCCTGTTTTCATGGGTAGTTTAATGGGAGGTAGGAGAAGAAACTCCTGGTCCTGGGGTTGCACTGCCATCCTACTGAAGTCCCCACGGATTCTGTCCTGACATAGTCCCACCAAAATTCTCCATCCAGATCCCTGCCTTGATGGGTTTGTTACCTGTAAAAGTCACCATGGGTACACCTCAGCCACCCTACTATCAGCCAGACTGAGGACATGCCTCAGCTGTCTCCCATCCCCTCTGATTTTGCCCCTTGCTCAGCTGTAAGGAAGACAGCATGAAGAGGCAGGGCCCTGGGGGCATGCTCACTATCAGGAGGCAACAGCCCGGATGAGGCAGCTTATTCCAGTGTGGAAGACAGTGCTGGGCACCTCACTGCAGGGTGACTGAACTCGATGTGCCCTGCCTGGGCCATTCCTTCCTTCCAGCACTGTGTGTCATATCCTGCTGTCACTGGCATAGTGCCTTCCCAGCCCCCACAGCATCTGCCAATAAGGCAGTAACTTTGCCTTCTTCTTCCCTGTGGTCCAGTGGCTTAAGGAATGACTAGCACACAGTAGGGGCAATAAGCAGGCTGGGATGAGTCCCACCAGTACAATAGCAACTGCCCTTTGCTGAGCACAACTATGGACAGACAATTATTGCTTTATATAGGGACCACTATTTTGTGTAGATGACCTCACCTGGTTCTTCCCACAACCCTAGGAGGGAGGTCCTGTTCAGTCCCTGTCCCACAGATGAGCAGAGAGGCCGGTCAGGGCCACTGGCCTATGCAGATGCTCAAAGCTGCAGAACAGGGCCACCAGGACAGCCACCTGGTCCCCATTGCTTGGGCCTCTCCCAGCAGGTCTCGCCCACAGCTCTGGCTGGTCCACAGCACACTCCAAGACCAGTGAAATGCAGGGAGTAGGAAAGGCACCAGACAACCATCTGCCATCATGAGGGCCTCCCACTGCCCCCCATTCCCAGGGTTGTTCCCCTCCCTCCTCCTGTCCCATACTGCCGGAAAGTTCCAGTCATGAGTGGGCGAGAGGCTCTTGATTCCAACTTCCTACGCAGAGTTCTGGAACAGAGGACACTCTGTGCCGGCTCTTGATGGGGTCTGCTCAGAGAACAAGCCCCAGGAAACAATCTGCTCCTGGTGCTGGCAACACCCTCCCACAGACCAGGGTGCCCAGACCTTCTGCTGTGCATGGCCCCTTGCTCACCAGACATGAACATCTCCCAGCCCAACTCCAGGGCAGGTGTGTGACTGCATATGAGCATGTGTGTTCATAAGAGAATATATGTGTGTGAGCGTATAGTGACTGCAAGGAGGAGCCCCAACATCTGATGAGCTGCATGTCCCTTACAAGAGCGACAGCCTCAAACCTGATTCGGGTCCAGACTGCTCTGTCTAACATGTTGGGCTGCCCCGGGCACTACTTGCACCTGCACCAGTCACCTACCTCTCCAGGACTGACTCTTGCATCTGAGCAGAAGATGCTGGGTCAGAGAGTGTCTGTAAGAACAGGAAAGGGGCTGTGATGCCCATCGGGAATCCCTGCAGCCATGTCCACTGAAGTGACCTCCATGTCCCCAAGGTAGTGGGGTGGGACTGAAAAAGAACTGGGAAATTGAACAGTGCCCTGAAAATGCCAGGGACAGGTATGTCCCCAGGAAGCCCTGTGGTCACTGGCTGTCAAGGCCTGCTTTATAACAGGCATATATTCAGAGGAGGATAGCTGGCCCTTCCTGACACTGTCCTGGCTCCCACTGCAGGGTGGCCTACAGCTGCCTTTCTTAGCACCACTGTTTCACATAAACCCTGCACAGTCCCTACTTTTAGACTGCACCCTGCAGAGTGTGGGTCACACTCTTTGGAAGTTGCCCAAGGGGGCAGCCAGCCTAGCCAGCACCAGGATGCATTCTGCCCAAGTCTCCCCAACGTGTGCTCTGGGCTCTAGAACATTAACTACCCACATCCCAAGTCTTCCACTGCACCCAGGGTTTACAGGCCAACAGACATTTCTCAAATGTAGTTTGCCAATTTCCAAGAGCAGGAAAAGCCACGCAACTGAGTAAGTCCCAGGGAAGAGGCATGTGGCTTCACATCAACATGGTGGGGTCCAGAGGCAAGGTCTCACCTAGAGAAGAGGTTCTGAGGCAATGAAGAGGGAAGAGCCTGGATGATGAAAGAAAGACAGTGATTACTATTACTGACCACTGGCTAAAAGCTCATTTTAGTGTTTTCATAAGGGATAAAACTAGTTCAGGCAAAAACAAGGAAGGGTTGGGTTCAATGAGTGGCCCCAGATGTTCACATATTCCTCAGAAGTTGGAAGATCCATAGTGATTGTATGAAAAAATGTTAAGGGTGATCATGAAAATAATCAAACACCACAAGAAGAAGAGGAAACTTTACCAGACTTACAGAAAGCAGGACAGAAAAAGCAGAGGAAAGGAATGGAGATAGAAAACACAGAGAGCCAGGCTCGGTGGCTCAGCCTGTAATCCCGCGCCTTTGGGAGGCTGAGGTGAGTGGATTGCCTGAGCCCGCGGGTTTGAGACCCGCCTAGGCAGGTGAGACCTCATCTCTACACTAAAATCAAAAAATTAGCCGGGCGTGGTAGTGCATGCCTGTAATTCCGGGTACTCGGAAGGCTGAGGCGGAAGGATCGCCGGAGCCCAGCAGGTAAAGGCTGCGGTGGCCGGGAGCGGCCACTGCACTCGGGTCTGGGCGACAGAGTGAGACTCCGACTCAAAAAAAGAAAAAAACACAGAGACCCACATAGCCTTGTGCTAGCAATCTTGACAGACGTACCTACCTCTGCCTCACTTAGGTCTGCACAAGTCTGAGGTGTAGGGAGTACCAAGTACAGTGGCCTCAGGGAGTCAGAGAAGCTGAGATGACGACTCCACTGCCTCTGGGGAAATAACTTCCAGTTTCTGTCACTTCCACAAAAACTTGAGAAATACCCTCATACCCTCACAGTCAACCTTACTCTCACAAGATCCACCTGCCACAGGCTTCCTTCTATGAAGCCTTCAGCCAAATTCCAAGGCTGAACCACAGGAAGCAGCAAAAGTCAAGGCAACTTCCAGACATGCCCACTCTCTGCCACAATGACTGTAGGACCAAAAGTAGCTGTGTTCAGAGATAGTCTCCCAGAAGAGGAGTCACAGTACTGATGGGAGAAACATGTTCCAAACAGACATGAGACTGGCCTACAGTACTGACTAGAAATACTATTTTTAGAGTGAACACTTGTATTCTGTTAGAATAATGAACCAGACAGCTTTAACTAGCTAATAAAGAACACATAAGCACTACTACTAGAGAAAAAAAAATTTTTAACTTTCAAAAGTCACTGATGAGTTGGCAAGAAAGTTCAGAACTTCAGAGTGCAAAACTAAGTAAAACCAGAAACATGGAGAAATTAAGAAACCACTTAGAATATGGCATCTGAGGGCCCCAGCAATGTCTCACCTGAGTCTGCTTCTCTTAATAGCTTTGAAGAAAGCAGAGAGAGGAGGGAGAAGAAGCCTAGGACTGGCCCAGGTACTAATGCAGTTACTTCAGGGGGACCCCCTGAAACTGAGATGGAAGGGTTTAAGTGAACTAGGAAGAAAGCTACCATTTCCATCCAGGGACCACAGTCTTCCTGGCCTCAAAGCGGTCAAGAACTGTGTAAACATAATGTGTTGCAGACTGAGACAGAGGGGGCAAAGCCTGTACATAGAATGGAAATACTCATAATCAAATGTTCTAAGATCCTTGAATTGCTTAGAGGAGAACAAAAATACCAATTAATTTTAGACTTTGATAAATGAATTCTGAATGTTAAAAGATCCAAGGCAACCACTATGGAAACTGAGTGAATAAATTTCAAACCAGCAAAGGAGAAAAAAGAAATAAAAAGTAATCAATAGAAAATAAGCCGGGCTCGGTGCCTCAGCCTGTAATCCCGCGCCTTGGGGAGGCTGAGGTGAGTGGATTGCCTGAGCCCGCGGGTTCGAGACCCGCCTGGGCAGCAAGACCTCATCTCTACAATAAATAAAAAAAATCAGCCGGGCGTGGTAGCGCATGCCTGTAATTCCGGCTACTTGGAAGGCTGAGGCGGAAGGATCGCCGGAGCCCAGCAGGTCAAGGCTGCGGTGGCCAGGAGTGGCCACTGCACTCCAGTCTGGGTGACAGAGTGAGACTCCAATTCAAAAAAAAATAGAAAATAAGACAGGGAAAAGAGTAAAACAAAAACAAAAACAAAAACAAAAAACCAAATAAACCACATCCCCCAAATGACAGGCCACACAGAGTACAAAGTAAGATGGCATAAAAAATTCAACTAAAATAATTACAGTAAGTGTAAATGGACCAATGGTCTAGTTAAGACAAAGATTGTCAAACAATATTTTTAAAGATCCTGACATATGTTTCTGTAACAGACACATCTAAAACATAAGGATATGAAATTCTGAAAGTCAAGAATGGAAGAGATAAAGCTGGTGTGGCTCCGCCAGGTTTGGCAAAAGGCACTGTAGAAATAGGTCTCCCGATACAATAATGAGGTGACTTGGCCTGGCACACAGGCTCACAGTGCAGAAAGTAAAACAGACATACAAGGAGAGGGACTGAATAGCTGCAACGACAGAGGAGACGACACAACAGGCCAGGTTTTACCTCACAGGCATGTAGAATGCTGCACCCAGGAAACAGAAAACATCGATTCTTTCAACATCCAGAGAATGTCTCTAAAACTGACCACATACCAGAGCAAGTTCTCAACAAATGTCAAAGGAACCAGAGTCGCCCAGGCAGGGCTTCTGCTGAAGTGTACTATGCCAGAAGCATGGACAGGAGGAGGAAACCAGACAAGTAAGCATATAAAGCAAATAAAAAGCCTCCCAGCAAAGGAACTGACAGTAAGTGAGAAGATCTGTGCCCCAAATCGGTATCTGCCAACATGAAAACAGCATGCCAAACGCAAACAAATAAAGGAACATGACTGTTTTCAAAGAGCCAGCAGTAGTTAGTCAGATAAGCAGCCTTGGGTGTCCCCGCTAAGAAATAACATAGCACTTACAGGTATCAAGACGTGGAAAGTGGACAGAACAGCATCATACTGCAAACAGGCTAAGACTTTTTTACAGGCCCTAACTCCTATCACAGGCAGTTGCTGGCTCAGAGGGAGCCCAGACCTCACCAGCCACACAGGCCTCCCAAAAAGAAGCTGCCTTCCACCCACTTCTAAATAAACCAGGAACCATACAAAATCGCCACCATAAATCAAACCCACCAGTGTATCAGACAAACTAACCTCAGCTATACCAACCATTATGAAGAGATTATCCTGTACTAAATGTGCTGTATATTTTACACTTTTGGGTCTGGTCAAAAGAATAAATCATGATAATTTTATGTAAGATAGTAATTATTCCTATGAATAATTTTATTTGAATAGTGGGGGTGGGGGGAAGACAAGAAAGTGTGGAATCCTCACTGGGTCCCAGTCTGAAATAGAATGTGTCATTTCTTCCTGATCAGCCACACCCATAATCTCCTTCAAAACATCAATGAAGACCCACCTGCTTGACAAAACTGTCTCTAACCTGAGCATCTAAACCTCACAACAAGCAAAACCACAGCCAGCCTCTACTGCAGCTGCTTCGTTTGTGGAGCACCTACTGCATACTGCAAAAAGCCTGACAAGAACCTTACAAACATTATCCTGTTTCTTCTCCTGAGCCCTGACCTCCTCCCTCACTTACAAGGCTGACCCTCAAAGCCCCATTTCTAAGATCAACATCTGCCCTCCCACTAGAAAATGCCCACTGCTCCTGCTGGTCCTCTCTGCCTGGCAGCTTCTCTTGTCTCCCCTCCTCTGCTAGAAACCCTTCTCTCCTCAATGCCCCCTTCTGGCATTTGAATGGGATCTCCCACAAATATTTGGCCACAGGACAGGCAAAGCACAGTGGAGGCACCAAGGTGGACCAATAGGCTGTGAGACATCCCTAAAGCTCCTGGTAGGATAAGGCTCAGGGCCTGCAGCTTTTGGAGTCATGTTTGTCCCCTCTAGGGAGAAGATTTCCGAAAAAACATGGGGAAGTAGAAATGAAAAATGGGGAAAAGAAGAAAGACCGCCTGACACCTGGATTCAGCCATCCTTGAGGCCAGCCTCTCACAGAAGAGTCGGGTTAAGGCTGCACTGCAGTTGCCTCTGCTGCTTGGATTCAATTGCCCCCGAGGTGCTATTCACTCTCCAGATCTGCTGCTCTCAGGGAAGGTGGGAACAAAAGAAGGTCTCCAATGCTATCCCTTTCTCCAAGGTCTTTTCAGCTGACTGACCTTCCAAACGACAAGGCAAGAAAAGCAAGGAGAGTTTGCCATTAACCTCAAAAAGCAGTTGCCAATTCACCAGTCCATGACGCAAATCAGCCTAGATATGGTTTGGACCTCTCACCCTCACAGCCCTCAGCACCTCGCCCCTCCTGCAAGACCCCCCAATCCCAACCCCAAGTGTTCAGACCACTGGTTCTGGAGCTGCCAACAGAGGAGTATCACCCCTGCACCACAACCACCAGGAGGGCCATTACAACTGATTCTGGGCCCAGCTGTAGGCAGTCTGAGTCAGTGGGCCTGGGTGGTCCAAGTTCCCAGGAAGCCTAACACCACTAGTCTTGGACCCATGAGAAAGCCACGGCTGGCTAAAGGCACAGCAGCCAACATCCCATACTCAGCGGTTAACACGCAAGTTTTTACTCAGGTTATCTTTACACAAACTACAAGGTGGGTAAAAATGTCCTCATGAAGAGACAGTGTACTCAGAGATGGGTGGTGTGGAGTATCACAGTAGTTATCGTGCAGGTCAGGTTTCAGGTGCCACCCACAGGGCAGAAGATGCTGCCTGCTGCTCTTCAGTCACTTGAGCATTGCATGGTGTGGGTCATTGTAACTATTTGCTGAGTGAAAGGAACCCAACTATTAATGTAGAGGGCCATGTAAGATACCAGGCTTCAGGAGGGCTGAATCTAAATGATAGGAAAAATGGCCAGGTAAGCACTCACAGAGAGAGCTGGTACAGCAATCCTAGTGCCAGACATGAGGCAGCAATTCAGAGGGGCACTCCAGAGTGACACAGGGACCATCAAGTGGAAAGAGAAATCCTAAATGCATAGGACAGACAACACAGCCTCTAAGTATACAAAGCAAAAGCTGGCAGAAATGAAAGGAAAAACAAATTCACAATCACAGTGGGAAATGTAAAACCATCTCTCTCAATAACGATAGAATAAGCAGACAAAAAAAAAAAAAAACCAGTGATCTAGAAGAACACTGATTTTTGAACAACCAATGAGCAAACTTGGTCTGCCTGACTCCAGCAAACATGGAATCTACTGTGTAAATAACTGATGGGTCAGTGAGCTACTTCAGGTTGCCAGAATTAGTTTTTGGAGGGTGGACCCCTGGTAGTACAGGCTTTCCCTGCTAGATAAGTGTTCTAGGAACCCATCGGCATCAGTGTACCAGCTACTGTTGCTGTGAGAGGCTGCATTCAACTTCAGTGAATTTTTTTTTTTTAGATTCTTTCAACACATTTGCCCATTTCATGATGGGTGATTTATAAGCACATCTGCCCACACCATACTGAATGTTCAGCAGTTTTTGACTAAAAAACGGCATGACTCCCACGCCCCACCATACCTATTCACCCAATCTTGCCCTGATCAACTTTTGTTTTTGTTTCCCCAGATGAAAACAGTCCTCAAAGGGAAACATTTTGCTGATGTGGAAGAGGTGAAACAAAAAAATGGTAGAACACTAAAAGGCATCAAAACTGATGAGTTCAAAAACTGTTTTGAGGAGTGGAAAAAGCATCTCAATAAGCATGTTACATCAAACAGAGAGTACTCTGAAGGTGACGGAAGTTTAAACATGTAAGATTAAATACACAAGTTTTAATAAATAAATTCCAGGGTATTTTGGGGTCCCCTCTCATGTTTGTACTGAGCTCAATCCCCACCTCAAATGTATAAGAATTCTATTTCCCTACATCCCAGTCAATACTTCACGTTATCACCCTGTGTCACTGTAGCTACTGCATAGGATGCACAAGATTCTTGTGATTCCAATTTGCATCTCCCCATCACTAAGATCCAGCACCCGCCATGTGTTTGCTGGCAGTGACTCAGCTTTCCTTTCCAGGTGCTGACTCACACCCTCTGTCCCTCTGTCTGCTTTTCTACTGGGTCTTTCTTAATAACTCACAGAAGTGTTCTGTGCTTGCAGAATGTGCGCAGAACATGTGTGCTATTTGCTAAATGAGTTGCAAATGCCCTGAGTTTGAGACAGCCTTGGTCTTCTTGGTGTCATCTGTAACAGAAAGCTTTTCATTTCTCAGCAGTCACCATCCACCACACTGCCCAAGCAGGGACCACCCCCAGACAGAAGCAGAACTCCTGAACAAGTGATAACTCAGGAGCAGACTCATAGGCTCCAGTCGGGGCCAGCGGGCAGCACTGGGGATAAATGAGGCAGAGCATGGTCTAGACACCCCCAAGGTTCAGCTAGTCAGGTCCTAGCAGAGGTAGGAGCTACAGCAGGTTGGGAAAGACCATGAGGAGAAGGGATTGGGACAGGTGAAGCGTGAGGTGCTTATTCTGTGAGTGTTATCCACACACAAGTATCCAGCAGCTAGCCAGACATAAAAATCTGTGGTTTGGGAAGAGGTTCAAGTTTTGGAAACACCGTTGGGAGAAATCAGTACATAAAAGGCTGAACCCTATGAAATTCCATGTTTCTTGATCAATGAAAAAGACAGCTTTATGTGGTTCACTAGGAGACGGCTGTTGACAGGTAAGTGCATATCTGCTCAGGGGCCCACCCAGGGTGAGACCTGTGCCTGAGAGGATGACAAAAGGTAAAGAGGAAAAGACTGTGGCTGGGGTTGGTTACCAGCAATGGGAGAGTGAGTAGTTCCAAAGACTGGAGGAACAAGGATGGCAGGGACACTGAGGGAGAGAGGGTATCAGGTGATGGTTGAAGGATTTTAAGCTGTGAAAATAATAGCTCATGTGTGCTGAGGGGATGACACCATGCAAAGTACAGAGGGGACTTGCTAGAGCACATTCTGAAGGATGGCAAAGGAAAGGCTGCTCAGGCCACTCAACCGTGAGCGCAGGTGCAGCATGGATGCAGGTGGGAGGACACCATGGTGGCCTTGTCTTTTTGGAACCAGAAAACCAAGGCACACAGCAAGAAGGCACTACATGAGGAGCAGGCCCTTAACAGACACCAAATCTGCTAGCACCTTGATCTTGAATTTCCAGTCTCTAGAATTGTGAGAAGTAAGTTTCTACTGTCTAGAAGTTACTCAGTCTAGGGAATTTTGTTACAGCAAAAATGGATGAGGACACCATTTATCACTTGTCTTTCTGCTCTTCCTTCTGGAAGACCACACCCACTTCACTTGTCTTCCACCTCTCAAGTTTTCATTTTCATCATCAAATCTTTAATTTCCAAGCATTTTTCTGTTCTCTGTATATATATATATATATATATATATATATATATATATATATATATATATACACACATATTTTTTTAATAGAGACAAGGTCTCACTATGTTGCCCAGGCAGGACTCAAACTCCTGGGGCTCAAGTAATCCTCTTACCTCGGCATCCCAAAGTGCTGGGATTACAGACATGAGCCACTATGTCTGGTCTCTTTATAACATCCTGTCTTGTGTACTATTTTCTCAGTCCTGAAGATATTCATGATATTTGATGCTATCCCTGAATGATCTCTATTTGAGCTGAATGATCAGCTCAATTCTGAATCTGTGGAGATGAATGAGGCTCAGTTGATGTGGTGCAGCTAGGCCATCTGTTGGAGTTCCTGGGGTAGGCATCTCTGGTCCTTCCTGGGCAGCTGGATCCCCAAAGAAGCTGGTGCAGAAGGAAGGGCCTGGCTGCCAAAGTTCTGGGTATGAGACCCCCAACCTCACCTGAGCTAGAGCCCCAATGCCAACACCTCTTGTTTTCCTGGAACCTCTTTGCAGAGAAAAGGCCTCTGTACAGGAGAAGGGCAGTTGTCAATGCCGAGAAGTAAAGGACAGAGTCTGAGGATCCAACCACTTTCAAACAGGCTTTGACCAACTCCCCAATTTTGGCTACCAATTTCAGGGAAACCAATGCCATTGATTTTGAGCCCTTGGATGATGTTGTGGTGCAATGTGATCTGGTTCTTACACTGCTGCCCCAATCCCCGCAGCAGAGTTCTGCCCTCCTGGTCTGCCAAAACTATCACTGTAACTCCTGGAACTTTTGACCTCCAAAGTACTGGTGCTATCTTCTTCTCTTCACCCACCTCCCCTCCACCCTAGTCACATTCTGGTGAGCTTTTCTTTCTAAAACAGTTTTACCAAAGTATAATTTGAACACCTTAAAAATCTACCCACCATAAGCACATGATTTAATGATTCCTGTAAATTCACAAAATGTGCGTGGGCCACCACTACAGAAGACACATGGTATCCACTCGTTGTCACTAGTCCACAGCCTGGGCAGTGCCACTTCTGGCTACACTGGAGCTGTCTGTGACCACTCTAACCTTCAAACCTCAATCACTTTGGTTAGAGATCACAGAATTCTTCTGTGTTCATTGTTAAGGAGTGAGAACACAGGAAAAACAGGTTTTTACTTCCTCAATACCCAGCTAATTTTAGTGGAGGATTAGCATTTAATAGTGGGAAAGGGGTGGGAAAAAGTAAACTCACAATCAGATTGCCTGGGTTTGTTTGTTTTGTTTTTACCGATGGAACTGAGGGGAGGAGTATAGAAGGAATAACAAAGGCACGACAAAGGGAAGAAAATGTGGAACCTGCAGGGATTCTATACACCAGGTGAAGTTTCTAACAGCTCCTATTTTCCCCACATGATGCAGGCAATGTGAAGCTCTCAATAAGGCAGGGATGCTCAATTACATTACAGAACTTGGTGAGCAGATGGTGAAAACAGACATACAGCATTATCAGATTCCATTTTTGGTCAGGCGCAGTGGCTCACGTCTATAATCCCAGCACTTAGGGAGGCCGAGTTGAGAGGACTGCTTGAGCCCAGGAGTTTGAGCCCTGTCTAGGGAACATAATGAGACCTAGTCTCTACAGAAAAAAAAAAATTAGCTAGGTGTGGTGGTGCATACCTGTAGTCACAGCTACTCAGGAGGCTGAGGCGGAAGGATCATCTAAGCCCCAGAAGGTCAAGGCTGCGGTGAGTCATGACCATGCCACTGCACTCCAGCCTGGGTGACAGAGTGAGATTCTGGGGAAAAAAAAAATACCAAAAAACTACATTGTAAATCGACTGCTTCACAGACTTCTAAATTCCAGAATTGCTATTAAGATATCCAAAGTTGGCAGGGCTCAGTGGCTCAATCTATAATCCTGGCACTTTGGGAGGCTGAGCAAGTGGATTGCCTGAGCCTGCAGGTTCAAGACCAGCCCAGGCAACTTGGCGAGACCGTGTGTGTCTCTATGATAAGTAAAAAATTAGCTGGGCATGGTAACACACGCCAGTAGTTCCAGCTACTTGGAAGGGTGAAGCAGAAAGACTGTCGGAGCCCAGCAGGCTGAGGCAGAAAGACTGTTGGAGCCCAGGAGGTCGGAGGCCAGCAGGGTGAGTGTGCCAGAGTGCCACTGCACTCCAGCCTGGGTGACAGAGTGAGACTCCAACTCAAAATAAAATAAAATAAAATAAAATATACATATACATATATATACACATCCAAAGTTATTCTGATTCTTGATCCTTGCATATGAGATGTGTCTCTTTGAAAGTCATTTAAATCTTCTATTTGTCCTCAGTATTCTAGAATTTCAAAATAATGTCTTTATATGGGTCTGTTTTCATATACTGTGCTGGGTAGTTGGTGAACTCTTGGACATTTTATTCAACGACTTTGTTGGTGACTTCTCATCGATGTTTCCACTATCCCATTTCTGAAATTTTTATTATCCAGGTATCAGACTTCCTAGACAGGGCCTTTAATATTTTTCTCTATTTTCTGATTCTAAATTCTTTTTCTACTTTATGAGAGATTCTCAACTTTATCTTCCAGTCTATGCTGCTATTTAGTCTCTTTTTTTGACCCCTACAAAGTATAATTATTTCATGCAATGTTTATAGATTTAGAGATGTGCTCCATTTTATTAACCATTCCTTTTTGCATTTCATTCTTGCCTTTCAAAATAACTTCTCTTCTTTTTTTTTTTTTTGTGAGTTAGAGTCTCCTCTGTCACCCAGGCTAGAGTGTGTACAGTGGCACAATCATGGCTAACCGTAGCCTCAAACTCCTAGGCTTTGGTGATCCCTCTGCCTCAGTCTCCTGCATAGTTGGGACTATAGGTGTGCATCACCACACCCAACTAATTTAAAAATTTTTTTTTTAGAGACAAGGTCTTGCTATGTTGCCCAGGCTGGTCTCCAACTCCTGGGTTCAAGTGATCATCCCACCTCAGCCTCTCAAAGTGCTGTGATTACAGGCGTGAGGTACCATGCCCAGTTCTTCTTCTTAAAGTTTATCTTTTAGAAGCATCTTTAATTAAGAACTGTTGGTAATAAATTCTGTTTTTGTTTATCTGAAAATGTTTTTATTTCATCCTTGTTAAAAGATAATTTTGCTGGATGACCAAGTCTATGTTGATGTTACTTCTCTCAATATTTAAGAATAATTCCACTGTATTCTGGCTTTCATTTTTGCTGTTAAGAAGACACCCAACTGTCAGTACTATCACCATTACCCTGGGTGATCTCTCTCTTATTTTTTGTGGCTTTCAAAATCTCTCCATGGTCTTTGGTATTCTGGAGCTTCACTGTGATATACCTCACTATGAGTTCTTTTGAGTTGGAGTCTCACTCTGTTGCTGAGGTTGGAGTATAGTGGCATAATCATGAACCACAGCCTTGACCTGCTAGGCTCAGGTGAGCCTTCCACCTCAGTCTTCCAAGTGGCTGGGACTACAGGCGCATGCCACCATGCCCAGCTAGTTTTAATTCTTTGTAGAAATAAGGTCTCACCATGTTGCCCAGGATGGTTTCAAACTTCTGGCCTTAGTCAGTCCTCTCTCCTCAGCCTCCCAAGGTGCTGAGATTACAGGCATGAGTCACCACACCAAACCTCGATATGAACTTCTTTTAGTTATCCTGTTTGAAAGAAACTGTATTTCCATAATCCATGAACCAAAATCTTTTGTCAGTTACAGAACACTTTTTTCAGCCAACAGCTCTTTAAATATTGCCTCTTCTCCATTCTATTTTCCCCTTCTAGGGCTGAAATCAAATGTATCTTAAACTTTTGCATTCTATCCTCCACATCTCAATCAACTTCTTTGCTATATATCCCATCTTGTTAACTCTCTTGGCTGTGTTCTTAATACAATTCTTCCAGTTAATTCACAAAGTCTCTCTCAACTGTGCATCTGACATTTAACCTATTGGTTGAATGTTTTAACATTTCAACCATTATTTGTTTCTAAAGGTTCTATGTGGTCTCTTTCAAATCTTCTTGACCATTCCTGTTAAGTGTTTTGTTTTCTGCTCATCTTTGTGGTTCTTTCTTCTAAGTTCGTGGCATCTCAAAATTTGAGACTTTTTAGCATTTCATAGGATTAGTCCTCAGTTTTCCTCATTGCCAACATAGAATCTGGCTTTCTCAGATCTGCTAAGTAAATTATTACTTACCCATCTGCTTTCCAGCTTCCAGAACTTCATTGCTATTGTCTCCTCTCTCACTTCACCCATTCCCTGTGAGTTTGACTTTTTAAAACATCACTTTACTGTTCATTTGGCAGGTGTTTGGGAAAGAGTGAAACTGCCTGCATGTGTTCAATCTGTCACCCTTACCTGAAAGCCAGCATGCTTTCTTTAAAAATTACCTTCAGCATAAAAAATAGATCACACAAAATATTTCAAAGTACAAAAGAAAGAACTTCTTAAATCATCTATTAACATTAATCATATTACAAATACAGGCATACCCCCCAGACATCTTCCTGGTTCATGTTTCTTGGTAGAACACCTTTTGGTTTTTGGTAGTTTATAAGTTTATAAAGCATACGATTCTTGCAATATGTATTTCTGTCAATCTTATATTTGTGTCACAAGGGGTAAATTTTATATTTGTGTCAAAAAACCAAACCAGAATGGGTATAGTTGCTCATGCCTATAATCTCAGTGCTTTGGGAGGTCAAGACAGGAGGATCACTTGAGGCAAGGAGTTCAAGACCAGCCTGGGCAGCATAATTAATTCTCATCTCTACAAAAAATAAAATACAATAAAAATTAGTTGGGGTCAGGCTTGGTGGCTCAGCCTGTAATCCCAGCACTTTGTGAGGCCAAGGTGAGTGAACTGCCTGAGACCGCGGGTTTGAGACTAGCCCAGGGAACTTGGCGAGACCTCATCTCTACAATAAATCAAAAATTAGCCGGGTGTGGTTGTGCAGGCCTGTAGTTCCACCTACTTGGAAGGCTGAAGCAGAAGGATCGCTGGAGCCCAGTAGGTCAATGCTGGGTTGGCCATGAGTGTGCCATTGCACTCCAGCCTGAGCAACAGAGTGAGATTCCAACTCAAAAAAAAAAAAAAAATTAGCTGGGCATGATGGCATGTGCCTGTAACCCCAGCTACTCAAGAGCCTGAAGTGGGAGGATCACTTGAGCCCAGAAGTTTAGGGATGAAGTGAGCTATGATCATGCCACTGCACTCAGCCCTGGGTGACAGAGTGAGACTCTATCTCTTTTTTTTTTTTTTAGTTGGAGTCTCGTTCTGTTATCCAGGCTGGAGGGCAGTGGCACGCTCCCACCACAGCCTCGACCTGCTGAGCTCCGGCGATCCTTCCACTTCAGCCTTCCAAGTAGTCGGAACTACAGGTGCGCGCTACCATGCCCGGCTAATTTTTGATTTACTGTAGAGACAAGGTCTCACCAAGTTGCCCGGGTGGGTCTCAAACCCGTGGGCTCAGGCAATCCTCTCGCCTCAGCGTCCCAAAGTGCTAGGATTACAGGCTAAACCACTGAGCCTGCTGAGACCCTATCTCTTTTTTTTGTTTTTTTTTTGAGTTGGAGTCTCACTCTGTCGCCCAGACTGGAGTGCTACCACAGCCTCGACCTGCTGGGCTCCGGCAATCCTTCCGCCTCAGCCTTTCCAAGTAGCTGGAACTACAGGCACGTGCGACCACACCCAGCTAATTTTTGATTTATTGTAGAGATGAGGTCTCGCCAAGTTTCCCAGGCAGGTCTCGAGCCCACGGACTCAGGCAATCCACTCACCTCAGCCTCCCAAGGCGCGGGATTACAGGCTGAGCCACCAAGCCAGCTGAGATCCTATCTCTTAAACAACAAATCAACCAAACCAAACCAAAATTTTAACAAAACAATGTGCAGGAACAAAAAGAACAAGCCTCAAGTTACATTCCAAATACAATTGGAAGAAGCCACAATCACAATGTGAGTGTAAACAGCAGGTGCTACTCAAGCTGCTGCTGACACAAACAGGCCTTTTGGCATCACCACAGGAAAAGCAACAGTGAACTTTTCATATCAATTGCCCAGTGATTAGGAAGTCACATTTAAAGCATTTACATCCTAACACAATAGCCTATTTCTTATACAAAGGTGTTTTACAAGTTTTTTGGTAATCTTTTAGGAAACTGGACTGACACATAATGAATTATTAATTTTTCCCTATTTAACATGAAAAAGACCCATTTTCACACAGAATGCCTGGTTTTTAGGAATGGATTACCGATGTTAAACAAGAAATAGCTGAATACTTGCTCTTTGTAGAAGATATTACATGTGCTATGCAGAAATTACTGAAAATCACCTTTGCCAAAAGGTAGATCAAGTAATCTATGCCCCATTAGCGATTCCCTGATACCAGGGGTTTGCTAACATAGACAAGTTCAATAAGCTACCACCCGACGGTTATCTGACAGTGGTACTGCCCAATTTTTTCACACAGTGGACTTACAGGGGCAGTTTTCATGGCACGCTTACAAAGCAACACTTCAATACAGATTTAGAAAAAGAAAAAAAGTTGAAGTGTTGGAGTAAAGAACAGTGTTTTCCTGATAAATACCCATTAGGACAAATAAGTACCCCACAAAATATTGTTGAAAATTAAGCCAAATTTTTCATTTTCTACTATTGTCAATTTTAACATCTCCAAATGCTTCTTTTTAGTCATTTTCATTTCATCAAACTTTAGAACACAGGAATAAACACTGTAATGATCTTATTCTTCATCTATATAGGCATTACTCTATTTTTTCTTTCTTTTTTATAATAATAAAATTCATACTCAACTAGATATTTTTATCTTGGTTATCATCGTATTCATCCTACTAGGTATAACAATTCAAAACACAATTATTTTTAATAAAACATTATTTAAGAGACAGATATATAGGTTTCGGTGATACCCTTCCTCATCAAGCAAGGACGCCAGTTCCCACGTGTCTGTGGGTTCCTTGGGAGACCTCTATGCAGGACAGTCATTTATTTGCCTGAACCCATTCCTGTACCAGTTCTTGCAGAGGTGTTTTGGGAGGTGGTATCTAAAAGGCTTCATGATGCCACACCATCTTCCAGCTCGCAGATTCCAGTTTGTGGCATCAGAAGCCTGACCAACTCTCAGGCTCTAGTCTGTGTCATCGGGACCCTGAGGGCACTGGTCCCCAAAAAACAGAGAGGGGAAGAGAAGAGAAGAAACTATTAAATTAACTCTTTATGGAATGTCTCTGGCTGCTATAAGCTGTCAAACAGAAATAAGACAACGTGGAGGTGCAGTGATATAGACTGACAAAGAACTATTTTAAAGCAAAGCAAATCACCAGGATTCTGCCTGGTGACCAACAGCATCTCCCATTGAAGAAGGATGCAGCAACACCCACAGCTGCCAGCTCCCCTCAGCTGCACAGGCCTCCTATGCGACCCTAGCTCAGGCAGGACCCTGGTAGCTATGGACACACCACTCACAACTGCCTCAGCATCCCCATCGCCTCTCATTCCCCCTCAGTTCTCCCTCATTCCACCCGAGTCATCACCAACCCTAGGACCCACACTGCACACCCAGACTGCCCCACATTGGGTCAGTGTGACAACTGCAGTCACCTACCACCCTAACCCAGGAGCCCTTAGCACATTTACCTGCAAACCCAAACCCAGAGGGAGAAAACTCAGAACCACATCCACACGTGTAGAACTGTGAGCAACAGATCTGTGTTGTTTCAAGCTGCTAAATTTGTGGTAATTTATTATGGCAATAATAGAAAACTAACACAAATGTCCTCTTTCTCCTTCTCAGAAGGCTTATGCTATCCATTATTCCTTGTCTCTTCTGTACAGCAAACCCTGTTTCCCCATTGGCTCCTTCCTATCAGTATTTAGTAAACATGTTCTTGTCTCCCCATATTAAAAGCAATCACACAGAGAGACTGCTCCCTCAGATTCTGAGACCTCTCCAGCTACTACCTTCATCTACACCCTGCATTCCCCACTGTTGCTTCAACGATGTGGCCTCAACCCTGACACTCTGGTCTACAGACCCCAATTGGTTAAAGTCATCAGTGACTTCCCAGTCACTAAACTGAGTGTAGAAAATAGTGTTAAATATTACTAAAGAACCAAGTCTTCTTAGATGCAATACCCAAAGCACATGTAATAGAAGAAAAAAGTTAGCAAAATGGACTTTATCAAAATTCAAAACTTTTGTGCTTCAAAATATACCATAAGGAAGTGAAAAGACAAGCCACAGACAGGAAGAGAATTTCTGCAAATCATGTGTCTGATAAAGAACTTATATCTACAACATTTAAAGAACTCTTATAACTCAATAACAAGAAAAACAGCCCAATCAAACACCAGGTAAAGAATCTGAGTTAACACGTCTCCAAAGAAAATGTCTGAATGGATAACAAGCATATGAAAAGACACTCAATATCACTGGTCATCTGGGAAATGCAAACCCAACCCACAATGAGATATTAGTTCACACCCACCAGAATGGCTAGAAGCAAAAAGTCAGACAATACTTTTTTTTAATCAATATTTTTTATTATGGTTTTGTGGGGTACAGTTAAGGGTTAGGTGTACAATTACGTTTCATTCAGGCACCCTGTTGATAAGAGGTGTTTCCCTATCCCCAGACAGATATTTGCTACTGTTAATCCCATCCCCCTCCCTGCCCCAATACTTTTTTTTTTTTTTTTTTTTTTTTTTTTTGAGTTGGAGTCTCACTCTGTCACCCAGACTGGGAGTGCAGTGGCCGCTTCTGGCCACCGCAGCCTCGACCTGCTGGGCTCCGGCGATCCTTCCGCCTCAGCCTTCCGAGTAGCCAGAATTACAGGCATGCGCTACCACGCCTGGCTGATTTTTTGACTTATTGTAGAGATGAGGTCTTGCTGCCCAGGCGGGTCTTAAACCCGCAGGCTCAGGCAATCCACTCACCTCAGCCTCCCAAAGGCGTGGGATTACAGGCTGAGCCACTGAGCCAGGCTTCAGACAATAGTTTTTAAAAGAAAAAAAAAAGTCAGACAATAGCAAGTGCTGACAAGGATGTAGATAAGCAGGAGCCGTCATATACTACCAGTTAGAAGTAAATAATAAAGTCGCTTTAGAAGACAGCTGGCAGTTTCATAAGAAGTAAAACAAAAATCTACCATATGATCCAGCAAATCCACTCCTAGGAATCTACCCAAGAGAAATGAAAACACATACACACTCAGACTAGCACATGAACACTCACAGCAGCACTGTTGATATACACCGAAAGAGGAAACAGTCTAATGTTCACCAACCAAACAACAGATAAGCAAGCGTGATAAAATCTATCCAAGGGGATGGATGCTTCAGTGATAAAAAGGAACGAACTCTAACGCAAAAGTCAGACATAATCACATACTATAGGATTCCATTAATATTAAATGGCCAGAAGAGGCAAATCTATAGGAAAAGAAGGAGACTTAGTGGTTTTCCAGACTGGAGTGGGAATGAAGGAGCAGCTGGAGATGAGCACACAGCATCTTTTTGGGGTCACAGAAACGCTCTAAAACTAGATAGTGGTGATGATCACACAACTCTTTACTAAAATCCACTGAATTATAGACTTGAAACAGATCATTTTTGGTATGTATATAATACCTTAATAAAATTGTTTAAGACACTGCAGAATGCATGCTAGCTCTCAGCTGCATCCCTCTGGCTTCTGCCACACACTTCCAGGATCCTAATTGCTCAGAGATGGTATCTGAGACCTTGCCTCATTACAATCCCTTGTAAGAAGGTGTCATCTCCAGGGCTTCCACTGTCAACCCAATCCTGAGCATATCGCAGTCTGTGATTTCATACCTGGCCTTCTCTGAGCACCAGGTACATGCTCAGTTCTTAACTGGCATCTCTACCGTGAGATGTTGCGGGCACCAAATGCAAACCTAGTACCTTCATCCAACACCTGCACCCCTTTCTCAGGAGGCCACGCCTCCTCAGGACTCAACTTTATTTCATCAGACCCTGTCCTTAACAAGTCCTCTGTCACATACATCCCACCCATGTTCCCACCTTGGAACAGATATCAGTCATCACTGGCTCCTCATCTGCTCCTCCCTGGGTGGCAGATGATGGGAAGGCAGGCACCAGAAACAGGCACTGGGCACTCTATGGCACTAACAATCACAATCCCCCATTTTACCAAGAAGGAAACAAAAAAAAAATCAAGCTTGTCCATAGTTAAACAACAGCTGTGCAACAAGGAAGTAGGTTCTAAGCCTAGCTCTGCACAGCTCCAAAACAACATCCATCTTACACACAGAGCAGCAGATGCCTGTACCTACCATATAGGCAACAAATAGGATGAAGTTCATGGCTGTGAAACTCATGCCTTAAGCCAAAGCCATGAGAAGGCATCCGTGTGTCAGGGAGAGGTAGGTTGTGACAGTGGATGCCTGGGTGGGAACCTAGCTCTGGGACACATACTGTGAGCCACCCTGACCCGGGTCTGTGTCTGGGCCCTCAACATCATCCCCATGAGGCTCTCTGTCATTCTAGGTATCACGTCACCTCCTCAGAGAGCCTTCTACCCATCTGAAGGAGATCCCTATATACACTGTACATATCTCCTGGAGACAGGGAGCTCACTGACATGTTCCATAAGAGTAGAACATCTCTGCCTTGCTCTAAGATCTCTCCTGGCACAGACTCTCATGAATGTCACCATCAGAGACATGTTAGGAACTGAAGACATAACATGTAAAGTGGAAATGTGAGGAATTCTTATCCTCTAGATAAAACCATTCCCAAATGTAGACATGCTCTCAGGAAGCAGAGTTAGAGACCTTGGACTGTAGATGCTTATTTAGTGTGGAATACCAATACTGAGGAAAGTTATAACCAAAGGGGTTGCCAGAGCAAGACCAGAGCTGCTGATAGAGCTGGGGACCAGCAGCAAGGACAGAGACGCCCACAGATGCTCTTGGACTGAGCCAGCCCCACCTGGGTGCAGGTACAGGTGCACTGTCTTCATGATGTTGCTGCATCATGACAGTCCAACATCCAAAATGGCCCGGCAGGCTCTGTCGAGGCAGGACAGCTGGAAAAATATAACATCAGACATATCACCTCCCTGACCCACCATCTACCTGATGGCACCAAAATGTCCACCAGCAAGGACAGACCACACCAAGAGTTCAGTGCCTGCCTATGAGAAGATACCAGACAGCTGGACAGAGATGCAGACCTTCTCTTTGTGCCTACAGGATAAGAACTTCAAACATGTCCAACAGGGAAGGACACATATGGAACATGCTAACACTGGGCCCAAAACAGGAGCAAGAATAAGGATGCTATATTTGTTTATATATACAATAAGTGATACCAGGAGTTAGCAGAAATTTTAAGAAGGGAGAAGAGAGTGCATGCCTCCTTGGTTTTTGCTTGTTTTTAATCCTGTGAAAGTATTTTTTTAAAAAACTCTAAATTTTAAAAATCACCAAAAAAAAAAAAAAGTGTGAGGAAAATCAAAAGAAAAGAGGCATTGGAGAGAACACTAAAAGAAAGAGACAGAGTGGAACTAGTTGCCTCTGGGGACAACTGGAGTGCACATGGGCAGGAGGCAGTTGAAGCCTTGTCCCTCATAAACCACATAGTACATGTTAAAACTATGTGCCTGTGTTACTTTGATTAAAAAAATAAGCCAGGCTCGGTGGCTCAGCCTGTAATCCCACGCCTTTGGGAGGCTGAGGTGAGTAATTGCTTGAGCCCGCAGGTTCGAGACCCGCCTGGGTAGCGAGACCTCATCTCTACAATAAATAAAAAAATCAGCCGGGAGTGGTAGCGCATGCCTGTAATTCCAGCTACTTGGAAGGCTGAGACGGAAGGATCGCTGGAGCCCAGCAGGTCGAGGCTGTGGTGGCCGGAGCGGCCACTGCACTCCAGTCTGGGCGACAGAGTGAGACTTCAACTCAAAAAATGATATAATAATAATAATAATAATAATAATAATAATAATAATAATTTTATTGCCTGAGCCCGCAGGTTCGAGATCCACCTGCACAGCGAGACTTCATCTCTACAATAAATCAAAAAATCAGCTGGACATGGTAGCACATGCCTGTAATTCCGGCTACTTGGAAGGCTGAGGCGGAAGGATCGCCGGAGCCCAGCAGTTCGAGGCTGCGGTGGCTGGGAGCGGCCACTGCACTCCAGTCTGGGCAACAAAGTGAGACTCCAACTCAAAAATAAATAAAAATAAGTTTATTTTCAGAAACTTTCTTGAAAGGCTTGATTCTAAGGCTTGCCTAAATGAGTTAAGGGCAAAAGAACCTTGAGTAGATAGCATGGTCCTAGTGAGGCATCTCAATGAGCCCAGAGTCTCGAGGCAGCCGTGGCCACGGCACCACGTGAGAGGACACATGGTCTGAGTTCCTTCACAGTGCAGTGGCTACAGACACAGCACCAGGACCAAACTGCCCAGAACATCCTAGCGCCCTCTGGACAAGACAGCATTTCTATCTGCTTCCCTCGTTGATGAAGCAGTTGGAAGATTTGCTTTGACCCTTCTTAGAATGTGAGAATGAGGCACCACTACGCGCAAGGGAGGAATAGTCTGTCTTTATGTGAAACCCCCATGATTGCCATGTCAAAGGTGGTGTCTTGGTCCTCACTTTCACTGTGGAGAGCCCCAGAGATATCCCTACAGGTGCCTAGGGCTGGAGCCCTGTATTCACAATGTCCACTGCACCAAGGATGTTCCTACAAGAAAAAGGCTCTCACCAGCCTGTGGCTGCCCACCCCACTACCCAGGCTGCCGTGTGCACTGTTGTCAGCCTCACATTATTCCTGATAAAAACAAAACAGCAATCTGAAAACATCTTTCAACTGTGTCAGGTCAGGAACTTTGGTGGATGAACAACCAATCCAAAGACTATGAAACATTCAGTGAAACTCACGGAGAATGCAGAGAAACAGCGAGATGCTATGTCAGGGAGGGTGGGTGGAAGCCATGCATGTGTTCAAGAAGACCCCAAAAGAAAACAGAAGGAACACCCAAGAACAATATCTCAGAGCAAAAATACACTCCATGTGCTGGGTAGTGTATATAAAAAGAAGCCCACACCCAGACTCACTGTCATGAAGGACTAAATGTTCGAAAAGCTACCAGAGAGAAAAGACTGTGATGGGCTGAAAACATGTGCACAAATTCCTGGACACTATTTCTATAAAACAGTAGAGAGTCTAATTCCCGTTGAGCACAGGCGGTCCTCACAACTCACTCTCGCTAGACACAACATGGGAGACACGACCTGTGACCTCAGAGGCCAGGTTGGAAAAGGTGGTACAGCATTTGGAGTTCTGAGTTGCCCTGTGCTATGGCCACTGTGCTGGAACATCCACATGGAGACAACAAGCACCAGCTGCTCTAGGCCCTCAGCTGCTCCTCCTGTTCCCAGCTGTTCCTGCAGACTTCGAAGTGCTCCTCCTACCCTCGACTGCTCCTCCAGGTTCCAAGATGCTCCTCCAGGGCCCCAGTTGTTCCAGTCTCCTCAGCCCAAGTACCAGATGCATGAGTGAATGACCCATCCCTGGCTCCTATCTTGACTGCAGCCCTAGGAGACCCCATAACAAGCTGCTCACAAATTTCTGATCCACAGCAATCATGAGTGATTATAATACACAACTGTGTTAGGCCCCTGAATTTTAGGGTAATTTGTTATACAGCAAAAGTAACCAGAGCAATCCCCTACAAAGAAATAACAGTTGAAGTTGTATCAGATTTCAGCACTCACAGACCCTCTACTGAAGGAGTAGAAAATAGCCTAGAGGGAAACAATGCTGAGCAGAGAAAATACAAGATATTGGTAAACTCATTTAGTAGCAGTTTAAAAAGGTAGAACAAGTTTCATTCAACAATAATAATAAAGATTTCCTAGGAGGGTAATCATTGCTGAGATGATAGAAAAGGAGACTCTTCAACAGAAGTAACTCTATCACCCCAATGCCAGGCACTCACCTGTACTGAGAAACCACAAATACTGACAGTCGGACACTCTGAAAAAACCAATGCTTAACCATGCAGAAAATTGATCTAAAAAAAAAATCTAAGGACCAGCCTTATGTTGGAAAGGGAGCCAGAGCGCCAGTCATGACCAGGACTGGACTGTCCTTCTGCTGTAAAAACTAGAACTTGTACAAATGTGTGAAAAAAAAAATTAGTGTCAGACATTAAACAACAGCACAAGACTGTGGTTCCCAGGAAGGGGAATAGGCAAGGTGAGCACCCCACATGTCCAGCTTGCTCTGCCTGGAGGCACTTTTCAGACCAAGGACGTGGGGAGCAGGGGGGACTCACTGAGCTGACAAGAATCTGTCACTAGAAGTGACTGAAACACTGTGAGAAGAAAAGAACAGTGAATGTAAAGGCCACAAATGAAATTATCCAAACTGAAGCCCAGATAAAAGACTATAAAAAATGAAAAGTATTCAGGGATCCATGGAACAATGTCAAACAACCTAACGTATACACATTTGGGATTCCCTTCCCAAATATTAAGGCTAGTATACAATAAAAGTAGCTAAAAAACTAACAGATTTTTTTTTTTTTTTTTGGTCAAAGTCTCACTCTGTTGCCCAGGCTAGAGTGTGGTGGCATGATCATGGCTCACTGCAGCCTCTACCTCCTAAGCTCAGGCAATACTCCTGCCTTAGCCTCCAAAGTAGCTGGAACTAGAGGCAACACACCACCCTGCCATGCTAATTTTTAAAATTTTTATTTGTTATTATTATTATTTTTTTTTAGAGAGACGAGGTCTCACTATGTTGCCTAGTGTGGTCTTGAACTCCTGGGCTCAAGTGACCCTCTTGTTTCAGCCTCCCAAAGTGCTGGGATTACAGGTATGAGCCACCGCACTCAGCTCCAGATTTTTTCCAAATGTGATAAAAACTATAGATGTGAGAAGCTTAAAAACACCAAGCAGGAAAACACCGCACAAGGGTCACCATTACCAAACTGCTAAAAACCAGCAAGATAAAACCTCTCATCAGAAGCAATGCACAACAGAAGAAAATAAACAGCATCTCTAAAAAAACAAAACTATCAATCTAGAATTCCATGTCCAGTTAAAATATTCTTCAAAAATATTCTTTTCTTTCTGCAAAAGTGAGAGAATTAGTTGCCAACACACTTATTTTTTTTTTTTTTTGAGTTGGAGTCTCACTCTGTCGCCCAGACTGGAGTGTAGTGGCCACTCCCAGCCACCGCAGCCTCAACCTGCTGGGCCCTGGCGATCCTTCTGCCTCAGCCTTCCAAGTAGCCGGAATTACAGGCGCGCGCTACCACACCTGGCTGATTTTTTATTTATTGTAGAGATGAGGTCTCGCTGCCCAGGCGGGTCTCGAACCCGCGGGCTCAGGCAATCCACTCACCTCAGCCTCCCAAAGGCACGGGATTACAGGCTGAGCCACCGAGCCCAGCTCAACATACTTATTTTTAAAGAAATATTAAATGCATTCCTTCAGAAAGATAATAACAGATAAAAAACCTAAATAGGCAAAATGTAATAAAGAGTATCAATAATGGCAAATAAGAAAAACAACAGCCGGGCTCGGTGGCTCAGCCTATAATCCCACGCCTTTGGGAGGCTGAGGTGAGTGAATTGCCTGAGCCCGCGGGTTCGAGACCCACCTAGACAATTTGGCGAGATCTCATTTCTACAATAAATCAAAAATCAGCTGGGCGTGGTAGCACGCACCTGTAATTCCGGCTACTCGGAAGGCTGAGGCGGAAGGATTGCCGGAGCCCAGTGGGTCAAGGCTGCGGTGGCCAGGAGTGGCCACTGTACTCCAGTCTGGGCGACGGAGTGAAACTCCTATTCAAAAAAAAAAAGGAAAACAACAAATGTTTTTTCTCATTTAAAAACTTTTTCATGTCAGCCAGGCACAGTGGCTCACATCTATAATGCCAGCACTTTGGGAGGCTGAGGCAAGAGGATTGCCTGAGCCCACGGGTTTAAGACCAGTCTGGGCAAAATGGTGAGACCTCATCTCTACAATAAATTAAAAAAAAAAAAAATTAGCTGGGCCTGGTGGTGCATGCCTGTAGTTCCAGCTACTTGGAAGGCTGAGGCAGAAGGATCACCTGAGCCCAGCAGGTCGAGGCTGCAGTGGCTGTGAGCAGTGTGTCACTGCACTCCAGCGGGGGTGACAGAGTGAGACTTCGACTCAAAAAAAAAGAAAAAAAAAAACACCAAAACTTTTTCATGTGATTAAGAGGGTCAATCATCAGGAATATGTATCAATCCTAAATGTGTATGCATCTAATAACAGAGCTTCAAAACACATGAGAAAAACATATGGAACCAAAGGGAGTAAGAGACAAATTCGAAAATTATTCTAAGGATATATAAGACTGAACTTCTATCAATCTACTTTAACTGATATTTATAAAATGAATTGATAAATTAGATGAAATGGACAACTTCCTTGAACTACAAAAACTACCATGCCGGGCTCGGTGGCTCAGCCTGTAATCCCGCGCCTTTGGGAGGCTGAGGTGAGTGGATTGCCTGAGCCCGCGGGTTCGAGACCCGCCTGGGCAGCGAGACCTCATCTCTACAATAAATCAAAAAATTGGCCGGGCGTGGTAGCGCATGCCTGTAATTCCGGCTACTCGGAAGGCTGAAGCGGAAGGATATCGCCAGAGCCCAGTGGGTCGAGGCTGCGGTGGCCGGAAGCGGCCACTGCACTCCAGTCTGGGCGACAGAGTGAGACTCCAACTCAAAAAAAAAAAAAAAAAAAACCTACCAAAGATCACTCATGAAGAAATAGGTAACTTGAATAGCCACTATTAAGGAAATCAAATTTATAGGTAAAGACCTCCCCACAAAGAAAATTCCAGGCCAAGATGATTATTGCACTGGTGAATTTTACTAAACATTTAAGAAAAATAACAATTTTATACAAATTATTCCCTTCTACTTTCTGGAAGAAGCATTTCTCGACTCATTTTGTGAAGCTAATAGTATACTGATCTCAAAACCAGACAAAGACATTACAAAGAAAATTACAGACCAATATACGATATCCCTCATGACCACAGATACAAACATCCCTAAAATTTAAAAATTATAGCAAATTGAATCCAGCAATAAAGGATAACACAATGATACCCAAGTGGAGTTTATCCCAGGATTGCAGGGTTGGATTAACATTAAAAAATAAAAAATCAATCAGTATAAGGCCTGGCGTGGTGGTTTACACCTTTAATTCCAGCACTTTGGGAGGCCAAGGTAGCAAGATTGCTTACGCCAGGATTTCAAGACCTACCTGGACAAAACAGTGAGACCTTGTCTCTATTAAAAAAAAAAAAAATCAGTATGCTCACTATATGAGTATTAACAGACTAAAAAAGAAAAATCTACACAACAGAGGCAAAACAAGCAACTGACAAAATCTACCATTCATTCTTAATAAAAACTCAAGGCAAACTGAGAATAGAAGGAAACTTCCTCAACCTGATAAAGAGCATATGTACAAAATCTACAGCTATATACAGTCAGTCCTCTATATCCGTGGGCTCAACCAACCAAGGATTGAAAATATTCTAAAATAAAAATAAAAAATAGCAATACCTGAGCCCACGGGTTCAAAACCAACCTGGGCAACTTGGCAAGACCTCATCTCCACAATAAATTAAAAAAAAAAAAAAAAAATAGCCAGGCATGGTAGTGAGTGCCTGTAGTTCTAGCTACTTGGAAGGCTGAGGCAGAAGGATCGCCTGAGCCCAGCAGGTCGACGCTGGGATGGCCAGGAGCGTGCCACTGTACTCCAGCCTGGGCAACAGAGTGAGACTCCAACTCAAAAAACAAACCCAAAAAAATCAATACAATAAAAAATAATACACATTTTTAAAATGCAGTGGAACAATGATTTACATTGTATTAGGTATTATAAGTAAAATCAAGATGATTTAAAGTATACAGGAAGATATGTGTAGGTTATGTGCAACAACTACACTATTTTATTTTATTTATTTATTTTTTTGAGTTGGATCCTCACTCTGTCGCTCAGGCTGGAGTGCAGTGGCATACTTACCGCCATGGCAGCCTCAACCTGTTGGGCTCAGGTAATCCTTCCGTCTCAGCCTTCCAAGTAGCTGGAACTACAGGCACACGCTATCATGCCTGGCTAATTTTTTGATTTACTATAGAGACGAGTTCTCGCCAAGTTGCCCAGGCTGGTCTCGAACACCTGGGCTCAGGCAATCCTCTAACTTCAGTCACCCAAAGATTACAGGCTTGAGCCACTGCACCCGGCCAACTACACCATTTTATATAAGGATTTGAGCATCCTTGAATTTTGGTATCCACAGGGTGTCCTGGAACCAATCCCCAGCCCGATACTGAGGGATAACTATATACCACACTAAACAGTGAAAGACTAAATGGTTTCCTCTCACCGCTTTATATGATACTTTACTGCAGGTCCTAGCAAGTGCAATAAGGCAAGGAAAAATGGCAAAAGGACTGAAAAAGAATAAATAAAACTAACTTTATTCACAAACAAAATGTCTTTATATGTTTAAAAGGTTAAATATTAATGTTTAATATTAAGCATAAAAATTAATATTTAATCAATATTAGGGAAAAGTTTGGTAAACTATGTGCACTGAGTACTACAAAGCACTGATGAAAGACATTTCAAAGGACCTTAATAGCGGGGCTCGGTGGCTCAGCCTGTAATCCCACGCCTTTGGGAGGCTGAGTTAAGTGGATTGCCTGAGCCCGCGGGTTCGAGACCTGCCTGGGCAGAGAGACCTCATCTCTACAATAAATCAAAAATTCAGCTAGGCGTGGTAGCGCGCGCCTGTAGTTCCGGCTACTCGGAAGGCTGAGGCGGAAGGATCACTGGAGCCCAGCGGGTCGAGGCTGCGGTGGCCGGGAGCGGCCACTGCACTCCAGTCTGGGTGACAGAGTGAGACTCCAACTCAAAAAAAAAAAAAAAGGACCTTAATCATGGCAAGGTGTACCAGGTTCATGAATGGGACAGCCCAACGATGCTGGGGCATCATAGCCCTACTGCCCTGTTCAACTCCATTTCCTTCACTCTCTCCACAGGTGCTGATTCTGAAAACACTCCCCAATAAATAAACTTCCTAAATGCAAATCTCCATCTCAGAGTCTGCTTCCCAGGGAACTCAAAATGAGCAGTAATAAAGAATATACACATTTGCAAAAGATGTAATTATTATAGTCAAAATAGCACACAGCAACACACTGACCAGAGCAGTTAACCTACTATCAGCCCAAAAACATGCTCACATAGTAAAAGCCTGAAGAAAACACCCAATGACTCCCTACATGTACGGGGACACCGCTCATTTGAAGAGAGCTTTGTTATACAATCAAATATCATATGAAGTTGCCATTTTCAACAGTTGTTGACCTATAAAGCCTGCAAGTTCATGTACTTCAACTTTACATTTCCATTAAGTTCTGTCTCAATCACAACAAAATATCTCTGAGGCTGTGTTCCCTTTTCTCACATCAGCCCTCCGATCTAAGATGAGATACAAGTGCTATTATTAACGTGTTCCAAATTCAAGCCTGTGAGACATTTTCTAAAATATTTCATGAGGCCTAAACAAAGAGATCAGAGAATTCCAATCTTCTGCCAAATCCCCAGCCTTAGTTCATTCCCTGGCTCTCATACTCTGCCACACCTTTGAAACTAGCTGGTCCACGCTCTCTCCAGAGTGGCGCTAACTGCTGTTTCTCTCATTCCCCCTTCCCTAGCTGCCTTGAAGGATTCATGTGTTTTTACCCTCCTCCAACTGTGGGACACTCCAAGGTTCTTTTTTCTCTACACCCTGTCTTTTGAACTCCTCATTCTGTTCCCATAGTCTCTATTATAACCTCTCTGTAGCTAAGTCCCAAATCTTTACTCCAGACACCTCTCCCTCAAATGCCAGGTTCATCTCACTTTATAAATGCCAGGTGGACCTTTCCTAGATAGTGCTTCCTCACTTGAATCTCAACAGTACTCTCCTCCCCAAATCACTTTTCCCCAACACTGCATGTAATTGCATTGCATACATCTACTTCTGTCCAAAGCACACAACTGTTCTGCTTCCCAGGCTCAGAGGGTTAGAATGCCTCTGTCTCCTCCTCTCAGGCCCCAGGTCCTCCCAGGCCCCCAGGTCCTACCACTGTTCATCCTCCAGGGCACCTCAAAATCAGCTCTGCAGCCACAGGTTACTTTAAGCCTCAATGGCCTCTTGCCAGTCAGGCACAATGGCTCATGCCTGTAGTCCCAGCTACTTGGGAGGCTGAGGCAGAAGGATTGCCTGCGCCCAGGAGGTCAAGGATGCGTTGAACCATAATCTCCACTCCCTGAATTCCTTCTGGCTGGTCTCTGGTTAAATAACACAACACAGGCAACCCCTTTGGGTCCCCTCCACTTTTCTGTCCTCTCAATAAATCCTGTTTTAAAAAAATAAATAAAATAACACAATACTCTCAATGCTTTCAACCTTCCCTCTCCTAATCCCATCTCATGCCCACATCACATTTAATTATCTTCTAAAAGGCCAGCCAAGAGCATGTCACTTTCATCACGATAAACATTCAATGGTACCCCCCCAACATCTCCCCTCCCCCCAACCAAAAAAGGGACATTCCTTACACTGGCATCTTCTGGAACTGCACTGTCCAATACAGTAGTCACTTGTCACTGGCTATTTAAATTAAAACGTAGTAACATTTATATAGTTCAGACTTGCTAGTCATGATTCAGTGCTTAGCAACCACACATGGAATGGCCTGCTCTAAAACATACTTCTCTCATGATCTTGGTCCAGACTTACTTCCCATTTCTACTCTGTCCCAATAAAAACATTTCATTAATTGCTCCCCAGTAACACCTCACACTTGCCAGATCCCACTCCCACCTGGATGCCTGTCACCCTCAGTGTGCTTTCTTCTTACCTCTCTTTCTAACCAAAACCATCCACACTCTAAGACAGTACTTAGGGGTCACCCACCCCAAATGGGGCACTCACCTCTGAACGGCTACTGGACACTTATTTCCATCATTCAGGTAACTACCAATTATATGTTATTATATTATTATATGTAGCAGGAGCTAGCAATATCTGTTGCATTCCTGATGGATCTCATTAATTCTTCCACTATTTATTTTTTCTATTTACAACATTCACTAATTCATTTTTAAAAATACTTATTTTGCATTTACATATCTGTATTATACCAGGCCCTGGGTAGACAATAATTAACAAAACTGACACGATCCCTGCCCTTACACTTTAAAGAAGAAAGATAAGAAACAAGTAAAGAGCAAATATGTAATTGTAAATTCTGGTAACTTTTATTAAAGAAAAGAATAAAGTTCTATGAGAAAGAATAGTAAGAACGTCCTACATTAAATTATGGGAGAAAATAGCTCTGTAAGCTAAGACTTCAAAGTGGAGAAAGAAGCTAGCAAGAAGAAAGGACTGATTGCTCCAGGGAGAGAAGGGAAGAGTCCCCCAGTACAACTGCAGAGCTCAGAAGGCTCAGAGAACACAAGAAAAAATTTAATTGTACCCTTAGTATTAAAGCTACTAAAGACTTTTCAGCAGAGGAGTAGCATGCCACTATTTAAATTAGAGGACAGCCACACTTTCTGATGTGGGAGAACCAGCAGCTGGACACAGCCAGATGTCCAGGGCACCTGTCATACAGTGAGCTGATAAGGTGAGGTGTGGACCCATAGCACGGTCCACAGCAGACTGTCTGACCTCAGCAGGGAAGTGCCCTCTCATCCAGGCCCAAACACTGGGATCCAGCCTCTCAGCTCTAGGACTGATAAGCTATATAACTCGCCTGCTGCCCCCAGTGCAGACCTCGGCAAACATAGTTATACAAGAAACTTGAACACCACAGATGCATCTGGACAGGCAGTCTTTGCACCCACCACACACTTCTACTTGCCCTTTTCCATCCCACTCCCGTCTTGTCTTGTCTGAACAATTCACACATCTCTCAGGGTTATTTACTCAGAAGGAAAAAAAAAGAAAATGGAAACAGTTCATTATTCCACAGAGCAGGTAAGTCTTCAGACATTGTTTCAGAAAATAAAAGCTGTAACATGGCTGAGAAGCCCAATAAAGATGCCATTGTTGATTGCCTTATGTTTATTTCCAGAAAAAATTCTGTATATATATCAGGATGTGTAAAACTACATATTCTTTTCAATTTACAAAAATAGCAATTACTGTGAACTGGTACATTTTTCCTTTTTCTTTATCTTTTTCTTCTAGCACTTCATGTTTTGGCCAGACATAGCCACCTTATCCTTTGGAGTGCAGTGTCCCATTGTGTAGACATGTTGTGATTCAGTTCCTTTCTGGGAAACATTGAGATTACACATGGCTCCATAGTGGAACTCTGATCTCATTTCAGGTCCCACATTCATCTAATTCTCCTTTGTCTCCAGCTACAGAAGTGCTGAAAGAACCCTTCCTAGTCATACAGTCGTGAGCAGCAGCCAGGACCACACAATCAGGCTCGAGTCCAAGCTCATGCAGCTATTATTGCCAGCACATCATGGACAGGATTCTCCATTCCTCTGAGGAACACCCCTGGGGTGACACTGGCCAACACACGTGCATCACAGTCCAGCCCAGCTGCAGGGAGCCCTGCCAGCATCACCATCAGAACCATGCAGCTCAACACAGGGTCCCAGTGCTGTCATACACTCCTGAACCACTGTGGCCCCTTCATACACACACACTCACAGTGTCCTGGAATGAGCCCACTCCACTCTACTTAAAGGTTCCCAAAGCTGTGAAGGTGAAATCCCACCCTCTCCCCAGATCCTCCTCTCACATAACACTCCAGCCAGACCAGCGCAGATGTGGGCTCTATTTACCAGCCACCTGGCCTCAGGTTCTTTCCTTCTAACAAGGGATAACAGCCTAACTCCCATAATAGTCTCAAATCCCTTGGGACCATGCTTACTTGGCAAACCAACACCCATGGTTAACCCAATGCTCCCTGATTACACAACTGCAGTTAAACACACCCAGAAAAAACACACTCAGATCAGCCTCCCTTTCCTCCCCACCAACCCTCACATCAGCACATGGCCTGAGGCCACCTGGCCATCTTAAATCCTCCCCAGCCCATTTTACACCTTCTCTGCCTGCAACCTCCAGCATCTCCTTCCCATTCTCACCCTCAACTGAGAACCTGCTTCCTTCTCCTCTGAGAAAAGCCTCAGAAGGGAACTTCCACCAACCCCAAGGACCAGCACTGCATGCCTGCTGCCCTACATGCACCTGCAACACTCCCAAACATTGCTCCAGCAAGTCTTTCTCTTCTACATTAACATTCTTTCCTCTCTATGGATTAGTTCTATCGGCACTAAACTGCCTATCATTTCTTGCTTCTGAGTAATATGTGAACAAATAATTCTATTGCCCCCTTGCAGCAAACATACTTGAATGAGGTGTCTGTACCACCTATATTTTGTCCTATTTCCTCTTAAACCCACTCTAATCATGCTCACACCTCCCAATCTGTTTTTCAAATCATGAACAACCTTGATGTTAAGTCCTATGTCAGTTACTTCTGCTTCCCTCACCTCACAATGGATCAGACCACTCCCTCCTCCCCATTATCCACCTTGGACCACTCCCTCCTCCCTACTTAACTTTAACCTTTCTCATTTGGCCTCTTGGTCACTAAGGCCTCCATCTTAGTCCACTTGTGTTGCTATAAAGGAATACCCGAGAGGCTGGGTAATTATAATGAAAAGAGGTTTATTTGGTTCCCTGTTACGCAGGTTGTACAAGAAGCATGGCACCAGCATGTTTCTGATGATTGTGTCAGGCTGCTTCCACTTGTGGAAGGGAAGAGAGCTAACAGAGATTACATGGTGAGAGAGGAAGCAATGGGGTATGATCAAGTTCTAACAACCAGCTCTCAAGGTAACTAAGAGTAAGAACTCACTCATTCCCTCAAGGATAGCACCAAGCCACCATAAAAGATCCACCCCCATAACCCCAACATCTCCCACCTCCAACACCGGAGATCAAACTTCAACAAGAGACTTGGCGGGGCCAAACCAAAACCAGCCACAGCAACCTCCTTCCTGCTCTGGGATCTCACACTGCAGGAGGC
This sequence comes from Cephalopachus bancanus, assembly GCA_027257055.1. Lineage (NCBI taxonomy): Eukaryota > Metazoa > Chordata > Mammalia > Primates > Tarsiidae > Cephalopachus > Cephalopachus bancanus. The sequence continues at coordinate 1,936,628 of JAPVLO010000295.1, forward strand.
TCCATACCCAGCCCCTGGCTCCCTTGTCTACCTACATCCATTCCCGTAGAGGCCTCCCCAGGCTCATGGAGGGTACTTCCATGCCTAGGATTCCCCATCTGACACTTTATGATTTCTCCTAAACACCAATCACCTCTGATGTCTTAGGCTCGCAAATGCAGCATACTCAAATTGACCTTCTAGGCTTCTACCCAACCCAAGTTAGTCCACTGCAATTCCACTAGGAAACCTTACTAGTTAACTTCAAAATATGTCCAGAAAACTCAATACGGAAAATTAAAACAAATGAAGAAAATTAGCCATGGGTCAGAGCTGTGCCTACAGTCCCAGATACTCAGCAGGCTGAGGAGGGAGAATCACTTGATCCTAGGAATTCAAGGCTACAATGTGCTGTCATCATACCACTGCACTCCAGTCTGGCAACAGAGATAAATTCCAACTCTAAAATAATAAAATAATAAAAACAAAACACTCTATCACCTTCATCATTGCCACATGGGTAAGGCCTGCTGTGGTCAGTTCATAAGCAATCTCCTCACTCCCTCCCTCAACACAGCAGCCAGCAGGATCCTAATAAAACAGACAAGGCAGACTGCTCCAAAGTCCCTGTCCCCACTCTGCCCACAGGCCATCCTGTTCATGCCTCCCACTCAGCCCCCCAGCACAGCAGGCTCATGCTGACCCTCCGCCCTTTACATTTGCTGTCCCCTCTGCCTGTACGCCTTCCCTCTACCAAAGGTTTACCTCCTTCACGTGCCCAAATGCCTGGTCTTTGTGACTGAGGCCCACCTGACCAGCCCACATTCCAATCCCATGCTCTCCCTGATTTCCTCTCTGTAGCACTGATACCTCACAACTAACTATAAATGTTATGTGTTTGTTCATTACTGCCCTGTGAGGACATAAGCTCCAAGAGAGCAAAAGCTTGTCTTTTCCTTCTCACTGTGACATCTTAGCACCTGGAATCGTTTCTGGACATACCAAGTCTCAATTTACAAAGTGTTTTTGCCCTGAGATCAGAGAGGTGACAGGACAGGAGAGGAAGCGTGGTTAAGAAAACAAGTTCTAAAATCAAGATACCTGGATTTGAATCCTGGCTCTGCCTATGCATTGTGTGATCTGGGCAGGTCACAGCACTCTCCAGCCTCAGTTTCCTCATCTACTGAAAAGCGTACCCACTGCATAAATTGTTCTAAGGCACAATTATATAAAACCCAGAATGTGTTCAGAACATATGCATCAGATAACATCGATGCTAACAACAACGATAATAGGCAACATTTGTCTTCGAAACGTTTTCTTAGACTTTACAGCCAGTGACAGTTTCTTCTGAAGAGGCAACGTTCAAACCACTGAGCAAGCTGAAAATGCCAGTTATGTGCTCAGGGAACCGAATTTACAGCCTTTATTTTAACCTCCTTTCAGGACTCAAAAAAGCTAGTAAATTCTTGGCCCCCTGAAAATTGGGGAATATGATGTGATGGAATAGAAGCCACATTTGTTTACTCCTCATTTTTTCAGAAAGGATTTTTTAAATGTGTGTATTTAAAAAAAAAAATTTTTTTTTTAGTTGGAGTCTCACTCTATTGCCCAGGCTAGAGTGCAGTGGCATGCTCACCACCACCCCAGTGTCTACCTGCTGGGTTCTGACGATCCCTCTGCCTCAGCCTTCCAAGTAGCTGGAACTACAGGCGCGCACTACCACACCCAGCTAATTTTTAATTTATTATAGAGACGAGGACTTGCCAAGTTGCCTGGGCTGGTCTCGAACCTGTGGGCTCAGGCAATCCACTTGCCTAGGCCTCCCAAAGTGTGGGGATTACAGGTTGAGCCACCGAGCCCGGCATAAAATTTTTTAATGTACAATTTTTTTTTTCCCTGAGTTGGAGTCTCACTCTGTCACCCAGACTGGAGTGCAGTGGCCGCTTCTGGCCACTGAAGCCTCGACCTGCTGGGCTCCGGCGATCCTTCTGCCTCAGCCTTCCAAGTAGCTGGAACTACAGGCGCGCACTACCACGCCCGGCTAATTTTTGATTTATTGTAGAGATGAGGTCTCGCCAAGTTGCCCAGGCGGGTCTCGAACCCACGGGCTCAGGCAATCCACTCACCTCGGCCTCCCAAAGCGCTGTGATTACAGGCTGAGCCACTGAGCCCGGTCTAATGTCTAATTTTTATTGCTCATTTAGAACTGTCAACCAAATGGGGGAGAAAAGAACATACACATACAAAGTAGCTAACTGGCTCCAGGGAGGGGACCTGGACAGCTGAGGGGCAAGGGTAGAAGACACTTCCCTGTATACCCTTTAAGAATGCGTCTTAAATTTTAAACATCTGTTCAAATACTTAGGAGAAAATAATATTTTTAGAAGACTCACTAGCAATGAAAAGTCTGAAAATAAAATTAAGACAAGAATTCCACGTATAAGAACATCAAAGAGAATCTATTTAGGAATAAACTTAATCTAAGAAGTGCACTGAAACTACAAAATATATATATGCGTGTGTGTGTGTGTGTGTGTGTGTGTGTGTGTGTGTGTGTGTGTGTATTTGTTGAGTCAGTCTCACTTGCCCAGGTTGAAGTGCACTGGCACACTCACAGCTACCACAGCCTTGACTGCTGACTCCTAGATGTATAGATCAAAAATGTATAAAGTGATGTATAAAGGTAGAAATGTAGGTGTAAGAACAAAAACAATAAAACTTGGAGAAAAAAATAGGCATAAAGCTTTAAGACCTCAGGTAGGGCAATGGGCGTAGTAGCATCCCCAAAGTACAAGCGACAAAAGAAAAAAAAAAAAAACGGGAGTTCATCAAAATTAAATACTTTTGTACTGCAAATGATATCATCTGCCTCAGCCTTCCAAGTAACTGGAACCACAGGTGTGCGCCACCACATCCAGTTAATTTTTTGATTTATTGTAGAAAAGAGGTCTCACCAAGTTGCCCAGGCTGGTCTCAAGTCCCTGGGCTCAGGCAATCCTCTCGCCTCTGCCTCTCAAAGTTCTGGAATTACAGGCATGAGTCACCATGCCCAGCTACAAAATATTATTGAAAAAAATTAAAGACAGCCTAAACAAATAGTAAGATATCTCATCTTCGAGGAATGAAAGAGTTAACATTATTAAGATGACAAAATACTCCACACTGATCTACATATCCAACAGACCCCTAACAAAATCAAGCTTTTTTGAGAAAATTGACAGCCTGATTCTGAAATTCATATGAAAATTCAAGGGAATCCAGTATAGTCAAAACAATCTTGGAAAAGAATAAAACGGGGACTCCTTCTGACTTGAAGACTTACCACAAAGCTACAGTAATCAAGACAGTGTGGTACAGGTATAAGGACAGATAAAAAGACCCTCTGGTTCAGAGTAGAGAGTCAAGAAATTTACAGTCAAATGATTTTTGAGCCGGGCTCGGTGGTTCAGCCTGTAATCCCGCGCCTTTGGGAGGCTGAGGTGAGTGGATTGCCTCAGCCCACGGGTTCGAGACCCGCCTGGGCAACTTGGCGAGACCTCATCTCTACAATAAATCAAAACTTAGCCGGGCATGGTAGCATGCGCCTGTAGTTCCGGGTACTCAGAAGGCTGAGGCGGAAGGATTGCCGGAGCCCAGCAGGTCGAGGCTGTGGTGGCCGGGAGTGGCCACTGCACTCCAGTCTGGGCGACAGAGTGAGACTCCAACTCAAAAAAAAAGATGTTTGAAAAGTGTGCTGAGAAATTCAATGGGAGAAAGAAAGAACAGTCTTTCCAGTGGTGCTGGGTCAGCAGCATGGTCACACGCAGAAGAGCAAAGTTGTACCCTACCTCACACCATTTACAAAATCAACTCAAAATGAATTAAATACCTAAATGTATAGATCAACAGTGTATACAGCGATGTATAAAGATAGAAATGTAGGTGTAAGAGCAAACACTATAAAACTTAGGAGAGAAAAAGGCATAAACCTTCATGACCTCAGGTAGGGCAATGGTTTCTTACCTACAACCCCAAAGTACAAGTGACAAAAGAAAATAAAAGGGAGTTCATCAAAATTAAAAACTTTTGTACTGCAAATGATACCATCAAGAAAGTGAAATAAAAAACTCGTAAAATGGGAGAACATATTTGTAATTTGTATATATCTTTTATTAGAAACTTGTATACCAAACATATGAATAACACCTAACTTAATAATGAAAGATAGGTTGGGCTCAGTGGCTCAACCTATAATCCCAGCACTCTGGAAGGCTGAGGTGAGTGGATTGCCTAAGCCCCTGGGTTCAAGACCAGCCCGGGCAACTTGGTGAGACCTTGTCTCTACAATAAATCAAAAATTAGCTGGGCGTAGTAGCATGCGCCTGTAGTTCCGGCTACTTGGAAGACTGAGGCGGAAGGATCACCAGAGCCCAGCAGGTCGATGCTGGGGTGGCCATAAGCATGCCACTGCACTCCGGCCTGGGCGACAGAGTGAGAGAGACTCCAACTAAAAAAAATAATAATAATTCGAGACCCGCCTGGGCAACTTGGTGAGACCTCATCTCTACAATAAATCAAAAATTAGCCGGGTGTGGTAGTGCATGCCTGTAGTTCCAGCTACTCGGAAGGCTAAGGCGGAAGGATCGCTGGAGTCCAGCAGGTTGAGGCTGTGGTGGCTGGGAGTGGCCACTGCACTCCAGTCTGGGTGACAGAATGAGACTCCAACTCAAATAATAATAATAATAATAATAACAACAACAATAATAATAATGAAAGATAACTCAAATGAAAAATGGGCAAAAGATCTGAATAGACATTCCTTCAAAGATGATAAATTGCCAATAAAAACAAGAAAATATGTTCAACATCATTAGCCATCAGGGAAATGCAAACTAAAACCACAATGAGATTATCACTTCACACCCACTGAAATGGCTATAATCACAAAATAGACAATAACAAGTGTTGTCAGGGATGTGGAAACATTGGAACCTTTATATATTGCTGGTGGAAATGTAGAATGGGGCAGCTGCTTTGGAAACAGTTTGACATTTCCTCAAAAATGAACACAGAATTACCGTATGATCCAGCAATTACATGAATACACACAAGTAGTCATTATTCATAATAGTCAAAAAGTAGAAACTGGGCAACCCCTTTGGGTCCCCTTCCACTGTGGGAGTTTTTCTATCCTCTCAATAAATCCTGCTTTCAAAAAAAAAGTGGAAACTACTCAAATGTCCATCAATAAGCAAAAAGGGGTCAATCCATGCAGTGGAATATTATTCAGTAATGAAAAAGATTGGAATTCTGCTATGTGCTACAACACAATGGGAAGCAGGATGAGCATATTAAGGCTAAGTGCCTGTGCCAGTTGCTCATGACACCCCCTCCCATTACCCTCCCCATCCACCCTGTTGAGCCCACACCTCTGCCAACTCCTCTCAGCATCCACCCCATTGCCACTCACCTGAACCACAGGCAAGGCACAACTGTTTATGCATTTCCTTGATTTGCTCTTGACACAAAAGCCTGAGTGATGCTTTCAGGAAGACTATCTGGATAGGCCTTTGGCACAATCTGACTGGCTGCCTTACTTGCCCCATCTCCTGCCCTGTCCTGGGTTCCCACCAAATGGTCCTGCTGCCCCAGGGCTACCACACAAGTTGATCCCCACCATCCTCTCCTTTGGGCCTCATAATTAGTCTCATTCCTGGGAGGTTTTCCCTGAGCCTCTCATCTGAACAAGGTATCCTAGGTTTGCTCTCACAACCCTGACCCCATCTTTCAGAGCAAAAACCACAATTGTCAACCATGATTGTCTGTTTCCTACACTGGACTCTGAGCTTGGGTAGGCAGGGGCCTCATCCCTGCATTGTCAGCCCCCAGCACTCAGGTAACCATGGAACAAATGACAGAAAGGCTCAGCCACCAATCCAACTCCACTGAAGCTTCCTCCTCTCAAACCACCCACACATGTTCGTGCATCAGGGCATTTAAGCTTCTCTGAATACCCAACCAGGGTCCTTCATATACCAGAACATGCTAACTCCAGTTTGCAAATTCCCAGTGTTGGTTCTTTTCAAGTACTTTCACAGTCAATGTGAAATGAGGCCTGTGTGTCTCATCCCTGTAATCCCAGCACTTTGGAGGCTGAGGTGGGAGGGCTGCTTGAACCTGGGAGTTTGAGACTAGCCTGGGCAATACAGTAAGACCTCATCTCTACAAAAAAAAATTTTTTTTAAATTAGCTGGGCATGGTGGTGCATGCCTGTAGTCTTAGCTACTTGGGAGGCTGAGGCAGGAGGATTACTCAAACCCAAAGTTTGAGGCTGCTGTAGATGTGACTGTGCCACTGTATTCTAGCCCTGGTGACAGGCATGAGACTCCAACTCAAAAATAAATAAATTACATTAAATTAAAATTAAACAAAGCCTGCGCTATGTATCTCATACTTCCTGAGGGCCATAGCCATCTGGAGCCACCATGCAAGGCTCTGAGGGGCTCTGAAGAGTACTGATGAAGCCTTTGCCCCAGCAGCATTTCCTGGCCAGCTGTGCAGTCATCACCAGGCAAGTAGTCCAGATTCTGCAATTGATTTATCATTTAAAATACATTAGAATACCTAACCCTGAATTGTACCCCACATCTTTTTTTTTTTTGAGTTGGAGTCTCACTCTGTCGCCCAGACTGCGTACAGTTGCCGCTCCCGGCCACCGCAGCCTCGACCTGCTGGGCTCCAGCGATCCTTCCGCCTCAGCCTTCCAAGTAGCCGGAATTACAGGCATGCGCTACCACACCCGCTTTTTTGATTTATTGTAGAGATGAGGTCTCGCTGCCCAGGTGTGTCTCTAACCCACGGGCTCAGTAAATCCACTCACCTCAGCCTCCCAAAGGCGCGGGATTACAGGCTGAGCCACCGAGCCCGGCTACCCCACATCTTTATAATAAAAAATAATTAAAATAAAATACATTAGAATGGGCCAAGGGTAGATAATAACTTCATATAAGTTCTGATATTTTCCAAAAAGGAAATTAATGGATAAAGCTGGAGCTAGAAAAAAACTCTTGCAAGCCCCCTTGCTCTTCCTAACCATGTACTGACTCTGAAGGTAAGGCGTGAGCTGAGAAGTGCTCCCCTTCAGGGGACAGTCCAACCCACAACATGCTGCAAAAAACCTCTCCCACTTGCTTGTTGACCCCCCAGATACCTGCTGGTCCCTGCCTCCTGCTGGACACTCCAAGTCACAAAGAGCTTCTGGCAGCTGCCAGCACACCTGCTGGTTCCTGCCTTATGTGCATGCCCCTCCCACATCAGGTGCACTCTGTGCCCGGTTAACATCATCAAGGCTTAGCTGGTGATGCTCCTTCTGTCTAGACAAGACACTCCTCCAGAACCTACCTGGACTCCATGACCCTCCAGACTCGTTACCCTAAGGGTCTCCTTAAGACCCCAGGAACACTGCCACCATTGCTCTCCATAGGATGCTAGCACAACCCACTCATGTCTCCCCCTGAGACCTGAACTCTCTCCAGCTCAGGGGCATCTGACTGCCAAATAACTGGCACACAGGGTGACATGAGAGAGAGAAACAGGATGAGTGTGGATGGAGCTGGCAAATAAATCACCAGGCATTAGAGCCCTGCCAAACCAATGAAGAGCTCTGCCCCTGATTGAGGACCATCCTGCATCCCAGTGACCTTAGGCAGAAAGTCCCACACTATTCTTGGACACTGTGGTTCCTACACATGCCTGCAAATGCCTTCTCACTCTCAGAATTGCAATCACGAATACCACCAAGACCACCAAACCAGTTCCAGCTCATTCGAGACCTTCCTTCTTTGAACATTGAAGCCTCCCCTCCCAGGAACCTCCTCAGTTCCCAGCAAACTGAGACCATCAGCCACCCTCAATTTCCACATTTCTCTGAATGTCTACTCTGTGGGTCTAAATGAGGGTCTCTAGGGTTCCATAGTATCACCACCTCCCAGCTTTAAGGAACGAGAGGCTACTTCTGCTCAGAAGGAAGTAGGAATTTCCATGACATAGATGAATGCTGAATACATAACAAAAGACCAGGCTAAGTGCAGTGACTCATGTCTGTAATCCTCACACTCTGGGAGGTCGAGGTGGAAGGATTGCTTGAGCACAGGCATTCCAGACTAGATTAAGCAGCATGGCATGACCTTATCTCTATTAAAAATCAAAAAAATTGCCAGGCATGGTGGCACACACCTGTAGTCCTCCCAGCTACTTGAAAGGCTGAGAATGGAAGGATTACCTGAGCCCAGGAGTTAGAGGTTGTGGTGAGCCATGATTGTGCCACTATATTCCAGCTTGGGTGACAGTGATATCTTGATTCAAAAATATAAAATAAAAGGCTAAAGTTACCGCAATTAAATAGAAAAACAATATCTGGAGTTTCAGAAGCTGCTCCCCTTTATCAGTAGCATAGGCAGCATGCAATCTGATGCATAAATATGAGAGCTGTGAATTGGGGAAACACATTGTATAGGCTTCGGCATAACCCTAATTGCCAGGAAGAACATGCCAGAGAAATCCCAGGGAATGGTTGAAGGGATTGTAACAGAAAACCACTAGAAGTATCTTAGGGCAAATATTACTGTGAAACTCTGTCCATGAAGGAGGAATCAAACACTTTGACTAATTAGTGCTATGGCCTCTATTAGCTTAAAGAAATGACAAAGAGAAAAAGCAGAAAAGATGAAAGGAGCATGGCAAGAAAGGAAAACAGACTCAAATGCTATTGGCCAGACAGAGGCTTTTGAGCCAGCCCCGTCAGCCAGGAGCTGGGAGACAGTTGTGCTGTCCACATTTCACTTCTGTCTACGCTGTCATCTATAGTAGTCTTGTCTTAGGCCAGCCTGCAAAAGCACAAAAAAATGTGCTCTGCTGGTTCATTAGCCTCTTAGTGTTGAAATTATTTTTTTAAGTCTTTTTTTTTTTTTTTGAGTTGGAGTCTTACTCTGTCGCCCAGACTGGAGTGCAGTGGCCGCTCCCAGCCACCACAGCCTTGACCTGCTGGGCTCCGGTGATCCTTCCACCTCAGCCTTCCAAGTAGCTGGAACTACAGGCGCATGCTACCACACCTGGCTAATTTTTTGATTTATTGTAGAGATGAGGTCTCACCAAGTTGCCCAGGCGGGTCTCGAACCCGCGGGCTCAGGCAATCCACTTAACTCAGCCTCCCAAAGGCGCGGGATTACAGGCTGAGCCACCAAGCCCGGCTTAAGTCTTATACACATATAACATAGCAATTTACAGACTTCATCAAAATACAGTCATGCTTCAGCCTCATGACAACAATAAACAGGACCAGTATCTTATCTGCAGATGAGAGCCCAGGCTCCAGTGGTTAAGTAGTTTGCCTGCAATCAATCACAAAAGTCAGAGATTAAGTCAAAATTTAACTCAAGTCTTCTGCACCAAGATAAGTGTGACACGTACTACAGTCTAATATCTCAGAAACTGATGAGACTTATCACCTTGCCACAACCCACAGAAATACATCTACACCAAGGCCCTCTGTGGGCACCAAGCCTTTGGACCCCACCTTGGTATGATCACTTCAGAAAAATCCTAGTTACTCTTGTTTTTAACAGCTTCACTGAGATATAATTTACATAATATACAATTCATCCATTCAAAGCATACAGTTTTAGATTATTTTTTAGTACAATCAAAGATGTATGCAACCTTCACCACAGTCAATTTCAGGATATTTTCATTATCCCCCAAAAATCTCCACACCACTTGACTGTCATCCCCCCAGTCCCTGGCAACCACTAATCTACTGTCTCTATAGATTTACCCATTCTGGACATTTCACAGAAATGGAATCATACAGTATGTGTCTGTCTTCTTTCATTCAGCATAATTTTTTTTTTTTTTTTTGAGTTGGAGTCTCACTCGGTCGCCCAAACTGGAGTGCAGTGGCCACTTCCGGCCACCGTGCCTCGACCTGCTGGGCTCCGGCGATCCTTCCGCCTCAGCCTTCCAAGTAGCTGGAATTACAGGCATGTGCTACCACGCCCGGCTGATTTTTTTTTTTTTTTTTTTTTTTGATTTATTGTAGAGATGAGGTCTCGCTGCCCAGGCGGGTCTCGAACCCGCGGGCTCAGGCAATCCACTCACCTCAGCCTCCCAAAGGCGCGGGATTACAGGCTGAGCCACCGAGCCCGGCTCAGCATAATATTTTTAAGGTTCATCCATGTTAAAGCATGAATCAGTAACTCATTTTTCTTTATTGTCAAATAATATTCCATTGTATAGATATACCACATTTTGTTTATCCATTCATCAGTTGATGGACATTTGGGTTGTTTCCATTTTTGGCTAATGTGAACAGTGCTGCTGTGAACGCTCATGGACAAGCTTCTGCATGGATGTGTTTATTCTTAGCCACTCTTAACCATAAGAACTTCCCAATTTCCAAATGAGAAACTCATTTAATCTGACTATATTATTTAAAATACAGAGAGTGGCCGGGCTCGGTGGTTCAGCCTATAATCCCAGCACTTTGGGAGGCCGAGGCAAGTGGATTGTCTGAGCCTGCAGGTTCGAGACAACCCAGACAACTTGGCGAGACCTTGTCTCTACAATAAATCAAAAATTAAGCCGGGCTCAGTGACTCAGCCTGTAATCCCGTGCCTTTGGGAGGCTGAGGTGAGTGAATTGCCTGAGCCCGCGGGTTCAAGACCCGCCTAGGTAGGCGAGACCTCATCTCTACAATAAATCAAAAAAATTAGTCAGGCATGGTAGCGTGCGCCTGTAGTTCTAGCTACTTGGAAGGCTGAAGCGGAAGGATCGCCAGAGCCCAGCAGGTCGAGGCTGTGGTGGCTGGGAGTGGCCACTGCACTCCAGTCTGGGCGACAATGAGACTCCAATTCAAAAAAAAAAAAAATTAGCCAGGCGTGGTAGCGCGTGCCTGTAGTTCTGGCTACTTGGAAAGCTGAGGCGGAAGGATCGCCAGAGCCCAGCAGGTCAACGCTGGGGTGGCCGTTAGTGTGAGCGTGCCACTGCACTCCGGCCTGGGTGACAGAGTAAGACTCCAACTCAAAATAAATAAATAAAAATACAGAGAGCTAGATAATTGGGAGAAATAAATGGCCAAAGGAAGTGCAAAATTAAAGACATTAAGAGACAAGAGCACTCAAACCACTCTATCAAAAAGATACCTGCACACGTATGTTTATTGCAGTATTGTTCACAATTGCAAGAACCTGGAACCAACCATGCTGCTCATCAAAAGAGGACTGGATTTAAAAAAATGTACATATACACGATGGAATACTACACAGACATAAAAAAGAACAAAATCATGAATTTCGCAGCAACCTGGATGGAACTAGAGTCTATAATACTGAGTGATCTCTCACAGAAACAAAGATCTGAGTATCACATGTTCTCACTCATACAGTGGACCTTGAACATCTATCATAATACTATAAAAAAAGGATTGATAGTGGTGAGAAACTATGGGGGGGTAGGGAGGGGAAGTGAGTTGGGATTAATGGTAGTCAATATCTGTCTGCGGACAGGGAGACACCCCTTATCAACAAGTGTGCCTGAACAATGCATATTTGTATACCTAACTCTTAACTGTACCCCACAATTCTAAAATAAAAAATATGATTAAAAAAAAAAAAGAGACAAGAGCAAACCTTGATGTAAAAGAATAAACAGTGACTGAAGAAAGAGGTGCTATTTCTTTTTTCTTTTCTTTTTTTTTTTTTTTGAGTCAGAATCTCACTCTGTCACTCAGGTTAGAGTGCTGGGATTGCAGGTGTGAGCCACTGCGCCTGGTCACTAAGATACATTTTTTTTATTCTCATAGATTCTGTCTATGCTTTGCTTCCTAAAACGCTTCAATTTTATTTTTGAACAGACAATATATTCACATGGTTCAATAGTAGGAAGGGTGCACAGTGAAGTTTCTTTTCAGTTTCTCCTCCCTAACCTGGTTCCCCTGGAGACTCTGCTGTGACCAGTTCCTTATATCTCCTTCACAGATATTTTGTAACTATGCAGTCAAAAATGTGGATGTATTCTTTTTTCCTACCCTTTTCTTTTTAAAAAGTTTCTGAAACTTGCCTTTTTCAACCATATTTGAGAGGTCATTCCATATCAGTATGTTTCCCAGTACATTATTTTCCACGGCTGCATTGTGTTCTGCTGTATGGAAATGCTGTAATTTTTGTGCAGTTGCAAACAAGGTTGTAGGCTTCGCCTCTTGTGAGTGTGCAGATGTACCTGTAGAATCCATCCCTAGAAATAGCACCTCTATCTGGCCAGGCATGGTGGCTCAAGCCTGTAATCCCAGCACTTTGGGAGGTCGAGGTAAGAGGACTGCCTGATCCCACGGGTTTGAGACCAGTCTGGGAAACTTAGTGAGACCCCTATCTCTACAATAAATCAAAAAAAATTAGCTAGGCTTGGTGGCACATGCCTGTAGTTCCAGCTACTCAGGAGGCTGAGGCATGAGGATCGCCTGAGCCCAGCAGTTTGAGGCTGTGGTGGCTGTGAGCATGCCACTGCACTCCAGCCTGGGCAACAGAGTGAGACTCCAACTCAAAAAAAAAAAATTGTCTGGGTATGGTGGTGTGCACCTATAGTCCCAGCTACTCAGAAAGTTAAGGCAGAAGGATCACTTGAGCCCAAGAAGTCAGGGCAGCAGTGGGCTGTGATTGTACCACTGCATTCCAGCCTGGGCAACAGAGTGATACCCTGAGTTTAAAAAAAAAAAAAAAAAGTATACCTAGGAAAGCAAGCTATGAGAGAGCCCTTAGGAAACAATCAACCCCTAAAGGAGTCATTCCCGCACTCCTGCAGTTAATTTCCCATCTTAAATCCAGTCATCTTTACTGCAGTCAGTGCTCAAAGAAAATATGGCAATGTGCAACAAGACATTAAGAATACAAACGTAGCTGGGCACAGGGCTCATGTATATAATCCTAGCACTTGGGGAGGCAGAGGCGACAAGACTGCCTGAGACCAGCCTGGGCAACTTGCCTCTACAACCTCTACAATAACTCAAAAAATTAGGCTGTGCTCAGTGGCTCAGCTTGTAATCCCAGCACTTTGGGAAGCCGAAGTGAGTGGACTGCCTGAGCCCACAGGTTCACCCAGCCCAGGCAACTTGGCAAGACCTTGTCTCTATAATACATCAAAATTAGTTGGACGTGGTAGGGCGTGCCTGTAGTCCTGGCTACTTGGAAGTCTAAGGTGAAAGGATCGTCTAAGCCCAGCAAGTCGACTCTGGGGTGGCTGTGAGTATGCCATGGCACTCCAGCCTGGGTGACAGAGTGAGACTCTGACTCAAAAAAAAAAAAATTAGCCACATGTGGTGGTGCACACCTGTCATTCCAGCTACAAAAAGCTAAGGTAGAAGGATGGCCTGAGGTCAGCAGGTCGAGGCTGTGGTGGCCATGAGCATGCCACTGCACTCCAGCCTGGACAACAGAATGAGACTCTTACTAAAAAAAAAAAAAAAAAAGTATCTATTGTTCTCAAGGACTTCCCAGTCCAGAGGGGAGAAAATGTGTGGTTGTACAGTGACCAAAAGCATCACACAGAGTTCCAGGGGAAGCAGAAGAAATACTTGACGGGGAGGAATCCAAGAAGGGCTCCTGCTAAAGCGGACTGAGCCTGGGTGAAAGGACTGAAGGGGTCCCTTGGTTTTGGTATCACTGGAGAGCAGAATGGGTTGTGGACACACAGGCTGTGGAACACAGTCTAGGAGGCAATGGGGAGCTAGGGAGCATTGCCAGGCAGTGGAACAACTCACCCAGATGCTCTGAGCCTGGGTGCCCTCTTGTGCACTCAACAGCATCCCTGAGCTCTATGCATCCTGGCCAGGCCCCCCAGTTAGGACAACAAAAATGTCTAAATACTGCCAAATGTGGGGGAGGAGGAGGTTGAGTATGTAAAAATCACCCCTGGGTCAAACTACTGCTCTGCATACACCACCTGAGCAGCTATGTGAAAGCGAAAGGGGAGGGGTTCAAGGCCAAGGCAGGAGACTTCCCAAGAGGCATAGCCTAAACCAGAATGGACATGACACAGACTCTGCTTGGACAGTGGTCCCAGTGAAACAGGAAGGATAGTCTGCTCACTGTTCAAGAGGAACGATCAGTAGAATCTGGAACCTCAGGGTATGGCAGTTGAGGAGAGAACCAAGGGTACCAAGCTGGTAGGTGGCAACCAAGCAGATGATGGTCTCAGAGCTCCAAAGGGCCAAGGCCAGAAATGAAGGAGGATGCTGAGTCTGAGATGCTTCAGGGGCTCCCGCATACAGTAGCTGGCTCTAATATCCAGTGTGTGAGGCTGAAGGAAGACATCGGCTACACTGACACCCTATGGTATGACTGCCCAGACAGCAAGCAGCAGCTGGTTTACTCTCTTCATGGAATCCCCTTAAGAGGACTGTATAACCCACTCTGCTTTGGCCCAAGAAACCTGAGCTGCTAGTCCAGTCCAAGATAAAGCTGGAAAAGACACTGAGTTTCCGCTACTCTCTGGACATAAAAACAGCATGTCCCTTGGACGGGTTCAGTGGCTCAGCCTGTAATCCCAGCACATTGGGAGGCAGAGGCGAGTGGACTGCCTGAGCCCATGGGTTCGAGACCAGCCCAGGCAACTTCGTGAGACCTCATTTCTACAATAAATCAAAAATTAGCCAGGCATGGTAGTGAGCACCTGTAGTTTTGACTACTTGGTAGGCTGGGGTGGACAGATCACCAGAGCCCAGCAGGCTGATGCTGGGGTGGCCGTGAGTGTGCCACTGCACTCCAGCCTGGGCAACAGAGTGAGACTTTAACTCAAAAAAAAAACAAAAAACCAGCATGTCCCAAATAAGGGCTGGTCCTGGGTCTAGAAATGAAGAATCTTGGAATAGAGTCACAAGCAAATGAAACCCGAGCAAGAAATAAGCCTCTGTTGCTGTAAGTCACTGAAATGTTGGGGTCATTTGTTACTGCAGGGAGAAAGCTTTCCAACAAACTCCCTGATTTGGATTTCTACCTTCTTCAATCTGCCCGACACGACACTGCTGATTAAATCTCCCTAAACCATTTATCAGGACATCCCCTGCTCATAAACCTGCAATGGCTCTCTATTAGCTAGAGAATTAAAATCTAACCTAAATTCAAAGACTTTCCATTATGACCCTTATCTCCCACTATTCCTTATATAATCTTTAAAACCTCCAGAAATCACACATAACCAACCTTCTTACTTTGCTCCCAAAACTTGAAACACCTTCTATCCTCACTCCTTTCCCTCATTCACATTCCACTGTGTAAGGTTCAGCTCAAAGATTACCTCTTCCTTGAAGCCTTCCCTCACTGCTATAGCCCCTTTCAATCATTTCCCCTCTAAATTCCTAGAAGTGACTTTTTCTAGGCCAGATAACAAACAGTTTAGGCTCTGTAGGCTTACAGCTTCTGTCACAACTAGTCAATTCTGCCAAACCAGACAGACAATACAAAAATAAACAGATGTGGCTGTTTCAATAAAACTTTGTTTACAAAAACAGGCAGGAAGTCTACCAGTGGCCTATAGTTTAATGATTCCTGATCTGGGGTACTTGGTTAGGCCCTTCATCATAGAAAAGCTCATATCTTTAGTAGACTTTTCTATTTTCAAGCTCTCTGAAAGAACAGGTGCCACATGTCTACAATATATGTCCAACTAAATTGAACACAGATTAAATGTTCAATTTAAAAAGTTCTGAATAGTTCAAGACCTCATCTCTCCAAAAAATAAAAAAAATTAGCTGGGCATGGTGGCATGCACATGTAGTTCTAGCAACTCACCCGAGCCCGAGAGGTCAAGGCTGCAGTGAGTCGTACAGTGAGCTGTGATTATGCCACTGCACCCCAGCCTGGGTGATAGAGTGACATCTTGACTCAAAAAATATATATTATGGTTTTCTCACAAAATTCCAAAAACTCAAAAGAAAAGTAAGGAAAAGCCTCATTAAATGTTGAATCAAGAAAAATTCCACCCAATTGAGCACAGCAGTGTCCACTAAGGTCTTTTTACAACACACAAACTGTGTCAAAGACCGTTATGTGTTTCGTAACAAGATTATAAATGGAGGAGGGCACTCCTGTTATCAAAATTCACAGATGTATAAAAATAAAATTTACTTATGTTATCATCACAATTTCAGGGGGTTAAAAGAATGGCAGACACAGCTGACCAACACAAATTTTAGGGAAGACATACCCCACAAAAAGCTGGCAGAAGTGGCAGAAAAGTAGGAGTGCAAGTCTAGGTGAGGAGGAACATCACAGTGAGGGGAAACAGTGTGGCCAGAGAACAGAAGTCAGGGTCAGACTCAATCTCAGGGCACAGGGAAAAATTGCCAGATAAATCGAGAGCGAGTCTAAGAAGAGACAGAGGAAAGACAGAAAGCCAGGCACAAGAAGGCAGCAGAGTCAGCCAGTGACTTAGGATAAGGATTCACCTGAAGCAAGAAACAGGAGCAGTGACTGGAGACAGACCAAACAGTTCAATCCAGCTCTCTGAAGGCATCTCCCAGTCCCAGTACTGTATGTGAACGGCTATACACCCAAGTCTGCTCTTCTGAGCAATGCTTTGTGGTGTCTTCATGGGACACCTGCAAAGCTAACTGTGAGAAGGAGTACACAAGGGCCATGACACTGGACCATGAGTCAGGGAACAGGTACAGCATGAGATCTTGCTAGTCAAACAAGGTATCTCAATATAAGAACATATCTCATGGACATTTTTTCAATACCAAGGAACCAAGTAGAAGCCTACCAAGAGGCTGCATCTGCTGTACTAACTGCCGTTAAATTGTTCAAGGACATGTTGAGTCTTCACATGTTGTATAGCTTCTAACCTACAACTTTCTGTCCCAGCACACATGCAGGAAAGAAGGCTGGGATGGATATTTTTAAATCTATTTTTATTTCAAGATTTGCTCACAGAGATTTTTTTTGTTACCACTTTCTATACATTAAACATTCTCATCTTAAACATCACAAATCTCAAAACA
Organism: Cephalopachus bancanus; assembly: GCA_027257055.1. Classification (NCBI taxonomy): domain Eukaryota; kingdom Metazoa; phylum Chordata; class Mammalia; order Primates; family Tarsiidae; genus Cephalopachus; species Cephalopachus bancanus. The sequence continues at coordinate 1,953,636 of JAPVLO010000295.1, forward strand.
CTCTACTTAAGGTAGAAGGGTTTTCCCTAATCCCTGTGTCACATAGCATAAAAGAGAAAAGATCACAGTTTTCTAGGGTAAATCAAAGATATAGAGGGAAGGGATGATCAGATCTAAGAAGAATCATCATCTCCTTGGGAAACATGGGGAATTTTTCCACTTAGTTCTGAAGCAAATTAAGTCTTATTTCTCCCAACAGCTTAGCAAGGCAGAAAGTAATAGCACTGGTGATTCCATATTCTTACTTTCTGTTATGTCCTCATTGTAACTTACAGTTTATTTTAATAAACTATTTTTTTCTGTTACAGGGATAACACTATGATGTATAACATCAATGGATTGACAGTTTAATTCAAACAGAGAGCATTACTAGGAATTGCTTTAAATCTCATTTCTGTCAAAAACAATCCTACCTAACCCCAAGGACAATAAATACTAAGCTTTTTTCTCTAAGAAATCCCTTAAACAGTTATATATAATATTTATCTAAGTACATGAGATCTGTTCCTCTTTTACCTTTATAAAAATTTGTAACTGGGTGTGGTGGCTCAAGCCAGTAATCTCAGCACTTTGGGAGGCTGAGGTGAAGGGACTGCCTGAGCCCACAGGTGCGAGAACAGCCTGGGCAACTTGGTGAGACCTCATCTCTACAATAAATCAAAAAATTAGCTGGGCATGGTAGCACGCACCTGTAGTTCTGGCTACTTGAAAAGCTGAGGCAGAAGCCAGAGCACAGCAAGTCGATGCTGGGGTGGCCATGAACATGCTACTGCACTCCAGCTTGGGTGATGAAGTGAGACTCCAACTCAAAAAAAAAAAAATTGTTTCTCCAAACATGACCTCAGCGTATTTGTGTAAGAAATGAGAGAGTGAACCGGGCTCGGTGGCTCAGCCTGTAATCCCGCGCCTTGGGAGACTGAGGTGAGTGGACTGCCTGAGCCCGCGGGTTCGAGACCCGCCTGGGCAACTTGGCGAGACCTCATCTCTACAATAAATCATAGCTGGGCATGGTAGCACGCGCCTGTAGTTCCAGCTACTCGGAAGGCTGAGGCGGAAGGATCGCCGGAGCCCAGCAGCTCGAGGCTGCAGTGGCCAGAAGCGGCCACTGCACTCCAGTCTGGGTGACAGAGTGAGACTCCAACTCAAAAAAAAAAAAAAAAGAAAGAAATGAAAGAGTGGCCAGGTGTAGTGGTTCATACCTGTAATCCCAGCACTTGGGAGGTCAAGGTGGGAGGATTGCTTGAGTCTAGGAATTTGAGACCAGCCCAGGCAACATAGCAAGACCTGGTCTCTACAAAAAGTAAAAAAATTAGCTGGGCATGGTAGCCCACACCTGTAGCGCCAGCTACTCAGGATGTTGAGGAGGGAGGATCACCTAAACTGAGGAGGTCGAGGCTGTGGAGACCCTGATTATGCCACTGTACTCCAGCCTGGGTGACAGAGTGATGAAAGAAAGAAAAGAGAGGGAGCCACGGACTTCAAGGTAATGCAAAAGTTAAGATGGCAATTCGAGGCAACAAGTCTTAAAGAGCCAGGGATCCAGCATATGCACTCTGGCAGCTCCAAATCTTAGAAGTAGCAACAATAATTAACTTTTAAAAACACAATGTGCTAGGAACAAGGTGGTTTACAAGTCTTTTTTATTTTTTAAGAGACAGGATGGGCCAGGCTCTGTGGCTCAGCCTGTAATCCTGCACTTTGGGAAGCCAAGGTGAGTGAATTGCCTGAGCCTGCGAGTTTGAGACCCGCCTGGACAACTTGGTGAGACCTCATCTCTACAATAAATCAAAAATTAGCCGGGCGTGGTAGCGCGCCTGTAATTCCAGCTACATGGAAGGCTGAGGCAGAAGGATCGCAGGAGACCAGCAGGTCGAGGCTGCAGTGGCCAGGAGCAGCCACTGCACTCCAGTCTGGGCGACAGTGTGAGACTCCAACTCAAAAAAAAAGAGAGAGAGAGAGACAGGATCTTCCTCTGTCGTCCAGGTTGGAGTGCAGTGGCACAACTGTAACTCACTGCAGCCTTGAACTCCTGGGCTCAAGACTCCCAAATAACTGGGACTACAGGCATTCACCACCACGCCTAGCTAAATTTTTTTATTTTTATTTTTGTAGAGATGAGGCCTCCCTTTGTTACCAAGACTGGTCTCAAGCTCCTGGCCTCAAGAGATCCACCTGTCTCAACCTCCCAAAGTGCTGGAATTACAGGCATGAGCCATCACACTCAGCCTTTTTGTTTTACAAGTCTTAGTTACTGAGTCCTCACAACAACCCCATGAAGCCAATATTATTAGTATTCCCATTTTACAGATGAGGAACTAAAGGCACAGAAACCTTGCTTAAGACCACAAAGCTAGTAAACAGAAGAGTCACGAATCAAAGACAGGCAGTCTGGCTCCAGAATCCAATCTCTTATCCACTCTGCTCCCCTTTCCCAAGGCAACTGACTAGACAAAGCTCAGGTTGGGAGGTGCAGCCTCTATTCATGTACTCCCAAGCATTTATGGCCATTGAGTTCACGCCCAGGACGGTTTATGGAATGAGTCTCCTTGCTTTACAGTCACACCTCCTATCAAATCTCTTTCCCTCCCCGCAGAAAAACACACCTTGCTCATTGTGAAAGGGGAGCCGCCGACAGAACCACCTGCTGTTTACAGAGGGCACCCAGGACATGTTGTTCAATTCCTGTCATTGACTTCAAGAGACAAATCTCCGTATTATTGCATCAGGGGAGACATGCAAAGCCTTGCAACTGTAGATTTTTCAGCAGAGGTCACTGGAGGTTTGGTTAAACCCGTACAACACTGAAGGGGGGGAGGGGGCCAGACTGCATTTCTTAAGGCTGCGCAGCGCCCACAGCAGCTGCTGGTGGGAAGCAGCATGGAACACACCCACAGCTGCCGCGGCCTCGGAACCGGCTGCACGTTTTTAAATAAAAGCCATCCTGAGCCCCAAGATGCACAGCCTGCTTCGCTTTCGGCCCTCGGCACAGAACGCTGCCTCCACCCACACGACTTCTGCAACTGGGAAGCAACCGAGGGAACTCCAGATCCGGGGGGCAATCAAGAAGGGAAGGCGCTGCGCGTCCCAGCCCGTGCCTGCCGCAGAGGCGAGGCCGCAGAGCCCACCGGCGCCTGCACCGACCCGCAGGCAGCCATGACCTGACCTGGAGACGCCCATCCCCACTCCCCAGGTCCCTAGGGACAAAGCACACGCCAGGACGGCAGTGAACGTTCGGCCCCGTGCTGCCCACCCCGCGCCCTTCAAGTCGCCGGAGCGAATCCCCGGTCCAGCCGGCACCCAACTTGTCCCCACCCAGACTGCGCCCCGGAATCGGGCCGGCGCCCCAGAGCTCGGGCTGGCACAGTTGCACTCACACCTACACTTGGGCCGAACACACATGCCCACCCTCGTTCAGGGGCATACTCACACCCACCCTCAGGCTGTGCACACCCACACGACCACACTCGGGTCGGGTACATTCACACCCTTGGGCCGGGCGCACTCACACCCACACTCACCCTCGGGCCAGGCACACTCGCGCGCACTCACACCCACTCTCACATCTCTATTACGGCCCCTCTGCGCGTACCGTGACCCCGCGCGGCCTTGGCCCCTTGCGCCCCAGCGACCCCTGCTCAGCGGGGTCCCGCACACCCACGCCCCCTCCAACCACTGCCCGGCCAGGGGCCCTCTTCGCCGCTTCGGTCGCCGCAGGCCTGGATTCCTAGCGCCACCCGGTCGGGGCCCTCCGCCGAGGCCGGGCCAGGGCCGCGGGGGCCGCAGCGCCGGCCTCTCCGCCATCTTCCCGGCCCGCACCGCCCACCGCCCGCGCTCTCACCGACCGGCTGCGCGCGGGCCGCGCCTTCACAGCCCCTCATCCCGGCCAGTGCGCCGCGCGTTAGCTGCCTGCCGCTCCCCCGCGGCCGCCGCCGTCGCCGCCGCCGCAGACCGCGCCGTCCTCGTCCTCCGCCGCCGCCACCAAAGCACAGTGCGCGGCAGACGCGCGTCCTCCCGTCACCAAGCGCAACCCCCCGCCTCCTGCTCCGCCCCCGCACCCGGCCTCACCCGCCACCAGGGGGCGCCGCCTCACAAGGCTTTATTGCGCATGCGCCGACGGCATGCCGGGAGTCGGAGTTTTGCCAGAGGTGTGCGCTGCGTGCCGGGAGCCGGTAGCACACGCGCCTATACAGACCTTTCCTAATTGTTCGCTCCTGAGATTTTACCATTTCTGTTGGTGCGGCGCAGATAACATTTGATACGTCTTGGTGTAGATTCGGTGAAATTTTACCTACAAACCATGTTGGCCTTCCCAAATCTGAGATGTCACTTTTCTTTGACTCTGGAAATTTAGCCATGTCTTAAAATATTGACTCTCCCCCGTTTTTCTAGTCTGTCCTGTAATGGCCTCGTATCTTCTATGTCTCTTAACTTCTTATTATTTTCATCTTTTTAACTTTATCATCCTTATTCTTGGTAATTTACTTAGCTTCATCTTCTAAGTAGTGCTCCCTTCAGCATTTTCTAATCCGTGTTCAGCCTGGTCTTTAAGATTTTATTAGAGCTATATTTATTTCTAGTTGCGTTTGTACAAAACTTTCTAGAGAAATAGAGACTAAGCAACCTGAAACTTTCTCAAAACAGAACACAGACAAGCCAGACACCGTGGTTCACACCTGTAATCCCAGCAATTTGGCAAGCAGAGGCGAGAGGATTGCCTGAGTACAGGAGTTCAAGATCAGCCTGGGCAACTTGGTGAGACCTCATCTCTACAATAAATCAAAAAATTAACCTGTGTGGTGGCATGCGCTTGTAGTTCCAGCTACTTAGAAGGGTGAGGTAGAAGGGTCACCTGAGCTCAGCAGGTGGAGGCTGCAGTGGCTGTGAGTGTGCCACGGCACACCAGCCTGGGCAACAAAGTGAGACTCCAACTGAAGAAAAAAAAAAAGAACACAGACAAGCACACCATTCAGTCCTAACCATTCCCTGGGTCCCATCATCCTGAGAAATTGCAAAGGGCAAAAACACCATTTCAAAAGTTCATGATTGAGCTCCAGTTTCTATCCTGCAGCTCACTCCTTCTAATACTCCAGAGTACTCCAAATCTGGGGGGAAGCAAAAGGTATCAAAGTTCATACAAAAAGATATACAAAACTTGAGAGGACCAATGCTCATTAAATAATTTGAAAATGTGAGTAAATACCTATCTATTTCTAGTTTAATAGAAAGGTTAAGGAGGTACTATCTCTTTACAGAAAGAGGTAATACCTACCTTAAACAAGTTGTTTCAAAAAGGAGGAAAGTTACCTCATTTCTTCTTAGGACACTATAATCTTGTTTTATTAGACTGGACAAGGATAGTGTATGAAAACAATCATAGGCTCTTTTTATTTAAAAACATAGATGCTAAATTTCTACATACAATATTGTTAACAGAAATACAAATGTCCAAAAATACAGAATGCTCAAGAATATACAAGAATGTAAGGATGATTTAACATCAGAAAAATCTACCAATGTAACTCACCTCATCATTGGACTAAGGATAAAATCGCATACTTATCTCAATTATTGATAAAAGTCAACATCTCTTTATGATCAAAACCTTTTTTTTTTTTTTTTGAGTCGGAATCTCACTCCGTTGCCCAGGCTGGAGTGCAGTGACATGCTCATGGCCACCGCAGCCTAGAACTGTGGAGCTCAGGCAATCCTTCCGATTCACCCTTCCAAGTAGCTGGAAGCACAGGCATGCACCACCACGCCCAGTCAATTTTTTGATTTATTGTAGAGACAAGGTCTTGTCATGTTGCTCAGGCTGATCTAGAACCCCTGAGCTCAGGCAATTCTCTTGCCTCTGCCTCCCAAAATACTGGAATTACAAACATGAGCCACCGCGCCAGGCACAAGTTATTCTTAATGGAGACTCTTTGGATGGAAATCCTTTAAGATCAGGAGCAAGAAAAGAATTCTGAGCCGGGCTTGGTGGCTTAGCCTGTAATCCCAGCGCTTTGGGAGGCTGAGGTGAGTGGATTGCCTGAGCCCGCGGGTTCGTGACCCGCCTGGACAACTTGGCGAGACCTCATCTCTACAATAAATCAAAAATTAGCCGGGCATGGTAGCGCACGCCTGTAACCAGCTACTTGGAAGGCTGAGGCGGAAGGATCACCAGAGCCCAGCAGGTGGAGGCTGCGGTGGCTGGGAGCGGCCACTGCACTCCAGTCTGGGCGACTGAGTGAGACTCCAACTCAAAAAAAAGAAAAGAAAAGGAAAGAAAAGAATTCTGACTAATGTTAGGGAAAAGAGAAGAGCTCAGCCAATGCTACAGGAGGAAAATGTCTAAGGATTAGAAGAGAATAACCTAAACTCTCAAAACTGGAGAAATAACATGCACCTCACTACATAAATAATATACAGAATCAGAAAACTATTAGAATCAATACTTTCAATAAGATTAACTTTACAAAACTCAACAATGGTCTACAATAGAAACAACTGGCAAGGCTTGGTGGCTCAGCCTGTAATCCCAGCACTTTGGGAGGCCAAGTCGAGTGGATTGCCTGAGCCCACGGGTTCGAGACCAGCCTGGGCAACTTGGGGAGACCTTGTCTCTACAATAAATCAAAACTTAGCCAGGCATGGTAGCATGCACCTGTAGTTCCAGTTACTTGGAAGACTGAGGTGGAAGGATCGCCAGAACCCAATAGGTCAGCACTGGGGTGGCTGTGAATGTACCACTGCACACCAGCCTGGGCAATAGAGTGAGACTCCAACTCAAAACAAACAAACAAAGAAACAACCAATGGAGAATAAGATACCCTTACCTACCAACATCAACAAAAGCTATGAATCATGCAGGAGTTACACTAAATTGAAATGTACAAAACCTTTAGAGATGACACTTTAAAACTCTACTAAAATGACACAGGTTTCACTTTGGAAGGTCAAGGTAAGAGGATTGCCTGAGCCCACGAGTTCAAAGACCAGCCTGGGCAATTTGGCGAGACCTCATCTCTACAATAAATCAAAAAATTAACTAAGTGTGTGGCATGTGCCTATAGTTCCAGCTATTTTGAAGACTGAGGCAGAAGGATCACCTAAGCCCAGCAGGTCGAGGCTACTGTGGCCATGAGCATGTCACTGCACTCCAGCCTGGGTAACTAAAAAAAAAAAAATGACAAAGGATGAAGAACCCCAAAGTTGAGGTCCAGCCCAAGAGGACAAGTGGGTTCTTAGCTTCACACAGGAAAGAGTTCAAGAGCAAGCTGACAAAGTAAAGCAAAAATAAGTTTATGACAAGAGAAGAGGAATAAGCCAGGCACAGTGACTCACACCTATAATTCCAGCACTGCTGGCTCCTCTGGTTATCCTGTTCCTAGCAGGATACCCAAAGGGAGCATTTGGATGGATTATGGGTACACATTTTCAGGTTAGAGGAACAAACCAGATGACACAGTAACTGAATTTGCTGGTGTTCTCTGAGGGACAGGGAGACCAGAAAGTGTTTGCAGCTGTCTTCCAGCTTCCCTCGTAGCCCTGTCTCCTTCCATTCTGGCCTGCCCAGCTAACTTCAGGTATGCTCACACTGGGCTTCTCAGTGCAGACCAGCTGCTCCTCTGACCCTTAAGACACAGCACCTGTGACTTTGTTTCTCTCTGGGTACCTCTTCCCCTGAATTTTATTTAATTTATTTTTATTTTTTTATTTTTTTGAGTTAGAGTCTCACTCTGTCGCCCAATCTGTAGTGTAGTAGCACACTCATGGCCACCTCAGCGTTGACTTGTTGGGCTCCAGTGATCCTTCCACCTCAGCCTTCCAAGTAGCCGGAACTACAGGTGTGTGTTACCACGCCCGACTATTTTCACAAGGTGCTTATTCTGTGGAAGCTCATCAAAAGTGGCCTAAGCATTTCCAGAAGTGCTTATCCCTTCCCTAAGATGCCGTGGATTGCATTGCACAGAAAGCCCATCCCTGGGTTTTGTTTTTGTCTTTTACACGTGAATGTCCTCTTTTGTCCCTGGGTACCGCTGGACCCTGGCTGGTGATGCATCCAGGGGTCCACAGGACAGCAGGGATGACACCTGGAGGACATGTAAGCATGCCTCCAGCTCACCCTCCTTCCATCCGCTGACATGGTGGACTTTGGTTGGCCCCACCATATGCTCATTTGTTTGCAGCAGTCTTCTGCCTCCCCTGGCTGCTGAGACGATCAAAGAATCTTCAGATTTCCTTTATAGAAAATAAGTAGAAGACAGGCTGACTTCTTTTACAAATATTTTTAACTCAACTTTGATTTCTGTCACTAACTATTAGGATTAGTTTGCATCTTCTAGAGTTTTATATTAGTGGAATTTTTTTCTCCTAGGGTGGGTACCTAAGAGTAGAATGGGTGGATCACATGATAGGTGTATGTTTGACTTGTTAAGAAACCACCAAACCATTTTCCAAAGTGATGGTACCATGCTTCATTCCCACCAGTGTTGTGTGAGAGTTCCAGTTCCTTCATTTTCTCACCAACACTTGGTGAGGTCAGTCTTTTTTAAAATTTTTCTTTAAAAACCTAACGACTGGGCTTGGTGGCTCAGCCTGTAATCCCAGCACTTTGGGAGGCTGAGGCAAAAGGATTGCCTGAGCCCACGGGTTCGAGACCCACCCAGGCAACTTGGCAAGACCTCATCTCTACAATAAATCAAAATTAGCCGGGTGTGGTAGCGCATGCCTGTAGTTCTGGCTACTTGGAAGGCAGAAGTGGAAGGATCGCAGGAACCCAGCAGGTTGAGGCTGCAGTGGCCGGGAGCATGCCACTGCCCCCTAGCCTGGGTGACAGAGTGAGACTTCAACTCAAAAAAAAAGCACATAAGATATACCATCTTAACCATTTTTAAGTGTACAGTTCAGTACTGTTAAGTATATTCACATTGTTACGTTTTCATCTTGCAAAGCCAAACCCCTATCCATTAAACACTAATGCCCCATTTTCCTACCCCCATCCCCTGGCAGGTACCATCCTAATCACTATCTCTATGAATTTTACTATGCTAGATGTGTTAGGTCACACTCCCAATGGAGGGCTCCAGAATGTTAGGTTAGGCCCACAGGGTGCATGGGTGTCTGGTGTGCAATCTGGTGCTGTGTGAAAGATGCAAAAAATTGCACAGAAGTTAGATTAGAAAATATAGTTCCAGCTACTTGGAAGACTGAGGTGGGAGGATCACCTAAGCTCAGCAGGTCAAGGCTATGGTGACCATGAGCGTGCCACTGCACTCCAGCCTGAGCAACAGAGTGAGACTCCAACTCAAAAAAAAGAAAAAAGAAAATATAGTTTATTTAGAAAGTAAATTAGAGAAAGAGAAAGAGGAGATTTACCTCCCCAAGGTAGGGAAGGGGGCCAAAGATAGGAAACATGGTGACAGCCATAGCTCAAAGAGCACATGGCCACACCAGCATCTAGTAAGGCAACAGCAACTGACTGCTCATAGTTGAATCCTTTAAATCTTTTCCTTTGATGGGGGAGAGTCATTAAAGTAGTTGGGCAGTGGTCTGCTTTATGACATCACGAAGGGGTATGTAAGCCCAGGTATTGAAGTCAGGTGATGGACAGCAGGCAGATGAGTATGTTAGTCATATGATTGCTGCCATGGGGTCTATCACGTAGGTCATGAAGGGCTGATTAGGTTAACTTAGGTCTTATGGGTTGAGGCAAATACTTGAAGTAGAAAAGTGAATTAGTATAAAACAAACTGGGGAGAGAGATTGTAAAACAATTATCAATAGCTAACTCTAAGAAATTGATTCTGTCCTTGGCTAGTGATTACAGAGTAAGTTGCATGAACTGCTAGAAAAACATGAGATTTAGGCAATGTTAAAATGGCTGCTCATTGGGCACACTAAATCCATGTTATGCCCTTTCAAGGTGCTTCATACAAATGGAATTGCACAGTATTTGTCTTTTTATAACTAGTATATTTCACTTATCCTAATGTCCTCAAGATTTTGTTGTAGCATGTGTCTAAATTACCTTCTTTTTTAAGGCTGAATGATATCCCATTGTATATATAGACCATGTTTTGTTTATCCATTCATCCATGACAGACACTTAGGTGCTTCCACCTTTGGCTATTGTGAATAGCTGCTAGGAATACAGGTGTGTAAAAACATCTTCAAGATTCTGCTTTCAATTCTTTTGGAAATATGCCCAGAAGTGGGATTGTTGGATCATATGGTAATTCTATTTTAAACTTTTTGAGGAAATACTAAACTTGTTTTCCACAGCAGTTGTACCATTTTACATTCTTGCCAACAGGGTTCCAATTTATCCATATCCTTACCAACACTTGTTGTTTTCTATTTTTTAATAGTAGCCATCCCAATGGGTATGCAGTGATATCTCATTGTGGTTTTTATTCCATTGCCCTAATGATCAGTGATGTTGAGCACCTTTTCATGTAGTTATTTGCCCTTCACATATCTTCACTGATGAGGTCTCTTCACATCCTTTGTCCATTTTTAAAAATTAAGGTTTCTTATTGTTGAATTTTGAGAGCTCTTTATATATTCTAGACATGAATCTTTTGTCAGATGTGTACTTTGTAAAGAGTTTCTTCTGGGCTGCCTTCTTTTTAAAGCTTTATAACTGTAGATTCCAATGGAGAAACAGATGAAGGAGGGCAGATATTCTGGGAGGAGGAAGTCTGTGGGGTGGGGATCACCCTGGGGTTTTTAGCACAGGGTCCCAAGGAGGCCTACCACCCTTCGGGTACATATATGACTATCCCCTCTTTCTGGCCCTGCTTTGACTCAAGATCCATCTCTCCTGCTGGCTCTCCTGGTTTATCCTGCTCCTAGCAGGAGACCCAAAGGGAGCATTTGGATGGATTATGGGTACACATTTTCAGGTTAGAGGAACAAACCAGATGACACAGTAACTGAATTTGCTGGTGTTCTCTGAGGGACAGGGAGACCAGAAAGTGTTTGCAGCTGTCTTCCAGCTTCCCTCGTAGCCCTGTCTCCTTCCACTCTGGCCTGCCCAGCTAACTTAAGGTGTGCTCACACTGGGCTTCTCGATGCAGAACAGCTGCTCCTCTGACTCTTAAGACACAGCGTCTATGACTTTGTTTCTCTCTGGGTACCTATTCCCCTGAATTTTATTTTATTATTTTATTTTTTTGAGTTAGAGTCTTACTCTGTTGCCCAATCTGGAGTGTAGTGGCACACTCATGGCCACCCCAGCGTCAACCTGCTGGGCTCCAGTGATCCTTCCACTTCAGTCTTCCAAGTAGCCAGAACTACAGGTGCATATTACCATACCTGGCTATTTTCTTTTTTTTATTGTGGAGATGAGGTCTCGTCAAGTTGCCCGGGCTGGTCTCGAATCCGTTGGTTGAGGCAATCCACTCACCTTGGCTTCCCAAAGTGCTGGAATTATAGGATGAGCCACCGAGCCCGGTCTTTTCCCCTGAATTTTAACTTCCTGAACTTCAGGGTCACCCTTCAGTGTATGGACCTTGGCTTAGGACAATTCCTGGACCAATGGCTGTGTCCAGGGAAGCAGGATTGATTTGCAAGCACAGCTGGTTCATAAGCTCCACCAATACCTGCTTGGAGCCATTTCCCCGCGTGGGTCCAGGTCAGAGCTGGCTCTGAGGCTTCAAGGATCATCCACGACATCTGCCCTGTGCCTGCCAAAACCTGGCACCGTTCTGCCTGGATATTTGCATCTAAGATCCCAGTTTCTTTGGTCTGGGATAAGGCTCCTTAAAGTGAAGAGAACTCACTGGAAGGTCTTGGGAGTTTCTCATAAGCAGATGGCATGAGGCTGACCTGAAAGAGCCTGGAAAGGGTTGGCACCACTGTCCCCACAGCTTCTGGCTCCCCATCTTCATCTCTCTCTATGTGTGTGTCTCCTCCTGCCTTTCTGTCTCTGTCTCTCTTTCTCTCTCCCTGTCTCTTTCTCCCTCTCTCGCCATCTCTCTGTCTTTGTCTCTCCATCTTTCTCTCTGTATCTCTGTGTGTGTCTCTCCCTCTCTGTCTCTCTGTGTCTCCCTCTCTCTCTCTCTCTCTCTGCTTCTCACCTCCTCTCTCTTTCTCCCTCTCTCTTCATCTCACTCTCTCTCTCTCCCCCTCTTCTCTCTTTCTGTTTGTCCCTCCTTCCTCCTCTTTCTGTCTCACTTTCTCCTCTCCATCTCTCTGTCTCTATCTCTCTGTCTCTTCCTCTCTGTGTCTCTCTCCATCTCTCTCTGTCTCTCTCTGTGCCTTCCTCTCATCTGGCTCTCTGCTTCTCCATTTAGGTACTCCCCCCACCCCCTTCCCTGGCTCTGTCCGCAACCCTGGTACCAAATGGGGTGTGTGTTACTAGCCCCAGTTGGGGTGTATATGGGATCTGTCTGGCCCTGCTGAGGACAGACATCAGCCTCTCGGCTGTGCACCCACAAATATCTGGTCCAGTCAACATGGCCTGTGAGACATCCCTAGGACAAGCACATTGACTCAGGTGGACATCCCACAATGCAGCAATTACTTGCATAACTATACATCCACCTCAAAGTCACCCCCAGCTGTAACTTCCTGATGTGACATCAGAGACCACTGCAAAAGATATTAATACTTGTCAGGTGCTTCAGAAAGACTCCCTTTCCATGCTGGCTGCATGGCTCAGGGCTGACCTGCGATCCATTTCACCACACATGCTTCTCTTGGCTGCCATAAGCCAAACCCAGACGTATAGAGCTAGCTAGAACCATAATAAAAATGCATGTTAAAATATACTGGGGAAATAAAAGACACATGTACTGTTAAATTCTTTGAAAGAAGTGTTTCCCAATGAAAGTAGCTTTTCTTCCGCTGATTTTAATCGTTGAACAAATACTGATCCCATACTAGTTTAGGCACCAGGGATGCAGTATATTGAAAACTAATCTCTGTGTCCTACAAGTGTTTACCTTTAGGAGATGTTGGCAGTGAGATAGGAGGCAAATATATAAGCACATAATCTAGGAATGTCATATATAGAGCCAAGCACAATGGGGACAAGTAAAGCAGAAGAGGAAGGGACACAGGGAGAACTGCAGAGAGAGGCCCTTTGTAGAGACCAGAAGGAAGGGAAGGGATGAGCTGGGCAAATGTCTAGGGCAGAGGAGAAAGGCAGTACAAAGGCCCTGAGGTGGGAACATGCCAGAAGCCACTAGAAAAGAATGAGCAAGAGGGGAAATAACAGCCTCCATGGTCAGAGAGAAAGGAAGGGATGGTGAGTCTTGTGAACTGTTGTGGGCTTTTACTCTGAATAAGAGGAGGAGTGAGGTGATTGGACTCATGTTTTGATGGAAACATTATTGTACAGAATAGACTGTACAGGGAGTAGGAGATGGGTTGGTTGCAGGAGTGGAAGTTGGAGGAGAAGCAAGGGCCAAAGCTGAGGCCAGTCATGAGGGCACTGTGACAGTCCAGGTGTGACCTGTGGTGGCAGTAGCAGTGTAGATGGTGGGGAGGGAGGACTATAGGGTCACCGAGAGATTGGGTAATGAATTTTCACTGTTTCTGCTTTCCCCGGCTGCGATGGGCATCCTGTTCACCTGTCCATATCCACTGGTTTCTATGGATATCCCAGATTGGAATTGCTTGGCCCAAGGACATGTGCATTTTCAAATTTCATAGGTACTTCTAGATTGGCTTGTGAAATATCTATGAAAATTCAGTGCACTTCCTCTTGCTATATTAGCTTTCCCTGAGTTGTGTGGTAATAACAAATGACTCCTAAATCTCAGTGGCTTTCAACATTAGAGGTTTTTGTCTTACTCATGTTACGTATCCATTCCTGTGACTGGTATGAATACCAAAGGACAGCATCTGTCTGAAACAGGCTGTTCTCATAACAGTGCAGCAAAAGCCACGCTAGAATCTCATGATGACATTTCAGGCTCCTGCAGGGAGGTGACAGGTGTCACCTCTGCTCACATTTCATTGGCCGAAGCAACATTATCAGAAAAGGGAGGACTTCTCCTCCCATAGGGAAGGGCACTACAAATTTCATGGGTGGGCATGGATATTGCAGGCAAGAATCAGTGTATAATCTGTCAACACTAAGTGCTATTTCTTTTGAAAATTTTGCCAGTGCAATGAGCGAGAAGTAACAGCTCATTGTCCACACGTTAATTCCAATTTGCTCAATGACTAGTGAGGGTGAACATCTTTTCACGTTTATTGACATTTGGATTTTATCATCTATCATCCATTCATTTTTAAAACCATCTTTCTATTGTATTTTTGGACTTTTAAATTTTAAACTTATAGGAGCACTTTGTGTACTATAAATAAGAGAAATAATAATGATAGCAGGTAACACACAGCACCAACAGCACCAAGCGTTGTTCTAAGCACTTTGTACACACCATTAATTCATATGTTCCGCATCATGGCCCTGTTTCATTGACAAGGATATTCAGGTCCGGGGACTGGCTCTTCTGGGTGACACCTGAGAATATAACTGCAGGGCCAGACACTGCATGTGGTAACTACTTGGCCACACCATCTCTACCATGCTGTAATAGAGTAATCCTTCATCTGCTACATGTCTTCAATATTTTTCGCCCTAATTAAAATTTGTCTACTAATTTTATTTAAAGGATCTTTAGTCAAACAAGTATTTTTTTTAATTGGTTAAATATGCCTGATCTTTTAAAAATATAGCTTCTGAGTTGCCTGTCATGGTTACAAAGGATCTCCAAGCTCTACCTTGTACATAACGTCCTAAATTTTCACTAAGATTTTTATTGCTCTGAGTTAAAAAAATGTTTTGAAGTCGGGCTCGGTGGCTCAGCCTGTAATCCCGTGCCTTTGGGAGGCTGAGGTGAGTGGATTGCCTGAGCCCACGGGTTCGAGACCCGCCTGGGCAGCAAGACCTCATCTCTACAATAAATCAAAAAATCAGCTGGGCATGGTAGCGCATGCCTGTAATTCCGGCTACTTGGAAGGCTGAGGCGGAAGGATCGCCGGAGCCCAGCAGGCGAGGCTGTGGTGGCCGGGAGCGGCCACTGCACTCCAGTCTGGGCGACAGAGTGAGACTCCAACTCAAAAAAAAAAAAAAAATGTTTTGTTTGGTGGTAAGATACACATAACATAAAATATGCCATCTCAGTCTATTTTGAGTTCAGTGATATTAAATACATTCATAATGTTGTACAACTATCACCCCCCTCCACCTCTAGAACCCTTTTATTGTGTAAAATCGAAACTCTGTCCCAATTAAACAATAACTCCCCTACCCCTAGTCCCTTGTAACCACCACTCCACTTTTTGTCTCTATTAATTTTACTGCTTTAAGTAACGTATATAAGCGGAATTATGTGGTATTTGTCTTTTTGTGACTGGCTTATTTATTGCTTTGTTTTTAGAGGTATTGTTTTAATACCTCTAGAAATATTTCTATATATATTATGAGATGCAGTACAACTTTATTTTCTTCTAAATACATTAATGACCCTTATCTTACTGAACTGAAATGCTGCCTTTGTAAAATGGTAAATTCTCCTCTGTTTTAGGATCATTTCTAGGCTCCATTTTAGCCTCTAATCTTTTTGTGTATTTATGGGCCAGTTCCACATTGCTGTGTTTTCACCGGATTTAGAGGACAGTTTAATCTGGAAGGCAAATACCCCTTCTAATCCCTGACAATTTTCCTGGCTAGTCTTGAAATGTATTCTTTCATATATACTTTAAATATATCCTTTAAAAGATGCAACTATCAGGAATCAACTTAGAAACATATTAATTGTATACACATTATACATATATTTGGAGAGAATTTATTTTTACTATATTAAGTCTTCCCATCCAAGAATGTGAACAAACTTTATTTGCAACCTTGTTTTATGTCCTCCACTATAATTTTACACTTTATCATTTATTACACCTTAATTTATAATTTACTAAATATTTTATAGTTTTGTTGCTACTGTGAATGAATTATTTCAAGTTGGTGATTATTACTAATTAGAAAACTATTGTTTTACATACTTATTTTATATCCAGCAACTTTAACAAATACTCACATTAATCCAAATAGTGTTTTCTATGTAGACAATCATATCACTATAAAAAAAATCAATCCTTTCTTTATCAATGTATATACTAATTGTATCTCTTCTTTAAAAAAAAGAAAACTACGCAAATAATGTTTATTAGTCTGTTCCAGCTGCCATAACAAATATCATAGACTTGGTGGCTTAAACAGCAATTTTGGAAGCTATAAGTCCCAGATCAAGGTGACAGCTGATTTGGTTCCTGGTGAGGGGTAGGAGAAAGGGGGAGAGGGAGGGAGGTAGAGAGAGAGAGGAGAGGAGAGAGGAGGAATGAGGAGGGGAGAGAAGAGAGAGGAAAATGCAAAGAGAAGGCCAGAGAGAGAGAAGGAGGGAAAGAGGAAGGGAAGCAGGGAGAGAGAAGCTGCGAGATGGAGGAGGCAGGGAGAGAGTGCGCCAGCACACTCTAATGTCTCTTCCTCTTCTTAGAACCTCATTTACTCCTCTCCTCTTTTTTTTTTTTTTTTGAGTTGGAGTCTCCCTCAGTCGCCCAGACTGGAGTGCAGTGGCCGCTCCCTGCCACCACAGCCTCGCCTGCTGGGCTCCGGCGATCCTTCCGCCTCAGCCTTCCGAGTAGCCGGAATTACAGGCATGCGCTACCACACCCGGCTGATTTTTTGATTTATTGTAGAGATGAGGTCTCGCTGCCCAGGCGGGTCTCAAACCCATGGGCTCAGGCAGTCCACTCACCTCAGCCTCCCAAAGGCGCGGGATTACAGGCTGAGCCACCGAGCCGGCTACTCCTCTCTTCTTAATCACCTCCTTAAAAACAGTTATGGACTGAATGTTTCTACCCCCCTAAAATCCATATGTTGAGGCCCTACGCCCAAAAGACCTTTGGGAGGTAATTAGACATAAAGCTTGTGAGGGTGGGGCCCTCATGATGGGTTTAGTGACCTTATAAAAAGACACCAGAGATATCTCTGTCCCTCCCTCTTTCCTCCTCTCTGCCATATTAGGACGCAGTAAGAAGGCAGCTATCTGAAAGCTAAGACCCTTTGCCAGAAATTGTACATGCTGGCATCCTGATCTCAAATTTTCAGCCTTCAGAACTGTGAGAAAGTAAATATCTGTAGTTTAAGCTCCTCAGCCTGTGGTGTTATGGCAACTTGAATATATTAAGACAAAGGCCCTATCTCCACTACAGTCATATGGAGGATTAGAGTCTCAAATATGAACTTTTGCGGAACATAATTTCATCCATAGCAAATGTTGAGTAGAAATGTTGTAAGTTGGTGTCCTGGTCTTATTCTTGATCTTTTTCTTTTTTCTTTTTCTTTTTTTTTTTTTGAGTTGGAGTCTCACTCAGTCACCCAGACTGGAGTGCAGTGGCTGCTCCTGGCCACCGCAGCCTCAACCTGCTGGACTCCGGCGATCCTTCCGCCTCAGCCTTCCAAGTAGGTAGAACTACAGGCGCACGCTACCACACCCAGCTAATTTTTTTAATTTATTGTAGAGATGAGGTCTCGCCAAGTTGCCCAGGCGGGTCTCAAACCCGTGGGCTCAGGCAATTCACTCACTTCGGCCTCCCAAAGTGCGGGATTACAGGCTGAGCCACCAAGCCCAGCCTTATTCTTGATCTTAAGGGAAACAGCTTTAGCACGACATTCTTTCTTTTTTTTTTTTTTTTGAGTTGGAGTCTCACTCTGATGCCCAGGCTCACAGTAACCACAGCATCAACCTGCTGGGCTCTGGCGATCCTTTTGCCTCAGCCTCCCAAGTAGCCGAAATTTAGGCACATGCTAACACACCCAGCTAATTTTTTGATTTATTGTAGAGATGAGGTCTTGCTATGTTGCCCAGGCTGATCTCTAACTCATTGGCTCAAGCAATACACTTGCCTTGGCCTCCCAAAGTGCTGGGATTACAGGCTGAGCCATTGAACCCGGCCACATTCTTTCTTTCTTTCTTTCTTTTTTTTTTTTTGAGTTGGAGTCTCACTCTGTTCTCCAGGCTAGAGTGCAGTGCACACTCACAGCCACTGCAGCCTCAACCTGCTGGATTCAGATGATCCTTCCACCTCAGCCTTCCAAGTAGCTGGAACTATAGACACATGCCACCACGTCTGGCTAACTTTTTTTATTTATTGTAGAAATGAGGTTTCACCAAGTTGCCCAGGTTGGTCTCAAACCTGTGGGCTCAGGCAATCCTCTCATTTTGGCCTCCCAAAGTGCCGGGATTACAGGCATAAACCAACACACCTGACCCTGCACTGCATTCTATAAATGATGCTTGCTCTTGTTTTGTTTAATAGTTTTTTAGCATATTCAAGTTACTTTCATTTATTCATATTTCCTTTGAAATTTTACTTGGAATAGCACAGAATTTCATTCAATGTTATTTGCCATATGATGACTAAATAGGTTTTTTTTTCTCTTTTGATTTGTTGAGATAATGAATTATAATGGTATGGAGCCATCCTTGCATTCCTGAAATAATAATACTTGGTCATGGCATATTATTCTTTGTTGTTGTTGTGTGTTGTTGTTGAGTTGGTGTCTCACTGTGTCACCCAGGCTGGAGTGCAGGGCCTGATCATGGTTCACTGCACCTTGACCTCCTGGGTTCAGGCAATCCTCCTGCCTCTGCAGCCTCCCAAGTAACTGGGACTACAGGTATGTGCCACCACGCCCAGATAGTTTTTTTATTTTTTTGTTTAGAAGAAGTCTTGCTGTGTTGCCCAGGCTGGTCTTGAGCTCCTGAGCTCAAGCAGTCCTCCTGCCTCATCCTTCCAAAGTGCTGTGATTATAGGCATAAGCCACCATGCCCAGTCATATTATACTTTTAATATGCTGCTTGCTTCTTTTTTTTTTTGAGTTGGAGTCTCACTCTGTCGCCCAGACTGGAGTGCAGTGGCCGCTCCTGGACACCGCAGCCTCGACCTGCTGGGCTCCGGTGATCTTTCCGCCTCAGCCTTCTGAGTAGCCGGAATTATAGGCATGAGCTACCATGCCCAGCTGATTTCTTTATTTATTGTAGAGATGAGGTCTCGCCAAGTTGCCCAGGCGGGTCTTGAACCCACGGGCTCAGGCAATCCACTAACCTCAGCCTCCCAAAGTCGCGGGATTACAGGCTGAGCCACCGAGCCCGGCTACTGCTTGCTTCTATTTACTTATGCCTTATTTATAATTTGTTCTTCAATATTATGCATACAGATGTGAGTCTATAGAATCTTTGAGTTCTCTTTGTCACTTTGCAGTGTTAAACACTGCTATAGTTTTGATGTTTGTGCCCCTCAAATATGTTGAAATTTGATCCCAATGTTGGAGATGGGGCCTAGTTGGAGGTGCTTGGATCATGAGGGCAGATCCCTCATGAATGGCTTGGTGCCATCCTCCTAGTAATGAGTAAGTTCTCTTACTATTAATTCTTCCAAGAGCTGCTTGTTAAAAAGAGCCTGGAACATTCCCACTCTCTGTGTTGCTTCCTCTCTTGCCATATGATCTTTGCGCATGCCAGCTCTCCTTCCTCTCTGCCATGAGTGGAAGCAGCCTGAGACCCTCACCAGAAGCAGATGTTGTGTCAACCATGCTTCTTGTACAGCCTGCAAAACCATGATCCAAATAAACCTCTTTTATGTATAAATTACCCAGCCTCAGGTAACACAAACAGACTTATTCTGGCTTCATAAAATGAATTGGGGTCTTAAAAATCTTTTTCTGTGGCTTGGAATATTGTAATTAACTTTCAGATTATCTGATCTCTAAAGGTTGGTGAGAGCTCAGCTGTGAAGCCATCTGGAGCTTTTTTCAATAGTAGCTTTTTAATTACATCTCTAATTTCTTCCTTTGGCAATTAGTTAATTCAAGTTTCTACTTTGTTTGGCTCAGTTTTAGTATTTTTCTAGGATTGTGTGTGTTCCATCCATGTTTTATAAGCCTTTCCTGGCCTGCTCGGCACAGCCTCCACTAACAGGAAGAAAGCAGTTTTCATTGGTGCTCCCTATGAGTATGTCAGGGCATTTTAATATCAGTCTGGGTGATAGGGAGTGAGTGAAAAGGGAAAAGCAGCTTGCCTCAAGACCTTTTGTGTTCTTATCTGTACAAGAAGAAGGCCACCTCTTCCTTCCTTGTGTTCTGAGGTGTGAACAAATGTGGAGTGTCCACCTCATCCTGTGGCCTACTCTGCCCAATAAGAAGACCCCATGCCACACTTCTGTCTGGAGAGATAGGCCGGCCCAGTGTTTTCCTCTAAAATGGTGGAGTCCTGGAGTGTGACAGCTTCTCACTGAGCAGGGGCATGAACCACCTCCAGTGTCTCCTGGGAGGAAAACAGGCACCCTTGTCTTTCAGGCCTTGGGAAGTCCTGGGGGGCACTTGGGGTTGCTGGGTGGAGCTGGGGAAGCTGGGGGTGCGGGCTGGAGAAAACTGAGGGGATGCTGCAGGATGCTGAGGGAACTGGGGACACTGGATGGGGAACTTGGGGGTGCTGGAGGGGGCTGGGGGCTTTGGGAATATCTGTGGGATGCTGGATCAGTGCCCAAGTTAATTTTGTGTCATCACAATGGATATGAGGCATTGGGGAGAAAAGGAGCTCTTCACAACAATAAAATCCATTAAAGTTCTCTGTCTCCATCACATCACCTTCTCTCCCAGTCTAGGGGCACCTTCTTCAGGGCTAGAAGTCATCCTTCTTCACTATGTCGGAATGCCTGTCAGCTTGTCCAGCTGTGCCCAGAGACCCAGAGAAAAATAATTAATTTTTGTTGCTGTTGTTGGAGTCACTCCGTTGCCCAGGCTGGAGTGCAGTGGTGTGGTACAGTCACGGCCACTCCAGCATCGACCTGCTGGACTCCGGCCATCATTCCGCCTCAGCCATCCAAGTAGCCAGAACTATAGGCACGGGCTACTATGCCCGGCTAATTTTTAAATTTCATTTTATTATAGAGACGAGGTCTCGCCAAGTTTCCCGGGCTAGTCTTGAACCCGCGGGCTCAGGTAATCCACTCGCCTCGGCTTCCCAAAGTGCTGAGATTATAGGCTGAGGCACCGAGCGCAACCCAAGAATTATTTCTTGATGAATTTCATCCTTTTCTGCCCAGGATGGACCTAATGGGGCCACATTTCAAAACGTAGAAGAAAATCAGTAAAATAAAGTCAGCAGTATGGGATTATTTCCTTACGAATCTCAGAAATCTCATCCACACTGTCAGTTTCTGCCCTATCCATAACCTCATTGTTTTCCTATGAAGGCGCCAATTTCCCAGATTCTCATGGGTCCCCTATAGCAGGCATCTCAAAGTCTCCACCTCTAAAGAGATCCTAGGTCATACTCGGATCTATAACAGACTGTTGGGCCAGAAAAGAAGGAGAGTAAGAGCATGGGTGTCCAATCTCTCCTTTAGTGTCTCGGGTGAATAACCACTGAGACCGTGGTCTTCCTTGCACCTAGAGCGTCCGGGTGGACCTCACTTCCGGTCTGTGTTCTGTTGACTGGTTCACGCCTAGACTGGGTGTCCACTCCTGGCACCAGGCTTCCCCGCGAGCACTGGCGCGGCGGGTCAAGGGTGGGGGCCCTCGAGCGACGCCGGAGGAGCAAGGTCGCGGAGCGGGCCCTTTTGGGGCCGGAGTCACAGCCACTCCAGTGAGGTTACGGGGCGGGGTTTATGAAGGGCACGGGGCGGGGCCTATAAAGGGACGTGATATTTAAAAGAGGAGGGGCGGGGTCCATAAAAGTGTGTGTGGTCACGGGGCCGGTCTATAAAGGTGAGAACCGTGGTCACCTGGCAGGGTCTATGAAGGTGTGGGGACATGGTCACAGGGCAGGGTCAGCCAGCATAACTCCAGTGGACGATGGGAAGCAAGAGTTCAGGAACAGACGAGACCTCCACCGCTTCATCCTCGGCCCTGCCTTTCCCTCATTTTCACCTCCAGAAAGCTAAGCGATGCCAGTCACTTTTGAAATCTTACTGTGACTACATCCCAATACAAAGCGAACAAGAGGAAGTGAGAGGAAAAAAAAATCATTCCTTCATTCCACCCGGGGTTCCTTCCTCAGCCTCTGAGAGTTGACCTGCTCTCCCCACATCAGTCTTGAGTCCGAGTGCTGGGAGTGGCAGGGACCAGGGAGAGGCTTAAAGAGGAAAATGGGGTGCAGAGCCCAGCTCCGGCCTGGGCAAGACCCTACTCAGCATGGGGAGCCTCATGTGTGCCAAGAGGTGGTGGT
This sequence comes from Cephalopachus bancanus, assembly GCA_027257055.1. Classification (NCBI taxonomy): domain Eukaryota; kingdom Metazoa; phylum Chordata; class Mammalia; order Primates; family Tarsiidae; genus Cephalopachus; species Cephalopachus bancanus. The sequence continues at coordinate 1,975,865 of JAPVLO010000295.1, forward strand.
GATAGGTGGCACTTCCAACTAGGACATGGTGCACTGAGACATGCAAAGCCTGCTGATCCCACCTGTGCCCTGAGCCACAGGTTTCCTCAGCCTGTTCCTGTCCTCTCCTGCCTCCAGACTGCTTTCTGCAGGCAGCTAGAGTGATTTTTTTTTTTTGTCTATTACTCCCAATTTTTTATTTTTGAGTCCGAGTCTCACTCTGTCACCCAGGCTGGAGTGCAGTGGCATGCTCACGGCCATTGCAGCTTCCACATGCTGGGCTCCTTCCGCCTCAGCCTTCCAAGTAACTGAAACCACTGGTGCGTGCCCCTACGTCCGGCTAATTTTTTTTATTTATTGTAGAGGCAAGGTGTTGCTAAATTGCCCAGGCTGGTCTCGAACCCCTGGGCTTAGGTAATCCTCTTGCCTCTACCTCCCAAAGTGCTGGCTTATGGGCGTGAGCCACTGTGCCCAGCTTCAGCTTTTAATTTTAAGAATCTTCAAGCCGGGCTCGGTGGCTCAGCCTGTAATCCCGCGCTTTGGGAGGCTGAGGTGAGTGGATTGCCTGAGCCCGCGGGTTCGAGACCCACCTGGGCAACTTGGTGAAACCTCATCTCTACAATAAATCAAAAAAAAAATTAGCTGGGCTTGGTAGCGCGTGCCTGTAGTTCCAGCTACTTGGAAGGCTGAGGCGGAAGGATCACCGGAGTCCAGCAGGTCGAGGCTGCGGTGGCCGGGAGCGGCCACTGCACTCCAGTCTAGGCGACAAAGTGAGACTCTGACTCAAAAAAAAAAAGAATCTTCAAACCCACAGAAAAGTTGAAAGAATAGTACAATGAACCCCATGCACCCTTCTGCAATCGTTGAAATTTTGCCACACTGGCTTTATCTTTGCATATATTTATTTTTTGTTGCTGAAAGAGTCATTTGAAAGTACAATTGGCCCTTGAACAACAGAGGGGTAGGGGCACTGACCCCTACATAGTTGAAAATTCAAGTACAACTTTTCACTCCCCCCAAATATAATTACTGACCAGAAGTCTTACTGATAACATAAACAATTAGCATATATTTTGCACATTTTATGTATTATATACTGTATTCTTAAAGTAAGCTAGAGTAAAGAAAGTATACTAAGAAAATCGTAAGGGAGAGAAAATACATTTACTATTTAGTAAGTGAAAGTGGATCATCATGAAGGTCTTCATCCTCATTGTCTTCACATTGAGTAGGCTGAGAGGGAGGAAGAGGAGAGGTTGGTTTGGCTGTCTCAAGGGTGGCAGAAGAGGAAGAAAATTCACATATAAGTGGGCCTGTTCCTCTTCAGTTCAAACTTGTTCAAGGGTCAACTGCAACTTGTAGACATCATGATACTTCTCCTTAAGTATATCAGCCTATTTCCTAAAAGCGAGGGCATTCTCTCTCATGATTGCAATGCCATATCTCACCTGAGAAATTAACAAGAATTCTGTGGTCACAAAATTCATCTCTCTCCAATTGCCTCTTGAATGTAGCTTATAGCTGTTTTTTCACCCTGATTCAAGGTCACATGTTGCATTTGGTTGTGTCTCTGTAGGGTATCTTAATCTGGAACAGCCTCCTTGCTTTTTGTTTCTTTTTATGACACTGACTTGTGACCACATATGTCCATCTATCTGCATTATGCCCCATGTTCTGATTGTAATCTGAAAGCCACATCGATTAACACTCCCTGACCACGCCTGAGTGGGTGGGGTCATGGTCTCTGCTCTTCATAAGGCCCAGGTGTTTGAGGTGACCACCAGCCAATCGTGGCCATTGTAAAGGCACATTTTTCCCCCTCTGCAAAGTGGAGACATATCTACTGTAAGAACAGGGTATAGACACTGGGGACACTAGAAGGCGGGAGGGAGGCGGGGAAGGGGGGTGAGGGTTCAGAAGCTACCTATTGGGCACAGTGTTCATTATCTGGGAAATGACAATACCTGAACCTCAGTCTTCACCAATACGCAATATCCCCATGTAAAAAACATGCACTTGTACCTATGACTCTTAAAATAAAAATAAAGTCCGGGCTCGGTGGCTCAGCCTGTAATCCCAGCACTTTGGGGGCTGAAGTGAGTGGATTGCCTGAGCCCGCGGGTTGGAGACCAGCCCAGGCAAGTTGACGAGATTTTGTCTCTACAATAAATCAAAAAATTAAATGAAAGTAAAGTAAAAAAGAGACCAGCATGATCTTTTCAAAACACAAATGTGACACCTCCTATTACTCTTAGAATGAGAAGCAAAATCCTTCACACATCCCAAGGCCTGCCCAAGCTAGTGTACTCCTAGTGCAGGGCTTCCTGTCTGCTCTTATGGGCCTGGGCCTTCATATGGATTTTTCTTCCCACATGTTTTCCACCTGGTTATTTACCACTTACCCTTCAAGTTTCAGGGTAATCCTCACCTCCTCACCCACTCACCTCCCTCACCCAGAGAGAGACAGTCTATTCTCATACGTCCTGCTGCCCCATGTGTTTCTCACAGTTGACATTTTACATTTATTTGTGTATTCAATTCATTGATATCTGCCTCCTCCCTGGGCTGTACATTCTATCCATAGCAGATGTATATAAAGTGGGAAGGTGGCCAGAACTGACTCTATTCTCAAGTCCATGATGATGCTACAAGATGCTGAGGAGGTGGACGGTGGAAGCCCTGAGGTCAACTCTGGGTGTCCAATTTTTTTTTTTTTTTTTTTTTTTGAGTTGGAATCTCACTCTGTTGCCCAGGTTGGAGTGCAGTGGCATGCTCACAGCCACCGCAGCCTTGACCTGCTGGCCTTAAGTGATCCTTCCACCTCAGCCTTCCAAATAGCTGGGACTACAGATGCACACCACCACACCCGGCTAATTTTTGTGATTTACTGTGGAGATGAGGTCTCACCAAGTTGCCCAGGCTGGTCTCGAACCCTCGGTTTCCCAAAGTGCTGAGATTACAAGCCGCGCCCAGTCTGGGTGTTCAATACTGTCTGGAGATTGCCAGCGAGGTCTTGGCTCCAGATCCCGATCATGAGACAATCGCCAAAGATAGTGATTAAACGCAGGGAGTAGCCCGAGTGAAGATGCCCCAACCTGGGGAGTCGGGTAGTTGAGGTCCAGAGGGGAGGCTGTGGCTGAGGGGCCGGAGGCAGACCACCAGGGAAACAGGGATGTGAGCAGCCAGCGTCATGCCACGCGGCACGGCCCGAAGTGCACAGTGCGCTGACTGTGGAGACGTGAGATCACGAGAACCCTTCAGGCAGAAGCGGGTGGAGAAGGACTGGCGAGGAGATGGAGGCGGTTCGAATAAGGGGCGGCGGGGGAGAGGGAAGGGGGTACCGGGCTGGGGTCCACTGACGCCCCTCTGGAGCCTCCACCCCTCCCTGCTGCCATCTCCAGGGCACGCCCACCCGCCCCTGCCCTGCCCCTGCCCCTATCCCGCGGTCATTGCCCGTCTCAGCCCCGGGCCCCTTGCGCCGCCCGGAGCGCGGCGCTGGCCCAGTCCGACTGTCCACCTGCCCCCGGGCCCCAGTGGCTGGGGGGAGACTCCCGCTGACCTCATTTCCCTGGTCCAGCTCGGCTACCGCCCACCGGGCGTCTCGTGTCTGGGTCCCTGCTCCTCAGAGAGGCGGTCCCTCCGCGGTGCCCCCACCCCGGCAGCTCCTCCATCGGCGCAGAGGCTCCTTCCAACGGGGAAGGGCTGAGACCGAGCTGAGACGTGAGGATGGACGGGGTGGCTATGAAGGAGCGGGAGGAAGTAGATCCACAAACCCGCTGCGAGCGCGCGACCAACGGAGAAGGGGGACTGAGGACAGGTGGCGAGGAGTGCGCGATCGGTGACTTGCAGGGGTCGGGGAGGTGGAGGTGGGGCCGCCAGGTGAGGTAATGGAGAGTGCGGCACAGTCTGCACTCTGCCGCCTCCCGCTACCCGGCGCCCGCTGCTCTGGAGGAGAAAGTGCTGGTGGTGTGGACGTCCCTGTCCGCCGACCTGTGGCCTTCAACCAACGCTCTCACCGAATGCATTTCCTTGGGCCCTAACAACGCAGTAGGTCCTGTGCAGTTTTGTTGTTGATGAGTTGGAGTCTCACTCTGTGGCCCAGGCTGGAGTGCAGTGCCATGCGTGCTCACGGCCATGCCAGCGTCGACTTCCCCGGCTCCCGCGATCCTTCCGCCTCAGCCTTCCAAGTAGACGAACTACAGGCGCGCGCTACCACGCCTGACTAATTTTTTTTAATTTATTGTGGAGACGAGGTCTGGCCAAGTTTCCGCTGACCTTGAACCCGCAGACTCAGGCAATTCACACGCCTCAGCCTCCCAAAGTACTGGGATTACAGGCTGAGCCACCAAGCCTGGCCCTGTGCAGTTTTTTTTTGTTGTTGCTGTTGTTATTTAGTTTTTATTTCTCTGCAATCCAACTAGACGTGGAAGGGAATAAGGAAAATATGGAACCCAAAGAATCGTAGCGAGAGCACAAAGATTATAGGGATACTGCAAGCAAACGGAACGGAGAGGTGCTCTCCTGAGCTACAGAAGGAACGATCTGGTAGTTTAAGATAAAACAAGTCAAATTTATTAGAGTTGTCCACAGTCAGCAATGGTAATCTACTTGCTGGTCTTGCCATTCTTGGACCCAAAGCCCTCCATGGCTTATACAACTTTCATGCCCTCTTTCACCTTGCCAAAAACCACATGCTTGCCATCCAACCATTCAGTCTTAGTAGTGCAGATGAAAAACTGGGAACCGTTTGTGTTGGGTCCAGCATTTGCCATGGACAAGATGCTGGGACCTGTATGCTTCAAGATGAAGTTCTCATCATCAAATTTCTCCCCATAGATGGACTTGCCGCCAGTGCCATTATGGCGTGTAAAGTCACCACCCTGGCACATAAACCCTGGAATAATTCTGTGAAAGCAGAAACCCTTATAACCGAATCCTTTCTCTCCAGTGCTCAGAACACGAAAGTTTTCTGCTGTCTTTGGAACTTTGTCCGCAAACAGCTCGAAGGAGACGCAGCCCAAGGGCTCGCCAGCAACGGCGATGTCGAAGAACACGGTGGGGTTGACCATGGCTGATGGGAAAAGGCTCAAGGCGGCAGCGTCTGCAAAGTTCCTGTGCAGTTTTTTAAATGTCAGGTGGGAAGTGGGCTCAGAGAGGTACAACAACTCTGTGAGGACTCATGCCCCTCTGGTGTGACTCAGCTGCCTGTTCTTGAGGCTCTCTCCTCCCGCAAGGCACTAATTTGAGGTGCTTTAGAGAGAAGGGTAAGCTGACGACTCTAGTGGGGACCCGGGGGCCTTGGATGGCTAAGGAGCCCAAGTGAACACTGTCTCCCGGAGCATATGGTGGAGGGGTCAAGGGAGGGCAGGTGGCAGCAGGGAGGGGACAAGACAATGCGCCACTGGAAGACAAGGCAGATGGTGTTGCCAGGAGGGAATAGAATCATGTCACATTCTCAAGTATCCAAGCAAGGGAGGTACAGCATCACCCTTGAACTTGAATTTGGGTGGCTTCCCAGTAGGACTAGGCTCAGTTGAGGTGGTCTTGGGTTAGGGTGCACTTCATGGTGAAGGAAATTTAGGAAGGTCAGCTGCTTCTCAAGATGAGGCAAACTTGTTGGGCAGATGGCTTCCACTTCCCCTGTGCCTTCCTTCTGACACCTCCCATCTGCCCTTCCTTCTAGGACAAACCAAGCAGTAGAGGCTGACCCAGGTGAGCTGGCCTTCAGGGAACAGTTGCTGTCCAGGGCTCCTCCTTGCCCTCAGCCTGGAAGCCCCTTGGCCAGCAGACCCTTGGAACTCTGAGATTAGAATCTCCTTCCCTGATCCAGGCCTGCCTAGGTAGCTGACCTTCCCACTGAGCTGATCAGAGTGCAGGGCCCTGTCTGAAGTTTGGCATGGCCAGTCTGAGGGAGAGCTCACTGTTTTGAGGGCTCTGTACTTCCATAGTTACCCTTTCTCCTACCCATCCCCACCCCCAGCCCTTTTCCCAAACATCTGCCTAGAAGACTGGGAGATGTACGCAGATCCTCTTGCTGCAAATTCAGTCTAAGCAGCAAGGTGCATTTGCCCTCAGGCATGGCTGAGGCTCTCTAGGCAGTGAGCGCCTCTGATTCCAGGACAGTATGATGTGTGAGGAGGTGGCCATGCACATCACTCAGAAAGAGGGGAAGCACCTGCTCCCCCCACCTCCCCCAGAGCTCTCTACTGGAGAACTACCATATCCTAAAGATTCTGGGTAAGTGTGGCATGGTGGAACCTCAGGTTCCTGCCCCTGACCCTCAGGGGACTGATCACCTGGCCTCTCTCGACACTTACAGACCAAACATTCCCCAGTCCTTGTCGAGGTGCCCTTATCCCAGGAGGGAGGACCCAGTGGTTTCATCTTGCATTATCTTTCCTCTCTGAACCTCCTCTGAAGCACCTCTTTCCTCTCTCAGCCTCTGTGGTCTTCTGCCAGGGACAGCTCTGGTTGTCCAGCACTGACCATTATCTTCTTGATTAACAGATTTTTCAGTGTCCAGACCCAGGGCTATCTCTTACCTAGAGCAAGGGGAAATGCTGTGGGTCATGGCTTTGCCAGGGCCTCCCTGCAAAATGAGTGAGGAGGTAAATATCTCTGGAGAGGCTGTGTGATCTATGAGTAGTAAGTGGAAGTTTGGCATGGCCAGTTGGGTGGCCCCCAATTGTCCTTTCAGCTTCCTTCCTGTCCCCCACCATTCCTCTAAGGGAAAATGCAAGTCCACTGTACTATAACATGTGCTGTCACTCAGGTGGGGCAGTCATTTTCCACTGATGACCAGTCTTCTCTGATGAACTGATTAGCACTTATGTGTCAATGTATAAACAGAACTCTACTTTTCTAACATTGGAGCATACCCTTAATAATAGCACCACCTTTTGCCTTTCACTCATTCATTCCACAAATATGTATTATGTGCTGCCTGCTGCCTGTGTGCAGGGGTTCTGCTAGGTGCTGGGCTTAAGAGTAAGCAAAACCTACCATAATACTCTAAGAAAGGGATTGGAGTAGCAGGATACTGCTGGGGTGGGGGTGGGAGGACACAATATCAATAAGGGTATCTGATCTCAAACAAGGCAAAGTGGGGACCAAAGGAAGGCCCAAACTTTACCTGTTCAATGACCACTTGTATACCTAATCTTGAATTGTACCTCACCTATTAAAAAAGAAAGTAAGCAAAACTGAACTGGGTGCAGTGGCTCATGCCTGTAAACCCAGCACTTTGGGAGGCCAAGGCATGAGGATTGCTAGAGCCCAGAAGTTGGTAACCAGCCTGGGCAACACAGTGAGACCTCATCTCTAAAAAAAAAAAAAGTAAGTTAGCCGATGTGGTGGCATGCACTTGTAGTCCCAGCTACTCAGGAACCTGAGGCAGAAGAATCTCTTGAGCCCAAGAAGTCAAGGCTATGATGAGCCATGAGTGTGCCTGGGCAACAGAGTGGAACTCTGACTCCAAAAAAAAAAAAAAAGAGTAAGCAAAACCACGTTCTTGTCTTCAAGGAGTCTGCATTTTGGTTTGAGGAAAACATTCTAGTTTAGGGAGTGATTCTCCATCCTGTCCCAATGTTCTATTATATTGTTGGCCTCCAATATTAGAATGTCAACTCCGGGTGGCAGGGACTTCATTCATCACCAGATCCTTGGCACCTGGCAACACTGTTGAAAGGAATTCCTAGTTCTTTAGTTGTCAGTCCCTGTTTCGTGCACAGTGCCATCAAGGTGTTACAAAGACTAGTGTAAGAAAGCATCTGTCTTCAGAATCTCACAGTTTAGAGATGGATGCACACGAGTAACCATGACATAAGATAATATGGCATAAAGTCATTAACAGGCTGAAACATACAAGTTGCATAGAAATTTGTTTTTTTGGCTCAATCATTAAAATGACTACTTCCTTTTTCCTTTCTTTTCTTTCTCTCTTTTTTTTTGAGTTGGAGTCTCACTCTGTCGCCCAGACTGGAGTGCAGTGGCATGCTCCTGGCCACTGCATCCTCGACCTGCTGGGCTCCAGCGATCCTTCCGCCTCAGCCTTCCAAGTAGCTGGAACTACAGGCACATGCTACCACACCCGGCTAATTTTTTATTTATTGTAGAGATGAGGTCTCACCAAGTTGCCCAGGCGGGTCTTGAACCCATGGGCTCAGGCAATCACTCACCTCAGCCTCCCAAAACACTGGATCGCAGGCTGAGTCAGCTTCAACCTGCTGGGCTCAGGTCATCTTTCTGCCTCTGCCTTCCAAGCAGCTGGAACCACAGGTTTGCCACCATGCCCAGCTAATTTTATTTATTGTAGGGACGAGGTCTTGCCAAGTTGCCCAGGCTGGTCTCAAAACCCTCTCACGTCTGCCTCCCAAAGTGCTGGGATTATAGGCATGAGCCACCACACCCAGCTCACAGGGAAACTTTATTATTTTAACTTTAAAAATTTTTTTATTTTAAAATTGTGGGGTACATTTCAGGGTTAGGTATACAAATATTCACTGTGCAGGAGCCCTTGTTGATGAGGTGTTCCCCGCCTTCCCCAGGCAGATTTCCACTACTGTCAATCCCACCTACCTGACCCCCTCCCCTCCACAGTTTCCTGCTATAGTCAATCCTTTTCTTATAGTATCGCAGTAGTTGTTCAAGGTCACTTATGAGTGACCTCACTCATGAGTGAGAACATGTGATATTCAGTTCTTTGTTTCTGTGAAATATCACTCAGTATTATAGACTCTAATTCCATCCAGGTTGCTGCAAAGTTCATGATTTTGTTCTTCTTTCTGGCTGCATAATATTCCATCGTGTATATGTACCACTTTTTTTTTTAATCCAGTCCTCTTTTGATGGGCAGCATGGTTGGTTCCATGTTCTTGCTATTGTGAACAATATCAGGGAAACTTTTAATTTCCATTATTTGTTTCAAATTTTCAAGTTAAGACGAAGCACAGTCAATCCCAAGGAAAAAAATCTGAAGAATTACAAGGTATGACTCAGGACATGTTCCCAAGAAGCAATCCAGAGATGTTTGAGTTTCAACAAGCTTGTGGAACGGAGACAGGGGCAGAATATTCATGAAAAAAAAATCACAATAAATGCCAAGCAGAACTTGTTTTCCCAAGAAAATTTGCTATCAGGAATGTAGTAAACTAGAGACGTTTGTCTCTGGGCACAAAGCTTTTTGCATCTCAGAGGAACAGGCCAGGAGAGAGAGCCAGTTGATAGAAGGTGGGCAGTCAAGGCTTTTTATGTGAGTCAGGTCTGAGTGGACACCAGACAAGTCCCAGTGGGTCAAAGCCCCACAGATGACATGTATGTGGGGTCTTTCAGCAAGAACTCACAACTTACTTGGCATCAGAAAATTTATGCTAGAGAGAAGCCCTATGTATGTATTAAATATGGGGAAAGTTGTAATCAGACTCTATCCTTACACAACATCACAAAGTTCATTGCAGAGAGAAACTGTACATGTGTAGTGAATGTGGCAAGGACTTTAGGGAGATAGCAAAGCTTGTTAAACATCAGAGAATTCACACTGGAGAAAAGTCCTATGGGTGCAATGAATGTGGCAAAGACACTAGTGGGACTTCAAACCTTGTTAAACACCAACTGATACATACTAGAGAAAAGCACTATAAATGTAATGAGTATGGGAAAGTCTTTAATCAGAAAGCAAATCTCGGCAGGGCTCAGTGGCTCAGCCTGTAATCCCAGCACTTTGGGAGGCTGAGGGGAATGGATTGCCTGAGCCCGTGGGTTCGAGACCAACCTGGACAACTTGGCAAGGCCTTGTCTCTATAATAAATAAATAAAATAAATAAATAAATAGCCAGACATGGTAGCATGCGCCTGTAGTTCCAGCTACTTGGAAGGCTAAGGCAGAAAGATCACCAGAGCCCAGCAGGTCGACATTGGAATGTTCGTGTGTCACTGCACTCCAGCCTGGGCAACAGAGTGAGATTCCAACTCAAAAAAAAAGAGTAAATCTCATTAAGCATCAGATAATTCATACAGGAGAGAAAGTTCTTGAATGTGAAGAGTGTGGGAAAAGCTTAAGTCAGCTGTCACATTTGATTCACTATCGAAGGATGCATTCTAGAGAGAAGTCCTACAAATGCAATGAGTGTGGAAATTACTTTGGTCAAACATTATTCCTGTTGATTACCAAAGAATACACAGTGGAGAGAAACCTTATGTGTGACCATGTGTGGGAGAGGCTTTATTCAGAAGTTACACATGATTCACCACCATAGAACACATCCTGGAGAGAAGCCACATGCATGTAGTGAATGTGGGAAATGCTTCAGCCAGAGCTCAACACTTATCAGACATCAAGTTGTTCACACTCTGGAGTAAGTATGTATGAGTTAAAGGAACATGGGCAGGCTTGCAGTGTGAGCTAGCCTCTCAGTTACTATTTCATAAATCCTATTGGAGGTGAACCCTACAATTCATACAGAAGGAGAATCATCCAAGAATGCAACAAATGTGGAAAACCTTTCCCTGTGGCTCATTATACGAGGGGGGACCCAAAATACCCCAGAATTATCTTTTGGAGTGTGGGCCCATTGTAGTACACTCGGAATTTGTCCCTCCAGATCAAATTGGCAAGCAAGTTTTTAATCTGGAAGTTTCGAGAAGGTTGCATCACGATTTACGGAAGAAATGTCCCAAGTTGTGGCCAATAGGTGACTGGTTTTTCTACCATGACAATGAACCTGCTCACACCACACAGTATATTCAGCAGTTTTTGCTCAAAAATGGCATGGCCCCCACACCCCACCTTCCCTCTTCACCCAAGCTACTTTTTTTGTTTGTTTCCCCGAATGAAAAAAGTTCTCAAAGGGAAATGTTTTGTCAGTGTGGAAAAGGTGAAACACAAAATGGCAAAAGCACTAAAAGGCATCGAATTGATGAGTACAAAAATTGTTTTGAGTGGTGGAAAAAGCATCTCGATAGGTGTATTGCAAAGAGTACTTTGAAGGTGATTAAAGTTTAAACATGTAAGAATAAATATGCCATGTTTTAATAAATAAATTCTGGGGTTTCTTTGGGTCCCCCTTCGTGCAATGTCTGAGAGTTTCTGTTGGAAAGAATGGATATAGTGAAGCTTGAAAAAGCATTTAGTTGAAACTCACATTATTCACAATAAGATAATTCACATGGCACATGGTGTATAAGAAGGCTTTGGTGTACCGTGGGAGGAAGGAGAAAATGTGGCTTTCTGAAATTGCCAGCTGATGAAAACACTTTTTCTGTTGTTTTTTTGAGTTGGGGTCTCACTCTATTGCTCAGGATGGAGTGCAGTGTCTCCACCATGGTTCCCTGCAGCCTAACCTCTTGGGCTCAAGCAGTCCTCCTGCTTCAGTCTCCTGAGGACCTGGGACTACAGGCATGTACCACCATGCCCAGCTAATTAAAAAAAAAAATTGTGTATGTGGAGACGAGGTCTTGCTATGTTGCCTAGGTTCAAGCAATCCTCTCACCTTGGCCTCTCAAAGTGCTGGGATTACAGGTGTGAGCCAGCATGCCCGGCCAGCTGCTCCCTTTTGAACAAACTGCCCCAGCAGGTGCTTGCCCATGGGTAACCATGCTCTGTAAGCAATCTGTTGCTTTAGACTGGAGCTCTGAGATGGAGACAAAGACAGGCTTATTCCTAACTGGGAATGTCAGTTCTATGCTAGGGGAGGCCAGTGGTTTATGGGGTGGCCTGATCACAAATATGTGGCAGAGATCAGACCCGGAGAGAGGCAGATAAAAGAATCCCTAAGGTGAATGCACAGAAAAAGGCTAAACTGCTATAGTTAGTGTTGGGTCCCCAGAGCTGCTTTTTCATTTTGAACAGTGATGGGAATGACTCAAGGTCTTTATGAAACCAAATGGAGAATAGCTGAAACAGCTTCCTATATCTTTGTACTAAGTTTCTTAAATTGGGAAGCATGTGGAATGGGTGTCAGCCACACTGACATGTAGAATCTGTGTTTTCATCAGAAGGCAATGCTGTGAGGGTATTGGCTTGGTGAAAGCTTCATTCTAAAATTGAGAATGTGTTAGCTGCTGAAGGCTTACATTTTTAAAATTATTATTTTAAAAATAAAATGAAGGATGTGTTAAAGATGACTTATTTCCAGTTCATATATCCCAAAAGTAATTTGAATTAAAATAATGATACATTCAATAAGGTCATTAAGGCAGAAATAGAAAATAAAGGATTATAAATTCATTGAGGATAAGACAATTGATTTTGTGAACTTCACAGATATAACTGAATAGTTTGTTTATACAAAATGGCTGTTGAAAAGTTCCCAATTAGATTTCTCCTCTAGACACAATCTGAGGGAAAGGAGGGAAACACAGTTATGAAATGCGTCTGTCCAGCCCTCCTTCACCATCAGGCAGAGGCAAAAGCTAGGCCAAGCAGGCCCATCTGTCTTTGGAAGCCTGAGGTACAGATAAGAACAACCAGGCCTTCAAACACTCCAGGGCTCCACGCCCAGTCCTGGGCAGAAGGAGCAAGCTGTTGCCTCACACATGTTAAAAAGAAGGGAGGGGAGCATGGACTTCTGAGTCTTGTCCACAATTCCATGCTTCTCACAGGGAAAACAGACCTTCCATTCATAAAAGGGAGACACAGCAGCTGTCGTCACAAACAGGCGCTTTCATGGGTCACTGATGGGTTCCTGGCTCACTCCCTTTCATTTGTCCCATTGCACACATGCTTGGACTCCAGATGACACCTGCCAAGGTTGTAAGTTCCACGGGACTTGCAGTGGAGGGAAGGACTGACTGTGGAAGAGGGGGTCAGGAAGACTTGGATGAAGAAGGATTTGAACTGGCCTTTGAAGGACTGATAGGAAAATGGCAGAAAGGAGCAGGTGGAACACAGATGAAGTTGAGAAGAGGCCTGTTCTCCTAGATGCTGCTGGGTTGGAGTGTTACTGAGAATCTGGGCAAGGACTTGATCCTGCGGAACTTGACCTTGCAAGCTCCACTGGGGAGAGTGCTCAGTCCCAGAGGCCATGGGAGTTGTGGGATATTCTTAAGTAGGAGTGTTTCGGAGTTCCTCTTCAAGGCTGTCTGAGCATGTAGAGAGCAAAGTGTCCACCAGCTCCCTGTATGTGCCTGCTGGGTGCCGTAGTCTATGCTGTGTGTGGCTCCCCTCCCCTGTCTTTTAGGTGTCATAGGAAGCCTGCTCTGTTCCTCAGCTTCTTGATTACCCAAACTTCAAGGCTCCATTTCCTGAACATGGGATTTCTCAGTAAAAAAGGTCTCACCCAGTTTGTGGTTGAGTGCTCTGGTCAGGGGCCTGTGACATAGTGCTGGGGAAGTCAAATACCATGTGCAGACACACTTGCCCCTGGAAAGTACCTGGACGGTATCTGCAAATTTCTGGCTCTATGTGTTTCTATTTTCTTTCCTCTAAGGCTTACAGTGTAAGCTGAATGTCAGTTTCCTCAGTCTTTCTCTAATGAATGGTTAGGTTTCTACTCACAAAATTAAAATCCCATTCTCTTGCCTTTTTGGACAATAATTTTAGGGTTGATGGAAGTTTAGAGTGACTCCAAATTATTCAGTCACACATTTACAGATAGTCTCTTGTCTGTTCCCACGATGGCCAACCACATCCAAAGTGAGCGTCTGAGGAGAGTAAAAAGAGCATGGATTTTGGAGTGGGCTAGGTGAATCTGGATTCACTTTTTATGTGATAATAGACAAGTTGTTTAACCCTTCAACCTTGGCTTTCTTACCTGTAAAATGGTCATGTTAATCCCTACCTAAAACATATAGGGCACTTGACACCACCTGGCACATAGCAGGTGTTCAGTGAATGGCAGCTACTGTTGCCATCACCATGGACTTTACCAGGCTAATGCTTAAAGACAACTTTTTTTTTTTTTTAAGCCAGGGTCTCACTCTATTGCTCAGGCTGGAATGCAGTGGCACAATCCACAGCTCACCGCAGCCTCAAACTCCTGGGCTTAAGTGAAGCTCCTATGTCAGCCTCCCAAGTAGCTTAGACTACAGGTGTGCACCACCACTCACCTGTAGAAATGAGGTCTTGCTGTGTTGCCCAGGCTGGTCTTGAACTCCTGGGTTCAAGCGAGCCTCCTGCCTCCACTTCCCAACATGCTGAGATTACAGGCATGAGCCACCACACCTGGCCACAAAGGCAATTTTATCTTTGTGAACTCTGAGTGCTTAGGAGATAACTGTTTCCTCAAATAAATAGCAAGAACCAGGTTCTAGCATGTTGCTTCTGGGTTTCTGCTGTGGATATTATTTTTAACCACAGTCACTTAGGAACACTTCCAAGATATCTATTTTTTCCTACTTTCATTTCTTAGTTCTCATTCTCTATGGACCCCAATAGTCCTCAGCAACACTGGGGTCCCAGTGGCCTTATTTCATGACACACTCTATGACATCCAGCCCCAGGGCCCCTAACTGTCCTCCCGACCAAGGACCATCCCAGTGGTCTCCATATCCTCCCTCTTCAACTGCCCCAGGGACTTTGGCTAGGCTCATGTGCTCCAGTGGCATCGGCGACCATCAAAATGCCCAAATTTGTATCCGCAACCCAGATTTTCCTGCCACTGTAAGGTCCTGTCTTCACCAAGATGTTCCACGGGTATTTCACACTCAGAACTCAACTATCTTGCCTTCCTCATGGGCTCCTGCCCAGAGCTCTTCCAGAACTATCATGGGTCAAGTTGCCAAATCAGAAAATCTGAGGACTTGCTATTCTCTTTCGCCTGCCTCATCAACCAAAAACAAAGTCCCGACCCTGCAACCTGCAAATATCTCCATCGTCCTCCCATTCCGCATCTCCTCCTCCGTGTGCTGCCGTCCTAACTTACCTGAACTTTCGTGTGGCCTCCGCTCCACGGCCAACCTGTTCACCCCCCCTTCACCGAGGCCAGTGGGAGCTTTGGGGAACCACACCCGATTTTATTAGCACACAGACCCTCCAACACCCTTGCCCCCACGCCGTCCACCGTCATCCGCAGCTGCATTGTCTCCTCACCCTTTGGACAAAGCAGTAACCCTTAATAACAACAAAATTGCAGCTGCCCAACAAAAGCAGCTGCAATTTTTTACTTGTCTATCTTCCCCGCCCCTCATTCCAAGGGAGGTGTCCCAGAGTCTAGCACGGAGCCTGGCAAAAAATAGTCTCTCCATAAATTCTCAAACCAAGTACTTTAAAGAGGAATGATTGTGAGTCCTAGCAACAACCGTACTCTCCTTTCCTGGCCCCGATCGTGGGGGGCGCGGGAGGGGGGGCGGATAACCACCGAGTCGGCGGTCATCCGAACATCCTAGAAGGGCCCGAGGGCGCGTGCGCAGATCTCGGAAAACGGCCGCTTCCGGCGCGCGCCTGACTGGGCTCTACCCTGGGACTCCCAAGGAGGCCGGGTTTTTTATCCTGTCTGGCGGGTAATGCAGATGGGCTGGAGCTCCTGAGGGTCTCAGGACTCGCCCCCCTCACCTAACCGCTGTCTCCCTCCAACACAGTCCTGGGTGACGGGGTCGACGACCTGTTCGAGGGGCCCCTAAAAGTGGCAGTGGACGTGATGATGGTCACGTGTGGAGGGGCTGTTTCTGGAGGCCTTCGCTCTCGTTGGGGGAGGGGAGAGGCCGCCCTCGCCCTGCTTCTGTCTTCCTGCATCTGCCTGGCCACCGCTCATCCACAAGCCAAGCCTGCGGGATCTTTAGATTAAACGCGTGGGGAAGGGCCACTTCCTGTCGTCTTCAGTCAGGTTTTTCCCTGTCACGCGTGGCTTGTCCCTCTGCTGCGGGAAAATGACAGGCCCGCAGGGAAATGCCTCTTCCAAGACCTCTGGGGAGACCCTGGGAAGGGCTTGGGTTTCTCAGGCAGGTAACCTTCCGCCACACACGCTTCTTTAAGCGCCTTTACGTCAAAGTTTTGGTCCATTACCCTATCAGGGATAGAGGGTGAAAAAAATTGCTTTTAGAGTCGGGGTCACATTCTGTGGCCTAGCTGGAGGGCAGTGGCACGATCACAGTCACCGCAGTTCCGACCTTCTGGACTCAGGCGATCATTCTGCCTCAGCCTCCTTAGTAGCTGGGACTACAGGCACACGCCCCCACGCCTGGCTAATTTTTTCATTGTTCTGTAGAGATGCGGTCTCCCTATGTTGCCCAGGTTGGTCTCGAATTCCAAGGGTCAAGCAGTCCTCCTGCCATTGCAGGCATGAGCCATTATACCCAAACGAGGGTGGCAAGCATCCCCTAAGTGGGTTGGAAAGAAAGACAAACGCTTCTGAGGGAGGCTGGGTTTACTCCTGTAATCCCAGCACTTTGGGAGGCCGCAGTGAGAGGATTGCCCGAGCCCAGGTGTTCAAGACCAATCCGGGAAACTTGGTGAAACCTCGTCTCTACGATAAATAAAAAAATTAACCAGGTGTGATGGTAAGCACCAGCAGTTCCAACTGTTAGGGTCACATTATCCCAGCAGGGCCTTCAGAAAGTTAAGTCAGGCCCACTGGGGGTGTGGGTGTCTGGGGTGTGATCCGATGCGGCATAAAAGATGCAAAGAATTGCACAAAAGTTAGTTTAGAAATATATAGTTTATTTAAAAGTAAATTAGAAGATTCACCTCCCCAAGGTAGGGGAGGGGGACCAAAGCCAGGAAGCATGGCAATAGCCATAGCTCAAAGAGCACATGGTCACGCCAGAGACTAGCAAGGCAATGGCCCATGGGTGCTTGTAGCTGAGTTCTTTTAACCATTCCCTTTGATGTGGGAAGGTCATTAAGGTGATTGGGTGGTAGTCTGCTCCACATCATCAAAGGGGCAGTGTGGGTATTGATGTCAGGTGATGGACAGCAGGCAGATGAGTGGGTTAGTCACATGGTGGCTGTCTGTCTAGGTCACTTAGGTCACAAAGGGCTGTTTAGGTTAACTTGGGGGTTTGGGCCTGGAGGGATTTTTCCTATAAGAGACTTATTAAACATTTGCAATCTGCAAACTCCTTGACGAAAGGTAGTTTCTGAGGGAGGCCAGGTTTAACCTGTAATCCCAGCACTTTTGGAAGCTAAGGTGAGAGGATTGCCTGAGTCCAGGGACTCAGACGGGTGTGGTGGCACATGCCTGTTCTTGGAAGGCTGAGGTGGAAGGATCGCCCAAGCCCAGCAGTTCAAGGCTGCGGTGGCCATGAGCAGTATGCCACTGCACTCCAGCCTGGGTGACTGAGTGAGACTGACTAAAAAAAAATTTTTTTTTAAATTTTATCTCTTATTGTTTATTTCTACTTTATTTGGATTTACTCTAATATTCCTTGCCTAGCTTAAGTTGAATATTTAACTTTTTTTTTTTTTTTTTTGAGTTGGAGTCTCACTCTGTCGCCCAGACTGGAGTGCAGTGGCCGCTCCCGGCCACCGCAGCCTCGACCTGCTGGGCTCCGGCCATCCTTACGCCTCAGCCTTCCAAGTAGCTGGAATTACAGACATGCGCTACCATGCCCAACTGATTTTTTGATTTATTGTAGAGATGAGGTCTCGCTGCCCAGGTGGGTCTCGAACCCGCGGGCTCAGGCAATCCACTCACCTCAGCCACCCAAAGGCGTGGGATTACAGGCTGAGCCACCAAGCCCGGCTGAATATTTAACTTTTTAACAATTTTTTACTTACAGTTATTAAAGGAAAATAGATTACTTGCTCCAAGTTTATAAATTAATGAAATTAAGACTGGACTTGAGCCGGGCTCGGTGACTCAGTCTGTAATCCCGCGCCTTTGGGAGGCTGAGGTGAGTGGATTGCCTAAGCCTGCGTGTTCGAGACCCGCCTGGGCAGGCGAGACCTCATCTCTACAATAAAATCAAAAAATTAGCCGGACGTGGTAGCACGCGCCTGTAATTCCGGCTACTCGGAAGGCTGAGGCGGAAGGATGGCTGGAGCCCAGCAGGTTGAGGCTGCGGTGGCCGGGAGCGGCCATTGCACTCCAGTCTGGGAGACAGAGTGAGACTCCAACTCAAAAAAAAAAAAAGACTGGACTTAGTAATAGATTGATTTTTCAAGCTCTGAGTAATAGAAATTGAAGGACAGTCAGAAAAAGGGAGTAAGGGAGGGCATTGGAAATTTTATTGGGGGAAAATGGACAAAAAGAAGAAGAAATTTAAGGTAAATGAAACAAAAATGCTGTCTTTTGACATCATGGAATTTGTTTATAAGTACGGGAGAAAAAGTAGGTATTGTATTTTTTTCTATAGTAATCTTCTACATGTCAATATTTCTTTTAGATCACATGGGTTTAGAGAGGATAGTTTCATTTTTAAACTTGCTTATTTTATTTTTGACTTTTGAAGTTTTATTAATTTTTTAAGTTGACAAATAAAAATTGTATATATTGCCAGGTATGGCACTTCACACCTGTAATCCTAGCACTTTGGTAGGTGAAGGCGAGAGGACTGCCTGAGCCCAAGGGTTTGAGACCAGTCTGGGCAACTTAGCAAGACCACATCTCTACAATGAAATAAAAAAATTAGCCGGGCATGGCAGCACTCGCCTGTAGTTCTAGCTTTGAGGTGGAAGGATCGCCTGAGCCCAGCAGGTCAAGGCTGCAATAGCCATGAGCGTGCTAGTGCACCCCAGCCTGGGCAACAGAGTGAGACTCCAACTAAAAAATAAAATATATATATTTATTTATCTTTCATGTACAACATGTTTTGAAATATGTATAATTGTAGATTGGCTAACCTGAGCTCACTAACATATGCATTACCTCACATATTTTTTGTGGTGAGAACACAAAATTTATACTCTTAGCAATTTTGAGAATATAATACATTGCTATTAACGATAGTCACTAAATTGTACAATAAAACTTATTTCAGCCTGGTGCAGTGGCTGAAGCCTGTAATCCCAGCACTTTGGGAGGCCGAGGCAAGAGGATTGCCTGAGTCCAGGGGTTCAAGACCAGCCTGGGCAACTTGGTGAGACCTTGTCTCGACAATGTACCAGAAAATTAGCCGGGGATGGTAGCATGCACCTATAGTTCCAGCTACTTGGAAGGTTCGCCTGAGCTCAGCAGGTCGACGTTGGGGTGGCCGTGAGCCTGCCACTGCACTCCAGCCTAGGTGCCAGAGTGAGACTCTGAAAAATAAATAAATAAAATTGATTCCTCCTATCTAACTGAAATTTTGTATCCTTTGATCAACATCTCCCTATATTTTTTATTTTGAAATAATTTCAAACTTAAACAAAAGTTGCAATAATGTAGAGAACTTCCAAATAACCTTAATTTAGACTTGTCAGTTTTTAACTTTTGCTACATTTATTTTATCGTTTCTCTTTCTTTTTTCTTGAATCAATTAGAAATAGGTACAGATGGGAGGATTGCTTGAGCCCAGGAGTTTGAGACCAGCCTAAGCAACATAGTGAGACCTGATCTCTATTTAAAAAAATATTTTAGCTGGGCTTGGTGGCTCAGCCTGTAATCCCATGCCTTGGGAGGCTGAGGTGAGTGGATTGCCTGAGCCCGCGGGTTCGAGGCCCGCCTGGGCAACTTGGCGAGACCTCATCTCTACAATAAATCAAAAAATGAGCCGGGCGTGGTAGCACTCGCCTGTAGTTCCAGCTACTTGGAAGGCTGAGGCGGAAGGATCGCCGGAGCCTAGCAGGTCAAGGCTGCGGTGGCCGGGAGCAGCCACTGCACTCCAGTCTGGGCGACAGAGTGAGACTCCAACTCAAAAAAAAATAAAAAATAAAAAAATATTTTTGGCCAGGCTCGGTAGCTCAGCCTGTAATCCCACGCTTTGGGAGGCGGAGGTGAGTGAATTGCCTGAGCCTGCGGGTTTGAGATCTGCCTGGACAACTTGGCGAGACCTCATCTTTACAATAAATCAAAAAGTTAGCTGGGCGCAGTAGCATGCGCCTGTAGTTCCGGCTACTTGGAAGGCTGAGGCGGAAGGATCGCTGGAGCCCAGCAGGTGGAAGCTGCGGTGGTTGGGAGCATGTCACTGAACTCCAGTCTGGGTGACAGAGTGAAACTCCAACTAAAGATATATATATATTTTTAAAAATTAGCTGGAGCTGGGCTCAGTGGCTCAACCTGTAAACCCGCGCCTTTGGGAGGCTGAGGTGAGTGGATTGCCTGAGCCCGCGGGTTCGAGACCCGCCTGGGCGGCGAGACCTCATCTCTACAATAAATCAAAAAAATTAGCCAGCGTGGTAGCACGCGCCTGTAGTTCCGGCTACTTGGAAGGCTGAGGCGGAAGGATCGCCAGAGCCCAGCAGGTCGAGGCTGCGGTGGCCGGGAACGGCCACTGTACTCCAGTCTAGGTGACAGAGTAAGACTCCCACTCAAAAATAAAAAAATAAATAAAAATTAGCTGGGGATGGTGGTGGTGTACTTGTAGTCCCAGTTACTTGGGAGGCTGAGGAGGGAGGACTGCTTGAGTTCATGAGTCCATGAGTTCGAGGCTGTGGTGAGTTGGGACTGCGCCACTACACTCCAGCCTGGATAATAAAAGGGAGATCCCGACTCAACAACAACAAAAAAGTGCATAATATATGTGGCTTGAAAGAGTGGTTTTGTCTCTCATGTCCTTCCTATGTTACATTGCTCCCTGCATTTCTTCCTTTTCAGGGGTATAGGGCAAGACATTTTTATCCTTAGTTTTAAAAGATCTGATTCTAGATGTTTTTAATATCTCCAGATGCTTGTTTGAGGATATTTACTTCTGTTTTGTGTGTTACAATTTTCTTCCACTTCCTTTGAATTCTAGCCACCTTGGCCATTCAGGACACCCAGCTCCATTTCCTAAATTTATGAGACGTTCAAGGACTGCAGCAGGTGGATTTTTCTTTTTAGTCTATCTTTACACAGGTTCAGCCCTTTGAGGCTCCAGTTTTAGACAAGAGCCAGTGTTCCAGCCATCAACCTGGAATCACCCAGGCTTCACTTGTCTCCATGGAGGCTGTAAAAAGGCCCCAGAGCTGCCCGTCCATCAGTTTCCAGGTTTGGAGCTCTATCATTTCTCTCTTCATTCTAGCCCCTGAGGTGTTCCTTCCCTTTCTAGGTGCTCAGCCATGAGTTTGCCTAACACCCTCAGTCCCAGGGTACACAAGTGAAAGCCAAGTGTCAAAAAACTGTTAAGAGGTTGGAGCTGCTCATGAGCCCTGCCTTGCCCCAGTGTTTCCTTCCTACATGGGAGCTTTCAAAGGAGACAGCCCTGCAGGGGTCTCTAGTAGCTTAGGAGGGGAAAATGGCTTTAATTTACAGTGCTCATCATGAACAGATCACAAGCAGAAACACAATGCACAATGGAGTGTTTCATGTTTACACAACACATTCTTGTCACTGTTTCCCTTTCTTCTCTCCCTCCCGCCTTCCCTTCTCTTTCCAACTGCATCTTAAGCACCTTTTCTATATCATGTGCTAGAGATGAAAAGGTGCATAAGATAAAAATCTCTGATGGCAAAGAGATCTCAGCATAATGTAGGGGAACTAAGTAGAAGGAGTAAAACAAGGTATAAGTTGAAATGGTGAGGATATGAATGTTGTGCTGTGGGATACAAGTGGAATAGATATTTTTATCTCTATTTTAGAGATGGGGGAAAAGAGACCCAGGAGGATTCCATGCTTTCTCTGAGGTCAGAATGAGTCCATGGCAGAGGGAGACAGGAACTTCCAGATGAGCCTGTGCTCTGCACACCCTCTTTCATGCATTTGCTAGCCTTTCCACATAGACCACACTGAGGCTGGCCATTCCCACACTCCAAAGAGGTACTGTGCTCAAGAATTTTACCCAGCACTTTGGGAGACCAAATTGGGAGGACTGTTTGAGCCCGGAGTTTGAGACCGGCCTAGGCAACATAGCGAGATCTTGTCTCTACAAAAAAATCATATTAGCCCGGTGTGATAGCTACTCAGGAGACAAGGTGGAAGAACTGTCTGAGACCAGGAGGTCAAGGCCGGTGAGCTATGATCATGCCACTGCGCTCCAGCCTGGGTGACAGAGTGAGACTTTGTCTCAAAAAAAATGGGAGGGGGGATTTTTAATACTGGGAGAGACAGAACATGAGCTAGGGGAATAAATGCAACAAATCACAGAATGAACGTTAAGCCAAATACAACAATAACCTGAAATTCCCCAAGACAGTAAAGATAGGAAGGAGAGATTAACTAAAGAAGGCTCCTTGAAAGGGGGTAATATCTCAGTTGGGCCTGGAGGGAATGAAGAGTGAATCAGAAAGATTCTTCCAGGTGGCACCTTAGAAATGAAAAGTTGGGATTTCAGAGGTAGGCTTTATCTTAGTGATCAATCACTCCAGTGTTTTTCAAACTTCCCTGTGAAACTTTATAAATAGATGCTTATTTTAAAAATTTATTTATGTATTTATTATATTTTATAATTTTTCCCCTTTATTGTAATAGCTTTAGGGGGTACAAATAGTTTTTTGTTACATGGATGCATTGTATAGTGGCGAAGAAGTCTGGGCTTTAAGTGTACCAGCCACCCCCACCTGTGCACACTGTATCCGATAGGTGATTTTTTTCATCCTTCCACTCCTTCCCAGCCTTCCCCTTCTGAGTCTCCAATGCCCATCATATCATTCTATATGCCTTTTCAGATCTTTAGTTTAGCTCCCACTTATAAATGAGAACATGTGGTGTTTAGTTTTCTTTTCCTACATTAGTTTGCTTAGGATGATGTTCTCCAATTACATTCAAGTTGCTACAAAGGATATTATTTCATTATTATTATTATTATTTTTAGTTGGAGTCTCACTCTATCGCCCAGACTGGAGTGCAGCGACCGCTCCCGGCCACTGCAGCCTCGACCTGCTGGGCTCCGGCGATCCTTCCGCCTCAGCCTTCCAAGTAGCTGGAACTACAGGTGCACGCTACCACGCCCGGATAATTTTTTGATTTATTGCAGAGATGAGGTCTCACCAAGTTGCCCAGGCGGGTCTCGAACCCGCGGGCTCAGGCAATCCACTCACCTCAGCTTCCCAAGGCGCAGGATTACAGGCTGAGCCACCAAGCCCGGCTATTTCATTATTTTTTTATGGCTGAGTAGTATTCTATGGTGTGCGTGTGTATGTATGCCAACTTTTCATCATCCACCGATCAGTTGAGGGGCATTTAGGTTGATTCTACACCTTTAAAATTGTGAATTGTGCTGTAATAAACATACGAGTGCAGGTATCTTTTTTGTATAACAATCTCTGTTCCTTTTGGTAGATACCTAGTGGTGGATTGCTGGATCAAATGTAGATCTACTTTTAGGTCTTTGAGAAATCTCTATACTGATTTCCATAGAGGCTGTACTAATTTGCACTCCCACCAACAGTGTATAAACATTCCCTTTTCACTACATCTGCAAAAGCATCTATTTTTTTTTTTTTTAAATAATGATCATTCTGACCAGCCTAGGCAACACAGCAAGACTTCACCTCTACCAAAAAAAAAAAAAAGCCATTCTGACTGGTGTAAAGTGGTATTGCATTGTGGCTTTAATTTACATTTTCCTGATGATGAGTGCTATTGAACATTTTTTCATATGTTTGTTGGTCATTTGTATATCTTCTTTTGAGAGATGTCTGTTCATGTCATCTGCCCACTTTTTAAAATTTTAATTTTTTGAGTTAGAGTCTCTTTTTTTTTTTTTTTTTTTGAGCTGGAGTCTCACTCTGTCACCCAGACTGGAGTGCAATGGCCGCTCCAGGCCACCGCAGCCTCGACCTGCTGGGCTCCGGCGATCCTTCTGCCTCAGCCTTCCAAGTAGCTGGAACTACAGGCGTGTGCTACCACGCCCGGCTAATTTTTGATTTATTGTAGAGATGAGGTCTCTCCAAGTTGGCCTGGCAGGTCTCAAACCTGTGGGCTCAGGCAATCCACTCACCTCAGCCTCCCAAAGGCGCGGGACTACAGGCTGAGCCACCGAGCCCGGCTAAGTCTCACTCTTGTCACCAAGGCTGGATGGAGTGCAGTGGCACGTTCGTTCACGGCCACCACAGCCTTGACCTGCTGGCTCAGGAAATCCTTCCATCTCAGCCTTCTAAGTAACTGGAACTACAGACGCATGCCACCATGCCTGGCTAGTTTTTGTGATTTATTGTAGAGACTCACCAAGTTGCCCAGGCTGGTCTCGAACCTCCGGGATCAGCAATCCTCTCGCCTCAGCCTCCCAAAGTGCTAGGATTACAGTCTGAGCCACGGCACCAGGTCTATTTATTTTTATTTATTTATTTATTTTTGAGTCAGAGTCTCTGCCACCCAGGCTGGAGTGTGGTAGTACACTCACAGTCACCCCAGTGTCAACCTGCAGGGCTCAGGTGATCCTTCTGCCTCAGTCTTTCAAGTAGCTAGAACTATAGGCGCTCACTACATTATCTGGCTAATTTTTTTGATATATTGTATATATTGTAGAGATGAGGTCTCACCAAGTTGCCCAGACTGGTCTTGAACCCCTTGGCTCAGGCAATCCTCTTGCCTCAGCCTCCTAAAGTTCTGGCATTACAGGCTTGAGCCACCACACCTGTCATGCCTACTTTTAAGTGGGATTATTTGCTGTTTTTTTTTGCTGGTTTGTTTGAGTTGGGTAATGTGATACCTCCAGCTTTGTTCTTTTGCTTAAGATTGCCGTGGCTATTTGGGCTCTTTTTGGTTCCATATGAGTTTTAAGATTGTTGTTTCTCATTCTAATTCTGCGGAAAATGATGTTGGTAGTTGAATAGGGATTGTACTGAATCTGTAGATTACTTTGGGTAGTATGGTCATTTTAACAATGTTGATTCTTCCAAACCATGAGGATGAAATGTTTTTCCATTTGTTTGTGTCCTCTATGATTTCTTTTATCAGTGTTTTGTAGCTCTCCTTGTAGAAATCTTTCACTTCCATGGTTAAATGTATTCCTAGGTATTTCAGCTTTTTGGCTGCTATTGTAAATGAAATTGAGTTCTTCATTTGATTCTCAGCTTGGTTGCTATTAGTATATAGCAGTGCTACTGATTTGTGTGTGTTGATTTTGTATCTGAAACTTTACTGAATTCATTTATCAAGTTCAGGAGTCTTTTACAGGCAGTCTTTAGGATTTTCTTGATATAAGAGCATATCATTGGCATACAGAAATAGTTTGATTTCTTGCTTTCCAATTTGGATTTCTCTTGCCTGATTGCTGTGTCTAGGACTTCTAGTACTAAGTTGAATTGGAGTGATTAAAGTGGGCATCCTTGCCTTGTTCCAGTTCTGAGGGGGACACTGGCTGTGGGTTTGTCATATATGGCTTTATTGTTTTGGGAAATCTTCCTTCTATGCCTGCTTTACTGAGGGTTTTTGTCATGAGGGAAGGCTGGATTTTATCAAATGCTTTTCCTGCATCTATTGAAATGGTCATATGATTTTTAATAATTCATGTGGTGGATCATGTTTATTGACTTGAGTATGTTGAATCATTTTTGCATCTATGTTCATCAGGGATATTGGTCTGTAGTTTTCTTTTTTTGTTGTGTCTTTTTCTGGCTTTGGTATTAGGGTGATGCTGGCTTTATTAGAATAAGTTAGGTAGAATTTCCTTTTATTCAGTATTATGGTATAGCTCCAGTAAAACTGGCATCAGTTATTCTTTAAAAGTCTGGTAGAATTCAGCTGAGAGTCTGTCAGGCCCTGGACTTTTTTTTTTCTGTCAGGATCTCACTCTGTCACCCAGCTTGGAGTGCAGTGGTGGCATGCTCACAGCTACCACAGCCTCAATCTGCTAGTCTCAGGCAATCCTTCCTCCTTAGCCTTCCAAGTAGCTGGAACTATAGGTGTGCACCACCACACCTGGCTAATTTTTTGACTTATTGTACAGATGAAGGCTCACCAAGTTGTCCAAACTTGTCTCAAGCCCCTGGGCTCAGGCAATCCTCTCACCCTCACCTTCCAAAGTGCTGGGATTATAGGCATAGGCCACTGTACCTGGCATAGACTTTGTTGTTGTTGGGAGACTTAATTAGTTTTCAGTCTCACTACAGTACTTGTTATTGGTCTATTCAGGGTTTCTATTTCTTCCTAATTCAAGGTCAAGGGTTGCATTTTTCCAAGAATTTATCCATTTCCTCTAGATTGTCTAGTCTGTTTGTATGTAGGTGTTCATAATATCTTGGATATCTTTTATATTTCTGTTGTATCAGTTGCAATGTTTTCATTTTCATTTTTGATTGAGCTAATGTGAATCTTCTCTCTTCATTTTTTTTTTTGTTTTTTTGTTTTTTTGAGTTGGAGTTTCACTCTGTCGCCCAGACTGGAGTGCACTGCCATGCTCCCGGCCACCACAGCCTCAACCTGCTGGGCTCCGGTGATCCTTCCACCTCAGCCTTCCAGGTAGCTGGAACTGCAGGCGTGCGCTACCACACCCGGCTAGTTTTTTATTTATTGTAGAGACGAGGTCTCGCCAAGTTGCCCAGACGAGTCTCGAACCCGCGGGCTTAGGCAATCCACTCGCCTCGGCCTCCCAAAGTGCTGGGATTACAGGCTGAGTCACCAAGCCCAGCCTCTCTCCTCATTTCTTAACTAATCTAGCTAGTGGTCTGTGTGTGTGTGTGTGTGTGTGTGTGTGTGTGTGTGTGTGTGTGTGTGTTTTGTTTGCTTTTTTGAGAAAGCAGGATTAAGAGAACAGAAAAGCTCCCACAGTGGGAGGGAGCCCGAAGGGGTTGTCCACATTTTTTTTAAAGGACCAACTTTTTGTTTCACTGATGCTTTGTATTGTTCTTTGTTTGCTTCATTTAGTTCTGCTCTGATCTTTGTTATTTATTTTCTTCTGCTAGCTTTGGGTTTAGTTTGTTCATGTTTTTCTAGTTCCTTGAGGTGTGGCCTTAGACTGTCAATATGTGATCTTTCAGTCTTTTTAATGTAGGCCTTAAGCACTATCAATTTTCCTCTGAGCACAGCTTTGGTTGTGTCCCAGAGGTTTTTAAAATTTGTGTTGGCATTGTCGTTCATTTCAAGGAATTCTTTTTTTTTTTTTGAGTTGGAGTCTCACTCCATTGCCCAGTCTGGAGTGCAGTGGCACGCTCCTGGCCACCACAGCCTTGACCTGCTGGGCTCCGCGATCCTTCCACCTCAGCCTTCCAAGTAGCTGGAACTACAGGCGTGCGCTACCACACCTGGCTAATTTTTTTGATTTATTGTAGAGATGAGGTCTTGCCAAGTGACCCAGGCTGGTCTCAAACCCTCGAGCTCAGGCAATCTACTCACCTCGGTCTCCCAAAGCGCTGGGATTACAGGTTGAGCCACCGAGCCTGGCCTCAAGGAATTTTTAAAGTTCCATCTTGATTTCATTGTTGATCCAAAGACCACTCAAGAGCAGATTGTTTAACTTCCATGTTTTTGTTTGGATTTGTGAGTTCTTCTTGGAGGTGATTCCACTGTGGTCTAAGAAGGTGCTTGATTTGATATATATTTTTAAAATTTATTTAGACTTGATTTGTGGCCTACCAAATGGTCTATCTTGGAGAATGATCCATGTGCTAATAAAAAAAATGTATATTCTGTAGTTTAGTAGTTTCTTTCTTTTTTCTTTCTTTTTGAGTTGAGGTCTCACTCCATCGCCCAGGCTGGAGTACAGTGTCATACTCACAGCCACCCCAGTGTCAACCTGCTGGGCTCTGGCGATCCTTCCACCTCAGCCTTCCAAGTAGCCGGAACTACAGGCGCGTGCTACCACACCCGGCTAATTTTTTATTTATTGTAGAGACGAGGTCTTGCCAAGTTGCCCGGGCTGGTCTCGAACCCATGGGCTCAGGCAATCCACTCACCTCGGCCTCCCAAAGTGCTGGGATTACAGGCTGAGCCACTGAGCCTGACCAGTTTTGTAGTTTCTGTGCTCCGTAGATGTCTATTAGGTCCATTTGCTCTAGGGTCCAGTTTAATTCCAATGTTTCTTTGTTGACTTTCTCCCTTGATCATTTTGTCTATTGCTATCAGTGGAGTGCTGAAGTCTCTACTATTGTATTGCTATCTCTTTTCTTAGCAGAATTGGTTTTATAAAGCTGGGAACTCTGGTATTAGGTGCATATATATATATTTAAAATTGTTTTATCTTCTTGTTGGATTGATCCCTTTATCCTTATATAATAACCTTCTTTGTCTTTTCCCATTGTTAATTTAAAGTAAGTTTTATCTGATATGAGAATGGCTACCCCTGCTTATTTTGGGGGGATGACCTTTTGGTAATGAATCTTTCAGGGCTCCTCTAGGTTTATTGTATCTAGATGTTTAAATCTATGGCAAGGCCAGGGAAATCTTCTGCAATTATTCCCTCAGATAGGTTTTCCAAACCTGTTGCTTTCTCTTCTTTCTCAGGAACACCTGTGATTCTTAGGTTTGGACATTTTATATAATCCCACATTTTTTTAGTCTTTATTCCATTCTCTTGGTTCTTTTTTCTTTATTGTTGTCTGGGTTAATTTGAAAGCTTTGTCTTCATGTTTCGAGATCCTTTCTTCTACCTGTTCTAGTCTGCTTTTAAAACTTTCCACTGTGACTGGACACAGTTGAATTATGCCTGTATCTCAGCACTTTGGAGGCACAGGAGAGAGGACTGCCTGAGCAAGACCTCATCTCTACAAAAAATAAAATAAAACAAATTAGCCAGGCATGGTGGCGCGCATCTGTAGTTCAAGCTACTTGGAAGGCTGAGGAGGAAGGATCACCTGAATCCAGCAGGTAGAGGCTGTGGTGGTCATGAGTATACCACTGGACTCCAGCGTGGCGAGAGTTAGACACTGACTCAAAAAATAAAAACAAACAAAAACAAAACTTTCCACTGCATTTTGTACTTCCTGAAATTGGTCTGTCATTTCCAGAAATTTAACTTTTTTAAGTGTCTAACTCTTTGGAAAATCTTTTATTCATGTCCTGAATAGTTTTTTGGTTTTTTTTGAGTTGGAGTCTCACTCTGTCGCCCAGACTGGAGTGCAGTGGCACGCTCCCGGCCACCGCAGACTCGACCTGCTGGGCTCTGGCGATCCTTCCGCTTCAGCCTTCCGAGTAGCCGGAATTACAGGCGTGCGCTACCACGCCTGGCTAATTTTTTGATTTTATTGTAGAGATGAGGTCTCGCCTGCCCAGGCGGGTCTCAAACCTGCGGGCTCAGGCAATCCACTCACCTCAGCCTCCCAAAGGCACAGGATTACAGGCTGAGCCACCGAGCCCAGCTTGTTTTTTTTTTTTTTAAGTGATTTCTTTATGCTGGGTTTCAACTTTCTTTTGGATCTTATGAGAAATTTTATAATCTACCTTTTGAATTATATTCTGGAATTCCAAGGATTTCATTTTGGTTAGGATCCACTCCTGAAGAGTTAATGTGGTTTTTAAAGGATGTTGAAGAACTTTGTTGTTTTTTTTATTGTCAGAATTATTTTTCTGGTTCCTTCTCATTTGAGTAGACTATTTATTCTTATTTGAGGTTGGAAGGAGGTTGATGTTGCCTCTGTAGGTTTTACCTTAATTATATATAGTCTTGTTTTGGTGAGTTTCTCAACTGCAAACTGTGGAGGTGGTGACTTGGACAGCGGTGGTAGATGGAATCTGGAATCAGATCTTCCCAAAAGCTGAAGTATTCTATCAGATATAATGGGCAGTGCCAGCTGACCTCTGGCCAGGAGGCAGCACTTGCATGAGAGAGCCAGCTGTGATGGTGGCTGTTGGTTTTCTGCTTGGCCTATGTTGTCCCAAGGAAGCTCCCAGCTGACCTAGGTGATAAATGGGGCTGTGGGGACTACTCAAGTTCTCTTTTTTGACTTTGAGGAGAGTCCAAGGGGGAAAAGTGCTCAAGCTCCACACTTGTGTGCACAATTGGCTACCCCAGAGGAGACTGGGAAGGAGTCCTTGGCCACTGGAGTACTGCCACTGTGTCATGCAGAGGCTACACAAGAGTTTACATGGGAAGTAAAAGGTTGCCAGGGCAGTGAGTCCCATCCAGCTCTCCTGCCTTAGCCTCAGGCAGTCTGCAGTCAGAATGTAAAAGTGTGACTGGTCCTAGGTCTTCTCATGGAGCGGACCTCAGCCAGGAACTGTCAGGTCTTCCCATTTCCTCCCAGGCCAGCTGGAAAGCAGCTGTCAGCAAGGGTTGAGTTTCTGGAAAATGGAGGGTGGAACCACTCAAGGCTTTTTTTTCCCTGGACCATTCCACATGGGTTTCAGTAGAGCATGGCTGTGGGTAAAACAGTTTCCCCTGGGAGACTGGAGTCCCAAGAGGCTCAGGGGGCCTTCTAAGTCTGTGGCAGAAGCACAGAACTCCCAAGTTTCCCTCACTCACTTCCCCCATTGCATCCACAGTCTGTTCATGGTTTGTGCAGTGATTCAGATGAGTCTGGCTAATTTCAACCCAGGCTGATCAATTTTTCTTTTCTTTGCACTCTTTAGATCTTATCACTTCTCTGGTAAGTCATGGGGTGTGCTGCCGGTCTTGTTCCTCTCTCAGTGCTGAGGACCTTTCTCTATTTTGGTTTACTTCATTGGATTAACTTGAAAGCCTTGTCTTCACGTTCTGAAATCCTTTCTTCTACTTGTTCTAGTTTACTGCTTAAACTTTCTAGCTGTTTCTAAATAGATGCTTACTGATTACACCATGGTCAATATGAAAATGTAAATTAAAATCAGGGATACCACTACCTTGCCTATAAAATGGTTAGGAGAAAAAAAAGAACCTGACACTATCAAGATCCAGTGAGAACTTAAGCAACCAAACTCCCACACATTGTCAGTGGGAATGTACAACTGACTGGCAAACAGTTTGACAGTTTCTTCAAAAGTTAAGCATAAGCTTACCATATGACCCAGCAATCCAACTTATAGCTACTTACCCAAAGAGTTGAAAAGTTAGGTTCACAAAATACCCTGCAGTTAAATATTATAGCAACTTTATTTATAATTGCCCCACACTGAAAACATCTGAATATCCTTCAGTGGGTAAATGGATAAACACACTGCATACAATGGAATGCTACTAGCAATAAAAAAGAATGAACAATTGATACAAGCAACATGGATGAACCTCCAGTGCATTATGTTCAGTAAAAAAAGCCAGATGCAAAAGGTTACATACAATATAATTCTGGAAATGGTGAGGTGACAGGAATAGAAAACAAATCAGTGGTTTCCTAGGGCTGGGGATAAGGAAGAGTTGACCACAGAGGTAAACAAAGGAATTCTGGGTGGTGATGAAAATGTTCTATATCTGGATTGTGATGGTGGTTACACAACTGTGTTTTTTTCAGAACCCATAAAACTATTGATGTAGTTTGGATGATTGCCTCCTCCAAATCTCATGTAACCCCAGTGTTAAAGAGGGAGCCTAGTGGGAGGTGACTGGTTCATGTGGGTAGATCTGTCATGAATGGCTTGGTGCCATTTTCACAGTAATGACTGAGTTTTCGCTGTTAGTTCACATGACAGCTGGTTGTTTAAAAGAGCCTGACACCTACCTTCTCTCTCTTCTTACTTCAGCTCTTGACACGTGACATGCCTGCTCCCCTTTGTCTTGCACCATGATTCTAAGCTTCCTGAGGTCTCACCAAAAGCAGATGCTGGCATTATGCTTTCTATACAGTTGTAGAACTAAGAGCCAAAGTAAATCTCTTTTCTTTATAAATTGCCTACCCTCGAGTATGCCTTTATATCAATGCAAAATGGACTAATACAACTATATACTAAAAAGAGTGACTTTTGTTGAATATAAAGTATACCTCAATAAACCTACATCTATTTATTTATTTGTTTGTGTATTCATAGTTAAAGTCTCACTCTGTTGCCCTGGCTGGAGTGCAGAGACACAAGCACAGCTCACTGCAGCCTCAAACTGTTGGGCTCAAGCAATTCTTCCGCCTCAGTCTCCCAGGTCGCTAGGACTACAGGTGTGTGCCACCATGCCTGGCTAATTTTTTTAAAAATTTCTTGTAGAGATAGGTCTCATTATGTCACCCAGGCTGGTCTTGAACTCCTCGGCTCAAGCAATCCTCCCACCTTAGCCTCCCAAAGCACTAGGATTACAGGCATGAGCCACTGTGCCCAGCTAGCCTTTTAAAAAAATCTTGGGGCAACCCCTTCAGGTTCCCTCCCACTGTGGGAGCTTTGCTGTCCTCTCAATAAATCCTGCTTTCTCACTTTAAAAAAAATCCTGTGGGCTCCTGCTTTACTGGCTGCTGAGATCCTTCCTTTGCTGAACTGTAGAGCTCCTTAGAACCAAAAAACAAGTCAACTTTCATATACAAATGCAAACATTGGGGCTCCAAGTGAGGAAGAAAAGCCCACTTGCAGTTCTTCTGCGGGTTGGTGGGGGAGGTAGTGGATGATAAGGCTGAATCCCCAGTAGGTCCAGGACTGAAACTGGATATTCTTAGCCAAAAGCCTAGGCTTTGATAGGAAAGAAGAGATAAGACTGAAAGGATATCAAGGTAAGGTAGACACAGAACTCAGTGGGCTCACTCTTGGCAACTTCCATCCATTTTCATCATGAGTATCTGACTATGCTGCCACACAGTTCAATTTCTGAGCAAAGCAGTAACCTCTACACAGACAGCCTTAATTTCCATAATGAATACTCTCACATTTAGTTTCAAATTTAATGACTGTAAAAGTCATCCAAGATGCTTATTTTGCTTTGCTAGTAATATTCAGACCTTCCTCTTTAACTTTTATTATGCCATCCTATCCAATGTAAAATGAACAATTGTTTCCCACATTTATCACATTAAGAATGTCTTTCTTGGAAAATATTTTTATATTAATAAAGTCTTTTTCAGATTGGTCATCTAAAGGTTTCTCTCCAACATGAGTCTGCTGATGTGGTGTGAGTTGTGAGTTCCAGCTGAAGGCTTTTCTGCATACAGTGCAATGATACAGTTTCCCACCAGTGTGAGTTACCTGATGTTGAATAAGGGTTGAACCCCCACTGAAGACTTTTCCACATTCTTGACATTTATAGAGCTTTTCTCCAGCATGGATCTTTTGATTTTCAATGGGTTGTGAGGTGGGACTGAAAGTTTTTCCATAATCATTACATCCAAAGAATTTCTCACCAGCATGAACTGTCCGATGCAGA
The DNA here is from genome assembly GCA_027257055.1 of Cephalopachus bancanus. Lineage (NCBI taxonomy): Eukaryota > Metazoa > Chordata > Mammalia > Primates > Tarsiidae > Cephalopachus > Cephalopachus bancanus. The sequence continues at coordinate 2,008,895 of JAPVLO010000295.1, forward strand.
ATGAGGCTTGCATTGTGGCTGAAGGCCCTGCCACGTTTCTATCAGTGGGAATCCGTCCATCCGGTATAAGGCTGGAGCTATGAACAAAGGCTGGACCACATTTTCTGCATTTGCGAGGATTCTCTCCATTGTGAATTCTCTGATGTTGAGTGAGGGTTGACCTCCGGCTGAAGGCCTTCCCACAGTCAGCACATTCATAGGGTTTCTCTCCAGTGTGAACTCGCTGGTGTAGGGTGAGTTGGGAGCTCTGGTTGAAAGCTTTCCCACATTCAGTGCACTGAAAAGGCTTCTCTCCAGTGTGAATTCTTCGATGCTGAACAAGAGTGGAACTCCTACTAAAGGCTTTGCCACACTCATTACAAACATAGGGTTTTTCTCCCGTGTGAATCCTTATGTGTTCAGTAAGGTGAGAGTTAAAACCAAAGGCTCTGCCACATTCATTACATACATAGGGTTTCTCTCCAGTATGAACCCTATGATGGAGAAAAAGACTTGAGCTTTGACTGAAGGCCTTCCCACATTGATTGCATTTATGGGGCTTTTCTCCAGTGTGAATTCTCTGATGCTGAATAAGGCTTGAACTTCGACTGAAGGCCTTCCCACACTGACTGCATGCATGGGGCTTTTCTCCAGTGTGAATTCTCTGATGCTGAGTTAACTGGGGGCTCTGGGTAAAGGCTTTTCCACATTCATTACATTTGTAAGGTTTCTCTCCTGTGTGAATTATACGATGTTGAATAAGACTTGAGCTTCGACTGAAGGCCTTCCCACATACACCACACCCAAAAGGTTTTTCTCCAGTGTGAATTCGCTGATGGAGACGGAGGTGGGAATTGAGCCCAAAAGTTTTACCACATTCATCACATTTAAATGGTTTACTTCCAATGTGAACTTGACGGTGCAGAACAAGGTTTGAGCTGTGAGTAAAGGCTCGCCCACACCAGCCACATTGATAAGGCTTTTCCCCAGTGTGACTTCTTTGATGTCTGCTTAGGTCTGAATTATATTTGAAGGTTTTGCTGCATACATCACATTTAAAGACTCTCTCTCCTGTTTTATGTCTTTGAAATCTAATAACACTTTGGTTCAGAGTCAAGTTTCTATCAAAAGCACCACATTCCTGGGTTCTTTCTCCAGAAGATCCTTCTCTATCCACAATAGCTTCTGAAAAAACTCCTTTGTGAAGATGCGGTTTCTTCAAACTCTGCCCAACAGTATTTCCCAGGTGCTCTTCTAGTTTCACCTCACGGTCCCAAGATTCCTGAAACTCAGGTACCTGTGGATTGCCCCTTAAGAATCTTCTTGATGTAAATTCTGGAGTTCTTACTTCAGAACATTTCTGGTTTAGAATGGATAGTTCCTTCTCATTCCCAATCTCAGAATCTGTTACATAAAAACATAAATGAATTACTAGAGAAAACCACCTACCAGGACTAATATCCCTTATGTATTAAAAGCTCCTATAAATCATTATGCAAAAGGTAGATGCTTTAATAGAAAACATGTGACAGGTAGAATTCAGAAGTAAAGATGACCAATCAACAGAATAAAAATATTCAGGTTCAGCCGGGCTCAGTGGCTCAGCCTGTAATCCCGTGCCTTTGGGAGGCTGAGGTGAGTGGATTGCCTGAGCCCGCGGGTTTGAGACCCGCCTGGGCAGCGAGACCTCATCTCTACAATAAATCAAAAAATCAGCCGGGCGTGGTAGCGCATGCCTGTAATTCCGGCTACTCGGAAGGCTGAGGCGGAAGGATTGCCGGAGCCCAGCAGGTGAGGCTGTGGTGGCCGGGAGCGGCCATTGCACTCCAGTCTGGGCGACAGAGTGAGACTCCAACTCAAAAACAACAACAACAACAAAAAAACCCAAAATATTCAAGTTCATTAGTAATGAATTTAACTCAAAATAAATTATGATTTTTTTGCCTATCAAATTGGTAAATTAATCCAAATATTTAGAAGTCCAGACATATTCTAGGTAAGGAACATAATAGGAAGATAAATACAGTTTCTGTTCTTCTGAAGCCTATGTTCTATTCAGGTAGAAGCAAATAACAATTTTTTTGAGGTGGGATCATAATCTGTTGCTCAGGCTAGAGTGTAATAGCACGATCACCACTCACTGCAGCCTTGACATTCTGGGCTCAGTCTTCTGACTAGCTGGGACTACAGGGGGGCACCACCACATCCAGATAATTTTTAAATTTTTTGTAGAGACGAGGTCTCACTATGTTGCCTAGGCTGGTCTTGAATTCCTGGGCTTAAACAATCCTCTTGCCTCGGCCTCCCAAAGTGCTGGAATTACAGGCACGAAACACCATGCCTGGCTGAAAGTAAATTTTAAAAAGAACGATAAACCACATAACTTGGAAATATGTGAAAATGCACTGTAGGCTCCAACCTAGTCTGCATGGTCAGAAAAGATTCTAGGAGGAAGTGATGTTCAAGTTAAAACCTGATTAGGAAATAAGTAAGTAGTGGTAGACAGGAAGGCCTGAATGTGAAGTGTGACAAAATCAATCAAGTTCAAGAATTAAAGAATCTCATTTTGGCTAAAGCAAGAAGCATGAAGGGGAGGACGGGTGGGATGGAGCAGGGGACAGGCATATGAGGCACTACAAAGATTAAGAAGTTTGGACTTTATGCTAAAGACTTAAAAATAATAATACCCAGCATTAATGAGAAATGAAAAAACAACCACTGTCATGTAGAGTTGGTGGGACTGTAAATAAATATGCCCTTTTAAAGAGTAAGTTGACAATATGTATCAAAATAATTGACATATTACACAATCTTTGTCCCCTAAATTACTCTTCTGGGAACTTATCCTAAGTTGATTATCATACACACATAGAAATGACTATGATGACAGTCACTGAAGAGTTCTTTGTAATTGTGGTCCAAAATAGGAAATAATGTCCAAAAATAGGGGGGATATTTAAACCAATTATAGACTATTCACATAATGGAATGCCATTCTGCCATTATACTATATAATAAAAGGATATATAATGAAAAATTTATGATATATTATAAAGTGAATTACAATAATAAATCAGGTTCTAAAATTATATGTATAGCATAAACCAACTTTTATTTAAAGTATATATGGAAGATAACTGCTATTTCTTTCTTAAGTGTTTAGTACTAGTTGGTGAAGCCATCTGGGCTTGGCATTTTCTCTGAGAAAGGGTTTTAAATTGTGAGCTAATTTATTTAATACTTAAAGAACTATGTACTAACATTTTCTTATGTAAATTTTTATAAATAATTTTTCTGGGGTATTTATACATTTTACCTACGCGTTCAAAATTTTTGGCATAAATGTGTTCAAAATATCTTTTCATTATAGTTTGCAGTATCTGTGTTTTTTTCATATTTTCTTTTTTTATTATTATAAAGATGTGGGGTACAATTCAGGGTTAGGTATACAAACGCTGATTATGCAGGTACCCTTGTTGATGGGGTATGCCCCTCCCTCCCCTAGCAGTTTCCCTCAACTGCCAATCCTACCCCCCTCCCCTGACAGTTTCCCACTACTGCCAATCCTTTTCTTATAGTATTATAATTGCTCAAGATCCACTTATAAGTGAGAACAATATGGTACTCTGTTCTTTGTTTCTGTGATAGATCACTGAGTATGTTCAATTCCAAATCCATCCAAGTTGCTGCGAAGTCAGTATCTGTGTTTTAGCTCCCTTTTCATTTTGGTTATTTGTTTATTCTCTCTTTTATTCATAACCAGTTGTATCCAGAAAATAAGGAGAGATGATGCATGCCCCAACTTCTTTAATGAGGTTTATGCAACTTTAATCCCAAAACTTGATAATAGTATGAAAAAGAAAATTTAAGGCCAAACACAATTATGGATATAAAAAACTCTAAACAAAATATTAACAAGCCAAATCTAGTAAGTTATAACAAGGATAATGTATCACAAACAAGTTGGGTTCATTCCAGGAATGCAAGGTTGGTATACCATTAGAAATATCAATCAATATAACTCACCACACTTATAGAAAAGGGGGAAAAAAGTATATGATCATCTCAACAGATGCAGAAAAACTTCTGATAAAATTAATTTCTGCTAAAAACAAAAACAAAAAACCTCTAAGAGAACTAGGACCAGGAGGAAACTTCCTTAATATAGTATGGGATTGGTATGTACAAAAAACACTGATAACCAACATCACACATCATGGAGGAAGTGACTGTGAAAAGTTCCACTGGAAACTGGATATGTCTGTCATCACTGCTTCTATTCAACACTGGACTTTTTTGTGTTAGCCAGAGCAGGTAAGACAGCATCAACAAAAAAATACAACAATAAAAAATACAATGTATGAAGATTAGAAAGGCAGAAACAAAATCCTCATTCACAGGAAATAAAAAAATAATCTACAGGTAAAGTGTTAGGATAAAAAAGAGTATATCAAGTTTGCTGACTGTAAAGCCAAAGAATTAATTTCATTTCAATGTACAAAAAGTTATTTAGAAATAAATAACTAGCAAATAACAATTAAAAGATGGGGTGCAGTGGCTCATGCCTGTACTCCCAATGTTTTGGGACTCCAGGGTAGACGGATTGTTTGAGGTGAGGAATTTGAGACTAACCTTGGCAATATAGCAAGACCTCCATCTCTACCCTGCTTTTTTTTTTAAAAGCAGGATTTATTGAGAGGACAGAAAAGTTCCCACAGTGGGAAGGGACCCAAAGGGGTCACCCACAAAAATATTTTAAAATTAGCCAGGCATGGTAGCACGTGCCTATAGTCTCAGCTACTCAGGAGGCTGAGGCAGGATTACTTGAACTCAGGAGTTCTAACCTGCAGTAAACTATGACTATCACTACAGCCTGGGTGACAGAGAGGGACTCTATCACTGAAAAGATAATAATTTTGAAGCTGGCTGGGTGTGGGGGCTCACGCTTATAATCCCAGTACTTTGGGAGACAGAGGCAAAAGGATTGCCCGATCCCAGGGGTTCTAGACCAGTCTGGGCAACTTGGCAAGACCTCGTCTCTACAATAGATTTATTTATTTATTTTTAAAAATATATGTTTTTTAAGTGAGAAAGCAAGATTTATTGAGAGGACAGAAAAGCTCCCACAGCGGGAGGGGACCCGAAGGGGTTGCCCCTACAATAAATTTTTAAAAATTATCCAGGCGTGGTGGTATGCACTTGCAGTTCCAGCTATTTGGAAGGCTGAGGTGGAAGGATGGGCTGAGTCCAGCAGGTCAAGGCTATGGTGGCCGTGAGCGTGCCACTGCGCTCCAGCCTGGGTGACAGAGTAAGACTCTGACTCTAATAATAATAATAATTTTGAGTGAAAGAATAAAGATAAGAAAGATTATAGCTATACAATTCCACTTACAAAAAGTTCAAAACCAATCAAAACTAAGTGGGCAGTAGTGCCTGGTGGGGACATCAGTGGGCTTCTGTAGAGCTGATCATGTTTTGTTTCTTAATTTGTGCTGGTTACATGGTTTGGTCTGATTTGTGAACATCCAGTAAGTGATACAATGTGTGTGCCTTTATGTATGTATATTTTGGTAAAATGTATTTTAAAGAAAAAAATTAATATAATGCCCTGATTATAATATAAAGTATAAATTAATTTACAAAAAAAGAGAGAAAGATCATCTAGTATTAGCATCAAAAAAATATCAGGCCGGATGCGGTGGCTCACTCCTAAAATCCCAGCACTTTGGGAGGATGAGGTGAGAGAATCTCCTGAGCCCACAAGTTCAAGACAAGCCTGAGCAACATGGCGAGACCTCATCACTACAATAAAAAAAATTTTTTTTAAAAATCAGCTGGGCCACTGCCTTACTAGAGCCTGGTGTGGCCATGTGCTCTTTGATCTATGGCCATCGCCATGTTTCCTGGCTTTGGCCCCCTCCCTACCTCGGGGATGCAGGTTAAAAAAAAAAAATCAAATACCTATGAATAAATTTAACCACAGAGATAAAAAGATTTCATAAAAAATTATAACATTATTGAGTGAAATTAAGACTTAGATAAATTATGGGGTATAGCATATTCATGGATTAAAACGTGTAATGTTGATATTTTGACCTCCTCTCATGAATCACAAATTTTAATGGGATCTAGAATGGTGAATCCTTTCCAGATGATTTCAAATGACTCTGCCCAGATTTATCAGAAGAATCACTAGCTACAGCAGCAATACCCTTAGAAATAAATTTCTTAAATAAGAAGACCTGAAATTCAAAATGACTCCTGGACCCAACATTGATCCCCTTGCACATCTCTATCAGAGTTCTTGGGTGACAGGTGCATTGTCAATGAGGAGTAATCTCTTTTTTTTTTTTTTTTTTTTGAGTTGGAGTCTCACTCTGTCGCCCAGACTGGAGTGCAGTGGCCGCTCCCGGCCACCGCAGCCTCGCCTGCTGGGCTCCGGCGATCCTTCCGCCTCAGCCTTCCAAGTAGCCGGAATTATAGGCATGCGCTACCACGCCCAGCTGATTTTTTGATCTACTGTAGAAATGAGGTCTCACTGCCCAGGCGGGTCTCGAACCCGCAGGCTCAGGCAATCCACTCACCTCAGCCTCCCAAAGGCACGGGATTACAGGCTGAGCCACTGAGCCTGGCTGAGGAGTAATCTCTTAAAAGAAAATTTTTTTGCTGAGTAGTAGGCCTCAACAATGGGCTTAAAATTTTAGTAAACCACACTTTAAACAGATTTGCTGGCATCCAGTTACTGTTCCATTTATATAGCACAGACAAAGTAGATTTAGATGTATTTAGAGATAAGGTCTTGGTCTGCCATCCAGGCCAGAGTGCAGTGGCGTGATCAACGCTCACTTCAGCCTTGTAATTCTGGCTCAAGTGATCCTACTGCCTCAGCCTCCTGAGTATCTGGGACTACAGGCATGTGCCACTGTACCTGAATAACTTTTCCTTTGCATTTACAACCTGCCTGTTTGGTGCAAGAGGCCTAGCTTCAGCCTATCTTGGCTATCAACCTGCCTTCCTCGCTAAGCTTAATCATTTCTGGTATATGATCTAAAGTGAGAGACATGCAACTCTTCATTTCACTTGAACACTTACAGAGCATTGTGGAGTTATTAACTGGCCTAATTTCAATATTTTTGAGTCTCAGGGAATAGAGAATCCCTAGGAGAGGGAGAGAGATGAGGAACGACCAGTCAGTGGAGCAGTCAGAACACACAAAACATTGATTGATTAAGTTTGCCATCTTACATGGGTACAATTCATGTTATCCCAAAACAATTACAATAGTATCACTAAAGAACACTGATCGCATATCACCATAACGGATATAAGTAATAAAAACATTGGAAATATTGATAGAATTACCAATAAGTGACACAGAGACAGAAGGGAGCTCATGCTGTTGAAAATGGCACTGACAGACTTGCTCAATTCAGAGTTGTCACAAGCCCTCAATTTGTAAAAAATGTACTATCTGTAAAGCGCAATAAAGTAAAGCGCAACAAAATGAGGAATGCCTATACTTACATTTACATTAAAAAAATGAAAATTTAGAGTTCAACCCTAAATATCCTTTTCATAAAAGTTAAAAGAGAAATTGGGGGAAATATTTAAAATTTTTTCATGTCATTTTCTCCATACATATTCTCCTTTTAGCAATTTTTTTTTTTTTTTTTTTTTTGAGTTGGAGTCTCACTCTGTCACCCAGACTGGAGTGCAGTGGCCGCTCCCGGCCACCGCAGCCTCGACCTGCTGGGCTCCGGCGATCCTTCTGCCTCAGCCTTCCAAGTAGCCGGAATTACAGCCATGCGCTACCATGCCCGGCTGATTTTTTGATTTATTGTAGAGATGAGGTTCCGCTGCCCAGGCGGGTCTCGAACTCGCGGGCTCAGGCAATCCACTCACCTCAGCCTCCCAAAGGCGCAGGATTACAGGCTGAGCCACCGAGCCCGGCTCCTTTTAGCAATCTTATAAGAATGTTGGGTTGCTCCCTGATGTCTCATATTAATGTAACTGCATGCTTAAAAATAGACCTCTTGAACCAGGTGTTGTGGCCTGCCTGTAATCCCAGTGCTTTGGGAGGCTGAGGTGGGAGGGTCACTTGAGCCCAGGAATTCAATGCTGCAGTGAGCTATGATCACACCACTGTACTACAGCCTGGGCAACAGTTGAGACCTCTTAAAAATAAGAACAACAAAAAAACCCAACCAGATTTCTTAGCAAGCTATCAACAATTTACATCTGTTTTTTGTGACTACTCAGATTAAAATGTTCAGTTGTGACACTTTCTCAACATTGCAGGCAGGGCTGAAGTAACACATGGGCAAAGCTGGCAGAGTTCCCAGGTGGGTACCCTCACCACCAATAGGACAGGCCATGCACTCACTGTCTACAGCCCCAGCAGTGCTTCTCCATTCATGCATCACTAGAATGAGCTGCAAAGTGCTACAACAGAATTCAGAAAACAAACACATAAATGAATAGGCCAAGCTTTAGTCATCAGGCTTAAAGGACCCTCCAAAAGCTAAGCCCATAGTATCAATACCCACTTCAATGAGCTGCCCAGGTGGACTCTGCTGCCACCTAGTGGTCTTCTGTAGTAAAACAGTGAGACATTATAAGAAAACAGGGGTGGGAAGACCTTCCAAAGGACTCTAAAAAATGTTACTGTAATTTACAGCCTGGATATAAAGTCCACTGTGGAACTGCTGCTAGAGCTGCCTGCAGTGCAAGATCACAAAACTACAATCGGTGAGGAGCAGAAGGGTGCCTGCTGCTGTTCTCAAGTGAGGTACCATCACTAACATCCTTTCACATCTAATTCTAATCAGTTCAGCCTTGGACAACCACCAACACTCACACTCAGAACTGAGATGACTGGGATAATTACTTCTAAAACAGGGTACCTGTGCTCATCACTGCTCTTTTGAAAACCAAAAAATAATAATAATAATAACAAAAGCAGAATGATCTTTTCTCATCTGACAGACAAGACCTTATTCAAGATCTACTCATGTGACTCAGACACCCAGTGACTATGATGGGAACTGCCCCCATCAGTAAAATCATCAGCAACACAGACACTGTGTTGTGGAGCCCCTGACTACTACCCAGGACACTAATGCCAGATCCAGATCTCACTCGGGGTGAACAGAATTTGCCCACCAATCACTCTACTGTTGTGTATGAGGATTAGAAGGGCTGAAGGTATACTTTTCCCCACCTGCCCCAAAGACTTCACTGTAAGCTTAGGCTAGTCCAAGCAATATTTTAGGCAAAATTCCCACAGAACATCAGCTACTAAACCACAGCTTCAAAAAACTATACAGTTTTTTATTTTCCACTAGCCATTACAGGATATATTGAATATAGAGGAAACTTTCTGGATGACAATAAAATCCTAAATCTTAGGAGAGGTTTGGTATGCTCAAGAGAGTCTATTTGTTAATACTCTGCAAATTAACACTTAAGATTTGCTTATTTCATTGATGTAATTTTCACCTCTGAAGAAAAAATTATAATACCGACGTCCAATTAATGACACACATCCATTTAAAGGAAGTGTTCTGACATTTGCGACTTACTTTGAAAAGCAACAACAAAGTAAGTGGATGACTAGTCTGGTAGAGGGATAGAAGGATGGGGAAACATGATAATAAGGTTAATAACCAGGTACAGTAAAATATTAATGCAGAATCTAGGTAGTAGATGTATGAGTACTTACCATAAAGTTCTTCCAAAATTGATATATGTCTGAAATTTTCCACAATAAGATGTTGGGGGCAGGGGAAGTACTTCACATAAATGCTAGATAAACCAGAACCTACACGTGATTGATGGGTCATAGCAAAAAGAAAAGGCCAATTGCATCAGGCTGAATGTTAGGACCTATCAGACCTCAAAAGCAAATTATAGTAGGTAAATTAATACTAGCAGTAGTAATAATTTGTTTACATGTAACAAGAACATTGATAAAATGTTACTTAAGTCTACATCCAAAAAACTGCAAAGAGGTTCATTATGCTAAAATACTGGGTAACAGATAGCATGTAAATAAAAACAAAATGATAATAATTTAGAGAAAATGTTATAGAACAATTGTAAATTCAGACAGCTAAAAGAGCAGCTAGGTGCCATGGCTCACACTTGCAGTCACAGATATTCAAGAGGCTGAGGTGGGAGGGTTGCATGAGCCCAGAAGTTTGAGACCAGTCCTGGCAACATAGCAAGACCTAGTCTCTTAAAAAAAGAAAGGTTGCAGCTAGGCCTAAACGTTCCCTAACTTAGCTGCCTAACTCAAGTTCCCATTCACTGCCTCTCTTAGATCCCCCATAGGCTACTTCTCCAAGCCCACTCACATCCAGCTGCTTGACTAAATGTAAAACCTGGACAAAGCCAGAGCAGGAATTCTATCTGTACATTTGCTTCAAACTCTCCATTACCCTCTCCTCCCTGTCTGTGCTTCTACTCATGCCCTGGACCCCAATAAAGGCAGATACTAAGCTCTTCACCTTCTATCTCCCTCTCTCCTTATGCTGACCAACCTCCATGAGACACTGGGCATGCTGGGCACTCCCAGGATCTGTGAGTAATAAAATCCTTAAATTCCATCTTGTTTATCTTCTGATCACTAAAGGAGTATTCTCCATAGGACAAAATAAAGAAAAAAACCCTAGAACAACTGGCATATTAGGTAGATTGAGTGTACTTTTTTTAGGTTAGCACAGGATGCCTTTAAGCTCTAACTAGCTGATTAAAATCCTTGTGCATGGTGCCAACTATATCTGGGAAGGAAGAGTTGCCTGACAGGGTTTATCCCACTGCTCTGCACAGCTTTACAATTACATGTGTCAAATGCTGCCTAAGCTACGTATCCTAAATGGCTGTTGGGCAGATATGGGTGGCTCTGAGCACACCTAAGCCACCCCAGACTCCAGCTAGTGACCCTCGGTCCAGGCCATGGGTCGAGAGCTTTTCCAAAACCCTGACTGAAGAGGCATTCACTAAGAGGCCAAGGTCCTTCCACTGGGGAAGGGCACCTCCCATGCCACACATTGGTTGGTATTTTCCTTTGTCTTGGCATTGAGTCGAGGAGAGCTCCCAGCTACAGGGCAACACCCTGGTGGGGGAAGGCATCCTGTGGCATTCACAGATGGTATTTGGTTCTACTTATAGACCCCAACCTGTGAGTAAACCCCGCAGGGACTAGCCATGGTGCCTCGTAGATGTCTGTGCTGCCTCTCTGCAGCTTTCTCCTGACCCCATGGGGTATCATGGGTCTAATTCCTGGCACAAAGTGGAAAAGACTAATGGGAAAATACAAATGCCCTAAGCACCTGGTTCCTGCCCCACCAAAAACACCAGAAGATTTTAACTAGCTTTTCAGATGAACACAAGACACCACAGAAGCAGCATGGGCTATACTTGGTGCTACTGCTGTCAACATGCAGAGCTCTGGCCCCGTGGTCCTGGGGCCTAGGAGCCTACCCTGACAACAAAAAATGATGGCACTAGTGGATACTGACCCTAATCCCTCAGAAGCCACTGGGACACCCTGGAAAGGGAAGAGCTGCCTATGAGGCAGGTCATTCTCAGATTTTTCTGGTAACAATCCATAAGGCCAAACTGCTGGGGGATAGAGGAAATTAGAACTAGAGACTAGAAATTACTCTATGATAGAAATTCAAATTTTTATTCTGTCTTGGAGGTTAAAAGACATTTTTTCTTTTTGAGTTGCAGTTTCACTCTGTCACCCAGGCTGGAGTGCAGTGGCATGCTCACGGCCACCACAGCCTTGATCTGATAGGGTCAGGTGATCCTTCTACCTCAGCCTTCCAAGTAGCTAGAACCACAGGCATGCATCACCATGCCTAGCTAATTTTTTGGTTTATTATAGCGACAAGGTCTCGTCAAGTTGTCCAGGCTGGTCTCGAGCCCCTAAGCTCAGGCAATTTTCTTGCCTCCGCCTCCCAAAGTGCTGGGATTTCAGGCATGAGCCAGCACACATGGCAGAGACCAAAATAAAAAAAAAAGAAATTCAAATTTTTCTTAAAAGATTTTGTACTGCTGGAGAGTAAAAAGGTGCTAACTGGCTACTTAGGGTATTTAGCACAGAGTCAGAATTACTACTTACTCCCGCAGAAATGTACACAAAATTCCTCCAGGACACTGACCCAGATCCCTCAGATCTGTCCCCCAAATATAACCAATCACATATCCCTGATAAGGTCATAGAAGCCTCACCAGATAGGGAAGATGAAAGCACTCAGAGGTCTACCTGTTGTGAATGTTCATGGCGTGGGCTAGGGCTCACCCATCTATTGCAGTAACAGCTAAAACTTGCTGCACATGGACCACTTGAGACAAAGCCTACCTCTTGCTGAGCAAAAGCAGATGGTAATAATGAGTCTATCATTACTTAGAACATTACTGCCCAGATAACCCTGTGACCATCTCTAATCCTGAAGAGGTTCGTTCCTATTAGTCCTGAGTCTAGAGAATTTTTCTTCTAAGGGGCACTCCTAATTAAAGGGCAGCCCTCTTACATTTTACTGAAACCTTAGATAATATATATACAACTCTGGACTGGATAGATGTAATGTCTAAACACAAGGGAAATCAACACTTTGATCTCAGCTGTTGCCTACTGATCCCTAGCCTTACTATCGTGGGACCCTGACCTCAACATTATTTTCCCTGAGCACCTGGAAATTCTTCCCCAAGTCCTTGGACTAAGAACTCAATCCTTGGAACCCACCAAAAGGACACTTTCTGTTGGCAGCTATGCTAAATCGGTGTGCCCAATGCCCTTCTTGCAGGGCAACCAGAAAACAAGAGGACTTCCCTGCAACATCCTGGCAAGCAGTTACATTTCTGAAGTCCCAGGATGTCTCATAAGGCCTTCTCACAGAATACTAATGATAATACCCTCTTTTCCTTTCCTGATTTGAAAGAATGGCAGCCTTCTCACCCCTTAGCCTAGGGACTTGGTGGTCCCCTGAACATGGTCCAACCCTGAGGGGATAATTGCCCCTTTACTATTCTAACTATTAATGGGGACAGGAAAAAAATCCTCAATACTTTATACGAGCCCAAAGGGACCCCACAAAATGTAAAAAGATAAAGTCCTTTACAATTCAGAAAATTGGCCAGGTGCAGTGGCTCACACCTGTAATCCCAGCACTTTGGGAGGTGGAGGTAAGAGGATTGCCTGAGCCCACACGTCCAAGACCAGCCTAGGCAACTTGGCAAGACCTTGTCTCTACCATAAATAAAAAAATCAGCTGGGCATGGTGGCACATGCCTGTAGTTCCAGCTACTTGGAAGGCTAAGGCAGAAGGATCACCTAAGCTCAGCAGGTTGAGGCTGTGGTGGTCTTGAGCATGTCACTGAACTCCATCCTGGGTGACAGAGTGAGACTCCTCTTCAAAAAAAAAAGAAAAACAAACAAACAAAAATCAACAACAGGGAATAGCTGACTAACAAATTCTTGGAGTTCAAGCCCCTTCAGATGTCTCTATTGGCATTATCATTTTTTTTTTTTTGAGTTGGAGTCTCACTCTATTGCCCAGGCTGGAGTACAGTGGCATGTTCACAGCCATCCCAGCATTGACCTGCTGGGCACCGGCAATTCTTTCTGCCTCAGTCTTCCAGGTAGCTGGAACTACAGGTACGCACTACCACGCCCAGCTAATTTGTAATTTATTGTAGAGACAAGTCTTGCCAAGTTGCCCAGGCTGGTCTCGAGCCCGAGGGCTCAGGCAATCCACTCGCCTCGGCCTCCCAAAGTGCTAGGATTACAGGCTGCGCCACCAAGCCGGGCCAGTACATCTTTAGTTAACATCAGTGGTAGCTGCTCTGTTGGCTCTCTCTGTTTCCATTATAAGAATGGATGTCCCAGCCAGGTGCAGTGTCATGTCTGTAATCCCAGTACTTTGGAAAGCCAAAGCAGGAGGACTGCTTGAGCCTACGAGTTTGAGACCAGTGTGGACAACACAGTGAGAGCTCATCTCTAAAAAAAAATTTTTTTAAGTTAGCTGGGTATGCGCCTATAGTCCCAGCTATTCAGGAAGCTGAGGCGATAAGATTGCTTGATCCTGGGAGTTTGAGGCTTTGGTGAACCATGACTGTGCCACTGCACACCAGTATAGGTGACAGAGTGAGACCCCAACTCAAAAAAAAACAAAAAGGGAATGGATACCCTCACTTGCCCTTATGCCAAACTTAACAAACTTAAGTCATAGGCCCTTCTGGTTGCAGCTGCCCATCTACCTGCCACTTTCAGTAAAAACAGTTAGAGCCCACAATATCACTTAAAAAAAGGTACTGATGGCTTCTGCCCAGCAATAAATACTTGCTAAAAGTTAAGGTTAAAAACCAGCTATTTCCTCCTTTAATAGCCCAGTCTTGCCAATATTCAAACCTACTACCAAAGACTGTTGCTTAAACTTTGATTACTGAAACTTAAATGCCCCAGTTTCTCCAAATAAAGGCTCCTATGCCTAATAGAACAGAAATGATCAAAGATATTCAAATGGCCCCAAGCACCCACCTTGCAGTCCTTGATTTGGCTAATATTTTTTGGGGGGGGTTTTGAGTTGGAGTCTTGCTCTGTCACCTAGACTGGAGTGTAGTAGCCCACTCCCAGCCCTGCAGCCTCCACCTGCTGGGCTCTGGCGATCCTCCCGCCTCAGCCTTCCAAGTAACTGGAACTATAGGCTCGCGCTACCATGCCCAGCTAATTTTTTGATTTATTGTAGAGATGAGGTCTCGTCAAGTTGCCCAGGCGGGTCTCGAACCCGCGGGCGTAGGCAATCCACTCACCTCGTCCTCCCAAAGTGCAGGATTACAGGCTGAGCCACCAAGCCCGGCCTAATATGTTTTATTCTATACCTACTGCTAAGGAATCAAACACAATGTACCTTCACTTTTGAAGAAGCACAAAACACCTTCAGTCAGCTTCCAGTAGGTACCCAAACAGCCCAGTTCCTGCTCACAATCTTTGCAGACAAGACCTAGATGAGGTATCACTTACATACTGCGATTTATGGCGTTATATTGATATCTTATTTAAAGGTCCCTCTGAAAAAACCATTCACTTTTTTTTTTTTTTTTTTTGAGTCAGAGTTTCACTCTGTCACCCAGGCTGGAGTGTAGTGGCACACTTACCGCCACCGCAGCCTTGAACTGCTGGGCTCAGGCAATCCTTCCACCTCAGCATTCCAAGTAGCTGGAATTATAGGCACACACCATCATACCCAGCTAATTTTTTGATTTATTGTAGAGATTAGGTCTTGCCAAGTTGCCCACGTTGATCTCGAACCCATGGGCTCAGGCAATCCTCTCACCTAGGCCTCCCAAAGTGTGGGGATTATAGACATGAGCCACTGTGCCCGGCTAACCATTCACATTTACACATCATCACAACCCATCTTCAAAATAAGGGTTAGGCTATCACACCACATAAAATACAGGGACCAGTGCCTTCCATAAAATTATTGGGTGTTGTCTGGTCTGCCAGGAGTAGGAGATCCCATTAGCTGTCAAACATAAACTACTGATACCAACAACACCCACAACTCTCAGACAGGTGCATTTATTTGGATTCTTCATGTTTTGGAGACAACAAATTCCACACCTTACTCAATATTCAGATACATTTACACCATAACCTGTAAAACAACCACCTCGCATTGGGGAAAGCTCCAAACACAGCCCTTCACCTGGCTGAGTAGGCAGTCCATGCACCACGACTCTGGGACACACTCTCCCATGGAAGCTCTGGCTATGCCCCACTCTGCCATATGGAATATGCAGCCCAAACATGGTCCACCTGGTTGTCTATGAGGATCTGGGCTAAGTGTCTGCCCCAAAGACCAGCTCAATATACCTCTCTAAAAAGGCAAATTCTATCTACCTATTGAGTGCTATTAGGAACTGATAGTGTCTCGCAGACAAGAACCAATGCTCCTGCAGACTCAAATCCCTACCGTACCTTGGTGTGAGATGCCTCCCAGCAGAGCTAGCACTACTGGTCCCTCCTTGATAACATGGAAATGGCACCAGCACTGCAGAACCAGCTAACCTGACAAATGAGGTCTTCCCAAATTCCAGGAGGATGTAGCTTTTCCTATGCCTGAACTCTTGCTCATAGTATTAAGAGCAACCAGACCAGTTGGCTGAATTGGTGGTCATTCACCTAGTGCTACAACATGCCTAAAATTCCAAACTGCCTTCTCTCCACCTATTTGGACTCATGGGCCATGGCCAATGGTCTGGCAGCATGGTCAGGCAAATGGAAGCAAGACAGTTTTCTCATTCAGGGCAAGCCCTTATGGGGAGCACCTGTTTGGAGAGAACCTGCCTCCTCAGACTTCCCCACCTTAGTCTGTGAGTGATCACAATAAATGCAGGGTAATACTTCAGACAGCACCAGAGACGTGCAGAATAGGCCTCCCAGTGAACCAAGAGACCTTTCCAACATGGACAGCCAACCAGGAAGAACACCCTCCACCTGGATGGCCTCCATCTCATAGGAGATGACAATGCCTCAGACGATTACCCCAAGTTCATCACCTAGGACACGAACCCTTCCCCTGAAGACTCTAATGACAATTCTACCCACCCAAACTAGGATCAAAAGAATTGCCTCTGCCCCAACTATGGACTTGGAATCCAACCTACAGCACTCTCTATAAAACAGAAGCCCCAGGGACCCTATTGAATTTTATTTTGCTAAAAAGTCTATTGCTTGACATATGAATTACACCTCTACAAAAATGCTTGCCAAACTGTTAAGTACATTGCCAATGTGGCAAGTTGAACAAGCCATGCTTCCCCACCATACCTCCCTAGGGTGCACACTGCACCCCACCCCCAATCTCCCCATCCTATGCAGCCTAGTTAAAACCCTCAACGAAATTTTGCTGAGACATCTTCCCTACAACACAATGAACCACAGACCCTCTTGCACCTACCTATGCTAACAGCCCTATCTCTGTTTTCTGCCTCTACCACTTCGAGGAAAGCCACCTAATTACCTCTCCCACGTCCCTGACCACATCACTTTACTTCCCCTGCAAACCAACTCACAAAGAGACATAACATTTTCATTAAATAGGCAGAGGCAGGAGCCCGAGCCATGGGATATTGACAATACTGGGCCTGCTTCCTCCCTTAAGAAAACTTTTTCCCTAGGTGCAGATTTATCCAGCAGATCTAACAGGTTTCCCTCAGCTCATTCATACCAACTATATAAAAGTGTCTCTCTGCCAGGCTCAGTGGCTCAGCCTGTAATCCCATGCCTTTGGGAGTCTGAGGTGAGTGGATTGCCCGAGCCCGCGGATTCGAGACCCGCTTGGGCAGCAAGACCTCATCTCTACAATAAATCAAAAAAAAAAAATCAGCCAGGCGTGGTAGCGCATGCCTGTAATTCCGGCTACTTGGAAGGCTGAGGCGGAAGGATTGCCGGAGCCCAGCAGGTCGAGGCTGCGGTGGCCGGGAGCGGCCACTGCACTCCAGTCTGGGCAACAGTAAGACTCCAACTCAAAAAAAAAAAAAAAAGAAAGAAATGTAAAGTCACAAATTTGAGTTTCAATATCTGGTCCCAGTGGAAACAAAGTTTAGTTCTGTATCTTCTCATGTCTTCAGGAGACTCTAATGATAACAAGAACAGAGGAATACAAACAAACAAACAAAATTTTATTTTAAAAATATATACACTTTCAGTGAAAATGGGAGGCAGTGGAATCTGAAAACTGAGTTCTATAGAAGTGCTGCCAAAGGCAATGCCAAAAGGAAAAACTGTCCCAGAGCTGTTAAGATGCCACAGAAAACCAGGTTTCAGACAAGACTAATGGGGATCTCAAAAGTGCCCAGTAAATACTCTCATCCATAAGTAGTTGGTCCCAACGTGGGAAAGAACATCTATGAGCAGGACCAATATTGATGATGGTAGACCCCTGGTAGAGGCCAACACATAAGCCTCAGAAAGTGCTCAGGGGCTCAGAGGTGACATGCTGTGGATAATGACAGCAAAATATAACTAGTACAAGTACATGTATGTGATCAATTGCACAGAGGTATATGCATTCACATACATACTCATATACAAACACTCACATATACACACTCACACACTCTTATACACACTCCCATACACATATGAACACATACAAACACACTCACACATATATACATATACATACACACATATAAACATATACACACAGACATACATATACACACACATTCAGAATCCAGAATCTCCACTCCAAAATTAGCAAACATAAAAGAAACAAGAAAATGCAGTGTATTTTCATGAGAAAAGAGAATCAATCATCTGACCCTGAAATAAATCAGATGTTGTAACTAACAGACAAAGATTTAAAAACAGGTATTATATCAGTGGCTCACCCTATAATTCCAGCACTTTGGGAGGCCGAGGCGAGTCGATTGCCTGAGCCCGCAGATTCAAGACTAACCTGGGCAACTTGGCAAGACCATGTCTCTACAATAAAATAAAAAATTAGCTGGGCATGATAGCACATGCCTGTAGTTTCAGCTACTTGGAAGGCTGAGGCAGAAGGATCGCTGGAGCACAGCAGGCCGGTGCTGGGGTGGCCGTGAGTATGCCACTACACTCCAGCCTGGGAGACGGAGTGAGACTGCAACTCAAAAAAAGAGAAACAGAAATAATAAAAAAGAACAAAAGGGACATTCTGGAACTGAAAAACACAATTTCTGAAAAAAAAATTAATTGATGGACTAACAGCTAGATGGACATGACAAAGGAAAGAGTAAGAGAACTAGGATCTAGATTAATAGAAATTATCTTTGGGAGGCCGAGGTGAGTGGATTGCCTGAACCCGCAGGTTCGTGACCCACCCAGGCAACTTGGCGAGACCTCGTCTCTACAATAAATAAAAAATTAGACGGGCGTGGTAGCACACACCTGTAGTTCTGGCTACTTGGAAGGCTGAGGCGGAAGGATCGCCGGAACCCAGCAGGTCGAGGCTGCGGTGGCCGGGAGTATGCCACTGCACTCCCAGTCTGGGTGACAGAGTGAGACTCCAACTCAAAAAAAAAAAAAAGAAATTATCTAAAGTGAAGAATACAGATTTGAAAACACAATAGAGTCTTAGAGATCTGTTAGATAATTCAGTCACTTACAATTGGATTCTCAGAAAGAAATTTGAGTAAATATTGCCCGAATTTTCTCAAATTTGATGAAAGATAATAATCTGCAGGATCAGGATGGTAAACAAACATCAGCAGAATAAACACAAAGAAACCCATGCTGAGTCAAATCACAGTCAAACTACTGAAAATCAAACCTAAAGAGTAAATCCTGAAAGCAGGAGAATACCAAGAACCAATGATCCAGTTAATGGTTGACTCTTTTATCAAAAACTACGGAGGCCAGAAAAGAGTGAAACATCTTTACAGTGCTTAATGAAAAAAGAAAAAGGTACTTTCATATGAAAGAAAATGAAGAGATTTGGTGCATCAGACCTATACCACAAGAAATGTAAGGATGGTCTTTAGGCTGAAGGGAAATTATACCAGGTAGAAACTCAGATCATCAGAAAGGAATAAAGGGCATTGGAGAGGAAAATTATTGGAGAAACACAAAAGACTTTAAAAATATTAACAAACTTTATTTTTCGGGTTCACAGCTATATTGAGCAGAAAATACAGAATTTCCACATACCCAATCCCCACACATGTACAACCTTTCTGCTACTTACTTCCTACAAGAGT
Source organism: Cephalopachus bancanus (assembly GCA_027257055.1). NCBI lineage: Eukaryota > Metazoa > Chordata > Mammalia > Primates > Tarsiidae > Cephalopachus > Cephalopachus bancanus. The sequence continues at coordinate 2,028,632 of JAPVLO010000295.1, forward strand.
GGTATATTCACAATGGATAAACCTATACTGACACATAATTATAGCCCCAAATCTCATAGTTTACATTAAGGCATATTCTTGTGTTGTACAATCTATGAGTTCTGACAAATGTCAAACATATAATGGGTACATACCCATTATATCATGGGTATCATGCACAGTGGTTTCACTACCCTAATTCTTGCTCCCCGAACCCCTCCCCTACTCCCTGGCAACCACTGATCTTTTTGCTTTCCACATAGTTTTTGTCTTTTCCAGAATGTCATATAGTTGGAATTATATATTATACAGTTGTCTCTTGGTATACAAAAAGGATTGGGTCCAGGACCCCTCATGTATACCCAAATCACTGCAATCTGCTTAAATGAATCTGTTCATATCAAGTCAGTCCTCTGTACCCATGGGTTTTGCAAGTTGAAAATACTGTATTTTCACTCTGTGTTTGGTTGAAAAAAATCCACATGTAAGTAGAATCTCAAAGTTCAAACCCATGTTGTTTAAGGATCAACTGTATAGCCTCAGGTTGGCTTCTTTCACTTGGCAATATGCACTTAAGTTTCCTTCATGTCATTTCATGGCTCGATACTCGTTTCTTTTTAGCCCTGAGTAATATTCCATTATCTGGATGTACCACTGGTTTATTTATCCATTCATCTACTGAAGAACATCTTGGGTTGCTTTCAAGTTTTGATAATTATGAATAAAGCTGCTTCCAACATCTGTGTGCAGGTTTCTGTGAGGACATACATTTTCTCTCTCTCTCTCTTTTTTTTTAGTTGGAGTCTCACTCCATCGCCCAGGCTGGAGTGCAGTGACATGCTCATGGCCACCCAAGCGTCGACCTGCTGGGTTCCAGCGATCCTTCTACCTCAGCCTTCCAAGTAGCTGAAACTACAGGTGCACACTACCATGCCCAGCTAATTTTTTTATTTATTGTAGAGACAAGTCTCATCATGTTGCCCAGGCTGGTCAAGACATACATTTTCAATTCATTTAGATAAATATCAAGGGATACAATTGCTGGATCATATGGCGAGGGTATGTTTAGTTTTGTAAGACTGTCAAACTCTCTTCCAAAGTGACTGTACCATCTTGGATTTCCACCAGCAATGAATGAGTGTTCTTGTTGCTCCATATCCTGGCCAGCACTGGGTGTTGCCAGTGTTTGAACTCCAGCCATTCTAATAGATGTGCAGTGGTACCTACCTCATTGTTTTAATTTGCAATTCCTTAATAACATACCATATGACCTTTTCATATACATACTTGTTGTCTGAATAGCTTCTTTGGTTAGGTGTCTGTTCACGTCCTTTACTATTTATCTATCTATCTATTTATTTATTTATTTTGAGTTGGAGTCTCACTCTGTTGCCCAGACTGGAGTACAGTGGCACACTCATGGCCACCGCAGCTTTGACCTGCTGGGATCAGGAGATCCTTCTGCCTCAGCCTTCCAAGTAGCTGGAACTACAGGCACATGCCACCATGCCCAGTTACTTTTTTTTTTTTTGTAGAGGTGAGGTCTCACCAAGTTGCCCAGGCTGGTACTGAATCTGTAAGCTTAAGCAATCCCCTCACCTCGGTCTCTCAAAGTGCTGGGATTATAGGCGTGAGCCACCATGCCCAGCCTATTCTTTTTAAAAAAATCAGGCTGTCCATTTTCTTATTGTTGCATCTTAAGACTTTTTTTTTTTTTTTTTTGTATATTTTGGATAACAGTCATTTATCATATGTGCCTTCTGCAAATATTTCTCCCAGTCTATGGACTGTCTCCTCATTCTTTTTGCATTATTTTTTGTAGAGCAGAAGATTTTAATATTAATAAAGTTTAGCTTGTCAATTATTCCTTTCATGGATTATGCCTTTGGTGTTGTGCCTAAACAAACATTGCCAACCCCAAGGTCATATAAATTTTCCTCCATGTTACCAGCTAGGGAGTTTTATAGTTTTGTGTTTTACATTTAGGTTTATGATCCATTTTGCTATGAACTGAATTGTATCCTCCCCAACCCCAACTAACATGTCAAAGCCCTAATTCCCAATGTGACAGTATTTAGAGAAGGGTAATTAGTGTTAGATGATACCATAATGGTAGGGCCTTAATGACAGGAATGTGGTTTTATAAGAACAGAAGCCAGGCCAGACACAGTGGCTCATGCCTGTAATCCAAGCACTTTGGGAAGCTGAGACAGGAGAACTGCTTGAGCCCAGGAGTTCAAGACCAGTCTAGGCAACATAGTGAGACCTCGTCTCTACAAAAAATAGAAAAATTAGCTAGGCATGGTGGTGCATGCCTGTAATCCCATTTATTTGGGAAGCCGAGGTGGACAGACTGCCTGAGCCAAGAGGCTGAGGCTGAGGCTGTGGTGAGCTGGAATAGTAGCTGAAACTACAGGCAGGTGTTACCATGCCCAGTTAATATTTCTTTTATTTTTATGGAGACCAGGTCTCACTATGTTGACTAGGCTGGTTTCAAACTCCTGGGCTAAAGCAATCTTCTCACCTCGGACCCCCCAAAGTGCTAGGATTACAGGTGTGAGCCCCTGTACCCAGCCTATTTGTCTGTTTTTTTGTTTTGTTTTTTTTTTTGAGTTGGAGTCTCACTCTGTCGCCCAGACTGGAGTGCAGTGGCTGCTCCCGGCCACTGCAGCCTCGACCCGCTGGGCTCCAGCGATCCTTCCGCCTCAACCTTTCACGTAGCTGGAACTACAGGCGTGTGCTACCACACCGGGCTGATTTTTTGATTTATTGTAGAGATGAGGTCTCACTGCACAGGCGGGTCTCGAACCCGCGGGCTCAGGCAATCCACTCATCTCAGCCTCCCAAAGGCACGGGATTACAGACTGAGCCACCAAGCCCGGCTCTTTTTTTTTTTTTTAGACAATGCCACACTGCCTTGATTACTGTGATTTTAAAGTAGGTCTTGAAATTGGGTAGTATGGGTCCTCCAACCCTTCAATTTTGTTGTTCTTCAATACTGAGTTGGCAATTCTGGGTCTTTTACCTCTCCATATAAACATTAGAATCAATGTGTTGATATATACAAAATAAGATTTTTTTTTTTTGAGACTGGGTCATGCTTAGTCACCCAGGCTGGAGTGCAGTGGCACAATCATAGATCACTGTAAACTTGAAATCCTGGGCTCCAGCGATCCTCCCACCTCAGCCTTCTAAGTAGCTGGGACTATAGGCATGTACACCTAACTTAAAAATTTTTTTTTGTAGACAGGGTCTTGCTATGTTGCTCAAGCTGGTTTTAAACTCCTAGCTTCAAGTGAAACTCCCATCTTGGCCTCCTAAAGTGCTAGGAATATAGGTATGAGCCACTGTGCCTGGTCTGTGATGAGATTTTGGTTGGGATCATGTTGAATCTGTAAATCAAGTTGAGAAGAACTGACATCATGACAATACCGACTCTTCCCATCCATAAACACAGAATATTTTCACTTATTTAGTTCTTCTTTGATATCTTTTCTTTTTTTTTTTTTGAGTTGGAGTCTCACTCTGTCACCCAGACTGGAGTGCAGTGGCCGCTCCCAGCCACGGCAGCCTTGACCTGCGTGATCCTTCCGCCTTAACCTTCCGAGTAGCTGGAATTACAGGCGCGCGCTACCACACCCGGCTAATTTTTTGATTTATTGTAGAGATGAGGTCTTGCTGCCCAGGCAGGTCTCGAACCTGCGGGCTCAGGCAATCTACTCACCTCAGCCTCCCAAGGCGCGAGATTACAGGCTGAGCCACCGAGCCCGGCTTTTGATATCTTTTCATTGGAGTTTGGTATTTTTCTTCATATAGATTTTGTACATATTTTGTTATATCTATACCTAAGTATTTCATTTTTGGTGGTGCTACTGCAAATGATAACATGCTTTAATTTCAAATCCTACTTGGTCATTGCTGGTATAAAGGAAAGTGACTGAATTTTGTATATCCTGCAACCTTGCTATAATCACTTATTAGTTCTAGAAGTCCTTTTGTTGGTTTGTTCAGATTTTCCACATTGATGATCATGCCACCTGTAAACAAAGACAGTGTTTTGTTTTGTTTTGTTTTGAGTTGGGGTCTCATTCTGTCACCCAGGCTGAAGTACAGTGGTACAATCATGGCTCACTGCAGCCTCAAACTCCTGGGTCACACGATCCTACCACCTCAGGCTCCCAAAGTGCTAGGATTATAGGCAAGAACCACTGCATTTGGCCAAGTTTTATTTCTTCCTTCCTAATATATATACCCTGTATTTCCTTTTTTTTTTTTTGCCTTATTGCATTAGTTAGGACTTCCAATGGAATGTTGAAAGGTAGTGATGAGACCTTAAGCAGGAAAGCTTTGAGTTTCTTACCATTAAGTATGATGTTAGCTGTAAGTTTCAAGTTGAGGAAGTTGCCCACTACTCCCAGTTTGTTTAATTTTTATCATGAATGGATGTTGGATTTTATCAAATGCTTTTTCAGTATCTCTTGAGATTTATTAAAGTGGCTGTTACAGAGGGGATCTGTAACGGGAAAAAAGGAAAAGAGAGAGAGAAAGAGAGAGTAAGAGAGAGAGAGAGGAAGTGGGAGAGAGGTGGGGAGAGAGCTGCAGAGAGGGAGAGAGCGACAGAGAGAGAGAGAAAGAGAGACCGAGAGAGTCAGTATCTCTTGATATGATTATGTGATTTTTCTTCTTTAGCCTTTGATATGGTAGATTATATTAACTGATTTTCTAATGTTAACCAGCCTTGCATATCTGGAATAAATCCCACTTGGTCATAGTGTATAACCCTTTCATACATTGTTGGATTTAATTTGCTAATATTTTGTTGGCGATTTTTGCATCTATGTTCTTCCGAGATACTTGCCTGTAGTTTTCTTTTCTTGTTTTGGGTGTTTGGGTAATGTTGGACTCACAAATTGAGTTAAGAAGTATTTCCTCTGTTTTATCTTCTAGAAGACATTGTAGAGTATTGTTAAAATTTCTTCCTTAAATGTTAGGTAAAGTTCATAAGTGAACTCATCTGAGCCCAGGAATTCTGTCTTGGAAGATTATTGATTTAATTTATTTGATAGAGGACTATTTAGATTGCCTATTTCTTTTTGTGTTTTGACTGCATCCTTCAAGGAATTGGTTTATTTCCTCTAAGTTATCAAATACGTGGGCACAGAGCTTTTCATATTTATTATCCTTTAACCATCCATGGAACAAATTTATATTGATGTTCCCTCTTTCATTTCTGAATTTGTGTCCTTTTTTTCTTAGTTTGGCTAGAGGCTTACCAACTTTGTTGATCTTTTCAAACAACCATCTTTTGGTTCTGTTGATTTTCTCTATTGATTTCCTGTTTTCAACTTCACTGACTTCTACTTTAATTTTTATTACTTTGTTTCTTCTGCATACTTTGGATTTAATTTACTGTTTTTCTAGTTTTGTAAGGTGGAAGCTTAGGTTATATTACTGATGTTTAGATTTTTCTCCTTTTCTAATATATGCAGTCAATGCTATAAGTTTCTCTCTAAGCACTATTTTGCTAATTTGTATTTTCATTCTCATTTAATTCAAAATATTTTAAAAATTCTCAGCCGGGCTTGGTGGCTCAGCCTGTAATCCCATGCCTAGGGAGGCTGAGGTGAGTGGATTGCCTGAGCCCGCGGGTTCGAGACCCACCTGGGCCACTTGGTGAGACCTCATCTGTACAATAAATAAAAAATCAGCTGGGCATGGTAGTGTGCACCTGTAATTCCAGCTACTCGGAAGACTGAGACGGAAGGATTGCCGGAGCTCAGCAGGTTGAGGCTGCGGTGGCCGGGAGCGGCCACTGCACTCCAGTCTGGGCGACAGAGTGAGACTCCAACTCAAAAAAAAAAAAATCTCTTGCAATTTCTCTTTTCACTCCTGTGTTATTTAGAAGTATGCTATTTATTTGCCTACTTTGGGATTTTCCCCAAAATCTTAATGTTTCTGTTATTGATTTTTAGTTTAACATCATTATGGTCTGAGAGCAGACATTGTATGATTTTTGCTCTTTTTCTTGGGAGTCAGTCTCACTCTGTCACCTAGGGTGGAGTACAGTGGGGCAATCATAATTCACTGCAGCCTCAACCTCCTGGGCTCAAGTAATCCTCTCTCCTCAGCCTCCCAAGAAGCTGGGACTACAGCCTCATGTCACTGCACCTGGTCAATTATTTATTTTTTTGCAAAGACGAGGTCTTCCTATGTTGCCCAGGCTGGTCTCAAACTCCTAGGCTCAAGGGATCCTCCTGCCTTAATCTCTCAAAGCACTGAAACTGTAAGCATGAGTCCCCATGTCTAGCCGACTTGTATTCTTTTAAATATGTTAAAGTGTGTTTTATGGCCCAGAATGTGGTCAATCTTGGTGATTGACTCACAAGAGCTTGAGAACAATGTGTATTCTGTTATTGTGGGATAAAGCAGTCTATCAATGTCCATTATACTCAGTGTACTGTTGAATTAAACTACATCTTTGCTGACTTTCTGCTGCTGGATCTGTCCATTTATGATAAAGAAGGTGTTGGAGTCTCCAGCTATAATAGTGGATTCATCTATTTCTTCTTGCAGTTCTACCAGTTTTTGCCTCACATATTTTGATGCCATTGTTAGGTACATATACATTAAGGGTTATGTTTTCCTTGAGAATTGACCCATTTATCATTATGTAATGCCCCTTTTTATCCCTAATAACATTTCTTGTTCTGATGTCTGCTCTATATGAATATAGATATTTCCACTTTGATTATTGTTAGTAACTTTCTCCATTCTCTTACTTTTAATAGATATGTTTTTATATTTAAAGTGAGTTTCTTTTTTTTTGTTTGTTTTTTTTTTTGAGTCGGAGTCTCACTCTGTCGCCCAGACTGGAGTGCAGTGGCCGCTCCCGGCCACTGCAGCCTCTACCTGCTGGGCTCCGGCAATCCTTCCGCCTCAGCCTTCCAAGTAGCTGGAATTACAGGTGCGCGCTACCACGCCCGGCTGATTTTCTGATTTATTGTAAAGATGAGGTCTCGCTGCCCAGGCGGATCTCGAGCCCGCGGGCACAGGCAATCCACTCACCTCAGCCTCCCAAAGGCGCGGGATTACAGGCTGAGCCACCAAGCCCGGCAAAGTGAGTTTCTTATAGAAAACACAGTTGGGTTTTATTTTTAATCCACTCTGATAATCAATCCCTTTTAACTGGTGTATTTAGACCACTGACTTCTAAAGTGATTATTGTTATTGTTGAACTAATATCTACCATTTTTTTTACTGTTTTCTACTTTATTGCTTTTGTACTTCATTTCTATTTTTATCTTCTACACTTTTTCTGTCTTTTGTGGTTTTAAATGAGCATTTTGTATCAATTTTTTTTGTTTTTTAGTGGTTTGCAATTTACATTTACAACTGATTCAGTTTTTTACTTTATTTTATTCATTATTTTACTTTATTTGATTCATTATTTTACTTTATTTTATAGAGACAAAGTCTTGCTATAGTGCCCAAGTTGGTCTCAAACCCCACGGGTCAAGCAATCCTCTTGCCTCGGTCTCCCAGAGTACTGAAATTACAGACATGAGCTACTGCACCTGGCCCTAAGTCTACTTTCAAATAACACTATTCATGAAGGCTATCCAATCTACTAATCAGCCTTTCAAGGACATTCTTAATTTCTGTTACAGCATTTTAGATCACTAGCATTTTTTTTTTTTTGAGTCAGGTCTCACTCCGTTGTCCAGGCTGAAGCGCAGTGGCATGCTCATGGCTACCGCAGCCTTGAACTGCTGGGCTCAGGCAATCCTTCCACCTCAGCCTTCCAAGTAGCTGGAACTACAGGCATGCACCACCACGCCTGGCTAATTTTTTTTAGTTTTTATAGAGACGAGGTCTCACCAAGTTGTCCAGGCTGGTCTCGAACCCCTGGGCTCAGGCAATGCTCTTGCCTCCGCCTCCCAAAGTGCTGGGATTACAAATGTGAGCCACCGTGCATGGCAGCTCTCCAGAACCATTTTTAAAGTTCTTTCTTAAAATTCCTTTTTTTTTTGGAGACAGAGTCTTGCTATGTTGCCCACGCTGACTTCAAACTCCTCAGCTCAACAATCCTCTTGCCCTATGTAGGCCCGTACCACCATGACCAGCTTATTTCTTATAATTTCAATCTCTCTACTGACATATATCAATCTATTCCCATATGCTCTCTACTTTTTCCATTAAAGTCCTCAGCGTGTTGATTGTAGTTTTAAAACATTCCTTGTCTGACAATTCCAACACTCCTTTTTGAGTCGGGTCTTACTCTGTCATCCAGACTGGAGTGCAATGGCACAATAACAGCTCACTACAGCCTCAACCTCCTGGACTCAGGCAATCCTTTTGGCATAGTCTCCTGAGTAGCTGGGACTACAGACACAGGCCACCATGCCTGGCTAATTTTTTTTTCCTAATTCTTTTTGTAGAGACAAGGTCTCACTATATTGCCTAGGCTGGTCTTGAACCCCTGGGCTCAAATAATCCTCTTGTCTTAGCCTCCTGAAGTGCTGAGATTATAGGTGTGAACCCTGTGCCTGACCTAATTTTCTTAATAAACCATGTAACTGTTTAAAACTAAAATTATAACATTATCTTTTTTAGCATAAAGATGTATATAGATGTATGGCATATATAAAAACTATAACAAAAAGGATAAGAGAGATGGTTATAAGATTTCTGGATTTATGTGTAGTACATAAATGAATTGTAGGTAAACTGTGAAAATTTAAGTATGTATACAGTAAACCCTAGGAAAATCACTATAAAAATGCAAAAAGATTACTTAAAAAGCAAATAGGAAAATTAAAATGGAGTTCTAAAAAATATTCAAATAACCCAAATACAGACAAGAAAGAGGAACGGAGGAATAAAAAAAAAAGGTTAAGTATAAAATAAGAAATAAAATACCCACCAGTGCCTTTCTGAACAATATCGACCATTACATTAAACATTAATAAACTAAACACTACAATTAAGAGACAAGAATTGTTAGATTGGAGATAAAACAAGACCCAATTGTATGATATCTACAAGAGATTCACTTTAAGTATAAAGACACAGGTTGAAATTAAATGAATGAAAAAAATACCATGCTAACAGTAAGTACAAGAAGGATGGAGTAACTATATTAGCATCGGTAAAATACAAAGGGGTACTCCCCAGAAACAGTTAATTTTTAGAGGACAGGCCCCTTGTAGTACAGCTTCCCCCGTCAGGTAAGCCTTCTAGGAACCCATCAGCATCAGTGTACCAGTTAGTGTCGTGAGAGGCTGAAGTTTTGGTGAGTTTTTTTATTTTTATTTTTGAGTTGGAGTCTCACTCTGTCACCCAGGCTGGAGTGTAGTAGCACGCTCACAGCCACACCAGCATTGCGTGCTGGACTCCGGCAATCCTTCTGCCTCAGCCTTCCAAGTAGCCGGAACTACAGGTGTGCACTACCACGCCCAGCTAATTTTTTTTATTTATTGTAAGACAAGGTCTTGCCAAGTTGCCCAGGCTGGTCTCGAACCCACAGGCTCAGACAATCCACTCACCTTGGCCTCCCAAAATGTTGAGATGAAGGGTTGAGCCACTGAGCCCCATCTCAGAGAAATTTTTTGGAGATCTTTTCAACACTTTTGCCCATTTCATGACGGATGACTTATGAGCGTACCTGCCGACACCATGCCGAGTGTTCAGCAGTTTTTGACCAAACATGGCATGACCCCAGTACCCTACCCTCCCTATTCACCTGATCTCACCTCGGGTGACTATTTTTTGGTTTCACTAGATGAAAAAAGTCCTCAAAGGGAAATGTTTTGCCAGTATGGAAGAGATGAAACAAAAATTAGCAAAAGTACTAAAAGGCATCAAAATTGATGAGTTCAAAAACTGTTTTGAGCAGTGGAAAAAGCGTCTTGACAGGTCTATTGCATCAAACAGAAAGTACTTTGAAGGTGACTGAAGTTTAAACATGTAAGAGTAAATATACAATTTTTTATAAACAAATTCTGGGTTTCTTTGGGTCCCCGCTTGTATATTTCAAAACAAAATATATTGCCAGAGAGAAAGAGGGATCCTCTTATCTCTGATAATGATCATGGTAAATGCAAAAGAGCCCAATAATACAGTTTTAAAATACATGAAGCAGACACTAAAAAAATTAAAGGGAGGAAAATAAAATTTCACAATCATACTTGGGTATTTTAACATCGCTCTTAGCAATTAAAAGAATAACTAGATTTTAAAAATCAGCAAAGATAACAGAAGATACAGAAGGCCGGCACACCATCAACCACCTTGACTTAATGGGTATTTATTCAGTCCCAAAATGGCAGAGTACCTATTCTTTTTCAGTGCACATACCAGGAGAGACCATGTCTGGGGTCACAAAACAAGAACCAATAAATATGAAAAGAATGAAATCATAGAGAGTATGTTCTCTAACCAAAATTAATTTAAAAGACCAAGTAGTAACAATAAGGTAACTAGCAAAACATCAACTCTCTGGAAATGAATGCATGTTCAAATAATCATTGGGTCAAAGAAGTAAAAATCACAAGAAAACTTAGATAACGTATTAAACTAAATGAAAACAAAAATACAGCATAAAAAAGTGTGAGATGCCCCTAAAGCTGTGCTTTTAGAAAACCTTAAAATTCTATAAAAAGTAACATCTCAAATCAATAATCTAAGTTTCTACACTTGAAACTAAGGGTTTCACATAGCCAATTTTAAATGTGCACAAATTTGGGTATATTATTCTCAAAACCCTTTGTAAATAAACTAGTCGAAGACAAGCTCCAGCCAACCAAGAGATGATGGAGAAACATGTGGTAAAAGGACCAGGGGTAAACAATTAATGTACTTAACTGTAGATATGAGACAATAACATAGGTAGGAATAAGAGTGATGAAGTGTTATATGATCTGACAGTGTAGAAACAATATAATCAACAAAAATTAGAAGGGGAATGAAGAGGAAAAGGTAGAAAAGTAGAATAAGCCTACTGATTGTCTTAGTAACTGGGAGTCAAAGATGATACTTAGAGCTGACAAATCAAGTAGGAGAAGTATATTCAACAGAACAAAGGTAAACATTAAAAAAAGAATACTACTGGCTGGGCGCAGTGGCTCAAGCCTGTAATCCCAGCACTTTGGGAGGCAGAGGCAAGAGGACTGCCTGAGCCCAGGGGTTTGAGATCAGACTGGGCAACTTGGCGAGACCTTGACTCTACAATAAATCGAAAATAGCTGGGCACGGTAGCACATGCGTGTAGTTCCAGCTACTCAGAAGGCTGGGGCAGAAGGATCACCTGAGCCCAGTAGGTCGAGGCTGCGGTGGCCATGACCATGCCATTGTACTCTAGGACCTGGGCGATGGAATGGGACTCTGACTCAAAAAGAAAAAAAGTACTACTGACTAAAATTGGGGGACGGAGGAAAGAAATTTGAATGAAGAAAATGGACATGGTAACTATTGTCAAAAAGGAAGAGGGAAAGAAGTATATACAGAAGGGAATGAAGGTGTTATAAAAGTAATCACTAAAACAAAAATATGACATGATCAGAAGACCTACATATTCGTTTAAAGCAAAGCAAGCAGCCCAACAAGACAAAGCTTTTTAAAGCATGTGCATATGCTCACATGTGTACAGAGAGCTGTACCTGTGGGACTGCCCCTAAAGGAAACCACAGACATGAACACCATACCCCAGATGCCCTTCATTAAGAGCCTCTGAAGGCAGGATTTGGAGGCTGTTCCTGGGACTAGCCTCTCTCCCACTCTCACCTTTCTGAAAGCTTTTCAAGACCTCTGATTCCTCAGCTCCCAGAAGATCCAGGATCCACAGCTCCTCCCCTTGTTCCAGCTGGGAGATCAGCTCTGGCTTAGGGACAGGAAATCCTGTTAAGGGTGAGGACACTGGATGAGCCAGCATGGCCTGGGAAGCTGGAGCAGGACACTGCCCGCTGGGTCTTCCAGACCAGATGAGGAGGGATGTACCCTGTCTACAAGTATGTGAGTATACGCATGCACATGTGTTGGTCACAGAAGCCCATGGACTGAGAGTAAGTGCTGCAGGAGAATTTACTCATTAGTTTTCCTATCCTTGGAGCGACACCAGTGGGGCCACTGGCAACAGAAAATGAAGTCCCTAGAACAGGGGGGCAAGACAGGCTCTCCATGGGGAACATTACTTCTGTAGAAATCAGATTGGAAACTGGGGACAAGGGCAGGACCCTTTTCTTTCGGAGCCAAAGCAGTTGCCCAAACTCCTTGGAGAACACCCCACCACCACCACCACAAACCAGGGAGGTTAGGTGCAGACAGCCTCACCCAGGGAGGCCATGTTCCCGTAGTTCTCCAGCATCACGTCCCTGTACAGTGCACGCTGCTGGGGGCCCAGTTGCTGCCCTTCTGCCTGAGAGAAGTACACAGCCACATCCTGGAAGGTCAGCGGCATCTCCTCCTGCAACAACACATCACTGCTGCCCCAGGCCATGCCCACGGGGTGGCAGCCTGTGCTACAGAGGTCCTGTTCTGGTGAGGTCAGTATAAACTGTGCATTAGTAAGTCCTTGATGGGGCAGCTGAGAGAGCTAAAGACCAGCCAACTTCAGCCACAGAGACCCAGAACAGCCCAGAGCTCCTCTCCCTGGGGAAAGGCATGAGTCTACATCTCAGAACTCTTTTCTTGGGAGTGCCAGGATTCCCTGGGTTTACCAACTGCTGGGCTCACAGCTCCAGAGGAGAGCAGCTCGTGACTGGGATGGGGAGGCAGATGTTGGAGGTAGAGGGCAGAGAAGAAGGTTAACTCACCTGGTGCCCTGGAAGCTGGAGTGTAGTTGCCATCCTGGGTGCTGTTGGCTCTGAAGGAAGATAAGAGGCAGCCCTGGCCTGAGGTCTCCCCCAAGTTACCCTCAATGGGAAACCCAGATTTAGCCCCATTCAGCAAGAGGTGTGGAGGGGTAGCCAGGAGGCAGAACTTGATTCCTGAATCATGAGAGGCAGGTCATCACAAAGCAAGAGCCAATATATGCCCTACTGCCCAATCATTCCCGAAATCCTAGAACTGCCAGAGCCAGAACCCAGGTGAGGTCCACTGACACCAAGCTAAGGGGTGAAAGCCAGTAGCTCCAGTGGTCCCGACCTGCTGAGGGCCCTGGAACTATGGCACAGTGCAGTTATAGCTTCTGGGCCAACCTAGGGCAAAGAGCCAATGAGGGCGGAAGGTTGTGCAGCCCCCACCATACCTCCACCCAATAGGGCTGAGGATGCGGGAGGGAGGCTGGTGGTGTGAGTTACTAAGTGTCCCAGGCTCTAGGTGAAGTTCTCAGCCCGTCCTTCCCAGCCTGTTAGGTAAACCTGCCTCCTTAAGCTAAGCTGCGGTGAACTCCTCTTTCTCTCAACAGCCTCCTCCTGGCCTCTCCAGTCAATCGGTGGCTCCCCAGGACACCCAAGACCGGATCCGCCAGGACAAGGCGGCCTGCCTTCCCGCGTCCCAGGCTCCTGTGTACATCTGGCCCCTCCCAGGGTCGCCAGCATCACCCAGAGCCCTTGGTTGAAACCTCCTGGAGGCTCCCGCGAGGACCCGTCTGCCGGCCCCTCCCACTCCCTCTCATCGAACTCTCCCGCCTGGCCCCAACTTCCACCGGCAGATACAGTCCCACCTGCTTGCTCGGTCCCCGGCAGCCCACAGCCCACCTGGGCTGCGAGCGTAGGCGCGGGTAGCCTCACCTCCGGTACCGGGCCCACCAACAGGGAGAATTGGGAGGGGCTGCACAACCAGATCGAACCCTAGTCCGCCGGCGGACCCTCCCACAACACGGCGTCCCAGCCAGGAGAGGAAGCCGGGCCCAGACGAAAAGGGGCGAGGTGGGCCGAGCTGCGCACGCGCAGGCCGCCCGCCTCCTTCCAGGCGGCCGGGAGGATGCCCCAGCCGGTGCAGGCGTCTCGCCCCCAGAGACAGCCAAGGGCCGGAAGCCGACCTGAGGCAATGTCTCGCGTACTTCCGGGGCTGGCCTAGGATGACAGGAGGCCTGCACCGTCTGTACTCAGCAGGGTAGGGTACTCGGTGCTCACGCGAGGATCGCGGGCCGCCAGGGTTGGGAAGGCATGGGGCGGCCGGTGGGACCCGGACATCATGTCCCTCCCGCCACTCCGTGCCGCGCTTCCTTGGTGTGACGTTTGCGCGTCCGAGCACGCGCGTCCCAGTACGCGTGTCTCTCGCCTGAACTCTGGCAGCGCCATTGGTCCTGTTCTCAGACTATCCCCCATCTGCCCTCAACACAGCACATATTCCTGTTCATCACAACAGTACAAAAAAGTCGCATATAAAGATATTTCAATGCAGCAAGGTTTAAAAAAATAGCACATGACAAAGTTGAGGAGGCCGAGTGGGAGACCGGGGGGCGGGGATAAGGGAAGGAAGTCAAAGGCACTCTTGTTGCCCAAAATATGCTGTAGGCCCTGTACGCTCTGCTAGAATCAAGTCACAAATTTTATGTCTGAGCTTGAGGCAATCAGCGAAGATGGAGAATGTCTAAAACACCATGTAAAGTCACACATGATTTAAAAACTGCCGTACATCACAAGCATTCAGTGCTAGAATGTGGAGAGTTGGGCGCCTTCCTGCTGGCGGGAGCGTTGTTAGTACCAGCTTGATAATTGATTAAGTGGCCACGATCGGTGGCTCAGCCTGTAATCCCAGCACTTCGGGAGGCCAAGGTGAGTGGATTGCTTGAGCCCGCAGGTTAGGGACCAGCCCGGGCAACTTGGCGAGACCTCGTTTCTACAATAAGTAAAAAAAAATTAGCTGGGCGTGGTAGTTCTGGCTACTTGAGGCGGAAGGGTCGCCGGAGCCCAGCTGGTCGACGCTGGGGTGACTGTGAGCATGCCACTGCACTCCAGCCTGGGCGACAGAGTGAGACTCCAACTCAAAAAACAAAGAAAAAGAAAATTGGTAGAATCTTGAACATTTCAAGTAATCTAAAAATGTACCCCAAGGAAATAGCAAAAGTTAAAAAGACAACAGTGTCCATCTCAGAGGTTTATTCTTTGTTGTTGTTGTCTTTGTTGTTTTAAAAATACAACGGGGGAAATTTGGAAGATACCTAGTTATTTATAGAGGGAAAAGCTTGGAAAATACTTAAGTTTTCTACATAAAGGAATAAGTAAATCAATTGTCTTCTGTACATTCAGTGTACAGCCATTATGTGTGGTTTCTGAGGAAATGTTATTGGCAGATGGTAATGGTTATGAAATAGAATATGAAAAATAAGACACAAAACCATATTTGTGATATGTTCTCAGTTGTATATGTGGGTGTTTAAGTTTATTAGAAAGAAAACTTAGTGAAATCAGGGACCTAGACTGATTTGTTTACTACAGAACCACTAGCCTGGAACATAGTAGGCACTCTATATGTACCTGAGGACCGTTTGAATAAAAAGATAAAAGACTGAAAAGAAATACATCACACAAGTTGTTAAGACCACAGAGTATTTGATTTTCTTTTTCAAATCTCCTACAATAGGTGTGTAATCACTCTGTGATTTGCAACTGCAGTCTTTCCTATCTGACATACCTCCTACTTATAGGATTACCAAATACCTTCCAAACGGTCCCTAAGCAGTAGTCCAGTGGCTGACAGGGTTCACAATATCACTACCATAGATGTTAGGCTGATTTGCCACATTTCCATGGATTTGGTTAGCAATGAGTACAAAGGATACAGACTGTTTATTTCTTTTTCTTTTTCTTTTTTTTTTTTTTTTTTGAGTTGGAGTCTTACTCTCACCCAGACTGGAGTGCAGTGGCACGCTCCCGACCACCGCAGCCTCAACCTGCTGGGCTCCAACGATCCTTCCGCCTCAGCCTTCCGAGTAGTCAGAACTACAGGCACGCGCTACCACGCCCGGCTAATTTTTTTTTATTTGTTGTAGAGATGAGGTCTCGCCAAGTTGCCCAGGCGGGTCTCGAACCCGCGGGCTCAGGCAATTCACTCATCTCGGTCTCCCAAAGCACGGGATTATAGGCTGAGCCACCGAGCCCGGCTCAGACTGTTTATTTCTTACTCAAACAGCTACAGTGAGATCAACACGATAAGTACCCTGTGTCCTTAGACCCACAGAATGACAGCAAGCCAGAAGGACCAGATGACAGATGGGTCACTCCACTGCTGAGGAACCATCTCCACACTGCAGCCAGGCAGTGTTGTAGCCTGCAGCTGCACGCAAGGAGAGGCAAGGTGGAGAGTCCCAGATTTAATCAAAACCAGAAACGCTGGTGTCACCATTGTTTCTTAAAATTGCTTGTCTCCCTTTGTTCCAAAAGGAGCCTCAAAGCATTCTGCCAAACTCAACTCAGAGGAGCTTGTCCACATGACCTATGTGGAAACGTCCAAGGTCCTCAGGGACCCATGGCAGAGCTGTCCCTTACATCAATTACATCCCTGTTGGTAAAACCACTGGGTATACAATATTTTCGTTTTCCTTTTTTTTTTTTTTGAGTTGGAGTCTCACTCTTGTACAGTGGCATGCTCACTGCCACCACAGCCTCAACCTGCCTTCTGCCTCAGCCTTCCAAGTACCTGGAACTACAGATGCAAACCACCACACTTGGCTAGTTTTTGTGATTTATTGAAGAGATGAGGTCTCACCAAGATGCCCAGAATGGGCTCACACCCCCAAGCTCAGGCAATCCTCTCACCTCACCCTCTTGCCTCAGGCAATCATCTCGCCTCAGGCAATCCTCTCGCCTGGCCTTTATTGTCCTCTTACTTGACCTCTCAGAAATATTTGATGCAATGGACTCTCCATACTTCTAGAAACACTCTTTTTTCTTTCTTTTTTTTTTTTGAGTTGGAGTCTCACTCTGTCACCCAGACTGGAGTGCAATGGCCACTCCTGGCCACCACAGCCTCAACCTGCTGGGCTCCGGCAATCCTTCCGCCTCAGCCTTCCAAGTAGCTGGAACTACAGGTGTGCGCTACCACACCCGGCTAATTTTTGGTTTGTTGTAGAGATGAGGTCTCGTCAAGTTGCCCAGGCGGGTCTCGAACCCGCGGGCTCAGGCAATCCACTCACCTCGGCTTCCCAAAGTGCTGGGATTACAGGCTGAGCCACCGAGCCCGGCCCACTCTTTTTTCTTATCATCAATAATATAATCATCCCTTCATTTTCTGCCAACCTCTCTGAATCTCATTTGTTAGTTTCTCCTCTATCCAATGTCTGTCCTTAAGTTAAGGCTTTCTCCTTATCTTATGCTACATTTTCCTCAACAAACCCACATGGTAGACCCCTCTGCCATGGCAGAGAGCAGACTCAGGTGCATTTTCTGATCCCAAACAGATTGGAAAGACTAAGAAGGTAGAGGAGCTTGAGCCAAACATTCCGGTTCCTTCTGTGCACTCAGGTACTTTACTCTTCCTTCTCTGCAGAGAAATGAGTCAGAGAAGAAACCAGGTGCTCCTCTAAAACACCATCTTCTGTATGAAAGCCCAGACCTGGTTCAAAGAATGTTTTAGGAAAATGATTCTGGCAACAGCATGGAAGGTGGGCTGGGACTCTCTGAGACTCTCTTCTCTGGTTGGATGTGGGGAGGGAGGGCACCAAGGCTGTAGTCATGCCAGGACTGTCCCTTGTGACTGGAGGAGGGAAAGTGGGAGGTCAAGGGAGATCTCTTCTTGACCAAACTCGGGCTCCTCTGAGCCCTCTCCAACTAGGCTTCAACCACAGCTCCCTGAAATTCCTACCAGAAACAGTTCAACACTAGCTTTAATTTAGTTTGTTCAAGCCAAGACCTGACAGTCCCTGACTAGAGATCTCAGGTGCTGGGATTGCAGCATCTGCTGTGATGAGTCCCTTCCCCGGGCTCTTCCTGGGTCAGGGAACAGAGGTCTGCTGCCAGTCTTGAGATACACTCCATTTGAAATAACTTTCTGTTCCTAAATTGGCTCGTTCAGCAAATTGCCAAGAGGCACCAAAACCGCATGGCAAAGGGCCAAATTGCCCAAGGCTATGCCCTGCCTTCCTACCTTCTATGAGGGCTTGAGCAACTTACCTTCTCTTGGTCTCAGTAATGGGGTTATCACCAACTTTGAGGGTTGCTGTGGAATTAAATGAGATACAGAACATAATAAAGCACAGAGCATGCTACATAGCAAATGTTAGCTGCTATTACTACTACTGTTATCAGTGGAACCCATGTCCCCTGCACCTCCATGTATGGCTTCCATGCCTCAGGAAATAACAACTCCTTCCAGTTGTTAAGGCCCAGCATTCATGGAGCCTTTCTCAACTGGAGTTAGGAGAGATTTAATCCCTAGTGTCTGAAGGCATTCTTTATGCACATGATTTTTCCAGGTATCTTGAATGATAATAGTTACACTAGTTATACACATCCTTGGGAGCAGTGAGAAAATAGTCTCTCATCATTTTATCTCTTCTGTGGTTCAGATGAGAGGTACAGGTCAAGAAAAGCTGCTTGGAGTGCTCCTGGATGCCATCCTCTCTCACTCTGTCACCTAATGTCCATCAGTAGACCTGTCAACACTCCATTTACACTGACTCCTCCATTTGCGACTTAACTTCCAGAACCACTTGAGGTCGGTGTTTTACTTACTTCTGTGTCCCTCTAGGCCAGGTCACAGGATGCCTTATGATTAATGCGGGGGCTGCCATATATGTTCAGGGATCTCTTCCATCTCTCCCCCAAATCTGTGATTCTCCCGGGATTGAGACTACAGTTTTTCTCTCATCTAAATGCCCTGGAGCATTTGGACTTGGGGCAGTAGGAGAAGGGTGGGCTTGTGCTCCCAGGAAGTAGAATTTAGTCGGCACCCAGGGTCAGGGGAGGTGATGAGGCTGGGTCAGTGGAGGAGTCATGGGCCAGAGCTAGGGTCACTCAGTCTATCTGTGCCTCAGTCCCTGATGCTCTGGATGTCTGCCCATCACTACAGCCCAGGAACTGGGAATGTCAGCTGTGCCATCAAAGGCCGAACCTCCGATGAGCTCTTCATCCTTTCAGCTGGTGCCTTCCATTCTGTCTGGAGCTTCCTTGCCCAGAAAATCCTTCCAGGTCCCAAAGAGCTCCTAGTTTATTCATTAAGTATGCATTGAGTGCCTGCTGTATACCAGTCCTGTGCAGAAACTAGGGCTCTGCTGTGTACAGTTTGGTGGGCTGGACAGATGTGAATACTAAACAAGATGTAGCAGAAAAGGGGAGCCAGATGCCACAGGAACATGACAAGTCAGCCTGCTCTATGGGGCCAGGGAGGCCCTTCTGAGGCCATAGCCAGGCAGAGTGGCTTGAGCCATGGAAGACTATGGCAGAGACACCACAGCAGAGGACCGTGCAGCATGTCAGGAAAAGCCTGGGGAGATTCCTGAAACTGGAGTGGGGGGAGGGAATGGCACAGGAAAGACTAGAGACAGGACCAAACCATCCAGTCCTGTGAGCCTTGTGAATAAGGATTTTGCACTTCATTCTGGGATCATAGGACACCACTAAGGGGTTCTCACAGGAGCTGTGTTTTTTATTTTTTTTATTTGGAGTGTCACTCCATTACCCAGGCTGGAGTGCAGAGACATGCTCACGGCCACCCCAGCATCAACCTACTGGGCTCCGACAATCCTTCCACCTCAGCCTTCCAAGTAGCTGGAACTACAGGTGTGTGCTACCATGCCCAGCTAATTTTTTTTTAAATTGTAGAGACAAGGTCTTACCAAGTTGCCCGGGCTGGTCTTGAACCCACGGGCTCAGGCAATCCACTTACCTCGGCCTCCCAAAGCGTTGGGATTACAGGCTGAGCCACTAAGCCTGGCCAGAGCTGTGTTTTTTTTAAAGTTCTCTGGCTTCTCTGTGGGAGTATTGAAGCAGTTGGAAAAGAAATGCTAGAGATTGACATTAGCATGGTGTCCGTGGGGATGGGGAAGACAAGAAATGGGAAACTCCAGTTTTGGTGGCACATGTGATATGGACAGCAAGAGAGAACAAAGGTGATGGCAGAGCTGGAGATGACCCCAGGTGGCTATGATAACCACCACACCAGAAAACAAGCAACAGGTAGGGGGATGTTTGCAGTGTACAAAATAGATCAATGATAAAAGACAAGTAAAAAATTTTCCAGGTTGGGCATGGTGGCTCATGCCTATAATCCCAACACTTCGGAAGGCCAAGGTAGGAGAATAGCTTGAGCCCAGGAGCTCAAGACCAGCCTAGGTAACATAGTGAGACATCATCTTTACAAAGTATCAAAAAATTTGCTGGGCATGGTGGCACATCCCAGGGACTTGGAATACTGAGGTAGAAGGATTGATTGTGCCACTGCACTCCAGCCTGGGTGACAAAGTGATACCCCAGCTCAAAAAAAAATTCCAGTAGGAAAAAAAAGGGCAAAAAAAAAAAAAAAGACTCCCCACAATAGGAAAGCCACATGGCCAGGAAATAGTTGAAAGTAATAAACTTACAGATATGGAGAGAGTCGTGTGATTCTTCACGGTTGGTGGAAATGTGAATTGGAATGATTTTTGCGAGAATAATACATATCTCTCTTATGAAGCAGAATCCAGTTTGTACACATCCACAGAGAATTTGTGTATGTGTGTTGGGGGGTGTTCATGAGGAGACACATGCAAATGATGTCCTAGCAGTGTCTGAAAAAGTGAGAAACTGGAATGGCCTGAATGAGAGAGCAGGCGAGGGAGTGGCCCGGTACCAAACTGCAGGTACAAGGACCACTAGTCTTCTATAGTGACTTGCTAACTTAGGAAAAAGGGGTTCCACTCATTTACTAGAGTTCTTGGGCCTTTTAGGTGAAGGGGTCTGGTCTTGGACAGGAATAGGATATTTGGGGCTTATGGCCATAATGTCATCCAGAAGCTCCCATAGTAGAGCCTTCTAGTAGTTCGAAAGCCAGAAGAGGTAGCCTGTAAGCAGAGAGGTCACCACTCCCTTGCGAAGATTCAGAACCCTGTCCTGGAGGTCAACAGGCAGAAAATAGTTCTTCTACAGAGTATATTTCTTCCTAACTGAAAATGGTGTTAGGTCAAAATCCCAGCAAGACCTCCAAAATGTTAGGTCAGACCAGTTAGGGGTCTGTGATCCGATGCCGCACATAAGATGCAAATAATTATACAGAAGTTAGATTGGAAAATTGTTAGGGTTCAGGAGTATAGGTAGGCCAGTGCCGTGGGAAGAAAGCACAATTTTGCAAAGGAAAGCAAAAGAGTTTATTCACATTGAAGAGAAAACTAGGCTAATACTAAGAGCGTGGCCCAGGGGTTTGGGTACAGGGTATATTTAAAGCTAAGGCTTTTATGGGGAAATAAGGGATGGGTAAAAATTTCCTTGCAACTGCTTTTCTAGGTGTTGATAACATCTATTAGGCACCTTGAAGTTGTTAGGGCAATGCATATCTTGTGACTTCAGGCAGGGATCTAGTGGGCAGTCACAGAAAGCTGGTCACAATAGGTTGTTAGGCCAGCCTGACTTCATATACCTGGAAGACAAATGCTCAGAAAGAGGGAGAAGTAATTAGTACAAAGAAATAGCCAAGGGGTTACAAGCAATTATCAATTTTACTCAAACAACTGGTCTGTGAGCTAATGATTAGAGAAGGACTGAGACAAGCTGCTGCTTTAAGCATGACTAAGCTGAACAGACTACAATACTGGCTCTCCAGCCTTTTTAATGAAAGTGACTCCATTTTTAGCTTTAAGGAAGCATTTCCATATTAACTCTTAAGCCGTTCAAAAATATAGTTTATTTAGAAAGTAAATTGGAGAAAGAAAGAGAAGAGATTCGCCTCCCCAAGGTAGAAGAGGTAGCCCAAAGCTTAGGAATACATGGTGGCCATAGCTCAGCGAACATATGGCCTGACAAGTTCTTAACAAAAACAATGGTACCTGCTGTTTGAGGTTGAATGCCTTTTACACCTTCCCTTTGATGGGGGCGGGTAGTAAGGTGATTGGGTGGTGGTCTGTTTCACATCATCACTAAGGGACAGGTAAGCACAGGTACTGAAGTCAGGTGATGGACAGCAGGCAGATGAGTCTGTTAGTTACATGACTGTTGCCAAGGAGATGGGGTCTGTGTCATGAAGGGCTGATTAGGTTAACCTGGTGTCTTATGACTGAAGGCAATACTTGGAATAGAAAAGCTAATTAATATAAAACAAATTGGGCAGGAGGTTGTAAAACATTTATCAATAGCTACCTCTGAGAAACCAGATCTGTCTTTGGCTAGTGATTAGAGGGTAAATTAAAATGAACTGCTAGAAAAACATGGCAAAGCTAAGCAATGTTAAAATGACTGCTCTTTGGTTATATTGACTCCATCTTCTCCTTTCACATGGGAAATTAAAATATATGTACATATTTGTTTACCCTTACAAAAATAAACACAGGAAGAATAGTCCAATTGCCAGTTGAGAATGGCAGCTAGTAGAGGAGGGTGGGCTGAGCGAAGAGGTGAGGATAGGAGGAGCAAGACTTGGCTTAGAGCACACCTCCTATGGATGTTTTTTTCTACCCTGTAAGTGGTGTATATCTTCCAAAAATATCAAATCAACTGAAGGGGGAAAGCGAACCCTAATATTGATCACAAATGAAATAAATGAGCTTAACTATATATAAAATTGATAACCACACAGAAAAAGATAATTGTGTCAAGAAGTTTTTTTTTTGAGTAGGGGTCTTACTCTGTCACCCAGACTAGAGTGCAGTGGCACCATCTTGGCTCCCCGTAACAGCCTTGTCCTCCTGGGTTCAGGATATTCTTCCACCTCAGCCTCGCAAGTAGCTGGGACAATGGGCACATACCATCATGTCCAGCTAATTTTTGGTAGAGTCGAGATCTTGCTATGTTGCCCAGGCTGATCTCGAACTTCTGGGCTCAGGTGATCCTCCTGCCTTGGCCTCCCAAAGTGCTGAGATTACAGGCAATGTGTCATTTTTTGATACTTTTTTTAAAACACAGTGCTCTGATTAGGCATCCTTAGTAGCATGTATCCTAAGGATAAAACTACAGGGGACAGAGAACAAATTAACTTCACACCCAGAATTGACCACTTGGTAGTTTTTCAAAGTCAATGTTATGGAAATAAAAATAATCAAAAAGCAGCCAGACTTCTTATGGTGGCTCACTCCCATAATCCTAGCACTTTGTGAGGCCAAAGCACGAGGACTGTGTGAGTCCGGGAGCTCAAGACTAGTCTGGGTGACATAGCAAGACCCCATCTCAGTAAAAAATAAATTATCCAGGTTTGGGAATAGCCTGTAGACCCAGCCAGACAGGAAGTTGAGGCAAGAGGATCAATTGAGCCCAGGAGGTTGAGGTTTACAGTGAGCTATGATCACACCACTGCATTCCAGCCTGAGTGACAGAGCAAGACATTATGCATGGACTATGATTGTTGATCCCAGCCTGAAAAAACTACTAGCCATTTTAGGAACATTGGGGAAATCTGAATTTGGGCTGGCTATTAACTGAGATTACACAATTACTGTTCATTTTCTTAGGGTGGTTAGGCTTAATTCTTTTTTTTTTTTTTTTTGAGTTGGAGTCTCACTCTGTCACCCAGGCTGGAGTGCAGTGGCACACTCCCAGTCACCCCAGGTCGATCTTGCTGGGCTCTGGTGATCCTTCTGCTTCAGCCTTCCAAGTAGCCAGTACTACAGGTGCATGCTACCATGCCAGGCTAATTTTTTATTTATTGTAGAGAGAAGGTCCCACCAAGTTTCCCGGACTGGTCTCGAACCTGTGGTCTCAGGCAATCCACTTGTCTTGGCCTCCGAAGGTGCTGAGATTACAGGCTGAGCCAGTGAGCCGGCCGTGACTCCTTTTTGCCTGTAGGTTCCTGGGCTTGAGAAGTTAAAATGCTCTGACAGTAGCTCTGACTTGTTCAGTGAGACCCTTGCTGTGTCTTCCTACAAAGTCCATAACTATGGAGAGAGAGAGCACAAGGTTTCCCAGTGGGCTGTGAAGAGTTTGGGTGAGTCAGGCCACTCCTGCTCCAACTCTTAGATTCCCACACTCATATGTTCTTTCTATTGGGAACACATTACCATTTTAAAAAGTCTCTGATTTAATGCATGGTGTCCCAAAGAATGGTGTTGATCCTTTCAGAGTTCCCTCCAAGCTGGTGCTTCATCTGAGTTTCCAGAAAGCCAGTCCTGCATTCTGTAAGGCTGGCTGGTATAATACAGATACAAGTAAGCCTTAAGCTTCCCTCATGGCAAAGTGGGTCCTGTTTGGATGCTGGGCTATGTGGGGTTTTATGCCTATGAATGAAACAATCTGAGCCCTGGATAGCGGTCCTGGCTAAGGCTCTGCAAGAAAGGCCAACTTGTGCCTAGAATAGATATCCATCCCTATGAGGTCAAACTGCTAGCTTTTTTAGGATAGAAAGGATTGATGGAGTCAACTCTGTTACCGACAATTTGGACATTCACACAGGTGGCAGCTGCCAGATAGGTGTAGGTAAATGGGGAAGGTCATATTGCTAGGCCCATATGGAATCTTTATTTTTGTCACCATGGCTACTCCTTTCATGCACCCAGTGTATCGGTTCCAGTGTGACTGATAATGAAGGCTAGCCAACATCAGCTGGCAAGTTATTTTGTCTACTTGGTTGTTCAGTGCCTTGTCCATAATGGTTGTGTTAGTAGGCATTAATGCGTAATACAAATACCTTCCCACTCCATGCCAACTCCTGTATATTCATTGCATGCCTCAACCCAGACCTTGTTCCCTCAGGCTTCCTCTTCCTTCTAAGCCTCTGCTTAAGAGTCTTTGTAGTCTCACCTCAGGCCATTTTCATTTCTACAGAAGGTGTGTGACAAGGCACACAGCTTACAGCTCTGCCCACGGGAAAGGTTTTTCTTCCTGTTGTCTTTTCAGGCACCCCTTGAGTGTTGACACAGTAGCTGCTGTCAATTTGGTGTGTACCATGTACACAGAGCTGATCCATCCACAAACCAAGCTCCTTCAGCTGGTCACACGGGACCCTTCCACAGCTGTAGGTATGAGCTAAGGGAGGGATGTGGGACAGGGATGCCTGTTCACTCAACTCACTCGGGGTCTCTGGCCCTACATGGATATCATCTTCGATGTGCCATTTCCACCTTATGATGGGTGCTATTGGGCTGCCAAACTTTATGCCTGGTCAGGCCTCCAAGAGTTCAGCTCATAATGGTAAGTACATATGGATGCATGGCTATTTCACATCCCACGGTCAAGTTTTCTATTCTCTGCTACAGATGGCGCAGCATTGCTCCAGAATCCCAGGGTCCTGTGTGGCCAATCTCACACTTTTCGAATGCCTACATCATTGCACCTCACATAGCATTTCCTTCCACTGGGATATTTTCCCAGGTCACCATGGGTAAAATCTTGAGCAGTTCAGCTACTACTTTGTCCATGAACTGTAGCCAGGAACTGTCCATGCCCTACCTACTAACCAGAGCAGTGTCCTCTTCACCTGTCACATATATTGGCTCAGAATAAATATCTATAAATATTTTGGCAGACAAGCCAGGCTCAGTGGCTCATGCCTATAATCCCAGCACTTTGGGAGGCCAAGGTGGGAAGATCACTTGAGGCCAGGGGTTTGAGACCTGGGCAACATAGCAAGGCCCTGTCTCTATAAATATATATATTGGCAGAATCTGGATTTTCCATCATCACAGACAATAGATGTGGGAACTGTGCTCTATCCTGCCTATTATCTTGGAAGCATTCTTCCTGAGGGCTGTACTTCATTAGAGTTGGGATCTTAGTGATCCTCTCACCTCAGCCACCCAAAGTGCTGGAATTACAGGTGTGAGCCACTGTGCCCAGCTCAAATTTCCTTTTCTTATAAGGATATCAGTCAGATCTGATTAAGGCCCACCTAAATGACCTTATTTTAATTTAATTGTCTTTGAGTCACCTATATCCAAATAGTTACATTCTGAGGTACTGGGGAAACAGGAATTTGGTGGGACACAATTTAGCCCAACAAAAATGCCTTACCTGGCTGGGTACAGTGGCTCATGCCTTTGAGAGGCTAAGAGGACTGCCTGAACCCACGGGTTTGAGACCAGCCTGGGCAACTTGGTGAGACCTCATCTCTACAATAAACCAAAAAATTAGCTAGATGTGGTGGTGCATCCATGTAGTGCCAGCTACTTGGAAGGCTGAGATGGAAGGATTGCCTGAGCCCAGCAGGTAGAGGCTGTAGTGGCCATGAGCGTGCTACTGCATTCCAACATGGGAGAGAGTAAGACTCCAACCAAAACAAAAAAACAAAAAAAAAACTTTACCAAGACATTTCATATAAATTGAATCATGTAATATGTGATCTTTTGTATCTGACTTTTTTCACTTTGCATAATTTTTTTTTTTTTTGAGTTGGAGTCTCACTGTGTTGCCCAGACTGGAGTGCAGTGGCCGCTCCCAGCCACCGCAGCCTTGACCTGCTGGGCTCCGGCGATCCTTCTGCCTCAGCCTTCCAAGTAGCTGGAATTACAGGCATGCGCTACCACGCCCAGCTGATTTTTTGATTTATTGTAGAGATGAGGTCTCGCTGTCCAGGCGGGTCTCGAACCAGCGGGCTCAGGCAATCCACTCACCTCAGCCTCCCAAAGGTGCGGGATTACAGGCTGAGCCACCAAGCCCAGCTTGTATAATGTTTTTTAAGTTCATCCATGTTATGTCAGTTTTCCACTCCTTTTCATTACTGAACACTATTCCTTTGTATGGATATAGCACAAAATGCTTATGCATTCACTAATTGGTGAACGTTAGGGTTGTTTCAAATTTTCAGGTAATATTAATAATGTTACTAAGAACATTGTTCTTTTTCTTTTTTAAATTGGAGTCAGTCTCACTCTTGTCGCTCGGGCTGGAGTGCAGTGGCAATATTTGATAGGTCCCTTGCCACCGCAGCCTCGACCTGCTGGGCTCCGGCGATGCTTCCGCCTCAGCCTTCCAAGTAGCCGGAATTACAGGTATGTGCTACCACGTGAAAGACGATGGCAGCCGGGCTCGGTGGCTCAGCCTGTAATCCCGCGCCTTTGGGAGGCTGAGATGAGTGGATTGCCTCAGCCCGTGGGTTCGAGACCCGCCTGGGGCAGCGAGACCTCATCTCTACAATAAATTAAAAAATCAGCCGGGCGTGGTAGCGCGCGCCTGTAATTCCGGCTACTTGGAAGGCTGAGGCGGAAGGATCACCGGAGCCCAGCAGGTCGAGGCTGCGGTGGCTGGGAGTGGCTACTGCACTCCAGTCTGGGCGACAGAGTGAGACTCCAACTCAAAAAAAAAAAAAAAAAAAGAAAGACAATAGCGCACAGTGAGACTCAACACCCGTTAAGGCCAAGAGATTTAATGTGTCAAACGTGGTGGCTACAGGACCTGAGGTCAGGCTGTAGCGCTGAAGCAAGGGCGCTCCAGCCTTCATGGGGGCTTAGGGCGACCTGTCAGTCGATTATAGGTCGGCTGGCAGAGCTCCATCCAGGTTGGTGGGTTTTTCGCGGGCACGGGAAGGAGTGCGGAGGAAGAACAAAGGAAGGCACCGTTTCAATCGCCATTTTAGTTTGCCGGGTTGCCGTTTCCAGGAAAGGGAAGGGATGTGGCTTTACTTGTGGCTTGGTGGTGGCCATTCTTTCCCACCTCTTTGGTTATATGGGAGAGGGGCAGCATTTGTCTGCCCGGCTAGTTCCTGCTGAAAATGGGCATCGGTGGGTGAGGTGGGTGAAAGGACAAGCCACATGAGACCCCACATGTAGGTGCCAAAAGAAAAAATTTCATTTGGGTGGAAGTCCTGGAAGGTGCCTTGTAAGTGGAAAATGGCAAGCTGGTCTGGCCAGTCGTCGAGTGGACACGGGAAAGGGAGGAGCCAGCTGTCACGAAGAAGGTGGTCAAGAAACGCTGAGAATCTGAGTGTAATGTGGTAGAGGGTAAACCTTGAGGCAAGCATGTCTAAAATGAGAAGACAAGGTTAGAGGTTTGTAGGGTTGGGACAGTCAAGACCTGGATCTTCGGTGGGTAGGAGGTCATAATTCTGTAGGAGAAGCTGGTTAATGCTTTGATTAGAGATTTTTAAAAGTTGTGACTGGAGCCGGGTTCGGTGGCTCAGCCTGTAATCCCGCGCCTTTGGGAGGCTGAGGTGAGTGGATTGCTTGAGCCCGCGGGTTCGAGACCTGCCTGGGCAGCGAGACCTCATCTCTACAATAAAATCAAAAAATCAGCCGGGCATGGTAGTGCATGCCTGTAATTCCGGCTACTTGGAAGGCTGAGGCGGAAGGATCGCCGGAGCCCAGCAGGTCGAGGCTGCGGTGGCCGGAAGCGGCCACTGCACTCCAGTCTGGGCGACAGAGTGAGACTCCAACTCAAAGTTGTGACTGTAGAAACTTGATGATACACGGGAGAAAGGAGCACAGACCGAAAATGAGAATGACAGGTGTGACGATAGGCAAAAGCCAGGTGAGTAGGGAGTTTTGTAATAGGCTGCTGATTTGTGAAGGCTTTGCCCCTTGGAGTTCTGAGGAGAGGTGTTGTAATTTATTAATGTTTTGTTCAATGACTCCCGACTCGTTAATGTAATAACAGCACTTCCTTTGGAGGAAAAGACAAGTGCCTCCCTTTTCAGCTGTTAGGAGATCTAGAGCCCGACGATTTTGGAGGGCTACTTGTGCTATGCTCGTTATTTGTCTTTGTAATGATTGGAGAGAATTGGAGGTGGTGTCTAAAGCTAGTTGGATTTTGTTTTGTAAGTCTTCCATGGTCCATAGTGAGTAGTCGAGAGCCCCTCCTGATAGACCTATGGAGGTGACTGCGGAAACTAGGGACAATCCTACCATGACTGGAAGGAAGACAGCCCTCTTGCGTCGGTGTTTGGGAGTTAAGAGGGCCTGAGGTTGGCAGTGGAGTAAAGAGAGAGCTGTGGGATCAGCATAACAACTATACAGGGAGAGGTGAGATTGGAAGAGGAGAGTGCTGTTGCACCATAAGAAGAGGCCGGGCGGGAGGAAGTGCCCATTTGTAGAGTTTATGGTGGTTGAACAGAGAGGGTTATTTGAATGGAGAGTGGGGATGCTGGGCGGACCAATACAGAGGTAAGAGGAGTTGCATGCCACTTCCCAAAGTGTAACGTGAAGTTTGGTGATGGCCTCTCCGGTGAAAGACAGGTTGAGAGGGTACTATTACTGTGGGGCGAGGCAGGAAGTGGAATGGCAGCCAGCAAAGGTCATTGTAATGAGGCACAAAGAAAACACTGCGAAGAAGGAAGAGAAGGGAAGGATTGGTTTAAGAAGCGGAGGGTGAGCTGGGCTCGGTGGCTCAGCCTGTAATCCTGCGCCTTTGGAAGGCTGAGGTGAGTGGATTGCCTGAGCCCACGGACTCGAGACCCGCCTGGGCAGCGAGACCTCATCTCTACAATAAATAAAAAAAATCAGCCGGGTGTGGTAGTGCATGCCTGTAATTCCAGCTACTCAGAAGGCTGAGGCGGAAGGATCGCCGGAGCCCAGCAGGTAGAGGCTGCGGTGGCCGGGAGCAGCCACTGCACTCCAGTCTGGGCGACAGAATGAGACTCCAATGCAAAAAAAAAAAAAAAAAAAAAAGAAGCGGAGGGTGTGGCCTATTATGGTAAACTGTGAAGGGAAATGTTGGAAGGGTTGTAAGGAGAGGTGGTCTTCTGAGGAAGGGGGCAATGGGTCTACCGCTGCCAGGAGCTGTTGTTCTTGGGTTTTTATGTGCTCCACCACTGATACCGTGACGGAAGGGGTAAAGGTGGAGCGAGAGATGGACAGGCGCCCGGTGGGACGGGCGTACCATTCCTTTGGGTAGACAGCTACGTATATGAGGTCTTTTCAGAGGTTAGTGGTTGGGTTAGGGATGTCAAAAGAGAAGTGGAAGAAGCGGCTTCCGTGCCCCAGAGTTCCCATGTAGTGGCGGACAAGGAAGCTTGGTGCCCTCCATTTTACTCTGCTGATGGATCCGTCAGCACAGTGAATTCTGCATGACCAATAGGGACAGCCACTGTATTGATCAGGCCACCATTTACAGTAGTCCTGGGTTTGGTCTTCTAGTAAGCATAGAAAGGGGTGATTAGCATCTTGCAAGCTTATTGAGGGCTTTAAGTTGAGGGAAATAGGTTTTGAGCAATTGTTTATGGGGCATGTTTTTGTGTCTAAGTCCTTGACTGTTTCTATCCCGCTGACCGTGTAAAGTTTGCGGATGGTGAACCGATAATGGAGGATGGACAGGGTAGTGGGCTTGGTTTGAAAAACGACGGCAAGGAGGAAGGCAATGATCATGTTGGGTCTTATTGATAGTGAGCAGAGGAGGGGATTGAGGAACCTGCGCCAAGGAGCAGCACTATGTACAGCAATGTGAAAGTAGGAGGAAAAGAAGGAGTAGGAAGAAAGGCAGTACTATTAGTAAGGTAAGAACGAAATTGACGACCACTTGGCTGAGGGCAGTTGTTGAGTGCAGGCGGCAACCTTTGCGTCTTGTGATTATGTGGGATTTTCCTGGATGACGGGCAGGGAGGGGAAGCGGGCAACACGGGATACTCGAAGTTTGAGAGGCTGGCCTGGAACTGTGGAACAAGAATAGGTCGGCAGCTCTGTGGAGGAAGGGGTAAAGGGAGACAATTTAGCTGACTTGAGGCGAGAAGCATGAATCCAGGGACTGAGCTGTCCTTTGGTTATGAGCAGCCTGGCTGCCGTGGGGGTGAAGAGGAATATTTGGAAGGGTCTTTGCCATTTTGGTTGTAAGCGAGTTCTGGTTTCTGGGTCCGAGAGGAAAACCCATTGTTCCGGGGTGAAAGGCTTTGGATTATGTATTTCTGTGGGAGCGGGCAAAAGGAGATCTTGATATTGCCAGATATTGGAACGGATGAAGGACAGGAGGGTGTAGGTTATATGAAGGGGGACATGAGGTGGAGAGGTTGGAATACCAGGAGGAAGTGCAGGTCTACCATATAGGACCTCGAAGGGTGAAAGCTGAGTGGGCTTTTTAGGGAGGACGCGAACGCGGAAGAGAGCTAGGGGAAGGCGGGAGACTCAGTCCTGATGGAGATCGAGAGAGAGTTTGGTGAGGATATCTTTTAGTGTGCGGTTAGTTCGTTCAACCTTTCCTGATGATTGTGGGTGACAGAGAATGTCAAAGTGCCATTTGATGTTGAGGGCCGTCATTAAAAACTAAACGACTTGTGAGGTGAATTCAGGCCCGTTATCTGACTGAAGGGGGAAGGGGACCCCGAATCAAGGGATGATGTGGTTGGCTAAGATAGATCCCACCGTAGCAGCCCGCTTATTTGAGGTGAGATAAGCCTTGACCCACCCGGAGAAGGTGTCAACCAGGACCAGAAGGTATTTGGTGTTACAGACGGCGGGGCATGACAGTGAAGTCCACTTGCCAGTCTGACCCAGGGAGCTCTCCCCTAGCCTGGTGAGTGGGGAACGTTCCGGGCTTTAAGGGGGTATTAGGATTTGTTCAGTGGCAAGTAGAGCCTTGAGAGGAAAGGGTGTGTATGAGTTTTATATGTTCAGGAGTAAGGTGGAAGAAAGTTTTAAGAAATGAAGTGAGAGCCGCTGGGTTTGGGTGGAAAATTGAGTGTAGGGAGGGAATGAGATTGGACAGTTGTGGAACTTCACCTGTATGTTCAGCTGGTGGGGAGGTGTTGACGAGTATGGTAGGAAGGGGTTTTAGAGCTGCTTGGCAAGCTGCCTTGTCAGCCCGTGAGTTTCCTTGGGTGATAAAAGATGAATCGACCTGGTGAACTTTACAGTGTGAGATGCCTATGGCCCTGGTAAACAAGGAGGCTTGAAAGAGGTCAGAAATGAGCTTAGCATTTATGATGGCCGACCCTTTGGTGGTTAACAACTCCCGTTCTTGCCAGATGGCTGAGTGTGAAACCAAAATGTGAAAGACATATTTGGAGTCGGTGTAAAGCGATAGGGAGTGTCTTGCCGCCAGCTGGAATGCTCGAGTGACTGCTGTGAGTTCTGCTTGTTGGTTAGTGGTGTTGGGCGGGAGGGGATTAGCCTCAATGTCAGTGGCAGAGGTGATGGCATATCCCGCCACCTGGGACCCCTCACGTATATATGAGCTTCCATCTGTGAACCAAACATAGGAGGGTGCAGATAAAGGTCCTTCCTGAATGTGTACTGGACAGGGGAGTAGGGACTCGGGAACTTCGACGGACTCATGTATTGCGGCGTTGACAGGAGAGGAAGGGAGTAATGTGGCTGGGTGAAGGGGTGCGCCAGTTTGGAAGGAGACAGAGGGGTCTTGGACAAAGAAAACCAGAAGGGATAGGACTCGACTGGGAGGGAGTGTTTTGAGGCCCTTATATCCTAGGAGGTGATGTAGATGGTGGGGGGAAGTAACAGTGATAGGTGCTCCAAACGTGAGTTTTTTGGATTTGCACACGAGCAAGTGGGCAGCTGACAGGGCCCGCAGGCATGGGGCCCATCCCTGAACCGTGTGGTCAAGCTATTTTGAGAGATAGGCTACAGGAGCAAATGTTTGTCCACTGAATTGGCCTAGAACTCCTAGGGCTGCGCCCTTGTTTTCGTGGACGTATAAGGTGAAAGGTCGGTGAACATCGGGTAGTCGTAGGGCGGGGGCCTGGAGGAGAGCCTGTTGGAGGGCGGTGAAAGGCTGCCTAACGGCTGAGAGGCAGAGTAATGGTTCCTTAGGGTCACCTTTAGCCAGGTCATAGAGTGGCTTGGCGAGAAGGGTGAAATTGGGGATCCAGGCTCGGAAGTAGCCCGCCAACCCCAGGAATGACTGGATTTCTTTCTTTGTTTTGGGTACCGGGAGAGACGTGACTTGTGTTTTGGATAGCTGAACTTTGTGGGGGGAAACTCGGTATCCCCTTTGTGCTAGAAAGTTGAGAAGCAGGACAGTGTCTGTGTGAAAGTCAGTTATAGAGGGGCTGCATAAGAGAAGGTCATCTACATACTGGAGGAGAGTGCTACACCCAGAGTCATAAGAGGAGTGCTACACCCAGAGAGTGCTACACCCAGAGTCATCCTCGGCCAACGCCTGGCCGAAAAGGTGGAGACTATTACGGAGTTCCTGAGGCAGGACCATCCAGGTTAATTGTTGGGTCCTGTGGGTGTCTGGATTTTCCCAAGTAAAGGCAAAGAGTGGCTGGGAGTTTGGATGTAGGGGAATGGTGAAGAAGGCATTTTAAGGTCCAGAACTGCAAAATGAGTGGTAGTGGGGGGTATCTGAGATAGGAGAGTATATGGGTTAGGGACCACAGGATGCAGCGGTATTATGGCAGAGTTGATTATTTGTAGATCCTGCACCAGGCAATAAGTACCAGGCGGCTTTTTATTGGGAGGATGGGAGTATTATAAGGGGAGTTGGTAGGAACCAGAAGACCCTGGAGGAGCAGCCGGTTAACAAGGGCTGGAGGCCCTTGTGATAGGCGTGTGAGATAGGAAATTGAGGCCTGGAAGGGAAGCAAGAGAGATTTTTAAGGCGAATGAGGACTGGGGTGTGGTGATTGGTCACCACAGGAGTGGAAGTGTCCCAGACTACTGGATTAACTTTTTGGGGGGGAAATGGGGAAATTAGACGAAGGTTTTGGGGGGAAGACAGCACAGGTGAAGGTCAGGAGCGGAGTTGGGGGAACTTGGTGTGAGGTGAGGCAGATAGGTGCCCCGAGCTTATACAGAAGGTCTTGTTCCAGCAAAGGGGCTGGGCAGGATGGGATAGTTAAGAAAGAATGGGTGGCCGGGCTCGGTGGCTCAGCCTGTAATCCCGCGCCTTTGGGAGGCTGAGGTGAGTGGATTGCCTGAGCCCGCGGGTTCGAGACCCGCCTGGGCAGCAAGACCTCATCTCTACAATAAATCAAAAAATCAGCCAGGCATGGTAGCGCATGCCTGTAATTCTGGCTACTCGGAAGGCTGAGGCGGAAGGATCGCCGGAGCCCAGCAGATCGAGGCTGCGGTGGCCGGGAGCGGCCACTGCACTCCAGTCTGGGCGACAGAGTGAGACTCCAACTCAAAAAAAAAAAAAAGAAAGAAAGAAAGAATGGGTGCAGGGATGGCCTTTAAAAAAGCCAGGACACCAGACCCGAATCCAGTGGCTTGGAGGGCATCCCCGAGATGCCCACAGCCGAGACCTGAGAAGGATGTAAAGGCCCGTGGAAGGAGAGTAAAACAGAATAGGTAGCCCTCGTGTCCACCAAAAGGGAGATGGACTTACCCGCTACCCATAGTGTGGCCCTGGGCTCAGCAAGGGTGATTGGGGTGTTCGAGTCCAGGCGGCTTTAGTCGTCCAGGGGGCCCAGGAGCTTTGGCGAGGGTCCCATTGGGGGAGCCGGCCTCCTGCAAAACTCTGTTGCCAGGGGACGGTTTTCCCCCAGGGGGCACTCAAACTTCCAATGTCCCTTTTGTCTGCAGACCGGGCAAGGTCAAGTCGGTGGAATGGGGTTGGGCACTGTTCTGCCCAGTGGCCTTCCTGGCCACTCCTGAAGCAGGCTTCTGAAGGTGTTTGGGTCTCGGACTGTTTCCTGGGACGGGGGCTTTGAGGCCCCTGTTAAGCCGGCCACAGGGCAGCGACCAGGGCTTGGGTTTGAAAGGCCCGCACGGCCTCGGATTTTTCCTCTCGGGCAGTATAAACTTTAAAGGCCATATTTACCAGGTCTCAGAGTGGAGTCTGGGGGCCCTCCTCCGCCTTTTTAAGCTTGAGCCTGATGTCCGGAGTGGATTGGGTGATAAAGTAGGTAGCTAAGACTGTGGACCCTGATGGTGAGGAAGGGTCCAAATGAGTGTGAAGGGTAAGAGTTTTTGTTAAACGTTAAGGAAAGAGGCTGGGTCTTTATTAGATTTCTGTGTGAAGTTTATCTGCTGGGTTGAAGTTAGAGACAGAGGAGGGAGGTGGCAGCGTAAGCGGGACGGGGAAGGGAGGGGAATCTCTGCCAACTTTTTTGAATGCTTGTAGAAGTTATAGAGGTCCCGTATAATGTTGGGGTTTAGGGGCCCGTAGGGGCCACTTATTTTGGTTGTCTAAGCGATAGGTAGGCCAATCTTGGGTACTGAAGCGAATTAAAACGCTTGGGTTTAATGTCAGGAGTGAGAGAGAATGGAGAGGTTGTCTAAGAGGCATTTGAGGGGAGAGTCGGCCGGCAGGGATGACGAGTTTCCATTTTAACAGCTGGGGCTGAGCAGAGCGTCCCCTGGACAGCTGGCTGTTAGGATATGAGGAGGTTGCAATAAAGCCTGTCATCACAGGACGTTATTACAACCCGCGATTCTCCTGGAGAATCAAGGAGGTTGAGGGCAACCTGGTACCAGGATTTTTAGCGAAGAGGATGCCCAAAACCAGACTGTGGGAGGGAGCAGACTTGAAATTCCTGACGGCTGAGGGAGGGGAAAACCAGTCAGGGTTTGCTAGGGCCTTAAAGACCTAGGCGGGAGAGGGAAAACCAGTAGGGGTCCGCTGTGGCCTTAAAGACCTAGGCAGGTTGTGGTCCCCCCCCTTGCCTGGGGCCGAAAGAGCTGCCGGACGATCAACGGTCAGTTTCCTCCGGTTATCCTGGACAAGGTTTTAGGTTTTCCAGTTAGGGGCACTTACCAATCCGAGGGCTGGTGATGGATGCAGCGCTGGCATTCAAGAAAGTGGGCGAAGGCCTTAAGGGGTGAGTCCCACTGGCGCTGGAACGGGGTCTCGCCTGAGGGCGAGAGGAACCCGATCTGAGTCATGGCACCAATGAAAGACAGTGGCGCACAGTGAGACTCCAACTCCCGTTAAGGCCAAGAGATTTAATGGGTCGAACACGGTGGTTACAGGGCCTGAGGGTAAGGCTGTAGCGCTGAAGCAAGGACGCTCCAGCCTTTATGGGGGCTTAGGGCGACCTGTCAGCTGATTATTGGTTGGCTGGCAGAGCTCCATCCAGGTTGATGGGTTTTTCGTGGGCGCGGGAAGGGGTGCGGAGGGAGAACAAAGGAAGGCACCAAGGAAGAACAAAGTAAGGCACCGTTTCAATCGCCATTTTAGTTTGCCGGCTTGCCGTTTCCAGGAAAGGGAGGGGATGTGGCTTTACTTGTGGCTTGGCGGTGGCTCTTCACCACGCCGAGCTGATTTTTTGATTTATTGTAGAGATGAGGTCTTGCTGCCCAGGTGGGTCTCGAACCCGTGGCCTCAGGCAATCCACTCACCTCAGCCTCCCAAAGGCGTGGGATTACAGGCTGAGCCACCGAGCCCGTCTTATTTATTTATTTTTATTATAACCCTTCTAATGGTGGGAAATGGCACCTTCCTGTTGCTTTAATTTACATTTCTCTAACAACCAATGATGCTGAATGCCTCATGTACTTGTTAGTCATTTTATATCTTTTTTGATGAAACATCTATTCAGATCATTTGCCCATTTAGTTAGGTTGTTTCCTTTCTTTTCTTTCTTTTTTTTTTAGAGTCTCACTCCGTCACCCAGGCTGGAGTGCAGTGGCACCCTCATGGCCACCCCAGCAATGACCTGCTGAACTCCAGCAATCCTTCTGTCTCAGCCTTTCAAGCAGCCGAAACTACAGGTGCGCACTATCACACCTGGCTATTTTTTTAATTTATTGTAGAGACGAGGTCTCACCATGTTGCCCAGGCTGGTCTCAAACCCTCGGGCTCAGGCAATCCTCTAGCTTCACCCTCCCAATGTGCTGGGATTACGGGCTTGAGCCACTGCACCCGGCCTGTTTCCTTTCTTTTCACTGATTTTTAAAAACAGTTTTATTGAGCTATAATTCACATACCTTACAATTCACCCATTTAAAGTGTACAATTCAATTTTTTAAAAACTATGGTAAAATATGTGTTAAGTAAATTTTTTTTTAAGTGGGAGTTTATTGTTTTGGACTGAGCTCCTGCACTAGGCCATAATAGACCAGCCCAAGCCAGAATAGTCACTAGTGCTAGGTATCACTTAATCAAATGGAGAAAGGTGCCCAACCAGTCATAATGGAGCCAGTCAACTTGAGCTGGCAGGACAAGGACATCTCCTCTGTTTTAATCCATACAAGGAAAGCAACCGGATGTTAACCAATCTGCTTTTTACACTGTGCGGTTTCCGTTTTCCAGAGGGGCTGCTTTACAAAAGCTTTTTACTTTACAGATGGGATGCTGCCTGATTCACGAATCGCTAGTAAAAGCCACTTAGATTTTTAAGCTCAATTTGTTGAAATTCTGATCTTTGACATATATAATAAAATTTTCCATTTGTACTATTTTTAAGTATACAGTTAGGTGGCATTAGTTACTTTCGCATTGTTTTGCTAATTTTTAATTTATTGTAGCAACTAGATCTCACCAGGGCCGGGGTGGGGGGGGTGGGGGGAGGGGATGAAGGTGGTGCTCGCCCGCTGTCCCCGCTAGCAGTCGCTGCAGGACGGATAGGACCAGGGACTTGGGTCCAAATCTCAGTTTCTGCCTCAGAAACAGAAATAAAACACCGCCTTCTGTTTCTTTTCTCCCTAAAAAAAAAAAAAAAGTATCAGAGAACAGGGTCACAGGACGCACCCAGCCACAGAGCCTGGGACTCTCCAGAGGCCGCTCGATCCGCGCAACGCGATCTCCGGCCCCGCGCAGCTGCAGAGACCATCGGCGCTTGCAGACCACAGAGGGGCAGGCCCTCCAGGTTTCCTAGAGCGGCCCGGAAGTGTCTCTCGGGGCGCTTCCGGGTAGAGTCCCGTTTCATGCGTCCGCCTCTCTCCCGTTCTCTGGTTGAGCTGCTCTGGATCGTTAGCGTCAGGTGCGGTTGGCTGCTCGGGCCGCGAGGGTAGGGCTGCTCAGGGCGTGAGTGAGATGGGGTCGCCCTCCCCTGGCAGGGAGAGGGCAGCGAACCAGGACACAGTCCCTTCGCCACCACAGCAAGGGGCTCTGGACACTGAGGGAGTTTTCCGCGGGAGGAGCGCTTGCCAGGTTGAACGCGGAGTCGGCGGTCAGGCGCTGAGATTGACTCCGTGCACCGAGGCCCCAAAGTCCCGGGACGGATGGTGCCGCTCTCATTTTGGAGCCGAGCGAACGGAGTCGGGTGCGAACTTGGCCTGCTGAGACCTTCATGGTTGGAAGAGGGGCAGTGTGAAGGCGGTTCCTTGGGAGGCCGAGCCTTCCGGGAACAGGGCCAGTTGGAGTGGGCAGGGGCGCATGATTCTGGCGGGACCGTGGCGGGATTAGCAGTAGATGGTCGCTGCTTGCCAGGGAGAATGGGCGATGAAGCCCTTGGAGAGCTCCTTGTGCTTCTGGGGCCCCTTCAGCACTCCACGCGCCTCAGGCCCGCTGTGCTGTATTTCTGGGCCTGACAAGTCTCTTGGGCTGGAGCTGTGCTCTGCTGCGGTTGCTTGTGCGTTGAGATGGGCAGGGACACATACCTACCACAGAGCTGGTGCATGTACTGTTGTGGTGTTCCTTCAAGTAGTGTCACAGCTTCCTTCCTTCCTTCCTTGTGTTCCTTCAAGTAATGTCACAGCCTCCCTTCCTTCCTTCCTTCCTTCCTTCCTTCCTTCCTTCCTTCCTTCCTTCCCCTTCCGTTCCTTCAAGTAATGTCACAGCCTTCTCTCTCTCTCTCTCTCTCTCTCTCTCTCTCTCTCTCTCTCTCTCTCTCTCTGTTTGTCTCACTCTCACAGCCACCCCAGCATCGGCCTGCTGGACCCTGGCGGATCCTTCTGCCTCAGCCTTCCAAGTAGCTGGAACTACAGGCGCGCGCTACCACCCCCGGCTAATTTTTGATTTATTGTAGCAACTAGATCTCACCAAGTTGCCAGGACTGGTCTCCAACCCTCAGGCTCAGGCAATCCACTCGCCTCTGCCTCCCAAAGTGCTGGGATTACAGGCTGAGCCACCGAGCCTGGCCAGCCCTTGTCTTTAAATGGCTCACATATATCCATTGCTCAGTCCTTCATGCCTGGGGAGCAGGGACTGTGTCTGGATCCCCATGTGCTGAGTTGGAAACAGTGGGGCTTTCTAAATACAGAGGTCTGGGTTCTACTCCTTGACTATGAGGTTGTGTTTGGAGCCTTTATTTCCTTATCTGTAAGGCAAGAATAGTGGGCTCTTGAAGAGCTATTGTGAGGATTCAAGAATAAGTAGTTAAGGGGTCTCAGTGTGGTCAGTGGCAGCAGCTGCTGTGTTCCTATGTTCTCTGGGTCATTCTCATAGTTCGTTCTTCCTTCTGTTACTTATTTGGAGAACTCTCTCTCCTGTTTTGTGGTCCTCTTTCCTGTCCCGTTTCCCTGCCAACTCCAGCTTGAACTTCACGTCTCAGATGTCACTTTCTCTGGGAGGCCTCCCTTCTTCCTGGGACTAATGTGGGCCCTTCTGCCACCTGCTCTCAGGGCCATCTCCCCAGCCCCCATAACACTGAATATCATTGGTAGTTCACACTGTCAATGTCTTGACGATGGGGACCACATCAACCCTTACTCACTGGCCCACTGACATGGGAGTCACTGGTCTTCTCCTCTCCACCTGCCTCCAGGCATCTGCATCTGGGACCTCACTTCTGGGCTGGCTGATCAAGGAGGAAGCAACAATGTCTGCTGTGGGGGCTGCAGCTCCTTACCTGCATCATCCTGGTGACAGTTCCAGTAGCCGGGTGAGTTTCCTGGGGGCCCAGCTCCCTCCAGAGGTGGCAGCAATGGCCCGGCTACTAGGAGACCTGGACAGGAGCACTTTCAGAAAGCTGCTGAAGCTTGTGGTTAGCAGCCTGCAGGGGGAGGACTGCCGAGAGGCTGTGCAGCGTCTTGGGGCCAGCACCAACCTGCCAGAGGAGCGGCTGGGTGCCCTTCTTGCGGGCATGTACACGCTGCTCCAGCAGGCCCTCCGGCTGCCCCCTACCAGCCTAAAGCCTGATGCCTTCAGGGACCAGCTCCAGGAGCTCTCCATCCCCCAAGATCTGGTTGGAGATTTGGCCAGCGTGGTGTTTGGGAGCCAGAGGCCCCTCCTTGACTCTGTGGCCCAGCAGCAGGGGGCCTGGCTGCCCCACATTGCTGACTTTCGGTGGCGGGTGGATGTGGCAATCTCTACCAGTGCCCTGGCCCGCTCCCTGCAGCCGAGCGTCCTGATGCAGCTGAAACTTTCGGATGGGTCAGCACACCGCTTCGAGGTCCCTACAGCCAAGTTCCAGGAGCTGCGGTACAGTGTGGCTCTGGTCCTAAAAGAGATGGCAGATCTGGAGAAGAGGTGTGAGCGCAAATTGCAGGACTGAACGCTTTCTTGTCCAGTCCCATTCGGGTCAGGCTTGGAAAGGTGCCTCAAATAGTACCAAAGCAGAGACGGTTCTTCCTAGAACAACCCTGCTCTTCCCATGAGATGGACTCTTCAGTGAGAGTTTTTGAATGAAATTATATAATTTTCTGTTTAATTTTTTTAAATGCTATACCTTTTTGCTTTTTTGGAAGTAAAACAAATATAAACAACATGTTTCTCTAGGGGATATTAAACTGCCCATCCTCCCCTTCCCTGGCCATTGGACCTTGTTGCTGGGTATGGCTGTGTGTGGCTAGGTCGAGTTCTGGGGTCCAGGTCAAGGCCCTTTGCAGACACTGTTAGGTTACTCAGCTGGTTTCATGTAGCATCTGAGCTCCTTGCTTATATGCTTTTGTAAATTCTGTGTTTTGGGGTAGAGATTTTCATTCTTCTGCCTTAAATCCTTCATGGTGTTGACATTTTAGTGGGGTTTTGGGGAGGGGGTTTCATTATAAGAGTTTTTTTTAAATTCAGAGTTGTACTGTGTCACTCAGGATGTAGAGCTATGGTGAGCCATGATCACACCACTGGCTGTAGAGCAGTGGCGCGATCACGGCTCACCACAGCCTCGAACTGCTGAGTTCAGGTGATACTTCAGCCTCAGCCTCCCAAGTAGCTGGTACTACAGGTGCGTGCCATGATGCCTGGCTAATTTTTAAAATTTTTTGTAGAGGTAATGTCTCACCATGTTGCTTAGGCTGGTCTCGAACTCCTGGGCTCAAGCAGTCCTCCCACCTTGGCCTCCCAAAGTGCTGGGATTACAGGTGTGAGCCACTGTGCCCAGCCATGAAGATTGTTTTACAAGGACAACACTGGCTGCTGTACTGAGAGCAGCATATAGGGTTGCAAGGGAGGAGGTTAGGAGCCCAGTGGGGAGGCTGTCATCAGAGTGGAGTTGGTGGCTGGGACCTCTCCTGGGTACCTCTAGGACAGGTGTATGCAGGGTCCGTAACCAGCTTTGCAGTCTCAGCATAACTGCTTCAGGTTTGCCTTGGGGTTCTTCTCTCTGCAGAGTCATTTATTGTCAGTCCTCAGATGGTGTCCCTCCCTCTCTGGGGCACTGCTATGGTCCAGGTCTGGTGTGTTCTCTGCTGGGGAACCCAGTCACAAGTCTCAAGGGATTAAGTAGGTCTCAGCTGCAAGAACTTCCTCTGAAAACAGTGATTAATGTGCTTTGGTGCCTGCTCTGGTATTGGCTGCTTTATCTTGGAATCTTGCAAGATAAAGCACAAATTGCAGGACTGAATGCTTTCTTGTCCAGTCCCATTCGGGTCAGGCTTGGAAAGGTGCCTCAAATAGGTGCCACAGCTCTTCTCCCGGCCAGACTGTTGTCTGCACAGGCTATTTACAGAATGTTTGGGCTCCCACCATCTCAATTATTTAAGGCCTTTACCCTTTGAGTGAGAGCCGTGGCAAGTGAATTGTGGGCCAAGGAAAGGGAAAGGAATAGTCCACCCTTTGGGACGAGGTGGAGAGCTTCCCAGGAAGGCTGATGCAGGGTTTAGAGGTTGTGCCTGAGGATGGGACTGAAGCCTGGGTCCTCAGGCCCTGCTTCCTGGAGGATGGAAGCTGGAGTGGGCCATCCAGGCTGCTTACAGGCCTGCCCTGGAGGAAGTGAGGAGACCCAGATCTGCAGAAAGGAAGCCTGCAAGGTGTGTACTGGTAAGGGAGGCTCTCTACATCACATCCTTATGTTTTCAACCATCAGAGTGTTCAGGGATTCATGACACTTTAGGGAAAAATCAAAAAAAGAAAAAACAAAATTTATTTTTGTTTTTTATTTTATTTTATTTATTTATTTTTTGATTGGAGTCTCACTCTGTCACCCCTACTGGAGAGCAGTGTCACATTCACGGCCACTGCAGCCTCAACCTGCTGGGCTCAGGCAATCCTTCTGCCTCAGCCTTCCAAATAGCTGGAACCACAGGTACATGTCACTATGCCTGGCTAGTTTATTTATTGTAGAGATGAGGTCTCACCAAGTTAACCAGACTGGTCTTGAAAAAAAAGTAAAAACAAAATTTAAAATTAAAATGTCGGCCAGGCTCGGTGGCTCAGCCTGTAATCCCAGCACTTTGGGAGGCCAAGGTGAGTGGATTGCATGAGCCCGTGGGTTCGAGACCCGCCTGGGCAACTTTGCGAGACCTCATCTCTACAATAAATCAAAAATTAGCCGGGCGTGGTAGCGCACACCTGTAGTTCCAGCTACTTGGAAGGCTGAGGCGGAAGGATTGCCGGAGCCCAGCAGGTCGAGGCTGCAGTGGCCGGGAGCGGCCATTGCACTCCAGTCTGGGTGACAGAGTGAGACTCCAACTCAAAAAAAAAAAAATTAACACGGACGACTATGAAACATCTTGACCTCTTTTCAAACTTTATATTCATGCTTTATGTCTGTGTCATATGTTAACACAACTCTGTTCATTTAACATTTTTTTTTTTTGAGTTGGAGTCTCACTCTATCGCCCAGACTGGAGTGCAGTGGCCGCTTCCGGCCACTGCAGCCTCGACCTGCTGGGCTCTGGTGATCCTTCCGCCTCAGCCTTCCAAGTAGCTGGAATTACAGGCATGCACTACCACACCCGGCTGAGTTTTTGATTTATTGTAGAGATGAGGTCTCGCTGCCCAGGTGGGTCTCGAACCTGCGGGTTCAGGCAATCCACTCACCTCAGCCTCCCAAAGGCGCGGGATTACAGGCTGAGCCACCAAGCCCAGCTTCATTTAACATTTTTCCTGTGTGACAGTCATGTTAATGGTTACAAAACAAACCTCCTAGTGGGTGTGCAATACATGACTTGACTTAACCATTCCCTTAGTGGGCTTCTGTACATGTTTTTCTTTTCTTTTTGTTTTTTTTGGGTTTTTTGCTATTAGCTGGGTGCAGGGATACGTGTAATTCCTAGACTTTGAAGGCTGAGGCAAGCGGATTGCTTTAGACCAAGAGTTCAATATCAACATGGGCAACATAGCAAAACCTTGTCTCTACAGAAAATTAGCTTGGGTGTGGTGGTATGTGCCTGTAATCCCAGCTACTTGGGAGGCAGAAGGATTGCCTAAGCCCAGGAGGTCGGGGCTACGGTGAGCTGTGATCATACCAGTGTATTCCTGCCTGGGTAACAGAGTGAAATCCGACTCAAAAAACATCATAGTGATGTTAGTGGTCAAAACAATCTCTGAGAAAACTTCAGGAGGGGAACAGGAGGTAGTGTGAACATTTTAAAGCCTGTATTAGTGTTGAACTTTCATTCCTCAGTAGGTCTTTTTTTCCTTTTCCCTTTCCCTTCCCTTTTCTTTTTGTAGAGACAAAGTCTCATTATGTTGCCTAGGCTGGTCTGGAATTCCTGAGCTCAAGCAATCCTCCCATCTCTGCCTACCAAAGTGTTGGGATTACAGGCAGGAGCCACCATGCCCAGCCAACCCCAGTAGGTAGTTTTGTTTTGTTTTGTTTTTTTTGAGTCAGTCTCTCACTCTGTTGCCCAGGCTGGAGTGCAGTGGCACGCTCTCATGGCCACCCCAGCGTCAACCTGCTGGGCTCAGGCGATCCTTCCACCTCAACCTTCCAAGTAGCCACAACTACAGACGCATGCTACCATGCTCGGCTAATTTTTTGATACATTGTAGAGACGAGGTCTCACCAAGTTGCCCAGGCTGGTCTCAAACAGCCTTGGGCTCAGGCAGTCTTCGAGCCTTGGCCTCCCACAGTGCTGGGATTACAGGCTTGAGCCACTGTACCCTGCCAGTAGGTATTCTTTTTTCTTTTTTTTTTTTGAGTTGGAGTCTCACTGTCGCCCAGACTGGAGTGCAGTGGCTGCACCCGGCCACTGCAGCCTCGACCCACTGGGCTCCGGCGATCCTTCCGCCTCAGCCCTCCGAGTAGCCAGAATTACAGGTACACGCTACCATGCCTGGCTGATTTTTGATTTATTGTAGAGTTGAGGTCTCGCCAAGTTGCCCAGGCGGGTCTCGGACCCGCGGGCTCAGGCAATCCACTCACCTCAGCCTCCCAAAGTGCGGGATTACAGGCTGAGCCACCG
Organism: Cephalopachus bancanus; assembly: GCA_027257055.1. NCBI lineage: Eukaryota > Metazoa > Chordata > Mammalia > Primates > Tarsiidae > Cephalopachus > Cephalopachus bancanus. The sequence goes on from JAPVLO010000295.1 coordinate 2,072,877, forward strand.
AGCCCGGCTCTAGTAGGTATTTCTTGAGCGGCCTCTACGGACCAGGCCCTGGCAGTGCAGTCGCGAGCACAAACAAGTTACACGTGTATGACACTGGGCAGTTCACACCAGGCACTAATCTAAGCACTCATGTGTTAACCCATTTAGCTCACAGTAAGGCATGAGGTTCCTGCTTCACAGATGAAACACATGGAGTTTAGAACCTGCCTAGTGTCACACAGCTGACAGGAGAGCTGGTACTGTCTGTTCCCTTCCCACCCACCTGGCCAAGGTTTCCTTGTACACCGGGATCCTTCCATCCCATTGACTTTGTTCATGACTTGTGTGTTATAACCCTGGAACATGGCAAGAGAGGCAGTGTGCTGTCCCGAGGGGAGGCTTCTATGAGGTGTGGTCTGTCCCTGCTCACCCTGAAGGCCCTGAGTGAGGAAACACTGCAGCCAGACTCCAGTTGAGACCTGATCACAGACCTGGAACCAGAAACACATTAAAGGTAGAAAGTCTCTGAGATTCAGGAGTTTCTGTTGTGCAAGATTAGTGCAGCAAAATCTGGCCATCGCAACCAGAAGGTGGGGACCTGGGCTCTGAGCCTGTCCTGTGTTCCTCACCGTGGTGCTGTGTTGCCATGGAGAAGTCTTGTGGGCCCTATGGGCCAGGATACCGTGGTTCTAAATTGTATAGTGTGGGAGAGGCCACCTCCTGGGCTGCCCTGGTGTTGACATTCACAGAAAATAGGCATAATCCCTTCTGATTGACCAGGGTTGTCTTCCCCCCCCGTTTCTGGGGCGCATGCCTCAAGCCTCACAGCAGTCCTTATAGGTTAGGGTTGGTTTTTTTTTTTTTTGAGTTGGAGTCTCACTCTGTCGCCCAGACTGGAGTGCAGCGGCCGCTCCCGGCCACCGCAGCCTCGACCTGCTGGGCTCCGGCGATCCTTCCACCTCAGCCTTCCGAGTAGCCGGAATTACAGGCATGCGCTACCACGCCTGACTGATTTTTTGATTTATTGTAGAGTTGAGGTCTCGCTGCCCAGGTGGGTCTCGAACCCGTGGGCTCAGGCAATCCACTCACCTCAGCCTCCCAAAGGCGTGGGATTACAGGCTGAGCCACCGAGCCCAGCAGGGTTGTTTTTTCCATCTCATAGATGGGTAATCTGAGGCTCATAGTTGCATGCTCCGAGAAGAGGGATTTGGACACCCTTTTTTGCCTGCCAGGCTGTAGAAACCTCTCTTTGTCTGAGCATCCGAGGTTGCTTGGATGTTTGCCTTGACTGCAGTTTTTAGTGTGTCTACTCCACTAGCCTGGCACTTTTCTCATCCCCCCATGGTCAGTTTGGAGTGTTGGGGCACACCAGGAGTATGGGGCAGGGTCAGTAGATTCTGGGAAAGGCTCAAGTGCCCTCTAAGGCACATGCCTGTGGGTGCTGCCCATCCAATCACTTGCTCAGCCTTATTCCCACCCTTGGTGGGCTGCACATACTAGCCCCCCTTTTCCCAGAGGCATTGTCCCTGCCCACTTCCTGCATTCTTCAGCCTCAGATGTGGATTTGGCTGGGCTGGGGCTAGGATCGTGCTGCTCTTTTCATTTGCCAGTCCTGGACCGCAGGGACAGCAGCTGCAGGGACATCTCCGTCCCTCTGCTTCCTGCAACTGCTTGTCAAAACCTCTGTCTGAAGCCCAAAGCACAGTCTTGCACTAGTTCCTTGGATTGAGCTCTTGATACCTCTGTTATATTGGAAATTCTGGGTTTGCCTCAATTTACTTGTGAGTTTTGGGCTTCTCTCAAGTGAGGGCACACAAGCAAAACATGAGCCATGAAAATATACAGGTGTTAAGTGGTTTGTGAAGCACACAGGACAGGGGAGTGGGTTGTTCCTGGGACACTTAGGACTCTTGGGGCTGGGACAGTCCCTGAGTGCAGGGGAGCGAGGGACAGAGGGGCAGTGTAGGGATAGCAGTCAGCCTTGAACCACAGGCAGAATTTTTGTTTTTCCTTTGGAGCAAGTAGGGGCAGTGGGCTTTTTTTTTTTTGAGTCGGAGTCTCACTCCATCGCCCAGGCTAGAGTTTAGTGGCACACTCACTGCCACCCCAGTGTTGACTTGCTGGGGTCTAGTGATCCTCCGCCTCAGCCTTCCAAGTAGCCGGAACTACAGGTGTGCACTACCCGGCTTTTTTTTTTTTTTTTTTTTGGAGTCGTCCCGACTGGAGTGCAGTGGCATGCTCCCAGCTACTGCAGCCTCGACCTGCTGGGCTCCGGCAATCCTTCCACCTCAGCCTTCCAAGTAGCTGGAACTACAGGCACGCGTTACCACGCCCAGCTAATTTTTGATTTATTGCAGAGATGAGGTCTTGCCAAGTTGCCTGGGTGGGTCTGAAACCTGCAGTCTCAGGCAATCCACTCACCTCAGCCTCCCAAAGCGCTGGGATTACAGGCTGAACCACAGAGCCCGGCTATTTTTTAAAAATTTATTGTAGAGAGGAGGTCTCGCCAAGTTGCCTGGGCTGGTCTCAAACTCATAGGCTCAGGCAATCCACTTGCCTCAGCCTCCCAAAGTGCTGGGATTACAGGCTGAGTCATCAAGCCCAGCCTGCAGTGGGGTTTTAATTGGGGCAGATATTATCTAGTTGGTCTTGAGATCTTTCCACTGGGGAGCAGACTTGGAGACCAGCAGAGTGATACTTGTCACCCACTTCCTCTAACTCAGCCAACTCTTTCTGTAAAAGATCAGAGAGTAAATATCTTAGGTTTTGTGGACCATAAGAATTCTGTTAACTCTGCCATCGTGGCTTGAAAGCAGCCAGACAATATGTAAACAAACGTGCATGGCTATGTTCCAATAAAGCTTTTTTATGAGCCGGGCTCAGTGGCTCAGCCTGTAATCCCAGCACTTTGGGAGGCTGAGGTGAGTGGATTGCCTGAGCCCACGGGTTCGAGACCCACCTGGGCAACTTGGCAAGACCTCATCTCTACAATAAATCAAAAAATTAACCGGGCGTGGTAGTGCGCACCTGTAGTTCCAGCTACTTGGAAGGCTGAGGTGGAAGGATCGCCGGAGCCCAGCAGGTTGAGGCTGCGGTGGCTGGGAGCAGCCACTGCACTCCAGTCTGGACAGTGAGACTCCAACTCAAAAACAAACAAACAAACTTTTTTATGGGTGTTGAAATCTTAATTTCATGTATCACAAGGTATTTTTTTCAACCACTTAAAAACTATTCATAGCTTCAGGGCTGTACAAAAGCAGGCAGTAAGCTGGGCTTGGTGGCTCAGCCTGTAATCCTGCGCCTTTGGGAGCCTGCAGGCTCGAGATCCGCCTGGGCAACTTGGCGAGACCTCATCTCTACAATAAATCAAAAAATTATCCGGGCGTGGTAGCGCACGCCTGTTGTTCCAGCTACTTGGAAGGCTGAGGTAGATCACCGGAGCCCAGCAGGTCAAGGCTGCGGTGGCCAGGAGCATGCCACTGCCCTCCAGCCCGGGCAACAGAGTGAGACTCCAACACACACACACACACACACACAAAAGAAGGCAGTGTATGGGCGATGGCTATGCGGTGCCTCCCTCAGCCCAGCTCATCAGGTGGGGGTGGGGCCGACCCCATGAGCCTGCAGAACTCCCAGATACAGAGCAACTGTCCATCCTCACCTGTGGCCAATCACTAAAGACCTGGACTCCAGGGTGGGGGTTGGCTCTGTCTGTCTTTGTCCCCAGGGCTTGCACAAGGCCTTGCACAGAGAACAGATGTCTGGGTGTGGAAAATTACTCCTTTGGCTTTGTTGGTCTTATTTAGTGTGCTTTGGGAACTTTTTGCTGGTGGCTTTTTTCTCTTCCGTGGATCTCTGATGTCCTGAGCTCAAAGCCTGGACGCTTCCTCAGATGCATCATTCATTCCACAAACATTTGTGGGGCTCTCAGCGTGATTCAGATGCACTGGGCACATGAGAATTTGTAAACTGGCCTGGGCCCTGCTTCTTTCTCTGTTCCACTTTCTGAAGCTTTCAAGAGGCTCAAAATAGTTCCAATTCAATATCATAAATCAAAGATTAGTCTGATAGTTGAGATAAAAAGCAATTCCAAGTCAAAGATACAGATTTGTTTTCATAATTTTTTATTGTCGGCTGGGCACAGTGGCGCACTCACATCTGTAATCCCAGAACTTTGGGAAGCTGAGGCAAGAGGACTGCTCAAGCCCAGGAGTTCAAGATCAGCCTAGGCAACATAGTGAGACCTCGTCTCTACAAAAAAATCCAAAAATTAACTGGACATGGTGGTGTGTGCCTGTAGTCCCAGCTACTCAGGAGGCATGATCATAGCTCACCACAGCCACAACCTCCTGGGCTCAAGCAATCCTTCTGCCTCAGCCTCCTGAGTAGCTGGGGGTCTGCAGGCATGTGCCACCTGCTAACTTTTTCAAATTTTTGTTTAAAAAAAATTTTTTTTTTTTTTTTTTGAGTTGGAGTCTCACTCTGTCGCCCAGACTGGAGTGCAGTGGCTGCTTCCGGCCACCGCAGCCTCGACCTGTTGGGCTCCGGCGATCCTTCCGCCTCAGCCTTCCAAGTAGCCGGAATTACAGGCATGTACTACCATGCCCAGCAGATTTTTTGATTTATTGTAGAGATGAGGTCTCGCTGCCCAGGCGGGTCTCGAACCCGCGGGCTCAGGCAATCCACTCACCTCAGCCTCCCAAAGGCGCGGGATTACAGGCTGAGCCACCGAGCCCGGCTCTTTTTTTTTTTTTTTGAGTTGGAGTCTCACTCCGTCACCCAGACTGGAGTGCAGTGGCCGCTCCCGGCCACCGCAGCCTTGACCCATGGGCCTCCAGCGATCCTTCCGCCTCAGCCTTCCGAGTAGCTGGAATTACAGGTGTGTGCTACCACACCTGGCTGATTTTTTATTTATTGTACAGATGAGGTCTCGCCAAGTTGCCCAGGCAGGTCTCGAACTCACGGGCTCAGGCAATCCATTCACCTCAGCCTCCCAAAGGCGCAGGATTACAGGCTGAGCCACTGAGCCTGGCTTAAAAAGTTATTTAAAACATTTTCTCATTTATGTTGCCTAGACTGGTCTCGAACTCCTGGGCTCAATTGATCCTCCTGTCTTGGGCTCCCAAAGTGCTGGGATTACGGCATGAGCCATTGTGCCCAGTCTGTAATGTGACATTTCAGTGAACAAACTACTAAGAGCTGAGAGGAAAAATAATTCCTCAGTGGGTGAAGTGCATGAAGATGTTCCCAGTTCAAGAGGCAAGTCAGCTGGTGTGTGAATGCTGGTGCTACTGCAGAAAGGTGGCCAGAGGCTCCACAGAGGCTTGCAAATGGGCATAGCCAGGTCCAAAGACACTGTCATACTGAAAATTTGAGCCTAACATAATTTTCAAATATCACAAGTGTTTTGTTTTCTTCCCCCCTTTGCTATTTAGAAATGCAAAAACCATTCTTAGTTCTCAGGCCATATGAAACAGACACCCAGGCCTGAGTTCACCAGCCACTGACCTGGGACCATGTCAGTTCAAAGAGAGAATCCAGGTGCTGGAGAATTGTTTGAATCCTCTGGTTCTGTTTTTGGCTGGTTGATGTTCGGGAAAAGAAAGCATTATACACAGGGCAGTAAATGTTTTAGGCTTTGTGGGCCACCCAACAATGGGACAAGAATCATGGCATGCCGTAACCCCACCACCTGCAGCTCCTGGTCCTGGCCTCCAACTCACCTGCTCACAAAGGTTCTGACCCTGCCTCCTCCTGGTCTCTTGTCATTCCTTGGCTACTTCCTGGTTCATAATCAAGATAAGATGAGTGGAACATTCTGTGAACTGTTCTGGACATTCCAGATTCTGCCCTGAGCATAATACAACCTTCTCCTAAAAACAGCCAGTCAAGAAGGGGCCAGAGGATTCAAACTTAATTCTGCTTCAGCATCTGGATTCTCTCTTTGGATTGACATGGTCCCAGGTCAGGGGCTGGCAAACTAGGGCCTGAAGGTGACCAAGACCCTCTAAGCAGCCACATAGGCCAAGGTGGGGGACGTTGTCTACATACTCTATGGAGTACAAAAGTTCTGGGTATGAGAAGGGCTTGACTGGAAGAGGAAAAGTTGCAGCTATGCACTGATTCACAACCAGGGTGAATGTCACCGTCCTGGCACACAGTAAGGTGTTCCCTCACCCCCAGAAGGTACAGGTGGGGGATGATAGAGTTTTGTCCCTGGAAGGAGCACAACAGCCTAGGAACACACTTATGGTGTGCCAAGCTAAGCATAAGCAGCTGGTAGTCACTCGGACCCACTGTGGGGTTCAGATCCCCATCCATAGACTGTGAGGACAGAAACTTAAGTAGACACAACCATTCTGGGCTCTGCTCTGCCCCATGCTACCAGTGAAAACTCTGGAACATGTACACACATGGACCAGTACTTGTTTCAATCTAATACAAATTCATAATCTGCCTTGTATTATGCCATTTATGGTGATTTCGCCTCTTTCTCAGTGACCCTGCCACGGTGCCCAACCAAACCAAGGTGGCATGATCCAAACCAATGGTCACAACAAACCCTGATATGACTTGTGCCCCCTCTGGGCTATACATTCGTATGTTGGAGAAAGGGGCCACCAAGTGTCTCTCCGTTGGGAATGGGGGTCTTTGGGGCCCAAATATACTGCCCTGTAATTACTGGCAGTAACACCAAAGGTCAGCAGGTCTCATGTGGGTCACAATGGGTAATAGAGTGTTGAAAACAAGGGTGACTGGTCCCCCTGGAACCCATTCATAGCTGAGTGACCACGACCATGGGAGCTGCACAGGGATGGTGGCAGTAACTAGATGCTGTGAGAAAATCAAATGGACATGGTCCCAACTTACTGGCCAGATTAACCAGTGTGACTGATGGAGCGGCAAATTTGTGTGGAAATTCAATTTCAGTCAAAAAAGCATCAGGCCTCAAACAGATTACGGGAGGTGACCTGCTGTTGGCCGAGCTTTCTTACACATACCTACTGTGTGCACCAAGAACCCAAGTTACCATGCTCCTATTGGGGCCATTTTTCTATGTTTTGTTGGCAGCAAAAAACATGAGGGGTGAGGTATTGGTCCCTAGTTTCTCGGATAACACAAATCCACTGTCTGCATGAACTTGCTGGGACACTGCATTGTTCCGAGACATGGTGGAGAAGGGGAATCAACATGACTGTAACTACTGTTGTGAGTAATCTGCCAGATGAAACAGTGACTGGATTTTGTTAGCTTATAGAAAGGATAAAATTAAATTTCAGACACTCACAGTTCTTGGCAGTTTTGTTTCAGGCTGAGACTTTTTGAGTGAGAGTCTCACTTTGTCTCCCAGGCTGGAGTGCAGTGGCACATTCACGGCCACCCCAGTGTTGACCTGCTGGGCCTTCCTTGTATCTCTTCCTTATCACAGGGACCTGGAGCCTTCCCTCTGAACTCAAAACTCTGCAGATTGCACCCTGGGTGTGAGGGACACAGGCTTTATTGAACAAGTTAAAGTCAAACATTCCAGCAAATAAACATACATTTTGTATGAAGTTGGATACTCTTGAGAGCAATTTGAAATCTTTCCCTACATTCTACTTTTTTTTTATTAGTATAAATGATCCCATATGAAATAAGGTTAAGGCTGCAGGTTTATTCACATTTATATACATTTATATAGGCTAATGATCTATCCCATGTGAATTTTCTGATGCTGAGTAAGCCTTGAGCTCCGATTAAAAGCTTTGCCACAGTCACTGCATTTATAAGGCTTCTCTCCCGTGTGAATTCTCTGATGTATAATTAAATGCGAACGCCACCTGAATATTTTGTCACAGTCATCACATTGATGCAGTTTCTTTATAGTATTAACTTTCTTACGGCTCACAAAGGTGGACCCTTCCAGGGTATTCCCATATTCATAATACCACTGGGCTCTAGTGTGAATTCTTTGGTGTTCAATAAGATACGAGCTCCGGCTGAATGCCTTTCCACATTCACTACACTCATAGGGCTTCACTCCTGCATGAATTATCTGGTGTTGGAAAAGGGTTGAGTTTTGACTGAAGGCTTTCCCACATTCGTTACATTTATAAGGTCTCTCTCCAGTGTGAACCCTTTGATGTATCGTAAGTTGTGTGCTCATACTGAAGGCTTTTCCACATTGGAGGCATTCATAGGGCTTCTCCCCCTTATGGATTCTCTGATGGTAAATAAGGCTGGAACTCTGGCTGAAGGCTTTTCCACAGTCATTACACACATAGGGTTTCTCTCCAGTGTGGATTCGCTGATGCTGAATAAGGTGTGAGCCCTGGACAAAGCCTTTTCCACACTCCTCACATTTAAATGGTTTTTCTCCAGTGTGAGTTCTCTGATGGCGAATAAGTCGTGAGCTACAACCGAAGGCTTTTGTACACTTGTTGCATTTATAAGGTTTCTCTCCAGTATGTATTAGCTGATGCTGACTAAGGCGAGAGATCCACCTAAAAGCTTTCCCACACTCATCACACTTAAATGGTTTCTCTACAGTGTGAATTCTCTGGTGTGCAACATGGCTTGGACTATCTGAGGCTCTTGGGATTTGAGATTTCTCCCCAGAGTGCATTCTCTGATGCTGAGCTAGAGTTGAGCTCTGGCTAAAGGCCTTCCCACACTCCTTGCATGGGTAGGGTCTCTCCCCAGTGTGAGTTCTCTGATGTCTGACTAGCTGTGACTGCTGACTGAAGGCTTTTCCACACTCACGACAACTATAGGGCCTCTCTCCTGTGTGGATTCTCTGATGGTGGATAAGGCTTGAGCTCTGACCAAAGGCTTTTCCACATTCTTCACACCTGTAGGGCTTCTCTCCAGTATGAATTCTTTGATGTTGAATAAGTTTTGAACTCAGGCGAAAGGCTTTTCCACACTCGATGCATTTAAATGGTTTTTCTCCAGTGTGGATTCTCTGATGCTGGTTAAGCTGCGAGCACAGCCTGAAGACTTTCCCACACTCCACACATTCATATGGCTTCTCTCCATGGCAGTTATTTGGATGTTTGCCCTGCAAGCAGTCAGATAACTTTTTTTGGCATTCTTGACATCTGTTAAGTTTCTTCTGCGTATTCATTTCCCAATGCAGAGCAATGTCGGAAGTGGATTCAAAACCTTTGCCACACCCCTCACATCTCTGGGAAGTCCCTTCTGTATTCTCTCTCTGATTTTTATCAGGTTGACAATCTAAGCCACTGTCTCCCAGCTCCTTACGTCCCTGGGTAGCATCCTTGGTGAAGGTCTTGTAAGCCACAGTCTCCCCATTCAAATGTTTTTTCTGAAAGACAGAGCCCATCACTCTCAACTCAGGACTGCTTGGATGATTCTGTAACCAGGCCTCAGAATCAGAAACATCTCCAAAGCTAGGACTCTGAAGAAAGTCCTGTGGGGATATTCTGACCATTGTTCCATTGGATTCTGATTTTAGAATGTCCATGTCCTCACAGGTCTGCTCACTGTCAGCCTTAATTGTAGAATCTGAAATAAACAGGAAATAAAATGTTCCTTATGCTCTGTGCTCAGACAAAAAAAAACAAAGACTACCAATGTGAGGGGAATGTGGTCATCACTTCCCAGGACAGGCTGCATCAAGCACTACAATACACCCCAAGTAAAAATATGCTTTGAGAAGGCAATGCTCTGGAAGTTCTCAAAATCTGGTTTCATGCATACTCTTTACGTTGCTCATTCATTCAACAATGAAGTTCTCATTATGCACTAAGCAGAGTGCTTAGAGCTACACATCCTAAAGTAGGAGTACATGAGTAGAGAGGTCCATCCTACAGGAAACTGGTGTGAGGCAAAGTCCATGAAGAAGCAAAGTAAGGCTAGACAAAGTGAGCCTGAAAGGGTGGGAGGTTTACCAAGATTAGGCCGAGGGGCTAGAGGCTTCCAGCATCCTAGCTGGTGATGGACAACGGAAGTGGAGGGAAGGTCTGAACTGTGAATGGAGGGCAAGGGCAGTGATGAGGAAGATGGAGGCCAAAGAGCTGCCGAGAGGCTTGCCCAGGTTAAACCCAGAAGAGCACTGGGGGCTTAGACTATTCATAGGAGTTTACTGGGGTGGACTTCTCTGAGTACAACATCAGGTCCTTCAGCTTTCTATAGCTACCTCCAAACTACTAATGCCAACTTGAACCTGGCCATGTCCCTTCCTAGTTCCTCAGCTCTAAGTGGCCACATCCCCTAGCCCACACTGACTTCTTCCCTGGGGTTGCAAGTTTCTGGAGGGGGCTATTCCCACCTGCCCCCAGGAAGCCTTCTTGACACCTGCTTTCCTTCTGAACTCTCCAAATAAACTCAGGCTTCTTTCCTATTCTGCAACCCCAGAGAGCACCTCACTGAGGCCAGATGTCTTCTTGATGTCTGTGGTCACACCCACAACATGCCCACAGAACTGGACTACACACAACTATGGTCCCCACCATGACATGACCATTACTACAGTCACAACCACAAGTTACCACCATGACAAAACCATAATACAACCATGGTCATGACCATGACACACACCACCACCGTAGTCCCCACTGCAGAACAACTACAGTCATCACCACCACCATGTTCATGACCACAGTCATATGGCAATGGCCATAACCAGCCAAAGTCTACCCCACAGTGAATTCATAACCAGTTACAGGTCTTCAGCCTCTTGGTTCCTGCCCACTCCTAATGATCTGTAGTGAGTCTTTAGCTTCCAGTGATTTGCAAAGGTCTTCCTGTCAGTCCTACAGGGAGCAGAGGGCTACCATCAACTGAGCCTCTTCTGTGTACAAGGAACAGTTTCTGATTGTCCTTCCATTAGTCTTCAGCAATCCAGTGAGGTCTATAGATTCCTACTCCATAGATAAGACTGGCCAGAGGCTAGGCAGCTTGCCCAGGTCTACACATATAGTGAGAGAATCAGCAACATGCTCAGGTCTGTGTCCACATAGCCCTTTCAACCTCACTGTGCAGCAGGGACACAAAGGCCTGGTCTTCACCCGCTTCTCCTTTGCACAACCACACAACCTCAGCAAACCTGCACCTTTAACAGGGCTTGCTCAGCTCCTTCTGAGCATTCCTGTTATGGAGATGAAAAAGCAGGGCATTGAGACATGCAGCAAGTACTGCTCCTCCTCTGCCCCCTGCCTGGAACACGGAGGCCCCTAAGGAGAGCTCAGAGAAAGCACAGTACAGCCCTGGCATTGCTTAGTCAGTACTGCCTGGAGCCTTCTGCTGCACATGCAGATAAAATTTCTATGTGGTTAAGCAGTTTGCAGCCAACAACACTGCTGACCAAAGCATGAGGGTATCACAGACCCACCTGACTTCATTCAAGCTTCTCTCCCTCTGGTTCCCTGTGACTATGTCTATGAGACACTTGGGTTACATTTTAAAGATCTCATCACCCACCACTGCTTTGTTAAACTCTGGTGTGTGTTTGTGTTTCTTTGTGCTATGGCTGCCATGTTTCCTAGCTTTGGCCCCCTCCCCCACCTTGGGGAAGTGAATTCCCTCTATCTCTTCTTTCTTGTCTCTCTCTAATTTACTTTTTAAATGAATGATATTTTCCAATCTTAAAATACCCCCAAAAACCTCATCACCTCCCTGCACAACATCAGGCCACTGCCCAGCCCCCTGCAGAACAAGCCTCAGCCACCTCTCTCAGCAACCCTTGGCCTCTTGTGTGGCCTTGGCTTGCTCAGCCCATTTTTTTCTGTCCATAATTACCACTGATAGCCTTCCCCATGGCAGCCCCCCAGAGACCTGTAACTAAAGCCCAAGGTTCTCTTCCCTTCCTTGGAGCATGAAAGCCCTTCTCCAACAAGTTTTGGACATCCACTGAGAAAATGCAAGTACTTATTTAAAAACCTCATTCTGGAAGTGGTTGGCCCTCAGTGAGGAACACGTATCTTACTGAAGAGCAGAGGCAAAGCGGGGGCCAAGTTGACAGGCCTCTCAGGGGTGCCAGGAACCACCAAGAGCTATGAAGGTGGGCAGGGGTGTGGGAAGGCACAGCTGAGACCCTGTCCTCTCCCCAGCCATTCTAGGCCAATATCCTTGGATATCTGACGCTGGCTGCACCAGTTGGGCGTAAATAACATATCTAGGCATTTCCACCTTACTTAATGTTATTCTGGTTTTGTGCTACTACATATTTCAATCTAAGAGGCTGCATTCCCACCTTGCAGTCTCAGGTTTGCAAGTGAGTGCTGGGTGCATCAACAGTGAGGTCTCACCTCACTACAGGATTACTTTTTTGTTGTTGCTTTATCATGATAAGGACTACTTGTTATATAAAAACCCACTGAATTATCTGTGTACATACTATAGCTGGCTTTTCTGGCCCGGTGCGCTGCTTAAAATCTCCTTTCCACCTTGGAAATAGTTTAGTAGGGGCTGGGTTTTAACTGGGCTACCCTATAGCTTTACCTCAACAGGAAGGCTACACAGAGGGGTAATGTGGGTGAGCCAGTGGAGCCAAAAAGGCTAGGGGGATGTGGTCATGGGCTCCTGCCCACTAATCTCACACACCACACCTTCCCTGATGGCTGTGATGCCCATGGGTATAAAGAGGTTCAAGAGTCCCCTTTTAATAAATATCCATCTTGGCCCTTCCAAGCAGCTTAGGGACATATGTATGGACGAAGAGCACAATACTTAACTTTTCACAATTTTGGACTGCTGCATTTGCTTTCGGATAGCAAGACTGTGGCCTCTGTAGGGACAGGCCCAGCCCTGCTGCAGTAGTGACCATGGGGACACAGCAGCCAGTGGAGAGGAGGGGTTTCCTTTCTGCCACTGAGATGTGTGCAAAGCCATTTCTCTCATCAAACTGGGCAACGTGTCTGCACAGCAGGCTAAGCATAGTGCTCAGACAAGGCATCTGCCTACTGGGAGCTCAGGCTAGAGGCAGCAGCAGATGTCCTGGCTGGAGCTGACTAAGCTCCCCACCCCCCGCCACCCTACCAAAACAGACTGAAGTCCCAATTCTAAGCACCTCAGAATGTGACCTTATTTGGAAACAGGGTCAGTATAGATGTAAATGGTAATAACACAGTCATTAGGGTGGTCCCTAATCCAATATGACTGGTATCCTTATAAAGAGATGACCAAGTGAAAAGAGACACACAGAGGGAGAAGGCAGCCATGTGAAGATGGAGGCAGAGATTGGAGTGATGCATCTACAAGCCAAGGAACACCAAGAAGTGCCAGAAAATCACTAGATGCTAGAAGACGCAAGAAAGGAGCCTGCCCTAGGGCCTTAAAAGAACAAGAACCTGCTGACACCTTGATTTCAGACTTCTGGCCTCCACTGCTGTGAGACAGTAAGTTTCTGTTTTTTTGTTGTTGGTTTCTTTTTTTTTTTTTGACTCAGAGTCTCACTGTTGCCCAGGCTAGAGTGCAGTGGCATGCTCACAGCTAATGTAGCACTGACCTGCTGAGCTCTAGGTGATCCTTTCGCCTCAGCCTTCCAAGTAGCTGGAACTACAGGTGCATACCACTATGCCCAGCTAATTTTTTGATGCTTATTGTAGAAACGATGTTCCGCCAAGTTGCCCAGGCTGGTCTCAGACCCCTGGGCTCAGGCAATCTTCCCATCTCAGCTTCCCAAAGTGCTGGGATTACATGCGTAAGCCACCTCCCCCAGCAAGTTTCTGTTGTTTTAAGCCCCCTACTTTGTGATATATTGTTACAGAAGCCTCATGAGACTAATGCACCCCTAAGCCTGAGCTGAGAGGCTGGGGTCACCTGGGCCCTAAGAAGCTCTGGAGGGATCTGCCTTAGGGATTATGTTTACTTGAGGAGAAGCTGCTGAGAGAGAAGTTTAATGCTTCACTTTGATCCAAAGATTTGTACCCTTGCTTAATAAGAGTATTAGTAAAATCAGAAATTGAACAAAATATGGTATGATTTCAAAAGTAAACTCTGTTTTTGCTGAAATACATGGGTAATTTGTGTCCTGGCTTTTCTGAGATTTGTTCCCTCCTGAGGCAGCCCCACAACTGATCTATGCGTCCTTCCATGGGCCACCCCTTCTTCCACAATGGTGTTCCCAGGCAGTCTGGAATGGCTACCAGGACCCAGCCTCAGTCTCCCACTGTTGCAAGGCCTGTGATTTCTCCTCACCCTAGGGCTTCTCTGGGACAGGGCCTGAGTCTCACCTGGCTTGGAGGTCCTTGGCGTCTCTGTCCTCTCTGCTCCCTGCAGATCGAGGAACCATGGCTCCTGTCCCTGCTCCAGTCGGGAGATCAGCTCAGGCTTGAAAACCAGGAATCCTGCTGTGTGTGACAGAGAGGGAGACAGTGTTGGCATGACTTGGCTGGGAGCATAGCACAGGGCTGGGCTTCTCCTGCCTTCCAGGTGTAAAGGGCAAGGAGGCTACTGGAGCACAGGCAGAGCCTCTGCAGGGAGCGAGGGGTTAGGATGAGATGAGGTTCTGGGCACACAGCAGCCCTTTTTGTCCCTATCTGTCCAGATTCTGAAGTTGAACAGCAAGGGATATATGACTCCCACAATCTCCAGGAGACCCTGTCACGAAGAGTCTGAAACAAATAGTTCAATTTTACCCCCAGAACTTGGGGGAGAAAAGGAGAAGCCCAAGTACAAGCCAGTACTTCACTTAGCAGAGCGAGAGCTGTCCCTCAGCTCAGAGAGCCAAGATACTCCAAGAGGTAGGGATGATTAAGAAACAAGATTAACCAAAATAACAAAAATAAACGAAGAGAACTTTAAATCAGAAAACACCATGGTCCAATCCTCACCCAGTGGCCTCACAGCTTCAAGTCTTTATGCAGTCCTCAGGGCCTATCTCCCTTTGAGCAGATTAGGGAGTGGTAGAAACCTGTGGGTGCCCACCTGACACCCTGCCTTCTCAGGATGACCAACCCCCATGCTGTAGAGAGGCGACACATCCCCTTCACTACCAGTTAGTACATGGATAGGCATCCAATTCAAAGGATAGCCAAGTCTTCTAGATGAAAGCTTCCTTCAGACTCCCCTCTACTGGGAGGAAAAAAAGAAGGCAGAGAAATCCCAAAGGTCTATGGCCAATAAATTCAACCCCTTAGATGTAGGCAGGACCCTACACTATACAAGAAATGCATGTTTTCTCCAAGCACACATAGAACAGAGAAACATCCTTGGATCAAGCCATGAAGGGAGTCATAGATGTACCAAAGAACACGCACCGAACCAAATGCAGCTCAGTATGAAATTAACCACAAAATGATAGCTTAGATACTATTAGCTATGTGGAAATTAAATAATGACTAAGTGACAATTCTATTTATAACAAGCCAAAATTTATAGGATACAGTTAAAGGCATATGTAAAGATACAATGTTATTCATGTATTTGTTTTAGAGACAGGGTCACTCTATGTTGCCACGGTGGACCTTTAACTTCTGGGGTCAAATGGTCCTCCTGCCTCAGCCTCCCATGTAGTTGGGACTACAGTTATGTACCACGATACTCAGGAAAATTTTATATTTTAAGATATGTTTACTAGAAACAAGAACTGTAAAATACAAATGAAGTAAATATTAAGCTCAAGAAGTTGGGAGTAAAACAACATAAATAATGAGCACATTCATATAAATGAAAGGAAGAAAATAATGTAAGTGGAGCAGGATTCATGAAATAGAAAACAAAGACATATACCACCACCACTGCCCTTCAACCCACTCCCCCCGCCCCCCCAAAAAGATTAGCAAAACCAAAAGCCAGTTATTTGAAAAGATGACTGTGACAGTCTCGTGGCAAAAGTAGTCAAGGTCAACAAAGAAGAAGCTGCCAAAAAGTAAAGAATAAGGGAAACAACAAACAAAATAGAGATTAAAAATAAAAGGAGGCCAGGTAGGTGGCTAATGCACTTTGGGAGCCTAAAGCAGGAGGACTGCTTAAGCCAAGCATGGGTTCGAGACCAGCCTGGGCAATATAGTAAAACCCTGTTATCTACAGGAAAAAAAAAGGTGGCCAGGCATGGTGACACATACCTGTAGTCCTAACACTGAACTAGAGAGTTCCACTATTGCCAAATATAAGATCACCTCCAAAACAAATAGCATTTCTGTACAACAGCAATAATCACCTAAAAATATAGTAAAAGCCAGGCTCGGTGGCTCAGCCTGTAATCCTGCACCTTTGGGAGGCTGAGGTGAGTGGATTGCCTGAGCCCGCAGGTTCGAGACCAGCCCAGGCAACTTGGCGAGACCTTGTCTCTACAATAGAAAAAAATTTAGCCAGGTGTGGTAGCATGCGCCTGTAGTTCTGGGTACTTGGAAAGCTGAAGCGGAAGGATCACTGGAGCCCAGGAGGTTGACACTGGGGTGGCCGTGAATGTGCCACTGCACTCCAGCCTGGGAGACAAAGTAAGACTCCAACTCAAAAAAAAAAAATCAGAAAGATGTTAGTTCTCTTCATACCACCTTCAAAGCACTCTCAATAAAAATTCCAGTGACATTTTTTGAGACACTCAACTTATTCTAAAATGCATATCAAACAACTACCCTATTACCCGAGTATGTGAGTAAACATCTAAAAAGACTAAAAACAGTGAGTCACGCTATCAAATATTAAGACATACTATAAAACCAAAGCAAACACCAAACAAAAAAAAAACCCCAGAAAATAAAGGCACAGCTAAACAAACAAAAAGCAGGGAGCTGGCCCACAAGAGACATTCAGGAAACTGTACAGGTTCAGCAGCACCACATTTCACCTATATAAAAGATGGCTGCACATGTCAACAGGAAAAGGATACACTGTTTAGTAGATATCATTAGGAAACAGCTGACTGACTAGACAAAAATAAAACAAGATTTTTACTTAACCCCAACACAATGTAGAACCATTATATAAATGAGAAAGATAAACTACAAAATTCACAGGAGAAAATGTAGACCATCTTAATGACATTGGAATAGGAACTTTTTTTTTTTGAGTTGGAGTCTCACTCTGTCACCCAGACTGGAGTGCAGTGGCCGCTCCCCGCCACTGCAGCCTCGACCTGCTGGGCTCCGGCGATCCTTCTGTCTCAGCCTTCCAAGTAGCTGGAACTACAGGCGTGCGCTACCACGCACAGCTAATTTTTTTATTATTGTAGAGATGAGGTCTCGCCAAGTTGCCCAGGAGGGTCTTGAACCCACGGGCTCAGGCAATTCACTCACCTCAGCCTCCCAAAGCGCGGGATTACAGGCTGAGCCACCGAGCCCAGCTTGGAACAGGAACTTTTAAATACAATTTCAAAGACCAAAACTGAAGAAATTTTTTAAAGAAATATTACATTCTGCCAGGTGTGGTGGTTCATGCCCCGTAATCCCAACACTTTGGGAGGTGAAGGTGAGAGGATTGCCTGAGTCCAGGGGTTTGAGACCAGCCTGGACAACTTGGTGAGATTCTGTCTTTACAATAAATCAAAAAAATTAGCCAGGTGTGGTGACACGCGAGTGTGGTTTCAGCTACTTGGAAGGTTGAGGTCGAAGGATCTCCTGAGCCCAGCAAGTGGAGGCTGCAGTGGCCGTGAGTGTGCCACTGCACTCCAACCCTGATGACAGTGTGAGACTTCTCAAAAAACAAAAATTACATTCTTCTAGATTCCTAGATATTTTATTCCCAAAGCTTTTAGACATGGCAGTGCAGCATGTTTCTTGACTTTATTTATTTTGGGGGGGAAAAAAGCAGCAGGTGAACCTTTTTGCTGGACAAAAGACTACAATTCCAGTCAATGGCAAATCAGCAACTACAAATCAGCACAGGGCTCAAGGACAGGCACAGCTGATGCAGCTGCTTGGTTAGTCACTGACAGTCACACATCCTTGCTGAATGAAGAATACCCCAGCACTTAAGAAAGGCTGCATCACTTCTTGATGGCCAGGCCCATAGGTTGCCAGCACCTGGGAAGTGCAGACGTAGACAACCAAACCAGAGAATAATTCACTAGAAGACATGAAAAAACATTAGGTATACCTTAGTCAATTCACTCTATGTCTTTTTCTTCCTATTTCAGTGACACACGGTAAACCATGTCTAAATGAGTGTGAGACCCCTTTAAAAATGTGTTATAGTATAATCAGCAGAATTCTACCTTTCTTAAAATAATGGCATGAGGTCAAGCACAGGTAGTTTATGCCTGAAAATTTGGGAGGCTAAGGTAGGAGGATTGCTTGAGACCACGGAGTTTGAGACCAGCCTGAGCAACACGGCAAGACCCCAGCTCTACAAAAAACTTAAAATTTGCAGGTGTGGTAGCACATTCCTATAGTCCTAGCTGCTCTGGAAACTGGGGCAGGAGGATGGCTTAAGCCCAGGAGTTTGAAGCTGCAGTGAGCTATGATCGTGCACTATACTCCAGCCTGGGTGACAGAGCAAGACCTTGTCTCTAAAAATTAAATAATAATAGCATTTATATAAAACAATGATGTGATAATGTATTTTACAACATAAGACACCTTAGATTCGATGAAATCTAATACAAGAGATAATAAACATCTTCAAATCAATAAGGCATAGCAGCCCCAGTAGAAAATGGGTAAAGAGAGCCGGGGTCGGTGGCTCAGCCTGTAATCCCACGCCTTTGGGAGGATGAGGTGAGTGGATTGCCTGAGCCTGTGGGTTCGAGACCCGCCTGGGCAGCGAGACCTCATCTCTACAATAAATAAATTAAAAAATCAGCCGGGCGTGGTAGCACATGCCTGTAATTCCGGCTACTTGGAAGGCTGAGGCAGAAGGATCACCGGAGCCCAGCGGGTCGAGGCTGCGGTGGCCGGGAGCGGCCACTGCACTCCAGTCTGGGCGACAGAGTGAGACTCCAACTCAAAAAAAAAAAAGAAAAGAAAATAGGTAAAGACTCTGAGTAGACACTTTACTGAGGAAACTAGCAAGGTAATGGAGATGTGAAAACATGCTCAAGCTCAGCAGAAATCAGGAAAATGCAAACTCAAACCACAACAGCCTTTCTTTCTTTCTTTCTTTCTTTTTTTTTTGAGTTGGAGTCTCACTCTGTCACCCAGACTGGAGTGCAGTGGCCGCTCCCGGCCACTGCAGCCTCGACCTGCTGGGCTCCGGCAATCCTTCCGCCTCAGCCTTCCAAGAAGCGGGAATTACAGGCATGCGCTACCACGCCCGGATAATTTTTTGATTTGTTGTAGAGATGAGGTCTCGCTGCCCAGGCGGGTCTCGAACCTGTGGGCTCAGGTAATCCACTCACCTCAGCCTCCCAAAGGCACAGGATTACAGGCTGAGCCACCAAGCCCAGCTTTTTTTTTGTTTTTTTTTTTAGTTGGAGTCTCACTCTGTTGCCCAGACTGGAGTGCAGTGGCTGCTCCCGGCCACTGCAGCCTCTACCTGCTGGGCTCCGGCAATCCTTCTGCCTCAGCCTTCTAAGTAGCTGGAACTATAGGCGAGTGCTACCATGCCCAGCTAATTTTTTTATTTATTGTAGAGATGAGGTCTCACCAAGTAGCCCAGGCGGGTCTCGAACCCACGGGCTCAGGCAATCCACTCACCTCAGCCTCCCAAAGGTGTGGGATTACAGGGTGAGCCACCAAGCCCGGCTCCCACAACAGCCTTTCCACTGTACATTTATTTGACTGGCAAAACAGAAAGCTGGACTTTGCCAGACTAGTTGGGACGGCAGAATGCAGGCCTGACCAACCAACTACACCCTCATCCACCCTACTTCTAGTTCCCAAGTCCATGCACTCTCTCAGTGGGGCTGGAGACAGTGTGGGGGCAATGCAGCAGTGAGTTTGGTAACAGGGAAGAGGCAAAGGAAGGAGTTAGACACACATCCCCTTCACAAAGTTGCAATCTAACATAACACATCCTGCAAGAACACAAACACAGACATAAAGAATACTGCCTGTGGTGGGGGTGGGGGTGGGGGTGGGAGAGGAAGACCGGTGACAGGACAGAAGGGGCAAGGGTATACCCTGAGAGTACCTGCATAGTGGCCCCTGGGGCATCACTACTACTCCTTGCTCTGGTTGTACAATCACTTCCTTAGATTTCCCAAGCCAATAATTTATCTTATTGTCTGAACTATTTCAAGTTTGATTCTATTTCTCACAAGTTAGTTAATTTAATAGCTTTGGGGGAGGGGGAGAGGAAGGCTTTATTAGCTCCCGGACTTCACCTACTCTGTGGGGGCTGAACCATATGACTTGTATAAAGCCAGGAACCATCAGCCTGGCACACTCATGGGTCCAAGGCCTCTGTTTAGCCCACAATGCTAAAAGGCCTCCAGATGTGTAACCTCTACAGAGGCCTAGCTGGGTGGGTGCTGACTAATGATGCAGGGGAAGGGGATCCCCAAGGTTGAAGCCTCACCTAGTCCGGCCACACTGCTGTGGTTCTCCAGCATCACCTCCCTGTAGAGAGCCCTCTGGCCAGGGTCCAGACACTGCCACTCCTCCCGAGAGAAGTGCACAGCCACATCGCCAAATGTCACCACCTCCTGAAAGGATACACACCAGCACCCCAGGGTACCCTGGGTGCCAGTCGCATTCTGGCACTACCTCATGGCATGTCTCAGGCAGGTATACCACAGGGTTGGGTGAGATGCTCACCTGGGTTCCTTTGGTTCTAAAATTCTGAGGAGGGGTAGTCTGGGGGAGGGAGAGGGACCCAGTCAATGATGATCATACAACCCTCCCTCCTCAAGAGCCTGTTAGGCCTTGGTTTGGGCATGGATTTGCTCACTACCTTGGGGATGGGGGCAAAAGGTCCTGCCTGAGCTTGTCAAGGGACAAGGCAGGGTCTGAGCCCGGGCCCAATGGTCAGGGTAGATACCCAGTGCAGGATGAAGGCTTCATAGGACAAGTGATGAAAAGGAGGCAGTCAGGCTTCCTACCATGAGGCTCAGTGGGTGGGCATCCACACGTCCTGGCCGAGAAACCTGTTGACAATTATAAAACAGTCAGAGGTCAGGGTGCTGGAAGCTCCTCAACTTCTGGGCTAATTGAAAGGGTACTGTGTTCCCTGCTTCTTTACCTCCAACCCCAGGTATTCTCTAGCAGGGAAATGGAACTGGGCCGAAGCAGCCACAGCACTTGAGAAGAAGGCCCCCTGAAGCCTCATTCATCTTTCAGCATGTATGTGCATGTGTGTGTATGTGACATGCATGAATTACTCCATGTAAAGAGTGGTTGCCACATGCCCGGCGCTAAGTACCGAAGATGTAGCAGTGAACACACAAGCACCACTGCCTTCATGAGAGGTCTAATGGAGGAATGAATTAAACAACCACACAAAGCACAAAATTACAACCATGACTGTGCTGAAATTCAAGGAAGCATGAAATCATTTAAACTAGAAAACTCAGTCTAATGGGTCACTTCCTCAGGGACCTAGGCCAAAGTAATGGAGGTGGGGACAGCACTAGACAGCAGGAACATATGTGAAAGGGCCTGAGGCAGGAGAGAATAGAATTTAATGAGCCACTGTGGGTAGACCACTGGAAGCAAGGCAAGTCAGGGAGTGATTGGAGGCTGAAGTAGACAGGAGCCAGAATGACAGACTATAAGGATGACAGGAGTGGACACAGGAATCCCTGATCCCAAGTACATAAACTGCAGTCTCTGGTCACAGTTCACCTGTCACCAGGTGGGCACCAGTCCCGCCAGGGATGTAACCTGACATACAGAGCCCACCTCAATTGAGCCAATGACCCCTAACCCCCTCCCTAGGCATCCCCCTGGGAGGTCGAAATGGAAAGTAGCAGCTTCCTAGAGAACTTTCTGATCCAGAAAGCAGTTTGTGGGTGGAAGCCACAAGTCACCAACACAGGGAGGCTGACCCCAAGCATCAGTCACCACTGGAAGAGGGTCCCCCGTCTGGCTCCTGAACAACAGGAGTGCAGCTGCCAGTGCTGGATGCCAGGTCCGCTGCTGAGAAGGATAGGCCCTGAGTGGCAACCAGAATTCAGACAAGACAAATAACCTACCCACCCAAGGCACTGCTCTCTGTCACTAATTCTAGACCTTGCAGGGGCAGTAAGTGAGAGAAAAAGAGGGCCCTAGGTGATTACGCAGAAAGGAGAATCAGGGAGTCCCCAGGATCAGGCCTAGGCCTGGAGGGAAGGCCTAACTGGTGCTCGCCTTACTCAGGCCTCCGACAACGGAGCCGCGGGTGACGAGGGTGCCACAAGCCGGGCCTGTGAGAAGCTGACGGACTCAATCAAACGACTCCTGCCTCACGCTGATGCTGGTCAGGGTGGCCGTGTTTGACCACCTCCCCCGCGAGGCGCTCCCAGCCTCTACGAGCCGCCCGCGCCATCCGCGCTTCCCCAAGGAGAGGCAAGGGGCACGCGGGGACCACAGTTCTCAGGGCGGCAGGATGCCAGAGCCGACTGGATGCCACTCAGCCCGAGGGCGACCCGAGTCCGCGCGCGCCCGACTAGACGACTCACCCTCCCTGAGGACCGCCCGAGACTTGCAAACGCGCGATGCCGCCGGAAACGGGCCTCGGACGCCCGCGCCTGCTCTGCCCCACGTCTCAGACATCCGGCTGTTCTAGGCGGCTCGGAGGCCCGTCCATCTCGATGGGTCACAGCCCCGCCTCCTCTGCTCCGGGGAAGGGGTGGCGCCAGAGCCTGAGGACCAGGCCAAAAGCCCGTGATGGGCGGTGCCGGTCGGAATTCAGAAAGCGGCGGGCCTCGGGCCTAGAAGCTCAGGACCAGAGCCAGAGAAGGGGAGGGGCCGGGGACCGAGAGAGCCTGCCTAGGACCGAGAGGTCGCTCCCGGCATCCAGCGACTCACCGTAGTGGGCCCCGGACTAAGAGCGGAGATCCAAGGGGTCGCTCAGCCGGGCCCTGAGCGATTCCCCACACTGGCCCTGTCCGGGCAAACCCGTCAACGTTTCCGCAGCAGAAAGTACCTTTTGGGTAGTACCAGGCCCCGGCGCCGCGGAGGCGCCCCGACCTAGGCCCTGCCCTGGGCGGGGGCGGGTGCAGCTACCAACTTGGGGGCTGTCGAGATGGCGCAGGCTGGGGGCAGCAAGGAGGTTGGTGCACAGAAGCCGCTGGGTCCAGGACACGCCTGGGACCTGCAGAGAGACTAGGCGGGGCGAGATAGCATAGCGCCCCGCGTTGTCTCCTGCTTGTCCCGGAGTTCAACCAAGGTGTCTCATCGCTGCGCCCCGACCCGCCCAGCTTCACGTGAATCCCAGGGCCATGTGTGCTGGTTGTTTTCCATGACGGCCCCAGATTCACGCCCTGCCCTGCCCTGCCTGTGGGGGGCTCCCCCCGCACCATTCAGTTTCCTTAGGATTTCGCAGGAGCCCAGGGTTGGGGAGAGGCGTGTCCTCTCTGTCAGAACCTGCGTGCCTCCCTTTGAGTGGCCACGGCTCCCTGAGGCGGTCACAGCTTCCTGCAGACTCGGTAAGGACGATGCCTACATCTCTGGCTGCCCGAACTTCCCTGTGTGTCTCCGGTCATTGGAGCACAGTGTGTGGAGTGCGCTGTGTGTCCGACTTGTCCCGCCCATTCCCACTGAACAGCTGGGATGGCAGGACAGACAGGACAAGAGGTATGGGGGAGAGCGCACAAACCTGGGCTCACACCCTGAGTGTTGCTCTAAACTCCAGGGCCCCGACTCAGCCACGGTAAAATCTGCTGCGAACCAATGGAAGGGTGTGGACTCAGTCAGCACTACCCCTCACAGGGAGTCCTAGGTGAAAAACAAATGCATTCCCTGCACCCAAGAAGCACCAGCTTCTCTCTCCTCATCCTAGCACTCCCACCTGGAGCCTCCTTTGCAGCTCTCAAACTCAGCTCCCTCACCCCCACATCCTCTCTGGTCACTGTAGGATCCCATAGGTAGAAGCCACTCAGAAAGCATCTGTATAAAGAATAGGGAAGGACAGGAAATCTGCTTCCCCAGACACCCTCTAGTCCCCCGCAGGTCCTAACACCCAACCAGACCCTTCCAGGAAGAAGCTCAAGCATGCTGGACACACTGGTACCACCTAACCTACCTGATGGATGGGGGCTTCACTCTACACACTCCCGAGCTGGTAGGGGCCTGGCAACCCTGTGTCCCAGCCTGGCCTGCTCCAGGTGAGGGGGCACATCCAGGATAACACTGAAAGCAGGAAGGGAAACTGACACTTGGGCCTATACCGAGCCTGGCCCAGAATGTTCACCTCGTAGTCTCCTGCCCGGTGTCCATAGTGCAGGTGCTAGGACACTGAGGCCCTCAAAGTCCTGTCTAGGGGGATGGGGCTACTTCTATCCACTGCATCCACTGCCTCCCTGAGCCTAGGACCCACTGAGCAAATAGACCATTCACAACCAGATACTGCTCAGTCCTTCACATGGTCACAGTGCTCCTTCTCTGGCCCAGCCTGGATTCCTTTTTTTTTTGAGTTGGAGTCTCACTCTGTCGCCCAGACTGGAGTGCAGTGGCCGCTCCCGGCCACCACAGCCTCAACCTACTGGGCTCCGGCAATCCTTCCGCCTCAGTCTTCCAAGTAGCTGGAACTACAGGCGTGCGCTACCACGCCCGGCTAATTTTTTGATTTATTGTAGAGATGAGGTCTCGCTGCCCAGGCGGGTCTCGAACCCGCGGGCTCAGGCAATCCACTCACCTCACCCTCCCAAAGGCGCGGGATTACAGGCTGAGCCACTGAGCCCGGCTCAAGCCTGGATTCCTAATCCTAGTCTGGGATTGGGGTTTGTAGGGTTTTCTAATCCCCCCACTTTCTTTCTCTGTCCTGATTGAGAAACACAGGGGACCTTGACAACTCTGTGACTTGGTCAGCAGCACGTTTTCTTCTGAAGACTTGATCACTATTCAGGTCCTCAAACATTCCCAGGGACTGTTAAAGTCATTTTAACTTGTTACTCAAAAACCCAAGAAAGGCTAGGCGTGGTGGTTCAGCCTGTAATCCCAACACTTTGGGAGGCCAAGGCAAGAGGATTGCCTGAGCCCGGGGATTCAAGACCAGCCTGGGCAACTTGGTGAGACCTTGTCTCTACAAAAATCTAGTCGGGTGTGGTGGCATGCATCTGTAGTTCCAGCTACTTGGAAGGCAGAAAGATCGCCTAAGCCTAGCAGGTTGAGGCTGCGATGGCTGTGAATGTGCCACTGCACTCCAGCCTGGGCAACAAAAGTGAGACTCCAACTCAAAAAAAAATACAACATAAAAATACCCTGAGAGAGCCGGGTGCGTTGACTCATGCCTGAAATCTCAGCACTTTGGGAGGCAGAGGCGAGAACCCAGCCCATGGGTTCAATACCAGCCTGGGCAACATGGCAAGACCTCGTCTCTACAATAAATAAAAAATAATAACTAGACATGGTGGCGCACACCTGTGGTTCCAACTACTTGGAAGGCTGAGGTGGAAGGATCACCTGAGCCCAGCAGGTCATGGCTGTGGTGGCCATAAGTGTGCCACTGCACTCCAGTTGGGCGACTGAGTGAGATTCTGACTCAAAAAACAATTAAAAAAACTCTGAGGTTAACCCTGTTGCTAAATCCACAGAGACTGGCCCCGCCCTGAGCAAAATCCCTTAAACACTCTCCTAAACTTCACAGGCAGTCCCCCTCATTGCAGATAGACCTGGGTAGAACATCTTCTGTCTCACTGTTGGTCTTGAGAAAGCTGAAGCCTTGTATGTAAGTTCCCAGAATAAACACTTTGGATTGACCGCACTGGCATCTAGTACTTCTTCCTTTGGAATACCAACCAGTCCCATCTTAGACCTGTTTGAGGCAGCCCCTTGCTGGAACTCCCCTGATGCCACTTTTGGAGTGACTCTACCTCGGATTTGGCCAGACAGAACAGAGTTCCAAACTTTAAATGTTTCCAGGGGGAAAAAAATCCCAACTAGAAAACCACTTTCAAAGAACCAGGCATGGTAGCTCATGTCTATAATCCCAACACCTTGGGATGCCAGTGTGGAAGGATTGCTTGAGCCCAGGAGGTTGAGACCAGCCTGGACAACATAGCAAGACTTTGTCTCTGGGGGAAAAAAATCAAAGAATTAGCTGGGCAGGGTGGCACATGCCTGTAGTCCCAGCTATTTGGGGAGCTGAGGGGGAAGTATTGCCTAAGCCCAGGAGGTCAAGGCTGCAGTGAGTTGTGCTTGTGCCACTGCACTGGGCAACAGAGTGAGACCCCAACTCAAATTAAATAAATAAACAAACGAAAACCACTTTCAAGGATATTCTGCATTTCCAAGAGCACTCTCCATATCTGAATAGACGGCCCAAAGGGATGGTGCCTCCAATAGACTGGAGCAGACAGAGCCCCTCCACAGGGCCATCGTCATCTGCAGACACAATTCTCAAGGAGTGTTCAAATGTACCTGAGCTGTGTTTTCATTAGGTGTGATAAGACAGGCAGACATGGGAATGACTGTCATAAAGGAAGAAGTTTGTAGTCACAGGTTCCTGGAAGCAGGGGGCAGGGCACACAGGGCCACATAGGAAGACCAGGGATGGTCAGGAGGTAAAAAGAAGGAGAAGGCAGTGTATAGCCCAGAGCCTTAATTTTCTCCAGAAGGAATGGGCATGGGAGGGTAGGTATGCTGAATTATTTTAGGATTGGATAGTTTAAAACATGTTGAAGCCGGGCTCGGTGGCTCAGCCTGTAATCCCGCGCCTTTGGGAGGCTGAGGTGAGTGGATTGCCTGAGCCCGCGGGTTCAAGACCCGCCTGGGCAGCGAGACCTCATCTCTACAATAAATCAAAAAATCAGCCGGGCGTGGTAGCGCATGCCTGTAATTCTGGCTACTCGGAAGACTGAGGCAGAAGGATCGCCGCAGTCCAGCAGGTCGAGGCTGCGGTGGCTGGAAGCGGCCACTGCACTCCAGTCTGGGCGATAGAGTGAGACTCCTACTCAAAAACAAAAACAAAAGCAAAAACATGTTGGCAGGATCTGGGATACAGGGGTGTTTCCTTGTCTGGTACCTGACCCTAGGATGATTTAAGGCAGGGGAAATATTGACTTGGTGAGTGACAGTTTGATAAAGGAGACGGTTGTAGGCTCTAGATTTGTTGGTTTGTGTCTCAGAAGTGTGCTGGAAGGGGGGTGTTTGCCATCTTTAAGAATTAGCTAGCCCTGGAAGGGACAGCCTCTCCAGAATCAAGGCCCCAGATGATTGGGCAACCCTAGAGAGCGAGAACAGGGTACTGCTCAGTGAGGTTTTTCAAACCATGTATGGTGCCTGGTGCTTGGTGTAAAAATGTCTTAGTGGAGTTGGGTTTTACTTAAATCACTGACAGGTTCAGGCCTCTGTGCAGTGGAGAGGACAGTTAAAGGAGGAAGTACCTGGTGGGTGAGCTGGGAGGAGAAAGGCCCCGCCAGGAGGGCATGAGGACACTGGGCTGCTAGGGGAAGAGGTGAGGTGAGTCTCAGGTTGCGGAGTGCTACAGATGCTCTTGGAAGGTACCCTGGACCCTTGGGACAGTCAGTCCTCACTCACCCCATCCCTATCAAAGTATGGAGGACAACATTGCTTCTGCCTGTAGTGTTCTGTTTGGGGCCCATAATAAACCACAAGGAGAATTTGCTTTTCTCCGGCAGCCAAATCAAGAAAGCCTGGAAGCTTATGCCACAATTGGGTCACCCATGCAACAACCCTGTCTCAGAGTTCCATTTCCAGGCAGAAAGGGCTCCAAAGTACCATGACACCCTCTTCTCTTCTGAGCCTCTCCACAAAATACCTCCTCCTGTACCTTCCCAGTGGTAGTACTGACCCCTCTGGAGCAGGAAGCAAATGTTCTTTCTTTATTTTTTGAGTCGGAGTCTCACTCCGTCACCCAGGCTGGAGTGCAGTGGCATGCTCATGGCCACTGCAGCCTTGACCTGCTGGGCTCAAGCAGTCCTTCCACCTCAGCCTTCCAAGTAGCTGGAACTACAGGTGCATGCTACCACGCCCAGCTAATTTTTTGGTTTATTGTAGAGATGAGGTCTCGCCAAGTTGCCCAGACTGGTCTTGAACCCATGGATCAGACAATCCTCTCGCCTCCCAAAGTGCTGGGATTACAGGTGTGAGCCACTATACCCAGTTGCAAATGTTCTTTAACATTGCTCTATACAGACACACCACACAGCTGCTCCACTGAGAAGGGGCTAGAGGTACCACCCGTGTGCCCAGAGAAAGAGATCTTTCCAAATCAAGGGAAGAGAGCCAGTGGGGTAGAGGAGAGCCTTAAAATGACCAAGGGCTATGCAGGGACAGGATCTGCTGGTAATGCTGGCCTCTTCCAGTTGGAGGCCAGGACAGTGTCCACAGTTGTGGATGGGGTGCTCAGGTTCAGTGGTAATGAGCACGCCACCTGTCTTTAGCATCACTTTTTTCCCCAAAAAGATGATCTGTTAAAAACTTCCTTGTAGCCGGACTTGGTGGCTCAGCCTGTAATCTCGTGCTTTTGGGAGGCTGAGGTGAGTGAATTGCCTGAGCCCGCGGGTTCGAGACCCACCTGGGCAACTTGGCGAGACCTCATCTCTACAATAAATCAAAATGAGCCGAGTGTGGTAGCGCGCGCCTGTAGTTCCAGCTACTCGGAAGGCTGAGGTGGAAGGATCGCCGGCGCCCAGCAGGTCGAGGCTGTGGTGGCCGGGAGCGGCCACTGCACTCCAGTCTGGGTGACAGAGTGAGACCCAACTCAAAAAAAAAAAATTTTCCCTGTAATTTCACTTCTTTCACCTTTGTAAGGTTTTTCATAGAAACTACAGCCCATTCTTCTACAGCAGGGGTCCCCAACCCCCAGGCTACGGACTGGCCCTGTTAGAACTGGACTACACAGCAAGAGGTGAGTGAAGCTTCATCTGTATGTACAACTGCTCCATCACTTGCATTACCGCTTGAGCTCTGCCTCCTATCAGATCAGTGGAAAGCATTAGATTCTCATAGGAGCACGAAACCTATTGTGAACTGCACATATGAAGGATCTAGGTTGTATGTTCCTTATGAGAATCTAATGCCTGATAGTCTGAGGTGGTGATGCTCATGCTGGGGAGCAGCTGCAAATACAGAATAACATTAGCAGTGAGATTTGACTGCATGTCACCCCCCTCCTCCAGTCTGTGGAATAATTGTCTTCCATGAAACTAGTCCCTCATGCCAAAAAGTTTGGGGACCACTGCTCTACAGTGCCTGGGCTCTGGGCCAGTGGGTCATCCTGGAAGTTCTCAGCCAAGTACTGTTGAAGGAGCAGACACAGAGGGGACTGGAGGGAATGCCATTTCTGGACATAGTTGATCTCACAGAGGGGTTCTGAAGAAGGGCTATGGGCAAACCTTGCAGAAAGCTGAGAGTAAGAAGACCACTCATTATAAAGAACCCTGTCTCCTTCCTAAGGAGGTGAAAGCAACTGTTAAAGAAAAATATATTTAGTGAGGCTGGACACGGTAGCTCACATCTGTAATCCCAGCACTTTAGGAGGCAGAGGTGAGAGGATTGCCTGAGCCCAGGGGTTTGAAACTAGCCTGGGTAACTTGGCAAGACCTTGTCTCTATGATAGTTTTTTTAAAAATGGCAGGGTATGATGGCACCTGCCTGTAACTGCAGCAACTTGAGGTGGAAGAATCACCTGAGCCCAGCGGGTCGAGGCTGTGGTAGCCATGAGTGTGCCACTGTACTCCAGCCTGGGTGACAGAGTGAGACTCCAACTACATATAAATATGAATATGAATATGAAAATAAATATAAATATATATAGTCGGTGACGCTTGTGAAATGACAGTAAGGGAGACTTTACTCAGAACCATCGTGACCATGGCAAAAGGACCATGGCAGTGGGACTTTGCAGTCGAGGAGAGAGATGACATGGGGCAGTGAGGAATTTTTTTTTTTTTTGCAAGATTTACTGGGAGGACAGAAATGCTCCCACAAATGAGAGGGGATCTGAAGGGGTTGCCCAGAGTGAGGATTTATAGCGAAGGTGCAAGGTGGGGTCCATGGATAGAAAATTACTAAGTAGAAACATCAGGGGTCAGGGAGATTCTAGCTAAATTGACCTAGAAGGGTTCTTGCTGAAGGCGGGCAAGGGTGACCAGACATCACTCAGGGGATGGTGGAGGATGAGCCAATTAGATGGTGGAGGGTGGTTAAACTGACAGCAGGATTCTTGTTAAAATTGGACATTGCAGAGATAGACATGAATCCCAAAAGTCAGGCCTAGTTGTGAAAGAGTTCAAGGGAACCTGAGAGAGTTTGCTAGAGAATTTTTGTCACTGCCTAGGCACTTTCAGGCACACTCTGGAAGCAGGAGCTCAATGTGCATGTGTGAGAGGAACCAGGATGGAGACCAATGAAGGATAGATGGCAGTTACTAAATGAACTTGGCCAAGGGGAGTCTGCTGGGCAAGCAGGGAGAATGGAGAGATGAAGTGCATGGAGGCCCAGAGACTCTCATAGGGGTGGTCACAAATGGGAAATGCCTCTCCTCAAGAGAAACACATCTGAGGATCCCCACTGGGACAGAGACTACAATTTGAAAAATAGGATAACATCTTATTTAAGGAAAATGTCTTCAATTATGAATAATTACTACAAAAGAGGACTTGGGTTTTATGTTTAAAGATTAATAGGAGGAACATGGAGCTCACATAGATATTTGGCTTCTCTTGAGTGGAGAAAGGCATCAGTCACTTTTCAGGCAGGATGGACTGTACAATGAATTCATGTGAATTCACTGCTAGTGTTGCCACCAAATAAGTTGCACAGCAGCTCTTGGTTTTCAAAAGTTTTTGGGATTTTGAATTGTGGGTGAGAGATTGTGGATTCGTGCCTCTCAGAGAGTACACGAATGTTCTGGAACCTTGCTGTGTGAGGCCAGCAGTGGTGCCTTCTCATATTCCCCACACCTTGCTTTGTGTGGGGTCAGTAGTGGTGCCTTCTCATATTCCCCACATCTGGGCCCATTGGTTCACTGTGTAGGTGAGGCTGGCTTTCATCTTGGAAGAACCCCCGACACAGGGTCACCCCTGCACGCTCAGTGCCAACCCGGACCATCATCCCTGAGACAGTAGAATGTGTTTCAGGAATTGGCATTCGGAGAGGTGGCCATGAACTCCAATCAGAGGAACCTGTATATGAACATAATGCTGGACAGCTACGAGCATGTTGCCTAGCTGGATGAAGTCCTTTCTGACCATCAGCCCTCCTGGGTTCCTGGGCTTTCTGACTGGCAATCAGGTTCCCACTGCCCAGAGTCTGGGGGCAGGGTCCAGAGCCAGGTGAGGGCCAGGCTCGGTGGTTCAGCCTGTAATCCCAACACTTTGGAAGGCTGAGATGAGTGGATTGCCTGAGCCCATAGGTTCGAGACCAGCCCAGGCAACTTGGCGAGACCTCATCTCTACAATAAATAAAAAATGAGCTGGGCACGGTAGTGGATGCCTGTAGTTCCAGTTACTTGGAAGGCTCAGGTGGAAAGATTGCCAGAGCCCAGCAGGTCGATGCTGGGATGGCCGTGAATGTGCCACTGCACTCCAGCCTGGGAGACAGAGTGAGAAGCCAATTAAGAAAAAAAAAAAAAATCCAGGTGAGGTCATATCCAGGTACAAGGTTTTCAATATGGATTGTAGATGGGCAGCAGCTAGGGAAGGCAGCTACCCTGAGAGAGCTACTCTGAGAGCCCCTGTCCAGGGGAATGTGTAGGAGGAGGGTTGAGGGACAGCTCCCTGGTGGGGGGCTCCTTTCAGTCTCTGGCCTTTTGCATGTGCTGTTTCCACACCATGAAGATCTTGCCCCAAATAGGCACCTACAGTTTCTCTCCTTCCTTTCTTCCTTCCTGTTTCTGTTCAAATGAGGACATTCCTGACCATCTCTCAATATCTTCCTCTCCTTCCCACCCTGGCCCTCCTGACACTGTGTATATAAAACATAAATAAAATGAAGAAGGAACAACCAAATGAATGAATGGATATAGGAACACAGTTTTGCCTCATTCTCTTTTGATTTTGCATCACTGATACAGTCATTCTTTATCTTTACATTGGCATGTCTCCTTCTTTTCAGTTTAGCAGAAACCATCCTCCACAGCATAGGGTGTTTCATCATTTGCTAGCATTCCCCTGTTAATAGACATTGCATTGCATTTCCCCCTCTGCAATTACAAATAACGCTGCAGCATAAAGCCTTAAGCATCTATCTTTGTGTACTTGTGCAAGCGTTCCTGCAGGAGAGGTTTCAGGATGCAAAACTGCTGGATCAAAAGCTGTGTGCGATTGAAGAGAACCCTCCCCCACTGCCACTCCAATTTCCTCTTTCCCACTGTTGTTAGCATTTGATATTACTGACATCTACTGAACTGATAATCTATACATTTCATCAATAATTTCATTTGAGCCGAGTACGGTGGCTCACGCCTGTAATCCCAGCACTTTGGGAGACGGAAGCGAAAGGATTGCCTGAGCTCAGGAGTTCAAGACCAGCCTGAGCAATATGGCAAGACTTTGTCTCTACAATAAATAAAAAAATTAGCTGGACGTGGTGGCGCATGCCTGTGATTCCAGCTACTTGGAAGGCTGAGACGGAAGGATCACCTGAGCCCAGCAGGTCGAGGCTGCGGTGGCCATGAGCATGCCACTGCACTCCAGCCTGGGTGACAGAGTGAGATACCTATTCTAAAATAATAATTTCATTTGAATTCCTATTCACAGTGCTCGCTAGTGTGATTAAGCACCTCCGACCGTATATAATTGTCTTTTTTGGGGGGCAAAAACTTAATTCTATAAAACAGAATTAGCGTTCCTGTAACTCTCTTTCTTTTCCTATTTGGGATTTTTTTTTTTTTTTTTGAGTTGGAGTCTCACTCTGTCGCCCAGACTGGAGTGCAGTGGCCGCTCCCGGCCACCACAGCCTCGACCTGCTGGGCTCTGGCGATCCTTCCGCCTCAGCCGTCCCAGTAGCCGGAATTACAGACATGCACTACCATGCCCGGTTGATTTTTTTATTTATTGTAGAGATGAGGTCTCGCTGCCCAGGCAGGTCTCGAACCCGCGGGTTCAGGCAATCCACTCTCCTCAGCCTCCCAAAGGTGTGGGATTACAGGCTGAGCCACCGAGCCCGGCTCCTATTTGGAATTTTTAAAACATTATTTTTATAAATATGGAACGGG
Organism: Cephalopachus bancanus; assembly: GCA_027257055.1. Lineage (NCBI taxonomy): Eukaryota > Metazoa > Chordata > Mammalia > Primates > Tarsiidae > Cephalopachus > Cephalopachus bancanus. The sequence goes on from JAPVLO010000295.1 coordinate 2,105,943, forward strand.
CCAGGCTCGGTGGCTCAGCCTGTATCCCAGCACTATGGGAGGCCGAGGTGAGTGAATTACCTGAGACCGCAGGTTCAAGACCTGCCTTGGCAACTTGGGAGACCTCGTCTCTACAATAAATCAAAAACTAGCCGGGTGTGGTAGCATGCGCCTGTAGTTCCGGGTACTTGGAAGGCTGAGGTGGAAGGATTGCTGGAGCCCAGCAGGTTGAGGCTGTGGTGGCCAGGAGCGTGCCACTGCACTCCAGTCTGGGCGACAGGGTGAGACTCCAACTCAAAAAAAAAAAAAAAACGAATAGAGACTGAGTCCTCAGTACCTGACTGGGGACCCCCAGTTGACAGTGAGGTGGATACAAGAGGTAGAGCTGACTTAAACTCCACCAAGAAAACTGGGGGTGAAAGGAACCCATGGCTCAACTAAGGTAAAAGATTGCCTATTTTCCATGGAAGTTAGAGATGGGGTGGGAGTGCTGGGTGGCTGTGAAATGAGACTCTGCTGGGCTATGGGCCTGACTGCTTTATGGCTGAATATGAAGATGCCAGTGGCTGCTCATTGTGTTCCTTAACCCTTGAGTACCCCGGCACACAGGGAAGGAAAGAAGCCTGGGGACCCATTCCCCTGAGGTGACAGCATGCAGCTCCCTTGACTGTAGGCTGTCTGCCTGGGACTATAGATCAGAACTGAGGAGGGGGCCTCAGGGAGACTCTTGGCACTGCTTCCTCAGCTGGGACAGCCACCCCCATACATGGTCACTTGGCTTTATATGGGGTTCCTTGGGAGAGATTCCTCCTCCTAAGTGAGTGGTTTCCTGGCCCACATGGCTCTGTACTTATTTCTTATTTGGGCCCAGTCTAAATGAATGGAGTTGATCTGTGGTTTTGGGGAACCAGTGTGGTGTGTTTTATGCTGGGTTCAAATTCTTTAACTGAAAACCCTTCCTAGGAATAGGTGTATCCCAGTTGGGCTTTAGGATGTTCTCCTTGACATTGTGTGGAGGCCACATGGTTCAGGGAGGATGGGCTGTGCTCCAAGGTCAAGAGTGTGGGAAAGAGAGGAAAGATGGGGGGCACTCCCCAGTACCCCTACCTCACTCTTCTGCCTGCAGTATTGGGGGCAGAATATCAGATGTGGGGGAAGGGCTGAGGCAAAACTGAAGGTCACCTGCTTTGGGCATCTGAAGACAGATTTAATGAGTACCCCAAACCTTTGTGAACTCTCTGTAGGACAGCACTGTCTGCTGGAGGACAAATCCCATCCAGACACAAGTTCTGTGCCTGGGTGCCAGACATAGTCACCTGAAACCTGGGCAGATTCTGGCATCAAGGTCTGAGAGGGGACCTTCCTGGGACAGGGACTCTGTGCCCTGGAGAGTTAGATGCTGGCCTGGGGCCTAGCATTCAGCAGCTTGGAGGGAGTTAGCTGCTCCTTCTGACCCTGAGGGACAGAGGTGGGTGGGATGACTGAGGCCTGAGGCTAGGTTGGTGGTGTGACACTACATCGACCCTGATTGCAGACATAGGAAGCAATTTGAAAAGAGATAAATGATTAAGAGTATCATGTTGGACGTAGTGGCCATGCACCTGTAGTCCCAGTTACTCAGGAAGCTGAGGTGGGAAGATGGCTCGAGCCCAGGTAGCCGGGGGTGCTCGAGGCCAACCTAGAAAACACAGGGAAACACCATCTCTTAAAAAAAAAAAAAAACAGCCGGGCTTGGTGGCTCAGCCTGTAATCCCGTGCTTTGGGAGGCTGAGGTGAGTGGATTGCCTGAGCCCATGGATTCGAGACCCGCCTGGGCAACTTGGTGAGACCTCATCTCTACAATAAATCGAAAAATTAGCCGGGCATGGTAGCGTGCGCCTGTAGTTCCAGCTACTTGGAAGGCTGAGGCAGAAGGATCGCCGGAGCCCAGCAGGTAGAGGCTGCGGTGGCCGGGAGCGGCCACTGCACTCCAGTCTGGGCGACAGAGTGAGACTCCAACTCAAAAAACAAACAAACAAACAAACAAACTGGACCCGGTGGCTCAAGCCTGTAATTCCAGCACTTTAGGAGGTGGAGGTGAGAGGATTGCCTGAGTTCATGGGTTCGAGACCAGACTGGGCAACTTAACGAGACCTCATCTCTAGCTGGGTATGGTGGTGCATGCCTATAGTTCCAGCTACTTGGAAAACTGAGGTGGAAGGATCGCCTGAGCCCAGCAGGTTGAGGTTGCAGTGGCCATGAGTGTGCCACTGCACTCTAGCCTGGGTGACAAGTGAGACTTCAACTCAAAAAATAAAAAGAAAATTAGGTAGGACATGATAGCTCACAGCTGTAATCCCAGGACTTCGGGAGGCGGAAGCAGGAGGATTGCTTGAGTCCAGGAGTTCAAGACCAGCCTGAGAAACATATTGCAACCTTGTCTCTACAGAAAAATAAGTTAGCCAGGCGTGGCGGTGTTACAGCAACTGCAGCAACTCACCAGGAACAGGAATGAACGCACTCAGAAGGGGCACTGGAGACTGAGAGAAGAATCGAAGATGTTTATTCTGGAAGTCTCAGGTGGAGTAGCCTCCCAAAACCTGAGCCCTGACCCTCAGTTTCAAGCTGTTTTTTTTAGAGCTTTTTGGGATTACAACATATATGGGCTTGCCATTAGTGGGTTTACAATTTTAAATTTAGGGCCGGGAACAGTTATTTCTACAACAAACACTGAAGTAGACATCTTTATGGAATTTCCATATGAGTGTAATAAAGCATGTTTACAGAAGCAGAGATTGCAGTTAAGAGAAATGGCATGCAGGTGCTTACTTAAGAGCCTTGAGGTCAGCTTTCTTGCTTAATTCCTGTTTTTCTATCTACTCAGGAGCCTGAGGCAGAAGGATTGCCTGAACCCAGGAAGTCCAGGCTGCAGTTAACTGGTGACTCATGCCACTGCACTCCAGCCTGGGCGACAGAGACCTCAACTCAAAAAAAAAAAAAAAAATTATTATTCAATCACATACTTTATGCCTAATTCCTTACTGCTCATTGATGTAATTTGTACTTTGATACTGACCTATTACCGAATGATCAGCTTCCCCTTGGGGTGACTAATTGTATCTACTCCCATATTATCAGCATTAAAAGGCTTGTCTGCAGCTCCAGCGCCTTGGTAGGGACGGTGTGGTCTGAGGACCTCTGGTTGTTGGATGCTGGAAGGGCGAGGGCTTTAGGAGCACGAACCTAAGCCTGCCCCCCGGGTTTGCGATTTATTGGGAGTGGCCCGGAGCCGGCAGCAGGAGTCCTGGGAGCGGTCCCACCGTCTGGGGCCAGGGTTGGCCCGACCGCAGCCAGTCCGGAGGTTGTAGATGAGGTAGACCCAGTTCGTTGGTTCTTCGGCCAGAGCTGGATCGGGGTTGGCTGGGTCAGGAGCCTGGAGGCCGCCGCGGTCACTTCACTGTGTAGAAGTGACTCAATCCGGGTCCATTCACTCCCTAGCAACGGAGGTTCCCTGGGATCCTAGATCATCCCCGGAAGAGCCTCGGGTGCACCGAGCCACTCTAGCCGGCTGGCAGCGAGCATCCGAGATGCACTTCCGGTCCTGGCCCTGGCTCTAGGCTATTGGGGCCGGAGCCTGCTGGGGTCTCAGCTGCTCTGTTCCCGGCCGCAGCCGGGGGTGAGTGGGGTCGAGCTGTGGGGCTGTGGGTGTTCGGAGCACCTCAGCTCGCGGCGAGGCTACGGGGACGCGGGCGGGGCGGATCCCGAACCTCTCTTTTGCTTAGTTGCTGCCTCCCTCCCCAGGGTTGCGTGAACCGGGCCAAGTGGCCCCTCCTCCGGGAAGCCGCGCCCCCTCGCTGCGGGGCTGGCCATATCATTTGGATAGACGAGAGATTCAGGGCCTCACCACAGGTTGCTCTGGCCCCTTCCCCTCCAAACAAAGCAAAACGTGAACAGGGAGCCAAATTCCCGGGGAGCTCAGCGATCCCACTTCTCGGCTCAAACTAAACGAAATACCCTAATTTAGGCCCATTGGGGGATCAAAGCAGAGATGGATATGAAGCTCTAGATAAACGGGAAATTCGGAAGTATCAAACGGTCTCTCCAAATAACCCAAAGAAAATCCGTTCAGTCTGAGACCTTGTAAGGAAGGTCGTAGTAAGTAAGGAAAGACCTTAGTAAAGGAAAGAATATTGCAAGCCAATTTGTGCGCCTGCTAATCTGGTTGTAGGACAGATGCCTTGTTATAGAAAGACACTTGTGACCTAGAGTCTTGTCTTGTGTGTTCAGCGTGCATCGTGGGAGCCAAACAATCATAACAGCAAGATATTCTGACTTGTTGATCAAGACCTATAGGAAAAATGTATCTTATGTTGCAACCTAGTTCACATATGCACCTATGTACACAAACATACTCTAGTATTTTGTTTCATTAGAACAAAGATGATATTCAAAACACATCACTGATTTCACACCCACTAGTAGGCCACACACAACTAGAAAACTGCTCTCCTGGTGTAGTTCAGATCCTTCCTCTGCAGCATGTCATTCTGTGGGGGTTGGCAGCATGAACTCATGGAGCAGGCCATGTAATGTAAAGTGGAATCTTAGGCAGGGAGCTGAAGGCCAGGTCTTCCTGTGCTAGGTGGCTCCTCTACCTTTTTTTTGAGTCTTACTCTGCTGTCCAGGTTGGAATGCAGTGGCATGCTCACTGCCACCGCAGCCTTGACATGCTAGACTCAGGTGAGCCTTCCTTCTCAGCCTTGCAAGTAGCTGTAACTACAGGCATGCACCACCATGCCTAGCTAATTTTTTGGTTTATTGTAGAGATGAGGGCTCTCCAAGTTGCCCAGGCTGGTCTTCAACCCCTGAGCTCAGGCAATTCTCTTGCCTCTGCCTCCGAAAGTGCTAGGAGTGGCTCCTATCTTGACCAAGTCTTCCTTGATAAAGTGTCTTCCAAGACCAGATCCTGTCAACTTTACAGGGCACCTATAAGGGCTGTTGCAAATTCTTTAAATATAGTACCAACATAAGAGAATGTTCTCTCTGGTCTTATGGCATGCAAGAGGAGGGAACTAAGTCTCAAAGTGTGCAAACTTAGATGAATCAAAGACCATGAAGGTGACAGAGGCTACATGTGAACCCAACGACACATTTCGTAGATACCTATACTTAGAAAGTGTCTTTCTGGTACTGGACATGGTGACTCAAGCCTGTAATCCTAGCACTTTGGGAGGTTGAGGTGAGAGTATTGCCAGAGTCCCGGGGTTCGAGACCAGCCTGGGTAACTTGGCAAGACCTCATCTCTACAATAAATCAAAAAATTAGCCGGGTGTGGTAGCAAACACCTATAGTTCCAGCTACTTGGAAGGCTGAGGCAGAAGGATTTTCTGAGCCCAGTAGGTTGAGGCTGTGGTGGCTATGAGCGTGCCACTGTACTCCAGCCTAAGTGACAGAGTGAGACTCCAACTCAAAAAAAAAAAAAAAGAAAAAGAATCCTATTCTGTCAACAGGATATCTGGATACTGTTAGTCCTTAGAAATGGTGATTAGAAAGAATGGTTGTTCTGAGCACATGGTTCCATATGACAAAACCCCAACTTAGAGCCTCTTAGAAATATCTTTTTTTTCCTTTCCATGCCAGTTATTTTGCTGAAAGAATAGCCTTCCATCTGAATAAACCCTGCCCTAACACTCAGTAGCCTCCTTTGTTTACCTGAATGGTGCCTGTATTTTTGGAGTGTGTTTGCATAGCTTCTCTCTGAAAGTCTCAGCTATTTGGCTTCTTCCAGTTCGGTGCTTTGTAGTAGAAACTATAAACATTTAGAGAAAGTGTGTTGGCTGTGGAGAGGAACCTTGAGGCTCCCTAGTGCCTGAGACAGGCAGACAGTGAACCAAAACCAAAAACAACCATGTCTCTAGGGGAGAGAGTCAACCCTCAGAGGGAATCTATAGGGGAGAGGATGGGCCATCATAGCAGAAAGCCCACATTGGCTTTCAGAGTGGTCCAGGAAGGGTATACATGGCATTATCAAGAGCTGCTTCCAGTCACTCCATTCACCAGGTACTAAGTTTCTACCATGAACAGGTGCTAGATTCTCAAGGGACAATCTAGGCTGTCATCTGGAGGGACAATAGACAGGGTGGCCTCTCAGGAGTTTTCAATGATCAGACTCTGGTCCTGTGATTACAGGTTTGACCTAGAGTTGTGGTATGTTCCAGGAGCTGTTGGAGAGAGATGTGCACATACAAGACTGATGGGAAGGGGCAGGATGTCACCCGGAGAGGTGACCTCAGCGTCTAGGAGTTGACAGAGCTCAAGAGACTTCAGAAGTTGAGATGATCTTGAGTTTTAGTTGCCCTTCCTGCATGTGTTGTTTCCCACGAAGGCCAGTTGACAGAATTCGTGGGGAGGGTGGGGGGAGACAGGACAGCTTACCTCAAAGAGAGGCCTTGCAGAGAAGGACTGGATGCCTGTGCTGGGGAAGTGGAGTGCTGAGAAAACTGACTGCAGATGCCCCTGGAGGTACACATGAGCACCATTTGTGCTCAAGCCAGAGACTGGGGTGTGAGGGGATCAGCACCCTCTAGCTTTAGTTGTCCCCTTAACAACCAATTCAGGGCAGCAGGAACAAGCTATAGAATCAGGAACTGCAGGTTGGAGTCAGGATGTGGGTGGAAGTGGGTTTGGGTGATTGGGGAGTAAGATGGGACTGCGGGTGCGGGGGCACAGCAACCTGGGCCAGGCTTGGGATAGGGGGATGTACAGTGCCATTGGTGGAAACACAACCTGCAGGCCTTGTAGAACTAGGTTTGGAGCCTCATTTCTTTTCTGAAAATGGGGATATTTCTCCCACACATTTTGATCTGAGGATGAAGCCAGGTGATGTGTGTGGAGCTTGGGGCAGTGCCCAGCACATACACTTCACCACAGGAGAGGGTGGCATGACTGGTCTCTACAACCATGCCCAGGCCAGACCAGGAAGGCCAGCTGGGGTGGGTAGGGAATGGAATGATGGCACCTGGGCAGGAAGGAGTCCAAGGTAGAGGAGCTCAAAGTGAGTACAGAGGACAAGGCTTGGGGCTTTGTGATGTGGGCCCAGGCCCTGGACCTGCTGTATACTTCACGACCTCACTAAACCTCACGGAGCCTGTGAAGTGGGGCATGAGCCTCAGGAGCTTCTGTGGCCTGCAGGTGAGATCCATTGGGAGCTAGTGTCCAGGCAGAAGAGAGGCTGACTATGGCTGGATGGGAGATAGGAGGGGTTGTGGGGGACTGTAAGAGTGAGGCTGGGCCGGCCATGGTGGCTCAAGCCTATAATCCCAGCACTTTGGGAGGCCAAGGTTGAGAGGATTGCCTGAGCTCATGGGTTCGAGACCAGCCCGGGCAACTTGGCAGGATCGCGTCGCTACAATAAACAAAAAATTAGTGGGGCGTGGTAGCATGTGCCTGTCATTCCAACTACTTGGAAGACTGAGGCAGAAGGATCGCCTGAGCCCAGCAGGTCGAGGCTGCAGTGGCCGTGAGCATGCCACTGCACTCCAGCCTGGACAACAGAGTGAGATTCCAACTCAAAGAATAAAAAAAAGAAAAAAAGTGAGGCTGACTCCAGAAGGGTGGTTTGCCCTCCTGTGTGAGGCCACTCCGGACTCCCATGTGCATTGAGAAGTGAATGCCAGGCATTAGGAAGCAGACATGCCTGGCATGACTGTGACAAGGGCAAAAGGGCTCCTCAGAAACCCAGCCTGGGGTCACAAATCATGGCTTCAGCCCAGTCCCTACTGCTTTTGTTCTCTGTGCAGAGGGTGTCAGGCCTCTGCCCCAGCCCCAAGTGTGGTTCTACCCAAGAAGTCATTCATCTGATGCACTACCCTGCCCCAAGCCCTGGGAGCATTTTTGTTTTCTGGGTCTTTCTGGCTCTCTTTGGCCTTGTCCAGGCCTGAATGTGGCCAACAGAGTGCTCTCTGCCCAGTCTCACGATGTTTCAGGAGCCTGTGACCTTTGAGGATGTGGCTGTGCACTTCACCAGTCAAGAGTGGCAGTGTCTGAGCCCCCAATAGAGGCAGTTCTAGCGGGATACGATGCTGGAGAACTATGGAAAGGTGGCTTCCCTTGGTGAGGACTCTGCAGGGCTTACCTGGTCTTCTGGAAGTCCTGAGGGTAACGGTGGTGAGAGGTGAGTTCTCAGGGTCTCTGAGGCTGATATCTTGGTAGCCTCTTCCCATTCTTTTAGTGTCCTGTGGAGAGCCCCACTTTGGCCTCTGAATCCAGGCCCTGTCCACTTGGCTACCCTGGCTCACCTCCAGGCCTCGGAATTGTCTCCCTCAAGCAGGACTCCCAGCCTCCAAACCTGAGCTGATCTCCCTGCTGGAACAAGGGAAGGCAACCTGGACCCTCACTCAGTCAGAAACAGGGGAAAGAGTACTCCCAAGGATCCCAAGTGGAGATGGGTAAGAGTGAGCAAGGTGCCACAGCCCCATTGTCACAGTCCTGGCCACAACTTGGAAAATGGGCCTAGGAGCTTGGAGGATTGGGGAGAACAGAGAGCTAGGAGCAGTGGGCCCCCAAAAGCAGCAGTATCTGCCTCACAGAGGGCTGGAGCTGATGGCTAGCATCACCTGGGCACCATGCAGCATAGAGCCCAGTGAGCAGTAATGCAGGCGATGCTGGAGTAGCCACAGGACTCTGGGTTGTGGGAATAACAGCAGTGTCTGCTGAGCATACACAGACGAGGGCTAGCATGGAGGTCCCAGAGACTGAAGGTTCCCCACTGTGTGTGGGGCGGGATGTTCACAGGAAGGCAGCCTTGCCAAGCAGCTGAGCAGTGCTGGTTATAAAGCAACAGTGGGGTTTATAGTTTGAGGACTCAGTGGTGTAGGGCTCACCAAGGGGATCTACCGTTATGGCCTTGGAGGATCTTCTCTGTGCCTGTCACTGGAGCACTGGGGATCCTGAGAGGAGACAGTCAGCCAAGGGGGAGGGGCCTGAATAATAGCAATTGACTTCACCCTGGGTGGGGGTACTGTGGTTATCCCAGGCAGGGGGGCTAAGGAGGAGTGAGGCTAGGCAGGGACTGGGTGATCAGGGCTGTGAGAGCAGCACACAGTGGTTTGAACAATATCTTGTGAGGGATGGGATCCTTCCAAGTTTTCAAGCAGCTAAGTCCTCAGATTCCATCAATAACTGTAAGATTCCATCTTTTTGGTCATCCTGGTCCTGCTGCTCAGTGAATGCTTGTTGAACGAGGACAGGGGCTGTGCTGGCTGGGGGCTGCACCGTGGAGGAGAGGTGGAGGGGTATCAGTTGACCATCATAGCAGGCCTGGTGCGTGATGGGGGATGGTGTAGTGAGAGGTCACTGCATCTTCTAAGGTGCTCAGGACCTCCCTGGTGCAGAGGGCCCAGGGAGGTCTGCCCACCAACCTAGAGCTTATGATGGAGAATGACTGAATTTGAGCAGATCCAGACACAAGTAGTTTTCAAGAGTTTCAGAAAATGGAGCCAGGAACTCACTATAGGAGGCTGTCATGTTGGATCCCAAGTGAGTCCAATGTAGGTGGCACAGTGTCCAAGAGGCCAAAAAAAAAGATCCAGGGACAGTGGGCGTGACATAGGGTTTATTGGATACTTACACACAGAGCATCCAGAGGCAGCCAGCTGAGCAGAAGAAAGCCACTACCATTTGTTCCAAGTATGCTGGTTATATAGTAACAAGATTTCTTTTTTTTTGCTTAAAGCAGGATTTATTGAGAGGACAGAAAGCTCCCACAGTGGGAGGGGACCCGAAGGGGTTAGTTACCCATAGTAACTCATATAGCAACCTCCACCTAGCTTAAAACAAAGGGACCTCTGTCCCTTGCACATCCAGTGTCCCAAGGAACTGGCCAGGGTCCAGATGTTCTTCGGGGTATGGCATAAATATCTAGGTTGGTTGTTCTCAGAGTCCCTATCTCAGAACACCGAACACACATTCACCAAGGAACATAGGGTCATTCTTGGGGTATGCTTGAGTTACTGCTGCCAACAAGACATGCCCAGGGCAGGAACCCTTGGCCAGTAGCTCAGACCTCAAGACAAATTTTGAAGAGTACAGTCTTGGTTAGGGGAGAGGAGTCTGAAGAGTGTCTGTTATCCTCAGTGGAGGTCAGAGGGAGGAAATAGATCCTGGTGGACAACAGGGCAGGTGTCCTAGAGGAGGAGGAAGGGTGGTAGACCAGACTGGATCTGACTCCAGGCTTCTCACATATCAAGATCCAGTGTCTTTCACAGAAGGTAAGCCTGCCCACCAGTTCATTGCTGTTCTCAAAGATGCGCAAGCACTTGAACCAACTTTACTGTAGAGAACTTAGAGTCACTATGACTGAGGTGTCCTTGGAGCTGCCTAACGAGCCAGCTCAACACAGGCAATGACCTGGGTACAGGGCTTGGGAGGCCCTAACAGTATTTCCCCTCCTTGTGGTAGACTCTGTGAGAGTAAACACAACTCTAAAGCTTTGAGCTTGACCCTGCTCCTGGGAGTGTAGAAAGATGGAGTTCTGGCCGGGTGCAGTGGCTCAGCCTGTAATCCCAGCACTTTGGGAGGCAGAGGTGAGAGGATTGCCTGAGCCTGCAGGTTTGAGACCAGCCTGGGCAACATCGTGAGACCGTGTCTCTACAATAAATCAAAAATTAGCTGGGCATGGTGGCGCACGCCTACAGCTCCAGCTACTTGGAAGGCTGAGGTGGAAGGATCGCCTGAGCCCAGCAGGTCAAGGCTGCCGTGGCCGGGAGCATGCCACTGCCCTCCAGCCTGGGCAACAGAGCAAGACTCCAACTCAAAAAAAAAAAAAAAAGAAAGAAAGAAAGAAAGATGGAGTTCTGTGCTCTCCTCCTACCATGGGGACCCTGGAGTGACTTTTCTCTGGGATGTGAGTGTTGGACCTGCCCTCAGCCAGCTCCTCCCAGCCGCTGCCTCCTGAAAATCCTCCAGGGAGTGATGGGGGTGCTAATGTGTACCCGGCAGGGCTGACACATTGCAGAGCCCTGCAGCCATGATGGAAGCCTGCTCATCTCCCCAACTAGAGAGGCAGGTCAGCGATGTGGCTAGCAAGGGGCAGTGTCCAGCTGGTGAACCCTGCCTAGCTGACCCAAGCCTTGTCCCTAAGGCCATCTTCAACACCCCTGGCTCCTCAAGTCCCCATCCCATCTCCCCAAACACCCTTCTCCCTTGAGCCTCTGTCCTAGGAATTGCTCCAGTGAGTGTGGGTGCTGCAGGGAAACAGGAGGGGAAGAAGCCGGAGTGACCGTGCCTGTTGGGGAGTGGTTCCCATGCTGCTCTTCCTCTGCAGCTGATCCTCACCAGGCCCTGCTGGTGTAACTCTCCTGCCCTCTCTGTTGCCCTGAGGGTCTGTTCTCCTCTGGTTTTGTTCCTTCCCTTCCCACCTGTTTTGCATTTCTCAGATCTTTCTGGTGATTCTCTCCCTGGCCAAGCCCTTCCTTCAGCTGGGAACAAAGGCCCCTTTTTATCTTGTTCTTTTTTTTTTTTTTTTTTATTGAGTAGGAGTCTCACTCCGTCACCCAGGCTAGAGTGCAGTGGCAGGTGATCCTTCCCTTCAGCCTTCCAAGTAGCGGGAACTACAGGCACACGCCACTGTGCCTGGCTAATTTTTGTGATTTATTGTAGAGATGAGGTCTCACTAAGTTGCCCAGACTGGTCTTGAATCCACGGGCTCAGGCAATCCTCTCACCTCAGTCTTCCAAAGTGCTGAGATTACAGGCTAAGCCACCTTGCCTGGCGTGGGTGTCCAATATTATGTCTGGAGATTGCCAGCGAGGTCTTGGCTGCAGATATCGATCATGAGACAATCGCCAAAGATAGTGATTAAATCAGGGAGTACAGCCCGAGTGAAGAGGCCCCACCCTGGAGAGTCAGGTAGTTGAGGTCCAGAGGGTGGGTTGTGGATTTCCCGTCTCGACCGCCACCGGCACACCCACACCGGGGAGAAGCCCTTCAGCTGCGCGGATTGCGGCCGCACCTTTAGCGTGCATTCGGAGCTTGCGCTGCACCGGCGCGCCCACACGGGGGAGAACCCGCACAGGTGCGGCTAGTGCGGCAAGGACTTCAACCGCAGCTCCAACCTCCTGCAGCACCTACGCACCCACACCGGGGAGAAGCCGTACCCCTGCATGGAGTGCGGCCGCGCCTTCAGCCAGAGGGTCAACCTCCTGAAGCACCAGAGCACCCACGCTGGGGCGGGGATGTCCTCCGCCGCACAGGGACAGAAAGTCCCTGAGCTCACAGCAGGCCGACACTAGAAGCTCACCTTGGCAGATTCGCTCCTGCCGGGCTGCGGGGAACAGCCTCGGTCCGAGCGCTCCGAACCCTAGAGAGCAGTGGGACTCTGCGGTGTCTTCTGGCTCCTGCTCCTTCCTGGGTGTGTCAGACGTGGCCCGTGAGAGGTTTGGGACTCTGGGTGGGTGAGTGGTGCTGGAGGTTCCTGGTGGAGGCCCCTGTCTCAGCAACAGAGGGTCCAGAGGCAGAGGAGGTGCAACTTTCAGTGTCCGTCAACTTCAGCCATCGCTGTCTTAGGGCTAGTGAGGTTTGTCTCTAGCCCCATTGCACTTTCTGAGCCCTTATCCCGCTCCAATCTTCACCCCCTACACCTGTTTTTTCAGTGTCTTGTCAGACCTGTGACCTCTTGGTCACTCTTATGTGGTCGGCAGCGCGAATGCCTCTTCTCCTTCGGGGAAGCGGGTCCAATTGAGTACCTCTGAGCAGCTCTAGAACTCCTATAGACCAGGGCGAGGTCCTTCCATGGCCGAGTACTCTATGGGCCAGTGCTCTGCAGGTCCAGTCTGGATGAGGGCAGGCCAACCCAGAGAGTAGCTGCAGGACCACTGTGAAGAGAAGACAGACAGGTGACAGCCTCTCAAGCTCACAGTTTTCCCAGGAGGGGTGGAACCTGCCTGTGACCTTGTGCCCATGTCTGCTGGTATGGACACAGTTACAGGGGTTCCTCATAGGTAGGCCCTGAGCAGACACTAAGGGCCGTAGATGTGCTTATGTGCTTTATGTGGTTGGGGTAGCAATTGGACTCATGTAGGAGCTCCTTATTAATAAAGGTGTTGCAGACCATGCTGGGGGGGCACAAGATGGCCTTTACGGGTAGTGAATTGAATGGCAAGGCTGTTCTGTTCTGACAAACCTGGTCTTGGCATGCTGCCATCCACTCGCACAGTGGATGGACACAGGTGGCCATTGGTCTACTTCTTGAGGACAGTGGAGACACCTGTGGGAGTGGGCAACACCTTGAGAGATGTGGCTCACTGTTGTTGGCTCCTGCTTTGCCCAAGTCTGGGTGTCCCTCAAGAGGGGCCAGTCTGAGGGGTACAGGGGGACCAGGGGATGTCCTCCCAGGTGTGGTTGGTTCAGGAGGATGTTTTGCAACTTCTCAGTGGGAACTGGCCACCGGGAGACTGTTCTGCCCAATGCTGGGTGCCCAGGCCCATTACGGCAACCTCTTTGGCTCCCTCAGGCACTGTCTAATTCGCTATGGTATCTCTGGGTCCAGAACAATGCTGGCACATCACAGCCCTTCCCCATGGGGAAGCTGGTCCCCGAGATCCATCCTCAGCTCATCCTCACAAGCACCTGTGAGGCAGGAGATGGCCTCCTTTGCAGGTGAGACAGTGAGGCACAGAGGTCACACTGGTTAAGGGTGCCACCAGGATCTGAGGCAGGTTCACCCCCTTACTCATAGGCCCTTCTGCCTTCCACAGCAGCTGTGTGTGGGAAGGTCACAGGCTGAGGGGGCTGGGAACAGTTGCAGGTGATCACAGATCAGGTGTGCTCCTGGGCAGGAGATCAGGTTGGGTACAGGGAGCCTGTTTTAATGTTTGAAGGGGTAATGCCATGTGATCTTTCCCAGCTCTCCTTGGGCCACAGGTGAAGACGTTTGACTTATTCAGTGCATGAAAAGTTTTTCTCTGAGCCAGACATGGGAAGTTCGCAAAAGAGTTTGGATTTTAGATCCTAAAGTAAATCACTTGCTTAGTGCTCTGCAGGATGTGGTGAGTCCTGATTGCCAACCTCAGGCTACTGGCAGCCTTGGGAGGAATTGTGGGCCCCCCCCCAACAGTGCAGGTTAAAGCCAACGCCATAGGGATAGTAGAGGGCGCTGTTGTCCAGGCAGGGGCTGATGATATTTTGCTCATTGTGTAGAAATCCAAACTAACTGGCCTCAGTTGCTGGTTCTCCCAACCAGGTTGAAATATCTGCCCCCAGACATTGTGGGCAGAAGCTTTCTGACTTACCCTCAGTTTAACTCTTGGGAGACGAGGGCTCTGCTGATCACCCCTCGCCCCCATTCCCACCTTGTGGCCTGGAGCAGGTGGAAGAAACAGCAGCCTCTACCAAGAGGGCTGCAGGAAAGGAGGGTCCTGGGAGCAGTTCACCCTTCCCAGTGCCCTTTAATATAGTCCTGTAATGTTCAGCCTGGTGGCCACAAGCCCATGTGGCTATCTTGAAATGGGCCTGGTCCAAATTGAGATGTGCTATAAATGCAAAATAAACACCTAATTTTGAAGACTTAGTATCAAAAAGAACATAAAATATCTTGCTGATAATTTCTATATTGATTACATTTTAGAATAATATATTGGATTGTTAGTAAAATATATTATCACATTTAATTTTACCTATTTTTATTTATTTATTTTTGGAGTCAAAGTCTCACTCTGTCACCCAGGCTGGAGTGCAGTGGCACCCCAGCGTCGACCTGCTGGGCTCAGGTGATTCTTCTACCTCAGCCTTCCAAGTAGTCAAACTATAGGTGCTTACCACCACACCTGGCTAATTTTTATATTTTTGTAAACACATGAGGTCTTGCCATGTTGCCCAGGCTGGTCTTGAACCCTTGGGCTCAGGCAGTCCTCTTGCCTCCACCTCCCAAAGTACTGGGATTACAGGTATGAGCCACCATGCCTTGCCTTTTTTTTTTTTTTTCTGAATTGAAGTCTCACTCTGTTACCTAGGCTGGAGTGCAATAACATGATGACAGCCTACTACAGGTTCGATCTCCTGGGTTTAGGCAATCCTTCTGCCTCAGCCTCCCGAGTAGCTGAGACTACAGGTCTCACCACCATGCCCGGCTAATTTTTTTTTTTTTTTTTTGACTTAGAGTCTCACTCTGTTGCCCTGGCTGGAGTGCAGTGGCATGCTCATGGCCACCACAGCCTTGACCTGCTGGGCTCAGGCCATCCTTCCACCTCAGCGTTCCAAGTAGCTGGAACAACAGGTATGCGCTACCACACCCGGCTTATTTTTTTGATTTATCATAGAGATGAGGAGGTCTCACCAAGTTGCCCAGGCTGGTTTCAAACCCCTGAGCTCAGGCAATCTTCTTGCCTCTGCTTCCCAAAATTCTGGGATTACAAGCTTTAGCCACTGTGCCCGACCTAGTTTTTTACTTTTTATAGAGACAAGTTCTCACTGTGTTGCCTAGGCTGGTCTCAAAATCATGGTCTCAAACAATCCTCTTGTCTTGGCCTCCCAAAGTGCTGGGATTATAGGTATGAGCCACCGTGCCTGGACTCTTTTTACTTTTTTAACAGGCTACAAGAAAACTGAGAATTACTTCTGGGGCTGGCATGCCATTTCTGTTAAACAGTGCTGGTGGAGGCTAAAGATGCTGGAAGACTGCTCAGGAACAGGTGTGTGGCTGAGATGGGGGCTCCAGAGAGGGATTTGGGGGGTTTCCTTTCTTTCCACAATGAAGCCTGGAACTAGGTGCCCTTCTGACCCTCAGTTTTTTTTTTGTTTTTTTTTTAGTCCTCACTGTTGCTCAGGCTGGAGTGCAGTGGCATGATCACAGTTCACCACAGCCTTGACCTCCTAGGCTCAGGTGATCCTTCCACCTCAGCCTCCTGAGTAGCTGGAACTACAGGTACGTGCCATGCGCAGCTAATTTTTTTTATTTTTAGTCCAGATGAGGTCTTGCTAAGTTGTCGAGGCTGGTCTTGAACTTCCAGGTTCAAGCAATTCTCCTGCCTCAGCTTCCCAAAGTCTGTGATTATAGGCATGAGCCACTGTGCCCAGCTGTCATTTTGTTTTGAATACCGCAGGGTATTATCCTGGTACTGATGATTTTCTTTCTTCCTTTTTTTTTTTTTTTTTTTGAGTTGGAGTCTCACTCGGTCACCCAGACTGGAGTGCAGTGGCTGCTCCCAGCCACCGCAGCCTCGACCTGCTGGGCTCCAGCGATCCTTTCTCCTCAGCCTTCCGAGTAGCCGGAATTACAGGCATGCGCTACCACGCCCGGCTGATTTTTTGCTTTATTGTAGAGATGAGGTCTCGCTGCCCAGGCGGGTCTCGAACCCGCGGGCTCAGGCAATCCACTCACCTCAACCTCCCAAAGGCGCGAGGTTACAGGCTGAGCCACCGAGCCCGGCTGATTTTCTTTCATAAATGTCTTGTTGCAAAAGGAATGCAGGCTTGTTTTAAAAAGTCAGGGAAGGTCGGGCTCGGTGGCTCAACCTGTAATCCCAGCACTTTGGGAGGCCAACGTGAGTAGATTATCAGAGCCCATGGGTTCGAGACCCACCTGGGCCACTTGGCGAGATCTCATCTCTACAATTAAAAAAAAAAAAAAATTATCCAGGCGTGGTAGTACACACCTGTAGTTCCAGCTACTTGGAAGGCTGAGGCAGAAGGATCGCTGGAGACCAGCAGGTCAAGGCTACGGTGACCGGGAGTGTGCCACTGCACTCCAGTCTGGGTGACAGAGTGAGACTCCAACTCAAAAAACAAAACAAAAAAAAGTCAGGGAATACTTTGTCATACAGTTCATAGTCTCTCCTTCCCAACCAATCTCACCCTCTAAGCAAACCAGTTAAATGAGTGGGTTCCGTGTTTTTCTTTGTCCACTACTCTACACAGTGTGAATAAACATATGGAGGGAGTTCTTCCCTTTCTGTTTTTTGGGGTAGAGGCTGTTCTTTTTTTAAACTTTCAAACTTTTATCATTTATGTAAAAGTGCAGAGAACAGTGAACTCTGGCACTCATGTTCCTGTTCAACACTCAACACCATGTGCTCTCCTGTCATCTCTGCCCCCAATTTTTTTTTTTTTTTTTTTTTTTTTTGAGTTGGAGTCTCACACTGTCGCCCAGACTGGAGTGCAGTGGCCGCTCCCGGCCACCGCAGCCTCGACCTGCTAGGCTCCGGCGATCCTTCCGCCTCAGCCTTCCGAGTAGCTGGAATTACAGGCATGCACTACCATGCCCGGCTGATTTTTTGATTTATTGTAGAGATGAGGTCTCGCTGCCCAGGCGGGTCTCGAACCCGCGGGCTCAGGCAATCCACTCACCTCAGCCTCCCAAAGGCGCGGGATTACAGGCTGAGCCACCGAGCCCGGCTGCCCCCAATTTTTTGTGGGAATATTTAAAGCAAATCGTTGATATGTCATTTCACCCCTAAATATTTGTATCTGAAAAGAATCAGCAAATGGTATTTTCTACCTGCTCACATGCCATTATCACACCTAACAGAGACAAGAACTGGCACTTAATAATATTTTCCTGACTGTCTATCAGGGCTCCCTCAATTTAGAGCCATCCTGTCCTCTGCCCTACCTGAGGCAAAAGAGGTACTGACTTGGGGTCCCGTCCTACCCCTGCTCCCATCCTAGGTACCCCTTCTCATGTTTCTCAGTTCCCAGATTTTTCCTTTCCAACACAGTGCAAAGCCCGGAAAGCCTGGATGGCAGTGAGGCTGCAGCAAAATAAATCATTGTGAGAGATGTGAAGCTGTGAGGGCAGGGCAGGGTGGGAGTCTCCCCTAGGAATTTGCAAGCTCCCCCAGAATGGGTGCTGAGGCTCTTGTGACCTGCTGAGGAGCCCAGATCCTGATGTGTAACACAGGCCCACGTGCCTTGAGACCCCAAGGAATTTGGCAAGGACGATTTAAGGAAGGGGTGTAGGGGGCAGATATGCCACTGCTGAGTCCCTCACAGGCTGCTCCCACTCTGCAAAGGTGACTTTCCTCAGCTTGGATGGCTGTCCAGCATCCATCCTTCTCAGAGGGATCCCAGGGATGACAGCCAAGTTCCTCCCTACCAGGCCTTGGGTGAGCTGACTTTCCTGAAAGAGGTCATCTCTCATCACACTGGCCTGGACTGCATCTTCTGAGCCAGGACCAATGACCACAGCTCCTTGGTGGATGCTGTCTGTGTCCTGCCAGCATGTTTCCTACCCTGTGACTCTGGGTTTCCCTCTGAAATAGAGTGGAGGTATCTGAGTCCAGCACTTGACTCTGCTGCCAGGTGTAAGCTCCAAAGGGCAGAACCATTTCTGTTTTGCACACTGCCAAGCCTCCTGTGCAATGAATCAGGCTGCTCAGGACAAATTCATACTAGGTCCTCAATATACATTTTTCCAAAGTAGGAATGATGTTCCTGTGGGATGGCCCCTGCCTATGCTCTGGGAGAGCGGAGGCCACAGTGACTTCTGGGGTAGTCTGCACAGTAAGGCTGGGGGTTGGGAGATACAGCCAGGGCTAAGAGCTACCGCAGATGTGGAGCTTGTGTCCTGGCGGCTGAGCTCAGCTCAGTGTTTGCATGTCCTCATCAAGTCCTAGAGAACCTGGCCAGGTTGGGACCTGCCTGATTTCGTTGTTTTGTGAATTCATGGGGGACTCTAGTGCTGTGGGTTGCCATAGTAATTTGGCCCCGAAGTCCATTCTTCATTAGCTCAGGGAAGTGCTGTTGGAAGGAGCTGTGGACATCTTTGACATTTCCAGAAGGTGATGTACCCCAATGTTTCAGTTTTTCCCCAGTGAATCTACTTTTTGAAAAATATTTTTATTTTTATGTATTTATTTGTGTTGGAGTCTCACTCTAACCCAGGCTGGAGTGCAGTGGCATGCTCACAGCTACCACAGCCTCAATCTGTTGGGCTCAGGCCATCCTTCCACCTCAGCTTTCCAAGGAGCTGAAACTACAGGCGTATACCACCGTGCCCAGTTGATTTTTTGATTTACTGTAGAGATGAGGTCTCACCAAGTTGCCCAGGCTGGTCTTGAACCCCTGGGCTCAGGCAATTCTCTCATCTCCACCTCCTAAAGTGCTAGGATTATGGGCGTGAGCCACCATGCTCAACTTTTTGGAACCTATTTTAAAGAGAAAATTTCAAAAACAAAAAGTAGTTACAATAGTATAGTTAACAGCTATATACCTGTCACCCAGTTTTACAAGCACTCATGCATGGCAGTTTCATTGTCTTTATTATCTTGGGACAGTGAGGATATCTCCAGGATGGCCCAGACTGGGGAGCAGATGTGGGAACTGGGAGCAGACAGAAATGGGAACTAGCAAGTAAAATAAAGATTGGGATCTTGGCTAGGCGTGGTGGTTCACACTTGTAATCCCAGCACTTTGGGAGACCAAGGCAGGAGGATCGCTTGAGGCTCGGAGTTTGAGACCAGACTGGGAAACCTAGTGAGACCCTATCTCTATTTTTTTTAAAAAGATTGGGATCTGTCTTCATTGATAGGGTTTCCAATGATACCTAAAGCCCTAGGGCCTGGCTTGTAGCCTCCTGAGATATCCTGTATTAGGAGTCCAGGCCCCCTGCCAACTTCCCACAGGTTAGGCTTTGGTGCTCACCCCAAATAGTGGAAGAAAACAATGTCTGAATTTAAGTTCTAGGATCAGAGAATTCTGAGACTGCAGTTTTAGGCAAAGGATTTGGGCTGTGACCTCTGAGCCTGAAAGTTCTGTCTTCAGTAAAATCCTTTCATTCCTACAAAGCAGGCACCACAACCTCCTCTGTGCCATCATTTGACCTCTCAATACCACTGCTTTTCAGAAGAAATGTCGGTATAAGGTGGAATTTCAACTGCGGTTCCCCACTCTGGCCCAGAGCCTTCATTCCTGAAGGAGCAACTTGTAGTGTTCTTTCTGTTCCTTTCTTAATTTACTTAACGGTTTTTTTAAGACTTAATGTGTATCCTAGGTACTTGAGATATGATGGTAAATGAGAGTGTTGGAAAGAGATGATGTGTTTGATTTAAGATGCACTTTGAGCCAGGCACAATGGCTCATGCCTGTAATCACAAGACTTTGGGAGGCAGAGGTGACAGGATTGCCTGAACCCAGGGGTTCGAGACCAGCCTGGACAACTTGGCGAGACCTCGTCTCTACAACAATTTTTTTTTTTGTGTGTTGGATTCTCACTCTGTCGCCCAGGCTGGAGTATAGTGGCATATTCACGGCCACCCCAGCTTCAACCTGCTGGGCTCCGGCGATCCTTCTGCCTCAGCCTTCCATGTAGCCGGAACTACAGGCATGCGTTACCTACAATAAATTTTTTAAAAATTAGCCAGGTATGGTGGTACACACCTGGTAATTCCAGCTACTTGGAAAGCTGAGGTAAAAGGATTGCCTGAGCCCAGCAGGTTAAGGCTGCGGTGGCCATGAGCATGCCACTACACTCCAGCCTGGGCAACAGAGTGAGACTCCAATTCAAAAATAAAAATAAATAAAATGCATTTTGAGACACCCAAATAGGGATGTCCTATAGGCGGTTGGATAAAAAGATAGGAAATGCAGGAAATGTGGACTAGAGGTACAGATTTAGATATTATCAATAGCTATAGAAGATAAATTAGGCCGGGCTTGGTGGCTCAGTAACCCCAGCACTTTGGGAGGCCGAGGTAAGTGGATTGCCTGAGCCCGCAGGTTCGAGACCAGCCTGGACAACTTGGTGTAGACCTGTCTCTACAATTAAAAAAAAAAAAAAAATTAGCCGGGTGTGGTAGCACATACGTGTAGTTCTGGCTAATTGGAAGGCTGAGGTGGAGGGATCGCCTGAGCCCAGCAGGTGGACGCTGGGGTGGCCATGAGTGTGCAATTGCACTCCAGCCTGGGCGAAAAAGTGAGACTCCAACTCAAAAAAATAAATAAATAAAAGAAGATAAATTAAGCCATTTGACTGGGCGTGGTTGCTCTAATCCCAACTCTTTGGGAGGCCAAGGCAGAATGATCACTTGAGATCAGGAGTTTGAGACCAGCCTGGACAACACAGTAAAAGCCCTGGCTTTACACAAAAAAAAATTAAAAAGATAATTTAGCCATGAAAGCATATGGAATTACCCAGTAAGTGTCAAATCAACCTGTAATCCCATGCCTTTGGGATGAGGTGAGTGGATTGCCTGAGCCTGCGGGTTCGAGACTCGCTTGGGCAGGCAAGACCTCATCTCTACAATAAATCAAAAAATCAGCCGGGCGTGGTAGCACGTGCCTGTAATTCCGGCTACTCGGAAGGCTGAGGCAGAAGGATTGTCAGAGCCCAGCAGGTCAGGGCTGCGGTGGCCGGGAGCGGCCACTACACTCCAGTCTGGGTGACAGAGTGAGACTCCAACTCAAAAAAAAAAAAAAGTGTCAAATGAAGAAAGAGATGGCCCAAGGACAGAAATATTTAAGGAATGTGCAAAGAAAGAGATGGAGAAATAATGGAGAAGTAGGAGGAAAACCCAGAGTCCAATGTTATGAAAATACAGGGAAGGGATGATTTAAAGGGAAGGACAAACCAGGCGCAGTGCTCACACCTGTGATTCCAGCACTTTGGAAAGCTGAGGCGGGCAGATTGCTTGAACTCAGGAGTTTAAGATCGGACCGGGCAACACAGAGAAAACTTGTCTCTACAAAAAATCAAAAATTAGTGGGGCATGGGGGTGCAAGCCTGTATTTCCAGCTACTTGGTATACTGAGGTAGAAGAATCACCTGATCCCAGAAAGTTGAGGCAGCCATGATCCCCGATTGTCGTGATCACGCCACTGCAATCCAGCCTGGGCAACAGAGATCCCCAACTAAAAATAAATAAATAAATAAATAAAGGAAGGAAGGCACAGTCAAGTGGCTCAGAGGGCAAGAATGACACAGAGTTCACTGTTTTCAACAATAAGCAGGTCAGCTGGCGATTTGGTGAGAATGGTTTTAATGGAGTATTGTTCAAAATCCACTTGCAGTGTTTTGAAGAGTGAATGAGAGACAAGGGAAGTGGAGACGATAACTGCCTCACCGGAATCATACCTGAAAAAGAATTCTGGGGGCTGTAGTTTAGCCTAGTGAGTGGACATTTCAAAAGCCTTCACAGGCCAGGCATAGTGGCTCACGCCTGTAAAATCAGTAATTTGGAAGCTGAAGGTGAGAGGATTGCCTGAGTCTAGGGGTTTGAGACCAGCCTGGGCAACTTGGCAAAACCTCATCTCTACAGTTAATAAAAATATTAGCCAGGCATGGTGGTGCATGCCTGTAGTTCCAGCTACTTGGAAGACTGAGGCAGAAGGATCACCTGAGCCCAGATAGAGGCTGTAGTAGTCATGAGCATGTCACTGCACTCCAGCCTGGGCAACAGAGTGAGACTCTGACTCAAAAAAAAAAAAAAAAAACCTTCACAAACACACACAAATTATCAAAGTAATTATGTTTGTAAATGCATGAGCACTCTGCCCTCACAATGAATATATTTGAAATGCAGAGAAAAAGATTTGGAATGACCCATCCCAAACTGTTTTGTTTTTTTAGTTGGAGTCTCACTCTGTCACCAGGCTGGAGTGCAGTGGCACGATCATGACTACTGCAGCCTCGAACTGCTGGGTTCAAGCAACCCTTGCACCTCAGTCTCCCAAGTAGCTAGGACTACAGGCATGTACCGCCACACCCAGCTAATTTTTTATTTTTATTTTTTTGAGTTGGAGTCTCACTCTGTCGCTCAGACTGGAGTGCAGTGGCCGCTCCCGGCCGCCGGAGCCCAGCCGGCGATCCTTCCACCTCAGCCTTCGGAGTAGCCGGAATTACAGGCATGTGCTACCACGCCCGGCTGATTTTTGGATTTACTGTAGAGATGAGGTCTCGCTGCCCAGGCGGGTCTCGAACCCGCGGGCTCAGGCAATCCACTCACCTCAGCCTCCCAAAGGCGGGGGATTACAGGCTGAGCCACTGAGCCCGGCTAATTTTTTAATTTATTGTAGAGACAAGGTCTCACTATGTTGCCCAGGCTGGTCTCAAACCCCTGGACTCAAACAGTCTCTCACTTCTACTTCCCAAAGTGCTGGGATTACAGGCATGGGCCACCACACCTGGTGAGGTGTATTTTTTATATTAAACACACCATAATTAGAAGCAAAGGAAGAATTGGGGAAGTATTTGTAATATACCACTTCTTCAATTCTAAGATAAAGTTTGCCTTGCGTCTACCTACTACCTGCCAAATAAACCAACCAACCCAACAACTGGTGGTTTTTCTCACAATTGAGGAATAGAGATATTAGAGAAAAGGGATTTGAGCCCTTAACATACAGAGGTCTTACATACCCAATAAAAATAGGTACAAAGTTTACATGGAATTCACCCACCAAAAGGCAAAAAATGGAAAGACTTTTTTTTTTATAACTAATAAAATGCTTAAAGCAACAGTTCCTCCCCATCCCTAGTACTTATTAATTTTTTTGAGTATGAGATCTTGCTCTGTCACCCAGGCTGGAGTGCAGTGGCACAATCATAGCTCACTGCAGCAATGAACTCCTGAGCTCAAGCAATACTCCTGCCTCAGCCTCCTAAGTAGCTAGGACTATAGGTACGAACCACCATACCTACCTAATTTTTTACAACATTTTTTGTAGAGGCAAGGTCTTGCTATATTTCCCAGGCTAGTCTTGAACTCCTAGGCTCAAGCATTCCTTCTGCCTCGGCCTCCCAAAGTGCTGGGATTGCAGGTGTGCGCCATTGCACTCAGCCCATCCTCAGTCCTTTTGACCTGGAAAGTCCACCTCCAACTCCAAGGAGGTCCTCATCGACATATCTGCTGTGTTCAACATTTTTTTTCTTTGAGTTGGAGTCTCACTCTGTCACCCAGGCTGGAGTGCAGTGGCAACGCTCACAGCCACTGCAGCCCTGACCTACTGGGCTTAGTTGATCCTTCTGTTTCAGCCGTCCAAGTAGGTGGAACTATAGGCACGTGCCATCACGCCCAGCTAATTTTTTGACAGATCTTAATAACAAATGAATAGTCAGCAAACCCACAACATACTGATTTATTGTAAAGATGTGGTCTCGCCATGTTGACCAGGTTGGTCTCGAACCCATGGGCTCAGGCAATCCTCTCACCTTGGCCTCCCAAAGTGCTGGGATTATAGGCGTGAGCCACTGCGCCCGGGCCGTGTTCAACTATTATAGTGAAAATGTGGAAGAAAGCTCTGGCAATAGGGGAACTATTAAATAAATCATAGTTCACATAAGATGGGAGGGATACTGTGGGCTGCTAACCAATAAGTAGGGACAAAATTCTAAGCAAAGTATAAGTTCAATTATGTAAAATAAATATCTGTATATCTGCATTAGAGACTATGAAAACATAGCAAGATATCAATACTGGCTGTCTCTGGAGGATGAGATAAAGAACAATTTTTTACATAATTAAAATAAGTTTCTGTATTTTCCAGATGTTCTATAGTAATTTTATATTTAAGTCAGGTACCATGGCTCATGCCTGTAATCCCAGCACTTTGAGAGGCAAAGGCAAGAGGATTGCCTGAGCCTAAGTGTTCAAGATCAGCCTGGACAACTTGGTGAGACCTTGTTTTTCTATAATAAATCAAATAAATTAGCTGGGTGTGGTGGTATGCACACCTGTAATTCCAGAAGGCTGAAGCAGAGGGATCACTTGAGCCCAGCAGGTTGAGGCTGCAGTAGCTGGGAGCATGCCACTGCATTCCAGTCAGGGTGACAGAGTGAGACTCTGACGCAAAAAAAAAAAATTATATTTAGAAAAAGATATGTTAGACCAGGTGTGGTGGCTCAGTTCATAATCCCAACACTTTGGGAGGCCGAGGCAAGAGGATTGCCTGAGACCAGGGGTTTGAGACCAGCCTGGGCAACTTGGTGAGACCTCGCCTCTACAATAAATCACAAAAACTAGCCAGACATGGTGTCATGCGTCTGTAGTTCCAGCTACTTGGAAGGCTGAGGCAGAAGAATCGCCCAAGCCCAGCAGGTCAAGGATGCGGTGGCTGTGAGTGTGAACTCAAAAAAAAAAAAAAAAAAAAAAAGCCGGGCTCGGTGGCTCAGCCCGTAATCCTGCACCTTGGGAGGCTGAGGTGAGTGAATTGCCTGAGCTCGCGGGTTGAGACCTGCCTGGGCAACTTGGTGAGACCTCATTTCTACAATAAATCAGAAAATTAGCCGGGTATGGTAGTGCGCACCTGTAGTTCCAGCTACTTGGAAGTCCTCAGCTACTTGGAAGTCCTCAGCTACTTGGAAGGCTGAGGCGGAAGGATCACGGGAGACCAGTGAGTCGAGGCTGCGGTGGCCGGGAGCGGCCACTGCACTCAGTCTGGGTGACAGGGTGAGACTCCAACTCAAAAAAGAAAAAAAAAAAAGACATGTTAATTAAAAGATACACATTTATGGGCCAGGCCCTTAACTGAGTTCCAGAAGGGCAGCTTCCTTCCTGGCACACGTTTTTAAGGCGCCAAGGAAGCCTGTAGCTTTCTTGGGCTTCCTTGGGTGAGGGCTGATGGTGAGGAAGGGTCACTAAGACTTCCTCACTTGCCAACAGGCCTTCAGGGGCTTCTCCCCAGAGGTTTTGAGGGGCCCACTGAGAGGCTTCTCCACAGTAAGATCCTTCTGTGAACAGGCCCAGTGAAGGCAAGTCCCTGCCACCACACCCAGACTGGTGGGGGTTCTTGAGGTGCTACCAGGGAGTTCTTCTAGCTCAGGCCAGGCTAGAGGGGGCTCCTGCAGAGTCCACTTCGAGTCCAGGACTCTGCCCCAAGCTCTTGTGCGCCCTCGGCCCACTCATCCAGATGTCACCATGCCACCTCCACCTGAGGGGCTGTGCTCCTAGCCCTTCAAACAGAGTCTGATCTCCTTGACAGATCTTAATAACAAATGAATGGTCAATAAACCCTCAACATATGCTTTTTTTTTTCTAATCAGGAGTCAAAATTTGGAAAAGAAATGAGTGCAAAAGGGAAAACAAAACAAAAACACCCACAATCTCCATTTGGTTTGCTGGAGCTTGTACGTGCAACAGAAACAGACGTATTTGGGTTTAGAAATGCTGCTATTGGCCGGGCTCAGTGGCTCAGTCTGTAATCCCAGCACTTTGGGAGGCAGAGGCGAGTGGATTGCCTGAGCCTGCGGGTTTGAGATCAGCCAGGCAACTTGGTGAGATCTCATCTCTACAATAAATAAAAAATTAGCCAGGCATGGTAGCCTGTGCCTATATTCTGGCTACTTGGAAGGCTGAGGCGGAAGGATAGCCTGGGTCCAGCAGGTCTACGCTGGGGTGGCCGTGAACTTGCATGCTACTGTACTACTGCCTGGACGACAGAGTGAGACTCCAACTCAAAAGAAAAAGAAAAAGAAATGCTGCTATCCCAGGCTCACTGTCCTGCTGTCTGCTGCTCCTTTCTCCTCTTCTGCCCTTTATGTTTGATCTTGCTCTTTATAAAGACACTCTCTGGCCCTGGCCCTGGCCCCTTCCTTTGCAGCACCCTCAGGATGTGGATTCTGGCTTTCTGCGCTGGGGCCCCTCAAGATGACTGGACCTCCAGCTTGGAACCTCAGCATGTCATCAGCGGGGTGCCAGCCCGCCGTCTCCACCTCCCGGCCGCGGCCCTGCACTTTCTGGTGCTGGATGAAGGCAGACAGCCGGCTGCAGGCCCTCCCGCAGGCCCGACACCGTTACAGCCTCTCACCGCTGTGGAGCCGGTAGTGCTTGTTCAGCGTGTAGCTCCTGCCGAAGGCCTTGCCGCACTCGGTGCATGCGAAGGGCTTCTCCTTGGTGTGGATCTTCTGGTGCAGCGTGAGGTTGGACTTGCGACTGAAGGCCTTGCCGCACTGCACGCACTCGAATGGCTTCTCGCCGGTGTGCAGCCGCAGGTGCAGGAGCAGCAGGGAGTTGTGTCTGAAGGGCTTCCCGCACACGGAGCACTCGTGGAGCTGGTTCCCCACGTGCGCCCTCTGCGCCGCACCCAGCATGACACTCTGCCCAGCGTTGCTGTCCTGGGGGCCCTCCCTGGGGTGCCGCCGGCGGTGCCTCAGGAGAGTGGACCCTCGGATGAAGCGCTGCCCACAGCGCTGGCACCGGTAGGGCTTCTCCCCGCTGTGGATGCGGCTGTGCTCCTTGAGGGTGAACAAGCGACAGAAGGCCTTGCCGCACTCGTCGCACTCGTAGGCCTTCTCCCCCGTGTGGAACTTCTGGTGCTGCAGCAGCTGCGAGCTGCGGCTGAAGGCCTTGCCGCATTCTCCGCACGCGTAGGGCCGCTCTCGGGTATGGACGCGGTGGTGGGCCGCCAGCTGAGTGCTCTGTCGGAAGGCCCTGCCGCATTCGCCGCACTGAAAGGGCTTCTCCTCGGTGTGGATCAGCTGGTGCCGCAGGAGGATGGAGCTCTGCTTGAAAGCCTTCCCGCATTCGGTGCACTGGAAGGGCTTGGCGCCCGTGTGGATGATCTGGTGCCTGAGCAACTGCGAGTTGAACTTGAACGTCTTGCCGCAAGTACACCTGTACCTGCTCTGCCCGGGAGCTGAGCTCCTTGCAAGCTTGCCTCGGGTTTCCTGCAGAGCCCCGGCAGAGGTGCTGCTACACTCCCGAGGAGGAGGAGATTGTTTATCTGATCCGTGCTCCAGACTGCCTTGCAGATCAGGTAGGGAGGGGTCCTCCCCCATGAGGCACCCCCAAGCCCTGCCTGACAGTCCTGCCTGCCTAGAGAGGTCACTCTTCAGAGGAGACTCCGAGATTCCAGCTTCCATCCTGGAATCTGAGAGAATGAACAGAAAACGGAAGGATAATCTAGCCTCTACACTCACAAATGGAACTTCAGATTTGAGGACAATGTTTCTTTTCCCCCCAATTTTTCCTCCCCCAGTCTTACTGAGGTATTCATCATAAATAAAGGCTGGGTGCGGTGGCTCACATCTATAATCCCAGCACTTTGGGAGGCAGAGACAAGAGGATTGCCTGAGTCCATGGGTTTGAGACCAACCTGGGCAACATGGCAAGAACTCATCTCTACAATAAATCAAAAAATTAGCCATGCTTGGTGATGCATGTCTGTAGTTCCGGTTACTTGGAAGGCTGAGGCAGAAGAATCGCCTGAGCCCAGCACGTTGAGGCTGTGGTGGCTGTGAGAATGCCACTGCACTCCAGTCTGGGAGACAGAGTGAGACTCTGACTCAAATAAATAAATAAAATTTGTATATATTCAAGGTACACAATGTGATAATTTAATATCCATCTACATGGTGAAATGATTATCGCAATCAAGTAAAGACAGATTTTATGTCAGAGTACATGTAGGGAGGTTTGAGAAATTCTTACAGGAAGTTTTAAAATTAGGGTTCAGGCCAAGCACAGTGGCTCATGCCTATAATTCCGGCACTTTGGGAAGCCGAGGTGAGACGACTGCTTGAGCCCACAGGTTCAAGACCAGTCTGGGCAACTTGGTGAGACCTCATCTCTACAGTAAATCAAAAAATTAGCCATGGTGGCACACATGTGTAGTTCTAGCTACTTGGGAGGCTGAGGCAGAAGGATCACCTGAGCCCAGAAATAAAAATTAGAGTTCGGGTGCGAAGGAGGCACAAAAAGGAAGGCTACTAAAGGCTTAAGCACTGTGGGAGGCTGGGTCAGGTGGGGAGCTCACTAGGGAGACCCAAGGCCCTACAAGAAAGGCAAACCAGGCATAGGATGCAGGGTGCACCCTTTTCTCCCCACGGCCACATTCTTTTTTTTTTTTTTTTTTTTTTTTTAGTTGGAGTCTCACTCTGTTGCCCAGACTGGTGTGCAGTGGCCGCTCCTGGCCACCGCAGCCTCCACCTTCTGGGCTCCGGCTATCCTTCCGCCTCAGCCTTCCAAGTAGCTGGAACTACAGGAGTGCGCTGCCACGCCCGGCTAATGTTTGATTTATTGTAGAGATGAGGTCTCGCCAAGTTGCCCAGGTGGGTCTCGAACCCACGGGCTCAGGCAATCCACTCATCTCAGCCTCCCAAAGGTGTGGGATTACAGGCTGAGCCACCGAGCCCAGCTCCACAGCCACATTCTTTTCACCTCTCTCTTTCAGAATGCTCACTCATAGTTCATTTACTCAGCAAACATGTTGGGGCCCTGTCTGGGCAGAACTCTGGGACTGGGTGTCCCCTCTCCATCTCAAGGTCCATTCTGCAGCCTCCACTTCCCTGAGCTCAGTCCCTGGCCCAAGGGCCATGGAGAACTTGGAAAATCAAAGCAACCCAAGGGCAGTGCCCACTGCACTCACACTGGCCCCTAATACCTTGGCAACACTATGATGGCAAGCTCATGCACATGGGTCCTCCTGTATAAGTTAGAATTGGACCAGGTTTGGTGGCTCAGCCTGTAATCCCAGCACTTTGGGAGACCGAATGGATTGCCTGAGCCCACGGGTTCGAGACCCACCCAGGCAACTTGGCAAGATCTTGTCTCTACAATAAATTAAAAATTAGCTGGGCGTGGTAGTGCACACCTGTAGTTCTGGCTACTTGGAAGGCTGAGGTGGGAGGATCACCAGGGCCCAGCAGGTTGAGGATGCGGTGGCTGGGAGAGTGTCAATGCACTCTAGTCTGGGCAACACAGTGAGATTCCAACTCAAAAAAAAAAAAAAAAGAATTGGGTGGGGCAACCCACTTTTGGGTCCCCTCTCACTGCCGAGAGCTTTCCTATCTTCTATTAAACTCTGACTTGCTGGAAAAAAAATGGGTGACCTTAGACCTACCAGCAAGGTAATTAGTGGGAAATTTTGCCCTGTTGTGAGAAGCCACGAGAAGGGGCCTGCATGGAGCTGCATGGAGCCTAGGCCAGGCTGGTGGCTGCAAAACACCCTGCAGTGTGACAACAGCCTGGTTTCCCTGTACATTGTACTCACCTGTGCATAGGCTGGCCTTGGTCCCTGTCTTTTCAGTCATCTGCCGAATCAAAGCCCCTGGTTCCTCTCCTTGCTCCAAGAGAGATATCAGTGCTGGCTTCGCGACAAGAAAGCCTAAGTCCAGGAAGGGAAAGCAGCATATGTCAGGGCACAGGAGGGATGAAGGATGCCCAGATACCTGACTGGAGGACTCAGGGGACACACAGCACTTGGAGTGGGTCAGGAACACTCACAATCCCAGGAAGGGGCAGCTAGGTGGCTGAAGGGAGATGGGGGAACCTGCCCAAGAGAAAAGCCCGGGGCAGGCCACCACTGGGCAGCAAGTACCCAACAGGAAGCAGGGAGGGTCTCCTTGGGGAGCCTCCAACTTCCCCTCCAAATACATCAAATTTTACATTTGGAAAGGAACAAATTCCCCAGGGCCCAGTGGATGAGGCAGGGTCATGTCTGAGCCTAATGCAGAAGTACCTCCCAGCCTGAGGACTGAATGCAGGAGTCCTCACCCAATGAGGTCAGGTTCCCATAGTTCTCCAGCATCACGTCCCTGTAGAGCGCCCGCTGGTCAGGGGCCAGGCAACTCCACTCTATCCTCGTGAAGTACACAGCCACATCCTCAAATGCAACAGCCTCCTGCAACCATATACCCTGCTGTCCACGCAATCAAGGCCTCAGTGAGGACTTAGGAGATAAGGAGGTCACATTAGGAATATTTGGGTGATTTTGGTTCTAGGGGTTGAGGCCTCTGCCCTTGCTGGTCACTACTGCATCCACAGGGCACAGCACAGAAGGGGTGCCCCAAACCACCCCAAAGTTGTGGCCTCATCCTCAGCTGAAATGCCAGAGGGGAAGAGGTGGGAAGTGAAATTAAGGGAAGGAAATATTAAACTGCCAGGAAGGGGTATCAATCTTGGACTCTCCACAGGCGAACCCCTCTCCACAGGTGATCAGGAATTTGGAGGAGCACCCCAGAAATACTGGTAGCTGAGCCTCCAAACTGGTGGTGAGCATCCCTGCCCTTCAGGTCTCAGTTTCCAACACCAGCAGTGAGTCAGTGTCATGGGGAGAAGGGGCTGACCATTCACACCAGGAAGGAGGCAAGCACTGCGGAATGACAGGGATCCTGCCCTTGCTGGCTGACCCTGGAAGCTCAAGGGCCACAGGAGGCCTCAGGTAGCCAACTTCTGCTCAAAGCCTCAGGAAGGAATTGGCAGAGGCACATATGAGGCCTGGTCACAGAGGGAGGCCACCGTCCTCAGCTGGCAGTTTCCTGTGTCATGGGTGGGTGTGAGGCTCCCCTGGGAAGGTGCTCAGGGATAAAAAGCTGAGACTGGGGACAAGGCAGTTTCCTGGGGCAGCAGATATGCTCTGAGGAAGCACTCACCTGGGGTCCAGGCATCAGGAATGCCATTCCAGGGTACCGTTGGGGGTAGAGCAGGTGCTAGAGACAGTGAGCACTGAGGGAACACACAGCTATGAGTGGAAGGAGCCCAGGCCTGAGGCATCCCCACCACCCAGATCCAGAAGAGAGCAGAAGAGGATGAGATGCTAGAGCACACACACCTGTCACCTCCCTCACATCCTAAGGAGAAACTGCACCTGAGACTTGCTCATCCACAATACTCACTCCTTCCAATGTTTTCTGAATGTCACCTTTCCAGGGAGGCCTTCTGTGACTATCCTATTTAAAACTGCCTCCTCCCCTACTACCCAGAAATTCCTTATTCACAATCCTTGCTAATTTTTCTCCATAGTACTCTGTCATCTGACATAAGACAAGTTAACTTACTTGCTTCTTATCTACCTTCCCCCATGAGACAAGGCCTCTGGTCAGTGCCTTCAGGGCCTGGGAAGAACATTACAGGTGTGAGCCACCACACCCAGCCTGGGAAAAGTTTTTAAAAAATAATAAATGCAGCCGGGCTCGGTGGCTCAGCCTGTAATCCCGCGCCTTTGGGAGGCTGAGGTGAGTGGATTGCCTGAGCCCGCGGGTTCGAGACCCGCCTGGGCAGCGAGACCTCATCTCTACAATAAATCAAAAAATCAGCCGGGCGTGGTAGCGCATGCCTGTAATTCCGGTTACTCGGAAGGCGGAGGCGGAAGGATCGCCGGAGCCCGGCAGGCGAGGCTGCGGTGGCCGGAAGCGGCCACTGCACTCCAGTCTGGGCGACAGAGTGAGACTCCAACTCAAAAAAAAAAAAAAAAAAAAAAAAATAATAAATGCAATTCTGCTCTGACCGGATGTACACAGAGTAGGTATGAGGTCCTGGTCTCCTCACTCTTCTCTTCAATAGACATTGAGCTCTTGCATTTGAGAGGAGATCTCTGGGGCTATCCTTTCCTGTGGCTGCCACTTTATAGAGATATTCCCAGCCCGGATGTGGTGGCTCACCACTGTAATCTCAGCACTTTGAGAGGCTGTGGTGAGAGGATTGCTTCAGGCTAGGGGTTCAAAACTAGCCTGGACAACATAGAGAGGCTTCATCTCTACAAAAAATTTTTTAAAATTAGCTGGGTGTGGTGGTGTGTGCCTGTAGTTATAGCTACTTGATTGAGGCAGGAGGATCTTTGGAGCCCAAGAGTTTGAGGCTGTGGTGAGCTGTGATTGTGCCACTGCACTCTTAGCCAGAGTGTGACCTCAACTCAAAAAAAAAAAAAAAAAAAAAAAAAAGAGAGAGAGGGAGAGAGATGTTCATCTAAATGTACCAATTAATGAAAAACATGTGTTTGCAAGGATGACTGCTTGGTTACAATGCTGTGAAGTGACATTTGGCAGTAGTCTTTTGACATGTACAAAGAGTTATGGAGGAATTTCAGAGAGGCTTGTAAGTCACTCATGCCTAAACAGCACAGATTGCAAACATATGAAAGAGCAGAGTCATACTACCTCCATTTGGTTGTCTGTACAAGGACAGTCTGTGGGATGACCCAACTGGGCCATTGCTACTGCTGTATCTGTGGTCCTTCTCACTCCAACAAGGCAACCAGAGTATCTCAGGGGACAAGGCTGCTGGAAGACCCGATCTCCTCAGCCCTCAACACATACCACCCTCCCCTGTGGTAAGAACTGCAACCCAGGGCTAGGAGGAGAGTAAGTTACCACAGCTGGCTTTTGTTGGCTCATTTCTGGGGAGTGCTTGTCCTAAGGCCAGGCCACCCAGTTAGAGGGAAAAAAATCTGCTTTT
The DNA here is from genome assembly GCA_027257055.1 of Cephalopachus bancanus. Classification (NCBI taxonomy): domain Eukaryota; kingdom Metazoa; phylum Chordata; class Mammalia; order Primates; family Tarsiidae; genus Cephalopachus; species Cephalopachus bancanus. The sequence goes on from JAPVLO010000295.1 coordinate 2,138,999, forward strand.
AGTTCTACCTTTGGAACTAGGAAATAAATCTTTAAGCAGATTAAACAGCACTGGGTTAAGCTGGGCTACAAAGAATAGAGCAGGGATGTGATGACAAAATTGATCAAATTCTTGTTCATAATGCTAAGAGAAAATATCAAGAGGAGAGCAGTGCTAATTTAGATGGAGGGATCAAGAAGGGCTTCTTGGGGGAAGTAACATTTAATTGGGATCTGGAAGACCAGGAAGGGGGATCACTTCCCTCTACACTTAGAATTAACTCTGTTCCTGGGCACCTTGCTCCTTGCTCACCAACACTGCACCCATGCCAGCCTACTCTAGATCTCTGTTCCCTTCGCTTCAGAGTTTCTCCTCAGCCATTAGGTTTCAGTTAAATATTAACTCTTTAGAGAGGCCTGCTCTGACCACCAAAGTACTCTAACCCCCTCATCTCTCACAGTTTTGTCTCCTTGGTTTATTTTTACTTTAATTTATTATTTTTTGAGTCAGGGTCTCTCTCACCCAGGCTGGAGTGTGATGGCATGAACATAGTTCACCACAGCCTCAAACTACTGGACTGAAGGGATCCACTCTCCTCAGTTTCCTGAGTAGTTGGGACTAAAGGTGTGAACCACCATGCTCAGCTCATTTTCTGACTTTTGTAGCGACAAGGTCTCCTTATGTTACTTAAGCAGGTCTCGAATTCCTGGACTCAAGCAATCCTCCTGCCTTGGCCTCCCAAAATGCTGGGATTACAGGTATGAGCCACCGCGCCAGACCTCCTAGGTTTATTTTCTGTATAACCCTTGTCATGATCAAAAATTGTTTGCGGCCATTGCTTTGTTAAGATATGGTGTGGCCATGTTTCCTGGCTTTGGACCCCTTCCCTACCTTGGGGAGGTGAATCTTCTCTCTCTCTCTTTTACTTTCAAATAAACTATACTTTCTAATCTAAAAAAAATTGTTTGCTTACTTGTTTATTGCCTCTATTACATTAATGCCTCACTTCTATTACAATACATGCTCCATGAAGCGAAGGACGTTGCCTGTTTACTGCGATGTCTTCAGCACTACACGAGTCCTCTGGACACAGTGCTCAGTATTTACTAAATGACTGCTGTTCAATAAATGCCTTAACCTGGGGAGTGAAAAAGAAAAGGACTCAAATTCTTGGGCAGAACAGGAGTTCAGCCAGCCTCAAATTCCCGGGCAGAACAGGAGTTCAGCCAGGAAACGAGGGTGCAGAGGAGACGCCGCGCAGGGGAGGTGGTGAGCCTCCAGCCAGCGCTTGCTGCTCCCGGGCTGGGTTCGCTCAGACGCAGGCAGGCGTGAGGCTGGGGGGTTGCAAACCTGGACAGAGCCTGGTCTTCCCAGGAGAAGCCCCCACTTCACCAGACTTCCTTGATCTGCAGCCTCAGCTCTGCGCAACCACCCCAACTCGGGGATGCGGGGTTCAGGGTGCCGGACGACATGCCACCCATGGTCCAGAACCCAAGGAGAAGCGGAGGCGGCAGAATCAGCAGCGAGTCTGCTCCCGGCTGTGCTCCGCGTTGTGTTTGCGCGGTCCAGTCTCAGCGGGGATTGGCTCGGAGGACCGCTCCCCTCCCCAGGCCCCGCCCCACGGCCGGGGCCGACTCACCCACGGCCGTCGCCTGGGACAGCGCGGGGAGGGGCTCAGGGTGCCAGGCGAACACAGACCTCCCAGTTCCGGCCCACCCCTGGAAACGGGCCGCATAGCCGCTCTGGAAGGCTCGGAGGACCACTCAGCTCGGTGGCGCTTTTTAATCTCGATGCAATCGCGAGAGCCGTCAGGCGAGGGGCTTGCGTGGCTGGAGAATCTGGGCGGGCCGTGAAACCGAGGGGCTTTGGAGTCCTCCGCAGTTAGTTTCCACGTGGGAGCGGAGGCGACGAACGTTTGTTCCTCGCACTTACTCCCTGCACTCGAGGGAGGCTTCGGTGCGCTGCGGGGGTCGGAAAGCCAGGACCCACAGGAACAGTGGGGGAGGAGAGGGGTGGGGTGGGATGGGGGCGAGGAAGGAAGGTGTCGGTGTCAGTCTGGCCGGGGGTTGTCTCTTACATACATTTGTTATACCGTTTAGTATGGCTTTTCAGGTGTTAAGCACACTTTCTGGAAAGAACACTCATTCGTCTCATTGGCCAAGGCCAACTTCAAGATAGGCTGGAAGATAAAGTGTATGCTGAGAGTAACATGCCAGATAAAGATCAAGATTCTTACCACAAAAGGTGAGAGTAGGCACTTAAAAGAAACCACAGTATACCATGACTACACACTGGACAAATATGAATCAGAAGACAGCGGGGGTAACAATGTTACTATAAGGCCAAATAGGAACTAAAGCAAAAAAAGAAAAAAAAAATTATTGCAGCAACTTACCAGGAACAGGAATGAACAACTCAGAACAGGCACCAGAGTCCTAGAGGAGAATTGAAAGCATTTATTCCGGAAGACTCAGGCGGAGTAGCCTCCTGAAAACTGAGCCCGACCCTCAGTTTCAAGCTGCTTTTATAGAGCTTTTTGTGGTTACAACATACATGGGTTTGCCATTGGTGGGTTTACAGTTTTAAATTTAGGACCAGTATTGGTTACTTCCACAACAAGCATTGACGCAAACATCTTTATGGACATTTCCATATAAGGTGCAATAAAGCGTGTTTACAGAAGCAGAGATTTCAGTTAAGGGAAATTGCATGCAGCTGCTTACTTAAGATAAGCTTGAGGTCAGCTTTCCTGCTTAATTCCTGCTTTTTTTTTTTTTTTTCCTTCTTTGCGTTGGAGTCTCCCTCTCTGGCCCAGGCTGGGGTACAGTGGCATACTCATGACCCACTACGCTTCTGCGATTCTCCTGCCTCAGTCTTCCAAGTAGCCAGAACTACAGTCGCGCTACCACACCCAGCTAATTTTTTATTTTATTGTAGAGACAAGGTCTCACCATGTTGCCCCGGCTGGTCTTGAATCCGCAGGCTCAGGCAATCCACTCGCTTTGGCCTCCCTGAGTGCTGGGATTACAGGGTGAGCCACTGAGCCCGGCAAATTCCTGTTTTTCTATCTCACTCCCTTTTGATGCCCTTTAAAGTATTTCTAAGGGGCATCACCTGCTTTCCATATCTTTTTTTTTTTTTTTGAGTTGGAGTCTCACTCTGTCGCCCAGACTGGAGTGCAGTGGCCACTCCTGGCCACTGCAGCCTCGACCTGCTGGACTCCAGCAATCCTTCCGCCTCAGCCTTCCGAGTAGCTGGAATTACAGGTGCGCGCTACCACGCCTGGCTAATTTTTTAATTTTATTGTAGAGATGAGGTCTTGCCTGCCCAGGTGGGTCTCGAACCCGCGGGCTCAGGCAATCCACTCACCTCAGCCTCCCAAAGGCGTGGGATTACAGGCTGAGCCACCAAGCCCGGCTGCTTTCCATATCTTATAGAGGAAGTTCTTCATAGTTGTGGAGAAACATTTGGAATTTTATGGATTCTAGGCGGGAGGAAACAAATCGAAATATTAGGTTAAGAATGCAGGGCCTAAGCCGGACTCGGTGAGTGGCTCACCTGTAATCCCGTGCCTTTGGAAGGCTGAGGTGAGTGGATTGCCTGAGCCCGCGGGTTCGAGACCCACCTGGGCAACTTGGTGAGCCCTCATCTCTACAATAAATCAAAAATTAGCCTGGTGTGGTAGCACGCACCTGTAGTTCTAGTTACTTGGAAGGCTGAGGCAGAAGGATCACCAGAGCCCAGTAGGCGAGGCTGCAGTGACCGGGAGCAGCCACTGCATGTCAGTCTGGGCGACAGAGTGAGACTCCAACTCAAAAAAAAAAAAAAGGAATGCAGGGCCTACATTGAAGCTGGACTGGATTAAAAAAATGTGGTACATATACACAATGGAATATTATGCAGCCATAAAGGAGGGCAAATATATGGACTTCACAACAACTTGGATGAATTTGGAGTTGATCATACTCAGTGATCTAGCACAGAAACAGAACAGAGTACCATATGTTCTCACTCATAAGTGGACCTTGAACAATTATAAGAAAGCGTTTGGCAGTAATGGGAAACTGTCAGGGGAGGGGGGCGGGATTGGCAGTTGAGGGAAACTGCTAGGGGAGGGAGGGGCATACCTCATCAACAAGGGTACCTGCATAATCACTGTTTGTATACCTAATCCTGAATTGTACCCATATTTTTTTTTGAGTTGGAGTCTCACTGTTGCCCAGACTAGAGTGCAGTGGCACGCTCCCGGCCACCGCAGCCTCTACCTGCTGGGCCGGCGATCCTTCCGCCTCAGCCTTCCAAGTAGCTGGAACTACAGGCGCACGCTACCACGCCTGGCTAATTTTTTAATTTTTATTGTAGAGACGAGGTCTCGCCAAGTTGCCTAGGCAGGTCTCTAACCCGCGGGCTCAGGCAATCCACTCACCTCAGCCTTCCAAAGCGTGGGATTACAGGCTGAGCCACTGAGCCCGGCTGTACCCACATCTTTATAATAAATAAATAAAAAGAATGCAGGGCCCAAACAGGAGTGCCAGTAGGACTATGAGGAGGGATCCAGCTAATGTTAGAAGCCAAGATGTCCAACTCCAAATATTGTTCCTATTCAGCCAAGAATCAGCCAATTCTTGTCTTCTTTTTGTGATTCATTCTCTCGTTGGACCATGTGTCTAACTATCCCTGACTTATTTACATGAAAACAACATTCCTCGTTTAGGAATAGACAAAACTCTCCTTTTTCAGCAGTTAGCAGGTCTAGTCCTCTTATATTTTGTAAAACTACTTCAGCTAAGGGCCACTAATGATGTAGCTACTTGTTCTATGTCATCCGTTAAGCCCCTAGACAATTGATGACACTTGTTAGGTCCAGAGGGTCCGGAGGGGGTACAGCACCGCCGAAGTGGAGGGGGCACAGCACTGGTAACCAGAGATCCAAGTAACACAAAGATATGCAACACAAAGAGGCAAAGAAAAGATTTGTTTAAAAAGAGATCACTTCCCACATATGACTGTCTGGGGTGCGATCTGATGCAGCACAGAAGATGCAAAGAATTGCACAGAAGTTAGATTTTATTTTATTTTATTTTAATTTTTTTTGAGTTGGCGTCTCACTTTGTCACCCAGACTGGAGTGCAGTGGCTGCTCACGGCCACCACAGCTTCGCCTGCTGGGCGCCGGCGATCCTTCCGCCTCCGCCTTCCAAGTAGCTGGAACTACAGGCGCGCACTACCATGCCCGGCTAATTTTTGAGTTATTGTAGAGATGAGGTCTCGCCAAGTTGCCCAGGTGGGTCTCGAACCCGCGGGCTCAGGCAATCCACTCACCTCAGCCTTCCAAAGTGCGGGATTACAGGCTGAGCCACTGAGCCCGGCAGAAGTTAGATTTTAAGATGTAGTTTATTTAAAAGTAAATTAGAAGCCGGGCTCGGTGGCTCAGCCTGTAATCCCGCGCCTTTGGGAGGCTGAGGTGAGTGGATTGCCTGAGCCCGCGGGTTCGAGACCCGCCTGGGCAGCGAGACCTCATCTCTACAATAAATCAAAAAATTAGCTGGGCATGGTAGCGCGCACCTGTAATTCCGGCTACTTGGAAGGCTGAGGCGGAAGGATTGCCGGAGCCCAGCAGGTCGAGGCTGCGGTGGCCGGAGCGGCCACTGCACTCCAGTCTGGGTGACAGAGTGAGACTCCAACTCAAAAAAATAAATAAAAAATAAAAGTAAATTAGAGAGAGAAAGAGAAGGGAGGGAGAAGATTCACCTCTCCAAGGTGTGAGAGGGAGCCAAAGCCAGGAAGCATGGCGACAGCCATAGCTCAAAGAGCACATGGCCATACCAGAGTCTAGCAAGGCAATGGCCACTGTCTGCTTGTGGTTAAGTCCTTTTCTTTTTTTTGAGTTGGAGTCTCACTCTGTCACCCAGACTGGAGTGCAGTGGCACACTTCTGGCCACCGCAGCCTCGACCTTCTGGGCTCCGGTGATCCTTCCGCCTCAGCCTTCCAAGTAGCCAGAACTACAGGTGCACGCTACCACATCTGGCTATTTTTTTATTTATTGTAGAGACAAAGTCTTGCCAAGTTCCCCGGGTGGGTCTTGAACTCGTGGGCTCAAGCAATCCACTCGCCTCAGCCTCCCAAAGTACTGAGATTATAGGCTGAGCCACCACACCTGACCTTATTCTGTTTTGTTTTAACATGTACATTTTCTTACCTTTTGTTGTATTTTAGAGGGAGATAATTATACCTATCTAATATGTATAAATTGTCTAAGAGCATTTGTGCTGCTATAACAAAATTCCAGACTGGGTAATTTCTAAATGATATAAATGTATTTCTCACAGTTCTGGAGGCTGGGAGGTCCAAGATTAAAGCACTGTCAGGATTGGTATCTAGTGAGGGCTGCCCTTTGCTTCCTGGTGCCTTGTTACTGTGTCCTCTGAGAGAAGAACCACTGTGTCCTCACACATCAGAAGGTATTGATGACCAACAGAACACTCCCTTCAAATTCAAATTTGCCCTCCCTCCATCCCTCTTTTTTTTTTTTTGAGTTGGGGTCTCACTCTGTTGTCCAGTCTGGAAAGCAGTGGCACAGTCATGGTTCACTGAAGCCTAGACCTCAGGTGGATCCTTCTGCCTCAGCCTCCCAAGTAGCTGTGACTACAGGCATGCACCACCACACCAGTTTTTTGTAGAGATGAGGTCTCACTGTGTTGCTCAGGCTGCTCTGGAAGTCCTGGTCTTCAACAATCCTCCTGCCTTGGCCTCTCAAACTGCTGGGATTACAGGTATGAGCCACTATGCTTGGCCTCAAGCCCTTTCAAAAGGATGCTAATTCCATTCGTCAAGGCAGAGCCTTCATGATTTGATCATCTCCCAAAGATCATGTCTCTTTATACTGTTACACTAAGGATTAAATTTCAACATGGGCCTGGTGCGGTTCTTGCCTATAATCCCAGAATATTGGGAGGCTGAAGTGAAAGGATTGCCTGAGCTCACAAATTCAAGACCACTCTGGGCAATTTGGTGAGACCTCATCTCTACAATAAATAAAAAAAATTATCTGGGTGTGGTGGCACACACCTGTAGTTCCAGTTACTTGGAAGGCTGAGGTGGATCACTTGACCCAGCAGGTTGAGGCTATAGTGGCCATGAGTGTGCCACTGCACTCCAGTCTGGGTGACAGAATGAGACTCCGACTCAAAAAAAAATTTTTTTTCAACATGAATTTTAGAAGGGACATCATTATTCAAACCACAACATGCATAAGTATATTTACTCCAACTTTACCCCAGGTATTAGCTGGGTTTCCTTTTTCTCTTTGGAGATATCTCAGATCTCCCCATGTTCCACCATGTTCAGTTTTGGAAGATCTCCAAAATTTATCAAGCATACATTTTAAAAACACTTTTTGTAAGATCACAGCAGGAAGACCAGGATTGCAAATGTCTGCAGCATACAGCATAGCAGGGTGAATTTTCTTCAAGACCTTGTCTCTACAACAACAAAAACAAAATTAAATAAATAAAATAATTTCTGGGTATGGTGGTACATGCCTGTAATTCCAGCTACTTGAGAGGCTGAGGCAGAAGGATCGCTTGAGCCCAGGAGTTTGAGGTTGTGGTGAGCTGTGATCGTCCCACAGCACTCCATCCTGGGTGAGAGTGAGACCCTGATTTAAAAAAACAAATAAGCCTGGTGCAGTGGCTCATGCCTGTAATTCCAGCACTTTGGGAGGCAGAGGCGAGAGGAATGCCTGAGCTCAGGAGTTTGAGACCAGCCTGAGCAACATGGTGAGACCTCCTCTCTACAATAAATCATAAATTTAGCTGGGCATGGCGGCACATGCCTGTAGTTCCAGCAGTTCACCTTAACTCCTCTCAGAAAAATTTGAACACATGCCTCCAAGCTGTCTGAAACACATGCAATCTCCATCCTCCCAATCACCCCACCTGTTCCACTTGGCATCTGTCCCTGGGGTCTCCGCTCACTCACTCCTGAATGGGAAATAGGGGCTCTAATGGGAAATCCTACCCCTGAAGCACTAAAAATACATGGGAAAACTAACTCAGATGTTCTTTTTTTTTTTAAAGCAGGATTTATTGAGAGGACAGAAAACCTCCTGCAGTGGAAGGGGACCTGAGGGGGTTGCCCTTAACTCAGATATTCTTGATGAAACATTTTTTCTGAGTTGGAGTATCATCCTTGTCGCCCAGGCTGGAGTGCACACTTACGGCCACCGCAGTCTTGACCTGCTGGGTTCAAGTGATCCTCTGCCTCAGCCGTCCAAGTAGCTGGAACTACAGGTGTGCACCACCATGCCCAGCTAGTTTTTGTGATTTATTGTAGAGATGAGGTCCCACTAAGCTTCCTAGGCTGATCTCAAACCCCTGGGTTCAGGCAATCTTCTGACCTTGGCTTCCCAAAGTGCTGGGATTACAGGCTGAGCCACCGCACCCGACTAGAAATACATTTTAAAAAGACATAGTTCAGCCGGGCTCTGTGGCTCAGCCTGTAATCCCGTGCCTTTGGGAGGCTGAGGTGAGTGGATTGCCTGAGCCCGCGGGTTCGAGACCCGCCTGGGCAGCGAGACCTCATCTCTACAATAAATCAAAAAAATCAGCCGGGCGTGGTAGCGCATGCCTGTAATTCCGGCTACTCGGAAGGCTGAGGCGGAAGGATCGCCGGAGCCCAGCAGGTCGAGGCTGCGGTGGCCAGGAGCGGCCACTGCACTCCAGTCTGGGCGACAGAGTGAGACTCCAACTCAAAAAAAAAAAAAAAAAAAAAAGACATAGTTCTAGAATTGTGAGACACTGAATTAGGAACGCAAAGTGTGCATGATTCTTTTTTTTTTTTTTTTGAGTTGGAGTCTCACTCTGTTGCCCAGACTGGAGTGCAGTGGCCGCTCCAGGTCACCGCAGCCTCGACCTGCTGGGCTCCGGCAATCCTTCTGCCTCAGCCTTCTGAGTAGCCGGAATTACAGGCACGGGCTACCACGCCCGGCTGATTTTTTAATTTATTGTAGAGATGAGGTCTCGCCAAGTTGCCCAGGTGGGTCTCAAACCTGAGGGCTCAGGCAATCCACTCACCTCAGCCTCCCAAAGCACGGGATTACAGACTGAGCCTCCAAGCCCAGCTATGATTACCAGAAAAGTATTTACAATTACTTGAGAGGCTGATAAACACTGATACCAGCCCAGCTGGTAAAAAGGGCCTGGTATTCTTCCTGTTATTATTACTGCAGGATCCCATTTTAATCATAAGTGAACATGCCCATATGTGGCATACAATTATGTTACATGGGAGGAAGTGGGCACAGAGAGCATATTGGTTGTGAGGTTGAGGGTGAGGGTAGATGATGCTGGTTGGGGAGGGGAGCAAAGCTGAACAAGAGAGGATCATGTTTACTGTTAGGTATACCAAATTACTCCCGTGTGTTTGTAACAAGAAATACTTAAAGAACAATTTCAAGGCTGGGTACAGTGGCTTACCCCTGTAATTCCAGCACTTTTGGAGCCTGAGGTAGGACTGCTTGAACCCAGGAATTTGAGATCAGCCTGGGCGACATAGCGAGACTTCTTTCCTACAAAAAAATGAAAAAAAAAAATAGGCTGGTGTGGTGGTACATACCTGTAGTTCCAGCTACCACAGGAGGTAGAGGCAAAAGGGTGGCCTGAGCCTAGCAGGTTGAGGCTGTGGTGAGCTGTGATCATGCCACTGCACTCTAACCTGGGTGACAGTGAGAACCTGACTCAAATAAAATAAAATAAAATAAAACAAAATAAAAAAAGAGCAACTTCAAAAGGCAATGCATAAATATTTTTTAAGAATAAAGTTATTTTTTGGGGGGGGGTTGGAGTTTCACTCTGTTGCCCAGGCTGGAGTGCAGTGGTATGCTCATGGCCACCCCAGTGTTGACCTGCTGGGGTCCTGTGATCCTCCCACCTCAGCCTTCCAAGTAGCTGGAAATACAGGTGTGCGCTACCATGCCCGACTAAGTTTTTGATTTATTGTACAGATGCGGTCTTGCCAAGTTGCTCGGGCTGGTCTTGAACCCGCGGGTTCAGGCAATCCACTTGCTTTGGCCTCCCAGTTTTGGGATTACAGGCTGAGCCACCGAGCCTGGCCTTTTTTTTTTTTTTTTTTTTGTAGAGACGAGGTTTATGTTGCTCAGGCTGGTCTCAAACTGCTGAGTTCAAGAGGTTCTCTGCCTCAGTCTACCAAAGTGCTGAAATTTCAGGTGTGAGCCACTGCGTCTGGCCAAGAATAAAGTTTGAAATGCAGGAAGAGGTGGCTGTGAATGGCACAAACAGAAGCACCGTGTGGAGAGGGTGAATAAGATGGTGTTCCCACTCCCTTCAAAGCCTAGAGAACTCCGTGCCCATTGCCTGACATACCCACCTGGAGTGGCTGACATCAGGTGACTCAGAACTGCAGAGCCTCTGCTGTGTGCCAGTCTAGGTGGACTCACAAGGAGGTTTAACACTTAGCTCAGTGAGATAGAGCCAAGTCACAGTCCTTGATGTGGCTGTCCATCTCTGTGAACCCTACAGTGACCTGGTCAGCCTCCTGGCTGCACCCAGCATCTTGGCAGCCACTGCCAGGGCACAACTCATTCCAGGATCCACGAGACCATCTTGAGGAGCCCCACAATCTGTGTGTCCAAGCACTCTCCCTAGCTCTGTCCCACATCAACTCTCCCTCTGCCTCTCTTTTGTGGCTGATCCCAGAACCCCTCACCTAGTCCCTAGAGGCCCAGTTCTGCCCTGATGCTCCTTAGTCCCTGCCCTGTTGTGGATCGTGAGGCCTCCTGACCCCCTACTTCCTCCGGCAGCTCCTTCTTGATCCTCCTACCAAACCTGGGGGAGGGACCTCTGCACCAGTCCCCCTCCACTGCCCTGTGAGCAGGTACCCCTTTCACCCTTCTCCTGTCCCCTTCTCATGATGTCCCTGCTTCTGCAGAACCTAGTAATCACCCACCCCTCAGGCCTGACTGCAAGTCTCTCTTGCCCACTGAGGCCTGTGCACTCACTTCCCTCTTTCCCTTGCTGTCCTCTCCCCCCTCCTCATGTACTGACAGTGCTCACTCAGGGCCCTCTCCTGAAGGACCTTTCTTTCCTTTCTGGACTCAAGGTCCCCCTCAGGACCCAACTCTCCACAGCACGCGCCCTACTGGTCACCCCTGCCAGGAAGACTCTCTGCAGCTCAGACCCCCCCACAGCCCCTTTCAAGCCTACATTTCTTGCTCCTTCTCCACCCATCTCTCTTGGACAGAGTTCTGGTCAGGGTGCAGTCCGGTCTCCCTTTATCCACTCTCTGTAGGTGTGACCCTGCCCACCCGTCCTCCTTCTTCCTCGCCCTTGGGACACCCTCAGTTTGGCCCTCTCTGTTTCCTGGGGTCAGCGGCCCCTCCTCCCCGGGCCCATGAAGGAGCGGTGTTAGGGAGGCAGGGAGGCGCTCTGCACTCTTCTCCTCCCTGGGAGTCTTACGTCCCAGCTGTGACTCCGCACAACCTCTACCCCCACCGTCGTCCTTCCTGGTCCCTCCAAGCAGAGGCCAAGATCCCTCAGCTCCTCTCCCCTACACCAGTCCAGCACTGGACAAAGCCTTCGCGTCCAGGAGCGCGCGCTCCAGCGGGAGGCGGACATCTGCCACCTGCCGCCCAGACCCCAGTCTTCTCGCTTCGTAAACCACCCCGCTCACCTCCTGCCTTACGCCAGCGGGAATCCCTCACCCTACACGGAGGCACCTCACCTCACCAGGTCAAGACAGGAGCCCCAGACCTCGCGGCCCAGAGTGGGTCGCTCTAAGTCACCCTAGACAAGTCACTTAACCACTAGATGCCTCCTCGGCCACTCAGTGGACGACACCTGCCCTCTGGGAGACCTCTGTGAGGGCCAGACGCCCTTCCAGTCTCCTTCGGGGTCGTATACCAAGAGGACACCGCAGGCGGGATCTCCCAGGGCGCCTGCGCGGTTGCCTGAGTGGCGGCGAGCGGGGGGAGGGATGTGGGAGGGAACTGGGGGAGTGGAAGTCGGCGTCCACGGGTGAACTACAAGCCCCAGAGTGCACTGCGCTTGGCCGGCCGCCGCTCGCCCGGAAAGTGGCTCCGCTCGGGGCCTCGCCCCGGAAGATAAGGCGGCTCACTTGCGTCGTGTTTCCTCTTTCAGCCGCGCTGCGGAACGGGTAAGTCGTGGTTGTGGAACTGCGGCCTCGGCACCATCCGTCGCCATCCGCGTCTTTAGGGCTTCCCGGGAGGCCGGCCCTCCCCTGAGAGGACGGCGGCGTGCGGTTGTGGAGGGAGTCGGCGGTGGCGGGCACAGCGGCTTCTGGGGCGGGGTTCCGGGAAGCGGGGCTCGGTGGCGCGTGCCTGGCCTGCCTGGACGCTGACCATGAGCAGCCCGCAGACCCGCCGACATGGGCCGCGTGATCCGTGGACAGAGGAAGGGCGCTGGCTCAGTGTTCCGCGCGCATGTGAAGCACCGTAAAGGAGCCGCGCGTCTTCGCGCAGTGGACTTCGCCGAGCGGCACGGCTACATCAAAGGCATCGTGAAGGTGCGGGGACCGGCTGGGGCTGGAGGCAGGGGGGGTGGGGCGCCAAGCTGGTACCCCTTGTTCACGCCGCTCCGGCCGGCAGGACATCATCCACGACCCGGGCCGTGGCGCACCCCTCGCCAAGGTGGTCTTCCGGGATCCCTACCGGTTTAAGAAGCGGACGGAGCTGTTCATCGCCGCCGAGGGCATCCACACGGGCCAGTTCGTGTACTGTGGCAAGAAGGGTTAGCCTCGCGACTGGGACAGAAAGTCCCCTCCGGTGGGGAGGGGCTGCGGGTGCTGCCTTAGGAGCTCACATCCTGAGCCGGTGTGGGAACATCCCTGGCAGAAGGTTCATGGGGATATCCGCGTGGTCAGACGAGTGCCTGTGGGTCGCTGCAGAGCTGTGGGGTCAAGCTGGACGTTGAATGGAAGTCTGGGGGCTGCCTAGAGCGAGGGGGTTGGTATTGCTTCTGGATTCCCTGATGGCCGGGTGCCACTTTTCCTCGCAGCCCAGCTCAACATTGGCAATGTCCTCCCTGTGGGGACTATGCCTGAGGGTACTATCGTGTGCTGCTTGGAGGAGAAGCCTGGGGACCGTGGCAAGCTGGCTCGGGCCTCAGGGAACTACGCCACTGTTATCTCCCACAACCCCGAGACGAAGAAGACCCGTGTGAAGCTGCCTTCTGGCTCCAAGAAGGTCATCTCTTCAGCCAACAGAGCCGTAGTTGGTGAGTACCAGGTAGCAGTTGAATGCTGAGGGCTGTGGGTGTACCGACTGGGAGACTTGGTCCCTAGAATCCTATTGCCTGTTCCTCTAAAGCTTGGGCTCTATAAGCTTGAGCCCATCTCAGGGTCTCTGAGTTGTCGAGCTTGTTAAGTGGGCTCAATAGCACCTACTTCACTGCTGTCAGGGAGTTGAATGAGATTGGGATTAAGTCACCTAGGCCCTTGTTAGGCAGATTCCTTTACTTGCATACAGCTAGTTAACACTTCACAAAAGATGGGGTCAGGTGTTTATGAGTTTCTCATAGAGTGAGTGAAAAAGGGTTTGAGTTTAGGTTAGCTCACTTCACTCTGGGCAACATCTTGGAATCCCTGTGCTGAACCCAGCCCCACGCAGGATGCTCTAAGAATATGTTTGCAGAATAAGCAACGCTGAGATGGGAGCAGGTTGGGTCAATTGTCCTTCGGGGGTGGGGGATTCAGATTAAGTGACCTGCGTGGTGTGTCACGTATGTGGAGGGAGAGGGGGTTCATCAACCCACAGTGTGCAAGGGGCTCCCTAGGATGGGAGGTTGGTGGTGGTTTGCTTGGTGGTTGAATCCTGTATTGACTCCTGCATGAAGGTGTATGATTGAGTTCCAAAAGGTGTTTAGCATGGGTTAGGAATAGGGGTGCGTCGCTTGGGGATCCTGAGGTGTCTGATCCTCCCCTATAGGTGTAGTGGCAGGTGGTGGTCGAATTGACAAACCCATCCTGAAGGCTGGCCGTGCCTATCACAAATACAAGGCAAAGAGGAACTGCTGGCCACGAGTACGTGGTGTGGCCATGAATGTAAGTAGCCTACAAATTCGAGGTGCGGTGTTCAAGGGATAAGTGTCCATGTAGTTGGGTAGACACACCTTTATCTAGGAGTGTCCCCTCCCTGTATTCTAGGGGATCTGCTGTGGGAGAAACTTGGGTAGTGGTTTGCAGTTACAGGGCTGTTGATCCTGCCCCAGCTCTCATGAAGCAGGGATCATCCTCATTCTGACACCATCTTTCTTCTTGTAGCCTGTGGAGCATCCCTTTGGAGGTGGCAACCACCAGCACATCGGCAAACCCTCCACCATCCGCAGAGATGCCCCTGCTGGCCGCAAAGTGGGTCTTATTGCTGCCCGCCGGACTGGACGTCTCCGGGGAACCAAGACTGTGCAGGAGAAAGAGAACTAGGGCTATGGGGCTCAATAAAGTTTGTCCTTAGGCCACTAGGCTGTGCCACTCCCATGGTTTCAGAGGGAGGGGTTACTGTTGGGAGGATTGCTGTGGACCCCCCTGGTTGGTACAGGGAGGAGTAAGATGGAGTTGACCACCAGTGAATGGTGGAAGGGAAAGTCCACGGCTGAAGAAGAGGTGCAGGTGCTCTGGGCCAGAGCTATGCTTCCCCACAGAGGGACCTAGGACCTGGCACTTAGGTGGGTGATTTGTCCTGTGACTTGCAGTGCTTGGATGTAAGAACCCATTTCACAAATGAGGAAACTGAAGAACAGGAAACCGGTTAGGACCCAGTCTGAGCCTGGTGTTCTGAACCATACTCTTACTCTGCCAGGGTCTGCTGGCAACACCCTTCTTTCCTGGGTGGTGGTACAGCCATGATGTAAATGTGTTCTTGTGCCTGGGGTGCCTGACTTGCAGGTGCCAACCTAGTGAGGGGAGGTGGTCTGCCTTGGCACAGATAACTTGAAGGGTGGGGACTGGAAGAAAGTGGAACAGACACCCTATTCACAGCCAGAAAGGCTGTGGCTGGCCTGACCATCTTCCCCTGCAAACAACTAGGAGTGGCCTGTGTGTGTCATTCCCCTGCCCCCCCATGATGGGTGGTGCGTGGTTACTGCTGGAGTGGAGGGCCCTGGGTACTTGACCCTCTGGATTGAGGCTTCCTCTTTAGCCTGGTTGTGACAAGGTATTCTGGTTGGTGGGAGGCGGGTCCCAGGTACCTGTTGGGATTGCTGACCTATGCTGTATAAAGGGATGACAGTGCAGTGCATGTGTGGCAGCCCTAGACTGTGCCTACCTGTGTTGTCAACCTTGTTTTGGGCACTTAGAGGAGGTAGGTGAAAGGTTATGACTTCCCTGCAGTCAGAGATGGTCCCGAGAAGCTACACACTAAAAATACCAGAGAAGCCGACCTGCATTGCTGCTTGTTTGGTCATAAACCATGACGTCTTGACCACGACAGGCTGAGTGTCCAGACCCCAGGGCAGCCTCAGGTGGAAGTCTTATCAGTGCTCAGACAAACTGCCACCAATGAATGCAGTAGCTGCTGACCATTTTTCATAATAGCACTCGGGACTGCCAGGTGGATGGCAGCAGGCAGGCTGAGGTGGGGTGTTTTCATGCAGACCATGGATGGGTGCCAATTGGCTAGTAGCTGGAAGATGAGCCGGGTGGTTCCTGTTCTCATGGTACACAGCTGTGAGCCTTACCCCCATATTTTTTGTTTTCCTGATCCTGCTAGTGTGGGTCCCACCTGCCTCTTAGTGCCCAGCCTACCTAGGCGGGGAACAGGGCAAGGACCTGTTATCTTTTTTTTTTTTTTTTGAGTTGGAGTCTCACTCTGTCACCCAGACTGGACTGCAGTGGCCGCTCCTGGCCACTGCAGCCTTGCCTACTGGGCTCCGGCGATCCTTCCGCCTCAGCCTTCCGAGTGGCCGGAATTACAGGCATGCGCTACCACACCTGGCTGATTTTTTGATTTATTGTAGAGATGAGGTCTCGCCTGCCCAGGCGGGTCTCAAACCTATGGGCTCAGGCAATCCACTCACCTCAGCCTCCCAAAGGCGCAGGATTACAGGCTGAGCCACAGAACCCGACTGGACCTGTTTACTTTTGAGATGGGCTCATCATGTCCAAACTGGTCTCAAGACTCCTGGTCTCTAGTGAACCTCCCATCTCATGCTCCCCAGTAGCTGGGACTGCAAGTTTGTCACTGCACCTAGGGGACCTGATTTTGATCCTGAGTCCCAGTTAGAGGTAGAGAATGAAGGAGGGTGGCACTTAACTCCTGAAGGATAGAGGAGCATCTGGGAAGAGGGTATTGGGGAAACACTAGGTATGGCTGCTGTGGCCATAAGCGGCACTGCTTTTCTGCTCCCTTCTGGGCAAACTGGGTTCAGGCCTTGGCCAAGGGACCTGCCATCAGGGTCTGCTCCAGAAACAGCTTCAGGTACTTGAGAATACTTTTTTGAGTCGGAATCTCATTCTGTCACCCAGGCTCAAGTACAATGGCACACTCATGGTTACTGCAACCTCGGCCTGCTGGGCTCAGGCGATCCTTCTGCCTCAGCCTTCCAAGTAGCTGGAACTACAGGTGTGTGCCACAATGCCGAGCTAGTTTTTTGATTTTTATTGTAGAGATGAGGTCTTGCCTAGTTGCCAGGGCTGGTCCTGAGCCTGTGGGCTCAGGCAATCCTCTCACCTTGCCTCCCAAAGTGCTGGGATTATAGGCATAAGCCACCGCGCCCAGCTGAACACTTTTTCTAGGGTGGACATGGGCCCGTTTACAGGGTTAGGTGTGGGGGCAACGGGTTAGGCCCTAAAACCGGCTTTTTGGGGCAGTAAGCATCTCTCAACCCTGAGGATGAGTAATTCCCAGCGCCTTTCTCTGTAAAGGAAAGGGCCTGAGCCGGTTTTTTTTTTTTTCTCTTTTGAGTTGGCGTCTCACTCTGTCCTTTGTCGCCCAGACTAGAGTGTAGTGGCCGCTCCCGGCCACCGCAGCCTCGACCTGCTGGGCTCCGGAGATCCTTCCGCCTCAGCCTTCCAAGTAGCTGAAACTACAGGCGTGCGCTACCAAGCCCAGCTAATTTTTGATTTATTGTAGAGACGAGGTCTCGCCAAGTTGCCCAGGCGGATCTCGAACCCGCGGGCTCACGCAATCCACGCACCTCAGCTTCCCAAAGTGCTGGGATTACAGGCTGAGCCACCGAGCCCGACTTGAGCCTTTCTTAGTGGTGCCTTTTGGGGCTCACCAGGGAGAGAAATTCTCAGAAGGTAATAGTGTAATTTTTTTTTTTCAAGTTGAATCTCACTCTGTCACCCAGGCTGGAGTGCAGTGGCACGCTTATGGCCACCGTAGCCACGACCTGCTGGGCTCAGGCGATCCTTTCTGCTTCAGCCTTCCAAGTAGCTGGAACTACAAGGCGTGCGCCACCACGTCCAGCTAATATTTTATTTGTCGTAGAGACGAAGGCTTGCCATTTTGCTCAGGTTGGTCTCGAACCCCTGAACTCAGGCAATCCTCTCGACCCCGCCTCCAGCTACTGTAATCTGTTCATCTTTGGTCACCAAAGCCTTTGACTATTGCCTCGGTTCTGAGGCCTCCGTGGCATGGCTTCAGACTGCCACCTGGTGGCAGCGTTACCGATTTACGGTTTGCCATTCACTGTCCGCCGAAGACCTACTGAGCTAGGGAGGCGGACAACCAAGACGCGGAGTCGTCGTTTCCCAGAGCGGCCCGAGCCGTGTTTCGCACTACGGTTGCGGGGATCTGCATGACGTCAGTTCCGCTTCGGTTTTGATTGGCGGGGCCAAAGGGCGCCCCGGCCTGGTAGGGCCGGCACTCAGCTGCGGCGCTGAGGTGAGTGTGGGCCCGGCTGGGGTGCGGGTGGCTGTGGCCGCCGGGTCTCTGGCCTTGGAGCGCGGACGCTTCCCCGCGACTTGCCTCATGCCCTCTCCTCTCGCGCTGCTCCGGGCTGGGGTCCGGCCCGCTATTGGCAACACCTCGCCCCGGGGTCCGCTGACAAGGCCTCAAGCTCCGAGTGGTCTGCTTCGTTCTTCTCCCCACCCCGGGGTCGTTCCTTACCGGGCTCATCCCCTGCTGTAGAGGTCCCCTTCGCAGGTCCCATGCCCTGTGCGGGGTTCCACCTCCTGCCTCGCGTCCTCTGTCCCACAGGGTGGCTTCTGCCTCCCGGGATGACCCGGAGCCCCTTACTCCTAGTGCTCCGAAGCCTTCCCCTACCCAGCTGTCCCCAACTCCTCTTTCCTGTCAACTCTTAAGCAGCAGACTCGCTCGTCCATCAGTTCTCCCCATTTGCCTCCACTCCCCCTGCAGATCCTGCCCCTCTTTTTTCCCTCGGCTCATTCCAAAATGCCCATCCCCCTGGATGTACCTTTCTTTCTTTCTTTTTTTTTTTGAGTTGGAGTCTCTCTCCGTCGCCCAGGCTGGAGTGCAGTGGCACGCTCACGGCCACCCCAGCATCGACCTGCTGGGCTCCGGCGATCCTTCTGCCGCAGCTTTCTAAGTAACCGGAACTACGGCATGCGCTACCGCGCCCGGCTAATTGTTTTTAGTTTACTGTAGAGACTAGGTTTCGAACCTGCAGGCTCAGACAATCCACTCACCTGGGTCTCCCAACGGGCTGGGATTACAGGATGAGCCACTGAGCCCAGCCTGGATGTACCTTTTCTCCATCCCGTCATCTTTTAGCTTCTGGCGCTTTCCGCAGCCAAGCAACCAGGTTTTGTTTCTCATTTTTCAAGGGTTGAACCTTTGTTTGCTCCTTGTCTTGTGCTGCTTAATATACCTATTTATAGCCTGGCGTGGTGGTGCTTGCCTGTAGTCCCAGCTTCTATATAAAAGAAACTATTTTTCTGAGAAAGTTTTAAAATAAAAGGAAGTACAGAGAATGAGTTATCAAACACCAGCGACTGGGATGCCAGTCCTCATTTTGCCACATGTGTTTCAATGTATTTTATATTTTGTCTTTGCCTTATGCCTTCTATTGTTTTTAATCTCCTTTTCTTTCTTAGTCCTTAACATTTTGTCTTTATTCTTCCAAAGTAAAGTGAATGAGTATTGTCCTTCTCCTCTTGAATGATACAATTTAGCATGCCATGGAAGAGGAGGAGGGTAGATGACCTGAGGGCAGCAAGCAGTAGGGGTGGAACTGGGGAAAGCCAGCCCCTGGAAAGAGCAGTCTGCCTGGGAGGCCAATAGTGCTGCATTGGGATGGGAAAGGGTGGAAGGCAGGCAGGGTTTATGTTGTTTATGGCAGCAGCAAGTGGCCTGAGCTATGGAAGAAGGGGCCAAGCTGGGCCTCCATGTGCTCTTTTTTCTTATCTCAGTACCTGAGTGACCAGCTCCTGCCCACTGCCCTCAGAAAGCCTAGAACACAGGCAATGGCAGCCTTGTTCCTGTCTGCCCCACTGCAGGTGAGTATCTGTTGTCCTGGGAGGTGTGATAGCTTCGCCTAGGGCTTCCCTTGGCAAACACTGTCAAGTATCTCTAGTCTGGGGTGCTGACATCAAAGGAGGGGTGGCCCTGGGACTTATATCCTCCTGCCCCTGCTGCTGTTAGTCCTTGGGACACATTAACTGGCTCAGCAGCAAGTGGGTCAGGCCACCCCATGTGCTGCTGTTCTCAGCATGCTTCTGCTGCTTCCCTGTTCCCTAGTGCCCACTCTGGGCCATATTCAGGCTGCAGCAGTCCCTGTCTTTTCCAGGCTGAGGTGACCTTCGAGGATGTGGCTGTGCTTCTCTCCCGGGAGGAGTGGGGCCGTTTGGGCCCTGCTCAGAGGGGCCTCTACAGGGATGTGATGCTGGAGACCTATGGGAACCTAGTCTCACTGGGTAAGACCCTTCACTGGGACTCAGTTCTGGGAACAGCCCTGGGGACTGACTTGGTAGGGACTGGGCTGGGGACCTTACTCCTGCACCCAGAGATGGGTGATGCTGACTCTTGTCTAGGTAGGTACCTGCTCTGAGAAAAGGAAGGGAAGGACAGTTCTGGGAACTTCCTGAGTCAGCCCTTCTCAAGTCTAAATTCCCAGAGGAGACAGGCCTCCCACTCCAGATCTGAGGCAGACTCCCTCCCAAGAGGAGTTCTGCACCTCCTAGTAGAGGGAACTCCTGAGCTCTTGTTCCTTTGTGCTCAGACCTTCATCTTCATGACCATCTGCAGCCCAATCTCAGCCCACTCCAGAGAGAGTCCAAGCTTCTGTCACCCCTCTACCTGTGCTTCTCCCGCTACAGCCCTGGGATGAAGTGGTGCTAGGTGCAGCTCTGCATCCTTGATACCAATCCCAGGCCGTGTCTCTTTTCCAGGAGCAGGACATGCAGGTCCCAAGCCTGGGGTGATCTCACAGTTGGAACGAGGGGATGAGCCATGGGTCCTGGATGGACAGGGTGCCTCGGGGAGAGAGCGTCTGAGAGTCACCAGCTCAGGTGCGTGAGGTGCCTCCCCAAATGGGTGAGGATTAGTTGGGTCCAAGATACATGGCTAATAACTCGGGAGTTTGGGGGGAAGATAGATCAGGTCTAGCATGAAATGCCTGAGAGTGGCCTTTGCTGAAGCCCAAATCGCCTCTGTCAGCTTGGTGCCTCAGTGGGGAAAATCTTGAGCAGAATCTTCTAGAAAGGTTGGGAGTGTTGTGGAAGAAAATAGGGAAAGCCATTCCAGGCAGGCGTGGTGTATAGAGGTGAGTGAATGCAGACCAGGGATGCTATGAGGGGAGGTGAGGGCCTACAGGCCCTGACAGAATCTGCCCTCCAGAGCTTATGCCCTACAAGGAAGGCCAGACAGTGAAGGTGTAGTGGTGGAAACCATTGCTTTATTTCCCTATTTCTTTATTTTTGTTTTAGATTTAGGGGGTGCACATGTGTGTTAGTTACATTGGTGTATTGTGTAGTAGTGGGGATTGGGTCTCAGGTAGCTCATTCCCCAGAGAATGAACATTGTGCCCCGTAGGTAGTTTCTGAACCCTAATCTCCAGTTCCTTTTGCTCCCCTCCCCCTTGTTGGTATCCCCAGTGTCTATTACTTTTATCTTTGTGACCATTTAGCTCCCACATATGAGTGAGAACGTATGATGTTTGATTTTCTGTTTCTGAGTTAACTCGCTTCATTTCCCTCTCTTCTAAATTAACCCATTATGGGAAAGTGAGAGAATATACTTCACTCTGAATCTTACCACCTAGACACAGTTGTATTTTAGTATATTCCTTTCTGTTCCTTTTCTAGCACTGGCCTTTCAACACTCATGTACAGACACTGTTTAGTAACAGGAATGACCCCTGTGCTCTGCTGTGCTGCCTGCTGTTCACTAAATGTATTTCTGTGCATAGGAGTCTTGTTCAGGCTCTTGGAGCTAACTGGAATGTTGTTGTCTGATTTCACTGCATGGACAGCTGTAATGGTCATCTTTTTGCACATGTCTGATGCCCCAGGAAGGAACTGCCGGCTCAGAGGACTTAATTTTTCTTTTGTAAATTTGCTTATTTGAATGTGAATACTAATAGAGGACAAACCCTAAATTTACAGCTCAGGGAATTTTTATGAAAAACCAACCTCTAGATCAAAATACAGAATGTTTCCAGCTCCCTAGGGATTCCCTGGCCTGCCTCCTCTGTCATTTCCCACTCCTTCTTTCTTTCTGACTCCTGTCATGAGAGGCTGCTTTGCTCCTTTGGATTTTTCTGTCTGGACTCATGCAGGGCACCTTTTGCTGAACATTGTGAGAGCTGCTTGTGTTCGTGGAGCAGCAGTTTGGTCTGTTTTGTTGTCAGAAGATACTCTATAGTGTGAACATACCACGATTTATATTCCCTTCTACTTGTGGAGGACATTTAGTTGTCTCCAATTTGGAGTTGTACAGAAATTGCTGTGGACATTCTTGTGCATGTATCTCTCTGGTGCACAGAATGTGTTTCTGGGGATGTGTACCTGGGAGTGGACTCACTGGGTCAGTGTATTCATAGATCAGCTTTAGGCTGATGCTGTGATACTGTCTTCCAAAGCAGTGAGTGAGCACTGTCTGCTGCATATATTGGTGATACGGGCATTCAACCCCTGTTCGTGTGCAGTGCGGGGGTAGGCAAGGGGTAGAAGGACAGCCCTCTTAGGACTGGAAAGGGAGCAGTTATAAAAGTGGCCCCATCATAAACTGCTTACACCTGAGACTCACTGTTCTGGGCACTGGACTGAATGCTTGATGGTCAGTCTGTTAATTCTTTTATTCTCATGATAGTGTCTTACGGTAGCAGCTGATATGACCTGTGTTCTTCAGATGGGGAAACCAAGGCTTAGAAAGGTAGGTTTGTTGCCTTAGGTCACTCAGCTTGCAAGTGGAAGCTAGGACTGATCAATCCTGAGTATGGCTGCTGGTGTCAGTCTCAGAGGGACCGTGTGGCAGGACCCCTCTTGGGTATTTGTCACTGTCCATTTTGGGGGAGTGGCCACTCCAGGAGAAGTATGGTGTGTGTCAATTGAGGAAGGAAGGAATGGATGTTTAAAGGTGTCAGGAAGTGTTTCATGTAGGTGTCTTGAGTTTAAGGTGTTGGTGGCTGACCCAGATGGTCTTTTGGCCCCCCAGGTAGAGCCCTGGGAATGGATGTGGATTGCTATGGAGAGCCAAGGAGCCCTGGTCTGTGTGTGTTCTACCCTTCCTCCTGTGGAGTTGGCATGAACTTGGCATTCTACCCTCCCAGGAAGGCAGCTGTCTTTTCTGCCATGGACTTTGAGGTGCCTAGACTTGCTTGGCCTTAGTCTTTTTTTTTTTTTTTGAGTTAGAGTCTCACTCTGTCACCCAGACTGGAGTTCAGTGGCACGCTCCCGGCCACTGCAGCCTCAACCTGCTGGACTCTAGTGATCCTTCCACCTCAGCCTTCCAAGTAGCCGGAAGTACAGACGCGCGTTACCACACCCGGTAATTTTTGATTTATTGTAGAGCCGAGATCTCGCCAAGTTGCCTGGGTGGGTCTAGAACCCATGGGCTCAGGCAATCCACTTGACTCGCCCTTCCAAAGTGCTGGGATTACAGGCTGAACCACTGAGCCTGGCGGCCTTAGTCTTTTTATCTGTCAATGTCCTCTGTGATTTTCAGGATTCCTCCTTGCTCAGGTTTTCATGGTGCTGTAAATACTTTGTCTTCTGTCCTTTGGCAGAGTCATGTTCTACAGTCCCATGCAGACAGTGAGGCAGAGTGTGAAAGTTAGTTTGCTGGGCCTGGGTTTAGATGCTCACACTACTATGTGACTATGCCCCTGGGTAAGGTCCTTAAGCCTCTGAGCTCCACGCTGTTGTCTGTAAGGGTGTCATGACTTTGGAGATGACCAAATTGGTAATTCGCAGGTGGTCAGAAGCATCTTCATGCTTTTCTTCCAGAGTCAGAACAGGTGACCCTTAGATATTTTGTTTGTTGTTTCAGTTTGTGAGACCAGGACTGAGTACAAGGAGTTGACTTCACGGGAAACATTTGATGAGCAAGAACTGGACCATCTCAGGGGGATTTTTTCCCAGGGACCTGAACCAGTAGAAGCCTATGATCATGTCAGGAAGTTGGAGGGGAGCCTGGGCAAGCCGGTGGAGCAGAGAGGCCCAAGGCCAGTAACACTGACTACCAGAGAGAGCAACTGGGAGTCTGGGGGAAACCTCAGGTTGGGATCAAGTCCTATCCCTGATCAGAGACCTCACAAGTGTGATATATGTGAGCAAAGTTTTGAACAGAGATCATACCTCAACAACCATAAACGTGTACACAGGTCAAAAAAACCAAATATAGTTCATGATTCTGGGGAAATCTTCAATGCAAACTTAGTTGTTAAAGAAGATCAGAAAATTCCTACTGGGAAAAAATTGCATTATTGTGGTTACTGTGGGAAAACATTCAGGTACAGTGCCAACCTTGTCAAGCACCAGCGGCTTCACAGTGAAGAGAAGCCCTACAAATGTGATGAGTGTGGGAAAGCCTTCAGCCAGAGCTGTGAGTTCATTAATCACCGAAGGATGCACTCAGGGGAGATCCCCTACCGGTGTGATGAGTGTGGGAAGACATTCAATAGGAGGCCCAACCTCATGAAGCATCAAAGAATTCACACTGGGGAGAAGCCCTATAAGTGTGGCGAGTGTGGGAAACACTTTAGCGCCTACTCTTCCCTTATTTATCACCAGAGAATCCACACTGGAGAGAAACCCTATAAATGTAATGACTGTGGGAAAGCCTTTAGTGATGGCTCAATCCTTATCCGACATCGACGGACTCACACTGGTGAAAAACCATTTGTGTGTAAGGAATGTGGCAAAGGCTTTACCCAAAGTTCTAATCTTATCCAACATCAGAGAATTCACACCGGAGAGAAACCCTATAAATGTAATGAATGTGAGAAAGCCTTCATCCAAAAAACCAAACTTGTTGAGCATCAGAGAAGCCACACTGGAGAAAAACCCTATGAATGTAACGACTGTGGCAAAGTTTTCAGCCAGAGCACCCACCTCATTCAGCATCAGAGAATTCACACAGGAGAGAAGCCCTACAAATGCAGTGAGTGTGGGAAGGCCTTCCACAATAGTTCCAGACTCATTCACCATCAAAGGTCGCACCATGGAGAAAAGCCTTACAAATGCAGTGACTGCAAGAAAGCCTTCAGCCAGAGCACGTACCTGATTCAGCATCGGAGGATCCACACTGGAGAGAAGCCCTACAAGTGCAGTGAGTGTGGGAAAGCCTTCCGGCACAGTTCCAACATGTGTCAGCATCAGAGGATTCACCTACGGGAGGACTTCACCATGTGATGGTGGAGGAGGATCTGAGGGCAGAGTCCTATTGAGCACTTCCTTCATGTGCCCCTAACACCCACCCCTGCCCTTTATTTATTGTTCACAGGGTGAAAGGGCAGTTCTGTCTAATTAAAGAAAACTTTTTTTAAACCAAAAGCCGTGCATGTTCATTTTAGAGCGGTGACAGAGAAAAGTAGGCAAAAAAGCTCATTTATTCTCCCCACTTAGAGGATTCATTGCTACTGACTTACAATGTCTCCTTTCATACACACTGGAGAGGATTTTTTAAAGAAAATACTGTTTTGCTTATTCTCATAAGACCTAGGATCTTCACCTTTTCTGTTTCCTTAATATCAGAAAATTCACACTGGAAAGAACTCCATATAGTTTTACATATTGTAAATAAGAATTTAATGTATTTTGACTTTTCTATGTCACTTAATAGAGTTGAAGTTGCCTTTTTATTTGTGGTAAAATTTACATTACATAAAATTTAACATTTTAATAATTTTTAAGTGTCCAGCTCACTGGCGTTAAGTACATTTGCAGTGTGTAACTATTTCCACTGTATATTTCTAGGACTGTTTTATTATCTCAAACAGAAACTCTGTACCTATTAAACAATAACTTCATTCTCCCCTTCTCCCCACGGCTGATAACCCCAATTCTGTTTTCTGTCTCTGAATTTGCGTATTCTAGGAACTTCTTATGAGTAGAATCATGTATTGTGTCCTTTTATGTCTGCCTTAGTTTATTTCACGTAATGTTTTAAAGTTTTGTCCATGTTGTATTCTGTGTCAGAACTCCATTTCTTTTTATAACTGAATAGTATTCCATTGTATGTATATTATACCACATTTGCTAATTCATTCATCTGTTGTTGGAAACTTGGGTGTTTCCACCTTTTGTGAATAATACTGGTGTGAACATTGGTATAAAAATATGTGTCGAATCCCTACTTTAAGTACTTTTGGGTATATACCTAGGAGTGAAATCATTGGGTCATATGGTAATTATTTAACTTTCTGAAGAATGGTCAAATTGTTTTCCACAGTAGCTGCACTGTTTTACATCCCCACTAGCAATGCACAAATGTTTCAGTTTTTCCTTGCCAAAACTTGTTATTTCTGCTTTTTTGATAACAGCCATCTAAATGGGTCTGAAGTGTTATCTCATTGCGATTTTGATTTGAATTTCCCTAATGTTGAAAATATACTGTTTGTATATTTTCTTTTTTTTTCCAGCACATACCTGTAGTTCCACCTACTTGGAAGGCTGAGGAGTGTTTGCATATCTTCATTCTTTTTTTTAAGAGACAAGGTCTTGCTTTATTGTCCAGGCTGGAATGCAGTAACCTGATCATAGCTCACTGCAGACTTGACTTCCTGGGCTCAAGTGATCCTCCTGCCTCAGTCTCCTGAGTAGCTAGAACTACAGGAACACCACCACACTTGACTGTTTTGAATATTTTATGGAGACAGGGTCTCACTATGTTGCCCAGACTGGTCTCAACTACTAGATTCAAGCAGTTCTTCCACCTTGGCCTCTCAAGGTTTTGTGATTACATGCATGAGCCACTGTGCTGGCCTATTTGTATTATTTTCTTGGGAGAAAACTCTATTGAAGTCCCTTGCTTTTTTTTTTTTTTTTTTGAGTCAGAATCTCACTCTATTGCTGGGGCTGTAGTGCAGTAGCGTGATCATGGCTTGCCGAAGCCTCAACCTCCTGGGCTCAGGCGATCCTTCCATCTTAGTCTTCCAAGTGTCTGAGAATACAGGTGCAAACCATTATGCCCAGCTATTTGTGTTTTTTTTTGATAGAAATGAGGTCTCACTGTGTTGCCTAGGCTGGTCTTGAACTTCTGGGCTCAAGCAATCCTGCCTTGGCCTCCCAATGTGCAGAGATTAAAGCCGTGAGCCACCGTTCCCAGCCATTTTTTGCCCATTTTTGAATTGGGTTCTTTGTTTTTTGTTGTTGAATTGAAAGATTTATATATCCTGGATATTAATCTCTTATCAGATATATGGTTTGCAAATGTTTTATTCTATAGGTTGTCTTTTCACTCTGATAGTGTTTTCTGGTGCACAAAAGTTTCAATTTTGATGAAGTTCGATTAACCTATTATTTGTTGCCTTTCCTTTGGGTGTCATGCAAGAAGTCATTGTCAATTCTAAGGTCATGAAGCTTTTCTACTATATTCTCTTCAAATAGTTTTAAGCCTAGTATTTTGCTCTATGATACTTTTTTTTTGGAGTCTCACTCTGTCGCCCAGGCTAGAGTGCAGTGGCACACTCACGGCTACTGCAGTCTCGACCTGCTGGGCTCAGGCGATCCCTCTGCCTCTGCCTTCCAATTAATTGGAACTACAGGCATGCGCTATCACACCCAGCTAATTTTTTGATTTATTGTAGAGATGAGGTCTCTCCAAGTTGCCCAGGCTGTTCTTGAACCTGTGGGCTCAGGTATTCCCTTCACTTCGGCCTCCCAGAGTGCTGGGATTACAGTCTTGAGCCGCCGCACCCAGCCTATGATATATTTTGAACTAATTTTTACATATGGTATACCATAATGGTCCAGCTTCATTCTTGGATATCGAGTTTTTCCAGCAATATCTGTTGAATAGACTTTCCTTTCCCAATTTATTAGTGTATTATTCACAATAACAAGATACTACAAACTGGGTGTCTTGGCCTAAACAACAGAAATGTATCACTTCCAGAGACTGGGAAGTCCCAGATAAGGTGTTGGCCTATTTAATTCCTGATGAGGGTCTTTTTCCGCTTGTAGATGGCTGCCTTCTGCTACGTCCTCACTTGCTAGAGAGAGATTTCTCTCTCTTATAAGGGAATCAGCCCTATTGGGTTAGAGCCCCACCTTTTTTTTTTTTTGAGTTGGAGTCTCACTCTGTCACCCAGACTGGAGTGCAGTGGCTGCTCCCGGCTACCGCAGCCTCGACCTGCTGGGCTCCGGCGATCCTTCCGCCTCAGCCTTCCAAGTAGCTGGAACTACAGGCACGCGCTACCACGCCCGGCTAATTTTTTGGATTTATTATAGAGATGAGGTCTCGCCAAGTTGCCCAGGCAGGTCTCGAGCCCGCGGGCTCAAGGCAGTCTACTCACCTCAGCCTCCCAAGGCGTGAGATTATAGACTGAGCCACTGAGCCTGGCTGAGCCCCACCTTTATGACCTTAATTTAGCCTTTGTAACCTTCTTCCAGGCACTATCTCCAAATATAGTCATGCTGGGGGTTGGGGCTTCAACTTATGAATTTTGGTGGAATACATATATTCAATCCATGACAAAATCAATTGATCATGTACACAAAGGTTTATTTCTGGGCTCTATTGTATTCCATTTGATTTGCCTATCTTATGACAGTACCACATTATTATTGTAGCTTTGTAGTAAGTTTTGAAATCAAGAAGTATGAATCCTCCAGCTTTGTTATTTTTCAAGACTGTTTTGGCTATTTGAGTCACTTGAGATTCCATATGCACATAGGATGAGCTTTTCTGTCTGTGCAGGAAACCACCATTGGGATTTTGATAGGTATTATGTTGAATCTGTAGACCACTGTTCCACAGTGGGCAGGTCTATGCAAATGTATCCCCACAGTCAGGAAGCTGAGAGGTCAAAGAAAAATGCTAACAAACTCATTTTCTTTTTGTTTTTGAGTTGGGACCTCACTCTGTCACCCAGGCTGGAGTGCAGTGGCATGATCACACTTAACACAGCCTTGACCTGGGCTCAGGCAATTCTCCCGCCCTTGAGGGAGTCCTGAGTAACTCAGGCTACAGGTGTGCACCACTACACCCGACTAAAAGTTCAGTTTCTTAGAAACATTTAATAGGGACTTACAAACAGAAGCTATGTCTGTGTCTTGGGCAGTGGCAAGACAAGATGGTGGGTTCCTGTGTTATCACCCTCCAGACCTAGGACTTATATACCATAAAAAAAGGGTATATGTGATTCAGAAGGGATATGTAGGATAAATGAAATACATTAACATCAAGGTTGTTCTGGCCTAAAGACAAAATTTACAGTAAGTACATGCTCTTACACAAGGAACAATAGATAAACTGGAAATCTTAAGAAGCCTTCTTGGAACTGGGGTTAGAAGTCAACATGGTAGATTAGCATCCAAGATAGAGTTGTTTTGATCTCTACAGTCACTTTGGGTAGTATTATCAACATTACTAAGTCTTCCAATCCATGAGCATTGGGGGATGTATTTTCATTTATTTATGTGTTCTTTTTTTTTGAGTCGGAGTCTCTGTCACTCAGGCTGGAGTGCAGTGGCACACTCACGGCCACTGTAGTAGCCCCGACCTGCTGGGCTTAGGCGATCCTTCCACTTAAGCCTTCCAAGTAGGTGGAACTACAAGCATGCGCCACCATGCCCAGTTAATTTTTTTGATTTATTATAGAGATGAGGTCTCACCAAGTTTCCCAAGCTGGTCTTGAATCCATGAACTTGGGCAGTCCTCTCACCTCAGCCTTCCAAAGTGCTGGGATTATAGGCGTGACCCACCATGCCCAGCAAGCTTTCCAGTGATCTTATGTAGTCTTCAGTGTGTGAGACTTTGTTTCTTGGTTAAATTTATTCCCAAGTATTTTATTCATTTCATTGCTACTGTGAGTTGATTTGTTTTCTTAATTTCATTTTTGAATTACAACTGATTTTTGAGTCTTGAATTTGTACACTGCAACTTTGCTGAATTTATCTGTTAGTTCTTACAGTTTCTTTGTGCAATCTTTAGGGTTTTCTACATATAGGATATGCCACCTGTGAACCAAGATAATTTTACTTCTATTCCAGTTTGGATGCCTGTTATTTCTTTTTCTTGCCTAACTGCTCTGGCTAGAACTTTCATTACTATGTTGAATAAAAGTAGCAAAAGTAGGCATCCTTGTTGTTCCTGATCTTAAAGTTTTCAGTCTTTCCCCATTGTATATGATGCTAGGCTTTTTCATATATAGCCTTTATCATGTTGAGGAATTTTCCTTCTAGTCCTAGCTTATTGCATATTTTAATCATGAAACTGTTAAAAAAAATTTTTTTTGAGTTGGAGTCTCATTCTTTGTTGCCCAGGCTTGAGTGCAGTGGCATGCTTACGGCCACCGCAGCCTCGACCAGCTGGACTTAGGCGACCTGCTGGGCTTAGATGATCCTTCTGTCTCAGTCTTCCAAGTAACTGGAACTACAGACACATGCCACCATGGTCGGCTAGTTTTTTGTGATTTATTGTAGAGATGAGGTCTCACCAAGTTGTCCAGGCTGCTCTCGAACCCCTAGGCTCAGGCAATCCTTTCGCCTCAGTCTCCCAAAGTGCTGGAATTGCAGACTGAGCCACCATGCCTGGCTGACAGTGTTAAATTTTGTCAAATGCTTTTTCTGCTTCAATTGAGATGATCAAGTGTTTTTTCCTCCTTCATTCTATTAATGTGATATATTATACTGATTGATTTTCATGTTGACCATCCTTGCATTCTGGGAATAAATCCCACTTGGTCATGATGTATAATCCTTTGAATATGCTTTTGAAATTGTTGTACTAGTATTTTGTTGAAGATTTTTGGCATTAGTATTCATAAGGAATATTGATCTGTCATTTTCTTGCAGTGTCTTTGTCAATTTGGTATCAGAGTAATGCTGCCCTCATAGAATGAGTTACAAAGTGTTCCCTCATCCTTAATTTTTTGGAAGAATTTTAGAAGGATTAATTCTTCTTTAAATGTTTGGTGGAATTCACCAGTGAAGCCATCCAATTGAAGGCTTTTCTTCGTTGGAAGCTTTTAGATTATAGGTGGATTATTATTGATAATCAATATTGATTATTTGTTTATCTCCTTACTAGTTATGTCTGTTTATATTTTCAATTTCTTCATTAGTATTGGTAGATTGTTTCTAGGAATTTTTCTGTTTCGTCTAGGTTCTCTAATTGGTGTAAAATTATTTGTAGTATTATCTTATAATCCTTTTTATTTCTGTAAGTTTTGTAGTAATGTTCCCATTTTCATTTCTGTTTTAGTAGTCTGGATCTTACCTATTTTGTTCTTAGTCAATCTAGCCAAAAGTTTGTCAATTTCATTGATCTTTTCTTTTTCTTTCTTTCTTTTTTTTTTGAGTTGGAATCTCACTCTGTTGCCCAGACTAGAGTGCAGTGACACGCTCCCAGCCACCACAGCCTCGACCTGCTGGGCCCCGGCAATCCTTCCACCTCAGCCTTCCAAGTAGCTGGAACTACAGGCACATGCTACCACGCCTGGCTAATTTTTTGATTTATTGTAGATATGAGGTCTCACCAAGTTGCCCAGGTGGGTCTTGAACCCGCGGGCTCAGGCAATCCAGTCACCTCAGCCTCCCAAAGTGCGGGATTACAGGCTGAGCCACCAAGCCCAGCTTCATTGATCTTTTCAAAGAACCAGTGTTTAATTTTGTTAATTTTTTTCCTTTATGGTTGTGATTTTCTATTTTATTTTTCTTCACTCTAATCTTTGTTATTTCCTTTCTTCTGTTATCTTTGGGTTTAGTTTGCTTTTCTTTTTCCAGTTCCTAAAGATCTACCATTAAGTTACTGATTTTAGAACTATCTTCTTTTTTTTTTTTTTTTTTGAGTCGGGGTCTCACTCTGTTTCTCAGACTGGATTGCAGTGGCACAATCATGGCTCACCGCAGTCTTGAACTCTTGAGCTCAAGTGATCCTCTGGGCTCAGCTTCCTGAATAGCTGGGACTGTAGGCATGCAGCACCACACTCAACTAATTTTTTGATTTTTTTGTAGAAGCTGGGACTATAGGCATGCACCACCACACTCAACTAATTTTTTTATTTTTTATTTTTAGAGACAAGGTCTCACTATGTTGCCTAGGCTAGTCTTGAACTCCTGAGTTCACACTATCCCATCTTGGCCTCCCAAAGTGCTGGAATTACAGACGTGAGCCACCATGCATGGCCTATCTTCTTTTTTTTTTTTTTTTGAGTTAAAGTCTCACTCTGCCACCCAGGCTGGAGTGCAGTAGCACACTCACAGCCACCGCAACATCAACCTACTGGACTCTGGCGCTCCTTCTGCCTCAGCCTTCCAAGCAGCTGGAACTACAGGCGTGCGCTACCATGTCCAGCTAATTTTTTTTGGATTTATTGTAGAGATGAGGTCTCTCCAAGTTGCCTGGGCTGGTCTCGAACCTGCGGGCTCAGGCAGTGCACTTGCCTCAGCCTCCCAAAGTGCTAGAATTACCGGCTGAGCCACTGAGCCCAGCCGATCTATCTTCTTTTTAATGTATGTGTTTGCAGTTATAAATTTCCCTCTAAGCATTGTTTTCACTGCATCTTGTAAGTTTTGCTATGTTGTGTATTCATTTTCTTTTTTTTTTTTTTTTGAGTTGGGTCTCACTCTGTCACCCAGACTGAAGTGCAGTGGCCACTCCTGGCCACCGCAGTCTCGACCTGCTGGGCTCCAGCGATCCTTCCGCCTCAGCCTTCCAATTAGCTGGAACTACAGGCATGCTCTACCACTCCCGGCTAATTTTTTGATTTATTGTAGAGATGATGTCTCGCCAAGTTGCCCAGGCGGGTCTCAAACCTACGGGCTCAGGCAATCCACTCACCTCAGCCTCCTAAGGCTGAGCCACTGAGCCCGGTGTGTATTCATTTTCACTTGCCACTAGGTATATTTTACATTCCTTTGTGATTTCTTCTTTGACCCATTAGTTGGTTAAAATTAAGATTGTGTTGTTTGATTTTGTAGTTTTCCTTCTGTTATTGATTTTTGGTTTTATTCCATTGTGATTAGGAAAGATACTTTGATTTAAATCTTTTAAAATTTATTGGAGCCGGGCTCTGTGGCTCAGCCTGTAATCCCGCGCCTTGGGAGGCTGAAGTGAGTGGATTGCCTGAGCCCGCGGGTTCGAGACCCGCCTGGGCAACTTGGCGAGACCTCATCTCTACAATAAATCAAAAAATTAGCTGGGTGTGGTAGCGTGTGCCTGTAGCTCCAGCTACTTGGAAGGCTGAGGCGGAAGGATCGCCAGAGCCCAGTAGGTCGAGGCTGCGGTGGCCGGGAGCGGCCACTGCACTCCAGTCTGGGCGACAGATGAGAGACTCCAACTCAAAAAAAATAAAAATTTAAAAAATTTAAAAATAAAATTTACTGAGACTTGTTTTGTGACTTAACATATTGTCTAACTTGGAGAATGTTCTATGTGTACTTTCTGTGTATTCTTGGGTGAAATATTCTGTATATGTCTAAGTCTGATTGCTTTACAGTGTTGTTCAAGGTCTCTGTTTCCTTACTGAATTCCTGTTTCTTCTATCCATTTAATGTTGGTATTGTCTCCCATGATTATTGTACCACTGTCTATTTCTCTCTTCAAATGTGTCATTTTTACTTTCTATATTTTGGGGGCCCTGTTGTCATATCTTTTTGTTGTGTTAAATCTTTTATTAGCACATAATATCCTTCTTTGTCTTTTGTAACTTTTTTTTTGTTTATAATAATATAGCTATCCCAGCTTTCTTTTGGTTACTATTTTCATGGAATATGTTTTTCCATCCTTTTATTTTATTTTATTTTTTTTGAGTTGGAGTCTCATCCTGTTGCCCAGACTGGAGTGCAGTGGCCGCTCCCAGCCACCGCAGCCTTGACCTGCTGGGCTCCAGTGATCCTTCCGCCTCAGCCTTCCAAGTAGCTGGAACTACAGCTACCACACCCGGCTAATTCATCCTTTTACTTTCAACCCTATGTGTCCTTATATAGAAAGTGAGTCTCAGGGCCAGGCACAGTGGTTCAAGTCTATAATCCCAACACTTTGGGAGGCTGAGGTG
The DNA here is from genome assembly GCA_027257055.1 of Cephalopachus bancanus. Classification (NCBI taxonomy): domain Eukaryota; kingdom Metazoa; phylum Chordata; class Mammalia; order Primates; family Tarsiidae; genus Cephalopachus; species Cephalopachus bancanus. The sequence goes on from JAPVLO010000295.1 coordinate 2,172,574, forward strand.
AGAGGATTGCCTGAGCTGAGGGGTTTGAGACCAGCCTGGGCAACTTGGTAAGACCTTGTCTCTACAATAAATTAAATTTAAAAAAAAGCCTGGCATGGTACCACATACTTGTAGTTCCAGCTACTTGGAAGGCTGAGGTGGAAGGATCACCTGAGCCCAACAGGTCGAGGCTGCAGTGGCCGTGTGTGTGCCACTGCACTCCAGACTGGGTGACAGAGTAAGAAAAGAAGACTCAAAAAAGAAAAGAAAAAAGAAAAAGAAAGTGAGTCTCAGGCCAGGCATAGTGGCTCATGCCTGTAATCCCAGCACTTTGGGAGGCCAAGGCAAGAGGATTGCTTGAGTCCATGAGTTTGAGATCAGCCTGGGCAACATAGCAAGACCTCATCTCTATATAAAAAAAAAGTAAGTAGGTAAGTAAAAGTAAAATAAGTGAGTTTCTCATTGGCAAGCATGTAGTTGATCCTGATTTTTTTCATTCAAGCTGACAATAGTATAGGTTAATCTATTTACATTTTGTGTGTTAATCATAAAGCATTTGCTTCAGCAATTTATCTATTTGTTTTCTGTATGTCTTTTGTGTTTTGTTTTTTTTTTTGAGTTGGAGTCACTCTGTCACCCAGACTGGAGTTCAGTGGTTGCTCCAGGCCACCGCAGCCTTGACCTGCTGGGCCCCAGCGATCCTTCCGCCTCAGCCTTCCAAGTAGCTGGGACTACAGGCATGTGCTACCACACCTGGCTAATTTTTTAATTTTTATTTTTATTGTAGAGATGAGGTCTTGCCAAGTTGCCCAGGCGAGTCTAGAACCCGCAGGCTTAGACAATCCTCTCACCTCAGCCTCCCAAAGCGTGGGATTCCAGGCTGAGCCACTGAGCCTGGCCAAAGTTTTCCCTTTCTTTGAGGTTTAGCAATTTGACTGTAATGTGTCTCGGTGTAGATCTCTTTGAGTTTATCCTGTTTGGAGTTTGTTTAGTTTCTTGGGCATGTATATTCATGTCTTCCTTCAGATTTCAAAAGTTTTGGGTCATTATTCCTTCAAATATCTTTTTTGCCCTCTTCTCTCCCTTCTGGGAATCTGTAGATGTTGTCTCACAGGTCTCTCAGGGTTTATTTTTCTTCATTCTTCTTCCTGTACCTCAGACTTCATTTCAGTTATTGTACTTTTCAGCTCCAGAATTTCTTTTCTTTTCTTTTTTTTGAGTCTCACTCTGTTGCCCAGGCTGGAGTGCAGTGGCACGCTCACAGACATCATAGCCTTGATCTGCTGGGGTCAGGTGATCCTCCTGCCTCAGCCTTTGAAGTAGCTGGAACTACAGGCACGTGCCACCACACTCAGCTAATGGTTTATTGTAGAGACAAGGTCTCACCAAGTTGTTCAAGCTGGTCTTGAACCCCTGGACTCAGGTCAATTCTCTCACCTCAGGCTCCCAATGTGCTGAGATTATAGGTGTGAGCCACCACACCTGGTTTTTGGTTTCTTTTTTAAATTAATTATTTATTTATTTATTTGGCTTCTTTTTCTTTTCTTTTCTTTTTTTTTTTTTTGAGTTGAAGTCTCACTCTGTCACCCAGACTGGAGTGCAGTGGCCACTCCCGGCCCCCACAGTCTTGACCTGCTGGGCTCTGGTGATCCTTCTGCCTCAGCCTTCCAAGTAGCTGGAACTACAAGCGTGCACTACCACACCCGACTCATTTTTTGATTTATTGTAGAGATAAGGTCTTGCCAAGTTGCCCATGTGGGTCTCGAATCCACGGGCTCAAGCAGTCTACTCACCTCAGCTTCCCAAAGGTGTGGGATTACAGGCTGAGCCACCGAGCCTGGCTTATTTGGTTTCTTTTTATAAGCTCTATATCTTTATTGGTATTCTCATTTTGTTCATATATAGTTCTCTTGATTTCCCTTAGTTTTCTGTCCATGGTTTCCTTTAGTTTATTGAACATATTTAAGGCAGCTTATTTAATATCTTTGACAAATAATTCTAGTGTCTGGCTTCTTCAGGAATTTTTTTTTTTTGAGTTGGAGTCTCACTCTGTCATCCAGGCTGGAGTGCAGTGGCATGTTTATGGCCACTGCAGCCTCCATCTGCTGGGCTCAGGTGATCCTTCCACCTCAGTTTTCCAAGTAGCTGGAATTACAGGCACAAGTCACCAAGCCCACCTAATTTTTTTTTGACTTATTGTAGAGATGAGGTCTCGCCAAATTTCCCAGGCTGGTCTCAAACCTGTTGGCTTGGGCAGTCCTCTCACCTTAGCTTCCCAAAGTGCTGCAATCATAGACATGAGCCTCTGTACCTGGCCTAGGAATAGTTTTTAATCAAATTCCTTTTCCCCTGTGAATGGGTCATACTTTCCTGTTTCTTTATATGTTTTGTAATTTTCTGTTGAGAACTGGACATTTAAAGTATTATGTTGTGGTAACTCTGAAATTCTAAGTCTCCCACTCCTCAGGGATTGCTGAATCTTGCTTGTTATTTGTGTCATCTGTTTGTGACTATTCCAAACTATTTTTGCAAAGTGTGTATTTTTTTTTTTTAATATGTGTGGTCACTTAAGTTTCTGTTCCATTCTTTGCTTGGCCAGCCAGTAAGAAAAAGATTTTCGTAACACTGACAAAAATAGCCGGGCTTGGTGGCTCAGCCTGTAATCCCACGCCTTGGGAGGCTGAGGTGAGTGGATTGCCTGAGCCCGCGGGTTCAAGACCCGCCTGGGCAACTTGGCGAGACCTCATCTCTACAATAAATTAAAAAAAAAATTAGTCGGGTGTGGTAGTGTGCGCCTGTAGTTTCAACTACTCGGAAGGCTGAGGCAGAAGGATCACCAGAGCCCAGCAGGTCGAGGCTGCGGTGGCCGGGAGCGGCCACTGCATTCCAGTCTGGGTAATAGAGTGAGACTCCAACTGAAGAAAACCAACAACAACAAAAAAACAGTGACAACAATAATAATCAATTCCTGTGGAAATTGCTTCAGCCCACCAGGGTTAAAATAATGGCAGCCAGCCCTTCAGTGATCAAAAGCAGCAGTCAGCCTTCAAATCGCACAACCCCAGTATTTGGAGGATAAGATCCTTATTGCCCACCCTGTATCCAGCAGGTCGTACCCACCATCCACACAGCTCCATATCATGGAACCATTGGACTAGGGAATGAGGCATGATAGCAGCTATGATAAATGTGGAAATTTACTGAAATTTGCTGGAGTTTATTATCTTCTTCATCAATCTCTTCCCTGGATGCTGCAAGTGTTTCTAGACTCCAGAGTTTCAAAATGGTTACTTCAGATAGTTCCTATCAACTTAATAGTGCTCTGGTGGAGGGATAGATTCCTGAGCTACCTACTCTGTTATCTTTCATGACATCACTCCATGAAAGTTTCATTTATAATAGCAGTACAATTTCTATCCATTTGGCATATTTTAGTTTTCGGAACATTTTGATTGAATATATGTTATTTCAAATGACTAATTTCAGGGCTTTAACTTGTTATGTTAAATAATGCCTGTAGGATATATTCCTAGGAACATGATAAATATTTTTTCTCTTCCTCCTCATTATTATTATTATTATTCCTAACCACTAGACCACTAGAGAAGGATAAATATTTTTAAAGGATATTGATTTATATATACAAATGCTTTCCAGAGTGATTGTACCAATATTTCATGTTACCAGCCCTGATTCATTGAAAAGCTGTTTTTCTGTCTTCCAGGAAGCAAAATTGAGTAGTGTGAACAATCTGGTTGCTGCACAGTATCTCCCCGCTCCTCCTCCACACCAGACACAACATGTAAAGCAATGTTAACCTCTGCTTGATAATTGAATAGGCATGCCTCTGTGACTGGTGTTGCATTTTACTGTCTGATTCCTCAGGAGACTCAAATTTCTCTGTGTTGGTTTCAGTGGAAACCACCTCTCCCTTCACATCCTTTGTCCTTACTGCTTGTGGTCCAGATACTCCTTGAGTTGTTTGATAAGAACCACAGCTCTTGGGAAGTCCCTTCATCCTGTCAGCATGGGGGTCCCCTGAGCTAGTGGCACCCCAAGGGACTGTGGCTTCCTTGAAAGGAACCCTAAAGCCCTGGATGGAAGGACTGGAGAGACAGGGAGGGGGTAGTAGTGGGAAGTACAAGCTGAAGAAGCATATTTAATGGTATAGTGTAGCTGGAAAAAGAAAAACATGCTTTTTAAAGAAAAATAATGCAAATTGCAGAACACTAGTTTGACAATGTTTTCTTGACCATTTAGGTTTGGCTCAAGAGAGCTGGTAGCATGAGTGGCACACTCTCACAGGTGCCCAATATCAATCCTGTTGTCTTAGTTATTTTGTGCTGCTACAACAAAATAGCTTAGATTGGATAATTTATAAATAACTGGAATTTCTCGGAGGTTGGAAAGTCCAAAAGTAAAGTGCTGGAAGATTTGGTGTTATGAGGGTGGAGCCCTTATGGTCTAATCATCCCTAAAGGTCTCACTTCTTTTTTTTTTTTTTTAAAGAAATCAGGATTTATTGAGGACATAAAAGCTCCCACAGTGGGAGAGGACTCAAAGGGGTTACCCCCCCACCCCCTTGTTTTTTTGAGTTGAAGTCTCACTCCATCACCCAGGCTGGAGTGCAGAGGCATGCTTATGGCCATCCCAGCATCAACCTGCTGGGCTTCACCGATCCTTCCATTTCAGCCATGCAAGTAGCCAGAACCACAGGCGCACACTACCACACCCAGGTAATTTTTAATTAATTATAGAGACGAGGTCTCATCAAGTTGCCCTGGCTGGTCTTGAACCCGTGGGCTCAGTCAATCCACTCACCTTAGCCTCCCACAGTGCTGGGATTACAGGCTGAGCCACTGAGCCTGGCCAGGTCTCACCTCATAATACCATTGCATTGGGGATTATGTTTTAACATGAATTTTAGAGGAGATCCAAACATTCAAACCATAGCAGCCATCTAGGAATGGGGAGAGAGAAAGACAGGAAGAGAGCACAAAGAGAAGGTCCCTACTGGTTCTAGATGTTTCTCCAGGCCATCTTGGGCAGTCACTCTGGGTGCCTGGTGGGCTAACTCCTTGATGCTGTCCTGGTGTCCCTTCAGCTTATAGGATTAGAAATAGAGTTACCAGTTAGCCAGGCATGGTAGCACACACCTGTAGTTCCAGCTACTTGGAAGGCTGAGGCAGAAGGATTGCCGGAGCCCAGCAGGTCGAGGCTGTGGTGGCCGGGAGTGGCCACTGCACTCCAGTCTGGGCGACAGAGTGAGACTCCAACTCAAAAAAAAAAAAAAAAAAGAAAAGAAAAGAAATAGAGTTACCACCTTGCAGGTGACAGAGGTCAGCATTGGTGGGGAAAATAAAGGTAATGCCACCCCTTACTGAAGGGCACGTGTGGGTTTGCTGCCTACGTCCTTGGTCTTTGTGGCTGGCAGTGCACACTCAGGGCAGATCTGCTGGAGAGAGCCCAGTTGCACACATTGTCTAATTATTTTTATTATTTTTTTGTGGGGTCAGAGTCTCACTCTGTGGCCAAGCTGGAGTGCAGTGGCACGCTCATGACCACCACAGCCTTGACCTGATGGGCTCAGGTGATCCTTCTGCCTCAGTCTTCCAAGTAGCTGGAACCACAGGCATGTGCCACCACACCCAGCTAATTTTTTGATTTATTATAGAGACCAGGACTTATGTTGCCCAGACTGGTCTCAAACTCATGGGCTCAGGCCATCTTCTCACCTCTGTCTCCCAACGAGCTGGGATTACAGGTGTGAGCCACCGCGCCTGGCAAGCTAATACTTATTTTATTTTATTTTGAGTTGGAGTTTCACTCTGTCATCCAGGTTGGAGTTCAGTGGCATGCTCATGGCCACCCCAGCTTCGGCCTGCTGAGCTACGGCGATCCTTCCGCTTCAGCCTTCCAAGTAGCCGGAACTATAGTCTCACGCTACCATGCCTGGCTAATTTTTGATTTATTGTAGAGACAAGGTCTCGCCAAGTTGCCCAGGCTGGTCTCAAACCTGCAGGCTGAGGCAATCCACTTGCCTTGGTCTCCCAAAGTGCTGGGATTACAGACTGAGCCACCGAGCCTGGCCAAGCTAATACTTTTAAAAAGACGCTTTATGACGTATGTTTTTATCTTATTTTTGGTAGAGTTTGTGCATTTTGCTTTCATGAAACGATGTATTTGATTCAGTAATTAGCACTACTGTTTCTTGTTTTCTTTCTAATTTCATGCTTATTTCTATCTTAGTTTCACTTTGTAATTTTTCTGGCTGACTCCCACCCCCCACCCCTGCCATGGATTCCTGTATTGCTTTTCAGACTCGTTTCTCTGGGACCCTGAGCACTGGGGGATGAAATGGGCCAGGCCATGGGAGTTAAGAGACTGGGGGCCTTTCCTCGGCCTTATGTGGACAGCTGCATAGTTGGGATGTTGTGGGGGTGGGGGATCCCTGGTGCCCAAACCTGCACCATCCTGTGCTTGGCTATCTGGGCCTAACCCCATGCTCCAGAGTGGCCCTAAGCAGTGCAGGGGCTCAGTCTGGCCACCCCGTGCTCCCTCCTTTCTCCCCACCCCATTCTGCCTGTATTCCACCCCCATCTCCGCCCATCCCCCCTCCAAGGGCCTCACATAGCCTGGAGAGTGGCACCTGGGTGTCGCGTCTGGGTTGGCAGCCCTCACCCCACAGTCAGAGCATCCTCCTGAACAAAATCTGGCCCTTCAGGTCTGAGTCTTTTTCCGTCTGATAGAACCTCAGGGCCTGGAATGCCTGTCAGCACTGATCTTTAAGCAGTGAGGATCTGTGAGCTGTCCCAAATCTCCAGGCTCTTTCCTGCACCTGCATCCCTTCTGCCTGGGAACCCTCCCGTGACAACAGTAATAGTTGGGCCATCTTTATGCCTGGTGCTCCTGTGCCTGCCACAGCTCTTAGCAGCCAAGCTGGCTGGCCGTGCTCAGTGGCTCATCCTGTAATCCCAGCACTTTGGGAGGCCGAGGCGAGTGGATTGCTTGGAGCCCGAGGGTTCGAGACCACCCCGGGCAACTTGGTGAGACCTCATCTCCACAATAAATCAAAAGTTAGCCGGGTGTGGTAGCAGGTGCCTGTAGTTCCAGCTACTTGAAAGGCTGAGGCAGAAGGATCGCCTGAGCCCAGCGGGTCGACGCTGGGGTGGCCATGAGTGTGCCATGGCACTCCAGCCTGGGCAACAGAGTGAAACTCCAACTCAAAAAAAAAAAAAAAAAAAAAAAAGAAGCCAAGCTGACTTGCCTGTTCACTGTCAGCATCACCTTGTGCCCCCTGGGTTAGTTAAGGGAAAGACAAAGAATTTTTTTTTTTTTTTACCAAGATTAAGGAGTTGTGAGCAAATGCCAGAACATGTTTGGCCATTAATGGGTCCCAGTAATGGGAATAGAAGGTTCAGACCCAGAGAGAAGCAGACGCCTCTAAACCTCAGAATAGAATGAGAAGTCAGTTGTTTGGGGTGAACTGTGGGGTGTCCAGCATTGGAGAGGTGATTGGCCATGGCCCTGAGTGGCCCTGCATATCTTGCTGGGTATTCCAAGAATGCCAAGTCTACTCTTTACCTGGGCCATTTCTTAGTGTTATGTTTGCAGCCAACAACCTTGAGGGATGATAATGTCTTCTTCAGGGACAAAGCAGGCTTACTTACTGCTGACTATAAGAGAGGTGGGTTCCTTAAACTTAGTGTTCCCTGGCTATACTGTCGACCCACTGCAAGCCCAATATCCTCCTGGGCCATACTGCATCACTCTTGTGGGACTTGAGGGTATGAGACGAAATAGCAGACATAAGAAGTCATGTTTTCTCATTTCTGCTTGCAGCACAATTTCACAAATTCCCTGACTCTGTGATGATGTGCAGCTCTTTGGGAAAATGCTTTTTTTTTTTTTTTTGAGTTGGAATCTCACTCTGTCACCCAGACTGGAATGCAATAGCACACTCCCGGCCACTGCAGCCTCACTCTGCTGAGTTCTGGCAATCCTTCCGCCTCGGCTTTCCAAGTAACCGGAACTACAGGCGCACACACCATGCCAGGCTAGTTTTTGATTTATTGTAGAGACGGGGTCTCGTCAAATTGCCCAGGTGGGTCTTGAACCCGCAGGCTCAGGCAATCCATTCGCCTCGGACTCCCAAAGTGCTGGGATTACAGGCTGAGTCACCGAGGCCATCCTGGAAAATGCTTTGAAGACAAAACAGGATAGAGCACACAGCCTTCAATGTCTTTTGCTTGGGTCAGTACAACCCTTAAAAAATAAATGACCAGGCCAGGCTTAGCCTGTAATCCCAGCACTTTGGCAGGCCGAGGCAAGTGGATCGCCTGAGCCCGCGGGCTCGAGACCAGCCTAGGCAACAATAAATAAAAAAATTAGCCAGGTGTGGTAGTGCATGCCTGTACTTCTAGCTACTTGGAAGGCTAGGGCAGAAGGATCACCAGAGCCCAGCAGGTTGACACTGGTGTGACTGTGAGCATGCCACTGCACTCCAGCCTGGGCAAAAGAGTGAGACTCCAACTCAAAAAAAAAAAAAAAAAGATAAATGACCCTAGTCTTTACCTTTTCCTACACATAGGGTAACATCTGATGGGGTTGTGATTATGCTTCTGTAATCTATAGCCATATGTACTCTTGCACCCAAACTTTGATGTGATTTTCCACATACTGAATTTCCACAGTATAAAAGCTGTAAACTAAAGCTCTTTGACAGAGCAGTCTTACAGAACCTCTCTAAAAGACTTTCCCCAGGCTATAATCCTAAGTAAGACTTTGGAATAAAATCAACTTTAATTCTTTGAAAGCTTGATTTTTTTTTTTTTTTTTTTTTGAGTTTGAGTCTCACTCTGTCACCCAGACTAGAGTGCAGTGGCTGCTCCCGGCCACCGCAGCTTCGACCTGCTGGGCTCCGGCGATCCTTCTGCCTCAGCCTTCCGAGTAGCTGGAACTACAGGTGTGCGCTGCCACACCCGGCTAATTTTTGATTTATTGTAGACATGAGGTCTTGCCAAGTTGCCCAGGCGGATCTCGAACCCGCGGGCTCAGGCAATCCACTCACCTCAGCCTCCCAAAGGCGCAGGATTACAGGCTGAACCACCAAGCCCGGCTGAAAGCTTGATTTTTTTCTTCGGTCAACAGGGGCGAGGGTAACCCATGCAAATATGCTGATGCTCAAGCAGCTTGCTGTGCCATAATAGTCTTTTGTCTCTGGGATGCATGAGTATTGTGTCTTCTGCCAGCATTTATGAAACAGAGCAAGCTGGCTAACTTATGAGCTTGCAAGTAAGGTCAAATCAAATCCCAGGCCAGGCGCACGCCTGTAACCCCAGCACTTTGGGAGGCTAAAGCAAAAGGATCGTTTGAGGCCAGGAGTTTGAGACCAGCCTGGGCAACATAGTAAGGCTCTGTCTCTACGCAAAATGAAAAAATTAGCTGGACATGGCAGCACATACCTGAAGTCACAGCTACTGGGGTGGCTAAAGGGGGAGGATAGCTGATAGCTTGAGACCAGCAGTTTGAGGCTGCAGTGAGCTGTGGTCACAGAATAAGACCCTGTCTCAAAACAAACCATCAAAAACCCGAACAGTCTCCCCACTCCCCCCAATCCCAGACTTGACAGCAATCTGCTCATTGAGGAATAATTGTAGGATGACTGTCCATCTCACAATGGGTGGGACTGTGCAGGGAAGGCAGTGGTGCTGGGGTTACAGGCACATGGCAGGGAAAATCCCTTCATTTTGCCAAGCCCTCAGCCATTTTGAGCCCACCTAGGGACTGAGGGTGCTCAGAAAGCCAGGAAACACAGGTGAGGTTGTAAGAAGTCCTGAGTTACCATAAACTGAGTGCTGGTCTGGACTTACTGCGGTGATTTCATTTAATTTTCACAGTAACTCTATGACATGAATGGGATAATTCTCATTTACAGATATGAGCCTGAGACTCAGAAAGGATACGTGACTTGACTGATTCACAGAATGTTTGGAGACAAGGTTGGGCTCTGTCCTATGCTTGAGTAGAAAGCATTACCCTGACCCAAGAAAGGGCTGGCCTGTGTCCTCGGCTCCTGGATGATTGGGCTGTCCTGCCTGGTAAGTGTCTTCGTTTACCTGTGGTTTGGGGCCTCACCAGATTATCTATGAAAACAATGTGATTTATAGTGGAAGTCTTGGGCCATGAGGTAGCAGCTTGACCTCTGGAGGGTTAGAGACTTAGCTAGGATGCAGTTGGTCAACTAGTCTACATGACTGAGCCCCAGTAAAAACACTGGATGTCAAAGCTCAGGTGAGTGTCTCTGGTTGGCAATATTCTGAGCAAGCCAGGAAAGTAACAGTGTCTTCAATCCACCAAGAGAGAAGACAAAAGCTCTGCATTTAGTACTTTTCCGGGACTCTGCCCCATCTGCCTCTTTCCTTGCTGATTTCAACGTGTCCTTTCACTGTAATAAACCATAACCATGGGAATATCATAGTCTCACTCTTTTGCCCAGGCTGAAGTGCAGTGGCACACTCACGGCCACTGGAGCCTCAACCTGCTGGGTTCAGGTACACCTTATTCCTCAGCCTTCCAAGTAGCTGAAACTACAGGCATGTGCCACCACTAATTTTTTTTTTTTGAGTTGGAGTCTCACTGTCACCCAGACTGGAGTGCAGTGGCCGCTTCCGGCCACTGCAGCCTCGACCTGCTGGGCTCCGGCGATCCTTCCGCCTCAGCCTTCCAAGTAGCTGGAACTACAGGCACATGCTACCACGCCCGGCTAATTTTTTTGATTTAGAGATGAGGTCTCGCCTGCCCAGGCGGGTCTCGAACCCACGGGCTCAGGCAATCCACTCACCCCAGCCTCCCAAAGCGCGGGATTACAGGCTGAGTCACCGAGCCTGGCTAATTTTTTTTTTTTTATTGTAGACACAAGGTCTTGCCAAGTTGCCCAGGCTGGTCTCAAACCCTTGGGTTCAGCAATCCTCTCACCTCTGCCTCCCAAAGTGCTGGAATTACAGGTGTGAGCCACCACACCTGGCAGAATTTCAGCTTTCAAGGTGAGTTCTGTGAGTCCTTGTAGCAAATTATTGAACCTGAGAGTGATCCTGGGGACCCCTGAACTTCACATGATCCTCACCTGAGTTTCTCAGTTCAGGAACTTCTAAGCATGAAACTAAAAGCGCTCTTCAAACTCACCCAGATATGCCAGAGTAGATATCCCCTGCCCCAAGCATTCTGATCTCACTCCTACTCCCAAAGGTTTCCTCCTGCCTAAGGCAAGTTCAACTCTTAGATTAGACCCTTCTAGCTTCCCCCCTTTTGAATGGCCTTTGGTGGTCTGAGTTTTCCCAGTCTGTCTACCAAGAGTACTCCTCTGCCTCAGGGCTACCTCAGGACTGCCTGGCACTTGCCAAGTCAGATCCTTTGGCGTGCTGTTATTTTTTTTCAGGGAAGAAATGGATCACACCACTGTCTCCTCATACCTTGGAGGAGTGAGGCAAGGCACAGCAGAAGCCACTTTGTGGCCCAAAGGAATTTCAGGGAAAAGTTATGTGTAGCTACCAGATTTCTTTTGTTTGGTAAAGTTTGCATGTTGTGTGGGGGAAAAGTATTGAATTGATTGACAATGTCAACAATGCATGAAAACATCCATTTTCCCATACCGTCACAGCCCTGGTCATTTCAGGATAATCTTTACTAATTAGGGGATGGCATGTTTTTGTTTTGGAATTGGCACACTTGAGCCTTTTCCAGGCTCCCATGGTTGCATTTTCCCTTTGCCTGCTCATGTCCTATGACCACTGATTTATAGGAGATCTTTAGCCAAAGTTATCGATCTTCCTTCACTACAAATATTTGTTCCATTCATTGCATTTTTATTGGAAAGTGGCAGATTATGTACAGTCCAAGGAAATAAATTCCAGGTGGTCTAAAATGTTTTCTAAAATAATAGAAAATTTGAAGATAATTAGGCTGAGGTGGAAGGATTGCCTAAGCTCAGGAGATTGAGGCTGCAATGAACTGTGATTGTACCATGGCACGCCAGCCTGGGCAACTCAAAAAAAGAAAAGAAAATTTGAAGATATCTAGGCTGAGGTGGAAGGATTGCCTAAGCTCAGGAGATTGAGGCTGCAATGAACTGTGATTGTACCATGGCATTCCAGCCTGGGCAACTCAAAAAAAAAAAAAAAAGAAAAGAAAATTTGAAGATAACTAAGTTTCAAACCTTTAGTAGCTATTAGGAGAAACAATATAAAAATAAATATCTAAATACATAAAATATAAAGGCTTTTTTTGAGTTGGAGTCTCACTCTGTTGCCTAGACTGGAGTGCAGTGGCACATGCACAGTCACCGCAGCCTCAACCTGCTGGGCTCCAGCAATCCTTCCACCTCAGCCTTCCAAGTAGCTGGAACTACAGGCACATGCCACCACGTCTGGCTAATTTTTTTGATTTATTTTAGAGATGAAGTCTCACCAAGTTGCCCAGACTGGTCTCGAAGCTTTGAGCTCAGGCAATCCTTTCACCTTGACCTCCCAAAGAGCAGGGATTATAGGCGTGAGTCACTGCACCCAGCCTAATATAAAGACTTTTGACTAAAGCTGGGCACAGTGGCTCATGCCTGCACTTTGGCAGGCTAAGAAGAAAGGACAGCTTGAGCCCAGAAATACGAGATCAGCCTAGACAACATAGTGAGACCTTGTCTCTACACAAACACACACACACACACGCACACACAACCTGGGTATGGGTAGTGTGTGCCTGTAGTCCCAGCTACTCGGGAGGCTGAGGTGGTAGGATTGCCTGAGCCCAGGAGGTAGAGGCTGTGGTAAGCAGTAAACTCCAGCCTGACTCAAAAAGATAAAAAAAGACTTCTGAATAAAATAAAAATCCAAAATAAATGTGGAATGCTGATGTTAAGTCAGAAGCAGGAGGTAATGGCTGAGAAGACTGTTATCAGTAAGGAGACCCTGAAGGTCATTTTGGCTTCTGATATCACATCCCAAAAAGGCAGAGACAATGTCCAGTAGGCCTTTTGCCTCTTGCTCCTTGTAGAGGAGGTGGTGAGTTTCAAAAATACGAAGTCTGGGAATCCTCCCCATGGACAGGGTCACTGAAGCCCACTTCCTGCCTCCGTGGACACCTGAACCTGCATGCTCACCAGAGGATCAATGGCAGCCAGACACAGCAAGAACAGGCAGAATACTAGGCTCACTTTGTTTAAGGAGGCAGGAAAGCAAACTATATTTTGGAAAGATTTCTCTGAAAACTCTAGGTTATTGGAGGATTTAGTAATCCAGAACTACTTGTTCTGTGTACCTTAAGCTGTCCTATAACACATACAGACTTCCTAAACAAAAATTCCTGTATACTGAATTTAATTGAATTATTATTCTCATTTTGTTGAAACATGACTTTGTCTTTAATTCTTCCACATGATTAGAAATTGTGGCCTGAGTAGTAGTGGGCTCTGAACAGCTGTGGACTCAATGAGGATGGGCAGCTTCCCTTCGAGGGGGAACCGATAACACCCCAGTGGTCTCATTTCTTCTTTGAAGTAACATTCCAGTGATCTTAACTTTTTGGACTTTCATCTCAGTGATTTCAACTTGTCTCTAAAGTATCAGCACAGTGATCTCATTTAGGTTCTGAAGAAACATCTGGGTGATATCTTCTTTGCACTCAAGCTAACACCTCAGTGACTTAAGCCCCTTCTAAAGTAGCACCTCAGTAATCTCAGCTCCATTCTGAAGTAACATCTCAGTGATCACAGCTCCTCTCTATGAAGAATCACCTCACTGATCTCGCCATCTCTGAAGTAACACTTGAGTGATCTGAATTCCAGTGAAGCAATGCCTCAGTTATTTCATCTCCTTTCTAAAGTAACACCTTAGTGATGTCATTTTCTTTTTGCAGAATCACCTCGGCAATCACAACTTCTCTGAAGTAACATCTCTGTGATCTCAACTACAGTAAAATACCTCGCTTCCTTTATCTCATCTTGGCCCTGAAGTAGTAATAAATACCTCAGTAATCTCAGCTCCTCTCTTGAATAACACCTCATTGATTTCAGCTTCTCTCTGATGCAAAACTTCAGTGATCTCAGCTCCTTCTATGTAACACCTCGGTATTCTTTTTTTTTTTTTGAGTTGGAGTCTCACTCCCTTGCCCAGGCTGAGGTGCAGTGGCACGCTCACAGCCACCCCATCGTTGACCTGCTGGGCTCAGGCGATCCTTCCACCTCAGCCTTCCAAGGAGCCGGAATTATAGGCATGCGCTACCATGCCCAGCTAATTTTTTAAATTTGTTGTAGAGATGAGGTCTCACCAAGTTGCCCGGGCTGGTCTTGAACCCGCGGGCTCAGGCAATCCACTCACCTTGGCCTCCCAAAGTGCTGGGATTACAGGTTGAGCCACCGAGTCCGACCAACCTCGGTATTCTTATCTTTGAAGTAATGACAGTGAATTCACCTCTTTTATGAAACAACACCCCAATGGTCTCCATTTTTCTGAAGTTTCACTTTAGTGATTTCAACTCCTCTGGAGAAACATCTCTGTGATCTTGACTTCTCTGAAGAGTCACCTCAGTGATTTAATCTCTAAAGTAACACCTTAGTGATTTAACTGGAATAATCACTTCAGTTATTTTAGCTCTTCTGAAGTCAGTGGTTACAGCTACTCTGCGGCACACATTAGTGATGTCAGTTCCTTTAAGAACTAACACCCAATGATCTTGTCTCTTCTCTGATAAAACACCTCAGTGTATTCAGATCCTCCAGAATACCACAATTGTCTCATTTTCTTTCTGAAGCAACACCTCAGCGATCTCTGCTCCTCTCCAAAGAAACACAGTGATCGTCTTTTCTGAAGTAACACCCTGTTATTTCATCCATCTGTAGCAACACTTCAGTGCATTGACTCCTTTCTAAAGTAACACCTCAGTTACCTGAGCTGAGGTTTCACCAGAGTAACCTCAATTCCTCTGAAGTAACACCTCAGTGATATTAGTTCCCCTGGAGTTTCACTTCAGTGGTTTCAGCTGCTCAGGAGTAAAACAGCAGTGATCTCAGCTCCTTTCTCAAGTTAACACCTTGGTTGGTGACCAATTCCTCTCTGAAGTTAATACCTAATTGTTATTGGCTCCTCTCACTAATGTCTGCATATAGAAGGGGAAACACACTTTTGTCTGCATTATGATGTACTGCTGTGGACTTAAGGATCTATGCCCTGTGCTCATTTTTTCCAAGAAGCTGACAGACTTTGGAGGTGTAAGAGCCCTCCTCCATCTTAGGCTCTTAGCACATGTCTTGAATCTCATACCTTTGTTCCTTTTGCAGCTGGCTACTACCAGAAATGGCTCTGATACAAATTCAATTTCAAGAACTATATCCTTAAAACAAATAATTTTAAACAAATACAAATTTTAAATTATGAATAAACCAGGCTCATCATAGTAATATGGGAATGGACATGAGACTCTTGAACCAGGAGTAAAAAAATGAAAACAAACTTTTCAAATATAGGAATAGAAATATGAGAGATAGCCAAATATGCACCAAAGACTTGTCTTTCTAATGTTTTTGTGTGGAAATACTGTAAGTTGTAAAGAGGCACCCACTTGGCGTAGAGCTAGAGTTCTAAGTGTGGAGTTCCCCTCCTATACCTGATGGGACTTACAGGGCTGAGACATCCCATGGTCTCTGGGGCACAGGGTTTGTAGATCAAAAGGGCAGGTTTTGAGTTGAATTTTTTAACTAAAGAGGATACCCTTTCTGATCATAAATGAAGTTAAAGCATCAGGTTAAGGGTTTTCTAAATTTACATAATTTCTCACTAATCTTTAGACTTTTCCTTTCCCCCCTACATATAACAGGTGTTTCCACACACACCTAGGATTTCCAGTAATTTTACAAGTATGCGATGACAATTTCTTTTTTTTTTTTTTTTTTGAGTTGTAGTCTCATTCTGTCACCCAGGCTGGAGTGGAGTGCAGTGGCACGCTCACAGCCACTGCAGCCTCCACCTACTGGGCTCAGGTGATCTTCTGCCTCAGCCTTCCAAGTAGCTGGAACCACAGGCATGTACCATCACACTTGGCTAATTTTTTAATTTGTTGTAGAGACAGGGTCTTGCCATGTTGCTCAGGCTGGTCTCAAACCCCTGGACTCAGACAATCCTCTTGGCCTCTGCCTCTCAAAGTGCTGGGATTACAGCCACTGTGCCTGGCTGACAATTTCTTTTTATATCACTTTATCCACATAGGACTTTAGTATTTTAAGACTACTGAAAATAGTCCAACTTTCTAACTTTTAAGTGCAACTAGAATGGTTAATTATATTTCGGAAAAGCATGTAGTATTCTAAGAAAAAGAACTTTATTCATAATGTAAGAAAGTTTTATTGGGACAATAGTTCTTATGTCTTAACTTTCCAAATAAACTCATGTTAAAGAAAGAATTATGGCTGTCTTTACCAAAATTCACTACAATTGTATGATTACTCTCCGTATAACCTCAAGATGACGAGGAAATAAAACAGGCATTCTCTAAAGTTTTTTCACAGGAAGAACATGCCCAATGCTTCTCTTTAGAGTTATTCTGTGACACTGAATCACCAAAGAAGGGTTTCCTGTAGAGTTAACTCTTAGAAGATTCTCCTGGGATGAAGGCTGCCTGCAGTTGTATGTGCAGTTTCTGTGAGGGTGGATTCTTGTATTGGCAGTGGGTCACAGCTTCTTGTGTACTTTTTGGTGCTGGATCAAGTGGCCATGCTGGTTGAAGGCACGACCGCACTCCCCACACTCATAGGGCTTCTCGCCTGTATGGATCCGCTGGTGCTGGATGAGCACCGAGTACTGGCTGAAGGCTTTTCCACAGCTATTGCACTCATAGGGCTTCTCGCCCGTGTGGGTCCTCAGGTGCACAATCAGGGTTGCTTTCAGGCTGAAAGCTTTGCCACACTCTGTACACTGAAAGGGCTTCTCACCTGTGTGGATTCTCTCATGCTGGATCAGAGATCGGCGTGCACTGAAGGCATGCCCACATTCCCCACACACATAGGGCTTTTCCCCAGTGTGGACCCTTTGGTGCTGGATCAGGTGTGAGTGCTGAACAAAGGCCTTTCCACACTCATAGCATGCATAGGGCTTCTCTTCAGTGTGGATCCGCTCGTGGTTCATCAGGGTAGAGCGGTGGCTGAAGGTCTTCCCACACTCATTGCATTCGTAGGGCTTCTCTCCTGTGTGCACATTGTGGTGCTGAATGAGAACCGAGCGGTCACTGAAGGCCTTTCCACACTCACTGCATGTGTAAGGCTTCTCCCCAGTGTGTATCCTCTGGTGCTGCAGCAGTGTCCTCTTCACACTGAAGGTTTTCCCACACTCATTGCACCCATGAGGCTTCTCCCCAGTGTGCACCCTTTGGTGGCTCCGCAGGACAGTGCTGTGGTTGAAGGCTTTCCCACACAATGGACACACATATGGTCTTTCTCCTGTGTGAATCCGCTGATGCTGAATGAGATGAGAGAGCTGAGTGAAGGCTTTCCGACACTCAAGACATTCATGAGGCTTCTCTCCTGTGTGTATCTTGTGATGCTGAGCAAGATCTGAGCTCACTCTAAAGGCTTTTCCGCACTCGTTACACTCATAGGGCTTCTCACCTGTGTGAATCCTCCTATGTTTACTAAGGACTGAACTCTGGCTGAAGGCCTTCCCACATACATTGCACACATAGGGCTTCTCCCCAGTATGGATACGCTGATGTTGAAGGAGATGGGAGCTCCGACCAAAGCACTTCCCACACTCAATGCACATGTAGGGTCTCTCTCCACTAGGTACTGCCTGATGTGGAGTGAGTGGCACACTCTGGCTTAAAACCTGAACATCACTGTGGCCAGTAGGTTTTGGACTCAGAGAGAAGTTTCTCTTTGTTTCAGTATTTTCTCGATCAATCCTTCCCAAAGGTGTTTTCTCCAGAATTATTGCTATGTCCTCTGACATTAATGGCTTTAGACTCAAGTCTGTAGTTTGGTTCTCTTCCTTGGTGTCACATTCTGAAAAAACAAATTCAAAATGAAAATATTAACATTTCTCAAAACTGTAGAGCAAGTGAAACCCTGAAACTAGCTTTGTTGATGAAGGTGTAGCTCCTGAATGCAAATGGCCCTGTGAGCTAGAGAGGAACAGAAACAAAACATTTTAAACAACTAGAAATCAGAAGGTAATGTGTTTCCAACAGGAGTGTGGAAAGGCTAAGAGCAATATTTAAGAGAAAGGTGTAAAATCCAGTCTGAGGCCACACACCTGTGTGGAGTGGACACAGGAGACATAGCAGCAAAGAGACAGCCCAGTGATGCCTGAGCCCTGCTGTCCACAGAGTCCTCATGTGGACTGAGCTTCCAGAAGCCATCTGGGAAGTAGGACCACACTACTATGTGGAAGCGCTGTGGGAGACAGTGGCACATGGGCAGGCAGCAAGAGGTATGTGAGCATATCTCTCGTGGGCAGGTCAGGGAGTGCTATCTGGGGGCCAGTAGACTTGTACACGGAGGGTGGTGATGTAACCTCTTGGTGGAAGATAATTTCATGTGGAGACTGCACTGGTAGTGGGGGTGGGAGGGGGCAGAGAGGACAAGACTGGAGGCACAGAGGGATGTGACTGGAATCTACTGCCAAGTTTAGGCCAGAAATGAGGCCTGTGAGGACAACAGTAAGGATGGCAGGAAAGGCTGGGGTGGAGATGCTTCTGGGATCAAGTCAAGGGCTCTGTGGGCTGACTGTGTAAGTGGTGGGAGGCAGGGAGTGCTAAGGACAATAGTGTTTGATGGTTTTTTTGAGTCGGAGTCTTGCTCCGTCGCCCAGGCTGGAGTGCAGTCACACGTTCATGGCTACCCCAGCGTTGACCTGCTGGGCTGAGGTGATCCTTCTGCCTCAGCCTTCCAAGTAGCTGGAACTACAGGTGTGTGCTACCACGCTTGGATAATTTTTGATTTATTGTAGAGACGAGGTCTCGCCAAGTTGCGTGGGCTGGTCTCAAACCTGTGGGCTCAGACAATCCACTTGCCTCGGCTTCCCGAAGTGCTGGGATTACAGGCTGAGCCACCAAACCCGGCTGGACAGTAGTGTTTTATTTTATTATTATTTTTTAATTTGGAGGGGCTTTTCATCTCATTTTTTGTGTGTAATTTGTCTTATTTTCTTTCTTTTTTTTTTTTTTGAGTCAGAGTCTCACTCTGTCTCCCAGGCTGGAGTGCAGTGGCACACTCACAGCCACTGCAGCCTCTACCCGCTGGGCTCAGGTGATCTTTCCACTTCAGCCTTCCAAGTAGCTAGAACTACAGGCATGCACCATTACACCTTGTTAATTTTTCTTGATTTATTGTAGAGATAAGGTCTCGCCAAATTGCCCAGGCTGGTCTCGAACCCATGGGTTCGGGCAATCCTCTCACCTCGACTTCCCAAAGTGCTGGGATTATAGGCGTGAGCCACCATGCCCAGCCAAACTGTCTTATTTTCAAAGAGATAAAACCTATGATTGACAGGAAGCACAAGCTTAGGACATAGTCATTTTATTTATTTATTTATTTATTTATTTATCTATCTATTTATTTATTTATTAATAGTTGGAGTCTCACTGTCACCCAGGCTGGAGTGTAGTGGCACACTCGCAGCCTTGACCTGCTGAGCTCAGGTGATCCTTCTGCCTCAGCCTTCCAAGTAGCTTGAACTACAGACACAATGCCACCATTCCCAGCTCATTTTTTTTTTTTATTGTAGAGACAAGGTCTCCCCATATTGCCCAAGTTGGTCTCAAATCCCTGGGCTCAGGCAATCCTCTCACCTTGGCCTCCCAAAGTGCTGGGATTACAGGCATGAGCCACCACACCCAGCCAACAATAGTGTTTTAAATCTTGGAGACTGAGCCACTGAGATAAAATACCACACAGATCAAGATATCACATGGGAACAGGTGCTGTTTCAGGATGGGCTGTGCTTGGGGAGCTTACTCCACCAAGGGCTCTCACTGTGTGAACCTGGCTCCACATCATGTGGAAGAACAAGAGGCTGACCCTGCATGTAAACAGGACACATATTAGACCCCTCTGTTTCCAGAAGGTGAAAGGACCTTTCCCATAGCAGAGGACAGCCAGACCTCCCAGTGCTGAAGGTTCCAGGCCCCTTGACTATGGCCCCTTGTAGTACTCAATCTTAACCCTGGAGCTCAGGATACCAACCCCACCCTCAATATTTCACCACTGCCTCTAAGCCCCTTGCTGGGCACTACCCTAAATGAATGTTATAACTGAGTGACATTCTGGAGAAGCCCCATGGCAGAGAAAGATCCGAGAAGGGAATTCTTGCTATTATCTTATTATAGGGCATGCATGGGGTCTGTGGCAGGTGCCAGTGGGGTCAACAACCTCTGGAGGAGAGTGCAGATTTAGCAAACTCTGACCCAGAGACACCAAGAGATCAAGGGCTGGGATAGCACCAAAGTGTGTGTGTGTCTGTGTGTTGGAGGGGGAAATAATTCTTTCCCATTCCCTCTTCTCCAGAGGAGGTGGACTAAATTGACTGGCTAATTTGAATAAGACCTGGGAATTCTCAGCTCAGTCACTTTTTGGGAACTAGCCTGGCCCTGGTGAGTCTACCTTCTGCTCTGTTCCCCCATGTTCAAAGAACTACAGAGACAGGCCACAATATGGGGGAGCCTGCGGTGATTCCTCACTACCTGAACCTGGGATAAGTTTGTCTTATTCTGGGATTCTGTATTAGGAAGTACATTTGAATGGCAATAAATCACATTTTCCAATTGTGTTTTATGTATAAATAACATTTTTATGTCCCATATGCTTTTGTATTGGTGTGCATGTTTGGTGACAGATTTATTGAGATATAAACTGTACTTTTTTTTTGAGTCTGAGTCTCACTCCATTGCCCAGACTGGAGTGTAGTGACATGCTTACAGCCACCCCAGTCTCAACCTGTTGGGCTCAGGTAATCCTTTTGCTCAGCCTTCCAAGTAGCTGAAACTACAGGTATATGCTATCACACCCGGCTAATTTTTAAAATTTATTGTAGAGACAGTCTCACCAAGTTGCCTAGACTGGTCTCAAACTCCTGGGCTCAGACAATCCTCTCGCCTAGGCCTCCCAAAGTGCTGGGATTTCAGGCTTGAGTCACCGTGCCCGGCCATAAACTTTACTTTTTAATTGGTTCAGAACTTGGTTTGGAAAGACAGATGCTATATAATGGGACTCTTGGAACCCCAACAGGACACTTGAAAAATAAAAGACACAAAATCCAAGAGGTCCATCCATAATGACAAAGGCACTTCTAAGATGGGCAGGAATATCCATGAAGTATTCTATGACTGAAGAGTTTGGACAGAGGTGGCCAACAAATAAACAGATGTTTGGTTAGATCTGTGATGTCTTGACATCCAAGGAACGGTTACCATGGAGAGATGAAGACATACCAAATATTAACACTTCTTGCAAAAGGAAGGAAACAAGCTGGGTGCAGTGGTGCATACCTCTAGTCCTGTAGTCCCATCTACTTTGGAGACTGAGGCGGAAGGATTGCTTGAGCCTAGTTCGAGTCCAGCTTGAACAACATAGCAAGATTTGTCTCAAAAAAAAAAGGAAGCCGGGCATGGTGGCTCATACCCATCATGCCTATAATTCCAGCACTTTGGGAGACCGAGGCGAAAGGACAGTCTAAGCCCACGGGTTCGAGATCAGCCTGGGCAACTTGGCAAGATCTCATCTTTACAATAAATCAAAAAATTAGCTGGGCATAGTGGCACGCATCTGTGGTTCCAGCTACTTGGAAGGCTGGGGCGGAAGGATCACCTGAGCCCAGCAGGTTGAGGCTGCGGTGACTGTGAGTATGCCATTGTGAGATGGATTGAGACTCCAACTCAAAATTTAAAAAAAAGGATGGAAGTAGTACAGACTGTAGCAAATCCTCAGCAGAGGTTCACCTCCAGGTTCCCTATGAGCAGGTGTAGGGGTGGGGCCGTTTCCTCAAGGACATTTTGTCCAGAAATAACACTGAGGGTGAAGGTTTCCCATAGTGATGGTGTCAAGGCTGGGGTCCCATTCCAGAGCTGATCAATTTACTCCACCACATCCACTGCAAGCTTCAGCTTCCCTTTTATCACACCCTACTGCTCTCCAGGGTTCAGGTAGGTCCTCTGCCCTCTGTCCTCTACCAGACCTCTTCCCTTTTCCTAGAACAAGTTCCTCCTCCTGTAGCTGGTGGACCTTCAGAATATGTGTCTCTCTTCTGATTCCTTACTTTTCTCTTTTCCCCCAACAGCATCCAAGTCCTTGTTCCTGACACAGACTGCTATCCCATAGCAAACTGTTGGCAATCAAGTCAATACTCTCCTCAACATCAACATTGCCTGGTCACTCATAGACCCTGAATGACTTAAGCATACAACCTGACTTGGCATGCAATGCCATGTGACTACACTGGCCAATTCAGCTGCACATATATCCTATACCCCTTTTATTATCTTGTTATAGATGATATAAAACTGTATATATTATTATATTTTGTTATTATTAATTATATATTCACTTCCCTCAGGAGAAAGCTAAAAAGAGCATTACTCCTCCTGCCCAAACCAGAAAAAAGCCAGATTGTCTACAAAACCCTAACTTTTCTTGAACCCATCACAGAGCTGAGATTACATGGGAACCAACCAGCCCGAAACCTAATGAAAGGCAGGTTCATCCATGGGAGATGAGACTGAGACAAGTGCACTGACTTGCTCATGGCTGAAGAAGAAAGGAAAATAGAGTCACCATACAAGTGGGTAAGAATTCCTGGAAGCCACAGACACAAGGGCTCTTCTCTGTGGACCTTCCCTTGGCACTCATGAGAAAGACTAGGGACAGAACCAGAGAAAATTTCCTTTGGTGGTTCAGGTCTGGGAGAAGAGAGGACAAACACCCACTTGGACTCTTCTCTATGGAACGAAAATCAGAAGTCACTGGGGGAAGAAAAGCAAGCTTGTCATCCTTTTTTTTTTTGAGTTGGAGTCTCACTCTGTCACCCAGACTGGAGTGCAGTGGCCACTCCCAGCTACCGCAGCCTCGCCTGCTGGGCTCCAGCGATCCTTCCACCTCAGCCTTCCGAGTAGCTGGAATTACAGGCACGCGCTACCACGCCCAGCTGATTTTTTGATTTATTGTAGAGATGAGGTCTCGCCAAGTTGCCCAGGCAGGTCTCGAACCCGCGGGCTCAGGCAATCCACTAATCTAAAGGCGCGGGATTACAGGCTGAGCCACCGAGCCCGGCTCAAACTTGTCATCCTTAAGGCAAGGTGAAAGTCACTGTGGCTGGGTGAAAGGAAAAAAAAAATACCCTTTACCTCTGATGGAGGGGCAAGAAACTGCCATTGGCCCAGAAAATTAGAAGTCTCTCGAATCTAGGGAAAAGTCAGATTCATTGAGAAGGCCTCATCTCTGAGACTCTGAGGTACAGCTGAAGATGAACCAGGACAACAAAAGCATCCCCTTTCCTTTCCACCCCCCCCGAGGCTCGCAAGTACTGAGTAATAAGAGTAGTATACTAGTAGGATAGGGACAAGAGCAGGAGAGAAACCCTCTCTGAGGTAGGCACATGTGGAAGACTAGGTGCCCCCATGCTAAGTACAAGGAAGTGCTACAGAAATTTGAATCTGGTGGTGCACCTAAAGGTAACCATGTCAACAACAAAATACATACCTAGCCCAACTCCAGACTAGACTGACTCAGGTTTACTCACTAATAGTCTTACAAGAGAGGCTACATTTCCAGAAACAATATTTGCCTCCATCTCTACTGTCCTATGAATAATAGTTGCATTCAATAAAAAAGTATGAGATACCCAAAAGAGAAAGAAAAAACAAAAACCAATGGTCAAGAACTAAAGCGATTAACAGAAGCAGACTTAGAGATAACCCAAAGTTGAAAAGACACAGATTGGATGCATAATTGGATGGGGAATTTCAGTAGAGAAACTATATGAAAGAGTCCAATGGAAATACCAGACATAAAAAACACACTAACAGAAAAAAATGAATGAGAAACAAAAACAAAACTGAAAAGAACTGTGGATCAATATCAAATGGGCCTAACATGCATCTAATTAGAATCCCAGAAAACGGAGAAAATAAGGAAGCAAACACATTGAAAGAGATAATGGCTGAGCCTTTTGTAAAAATCATAGAAGACATCAAAACACACACCCAAGAAGATCTGAACTCAAAATGTTTTAAATATACTCATAATCAAACTGCTAAGAATGAGAGAAACAGATAGTCTTGGAGACAAGCCAGAGGAAAAAAAGATACATGATATACAGAGGAACAAATAGAATAATTATGGCAGAATTTTTTTTTTTTTTTTTTTTTGAGTTGGAGTCTCACTCTGTCGCCCAGACTGGAGTGCAGTGGCCGCTTCCGGCCACTGCAGCCTCGACCTGCTGGGCTCCGGCGATCCTTCCTCCTCAGCCTTCCGAGTAGCCGGAATTACAGGCATGTGTTACCACGCCCGGCTAATTTTTTAATTTATTGTAGAGATGAGGTCTCACTGCCCCAGGCGGGTCTCGAACCCGCAGGCTCAGGCAATCCACTCACCTCAGCCTCCCAAAGGCACGGGATTACAGGCTGAGCCACCGAGCCCGGCATGGCAGAATTTTTATTGGGAACTATCAAGTTTGTTAGAGATGTATTGACATCCCTAGAGTGCTAAAGAAAAAAACAACAACAAAACCTGCCCACTTAAAACTCTATGCCCAGTGAAAATATCTCTCAAAAAACAAAGATAAATAATTTAATAAAAACAATGAAGAGAATTCGTAAGCAGAAATCCATACTACAAGAAATGTTAAAGGGAGTTCTTCAGATAGAAGGAATAAGATACTTGACAGAAAACTTGAATTTACAAAAAGAAATGAAGGCTGGGCTTGATAGCTCAGCCTCTAATTCCAGCACTTTGGGAGAACAAGGCAAGTGGATTACCTGAGCCCACGGGTTCAAGACCAGCCCAGGCAACTTGTCAAGACCTTGTCTCTACAATAAATCAAAAATTATCCAGGCATGGTAGCGTGTGCCTGTAGTTCTGGCTACTTGGAAGGCTGAGGTGGAAGAATTGCTGGAGCCCAGTGGATCAACGGTGGGGTGGCCATGAGTGTGCCATTGCACTCCAGCCTAGGTGACAGAGTGAGACTCCACCTCAAAACAAATAAATAAAAGAGAAAGAAATGAAGTTCTTTGAAAATGGTTAGCATAGTAACCATTTAAAAAACAGAAATATAAAAGACTATGAAAAACTGTTCTAAAATGCTATAAAAGATCATTGGGGCAGGATTACAGGTGACTCACACCTGTAATCCCAGCACTTTGGAAGGCTAAGGCGGGAGGATTGCTTGAGCCCAGGAGTTTGAGACCAGCCTGGGCAACACAGTGAGATCGTGTCTCTGCAAAAAAATAAAAATGAAACAATGAGCTAGGCATGGTGATACACACCTGTAGTCCCAGCTACTTGGGAGGCTAAGGTGGAGGGATTACCTCAGCCCAGGAGGTTGATGCTGCAGTGATCTGTGATCATGCCACCACATTCCAGCCTGGGCAACAGACCCAGATTAAAAAAAAGAAATAAAAGATAATTGTCTTTTAAAGCAAAAGCAGTAATGTATTGTGGAGTTACAACATATGTGAGAGCAAAACATAATATCACAGCAATTTGGGGTGAAGGAATAGGGAAGTTGTTATAGACTGAATGTATGCTCCCCAAATTCATGTGTTAACCCCAATGTGATAGTATATGGAAATGAAGCCTATAGGAGGTAGTTAGGGTTATATGGGTAGCAACTCTCATGATGGAATTAGTACCCTTATAAGAGACACCAGAGTTCTCTTTCTGTCCCCCAATCTGTGTACAAAGAAGGGGTCACGTGAGCACACAGTGAGAACATGGCCGACTGTAAACCAGGATGAGAGCCTTCACCAGAAACAGCTGAGTTGGCCAGCACCTTGATCTTGGATTTCCACCCAGTCTACGGTATTTTGCTGATTGCCTGAGCAGACTAAGACAAAAGTATATTGTTGTAAGATTCTTACACTATATATGAAGTGATAATTATTCTTTGAAGGTAGACTATGGTAAGACATATATTTTAACATAGAGTAGCCACTAAATTTTTTTTTTTTTTTTTAGTCAGACACAGTGGCTCATGCCTGTAATCCCAGCTACTCAGAAGGCTGAGGTGGGAGGACTGCTTGAGACCAGGAGTTTGAGGCTGCCACTGCACTCCAGCCTGGGTGACAGAGTGAGACTCTGACTCAAAAAAAAAAAAAAAAATCGATAGCAATGACTTTAAAGTTAAAATTTGTTCTTTCAAAGTGGCTGGCACAGAATCCAGGAGAGTGGGGAGAACCCGTGGAGGCTGCCTCTCTGACTGTAGCACAAAGTGGTAGCATAACTAAGCAATACTTGCTTTGGTCTGTTTGCTCTCCTGGGCTTCTGCCTTTCTCCCTTTCCACCAACTGCCTGAATCTCTGGAACTGAGCTGGGTCATCTTCCTTGTTCCCTTTAACTCCACAGGGCTCACACTCTTCACTCAGTCTGACCATCACTCAACTCTCACAAGTTTATTTTTGAGTGTTGCACTTATCTTTCAAGGCATTTTGCAAATGGTATCTCTCCATGAAGCCTGCTCTCCCAGGTGTCCTCTCCCAGAACTGCGGGATAGCTTATAATCCCAGCATTTAAATTTTTGTTTACAAAATACATGGAGGATATAAGAAATGTGGAAACAAGCCAAATATCCGTCAACTGATTAATGAGTGGATAAATAAAATGTGGAGACATACAATGAAACATTACTAGGCAATTAAGAGGACTGAAGTACTTTCAAGTGCTACAGTATAGATGAACCTTGAAAACAGTATGCTAAGTAAAAGAAGCCAGTCACAGAAGAATACATACTGGTTGATTTTATTTATGCAAAATGTCCAGATATCTATAGAGACAGAAAGCAGATTACAGTGGCTGCCCAGGGCTAGGAGAGGGGATCTAATGGGTCTAAGGTTTCTTTTGGGGGTATGAAAATGTTCTAAAATTGATTGTGGTGCTGAGCATAGTGGCTCACGACCGTAATCCCAGTACTCTGGGAGGCAGAGGCAAAAGGATTGCCCGAGTCCATGGGTTCAAGATCAGCCGGGGGAACATGGCAAGACTTCATCTCTACAATAATTCAAAAAATTAGCTGGGTGTGGTGGTGCATGCCTGTAGCTCCAGATTATTGGAAGGCTGAGGTGGAAGGATTGCCAGAGCCCAGCAGGTCGAGACTGACCATGGTGACCATGAGCGTGCCACTGCACTCCAGTCTGGGTGACAGAGAGTAAGACTGTGGCTCAAAATAAATAAATAAATAAATAGATTGTGGTGATGGCTGCACAACTCTGAATACACTTGAAACCATTTAATTGTACACTTTAAATGAGTGAATTGTATGGTGTGCAAATTGTATTTTAATGAAGCAATCATAAAAAGATATGAAGAATAATGGTAGAATGAACATTCATGTACCCACAATCCAGTTTATGAAAACGAATGTTACAACTACCTTGGACATCCTTTGTGCTTCTCTGTACCCCCAAACCCTATTCCCTGGCCTTCAAAGGTAACCACTATTCCGATTTTATTCATTATTTGCTTTTATGGCCAGGCTTGGTGGCTCAGCCTGTAATCCCAGCACTTTGGGAGGCCATGCTTTTAAAATATTATCTTCCAGAATGTGTCTTGTCTTTTTACTCTAGCAAGTCTTTCAAAGTACAGAAGTTCTTAACTTTCAAAAAGTTCAGTTTATCAATTTTTAAATAAATTATATAGCTGGGCTCAGTGGCTCAGCCTGTAATCCCGTGCCTTGGGAGGCTGAGGTGAGTGGATTGCCTGAGCCCACGGGTTTGAGACCTGCCTGGGCAACTTGGTGAGACCTCATCTCTACAATAAATCAAAAAATTAGCTGGGTGTGGTAGTATGCGCCTGTAGTTCTGGCTACTTGGATGGCTGAGGCAGAAGGATCTCCGGAGCCCAGCAGGTTGAGGCTGTGGTGGCCGGGAGCAGCTAGTGAACTCCAGTCTGGGCAACAGAGTGAGACTCCAACTCAAAAATAAAATAAATAAATAAATAAATAAATAATATTTTTGGTATCTTATTTATAAAATCTTTGCCTAACCCCAAATCACAAAGATTTTTCTCCTATGGTTTCTTCCAAAAGTTTTATAGTTCTAGGTTTTATATTTTGGTCTATAAACCATTTTGATTTAATTCTTGTATATGCAAAGTATGAATCAAAATTCATTTTTTGGCACATTAATATCCAGCAGGATCTGTTGAAAAAACATCCTTTCTCCATTGAATTGCCTTTGTACTTCTGTCAGAAATCAATTTTTGATTACGTGTGAATCTGTTTCTGAACTTTGTTCCATTGCTAAGATGTTCTATTTTGGTACCAATACCATATTGTCTTAACTGACATAGCTTTATAATAAATTTTGAGGTTAGATACTGTGTGCCTCCAAAACTTATTCAAAGTAGTATGATCATGACTCATCACAGTCTCAACCTTCTGGACTCAGGTAATCCTTCCACCTCAGCCTCCTGAGTAGCTGGGATTATAGGTATGTGCCACCACACCTGGCTAATTTTTAAAATTTTTTGTAGAGATGAAGTCTTGATATGTTGCCCAGGCTGGTCTTGAACTCTTAGGCTTAATCTTCCTGCCTTGGTCTTCCAAAGTGCTAGGGTTACAGGTGTGAGTTACCATGCCTGGATCTGCCTTTAATTTTGAAAGATATTTTCACTGGGAATAAAATTCTAGTTGACAAGTATCTGTCCCTTCAGTACTTTAAAGGTGTTCCACTGTCTTCTCACTTTTATTGTTTCAGACAAAATCAGCTGTCAACCCTTGTTCCTCTGGATATAACATGTTTTCCTCTGGCTGCTTGAAACATTTTATCATTGGTTTTGCTCAATTTGATTGTAAAGAGGTTTAATGTAATTTTCTTCATGAATTGAGCTTCTTGGATCTGTGTGTTTATAGTTTTCATCATATTTGGAAAAACGTTAACATTATTATTAGTAGTATTAGTATTAGTATTTGAGTCGAAGTCTCACTCTGTCTCCCAGGCTGGAGTACAGTGTCACACTCATGGTTACCGCTAGGTTTAGGCAATCCTTTCACCTCAGCCTTCCAAGTAGCTGGAACTATAGACACAAGCTATCATGCCTGGCTACTCTTTATGATTTATTGTAGAGATGAGGTCTCACCAAGTTGCCCAGGCTGGTCTCAAACCCC
Source organism: Cephalopachus bancanus (assembly GCA_027257055.1). NCBI lineage: Eukaryota > Metazoa > Chordata > Mammalia > Primates > Tarsiidae > Cephalopachus > Cephalopachus bancanus. The sequence continues at coordinate 2,201,898 of JAPVLO010000295.1, forward strand.
CAGGCTCAGGCAATCCTTTTGCCTCGGTCTCTCAAAGTGCTGGGATTACAGGCTGAGCCACTATGCCTGGCCATAGATTTATTAAGTGAGAGTGTTGTCTTCATGTTGAGTGGGCTAAAGAGGAGAAAGAGGAGAGATTGGTCTTGCTTTCTTAGGGGTGGTAAAGGTAGAAGACAATCTAGTGAATCTGCACCATTTAAACCTGTATTGTTCAAGGGTCAACTGTACATCAGGCCACTTCAGGATATCTCACAGCACTGATAACTTTGGTCTTTTTCAGGCTTTCTTCTGTTTTCTTTTCAATGGTTCCTACTGCTATGTCTTTAAGTTCATTAATCTTTTCTTATGCAATGCCTAATGTGACATTAATTCCATCTAGTGAATTTTACATTTCATTGTCATTTTATCTCTAAAAATGTTAAACTTAATATGTTCAACATTTCCTTTACCTCCTCGAACATATGGAATGTCTTAATGATCTTGTCTTCTAATTCTAACATTTGTATCATTTCTGGTCAGTTTCACTTGACTAGTTTTTTCTGATTATGGTTATATTTTCTTGCTTCTTTGCATGCCTGATAATTTTAATTAGATGCTAGACATCATAGAGTTTATCTTGTTTGGTGCTGGGTATTTCTGTATTCCTATAAATATCCTTGAGTTTTGTTCTGATGTTTTGTTAAGTTACTTAAAAATAGCATGGCCAGGCACAGTGGCTCATGCCTGTAATCCCACACTTTGGAAGGCAAAGGCAAGAGGATTGCCTGTGCCCACAGGTTTGGAGACCAGTCTGGGCAACTTGGTGAGCCCTCATCTCTACAATAAATAAAAAAAAATTAGCTGGGTGTGGTGATACATGTCTGTAGTTCCAGCTACTTGGAAGGTTGAAATGGAAGGATCACCTGAACTCAGCAGGTCAAGGCTGTGGTGGCTGCGAGCATGCCACCGCACTCCAGCCTGGGTGACAGAGTGAGACTCCAATTCAAAGAAGAAAAAGAAAAAAAAAAGAAAGAAATAGCATGTTTTTTTGGGTCATGCTTTTATTAAGCTTTGTTAGGTGGGACCAGAATAGTAGAAGGAGTTATTTTACTACTGAGATAAGACCTTTCTTAGTACTCTGATGCCCTGTGAACTATGAGGTTTTCTACTATGGCTCTTAAGAGCAGATAGTATTCCCAGTCTTTTGTGAGCACTGGGCAATGCATTAGTTTGCTATTGACATGTTACAAATTACTACAAATTTAGCAGCTTAAAACAACACCCATGTATTAGTTCTGCAGGTCATGATTTCATATGGTATGCCTAAATTCTCTATTCAGAGTTTCACTTTCTAAAATAAAGTGTTGGCCAGTCTAAGTTCTGTGTGGAGGCTTGGGGGATAAATCCAATACTAAAGCTCATTCTTTCATTGGCAAAATTTAGCTCCCTGTAGCTATAGGACCAAGGTGACTGTTTCCTTACTAGATGTCAGCTGGAAGCCGCTTTCAGCTTCTAAATACTGCCTACATATCTTGCCATATATGCCCTCCTCCATCTTCAATGTAGCAATGGTTCATCAAATCCTTCTTATACTTTGAATCTCTGGCTCCTGGCTCTGATCTCTAAATCCACTTTTAAAGTACTTTGTACTTTTTTTTTTTTTAAGTCAAAGTCTCACTGTCACCCAGGCTGGAGTGCAGTGGCATGTTCACGGCCACCATAGCCTTGATCTGTTGGGCTTAGACAATCCTCTTGCTTCTGCCTCCCAAAGTACTGAAATTACAGGCGTGAGCTACCATGCCTGGCACTTTGTATTCTTTTTTTTTTTTTGAGTTGGAGTCTCACTCAGTTGCCCAGACTGGAGTGCAGTGGCCACTCCCGGCCACTGCAGCCTCGACCTGCTGGGCTCTGGTGAGCCTTCGCCTCAGTGTTCCAAGTAGCTGGAACTACAGGTGCATGCTACCACGCTTGGCTAATTTTTTTTTTTTTTATTGTAGAGATGAGGTCTCGCCAAGTTGTCGAGGTGGGTCTCGAACCCACAGGCTCAGGCAATCCACTCACCTCAGCCTCCCAAAGCACGGGATTACAGGCTGAGCCATGGAGCCCAGCTACTTTGTATTCTCTCTTTTTTTTTTTTTTTTTGAGTTGGAGTCTCAGTCTGCCGCCCAGACTGGAGTGCAGTGGCTGCTCCCGGCCACTGCAGCCTTGACCTGCTGGCCTCCGGCGATCCTTCCGCCTCAGTCTTCCAGGTAGCCAGAATTACAGGTGCGCCGGAATTACAGGCGCGCGCTACCACGCCCAGCTAATTTTTAAATTTATTGTAGAGATGAGGTCTCGCCAAGTTGCCCAGGCGGGTCTCAAACCCATGGCCTCAGGCAATCCACTCACCTCGGCCTCCCAAAGCGCGGGATTACAGACTGAGTCACGGAGCCCAGCCTACTTTGTATTCTTTAAAGGAAACATTGTCATATAACAGAATCTAATCGTGAGAGTAAAACCCATCATATTCATAGTCCTGGTGAACATGTACATAGATGGTGGAGATCTTAAGTTCTGTCTACCACAGGTACTACTCCCTCTAATTCCTTCTGGTGACTCTTGGCCTTGGACAATTTCTTCACATGCATTTGCTAATCAGTATTCAACTGAATATTCAAGGGGGATTCTCAGCAGATTTCCAAAAATCTCTTTGTAAAACTGATTTCTGTTACCCTTCCATTTGACTCCTAGCTCTGTCTTTTCAACTCAGGGAGACTAATAAACTCTATCATGCTTCCATTTCTGCGTGGCTTTCTCTAAGTGTGAGTGAGTTGGGGAATTGCAGGGCACATTTTGCTTCCTGTTTCTCAGGGATCATTTTCTCTTGTTGACTGTTCCAATGAGAGGCTGATGTCCAACATCTCAAGAGCTGTGTTTCATATATCTTGTCCAGATTTTCAGTTGTTTCAAGTGGCAGGGTAACTCTGGTCCCTGATACTACATCTTGACTGGAATTGTAAGCCCTCTTGCTTTAAAAAAAAATAGTTTCATCTTAAAAGTTTGTATATCTAAATAACAATTTAATTATGCATGTTTCTGAGTTTTCTGTAATTCCATGGTGCAGTCTCCTGCAACTTGCTTCCCCTCTAAGCATTATGTTCCTGATATCCATTGTGGTTTTTTTTTTTTAAACTTTATTTTATTAAAAAGGTGTGTGGTACAAATCAGTATTAGGTACATAAGTAATCTATATGCAGGTGAAGTTTGGGCCTCCAACTGGTCCTCACTTCCCCTGGTTTAGGACCAGGTACCCTTTGTGTTGTTATGTATCGTGTTGTTTTGTAGCAGTTATTCAATTATTTTCACTGCAGTATATTCCATTATATTGAAACACATAGTTTATTTGTCTTTCTACTGTTGAAGGACATTTGTATTTTTCACTTTTTCCATCGTGAAGCATACTTCTATAAAGATTCTTGTATGTTTTCTGGTGCTCATGCACAAATGTTCTTTCTATATGCCTGCAGGAGTGGAAGAAGTGAACCTAAGAATTCATATTTTCAATTTCATTAGATAATGTCAAACTCTTTCTCAAAATGGTTATGTGAATTACGTCCCCATTAGATGCTCTACAGCCACACTCGATACTTTCTGATCTTTCAGTTTTTTCCATTCTGAAAATATAAATGATATATCATAGTGGTTTTGAATTCCATTTTACTGATGAATAACGAGGCTGAGAATGTTCCTTGTTTATTGACCCTTTGGTTTTCCCAGTCTATCAGAAACTTGTTCAAGTGTTGTGCCGCTTTTCTTATTGGGTGTTTCTGTGTCTTTTTACTCTCTTCAGAGCAATTTATTTATTAAGTGTACTGATAAATTGAAACGAGATTTAACAGATTCTTCATTTTTAAAAATCTCAATTCACTGTCATCTGTCTATTAAGGTTCTTAATATCACATGTTAGAAAGTTATTCTATGTGTTTTCTAAACTGATAGAAACAGTTTATTTTTTTAAACTGATAGAAACAATTTTAAAAAAAACCTATAAGCCTCATCTTCACAGAAAAAAGCCTATAGACCAAATAAATAATTACTCATTTGCATTGAAAAGTATCATTTCTATTGTTTGAGGTTTCCTGAATGGGTGACTTCTGACCTGATGGTAGAATAACAAGATGGTTAAGATGATGCTAATAATAATAATTTAAAAATTGTATAGAAGGTTACTCACAATCATCCATGGCACAAAGGATCATGTGATGTTAGCAAGATGGACTCAAGCTGCTGTGAAGGTTGGCGACAGGCCACACCTGACTGTACCTTGCATCCACATTATGCAGAAGCTGAGCTTGAGCCAAGAGCCACTGGCTTTCAGGATGATGGCTTCAGTTGTTGTTTTAAGGATAGAGTAGGGAAGTATGTTTTAAGTGTAGCAAAACAAATAAAGGGAAAAAAAGTCACTCCACTGAAATAAATATTTAAAGAAATTGGCTGGGTGCAGTGGCTCATGCCTATAATTGCAGTGTATTTAAGGAGGCCAAGGTGAGAAAACTGCCTGAGCCCAGGAGTTCCAAGCTACAATGAGCTATGATCATGCCACTCGCTGCACTCTAGCCTGGGTGACAGAGTAAGACCGTCCACAAACAAACAAACAAATAAACAAACGAACACCCTTGTCTGGTGTTTTGTAGCATTTGGATGAATTGTATAACAAGCTTTTTAGCAGCCTGGGTAATCTCTGCCTTCTGGTAAAATGTTAGCGTTAACACCTTCTGGGATTGCACTGAAAAAAAAAATCAGATATACACTTACCCCATGGACAAAATAAACTGTCTTGTTGCATACAGGATGCAGTGTGGTCACATCTGAGGTTGTCTGGAAAAGGAATGGAGAGTTTCAGTGACAACAAAACACTCCCCTTGGAAAATCCTTTCATTGCTGTTACAACATATAAGTGTAATTCACTTAGTTAAAAATAGCAGGGGCAAGGCTAGGCAGGTGCACACACTCATCTATCCTGAGGAACTGCCAGGACAAGGCAATGGTACATTCTGCTCCTCTGATGCCAGCAGTGGTAATCCAGGCTGTGGCAGGCAGTTTGTACTTATATGCACATAATAAATCTAAAACTGGCTCAGTTCATTGTTTTCTGTGGCCTCCGTTTTTTTTTTTTTTTTTTTGAGTTGTAGTCTCACTCTGTTGCCCAGACTGGAGTGTAGTGGCACATTCATGGCCATCGCAGCCTTGACCTGCTGGGCTCAGTGGATCCTCCTGCCTCAGCCACCACACCTGGATAATTTTTTTAAAAAATTAATTTACTGTAGAGACAAGGTCTCACCAAGTTACCCAGGCTGGTCTCAAACCCTTGGGCTCAGGCAATCTTCTCTCCTTTGCCTTCCAAGTGCTGGGATTACAGGCATGAGCCACCATGCCTGGCTATGCGGTCTCTGCTTGAGGTAAGGCAACCAGGTACTTCTGTGCAAAAATTTCTCATCTCTAACCTACCATGCTCCTGGAGAATTTCACAGTCTCTTTGGCGTCAAATTCAAAGGGCACTTAAAGGGAATTTAAGCAGTCCATCAGGTGACGTACAGCTGGCCACCCAAGAACACAGATCTGGTTTGGTAACAGCTTCACAAAGCTGTCCTATTTTCTAGCCTCCTAAGGCTGCAGTCAGTAAACAGAAGGTCTGTGTAATATTTCCATGACATGATACTGTGTCTTCTTGTTTAAGTCACTGGAAAATTTAATTTCTCTGAGGACATCTAATTTTGTAGCCCCCAAAAAGGTAGATTGTAGCACCTAGTACCTTGTCCACAGAATCTCTAGAAACAAGGGACAGCTTTCAAGGGGAAAACTGCCACAATTGAGATGCTAAAGCTGATCAGCCAATGGAGGCATTGCCCATGTCTTCCCCACCCACCCTGAGGGGAAATATACTGGGCAGGACAGGCTGACTGAGGTTTTCCCAAGACTCAGACATCACCTTCCTGAAGTCAGAAGTTATTCACATAAATCAACTGAACACAGCCTTTAGTATCAGATCTGTGTATTTATACCACCTTTCTTTATATAATTTTGTCCATAAAGGTCTGGGACATCTTTCCTTAGATTAATTCCTAGATACTTTATATTCCTGATGCTATTATAAATGTTACCTTTTTAAAATTTACAAATTTGCTTGTTGCTGACAAACAGAAATACAACTAATTTGTATCCAGCAAAACTGGTAATCTCTCTTGTGAATTCTAATAAATTCTTTTCCAAATTGACAATCACATGAACTGCAAACAATTTTCTTTTTCCTTTCTAATACTTATGGTTTCAGTTTTATTTTGCCTTATTTCACTCAAGAACCCCCCAGTACAATGTTATATGGGGATGGTGGGCTCCTGTCTTGTTCTTGAGCTGAAACAGTGAGCTTTCAACCCCCTTTATCTTGAATGTCAGGTTGAGAAACTTCTCTTCTGCATTTAGAATGCTTTGTTCTTCTTTCTTTTTTGTTTTGTTTTGTTTTGACTTGAAGTCTCACTCTTTTTTGCCCAGGCTGGAGTGCAGTGGCACACTCACATCCATGATAGCCTCAGCCTGCTGAGCTCAGGTGATCCTTCTGCCTCAGCCTTCCAAGTAACCGGAACTATAGGCATGCGCCACCATGCCCAGCTAATTTTTGTAAAATTTATTGTAGAGGTGAGGGTTTGCCAAGTTGCCCGGGTTGGTCTCGAACCCATGGGCTCAGGCAATCCTCTCACCTTGGCCTCTCAAAGTGCTGGTATCATAGGCATGAGCCACCGTGTCTGGCCTATTCTTCTTTTCTAAATCAATCAGATAATCCTCAAAAACTAAATGTCCCATTAGGACCAAACCTAGCTGACCAGTCCCTCTGGCCAGGATAAAATCACTACAGCCATGCCCCAATTTCACCTCTATGTGGTTCTGCATATTAACCCTTCAAGATTCACTACTATGCTCACTTCCTGTCATTGACCTGTCACCTGACTCACAACCCCAGCCCACAGACTCCTTTGCCAGGTAAGGCCTGATACAGCTTGCCCCAGATGGAAGCCACTCCTATCAGCAGTTCAGCCTGAGTGAGGTCCACGGCTCTGCTCAAGTCCTGCTCAGCCCTCAGTGAAGGAGGGGCCAGCTACCCTTACTCACCTGAGCAGCCGTGCTCCCGGCCCTGGCTCTCCTCTGTCCCCTTCCTGTCCAGAACCCATGGCTCTTCTCCTCGCTCCAGCTGGGAGATCACTTTAGGCTTGGATCCTGGAAGTCCTGTTCATGGGGAGGGAAGTCTTTGTTTACATAACATTTGCTGAGCTTTTCCCTTTCCCCTTCCCATGCTACCTGTGGGGACATGAAGATGGACAGGATTGTCCTCCTGCTGGAGCTGAGCACCCAGAGAGGTGATGAACGAGCCTCCAGGAGCAACCTGCCCCAGGTCCCCACCAGTGGGAAGCCCCTGTTCAAGTGTAACATACATAGATACATGGACCAGGCCTGCTGCAGGGCCTTACCCAGTGAGACCACGTTCCCGTAGGTCTCCATCATCACATTTCGGTAGAGGCCCCTCTGAGCAGGGCCCAGGCGGTCCCATTCCTCCTGGGAGAGTAGCACAGCCACATCTTCGAAGGTCACTTTGGCCTGGAACAACAGGGACTGCTGTGGGTAAGACTGAATTTCGACATGGGTGCATGTGACAGTCGGGACCTGGAGGCCCTGTGAGCCACAGGGAGACAATAGGGAAGGGGCCACAGAGTTTAGGAGATGCAGTGATCGTCATAGGTATGGAAAAAACCACAGGGACTCTGGCTGGGGGCACTGCCAGGCCCTGGGGACAGCTCACCTGGGGTCCTGTTGGCAGTGGCAGAAAGCTGGCTGCTGCCATTGCTTAGTCTCCTGTGACCTCTGAGAACCATGGAAATCAGAACCTGTGGCCTGAGGAAGAAGAGGGGGCATGTGAAGAGCCCAGTCTTGTCCCTAGCATACCTGACTTCCCTGGGAAGCTTCAGGGGATCCCATAGTCTTGTGCAAAGAGTCAGTGAGGGGCATGCCGAGGTGAGGCCAAGGAGTTCCAGTTGCTACAGCCTTGCTCTGTCCCACCTCTCCCATGAACTCCAAACCTGTAGTTCAGGAGACTGTTCTGCCCCTGAACACATGGTTCTTGGGCCTGCCCAGTCAGTGCTGGGCTCTCGGCTGTCCCAGGAAGGTCCTCTTTAACAGGTGTCAAGGATCTCTGAATATCAGGTATAAGGCGCCTGTTGCCTCCCAAGGGTTCAGGGTCCCAAACCTTCACTCTCCAGTTCACCTTGACCCTGGCCCATGGTCCTGTTCCCTACAAAGACACCCGCTCACCAGGGACCTGCAAGTTCTATACTCGAGACACATAGGTACCAGACTGTCACCAAGTAATGTGGGAGATATGAGCATTAGGCCAAGCTTCCTCCCAAAACACTCTCCCAATGAAGAGAGTTCTCAGAATGGGAATTGGACCCTACCTCCCAGTCCTCAGTCATGCCCCAACATCCTCTGGCAGCCCTGGTGCTCTGATGTGGCAAGGGCTCTCAACTCTGTGGCTCAACCGGTGTTGTTGGCAGCAGAGGCATGAGAAGTGGTCAGTTCTGAGTAAATTGAGTCCACGTGACCCAGGGATCTTGTCTTAGCACCTGAAGGAAGACTTGCCACCAAGTGAGAAGATGCCTGGAGGTGAGAAGGTGCTAGGAAGTACCAGGACAGAGTAAAGTGAGGTATCTGACACACACTCAAATAGCTGGGGAAAAGGTGGGAGACAAGAGTTCTCCTGACACATTTGATTCTATACAGGATGGGGTACACATACACAGTCTTCTGGAGCATTGAGGAGATGAGTCTGTTACAGGGACCTGGGGGCAGAAGTCAAGGGATATCATAACACCATTGTCTTTATAAAACATCACATATATGTATTTTGCACAGGAAACTTTCAGGAAGATACACGATAAACTAACAACAGCTGCCTCTGAAGAACAGGAGGGAGACTCCGAGTAGAGAGAGGGTGACTCTCAACCTCCCCAGTGCTGCTGTTCTCCAGAAATATTCCTCCCAAATGTGTGAATGTGCACATTTCTCTATGTGTAATTATAGTGCAATTCTAATTAGAATTCTAACAGAAATCTTTTCTAAAGGAGTGAATAGAACTACCTTTGAATTCATATGAACAATGGATGCTGGAGCATAGCTAAGAATGAAATTGGAAGGAATGGTGGGGGGGGGCCCACCGCAGCAGATATCAGAACCAAAAATGGAAAGGAAGCTGCTATAATCACACAGAGGGATGGATGAGGCCAGATAGGTATATTTGGGAAATTGAAAGATGACAAAAGTTGTAAATTCCAGGTCAGTGGGAAACTGATGATTCATTTAATAACTTTTGTGTATCCCATCCGGATACGCAATAACCAATTTTGGATTAAGTAAAGATTAAGTGTGAGCAATAACAGTAGTCTCATTTGTTCTGCTTTCCACTCTCCATATCTGACACGTGCCCCACCCTCAAAGAGCAGCAGTGCCTTCTATCCTGCCACACTGTCCCTTTTTGTGAGTTACCCACCAGCACACAGACCTGCCATTTTCACTCATTATCCATGCACAGCTTATCCTGTGGGAGCAAATTCTCTCCTTTCGGTCTCCATTTTCTTCCTCTCCTCTGGGAGAGTACCATCTTTCAGGATGTCACCCTCTCTGAAGGAAGTGGCCCAGGTCAGGGTCTCCTTTGATCTCTACATGGCCAAATCCAGTGTCAATTCATGATCTGTCTACCACCAGCAGTGGGGACACAACTGGTCTCCAGAACATTGTGTCATCAGTAGGGCCTTCTCAGTGTGCCCCCTCTACCACTCCCTTCCTCATCTGCATGGCTAGGCTACCCTTCTATCCTCATTGGCATGTAAAATTGACCTTTGGTGAAGGCACAGCTCTGGTCCCTTGGAAACCTGGTAGAGACAGATGGTCATTCACACTATGGCCCCAACCATACTTGGACCCGGGAGCCAATGGTGGACACCCACAGGAACCATGTTCAGGGCCCCCTGAGCAGGTCTCCAGCCGGCCCTGCTGACACAGGTGTTAGCTTGTATGGTCTTGAGGCTTTGGGCCAAGCCAATTCCTGCTCCTGTTCCTGCCTGTATTTTGTGACTGCCTACCTGAGTACTCCTGGGATGGCTGTTGGATGATGCCAGGTTTTCCGTGAACCTGGTGCCAAATGGGGTCATCCCTCAAGTCTGAATATTCAGGTGAACCCAGGAGGCTCCTTTTTGGTGACTTTGAGCTGGCAATCTCTTCCCTCTGATTCAACATTTTTTTTTTTTTTTTGAGTTGGAGTCTCACTCTGTCACCCAGACTGGAGTGCAGTGGCCGCTCCCAGCCACCACAGCCTCGACCTGCTGGGGTCCGGCGATCCTTCTGCCTCAGCCTTCTGAGTAGCCAGAATTACAGGCACACGCTACCACACCCGGCTAATTTTTTGATTTTATTGTAGAGATGAGGTCTCGCCTGTCCAGGCGGGTCTTGAACCTGCGGGCTCAGGCAATTCACTCACTTCAGCCTCCCAAAGGCACAGGATTACAGGCTGAGCTACCGAGCCTGGCTTGACTCAACATCTTATGTGGATGTCTTACAGCATCTCAGACACTTAACATCCCAAACCCAGCACGCCCTCCACCACCATTTCTGCCCCCAGCTCAATTTGTGAACCTGTACACCAATCTCTTTTCCTCCTAACTCTCACATTCCAATTCTAATCTTCCTTCCAAGCACATCCAGAACCTGACCATGTTGCCCACCCCACCTTCCCTGCCCCTAGATGCTCAGCAGCTCCCCAGCATGGTCCTGAATCTGCCCAGCCCCTTCATCTGCTCTCCCACAGGAATATGACTTTCCACTGCTTCAAGGTTTCCCACTGGCTTCTATGAGTCTGCCTCAAACTTCTTGATCTTCCTTGGTGCCCTGCAGCCCCTTATTCCTCTACCTGTGCTCCCCACCCCTCTCTCAGAGGCCTCTGCCCCATTCAGCCCCATATCCCTTCCTGCAGGCCAACAAGAGGCCTATCAGAGTAGCCAGTAGTCACCTTTTGTTCAATGAATGATTAAAATTAAAGGAGCAATGAGATCACACTTTACACCTTATGGAACAGCAACAAGTAAGGGTTTGACATTTGCCACTGGTGTTGGGACAGTGGCAGGGATGGGACAGTGGAGTTTCTCATACTCTTTCTCGGGAAGGCTACCTGGCAGTATTTAGGCGAATCAGATAAGACACTACAGAAATGGATGCAGGTGAAGGTACAGATTCAAGGATGGTGCCAAGGCAAATGCCACCACAGTCCTTCCACACACATTTCAAACACCTGCTGAAGAGAAAGATTATACCAGTCTACCAGATGGGTAAGTGAAAATGCAAAATAGGGTCAGCTGAAACTGTAACTCCAAGGCCACAAAGGGTGTGTATGTGTCACAGGGACCTGGGCCAGATGTGCTGAGTTCCCACCTATAAATCAGGGTGATGACACACTCCTCTGAGGGCTTTAAGATGACATGGTTAGTGAGAGAACAGTGCTCAGAACAGGCCTGGCTCAGAGCTGGATGCTGCTGGACAAGGTGTTATTATCTGATTTTATTTATTTAGAGTCTGAGTCTCACTCTGTTGCCCAGGCTACAGTGCAGTAGCATGCTCAGGGCCACCGCAGCCTCGACCTGCAGGGTTCAGGCAATCCTTCCGCTTCAGCCTTCCAAGTAGTTGAAACTACAGGTGTGCGCCACCACCAGCTAATTTTTTGATTTATTGTAGAGACTAGTCTCGCCATGTTCCCCAGGCTGGTCTCGAACCCCTGGGCTCAGGCTATCCTCTCTCCTCTGCCTCCCAAAGTGCTGGGATTACAGGCATGAGCCACTGTGCTGAGCTGTCTGATTTGATTAAATTAACACACAGAAAAAACTCCAAAGGACAATACCAGGCTGTCAACATGACGGGCAAGGAGAGGGAGAAATGGAAAGACTGCCACCTGGAGTGAATTTTAGAAAAGTATACATGCAAAAGACAGTATCAGGGATGACCTTTTGCATATTGCTATGTTTAAAAAGTATATCACAAAGTACAGTTGTAATCTGGCAAAAAATGAACAAAGTGAATTTTTAAAGTGACATTAACTAGTTTAAAATTTATCCTTACTTGCACTTTGGCAGATAAGGGTCTGAGTCTGTTGGGACAAGCCTGTTACAAGATGCAAATCAGGCAAACACCATGGACCTCAACCTAAACTTTGCACACTCACAAGGCAGGAAAACACAGAGCTACCTAGGGCACCAGAAACTGGCTTTTAAAAACCCTCTCATCCCCTCCAGGATTCTGAGGCCCAACTCCAGGCTTTGCTCTGTGAGATGAACACAAGAGTTCAGGCAGGAAAGGAGAATGGCGTGGACAGTTTTTAAAAATTAAAAGACTGCTAGGCTGGGTGCGGTGGCTCATGCCTATAATCCCAGCACTTTGGGCGGCCGAGGTAAGAGGATTGCCTGAGCCCGAGTTCGAGACCAGCCTGGGCAACTTGGCGAGACCTCATCTCTACAATTAAAAAAAAAATTATCTGAGTGTGGTACCGCATGCCTGTAGTTCCAGCTACTTGGAAGGCTGAGGTGGAAGGATCACCTGAGCCCAGCATGTCGAGGCTGCGGTGGCCGGGAGCATGTTACTGCATTCCAGCCTGGGCAACAGAGTGAGACTCCAACTCAAAAAAAAAAAAAATTAAGACTGGCTCATAAGGAATCCTGTACAGATGCCAGGCTCGAGTATAGCTACTATGGAAAACAGTATAAAGGTTCCTCAAAAAACTAAAAATAGATCTACTATATGATCCAGTAATTTCACTGCTGGATGTATAGCCAAAAGAAAGGAAATCACATATCAAAGATATATCTGCACTTCCATGTTTACTGCAGCACTATTCACAATAGGCAAGATACGGAATCAACCTAAGTGTCCATCAATGGATAAACAGATACAGAAAATGTGGTACAGAGTAAAAAGAAGGAAATGTAGCTATAAAAAAGGGAAATGATGCTATGTGAAACAAACCAGGTACAGAAAGACAAATATTGCATGTTCTCACTCATACATGGGAGCTAAAAAAGTTGATCTCGTGGAGGCACAGAGTAGACAGATGGTGACCAGAGGTTTGGAAATGTGAGAGTGGAGGATAAAAAGAGATTGATTAATTGGTACAAACAGTAAGAAGAAGTTCTAGTGATTGATATAACACAGCTGAATATAGTTAATTTATTGTATATTTCAAAATACTAAAAAAAAGATCTGAAATATTCCTCACACAGAATATATGATAAATGCTGGAGTTGAGACATACCCCAACTACCCTGACTGGATCATTACACATTGTATACATGTATCAAAATATCACATGTACCCCATAAATATGTACAGTTATTACATAGTCATAAAAAAGAACTTGAGGCCATGACTCAGCCTGTAATCCCAGCACTTTGGGAGGCTGAGGCGAGTGGATTGCCTGAGCCCATGGGTTCGAGACCTGCCTGGGCAGGTGAGACCTCATCTCTACAATAAAATCAAAAATCAGCTGGGCGTGGTAGCATGCACCTGTGGTTCCGGCTACTTGGAAGGCTGAGGTGGAAGGATAACCAGAGCCCAGCAGGTTGATGCTGGGGTGGCTGTAAGTGTGCCACTGCACTTCAGCCTGGGCGACAGAGTGAGATTCCAGCTCAAAAGGAAAAAAAACATGAATAGAAATACAGGTACATTTTTATTATTTTATGCGAGAAAGGACTATCTAAGCAAAATACCAGGAGCAAAGGCCTCAGGGGAGAGATCCATATATCTATAGCTTATAAATCAAAATTTTAAGCACATCAAAGCCACCACAAACTCCAGAAATGGGTGTAAAGACATGAAGCAATTTAGTATATGACAAAGGTGACTGTTCAAAGCAATGAAAAGATGACTGGTGTTAGAAAAGGCTATGGTTTAGGGAAAAAATGAAGTTGGATTCTAAACTCACCGTACACCAAAATAAATTCCATATGTTCCCAACATTTTACAAGTACTAGAGAAAAACAAGAGCTTATTTTAAAAACAATCCCAGAGTGGAGAAAACCCATTAAAATACAGCACAAAGCCCAAAAAAGCCTTAAGGAGACATATTTGACCATTAAAAACTTAAAATCTTCTGTCTCAAAAAAGCCCAACCTGAACAAAACACCATAATAGGAGGCAAACCACAAATTGAGAAGTACGTTTTCTGCATATATGGAAAAGAATATGAGCTGACAAAACACACAGAAATACAAATGGTTAAAACACGAAGGGATTTCAACCTCATGAAAAACCAAGCACCTAAATTAAAACGCAGGGACCGGAGCCCCGCACGGGGCAGGAATGTCGACGGCAACTCCCGAACCTCCTGCTCTCACCCACTTCTCAGAGTGCACCCGACGTAGAAGCCCCGCGTGTGAACACCGGACGGAACGATGTTCAGACCACTGACTGCAAAATCTCCAACTATGAACCCGGCAGGGAGCGAGTCGAGCGCCCCCTGCTGTCCTTTTTTTGTTACTAACAAAAAAGGGTGTGCGCGCGTGCCGAGCCGTAATTGCATACAAAAATTCGGAAAGGGTTCATAGAAAACTATTCAGTGACTACCTCAGCGTACACTGGCAGGGTGTTGGGGAGGGTGACTTTTCTATATTTCTCTGACATACTAGCATCAGAAGAATTACTGCAAATCATTTTCTATTAAAAACTTAAAAAGTCAAAGATAAACAAGGAACATATTTGCTACGTTGTGAAAGTTGATGTGTCACTAAAATAGGCCTCTTACAAAGTGACAAAGACAGCATCAATAGAAAAATGGGGAGCCGTACACTGGACCAACAAACTGCTGAGACGAAAGCTCACCCTCGCTTTGACACGGGAAGACGTGTTTATTGCAAAATAAAGAGGCGCTCCCGGTGCGTTGCCAGAGTTCTCGTGGAAACCCTCAGGTTATGCATGTAAACAGAAAAACCTCCATTTTTACATTTTGGGAGAGCCCTCCGCCCCCTCCCGGGCACATCTCAGGGGACCCGGAGGCTCCATCCTGTCCATCGAGACCCCTCGGAGCGAGGCGCGAAGGGCGGCCTGGAGGCGGCGACCGCACCCCTCGGACTTCAGCCAACCTGGCCGGAGGCACCCCGCCCGGTGGATGCGAGAGGGTGCGCGGGAGGGTCCGAGGTGGTCTGTGGGGGGAGGGGTGCGAGAGGGTCTGAGGGAAGAGGCGCCCGGGAAGGTCCTAGGGAGGAGAGGCGCGGGAGGGCCCAAGGAGGTACAGGACGTGGCGAGGGGAAAGGGTGAGCACCCCGAGCTGGGGAGAGGGCGCGGCCTTAATCAAGTGGAGGAGGCCGCTAAGTGTCCGTGAGGGGAGGAGAACCGGCGCAAGCGGAGGGGGCAGTGAGTGCCAGAGGGGAAGCGTCCGATCGGAGCCGAGGACGCGCCGGCTCGACTCGGGTGTCAGTGAAGGGAGAGGGTCCCGGCCACCTTGGCGCCGACACGCACCCCCCACTCACCGTCCACGCTGCAGCCTCACGCGCGAAGGGACGGCCGCCCGCAGAGTCCTCAGACAAAGGGGCCGCCCCGCCCCGTCTGCCCAGCCACCAATCCCTGGTGGCCCCGCCCCTAAGGCCCCGCCCCCACCGCCTGAGCCACCAATCCTGGAGCGTTACGTCTGGCAGTACGGTCGTGGGCTGCATCTTCCGGGCCCCGAGCCTTTCTCTGTGATGGATTGTTGAGTCGCTCTCCCAAGCCACCGAGAGCGAGGCCTCCGTGATCCCTAGAGAGGCCACTGTATGCTGGAAGAGGCTAATCCAGCGTCCCCGGTCCACACTTCCGGGCGCTAAGTCGGAAGCGGAGAGCTGGGCCAACTCCGCTCACTGACCCGGCTTCAGACTGCTGTCTCGCAGAGCTTCTCGGCACGCGTCGGTCTTCGGCCGTTCTAGAACTGGCCGAGCTCGTTCCGTGCACCGAGCCTTTGCCTTTGTGGTCCCCGCTACCAGGAACGATCTTCCTTCCCCTGAGCCCGCCGATCTTCCCCTGTCGCCTCTTCAGCTCAGATGTCATCTCAGAGGCCCCTTCTTTTTCTTTGTCACAACACTCTGAAGTCATCTTGTTTGATTACTTGCTTGGGATTATTTCCGCACACTTAGGAGAGTGAGCACTGTGAGATCAGAGACTAAATCACTCATTACTAGGTGGTCCTGCTAGATGGTCCTGCTCATTGCATGGTCCTGCTAGGTGGTCGTCAGTTTGTGAGCAATGATCGCCTCCGTCGTGCACTCTGCACTGGTGCTTATGGGCTTTTTGGTGATGTTTAATACCATGCGCCGTGGGGAGGGTGGTGGGTCATACAAGGGCGCAAACAACCACGCTAGAAGAGGAGGCTGCGGGTCCAGCCAAGCCTCTGAATGCCCGAAGGAGAAAGGTTAGGGCTGATTTGAAGCAGGGGTTGGGGAGGGGAGAAAGGCGGCTGTCTTGCCCACCTGATATGCTCCTCCCTCCCGAAGGACAGGCCAGTGACTTGTCCATTTGTTACATGTGGCCTGGGGCCCAAAGACATTGAGGAAGAAATTCTCAACAGGGCTGAGTTAGAGGCAGCAAGGAAGGTGTGTGGGCTTGGGCCAGCGTTCCCTGACTGTGGCAAGAGCCTATTTCTGATGTGAAGGAAACTGGAGGCAGGAATCTGGGAAGATATGGCAATAATTCTGTACCACTCCCCAGGTAAGTGCCAAGCCCTGTGCTGGTGCTTCACCGAATCTCTGAACAGCCCTTACGGTTAGGGGTTCCTCCTTTATGGAGTGTCTATCTACCACACTTATTGAGCAAGGGCCTCGCTGCCCAGTGCACGTGGAAGACAATAATATGGCACCAGTTTTTGAGGAAAGGTTTTTTTTTTAACTGCAGGTTCGTCAGAGAGGCAGGGATCAAATCTGTCTCCCTGACCTGGGGTTAGGTCAAACTTTTATGAATTAGGAAAGACAGGTTGGTATGTGGAAGTGCTGGCAGGGCAGGTTTTGACTGGAGGGCTTTAAACTTGGACATTTATGGTAAGGTATGGAATGGCTGCTTTCAACACTGGGTTTTCCTAGACAATGGGTCCCTCATTTCTGTAAAGGACTGGCCTTCAGGTTCTGGTCATATCCTGCCCTTCTTGGTGCTACAGGGAAGAAATGTTGGTTCCATGTGCTATTTGAGGTTAATGATTTTCTCCTCTGTGCTTGCCTAGGCTACGTGACGTGCAATTTTGGCTCTCTTACACTTGCAAGATAATTTGACATTCATATTCATAGAGTAGGGCCGGTGTGGGCTGGTTTTGCAGTTACACAGTCCTCCCCTAGTATAACAGGATCCCCTCTGCCAAGGGGCTGTGAAGCTCAAGACCAAGGTCATTAGAGTTCAGCCCTGTTACTGGATGGTCCTGGATTATTTTGACAGTTGACAGGGATCAAGTTCTATCCCAGCAACCTTTTGTTTTTGTTTTTTGAGTTGGAGTCTCACTCTTTGGCCCAGGCTGAAGCGCAGTGGCACACTCACAGCCATTGCAGCCTCGACCTGCTGGACTTAGGCAATCCTTCTGTCTCAGCCTTCCAAGTAGCTGGAAACATGGCACACACCACCATACTCGGTCAATCTTTTTTTTTTTTTTTTTTTGAGTTGGAGTCTCACTCTGTCACCCAGACTGGAGTGCAGTGGCCGCTCACTGCAGCTTTGACCTGCTGGGCTCTGGCGATCCTTCTGCCTCAGCCTTCCAAGTAGCTGGAACTACAGGTGCACGCTACCACACCCAGCTAATTTTTGACTTTATTGTAGAGATGAGGTCTCACCAAGTTGCCCAGGCGGGTCTCGAACCTGCGGGCTAAGGCAATCCACTCACCCCAACCTCCCAAAGTGCTGGGATTACAGGCTGAGCCACCGAACCCGGCTTTTTATTTTTTTTAGTTGTAGAGACAGGCTGCTCTTGAACTCTTGGGCTTAGGCAATACTCTTACCTCCACCTATCAAAGTGTTGGGATTACAGGCATGAGCCACTGTACCTGGCTATCCCAGTGACCTTGGTCTCAACAGAGAACTGATGCTTCTAGGACCTCACCTCAGTGCTTCCCGTTTTTTTCTTCACAACTTTTTATTTTGCAAATGTTCATATGTTCATAAATGTTGAAAGAACATACAGTGAATACCTTTATGCCCTTCACTTAGATTCAGCAGCCAATATCCTCTCTAACACGTCTCTTTTATGTGTAGCTCTGCCACCTTTTCTTTGTCTCTCATTGCTTCAATATGCACCATCTTTATGAGTCCCTTTTGTGTGCGAAACACTGTTCTAAGTTCTAATACTAGGGCTACATCAGTGAACAAAAGCAACACTCCTAACAAAGCTGTGTTCTCCTGGACCTTACATGTGAATGGGGACTGCAGGCAATACACAGAATAAATGTGTGAATTACAGAGTGTGTCCAGAGATGGTAAGGGCTTCAGAAGGTCTAGGCAAGTGCCCAGACCGGCTCACCTGGGTGACATGAGGCAGCAGTAGCCTGCAGCTGCCCCATCTTCCTCTGGCTCTCTCAGCTCCAAGACTGAAGGCTCCAGTTTCTTTAGGACAGCCACATCATCGAGGAAAACAAAGGGTTTTCAGCCCATTCTGGGCTCCAGCTTGTCCTTGTTCTCCTCACTTACATTAATCTTCTCTTTGCAACTGCCTGTCCTGTTGCAGCATTAGGTGCAAAGACAGTAGCTTTGACAGGAACTGTTAACTATATCCCACAATTGTGTGAGGCACAATCTCTGTAACAAATCTTATATATATAAGCATACATACACATATACACAGACACACATATATAAAATTTATGTCTCTTCTGCTTGTCTGAATGAAACCTTATACAGTATACTTATAAACAACACACACACACTCTCCTACTTGTTAAAACACATGGAGAATCATGTGGTTCTCCTTTCTATTATAGCTATTTTTTAAAAATTAACTCTTTTGAGTACATAATGAGTTCAAGGTCTTTCACCAGCTCTACTTAATACAATCGACTGCCATTTATAATTATTATTTATTATTATTTTTTGAGTCGAAGTCTTGCTCTGTTGCCCAATCTATAGTTAATGCAATGGCATACTCATGGCTCACTGCAACCTCAAACTCCTGGGCTCAATTGATCTTCCTGCCTCAGCCTCCTGAGTAGCTGGGACTATAGGCATGTGCCACCATGCCCAGGAAATTAAAAAAAAATTTTTTTTTGGTAGAGCTGAGATCTCACTATTTTGCCTAGGCTATTCTCAAACTCTTGGGCTCAAGCGATCCTCCTGCCTTGGCCTCTCAAAATACTGGGGTTACAGGCATGATCCACCATGCCTGGCCTTAAAGAGGTCTTATATCATGGGTTTTAAACCTTGAAGGCCCTGCTTGAATTTTTATTGGACTGTATTAACTATTTTAATGAGGGGAGCCCATGGGATTTCATGTTATCAAGCCAGTTTGTAAGTGCTAAATACTAAATTAAATTTTAATTTATTACTCAGTGGGTCAGAGCACCATTATGGAATACTCTAGGAAAATGGGAGCTTTGATTATGGGGAATTTAGACAAGGCAATAGTTCTGATGGGCAAGGTGAGGTAGACCTATTTGTCCTCTTTTATATTCAGTAACTCTGCTATGATTATAGGGATACCCTATTTAAATTTAGGGGGATCACCATGTATAACAATAATTTGACTTCCAGTGTTTATAAAGGTTTGCTAATTGGTATATTTCAGCAGATGTTGACATTAACTCAGAGCCTATGTTATAGAGATGCAAAAGTCATCTTTTATCTTTTTGTTGCAAAGGTAGCTTTTTTTTTTTTTTTGAGTTGGAGTCTCCTGTCGCCCAGACTGGAGTGCAGTGGCTGCTCCCGGCCACCATAGCCTCGACCTGCTGGGCGCCGGCGGTCCTTCCGCCTCAGCCTTCCAAGTAGCTGGAATTACAGGCATGCGCTACCACGCCCGGCTGATTTTTTAAAAAAATTTATTGTAGAGATGAGGTCTTGCTGCCCAGGCGGGTCTCGAACCCGCGGGCTCAGGCAATCCACTCACCTCAGCCTCCCAAAGGCGCGAGATTACAGGCTGAGCCACCGAGCCCTGCTGCAATGGTAGCTTTATAGGCTTAAGGAACCCAGGCTTAAATTGCATTTGAGTTAATCCTTTGGCTGTGCCAATGGTGTTTCTCCCAAGAATCCTGAGGGTCAGGATGTTTATTGTGACAGGCACAGATAGCAGCTGCAATATTTGTGGGTCCTGGTGAGCTGTCTGCTTTCAGGAGTGTGGACCTCAGTATACCACTTAGAGCTTCCTCCTCCCTCCTCCTCCCTCCTCCTCCCTCCTCCTCCCCCCTCCTCCTTCTTCCTCTATTTCTTTCTCTCTCCTGTCCTTTCAAGAGTAACTGATCACTCTTGGTCACTCATGGGGCATAGCTTGCACAGGGTACAGTGTTTTCCTTAAGTGCTCTGTAAATCGGGGGCCAATTCCGGGTGGAGACATCAGTCCCAGGATCTTACCCCAGAGCCCAGTGCCCATCACAACTTTGTTCTTAAACACACAGATAGTCTGGGCTGAGACACACAACCCAGGGCTATTTTGAAGAAGGCCCCAATCCCATACTCCTATCCCTAAAATGTCAACTAATTATGAAAACTGCTGATTTAGTTCAGCTAAATCTGTGACAGAGGTTATGTTAGACTAAAAAAATGACAACAAAGCAGCACAGCTCACAGGACATGCTAGCCAGTCAGCAGAGAGCTGATTAATAAGCTGAAGCAATGGAAGGCAGACCCCTGGGGGATAGTCATTGTCAAGATATCTGCTGACAGTGGCAATTGTATGGTTACCTGCAGATGCAGATTATTTCCATTCAAAATTTTGAGACTAATGATGCTACACGCACAACCCCCTCCAAGGGGGAATGAGAAGTTTTATTATTCATTGAGGGCAGCAGGGAAGCCTTCGAGACAGGTCCAAAATAGCTTGAGAGAGCAGGGAGAGGAGGCTGGCTTGAGGTTTTATTTGTGGTTTGGGGGTAGGGCTGAGGTGAGAGTTCCTATGTGCAGGCAGGGGCTTGTGTGGTTTAAACCTGCTGGCACTAAAGAAGGAAGCACCCAGCCGGGTTCGGTGGTTCAACCTGTAATCCCGCGCCTTTGGGAGGCTGAGGTGAGTGGATTGCCTGATCCCGTGGGTTCGTGACCCGCCTGGGCAACTTGGTGAGACCTCATCTCCACAATAAATAAGAAATGAGCCGGGTGTGGTAGCGCGTGCCTGTAGTTCCAGCTACTTAGAAGGCTGAGGCGGAAGGATCGCCAGAGCCCAGCAGGTCGAGGCTGCGGTGGCCGGGAGCGGCCACTGCACTCCAGTCTGGGTGACAGTGAGACTCCAACTCAAAAAAAAAAAAAAGAAGGAAACACCCAGGCTTTCTTACTAGTTTGTCCAGATGTAGACACAAAGAGAAGAGAAAGGGTGAGACTTAAACACTGACAGCAATCAAACATCAAAAAAATGGCCTCAGACTGCTCATTACATCCAGTTTGAGAGGTATATGTTCCCCAGTGGGCAGGTATATGCAAACCTATCCCCAAAGGCCAAGGGAGATGAGAGGCCAAAGAAAGAAGCTGATAAATCCAGTTTTTCAGGAAGAAACATCGATTAGGGATTTAGGAACAAAAGCGATGTCTCAGGCAGCCCTAAGACAGTGGATTCCCACACTCACCCTCCAGCAAATATTCTTTATATAGCAAGATTTTTGGTAGAATATGTGCAGCTGGTCATGTCTCAGATTTTCTTGCAAAACTCATAACTACTGGGGAGGTTAGATAAGCATCTTTATGAAGGGTGCTATAGGTAATGTTCCTTTATAAAGGGTTATCTATGCTATAGGCATTGTTTAAAGACCTTGCTTCACCCTAATATAGGTTTTCCTCTCCTAGAAGAAGTCCTCAGCCTTGGCTACATATTCTAGTTACTTGCAGAGCTTTTTAAAAAAAATACCTGTGTCTGGATCTTACCTCCAAACAAATCAGAGCCTCTGGAAGTGGGACCAAGCATTGATATTTTTATCAGGGTTTAGGAGCACTGCCCTAGATGGCTCTAGATTTATGATATCGCCCTCATTACATACTGGTTCTCAGTTGGAGTGGAAAAAGGAAGCCAGGGACACCTACTAGGGCAATAAATATACTTTGCCACACTCCCTGGTTGAGAGTTGCTTTCCTAGCATTTGACAAATACCAAATATCAGACTCTGTACCACAGCCTCATCATTATTGAGGATTT
This sequence comes from Cephalopachus bancanus, assembly GCA_027257055.1. Classification (NCBI taxonomy): domain Eukaryota; kingdom Metazoa; phylum Chordata; class Mammalia; order Primates; family Tarsiidae; genus Cephalopachus; species Cephalopachus bancanus. The sequence goes on from JAPVLO010000295.1 coordinate 2,224,255, forward strand.
AATTTTTCCTCATCCTTAGATCAGTAAGAATACATCTTTAGAAATTATTTTTCCGGCTACTTGGAAGGCTGAGGCGGAAGGTTCGCTGGAGCCCAGCAGGTCGAGGCTGCGGTGGCCGGGAGTGGCCACTGCACTCCAGTCTGGGCGACAGAGTGAGACTCCAACTCAAAAAAAAAAAAAAAAAAAAGAAATTATTTTTCAAGAAAGTACAAGTAGGCATATTTTCTGAGCCCTTGCATATTAGAAGATAGCTTTATTTTATCTTCATATATGGAGGACAAAATAAATATGCTCTTAAAAAAAAAAGACTTTGTTTCAGAACACCTTGGTATTCAGGAATGAAACATCAGTCATCATGGTGGTTTTGCTTCAAGATGGCATCACTCTTGTCATCCATCATGCTGTTTTCTTCTACTTCACCCTGCAAAACCAGTCCTTACACTCTCACGTGCCCTCTTCACCTGGAATAGTTCCTGGGCCTAGGGAGAGGTTGCTTGATATTGTATAGCTTTAGCTGCAGTGCAGTGGCAGTGGAAAAAAGATTGGGCCCAGCAGGATTCCAAATGAGGAAGATACGCAAACTTTGTTTGAATCATCCCCAGTCTTCAGAATACCATGATTTTTGTTTTGTTTTGAAAGAAGTAAAGCAATGAGAGACACATAATAATTTGAATAGTAGAAATATAATGCACACAAAGATTAAGATAGAAAATAATTTGTATGCCAGAATGGAAAAAAAACCTATTCCATTAGGGAGCCAACTAAAAATATCATGGAAAAGATAAAAACTCAGTCCTTCTTTAGAGACTTGTTATAGCCAAAATATAATACAGGATTCAGTCCAAATTGTAGGCAAATAATAACTCAAAACAATGGTCACCAGGCGCAATGGCTCAAACCTGTAATTCTAGCATTTTGGGAAGGATTGCCTGAGCTCAGGAGTTTGAGACCAGCTTGAGCAACATGGCGAAACCTTGTCTCTACAATAAATCAAAAATTAGTTAGGCATGGTGGCACATGCCTGTGGTTCCACCTACTTGGAAGGCTGAGACAGAAGGGTCACCTGAACCCAGCAGGTCAAGGCTGAGGTGGCCGTGAGCCTGGGCGACAGAGTGAGACTCCAACTCAAAACAAACAAACAAAAAAAAACAATGATCAAGGCTGGAATCTAATAACAGTTGTGCTATAGTTTTCTTCTGAAACATAATTTTTCTCTGTGCAGCCCCCCCCTTTTCTACCCAGGAGAAATCAGAGTAAGACCAATTTATTTGCAAAAAAATTTTAGTCTTAATACTTGGTCTCATTATTTTATTGGCATAAAGTGCAACAGGAATAGCAATTCGTCATATAGGCTTCATTTTTTTTTTTAGTTGGAGTCTCACTCTGTCACCCAGGCTGGCCTCGATCTGCTGTCCTCAGGCAATCCTTCCACCTCAGCCTTCCAAGTAGCTGGAACTACAGGCACGAGCCACCAAGACAGGCTAATTTTTTGATTTACTGTAACAATGAGGTCCCGCCAATTGCCCAGGCTGGTCTCGAGCCCCTGAGCTCAGGCAATCCTCTTGCCTCTGCCTCCCGAAATGCTGGGATTACAGGCATGAGTCACTGTGCCCAGCCATACAAGCTTCTTTTAAGTTGGTTTTGATGGAACTTTTTCATAAGGAATTTCAGATTAGACTTTTAAAAGTCCTTTGAAGCTAGGAAGCCAAGCTAAGCACTTACCATTGGTCTGTACCTATAATGCCTGTACAAATCGAGTGACTTCCTTTCTTCTCAAGGTCTCAAAATATTTCGAGGTTCCTAGGCCTATCAGAAAGTAACATTCTTTACTTACCGCAAAGTCAGGAACCTTGTAAGGCAACTGCATAGAAGAAGTACCAGACTAGTCCCTCCAAGAGGCTTTTTATTAGCTCTATAAAGTCAACCTCAATTCCTCAAAGCGGTCTGATCACATATGACAATATGTCAGTCCAGTCAAAGCCTTGGTAAAATTACTGGTGTCTCCAATGTGTCTTGTTACTTTGGATAAATCACTAGAGAGAAAAGTGTTTTAATTTTGTTCACAAAGTATACTTTACCTAATTGCTGTAAGCTATAAATAGCTCAAAATAAAAAGTTTTCTTGACTCTGGAAACAAAACAGAAATAACCACCAATATTTCATACAAAAAAGTCATTTAAAAATCATGTAAGTCCTTCAACAGTTCAGTCTCACGTACTCCTGTTTTGCTTGATGTTGAATTAGCAATCTTCATGAACACATCAGTTTTTTATTTATTTTTATTTTTTGTCAGAGTCTCATTCTGTCACCCAGGCTGGAGTGCAATGGCATAATCACAGCTACCGCAGCCTTGACCTGCTGGGCTCAGGCGATCCTTCCACCTCAGCCTTCCACATAGAACTACAGGTGTGAGCTACCATGCCTGGCTGATTTTTTGATTTATTGTAGAGATGCAGTCTTGCTGAGTTGTCCAGGCTAATCTCAAGCCACTGGGCTCAGGCAATCCTCTTGCTTCGGCCTCCCAAAGTGCTGGGATTACAGGTGTGAGCCACTGTGCCTGGCCCACATCAGTTTTGAATTAGAATTCTAGAAGTTTTTATCTAGTCCAATGGCATGATCTACAAAGTTACTAGAAATCTGTATTCAAGATTATTTGTCAGAGATTGGGCATGGTGGCTCATACATGGTAGCTCATACCTGTGATCTCAGTGCTTTGGGAGGCTGAGACAGGAGGATCATTTGAGCCCAGGAGTCCAAGACCAGCCTGGGCAACAGAGTGAGACCCCGCCTCTCCAAAAAATAAAAATTAAAAAAAATAGCAAGACATGGTAGTACACACCTGTAGTACTAGCCACTTGGGAGGCTGAGGCAGGAAAATTGCTTGAGCCCAGGTGTTTGGGGTTGCAATTAGCTATGATTGTGCCACTGCCCTCCAGCCTGGATGAAGGGTGAGATCTTATCTCTAAGAAAAAAAAAATTTTTTAAATACTTCTCTATGACTCAAACTTAAAAAAATTACTCATTGAGGTCCTTTCCATGAATTTCCCTGAAGATACAACACTTTAGGGTTTGCAAAAAATATTTTAGAAAAAAAACATTAGGAGAGAGCGGGACGTCCGACTTCCGAGCGGGAAAGTCTGTAGCGCCGGCGACGAAAGAGAGAGTTAAATATGGGTGATGAGAAAGGCAAGAAGATTTTTGTTCAAAAGAGTATTCAGTGTCACACCGTGGAAAAGGGAGGCAAGAACAAGACTGGGCCAAATCTTCATGGTCTCTTTGGGCGGAAGACAGGTCACGCTGCTGGATTCTCAAACACAGATGCCAATAAGAACAAAGGCATCACCTGGGGAGAAGATACCCTGATGGAGTATTTGGAGAATCCCAAGAAGTACATCCCTGGAACAAAAATGATCTTCGCTGGCATTAAGAAGAAGGGAGAAAGGGCAGACTTGATAGCTTATCTCAAAAAAGCTACGAATGAGTAATAATTGGCCACTGCCTTATTTATTACAGAAATGTCCGGGTGTGGTAGCCCGCGCCTGTAGTTCCAGCTGCTTGGAAGGCTGAGGCGAAAGGATCGCCGGAGCCCAGCAGGTCGAGGCTGCGGTGGCTGGGAGCAGCCACTGCACTCCAGTCTGGGTGACAGAGTGAGATTCCAACTCAAAAAAAAAGAAAACCAGAACTATCTCATGACTTTTTTTATGTGTACCATAATTTAATTGATCTCTTACACCAGAATTCATATCATGAGTGGCTGACAGAATATTTTTGTTGAACAGTCCCGATTTAACTAAGACTGGTTTGTGGTTATATGAATAAGATCTTTTTAAAATTTCAAAAGTAATTTCAATTTTGAAAATGCTATCTCACTGTTTTCCCCTTCTAAGGATAAGATTGTATTTGATTAGTAATGTTCAACTGTCCACAAAGATGGTGAATGCCATCTTAAAATCTATTGGAAATTGGTTTTATATTTAGATTTATATAACTGGTTATATGAATATATTTAAATACTGAAGAAGTTCCTTAACTGTCTCAGAACCAAGCAAGACCAACCTTTTTTGTGTTCATTGACCTCTTAAAACAAGGACTGAAGATAAGGTAGCAATGTCTATTTCATATTTTTGGTCTTAACTATGACAATCTAATTAGAATTCCCTGTATCTAAAAATGCTATCTTTTACTTACTAAAAGATATTTTAGTGTGATTTATGTATCAAATAAATACTTGAATGCTTCTCCAAAAGAAAAAAAAAGGAAAAAATCATCAGAATAAGGCAATTTACTGCATTGCCAAGACATATCAGATGTTTAGGAATCTCATACAATTTTGGAGCACATATTAATAATATATCCATATTAAAAAACTCAAAGAAAGTTAAACACCATTTCTTATTTGACAATGTTTCATATATATATATATATTAACTTTTTATAATAAAGATGTGGGGTACAATTCAGGGTTAAGTATACAAACATTGATCACGCAGGTACCCCTGTTAATAAAGTATGCCCTTCCCTTCCCTAGCAGTTTCCCTCAACTGTCAATCCCATCCTCCCACCAACAGTTTCCCATTACTGCCAGTTGCTTTCTTATAGCATTATAATTGTTCAAGATCATCTTATGAGTGAGAACATATGGAACCGTGTTCTTTGTTTCTGTGATAAATCACTGAGTATGATTGACTCCAAATCCATCCAGGTTGCTGCAAAGTCCATATATTTGTTGTTCTTTATGGCTGCATAATATTCCATTGTGTATATGTACCACATTTTCTTTATCCAGTCCAGCTTCGATGGGCAATATGGCTGGTTCCATGTTTTTGTTATTGTGAATAGAGCGGCAATAAACATACATGTGCTGGTATCTTCTTTGTAGAATAATTTGAGTTCCTCTCGTCATATATATATATTTTAAAATTGGAGTCTCACTCTGTCACCTAGAGTGGAGTGCTCACGGCCACTGCAGCCTCAACCTGCTGGGCTTAGGCGATCCTTCTGCCTCAGCCGTCCACGTAGCCGGAACTACAGGCATGTGCTACTGCGCCTGGCTAATTTTTTAATTTATTGTAGAGACAAGGTCTCAACAAGTTGCCCGGGTTGGTCTCAAACTCGCGGATTCAGGCAATCCACTCGTCTTGGCCTCCCAAAGTGCTGGGATTACCGGCTGAGCCACCAAGCCCGACCAGACTTATTTGTCAAACAATGAAAAAAAATCTATGAAAGATAGCATGAGACAAAATCTGTCTCCTCTTTTTTTTTTTGCAGTTTACTCAAAAGGTGGGCAAATATCTTTTACTATTTCATAATAATACTACATGAAATTCTTGTTCAAAGGAGAAAACCAAATTTTTCTTTTATATTAATCTGTTATAAATATAAAATATGGCCGGGCTCGGTGGCTCAGCCTGTAATCCCGCGCTTTGGGAGGCCGAGGTGAGTGGATTGCCTGAGCCCGCGGGTTCGAGACCCGCATGGGCAACTTGGAGAGGCCTCATCTCTACAATAAATAAAAAGAATCAGCCAGGCGTGGTAGCGCGTGCCTGTAGTTCCAGCTACTTGGAAGGCTGAGGCGGAAGGATGGCCGGAGCCCAGCAGGTTGAGGCTGTGGTGGCCGGGAGTGGCCACTGCACTCCAGTCTGAGCGACAAAGTGAGACTCCAACTCACATCCATCCAATCTCAGTGAGTTTTTTACCACACAAGATTTCTATAAACTGTTTATTACTTCTTACAGTGCTTTTTCTATTTTCCCCCTACTTTTAAAAATTAATTTATATTGTTTTTCCCTTCATTTTGAAACAATCTTTAAATAACTTCTAAACTAGACAAAATTACTTTTCCTCTAAACTTGGCACAATTTCTTTTCCTTTAGTAAAAACCACATCCTCATGTCTTTTTTTGATAACCTTCTTCCCCAAAACACATCTTACTTTCTTTACACACTCTGTATATAGATTTATTTATCTTATATCTAATAGTTTTAATTACATATATTTACTACAATTTTAACTCTTACTAACCTTAATTTCCAGTGAAAAACCTAGGAAGTAAATTTTGAACTGTTTTATATCAGTTTTTATATCAGTATTCATAGATAAAACCATTTCATGTGTGTGTGTTTGTGTTTGTGTGTGTGTGTGTGTGTGTGTGTTATTTTTTTTTTTTTTGGTAGAGATGGGGTCTCATTATGTTACCCAGGCTGGTTTTGAACTTCTGGGCTCAAGCAATTCTCTCACCTTGGCCTCCCATAGTGCTGAGATAGCAGGTGTGAGACACCATGCCTGGCCCATTTCATAATTTTTTAGACAGATGTTTCTTCCTTTTTTAAAGTTTATTAACAGATCTAAATATATTTAGCTTTTCCATACCATATAAAAATAAGATTCCAAAGTATATAAACTTAAGTTTATGTCTAATAATTAATGTTTCAGTACTTTAACTTATCTAGAAATGACAGACATTTTATTATTATATATTACTTAATGTAACACAGCATGACCTTAAGATTTCAAATTAGGCTGGGTGTGGTGGCTCATGCCTATAATCCCAGCACTTTAGGAGGCCGAGGTGAAAGGATTGCCTGAGCCCATGGGTTTGAGACCAGCCTGGACCACTTGGTGAGACCTCATCTCTACAATAAACCAAAAAATTAGCCAGGTGTGGTAGAGCGTGCCTGTAGTTCAGTTACTTGGAAGGCTGAGGTGGAAGGATTATCTAAGCCCAGCAGGACGAGGCTGCGGTGGCTGAGAGCATACCACTGCACTCCAGCCTGGGTGACAGAGTGAGACTCCAACATAAAAAAAATTTTTTTTAATTATTGAAAAGAATTTTGGAACTATGACACAGGTGCCTTTTCTAATGTCTTCCCTAGTGTTCCTGGGTTCCAACTATTCATGTGGCACCCAGGGATGGCTATGAAGGGAAGGGCCTGTCTGCGTCCTGAATTTACACACCAAGTGTAGAGCTCAGGGCAGCGGATGTAGCTGTGAAGATAATGTCTGACCCTTCCCAGCATAGCCAGGAGGCACAGCTAGGTCAGGGAGAACACTACATATGAAACCCAGGCCTTACTATGGTCATATGTTTATAGCCCAGAATCTAATTGCTCTAAGATACAAGCTCACAACAAGTAAAATGTGTATCAAAAATATAAGAAGCAACAGTTTTATGACCTTAAAACATCTAGCAGAGATAGCCTAAACCTCTTTGACTAGTAGATCCAGGAGAAAATGTGAAATGTCTGAATCATACTTAATACTGACATTTCTGAAAACATTCCTATTTTATTTTACCAATACTTTTTTTTTTTTTTTGAGTTGGAGTTTCACTCTGTCTCCCAGACTGGAGTGCAGAGGCTGCTCCCGGCCACCGCAGCCTCGATCTGCTGGTCTCCGGCGATCCTTCCGCCTCAGCCTTCCAAGTAGCCGGAATTACAGGTATGCGCTACCATGCTCAGCTGATTTTTTTTTTATTTATTGTAGAGATGAGGTCTTGCTGCCCAGGCGGGTCTCGAACCTGCGGGTTCAGGCAATCCACTCACCTCAGTCTCCCAAAGGCGCGGGATTACAGGCTGAGCCACCAAGCCTGGTTTACCAATACTTTTAAAACTAGTTTTATTTACCAATGATTACCAACGTTGTGGGAACTTGGAAAATATTTGGGCTTATTAACTTAAAAGCAATCATTTATTTATAAATCACTTTGGTACCATATATACAATATATTACAATTAATTAATACAAATACAATGAATATAAACAGATACATACACAGATATACATCAAAATGCAGAAAAGATTTTTATAGCTTTGATTTTTACATTTTAGTCATGAGACACATGAAACTCACTAATTTGAAAGGAGAGGTGAATTCATACTTTGTAAATGGAATAAGTTAAAGTTTATCTTTCTCACATGGCCAAAGCCCTAATGAGTTTTAGTGAGAACAAGGTGGCAAATTTACATCTCAAAGCACAAAGGGAGAATTTAAGCTTTTTTAAGGAGTTTGGGTGTGTTAGTGAAAGGTAAAAGTTGATGTTACAATAACATAAAATCATGGGAATTCACCACAGGATTCTATAAGGAGACCAATTTCATTTAGATAGGTAGTTTCTAATTTAGTCTCCATTATCCAATTAAATCACTGGGCTCATGGTAGATCCCACTAACAAATAGGACCAACAAAATACTTTGTTTCCAAGGCCTAATACTCATACATGTGAAAAACAAGTGCACCTGGAAGGCAGAACAATTAGATCCCTCAAAATCAAGGATTTTGTTTTTACATTGAATCCTGGGTCCCCCAAAAGAGGGAAAAGCCATGGGATTTAACAGTGCAACGCTTCCATAGTGCATCTCACTGTAGGATTATTCCCCTGAGTCTGGTGGGTGATCTAATGCCAATAGGCCCACTCTTATTGTGATCAGCCCATCCCCCATGGAAACTTCCTTAGAGGTGTTTCCATGTCCTCTACATGTCCAAACCATGTTTTTCTTATTGAAACATGCAAAGAGATGAGTAGCTGCCTACAGTAATAACCACTCATTGTAAATACTGTCAGCCACCTTCAAAACTGAGCCCTCTAGCCGGGCTCGGTGGCTCAGCCTGTAATCCCACGCCTTTGGGAGGCTGAGGTGAGTGGATTGCCTGAGCCCGTGGGTTCGAGACCCACCTGGGCAGTGAGACCTCATCTCTACAATAAATCAAAAAATCAGCCGGGTGTGGTAGCGCATGCCTGTAATTCCAGCTACTCGGAAGGCTGAGGTGGAAGGATTGCCGGAGCCCAGCAGGTGAGGCTGCGGTGGCCGGGAGCGGCCACTGCACTCCAGTCTGGGCGACAGAGTGAGACTCCAACTCAAAAAAACAAAACAAAACAAAAAAAACAACAAAAAAAACCTGAGCCCTCACCAGGGACTTGTCAGCCAGTGTATACCCAAAGGTCACGTATTCTCATAGTACAAAGTAACCCCTAGTAGCCCCCAAAACCAAAGGGACCGAGGAACTCAATGTAAAAGAGAGCAGAGCTTTAGACTTGAGAGACATCTTTCTGGGACTCTTGGGACTCTGTGTTCCTCCAGAAGACTTCTGTGTTCCTCAAGGGGTGCCGGGGCTGGTCTAGATTTCTTCTTGTGGTGTTAAAAGAAGCAAAAAGAAAGGAGCAGAAGTGGAAGGAAATGAAAAGACAAGTCTTAGCGGAGCCAAACTGGGGAGACTTTAAGCTGTCCAAAAGGCAAAAAATCATGCTAACAAGAAAGGCACCAAGTAGAGGAACCAAACTAAAATTTAAAAGGTGTGTGTGTAAAGGTTCAGTTGACTGAGAAAAAAAAAAAAAAATCCCAGAAAGAGGATCCCAAAGAGAAAAAGAGCAGAAAGGCCTCCCCCCAAATATTTTATAGTCTGGAGATCAGCTTTTAATTAAGCTGACTTTTGACCATATTGTTCCTTAATCAAATATTTTCTCTAACTGTAATTCCTCCTCAAGCAGTTTTACTTTTGCTTCTGCCACTTGCTGGGCTTCTGTCACCAAATGGACAGCTCAAGGAAGTGACCAAACCCCTGCTTTGCTGCCCCCTGCCCATCTTACTGCAGTATGATATACAGCTCTGTTAATTGCACTAAACATGCTGGCATTTTCAGGGAGTCCTTGTACTCACACAGTAGTTCACAAGCATCTGAAAGATGAACCATAATATTTTACACAGAAGTGGCTGGTCACTCTAGAATTTCTCCTATGGATGCTTCATTCCCTTTACCTATTTATTGGTCTTAGCCCTTTCTGGATTGCCAAATGTTCTGTGGTGAGCAGGTATATGCAAACCTAACCCCAAAGCCCAAGGAAGCTGAGAGGCCAAGGAAAGAGGCTGACAAATCCAGTTTCTCAGAAAGAAACATTTAATACGGACATATGAACAAAAGCAATGGCTCAGGCAGTCATAAGATAGTGGATCCCAACTCCTTGTCCTCCGGAAAGTATCCTTTATATAGCATGGGGTTTTATTGGTAAAACGTGGGCAGCTGGCCACATCTCAGACTTTCTTGCAAAACTTGTGACTGCTGGGAAAGTTAGATAAGCATTTTTATGAGGGGTTATCTATGCTAGGCATTGTTTAAAGACCTTGATATGCAGGAGTCAAACATCAGTCATCACGGTGGATTTGCTTCAAGATGGCATCACTCTCGCCATGCAGCAGGTTGCTTCCCTACAGTATAAGAGGTATATCTCTGCATAGTCACTGCACTTCTTCCTTATTGCTTATGTGCATTTTTCTGTCCATCCAAACTTGCTCAGGATTCTTTCGTGCTCCTGCCAAAGGTGATCCCAGAGAAAGCTCAGTAGATACCAAGTTTCAAGCTTGGAAGTGGTATCCCTAGATAATGTGCTAAATGGTGAAATTGTGTGATTTTTTTTCCCTTTTTCAAACTTGCATTTTTTGGAATGACATTGATCTTAAAATTTTTTAAAAATTGGCCAAGTTCAGTGGCTTATGCCGGTAATCCCATAACTTTTGGAGGCTGAGGCGGGAGAATCGCTTGATGCCAAGAGTTCGAGACCAGCCTGGGCAACATAGCAAGATGTCATCTCTACAAACCAAAAAATTAGCTGGGAGTGGTGGCATATGCCTGTAGTCCCAGCTACTCAGGAGGCTGAGACAGGATTATCTGAGGCCACAAGGAAAACTGAGCAGTGAGCTGTGATAGTGCCACTGCACTCCAGCCTGGGTGACAGAGTAAGAAACAAAAAATAAATAAATTGGGGAAGTTACATTTGAAATCAGGGTTTTACTCTCTCAGGGGCTTCTTTGTGGTTTCTGTATGGCACGTTATTCTACCACCTCAGTGGTGCACTAACTTGTGGCCCAGTCCCTGCATGGGGTGAACGGAGATGCTGGTTGCCTCTGCAGTAGTCAGAACTCACCCCAGATCACACATGGCAATTGTAGCAGCAACTAGAGTGAGCAGGGGTGGGAAGAGGCATCAGCTGTCACTTGTTTGAACCTTTTTACAAATACTATTGTGAGACACAGCAGCCAGGGCAATAAGCACACAGCAGGAGTCTCATGACAAATGCTGTGAGAAAGGGACAGACATTTTAAAATAGAAGAATTGGGGGTCAGTGCTCAGATCACCAGTCCCAGCAGACGATATGAATGTTTTCTTTCCCATGCCTCTTTCTTTTCACTTTTCCTTCTTTCCCCAAATTCTGTTTCCTTATCATGAAAGCCCAGTAATTAAGTAATTATGATATTAACTAAGCACCTGGCTAAATAATTAAGGGTTTCTTGAGAAAAATGAAAAGAAAAGAAAAAGGGCCTTTCTTTCACTTTCCATGACCCCTGCCAGCCCATGAAAAACAGAGGCACCCCAGGCTTGTGGAGTCAGTAAATACTTAACTTAGGGTTTTTCTGTTATATGGATTCAGTATTTGTTCCCCAAGAAACACATTTCCAAGGACATCACGAAAGTAAAAAAGGAAGAAACATGATGTACTGAGAATAAAATTCCCCAGGTTTCAGATGGAATGCCCCGACATGTCAATTTTGGTCAAATACTAGGCAGTGCCAAAGTCCAGGAGGAGCTGGTCACTCACTTGTGGGTGGTGTCTTCCTGTGACCTTTGCATAGTCTACTGCATTCATTAGTGTTTCCCTGTGCCTCGGTTGCAGTGGGTCTCCTGGAGGCCATCCCCCAGTATTGAGGCAAGAGGAAGGACAGACTCACGGAGCAAATAGAGTTAGAAAAATGAACACAGTAAGGAACATACTCTTGCCCCCGTGATCTCTTCTCCACACAGCAGTGTGGTGTTATTCTGACACAAGGCAGATATATTCTTCTGCTCAAAACCCTCCAGTATCTATCCACTTTACTCAGAGCAAAAGCCCAAGTCCTTGTGATGGCCACAGACCTTCATGACATGCCCCATGGCCTCTCTCACTTCCCCTGCCTCTCCCTTGGTCATCCCACTCCTAGTCATGCTGACCTGAAACACTTCAGACCCCTTTGCCTCAAGGTCATCCCACTAACTACTCTCTCTGCCAATACATGGATACCTCTTTCTTTTCACTTTTCCTTCTTTCCCCAAATTCTGTTTCCTTATCATGAAAGCCCAGTAATTAAGTAATTATGATATTAACTAAGCACCTGGCTAAATAATTAAGGGTTTCTTGAGAAAAATGAAAAGAAAAGAAAAAGGGCCTTTCTTTCACTTTCCATGACCCCTGCCAGCCCATGAAAAACAGAGGCACCCCAGGCCTCTGTTTAATACATGGTTCATTTTCATTGGCCACTCTCTTTCTTCATGTCATTACTCAAATGCCATTTCAGCGAGGCCTTCCCTGACTATCCTCATGTAAAACTGAACCCCTCAAAAAAGCACCTGGACCCCAATTCCTGCCTTAGTTTTGCTTCTTGGCAAACATCACCATTAGGTCATTTTCTTTCCCTACTGGAACATAAACTCCATCTGGGCAGGCACTTCTGTCTGTCTTGTTTCTGCTGTATCCCTGTGCCTCAGCAGTGTGCCTCACATATAGAAAACATTCAGAAAGTATTTACTAACAAAGAGAAAGAAAATCCAGGCTGGACAGGAGAAACGTGAAGTCAGAGAGGGACCTGATTGAGGAGGCATGTGGTCAACAAATTGGTCTCTTCGATGTTCAAAGACTTGACAGGGAGTAGAAGAGGGCCAGGTACTATTGAAATTCCAGAGGTATTGTCTTGGGAAAGTAGCCTGCAGTGGACTTGATGATGAAACCGGAAAGGTGAGTGGAAGATAACGCTCGGGTGGGTGAGGAGTGTTGGCCTCTTGAGATGAGGGCATGCTCAAGCCCAAGGGACTAACCTTCCCATCCTTGGGTCAACTCTTCCACACTTTCTTCTCCCTTCAAACCTCCTACAACCTCTCCCTCCCAATTTGCAACTGCTGCCCTTGTCTCCTGCATCCTTGAAAACAGGAAAGGTGAAAGCCTTCCCACCATACTTACAAACCGACTATATTTGTCCTGTTTTCTCCTTTCTTCCTGCCTCAAAGCAGGAGGTGCCTGTCTATGCAAGACCACGTCCTTAGCTTCTGGGGGACTTTTGTTCCTTCTCCCTCTCTCCTAGCTCCACCAATCTCTTCTACCCCCACCTCTGCTCTCCTTGACTGTGCAGACCCTCTGATCCTCCTCACATGCTATCTGTCCTGTGCCCCTCTGCTGCACTGAGGTAAGTCCTGGCAGGACCATCATCCACCTTTCTGAAACCAAGTCTCAATTCCCTTCCCCACAGCATTTGATGCAATTGATTTCCCCCTCTTGTCACCTTTGCTCCTCTCTTCCCTTTAGGTACCGTTGAAACTTCTCCTCCTCCAACTGAATGCTCAAAATTGGGAAGTCTTGGGCCTCTGCCTTAAGTCATCCTCCTCATTCTCTTCCCAGGGTGTCTCATGCTTTTCCAGGGATGCATACCCATTAAAAAAATGCTAATTACTCCCAAGTTTACATCTCCATCCTAAGTCTGTCTCTAAGCTCCAGAGTCATAGTCAACTGATACTTTAAGTTCTCCACTAGTATTCTCACAGACACCTCAAGCTTAACATGCTCAAAAGAAAAATACTGACTTCCACCCATTGACACTGGCCTGCTGGCTGAAATCCTATGCCCTGCCATCCTAGAGATGACTGGACTGGGTGACTTGTCTGAAGTTGTCAGACTTTCTCCTAGAGGAAGCGAAGACACAGCAACTTTCACAAATTCATCCTGTCCCAAGACATGTGAGGACAGGTGAACCAGGGAGCAAATTTGGGGTAGCCATTTTCTTGCCACCTCTAAAGAGAAAAGCATGAAATGGATATAGAGGAACAGAGCTTCCAGTTGTTCCTGACAGCAATTCCCTTCCTGTTCTCTAAGACATGCTTGTAGCCTTTCATGAACTTCTCCTTCCAATTTATGCTAGTTGAGTGGATGTCTTTTTTTTTTTTTTTGAGTTGGAGTCTCACTCTGTTGCCCAGGCTAGAGTGCAGTAGCATGCTGACGGCCACTGCAGCCTCGACCCACTGGGCTCAGGCAATCCTTCCACCTCTACCTTCCAAGTAGCTGGAATTACCAGGCACGTGCTGCTGTGCCCAGCTAATTTTTTTGATTTATTGTAGAGATGAGATCTCACCAAGGTGACCAGGCTGGTCTCAAATCCATAGGTTCAGGCAATCCTCGCACCTCAGCCTCCAAAGTGCTGGGATTATAGGCGTGAGCCACCACATCCGGCTAGGTGGATGTCTTTATGTTACCAAACATACGTGAGGACATCTGCTACTTACATGTGTTCTTCTGGGTGAACTCTGAGATAATTTGAATTAGTTTTTTTCCTATTTGAATTTTGACTGGGGCTGCAATTAATTCATAGAACTTAGGAAAAATTTTCATCTACTAGATATTGACTCTTCCTATGAATTAACAAGATAAACTATTTTTTATTCACATCTCTCTTTTCCTAATGTCCCTCTGAAGAATTTTATGGTTTAAAAAGGGAGGTCACTTACCTATAGAAAAAATGGAAATCAACAAGGATAAGGGAAACTGCTAACATGAAACACAACAGAAACAAATACAACTGATTGTTACACATGAATAGCCACCATGAAAACAGAAAAAAAAAAGACAAACCAAGACTCAAGTATCTTTTGTACACAGTATTTTGACTATATATTTTCAAGTCAAAGTGGAAAAATCGATAGATATTGAGCAATCAATAGATTGTTTTTACACAGTAGTTATGGATTAGCAATACTGAAACTACGCTTAGTATATTCCAGGACTGAGCAAATCTCTTGAGGATAATGGAAAACATATTTTTGCTAAAAAAAAAAAAGAGGGTGGGAGTTTTACCAGTATGGAAAGAGGGACAGAAGTACTGGACTAAAATTGATGGCACTGGTAGAAACTCATGGTTCTTATAAATATAAATATGGAAATGGTACAAGATGGTATGTACACATTGATACACATACACTTATTTCCTAGTTCTCTGCTGAGAGGGCCTAGAAGCAATGACACCCCCAGTAACAATGAACACATCCAGCACCCAATTTGCTTTCTAAAAATCATTCTCCACAAAAAGGGATCAGACAGGGTTCCTCAGGACTTATTCCACAATTGGAGCAGGAAAAGGACAAGATGTGCTTGAAAAAATTTGCTGTACCAGAAAGCAAAGGAAGTGCTAAAAAATGATAGAGATGTCAAAAGGACATGGGAGCCAGCTTGAACAAACTCCCCTGGCCAAACCTGGGACAAGCTGAGCATCATAATAAATAACAACAAATTGTAATCCACTGAATAAATAGGAATCAATGAGTCCATACCATATAAATCAATAAATAAATGTAGAACATAAAACTCATCCTCATAGTAACAGAATTAGAAGAATCATATATGGATCTAAACGGTGGGTAAGAAATTGATGAGAAACAGGTTGTCTACATAGATTCAAGGTATCTCCTCCCAAAATATTTACATTAAAAAGGGGGAAAATAGTAACTTTACTATGGAGAAACCAGGCAATCACAATCTTAGCTGAGTGATAAAAATTAACATCATTTGAAAGGGACAAAAAAATCACGGACCTCCTGATACAACACACCATGGACACATCTCTTCTGTGGTTCCTGCCAAAATAATCAGGAAACACTGGACAAACCCAGGATGAAGGACAGCCAGCCTACAAAATAACTATTCAAAGATGGCAATGTTATGAAGACAGAGACTGAAGAACTATTCCAGATGGAAGGACGTGACAACTACACATGTATGATCTCAGACTGGATCCTAGACATGAATTTTTTTAAATTGCTATAAAATACCAGAACAATTGGCAAAACATTAATAAGGTTTATAGATTACATCATGTCATCAACATCCATTTTCTGATCATGGTAATGAAAGAGAATATCCTTGTTCTTAGGAAGCACATGCTGATGTATTTAGGGGTAAAGGTGCATAATGCCTGCAACTTAGTCTCAGGGAAATGTCTGTTTGTATCTACAGAGGAGAAAATGATACAGCAAATGTGGCAAAATGTTAATTGGGGGAATCTGTGTGAAGAGATATAGGTGCTCTTTGTAGTATTCTTACTACTTTTCTGTGTGAAATTATTTTTTTAAAAAATTACAAGCAGCCGGGCGCGGTGGCTCAGCCTGTAATCCCGCGCCTTTGGGAGGCTGAGGTGAGTGGATTGCCCGAGCCCATGGGTTCGAGACCCACCTGGGCAGCGAGACCTCATCTCTACAATAAATAAAAAAATCAGCCGGGCGTGGTAGCGCATGCCTGTAATTCTGGCTACTTGGAAGGCTGAGGCGGAAGGATCGCCGGAGTCCAGCAGGTCGAGGCTGCGGTGGCCAGGAGCGACCACTGCACTCCAGTCTGGGTGACAGAGTGAGACTCCAACTCAAAAAAAAAAAGAAAAAAATTACAAGCATGTAAGTTACAGCAGACATGTATCATTTACGACTATTCAAAATCTCATAAAACTTCCTTCACATTTTGGAAGCTCTCTACAGCCTTTCTAATATAGAAGGCAGATAGAATCTGCACTTCCCACCCTTCCTTGTTGCTAGTGGAGAGAGAGTTAGTTCTGGTGCTCAGATCTGTTTGCATGAGACTTTAAGTCAAAGCAGAGTTAAGCAGGGAAGTTTGACATCTGCCTTCTGGCCCAGGTCCTAGCAGAGTAGTGGGATTTCCAAATGGACAGCAGCTCCCTTGGCCGGGCAGTTCCATGGGATGGTCCTGGAATCTTTCCTGGAAGCCTGGTCCCCAGTCTTTCTTCAGCTCTCCTAGTGATTCTGTGAGATAAGTATTTTTCTGTTAATGTTAGTGATACCTAAAGATCACCAAGGACTAGGCACAGTTTAAAGTACTTTATACAGATCAGTTTATTTAATCGTCACAAAACTCCTGACTGCAGTAAAAACTGTGGCAACACACAGGTCCCATGTCTCTCCAGAGGACTGTATTTTGGGGATGGGTATGGGGTTGAATCCTCTGTGGCTGTGACAACTGCCTAGCAACCACCCGCAATCACTCCACAGCAATCACAGGCAATCATTCCACAGCACATAGTGCCCTGGTCACAAAATGCACCTAAATTTCTGCAAGAACTCTAAGCCCCTGGGCAAATCCAGCCCCCAACAGCATCCTGAGATCACAGGGTGGTGTCCTAAGGCAGAATCAGCAAAATTTTCCTATAAAGGGCCAGAAAGTAAATGCTCTCCTTGGTGACAGACATGTTGGATCTGGGCTGAGTTTTCTCTGGTCAGGGGACAGGGGCACAAGAGCTGGAAAACTGAGGATGGGGGTAGGTGAGTTGGGCTCCAAGGGTAGGGCACCTAGTAGGTGCTCCATAAATATCTGGTGATGAATGCTTCTGGGAAAAGACTAAGCCTGGAAGGTTGGGAGTAAAAAATTGAGGTGTGGAGACAGCTTCCTCTGCAGCCAGAAACTAGAAGCTGAGAAACACCCACATGGAACCATGCAGCAGCCATGAGTGGGGCATAGAGGCCTGATTCAAAGCAGAGCAGGGAGGGGGAGAAAGCTGACCTCAGACATGCATAAGAAAAGTAGGGCAGTGGGGAAGTCTTGGGTCCAAGTTCTGGAATGAGAGGGAAAAGGAAGGGTGGGAAACTAATGGTTATGAGTATGTACCACTTCTGGGGAGAATGATACAGCAATCAGACCTGAAAAACTCTTGACTTGATTTTATGTGAAAATATAGATGCAGCCACTGACAAAGAACTCATACCTTATGACTAATTACAAAACAAAATTATTACTGTGGTTGTCTCAATCAAATGTCACTTTACTTTTTGGTAATTTTTGATTACAATAATAAACTCTACTCATGAATACGGAGCTTTTCCCTAACAAATGTGCAGTCTGTTCACAAACTATAAAAACAAAACAAAACCCAGGTCACATGAGGCAGGAGTAATGGCAATGGGAAGGGAGCCTGTAAAGAATTTTCAAAGCAGGGTTCCATGCCACGGGGTTGCTGAGTGTGTGGTAGAGAGGAGGGAGTGAGCCTGGGCTTCAGGTTTGAGAAGTGAGACAGGCTGTGACAATGGCCAGAGAGGAGTTGAAGAGGAACCATGCTCAGTTTCACTCCAATCAGCTCGACAGGCTACGCCCTGGTATGAATCAACTGGTGCTTAATTAACTTTGATCGCTGGCTGAAGGCTTTCCCACAAGCAGTGCAGTCATAGGGCTTCACCCCAGTGTGAATCCTCTGGTGCTGGATGAGGACTGAACGCTGACTGAAGGCTTTCCCACACTCACTGCATTTGTAGGGCCGCTCACCAGTGTGAATGATCTGATGTTGAATAAGATGTGAGCTCTGGCTGAAGCCTTTACCACATTCAATGCACATGTAGGGTTTCTCCCCAGTATGAACTTTCTGGTGGTGAATGAGATTTGAGCTTCGGTTGAAGGCTTTACCACACTGGTTACATTCATGGGGCTTCAGACCATTATGAATTCTCTGATGCTGAATGAGGGTTGAGCTCTGGCTGAAGGTTTTTCCACATTCAGTACATTCATAGGGTTTCTCTCCAGTGTGGACTCGCTGGTGAAGGATGAGGTTAGAGCTGCGACCGAAGGTCTTCCCACATTCACGGCACTCATAGGGCTTGTCACCCGTGTGTACCCCCTGGTGTTGAATGAGGGCTGAGCTGTGGCTGAAAGCCTTCCCACAGATGCTGCATCCATACGGTTTCTCTCCTGTGTGGATTATCTGGTGCTTTCTGAGCACTGAGCTATAACTAAAGGCTTTTCCACACACGTTACACACATGAGGCTTTTCTCCAGTGTGAATTCTCCGATGCTGAATAAGGCTCGAGCTCTGACTAAATGCTTTCTCACAATCATTGCACTTATATGGTTTCTCTCCAGTGTGAACCCTGTGGTGTTTAATGAGGTTAGAGACCCGACTAAATGGCTTGCCACAATCATTACACTCATAAGGCTTCTCTCCAGTGTGAACTCTCTGGTGCTTCCTTAGATGTGCGCTCTGGCTGAAGGCTTTTCCACACTCACCACACTCAAAAGGCTTCTCACCTGTGTGAGTCCTGTGGTGTTTGATGAGGTTTGAGCTCCGTCTGAAGGCTTTCCCACACTCACTGCACACATACGGCTTCTCCCCAGAATGGATTCTTTGATGTTGGATGAGGTTTGAGCTCCGCCTAAAAGCCTTCCCGCATTCATTGCATTCGTAGGGCTTCTCACTCATGTGAGACTTTTGGTGCTTTTTAAGGCTTGAATTCTGGCTGAAGGCTTTTCCACATTCATTACATACATAAGGCCTCTCACTACTGTGGTGACTCTGATGCCTCACAAGTTCTGAGTGCCCATGAAAGGTTTTCCTGCACTCACTGCACTGGTAGGCTTTCTTACTCACATGAGATTGATGATGGTTTTTAAGAATTGAGTTTTGGCTGGAGGATTTCCCACATTCATTACACATAAAGGATGTCTCTCCAGTGTGGACTATCTGATGCCGAATAAGGTCAGGGTTTCCTCTGAAGGTTTTTCCACACTCGTTACATATGAGTGGACTTTCAGTTGTGGGAACTCCCTCACAGTCAGTTAGGCCCACACTGTGCTGGAAGCTCTGGCCACTCACGTCATATGGATGTGGCTTCTCTTCTATAAGGACTCCCTGCCACGCCATTGGCTTTGGGCTCAGACTGTCAAAACTGTTACAGTCCAGATCTTTCTTCTGTAAGGGGCTCCTAAGGAGTACTGTCACTGGTGTGAAATCCTCCTGAGAAAGGGACTGTATCAGTCTTTCGCCTTCAGGGACTCCCCAGTCTCTTTCTGATCCATCATCACACAGATCTCCAAGCTCAGGCACCTGAGAAACATCACCAGCATAGTTTCCTGATATTTCTGCCTGTGATTCCAAATACTCAGGAACATCTTCTTCCTGAAGAAACTGCTTATCCTCAGTCCTAGTGTCACAATCTGAAACAAAAAATATAAAGTCACTTGGAAGGAAATGCTGTGGCAGGAACAGGACCCACAGATGGTGAGTCTGCAGAGCTGTCAAGCCCTCCACCCATGGAGGGAGCAAGCGGAACAGAGAATCCACAGGGGTGTCAGTCCATATTGGGGGGATGGGGGTAGAGAGGTGCTTAGGTGATAAGGTTGCACAGGAGCTGAAGAGTGAGAGCTCTTGTCAAACCCTCAACCCACCCTCTCTAGGACTCCACACTTTACGAAATGCTCCTGTGGTCAGCATTCTGGCTCAGGCCCAAATCCTGGGTATCCCTTGACTCCCCTGCTTCCCTGACACCCACAGCAAACTATCAGCAAGTCCTGCCAGCTCTATCTTAGATTGTATCCCAAATCCAGGTGCTTCTCACCCCTCCCATCTGTACCAGGAAAACATCCCATGCATCTCCTTACATTATTACATATTTTACCCTTTTTTCTTCTCCACATTGCCAGGTATGAGCTTACAGGCCTGCTTTTGGTTCTCTCAGTGCCAGCTAATGGCATTCAGGCTTGGTCTTAGGAGACACAAGTGTGGCGATTGGCCTCCATCACAGGCACAAAGAAGTCCAGCTGGCTCTGAGGGTCTGGCAGGCTGTCAATCATACAAAAGCATTGCCCAACCTGCCCTGTACATCGTGGACCTGCGTGGAATGTCAGATTCTGGCCCAATCAACAGGAGGCTTCAGAGACTGCTCTGTCCTGTCAAAGCTACCTGTACCCCTTAGAACCTACAATTCTGACTGATGTTTGCTGAACAAGTCTGGCCCTGGTAACAATGTGCAAGTCATTGCATCCATCTTCCTGAAAATAAAAATATGCACAAGGCTTCTTGTCCCATCAGAAGAAAGGCTTTGACAACTCTCTCTTTCTTCACACCTGAAGAACAAAGAAACCCTCATGCCACTGGATCTCTCACTCAAATAAAGATCTTGAAATTCTTCATTTAAATTGACAACCCAGGCCACACTGCCATCTGGATACTGAGCAACTTCCCTGGCCCCCAACATCCCCTCCTGCCCACAGACATCCTATCCTGATGATGTCAGACACTGCACTGTCACACAATCGAATATTCTCCTAGTGCCTCTGGGGACCATGTGACCCAGGCCCTCTGGGACCTCACCCCTACCTTCCCCCATCACTCCCGCTGTTACCAAGCAACAAAGATGCACCCACCTCAGGGTCTGCCTGGAGCACTATCCATGTGGTCCTCATGCTCCCTCTTCCCCTTCTGCCAGATTCTGCTCAAACATATCTCACTGGAGAACCCTTCCCTGACTATTGCCCATAAATGCCAGTTCCCCATCCTATCTCTTTGCCTCCACTCCAGCTGTCTCCCAAACTGTCAGATCACTCCCTGACACAAAACTAAGTCCCAAGATTGGAAGGACCCCTCATCTAGCTGCAGTCAGTAATGCTGAGTGGGTAGTAAAGGATGACCGTTTTCTACCTCCTCAGGCCTACAGCCTCTCTGTCCTACTCCGTGTTTCTTCCTTTCTGGGACTTTCAGACTCTGCCACAACAGCATTCTGTCTCTGCTTCTAGTCTGAATGCATCTGTTCCCAAGGAGTCATCAATGGTGTCAATGAGATCCAACCTGGCCACAGGCCTAACCCTTATTTTGGCCCTCCCAGGACGTGCCCCTCTGCTGCACTGACGTGTCTCATGATGACACTTCATGCTGAGTCACATAACACTTATGGTCCAAATACACTGTACTGTGTTTTCCTTTAGCCAGAACGCCTCCCTGCAGCTCCTTGCATCCTGGCATCTGGAATCAGACTTCTTCCTGCAGAACACCTCTGTGTGCAGATAGATGGGGGTGCCTTTCTTTACTGTCCTGCTGCCACTCAGCAGGTCTGTTGCTACCCCTCCACAGGGGCTGCAGGAGCCCTCCCCATGTCCCCCACAAGCCTCAGCTCCTCAAGTCAGAGGCCCCAGTCCTGGCTCCAGGTGGTGTCTAGGCAATGTGGTATCCATGCTGCTGGGCTTCTAGGAGTGATGGAGAGGTGGGGTATGAGGGCAAATGGGACAGCCAAGGTCTGGACAGGAGTCTTCAGTCCCGCTAGGGATGTCCTGAGGCTTTCTGCACCACCCCCCACACCCTGCCCAGACCCTGACCCAGGAGCCTCTTGCCTTCTTTTGTTGTGTGGAAGAGATCAAACATGTAAGGACAAAGAAGGCTGTGACAATTACACAGACAGGAGTCAGAAAGACTTTTCTGTGAAGAGCAGGAAAGGACCTATGTTAGGCGTTATGTATGATCTCTGTCATATGGTCTCCATTGTTGCTGTTTTTTTTTTTTTTTTGAGTTGGAGTCTCGCTCTGTCGCCCAGACTGGAGTACAGTGGCCGCTCCCGGCCACCGCAGCCTCGACCTGCTGGGCTCTGGCGATCCTTCTGCCTCAACCTTCCGAGTAGCTGGAATTACAGGCATGCACTACCACGCCTGGCTGATTTTTTGATTTATTGTAGAGATGAGGTCTCGCTGCCCAGGCGGGTCTCGAACCCGCGGGCTCAGGCAATCCACTCACCTCAGCCTCCCAAAGGCGCGGGATTACAGGCTGAGCCACCGAGCCAGGCTCTCCATTGTTGTTTTAAAGACAATCCTTAAGAACACTTCAGAACCATTTGTAGCTTGCAGGAAATCAAACAAAACAGCCCACTGGCTGGGCTCAGTGGCTCAGCCTGTAATACCAGCACTTTGGGAGGCTGAGGTGAGTGGACTGCCTGAGCCTGTGGGTTCCAGACCAGCCCAGGCAACTTGGCATGACCTTGTCTCTACAATAAAATAAAAAATAGCTGGGTGTGGTAGCGCGCACCTGTAGTTCTGGCTACTCAGAAGGCTGAGGCGGAAGGATTGCCGGAGCCCAGCAGGTCGACGCTTGGGTAGCTATGCGTGTGCATGCCACTGCACTCCACCTGGGCAAAGGAGTGAGACTTCAACTAAAAAACAAACAAACAAAAAAAACCATCCCACTAACTGGAGCTGGCAACTTCCAATTGACAGGAGACGTCACTAGTGTGGATCAGAAGATGGCGGCAATGGAGATTCGATTTTCTAGCTAGCCTGAGTCAGTTTTATTAAATAAAAGTCTTTTGTTGAGACAGGAATTAAAAGTGAATTCTGTGGGTAAGAACGGTGGGAGAGCACTTTTTGAATTTGGTAAATTTGATTTTTTTCCTGCAATATAATAACTATGGGGGGGAAATGATGAGTTTTTCTTTAGAAGGAAATATAAAATAAAAAATATGATTTCCCTTTAAGAAAATATTTTAAAAGCCAGTAAAATCTGGACTTAAAGGTGAAGAAAAAGATTTGAAAGCAGTCGGGCAGCTCAGCCTGTAATCCCGCGCCTTTGGGAGGCTGAGGTGAGTGGATTGCCTGAGCCCACGAGTTCGAGACCCGCCTGGGCAGTGAGACCTCATCTCTACAATAAATCAAAAAATCAGCCAGGCATGGTAGCGCATGCCTGTAATTCTGGCTACTCGGAAGGCTGAGGCGGAAGGATCACCGGAGCTCAGCAGGTCGAGGCTGCGGTGGCCGGGAGCGGCCACTGCACTCCAGTCTGGGCGACAGAGTGAGACTCCAACTCAAAAAAAAAGATTTGAAAGCAAATAAAAGTTGCCTGCACTGTACTACTGACACCCAACTGGAGAAAAAGGCAAGGACTCTGAGCCCTTCTAGAACAAAATACACCTGTCAGTAGAGGAAGCACCTTTATAGCTTTATAATGAATAACTTCAGGTTTGGGAACAGCTTAGACAATTACCCAAATCATAAACCATGCTTGTGTAAATGCTGTGTAGGACTATGACACATCAGTGGTTGCTGATTATACAGCTGTAACCTCCTTCAGTACCTCAGCTAAGCTGTGCTGAAGAAACCTGAGAGGCACCTTGCACTCAGGCTGGGGGCTCCCTATTCCTCCAGATTCCACAGCAACTTCTTTATTACATAAAACTTCATTTTATTTAATAATATATTGAGGTGAAATTCATATAATACAAAACAAACCATTCTCAAATGAACAAGTCAGTGGCATTTAGTACCTTCACAATGTTATGCAAACACTACCTCTATTTCCAAAAAGTTCCCATCACTCCAAAGTAAAACCCCTTATCCATCAAGCAGTTTATCCTCATCTTTTCCTCCCTCCAGCCCCTGGCAATCACCAATTGTATTCTATCTCTATGGATTTATCTATTTGGGGTATTTCATACTACAAATGGAATCATACAGTATGTAACTTTTCATGTCTGGCTTCTTTCACCTGGCATGATGTTTTGGGGGTTCATCTACATTGTAGCATAAACTTCCTTTTCATGGCTGCATTACATTCCATTATAAGGATATACCAGAATTTAACTTTCATTCATTGATGGACAGTTAAGCTGTTTGCACCTTTTGGCTATTGTGAATAATGCTGCTATGAACATGATACACATGTACTTGTTTGAGTACCTGTCTTCAGTTCCTTTGGGCAGACATCTAGGAGTGGACTTGCTGGGTCATATGGTAATGTTTTGTTTAAACTTTTAATGAGGCCGGGCTCGGTGGCTCAGCCTGTAATCCTGCACTTTGGGAGGCCAAGGTGAGTGAAATGCCTGAACCCGCAGGTTCAAGACCCACCTGGGCAACTCGGTGAGACCTCATCTCTACAATAAATTAAAAATATCCGGACTCTCAATTCTATTCTACTGGTCTGTAGGTCTATTTTTATCCAGTACCAAGTTGTTTTGATTACTGAAGCTTTGAAGTAAGTTAGAATTGCGACTATGTAGATCACTTTGGGTAGTTTTTGACATTTTAGCAATATTAAATATTTCAGTTCATGAACACAAGATGTCTTCATTTGTGTTTTCTTTTTCTTTTTCCTTTTTTTATTTTTTTTTTGAGTCACAGTCTCACTCTGTTGCCCGGGCTGGAGGGCAGGAGGGCAGTAGCACACTCATGGCCTCTGCAGCCTTGACCTGATGGGCTCAGGCAATCCTTCCACCTCAGCCTTCCAGGTAGCTGGAACTACAAGCATGTGCCACCATGCCTGGCTAATTTTTCTTGATTTATTGTAGAGATGAAGTCTATATCAAGTTTCCCAGGCTACTCTCGAACCCCTGGGCTCAGGCAATCCTCTCACTTTGGCCTCCCAAAGTGCTGGGATTATAGGCGTGAGCCACAGCACCCAACCTTGTGTTTTCTTTAATTACCTTCAACAAATTTTTTTGTTTGTTTTTACATAAATTAAGCCACTTATTATAGGCTAGTGATGTCTCAAATGGTGGAGCTTCTACTGTCTTTTAATTCCTTCAGTCTTCTGATAACAGACTTTATTGTGACAGCGGAAGTAGTATTGTAGATCTAGGATCCACCAGCTACTGTTTTCATGCAGGAGCCACAGTGCCAGATGCCCACAGCATGTCTCTTCATCTTGATTTTGCCACAGAAGCAGCAAGTGTACTTGGTGTGCTGGCTGATCGTGATCTTCTTCACCATCTTCTGGAGTGAGGCCCCATAGCGGGTCCCGTATTTACCGACGAGTCTGACCTTCTTGATCCATTTGGTTGCTCTAAGCCACGCAGAGAACATGCCATCCTCAGCAATGTTTTGCAGTTTTCAATGAGCAAGTTTTTTGCCTGCTTGGTTAAACTTTTTTTTTTTCTTTTTGAGTAGGCATCTCATTCTGTCACCCAGGCTGGAGTGCAGTGGCACGCTCACAGACACCAGAGACTCGACCTGCTGGGCTCAGGTGATCCTTCCATCTCAGCCTTCCAAGAAGTTGGAACCACAGGTGTGTGCCACCATGCCCAGCTAATCTTTTGCTTCACTGTAGAGACGAGGTCTTGCCAAGTTGCTCAGGCTAGTCTCAAACCCTTGGGCTCAGACAATCCTCTTGCCTCCATCTCCCAAAATGCTGGCATTACAGGTGTAAGCCACCACGCCAGGCGCTCCTTGGTTAAACTTAATTCTATAAATTGTACAATTATTTGAACCTTCTGTATGCCTGAACTTTTTTTTTTTGAGTTGGAGTCTCACTCTTGTCACCTAGACTGGAGTGCAGTGGCACAGTCATGGACACTGCAGACTTGACCTGCTGGGCTTAGGTGATCCTTCTGCCTCAGCCTTGTAAGTAGCTGGAAATATAGACACACACCTCCACGCCCAGCTAATTTTTGTGATTTATTGTAGAGATGAGGTCTCACCAAGTTACCCAGGCTGGTCTCGAACCCCTGGGTTCAGGCAATCCTTTTGCTTCAGCCTCCCAAAGTGCTGGGATTACAGGCTGAGCCACCATGCCCAGCCCTGAACTTTTTTCTTTTTTTTTTTTTTTTTTTGAGTTGGAGTCTCACTCGGCAGCTCCCGGCCACCGCAGCCTCAACCTGCTGGGCTCCAGTAATCCTTCCGCCTCAGCCTTCCGAGTAGCCGGAATTACAGGCATGCACTACCACACCCAGCTGATTTTTTGATTTATTGTAGAGATGAGGTCTCGCTGCCCAGGCGGGTCTCGAACCCGTGAGCTCAGGCAATCCACTCACCTCAGCCTCCCAATGGTGCGGGATTACAGGCTGAGCCACCGAGCCTGGCTGCTTACTGCAGTCTTGAGTTTCTGTGCCCAAGTAATCCTCCTGCCTCAGTCTCCCAAGTATCTAGCACTACAGCCATGTGCCACCATGCCTGGCTAATTTTTTTTAGATGTATTTTTTTTTTAGAGATGTTATTCAAACCAGTTCAAACTCCTAACTTCAAGCAGCCCTCTTGCTTCAGCTTCCTGATTTGCTGGGATTACAGGCATGAACCACCATGTCCAGCTCTAAGTATTTATTTATTTATTTTTGAGTTGGGGTCTCTCACTCTGTTGACCAGAATGGAGTGCGGTAACATGATCGTGGCTCACTGCAGCCTTGGCCTCCTCAGCTCAAGCAATCCTTCTGCCTCAGCCTTCTGAGTAGCTGGGACTACAAGTGCATGCCATCACACCTGGATAACTTCTTTATTTTTTTGTAGAGAAGAGGTCTTCCATCTCGACCTCCTAACATGCTGGAATTACAGGCATGAGCCACCATGCCCAGCCTTATTTGTGTCTTTGAAACTAAATTAAGCCTTTTGTAGACAGCATATAGTTGGACCATGATTTCTTTCTCTCTACATATATTTTTTTGAGTTGGTGTCTCACTCCATTGCCCAGGCTGGAGTGCAGTGGCATGCTCATGGCCACCCCAGCATCAATCTGCTGGGCTCAGGAGATCCTTCCGCCTCAGCCTTTCAAGTAGCTAGAACTATAGGCGCACACTACCATGCCCGGCTAATTTTTGATTTATTGTAGAGACAAGGTCTTGCCAAGTTGCCCGGGTTGGGACCATGATTTCTTATTCATTCTGCTAATATCTGCCTTTTCATTGGAGAGTTTATATTTAAAGTTATTACTAAAAAGGAAGAACTCACTTCTGCCATTTTACTATTTGTTTTTGGTATATGTTATCTTTTTGCTCCTCAATTCCTTTACTGCTGTCTTCCATGTTTAGTTAATTTTTTTGCAATGTACCATTTTGATTCTATCTTTACTTTCTTTTGTGTACATTTTAAAGATATTTTCTTAGTGATAACCATGGGGATTAATTACAACGAACATCCTAACACTCTAAAGCAATTAATACCAACTTAGCCCCAATACATACAAAAACTCTGTTACTCTACAGTCATTACCCCCTTTATGCTGTCATCACAAATTACATATATGTATATGTGTGTGTGTGTATGTGTGTGTGTGTGTGTGTGTGTGTATACACACACACACACACATATATATATATATACACACAAATAATCAGGGTCTTTGTCACCCAGGTTGGAGTGCATTGGCATTATCACAGCTCACCACAGCCTTGACTTCCTGGGCTCAGGCCATCCTTCTGCCTCAGCTTCCCGAGCAGCTGGGACTACAGGCACACACCACCATGCCCAGCTAATTTTTTGATTTTTGTAGAGACGAAGTTTCACTAAGTTGCCTAGGCAGGTTTTGAACTCCTGAGCTCAAGCAATCTTCCTGCTTTGGAATTCCAAAGTGCTGGGATTACCAGTATGAGCCACTGTGCCCAGCCACAAATTACATCTTTATATACTGTGGACTAAAAAACAAAGATTTATAATTACTTTTTGTGAATTTATCCTCTAGATCATGCAGAAAATAAAAAGTGAACTTGCAAACCAAAAATCCAATACTAACTTTTATACTTACCTATACAGTTACCTTTAATGGAGGTTTTTCTTTTTTTGTATGGCTTTGAGTTCCTGTCTAGTGTTTCTTCATTTCAACCTTTAGGATTCCCTTTAGGATTTCTTGCAGGGCAGATCAATTTGTAACAAACATCCACAGTTTTTGTCTATCAGGAAATGTCTTAATTTCTCCTTCACTTGAAGAACAATTTTGCAGAATTTACAATTCTTGGTTGACCTGATTTTGTCCTCTCATCACTTTAAATATGCTATCCCACTGCCTTCTGACTTCCATGGGTTCTGATGATAAATCAACTAAAACTCTTACAGAGTATCCCTTGTCCAGGATGGGTACCTTCTCTGTCTTGTTGGTTTCAAGATTCTCTCTGCTTTTTGAAAATTTGGTTACAAAGAGACCTGTGGTTTTCTTTAAATCTACTTTATTTAGAGTTTGTTGAACTTCTTAGATGTGTAGAGACATGTCTTACATCAAATTTAGAACAGTTCTGGCCATTATTTCTTTAAATAGTCTTTCTATCTCTTTCTTTACTCTCTTCCTTGAATTTCCATACCAAAATAATATACCTGGTATGTGCACAAAAATCTTACTTGGAATAAATCTATTGGTGCAAATTTGAACTCCCATACCACATGTGTTGGTCTGCTTCATGGTGTCCCATAGGTTCACTAAACTCTGTTTATTTTTCTCAGACTGGTTTTTTTTTTTTTTCTCCTAGACTGGATAATTTCAATTTTCCTATCTCAAATTTGCTGATTTTTTTTTCTGTCTGCTCAAATCTGCTTGTGAAACCCTTCAGTGATTTTTCCATTTCATTTTATTGTATTTTTTTTGCTCCAGAATTTCTATTTGGTTCCACTTTTTTTTTTTTTAATTTTATTTTAAAGATGTGGGGTACAATTCAGGGTTAGGTATACAAATTCTCATTATGCAGGTACCCTTGTTGATGAGGTGTGCCCCTCCTTCCCCTGACAGTTTTCCTCAATTGCCAATCCTACCCCCTTCCCCTGGCAGTTTCTCACTAATGCCAATCCCTTTCTTATAGTATTATGATAATTGTTCAAGGTCTGCTTATGAGTGAGAACATATGGTACTCTGTTCTTTGTTTCTGTGATAGATCACTGAATATGATCGACTCTAAATCCATCCAAGTTGCTGTGAAGTCCATATATTTGTCCTTCTTTATGGTTGCATAATATTCCATTGTGTATATGTACCACATTTTTTTTACCCAGCTTCGATGGGCAGCATGGTTGGTTCCATGTTCTTGCTACTGTGAATAGAGCTGCAACAAACATGCATGTGCAGATATCTTTTTTGTAGAATGATTTGACTTCCTCTGGGTATATTCCTAATAGGGGGATTGCTGGGTCATATGGAAGGTCAATTTCTAGTTCTTTCAGACACTGTCTTCCAAAGAGGTTGCACTAGTTTGCATTCCCACCAGCAGTGTAGAAGAGTTCATTTTACTCCACATCCTTGCCAGCATCTGTTGTTTGTTTTTTTTTTGTTTTTTTTGAGTTGGAGTCTCACTCTGTCGCCCAGACTGGAGTGCAGTGGCCGCTCTTGGCCACCGCAGCCTCGACCTGCTGGGCTCCGGCGATCCTTCCGCCTCAGCCTTCCGAGTAGCCGGAATTACAGGCATGCACTACCACGCCTGGCTGATTTTTTGATTTATTGTAGACATGAGGTCTTGCTGCCCAGGCGGGTCTCGAACCTGCAGGCTCAGGCAATCCACTCACCTCAGCCTCCCAAAGGTGCGGGATTACAGGCTGAGCCACCGAGCCTGGCTCCTGTTGTTTGTTTTATTAATGATGGCCATTCTTACTGGGGTTAGGTGGTATCTCAATGTGGTTTTGATTTGCATTTCTCTGATGATGAGTAAGGCTGAGCACTTTTTCATGTGTCTGTTGGCTGCCTGCAGATCTTCTTTTGAGAAGTGTCTTTTTATGTCTTTTGCCCACTTTTTAATGGGGCTGTTTGTTTTTTTCCTTTCGGCACATTTGAGTTCCTTGTAGATCCTAGATATTAGGCCTTTGTCAGATATACAGTTGGCAAATATTTTTTGTCATTCTGTGAGAATTTTGTCTCCCTGCTCTCTTGATGGTTTCTTTTGCTTTGCAGAAGCTTGTCAGTTTGATGAGGTCCCACTTGTCTATCTTATTTCTTATGGTATGGGCACGCAGGACTTTGATCAGGAATTGGTTGCCAGTTCCAATTTCCATAAGGTTCTCTTCTGCATTTTCTAAGATTTTTATAGTTTGAAGTTTTACGTTTAGGTCTTTGATCCATTTAGAGTTAATTTTTGTGTAAGGTGATTCTTTTTCTTTTTTTTTTTTTTGGAGTTGGAGTTTCACTCTGTCACCCAGGCTGGAGTGTAGTGGCATGCTCACAGCCACTGCAGTCCTAACTTGTTGGCCTCAGGTGATCCTTCCACCTCAGCCTTCCAAGTAGCTGGAACTACAGGTGTGTGCTACCACACCTGGCTAATTTTTTGATTTATTGTAGAGATGAGGTCTTGCCAAGTTGCCCAGGCTGGTCTCAAACCCCTGGGCTCAGGCAGTCCTTTTGCCTTGGCCTCCCAAAGTGTTAGGATTACAGGCTTGAGCCACCATGCCCGGCCATATTTTGTTCCTCTTTATAATATGTATTTCTTTACTGATAATTTCATTTTGTTCATATATCATTTTTCCCAGTTCCTTCAGTTCTCTGTCCATAGTTTCTTTTAGCTCTTTCAGCATATTTAAGACAGTTGACTTAAAGTCTCTGGTAAGTCCAATGTCTGTGCTTTCTCAGTAACACTGTCATTTTTTTCTTTGAATGGGCCATATTTTCCTGCTTCTCTGTATGATTTGTGATTTCTTACTAAAAACTGCATATTTAAACAATATAATGTGGTACCCCACTCCTAGGGTTTGTTGTTCTTGATTGTTGAAGGTTAAGGCATACATACATTTAGTGAGTTTTCCAAACTATTTTTCACAGGACTATTTCTTGTCAGGTATGGTCACCAAAGTCTGGTTCTTTAGCTTATCTTCAGTAGTGTTTTTGTTGTGTTGTTGTTTTGTTTTTTGAGTTGAGGTCTCTCACTCTGCCACCCAGGCTGGAGTATAGTGGCATAATCACAGCTCACCACAGCCTTGACCTCCTGGCCTGAGGTGATCCTTCAACCTCAGCCACCCAAGTAGCTAGGACTATATGTGCACACCACCATACCCAGCTAATTTTTTGATTTTGTAGAGATGAGGTCCTACTATGTTGCCTAGGCTGGTCTCAATTTCTGGGTTCAAGCAATCCTCCCACCTCAGTCTCCCAAAGTGCTGGGATTATAGGCGTGAGACACCAGCTTTGGCTCAGTAGTGTTTTGACAAAGATGTCCTTGAACATAAAGAACAAAAGAAAAACAAAACATCCTTTGTGAACTGACTTTGTACTGAGGCACTTCTTTAACACCATTAACAACGCTTGGCCGGGTCCAGTGGCTCTCAGCCTGTAATCTTGGTACTTTGGGAGGTTGCCTGAGTCCTGGCAACTTGGTGAGATCTCATCTCTATAATAAAATAAAAAATTAGCTGGGTGTGGTAGTGTACACCTGTAGTTCTGGATACTTGGAAGGCTGAGGCAGAAGCATTGCCAGAGCCCGGCAGGTCAATGCTGGGGTGGCCGACAGAGTGAGACTCCAACTCAAAAAAAAAACAAAAACAAAAAACAAAAAAACAACTCTTCCTGGGTTTACTGCTTTCTCTGAGCCTAGAGATCAGCCAGAGGAGAAAGCCAATGGTCGTTACAAGTCTTTTCTGAGCATATATCTATCTAGTCATGGACATGCATGTAGTTTCTTAAAGTCCTCAATAACAAACATGTTTTTGAATGCCCTCATCTCCCCCAAGAAACTTTCTCTCCAGCTTTCCTTTTTAGGCTTTAGATGACTAACTACATGTGTAATCATAATTGATATTCCAGGTGGCGGCAGAGTTTTAGTTTGCCTGACAATGGTTTTGCGGCTACCACCTTTGTGCTCTGGATAAGTTTTGAGTTAGGCAAAACAGAGACGAGTATCTTGCGTCAATCTTTCAGGTAGCCCAGACCAGGCTAGAACACACACAATAATTTCTGAATAAGATCTGCTCTGCGGGCTCGGGGGCTCAGCCTGCAATCCCGCGCTTTGGGAGGCTGAGGTGAGTGGATTGCCTGAGCCTGCGGGTTCGAGATCTGCCTGGGCAACTTGGCAAGACCTCATCTCTACAATAAAACAAAAATCAGCCAGGTGTGGTACCGCATGCCTGTAATTCCAGCTACTCGGAAGGCTGAGGCGGAAGGATCGCTGGAGCCCAGCAGGTCGAGGCTGCAGTGGCTGGGAGTGGCCACTGTACTCCAGTCTGGGTGACAGAGTGAGACTCCAACTCAAAAAAAAAAAAAGATCTGCTATGTTGGCCGGGCACAGTGGCTCACGCCTATAATCTCAGAACTTTGGGAGGTTGAGGTGAGAGGTTTGCCCGAGCCCGCAGGTTCAAGAGCAGCCTGGGCAACTTGGTGAGACCTCATCTCTACCATAAATTTAAAAAAAATTAACCAGGCATGGTGGCGCATGCCTGTAGCTCCAGCTACGTGGAAGGCTGAGGTGGAAGGATTGCCTGAGCCTAGCTGGTCGAGGCTGCGGTGGCTGAGAGCGTGCCACTGCGCTCCAACCTGGGCAACAGAGTGAGATTCCAACTCAAAAAAAGAAAGAAAAAGACGGGCTCGGTGGCTCAGCCTGTAATCCCGCGCCTTGGGAGGCTGAGGTGAGTGGATTGCCTGAGCCCGTGGGTTCGAAACCCGCCTGGGCAACTTGGTGAGACCTCATCTTTATAATAAATCAAAAAATTAGCTGGATGTGGTAGCACGCGCCTGTAGTTCCAGCTACTTGGAAGGCTGAGGTGGAATGATTGCCGGAGCCCTGCAGGTCGAGGCTGCAGTGGCCGGAAGCGGCCACTACACTCCAGTCTGAGCGACACAGTGAGACTTCAACTCAAAAAAAAAAAAAAGAACTGTCAAAACCAATTTTATAAAAAATCTGGATAACTGGCAAAGGTTTTCAGCAACTAAGCAAACTCTGAATCAAGAAACAGACAACTTCAAAATAGTGGAAAAGCTTTGCGGTGTTTTTTCTTACCCATGGCCCAACCTCTCCCTGGCTCAGTAGCAATCATAAAGCAAGCAGTTTGTGTTCCCAGAGTGGGACTCCGTCTCAGCCTTCCAAGTAGTTAGAACTATAGGCATGTGCCACCACGCCCAGCTGATTTTTTGATTAAC
This sequence comes from Cephalopachus bancanus, assembly GCA_027257055.1. Taxonomy (NCBI): domain Eukaryota; kingdom Metazoa; phylum Chordata; class Mammalia; order Primates; family Tarsiidae; genus Cephalopachus; species Cephalopachus bancanus. The sequence continues at coordinate 2,257,792 of JAPVLO010000295.1, forward strand.
TGTAGAGATGAGGTCTCATCAAGTTGCCCAGACTGGTCTCGAACCTGTGGGCTCAGGTAATGCTCTCACCTTGGCCTCTCAAAGTGCTGAGATTATAGGTTTTTTTATTTTGATGTTTATGTAGCTGCCTACTCTACCAATTTGCTTCACAGTGGCTTTTAAAACATCAGTCTATTTTTTTTCCCCCAGAGCAAAGGTCCTGGCTTCTCTCAATATCATCTGTCCAACATACCCAGAAGGGGTCCCCTGGCTTTACACTTAACATCTTGCATGCCTCCACTCAGGCTGATCAGCAGAACTGTCTCTCAGGGCCATTTTTGGGGACCTTCTCATGTTTCTCATCTTTTGCCTGCCTCCCCACTTCCCTGTTCAGAATGTGTGTGTCTCTTTTCTATTCAGTACACCTAAGACTGCCCTGCACTATCTCTGCCCTTAGCCCAACCTTCCCTGGCCATTAAAAGTAGGACCAGGATATCCCCTTGTAAAACAGCCACTGCCTGATCTAAGCAAGGGAAGCAAAACTAAGTAGTCATGCTATCTCTCTAGCAGGGTCCTGAAGTCAGGGTGAATGCAGCCAGGAGAGAGCAGATTCAATGCCTGGACTAGGGTGGTATCCTGAGGGCAGGAGACCACCACCGGACTGGTCTTTGGGCGGGACAGAGGTTAGGACTGTAGGGCAAAGCCAAGGACCCTGGTGGCTATCATGTCACTCCTCTCTATGCCACATGGGGAAATCACAGTGTCTTGCTCAGGGCACCACAGGTTAGGCCAGCTCAATTTCCCTTCTGACTTCTAGCCTTGGCCCCTTGAGTCAATGAGCTCCCCTCCACAACCCCCTGGTGATGACACAAATGCCTCCTAAGGGTAAGTGCAGGGTTCCACGAACATCATCTCCCCAGAATAACTGTTCCCAGTACCTAATTGCTGATGGTGAGGGTGGATGGCTTCCAGCTCAGTATTGCCACAGCAGAGGGGACCACAGACTCCAGATCCAAGATGGGTCACAGAAGGAGCATTGCTCACACAAGTCTGAGCTGCAGGGGTCCAAGGAGATGGTCTGGGAGCTGAGAGTTCCATCTCTGCCTCCTCACGGCGCGCTCTGAGGCTGGGCATGGCTGAGACCTACAGAACAGCAAGAACACAGGTGACTAAATGCAGAGGGTCTAGCTCTAGGATTCATCCTCCTATCAGGTAATGGCCTCTTCCTCTACCCCTGCATCCTGAGACCTGAAGAGGAATTGCTGCTGCCAGGTGTCAAGGACTAACACTCTATTCCCTGATCCTGGACCCAAGGGGAGGAAGGGCCAGCCATGGGGACACAGACTCATGAGCCAGGGCCATAGGTATGAAGGGGCAAGATGCTGACCCCAAGGCAAAGTGAGTCTACAGTGCCCAGGAGGCCACTCCCTCAAAGGGCCTGGGCCTGCCATGAATAGGAGCTACCCCGACAGGGCCTGCACCTGCTGTGGGGTGCTCGCTATTCTTACTTCTTGTTCTTGATACTCACAATGCACTGAAGATGGGCACACCAAACCTACCTAGAGTGGGAAAGCAGCAGTTCCAAAGGTTAAGTGGCCAGGAACTGTCTATGCTGCAGACACACAAGTGGTCATGATGCACCAATGCCTAACAATCCAGTGGTCAATTCTGTCTGAGTTGTACCCTCCCGGCGGCATCTACAGTAGCTATCCCCATCTCCAACGGCTTGGGATGTCCTCCGACTGCACCAGCTGCTACCTCCTAGCCTCCCATCTCCCTCTTCATATTGGTGCCCCAGGGTTCACTTCTGCACCTATGTTAACTTCCTTGGTGATTCTGTCCAGTCCTGAGGCATCAACATTCCTTTCCTGTAAAGATTTGTAACTTCAGCTCGTCTCAAGTCCTAACCTCTCCCTCTGACCAGGACAGAACACTCCTACCTGGAGGCATAATGGGCTCCTCACGTGGACAAAGTTACTGACTCCCCTCACTGCCTCATCTCTGTGTAAATGCACCATATCCGGCCCAGGAGCCCACCCAGGAACACTGACACACCTTAGGTACTCACTCACATTGTACCACTGCTGACTCCTCTGCCCTTCAGGGGTGAAGACAAGGCAGAAAATGTTGGCAGAAACCCACAGTGCAGGATACCTGTGGATAAATCTAAGGACTAGATATACATTTTTTCAGTGTTTCCTGAATACCCAATATATGACAGGGTCTGTTTAGAGGAAAAGTGTGGAACACAGCAGCATCTGTTACCCTCATGGAGCTCACTGGGGAGGAAGATCATCGCAAATTTATCAGTGAGATGAGGCAAGTGCTATGGGCAGAGGCAGCAGGGAAGGGGCAGAGGCCTGGGGAAGGTGGGCATTTAACCAGGGCAGTCAGAGTAACCTCACTGAGAAAATGACCTAAAGGTGAAAGAGGGAAAAAGCCATGCAGACATTGGGAGAAGGGAGTCTCAGGCAGAGACAGAGTGAGTGTATAGGTTGGGGAGAGGAATGGAGGGCAAGTTTCAGGAATTGTGGCCAGTGTGGATAGGGAAATGAAGGCGCAAGGTCAAGCCTGAGTGGCACCATGTCAGGTCCTACAGGTTGCACAGTGAGGGTATAGCCTGCACTCAGTGAAATGGAAGCTCCAGCAGAGGTTTAGAAGGCACCTGGAGAAAGGCTTCCCACCAGCCTGGGGGGTGGGGCAGACACTTTCCAGATACTGTGTCCTTAGCCAACAGGCTCTCCTGTTCCATTTTGCCTTGCCTGGGAAAAGGACTGTTTCCCTCCACTTTGGATTGAGTTATAAGTTGAGTAGGCTGTCAGGAGGACGCAGCAGTGTGAGGACACTGTGAGGGTGTGGCCAAGGGGTTTTAGAAAGGTGGCTGACATGCACTTCTCTGAAGAAGGGTGGCAAGAAAATGATGCAGAGAGTCAAGGTGATGGTGTCACCCATAGTCTGCTTGGGGAAGGACAGGCTGGGTGGGACTCCTAGAATAAATCACAATTATGGAGAAAAGCATAACTACTGGTTTGAGAACAACAACAAAGCTTGAGGGTGAAGGCAAGAGGGTATGGACAGAGCCCACAGGATGATATAACCCACAGATTATAAGAGGCCTTGGCTGCCTGACAAAGGTGAGGCACTGGTCACAATTTTGTGGCAAGAGGGACAAAAGTCACAAAACATCCCAAGATTAATCTGGTAGGGTGTTGTAGGGGACAGTGAGAGATGAGATTCAAAGCAAGTAGAGCAGAGAAAAATGTCCATCCACGCAGCAGCAGAAACAGTAGGAAACATACGGGATGGGGGCCACAAGACTCTCAGTGACTGCCTCTGCCTGCCCCAAGTACAGATTCCCAGTTCCCATGGGGAATGCCTTCTCTTCTCCACCCAATGGGAGACATAAGCAACTGCTATATTTATTTAGTTCATCTTATTTTAAAATGCTTCAAAATCTCATTCTCATTGTTACTGAAAAGGGGCACAGTCACAAGCTCAAAATTCAAAAAGTAAAGAAGGATTTATGGTGAAAAATCTCCCAGCTAGTCAGTTTCCCTTCCTTGCATAGTGTACCTCTCCAGGTTATTTTAGGTTTACACAAGCAAATATGCATATATTTACATATATATATTAAATACATTTTATGCCTTTTTATTAGGAACGGTATCAAACTACACTCTTGATTTTACACCTTGTTTTTCTTACCTCATTATATGTGGAATCTTGCCAACAATAACATAGAATTAACACTCCCTCCACCCTATGTCCACATCCTAATCCCTGGAACCTGTGGATATGTTACACTAGACAGCAAAAGGGACTTTGCAGAGGAAATTAAGGTTATAAATGTGCATTACCCTGGTGACCCAATCTAATCACACGAGTTCTTAAAAGTCTGAGAAGGATTTGACAGGGCCATGTGCAAGGACCGCCAGGAGCTAATAGCCACTCAGGCTGGGAGACAGCAAGATAATGAGGACCTCTGTGCACCAACCCCAGGTCTGTCGACAACTTGAATGAGTTTGGAGGCAGATTCTTCTGGCTAATGGCTAAGCCCGATGCTGAGAGGACAGACAACAGGAAGACCCAGCAGCCACCCTCCCAAACAGGCACCACAGGATGGCCCCTGACCCATCTCTCAGTTCCTACTCCCTTAGGGAGAACAGGGCGAAACTATTCTTCGCCCCAAAGTCCATTATCCATTTAGAGAGTGAATACCACTGATGGAGTCTCCAAGGCACAGTACCTAAGACGAACAGAAACCCCCTTTCCTCCCCAGGCTCTGGGCATCTCTGACGTCACAACGAATTCCTGGAGCCGCTTCTTCCACCCTAACTTCCCACCCGCCTAGAAACCACCTGATCGCACATCTGCCCCCGCCGTTCCTCCTGAACTCCGGAGGAGGCATCACTAAGTGGTAACCGAGCCAGCATCCAGAGCAGAGTCCCGGCCCCGCCTGCCGCGACGCGCTTTACTAGAGGGCACTCCCTCGAGACACCCCAACCCCGGAGGCCACCCCCCAGGCCCCGACCCCCAAGCCAGGCCAGCAGACCCGCGCCGCCCGTCCGGCGCTCCCACAACCCCCCGCGCGGCTCCGCCCCCGCCTGGGGTCGCAATTCACCGCCCGCCCCCATCCAAGGCCCGAGAGGCCTCGGGCCACCCCCACCGCGGAAGCATCGAGGACACCCAAACGCGCGGTCCGAAGCGTGGGGCCTTCGCACAACTAACCTCCTCAAGAGGTCGCGCACGGCAAGGACGCAACTCCGCGGCACGAAAGCATCTCCGCCACGGGCCAGACAGACCCCCTGGAAGTCCCGCCCCGACTTCCGGCCCTTCGGCCCGTTCTGTCTAGGGTAGCGTAGCCGCTCTAGACGGTGGGAGGCCGAGGCGACTCTGTGATTCAGCTGCAGACCCCGGTCCCGCGAATTAGGAGCCCCTTTTGATCCTGGCAGTCAGAGTGGATCCGTGCGCTGAACCAGGTGGAAACTAAATAAAAGGGAAAGCTAACTATTGGGATGTAAGAAACAACTGTCTAGATAACCTTTTTATTTAAAGGACATTAGCTAGAAAATTACAGACTACATACAAAGCTGTGAAAAATACTTCATTCTCAAATATATGAGACCCAGTGTAAAGTCCTTTGCCGTGAAAAATAGCTTTAAATATATAGCTTTAAATATTTCTTTGAAAAGAAAAATATATAGCTTTAAATATTTCTTTGAAAAGAAAAATATATAGCTTTAAATATTTCTTTGTCATTGAAGAAGACAAAAGCATTTATCACAAGTTAGGATCAATAGTATTTTTCTTTGCACCAGCAATAACCAACCAGATAATGTAACAACAACAACAAATCTTCCACAGTAGCAACAAAAACTATAAAATATTGGAGAATTAAGATAACAAAAAGCACTCAAGACCTCTGTGAAATTCTAAGATGATCCAAATCAATGGGGAAATATTTCTTGCTCTTGGATGGGACAAGATGTTTTAAAGATGTAAATTTCCCCCAATTTAACCTACACATGTACTGCAATATGATCAAAGTTCAACAAGAATTTTTAGGGGGAAATTCAAAATATGTATGGAAAAATAAAAGTCAGTGAAAAAGGAAAAGGGGGAGGATGTGCTATCAGTATTGACACAAGAGTTGACAAATAGCAAAAGCAACACAACAAAGAACTCAGTGTCAGACTTTTATACAAATGGGAATTTAATAGATGATAAAAATAGCACCATAGTCCACAGCAAAAACCATTGTTTAGTCAAAGATGTTTAGAAAATGAGCTCAACTACAGAGGAAAACAGAACCAGATCCCTATCAAACAATGCAAATAGTCAATGTCTCTAAATGAACTAAAGAATTAAATATGCAGAGTAAAAAGATGGGTTAGTAAAAAAAATACAGGAAGTATTTTTGTGACCCTGGGATGGGAGAGATCCTCTACTAATTAGGCACTGGATTTTCTTTCTTTGTCTTTCTTTCTTTTTTTTTTTTTTTTTTTTGAGTTGGAGTCTCACTCTGCCCAGACTGGAGTGCAGTGGCCGCTCCCGGCCACCGCAGCCTCGATCCTTCCGCCTCAGCCTTCCAAGTAGCCGGAATTACAGGCATGCGCTACCACGCCCGGCTAATTTTTTGATTTATTGTAGAGATGAGGTCTTGCTGCCCAGGCGGGTCTCGAACCTGCGGGCTCAGGCAATCCATCTTTCTTTTTATTTGAGTTGGAGTCTCACTCTGTCACCCAGACTAGACTGCAGTGGCATACTCCCGGCCACCGCAGCCTCGACCTGCTGTGCTCTGGTGAACCTTCTGTCTCAGCCTTCCAAGTAGCTGGAACTACAGGCGTGCGCTACCATGCCTGGCTAATTTTTGATTTATTGTAGAGATGAGGTCTTGCCAGGTTGCCCAGGTGGGTCTCGAACCCACGGGCTCAGAAAATCCACTCACCTCAGTCTCCCAAAGCGCTGGGATTACAGTCTGAGCCACTGAGCCCCGCTAGGCACTGGATTTTCAGCTAAAGAAAAAAAATCAGGCTTTAAAAAAAAATCAAATTTTTATTCGGAGTCTTACTGAGGATTGCAATCTGGGAGAGTCTCTCAGAGAATTTCCGTTATACTACGCCAAAGCAGTGTTTCAGCCCACGGTTTATTTACTAGGTGGAGAAGGTTCTGCATGTACTTAGAAGTTACATTAGAGCATTATGTTACATTATGCCTCTGTAATCTATAACCACATGTATTCCTGCATCATAGTTTGGGTGCAAGAATACACGTGGTTATAGATTACAGAGGCATAATCATCAATCCTGTCAAACATTACAGAAAATCCTATCAAACAGTACAGGCAAAGGCAAGGGCTAGTATAATTGAACATATCTTTTCTGAAAATTTAGTGATTCAGGCAAGACACATGGGAACCTGTGCTCTATTCTGCTTATCATCTTCAAGGAATTCTGGAGGGCTGTGCTCAGTGTAACTGATACAGGGGTTTATAAAGTTAGGCTGACAAGCAGAATGAGCAAATATGGCTTCTTCCTGACAAGGGCCAACTGGCCAAAGGCAGATGTTTGCTACTTTGTTTCATAAGTTGCTCCTTTTGGTCAGAAACCAACCATCCAGCTACATTTACAAGACAGGTGTTGATTGTCTCTCATAGTTAGGAAGGCTCTTTTCTAGGAAAGCTGATAGTATCAATTGTAATCGTAAGGAACCAACGTTGAACCCAGTGTGTATACCTGCCTATTCATCAGAAAACAGGCTTCGGATTGCATCTATTTTCTAACGAGTATGTTTTTTTCCCTCTCTGACATTGCTTTTTCTTGCACCCAATACAACACCTCAACTGGACTATTACAAGGATACTACAGATTACACAGAGCAGTATATGATGTATTTAATAGCATCAAAGTGTGTTACAGATTGGAAAAAACATAACTATTCAATAAAATTGGATACATTATACATATACATTTGTATATTTGTAACCTTACTTGTACTATTTTTTCCTTTTTGATCAAATGTTTTCTCATGGAAGCATTGATGATTAATCTCTGCCTGGGTTAGAGTGATAGATGTTCCCTGTCTCTTGGTGCTGGGAAGGCTTATTCCCAGCAAGTCATGTCCCTCAGCTGGGAGTGGTGGGAGAGACCCTTGTTTTTGCTGGTAGTCCATATTGCTAGAAACATAGGGTAGGTCATAACACAAAACTATATGCTATTCTCCTGAGTAACAAATCATCTCCAGCCACAGCAATGTCTCAAACAAAATGTTATAAAAATCACTTTAAGTTTCAGCTACTTAGAAGGCTGAGGCGGAAGGATCGCCTAAGCCCAGCAGTTCGAGGCTGCAGTGGTCATGAGTGTGTCACTGCACCCCAGCCTGGGCAACAAAAGTGAGACTCCAACTCAATTAAAAAAAAAATCACTTTGGTCCTTCATCAGTTCAGTCCTGTGTAATCCTTGTTCTGCTTGATGTTTAGCAGTCTTCATGAATACCCCCCTAGAGTACTGGATGTTTTTATTTAGTCAATTTAGGTACTTGTTAGTCTTTTCCATAAGAAACAATTTTGGATTATAGCTGACTGCAAATGTTTTTAGAGAAGAATTCAAAACAATAATTGTAGCCGGGCTCGGTGGCTCAGCCTGTAATCCCGCGCCTTTGGGAGACTGAGGTGAGTGGATTGCCTGAGCCCGCGGGTTCGAGACCCGCCTGGGCAGGCGAGACCTCATCTCTACAATAAATCAAAAAATTAGCCGGGCGTGGTAGCGCGCGCCTGTAATTCCGGCTACTCGGAAGGCTGAGGCGGAAGGATCACCGGAGCCCAGCAGGTCGAGGCTGCCGTGGCCGGGAGCGGCCACTGCACTCCAGTCTGGGCGACAGAGTGAGACTCCAACTTAAAACAAAAACAAAAACAAAACAATAATTGTAAATGACAAAAACGTAAAATAGCCATGGTTAAAATCTGATGAAAACTCTCAATTGAGAAGAAAATTTAGTTATTTCTATGATATGGAACATTTTGTGATAATAACCAGAATCATGAATGACAGTGTCACATCAGGGCCTTCAGACTTTTACAAATTTCACATAATCTTTAGAATACTCACATTAGCCGAGCTCGGTGACTCAGCCTGTAATCCTGCGCCTTTGGGAGGTTGAGGTGAGTGGATTGCCTGAGCCCGTGGGTTCGAGACCCGCCTGGGCAGGCGAGACCTCATCTCTACAATAAATAAATAAAAAAATTAGCCGGGTGTGGTAGCGTGCGCCTGTAGTTCCAGCTACTTGGAAGGCTGAGGCAGAAGGATCGCCAGAGCCCAGCAGGTCAAGGCTGCAGTGACTGGGAGCGACCACTGCACTCCAGTCTGGGTGACAGAGTGAGACTCCAACTCAAAAAACAAACAAACAAACAAACAAAAAACAACAACAAAAAAGAATACTCACATTAATAATATATCCTTACAAATATACCTTTAGAAAAGATTTAATATACCAATCAAAATTATGACTGATAACATATTAGTTTTTACGAACTTATATAATTTTTAGAAAATTTATATTAATAACATACCCATAAATGTAACTGAAAGATCCAGTATAATTTATTTTTGACAATGCTTTCCATATAATTTATCAAATATGTCTAATTATTTAATATCTATACAAGATGAGACACACATTCTTTGATGCCCTCCAGGGGCCCAACTGGAAAATTGCAAAGTTAGTGTTAGGCCAAAAAGACTTAGTTTAGGATTCAGATTCTGGGGAAACTTGTCAAAGATGTTAAAAGGTTCAAAACATTTGATCAAAACAGAATTACAGGTCATTATTAAATAACAGTCATTCATTTAACCATAGTGACAATCAAAAGACATATAAAAACAATACAGGCTGGGTGCAATGGCTCATGCCTGTAATCTCAGCACTTTATGAGGCTGAGGCAAAAGGATTCCTTGAAACCAGGAGTTTGAGACCAGCCCAGTAAACACTGAGAGATTCTTTCTCTACTGTAAATTAAAAAAAAAAAAACAAACAAAATAAAAAGCAGTACAGAAAAAATATGTGGATGTAAAAACCTTAACCCTTTTAAAGTTCAGTTTTCCCAAGTAATCAAAAATCCAATAAAGACAATGCAGGAATTATCTTGATAAAATGTAAAATCCTTTTTGTTTGTTTGTTTAGGCCAGTTACCAAAAAGGTAAAGAAAACCTTCTGTAGAGACTGCTTCTCCTTATGGGAAGCCCATTTAAATAAATTGGAAGTCAAACCTGATGAAAAGGTACTTGAATTTAATTAGACACAGGAAGAGTGTGTTTAAGGTTAAGAGTGAACATATTCCTTCTGTTTTATAGAGGAATGTAAACAAGAAAATTAGTACCTTGAGCAGAGGTACATGGCTCTTAGTAAGAGCATGGGAAACGCCCTGGTCACACAAAACAATTCAGACACATTAAAGAAAAACAAAGCAAAATCAAGAGTACAGAATCAAGTTACGCTTGAGGAAAACATTATTTTTCTAGACCTTCAAGATAAACATTTCAGTGTCAGACCACAACAGCAGAGTTAGAAATGGAAGAAAATTACAGGAACTGGCACAAAGGAGAAGGAGAAGGAGAGAGTTACTGTCATAGCCATTTAAAAATATATACCTTTTGAAGGGGAAAAGAAAAAGAAGGTAATGATGAAGGATCTGGAAATCACATGTAGCAAAGTACAGCAAGAGTTGAATTTCTGAGATATAAATCTGAGAAGACACAAAAAGAAACATTTCAGAATTAAAAATCAAAATCGTTTGCAGTCTGAGAGCAAACCAATACTTTAAGAAAATCTTGTTGTTCTAACCAAAATTTTAAATTTTGTGTTAGTGTATTTTTAATATCAAAGCTCAATCTCTAGAAAGACTTATAAGAAATTTTCTTTGAACAGTCAACTTAATCACACTTGAAATTTCTTTCACAAATTCTCTTTTCACAAACCTTATCATGACTTATACAGGCTATGACATGCTTGGAATTTCTTTGTCCTAAACTTTTCCCTCCTTAATAACCAGTCATTTTACTTTAGAACAAAAATACACCATACACAATTCATTCTCATACAAGATTATTCTATTTTTTTTTTTAATCTTTCTTACAAAAAGTACCTCCTACTTATTGGCTCCATTTTAATCTTGTTTCTATTTCCTTCCTAGATCCATATTTTGAACAACCTTTAAATAACTTCTATATTAAAAAATATTATTCTTTATCAATAAAGAGCACAATTTTATGCATTTCTTATATTTTGTGTATTAAAACATAGCCTTGTGGAACACTTATGTACAGAATTATATATATTAATTATAATTTTAACTCTTAGTAACCTTAAATTTAAGTAAAAATGTAGGAAGCAAGAAATCTTAAATTGTCTGCCATCTATCAGTATTTTAGATGAGAACCATTTTATAATTTTAAGAAACATGTTACTCTATAGCATAACTTTTTTAAAAATTGGAAAGACCCAAAAATTTAATGAGTAGCTATTATTTAAATTAACAAAACTTCAGGATTTCAAAAATATGTGAAAAATCATTTATAAAAGTTTATCCTATTTACATTGACCTAATTTATTTATTTATTTATTTATTAAATTAAATTTAATTTAATTTTTTTTTGAGTTGGAGTCTCACTCTGTCGCCCAGACTGGAGTTTAGTCGCCGCTCCCGGCCACTGCAGCCTCAACCTGCTGGGCTCTGGCGATCCTTCCGCCTCAGTCTTCCAAGTAGTTGGAACTACAGGTGCATGCTACCATGCCCGGCTAATTTTTTAATTTATTATGGAGATGAGGTCTCGCCAAGTTGCCCAGGCAGGTCTTGAACCCACGGGCTCAGGCAATCCACTCACCTCAGCCTCCCAAAGCGTGGGATTACAGACTGAGCCCCCGAGCCCGGCTAATTTATTTATTTTTAACTGTTTAGATTACTTATAAGAACTGTGATATTACACAAAGCTAGTCATAATTTCAATTTATTTCCTTATTAATAATTTTTAGAGCCTGTGAATATCAGCTGTTTAAGTATAAAGCTTAAAGTGAAATACATGAGTATTTTGCTGGCAACTCAGAAGATTCAGCTGTTTTTATTAAACCATCAATATTAAACTAGTTTTACTTATCAAAAAAACACACAAATAAAGTTCATTCTGTTTTTGACTGGTTTTATAGCTTTATAACTGCCAAGCTGACACTGTAAAATATCTAGCAGACAAATATAAAACTGCCTGACCAGCAAAATCAGGCAAAAACATATGATGACAATTTTGAAGACATCTCTATTTTTATTTTACCAATAAATTTTTAAAGAACCCGACATCATGAATATAGCTTACCAATAAGTTTAAATCCAGTTTATTTATTAAAGATCTACATTAGCTGGGTGTGGTAGCATGTGCCTGTAGTTCCAGCTACTTGGAAGGCTGAGGCTGGAGGATTGCCTGAGCCTAGCAGGTTGAGGCAGCAAGTGGCTGTGAGCATGCCATTGCACTTCAGCCTCGGTGACAAAGTGAGACATGGAACACCTCCTCCCCCCAAAAAAGATTTACTCTATGTAGGTGGCTGGGCACAGTTGCTAATGCCTGTAATCCCAGCACTTTGGAAAACCAAGGTAGGAGTTACTGCTTGAGCCCAGGAGTTTGAGACCAGACTGGGCAACATAGTGAGACCTTATCTCTACAAAAAATAAAAAAAATTAGCCAGACATGATAGCACATGCCTGTAGTTCCAGGTTCTTGGGAACCTGAGATGGGAGGATCACTTGAGTTCAGGAAGTTGAGACTATGATCATACCACTGTACTCCAATCTGGGTGACAGAGCAAGACCCTGTCTAAAAACAAACAAAAATAGAATTACTTAATGTGAATCTGTAAAATATTTGAGCTTGTTAATTTGTGAATGCTCATTTACTTTTAAGTCAATTTTGTACCATGTAGACACAGCATATAATGTAACACGTGAGTGAACACACACACACACACACACACACACACACACAGATCTTATAGCTTTCATTTTAGAATTTTAGTCATGCAATAGCAATACAAATTTACCTGTTTATAAGAAGCAGTTGTATCTAACTTATTTTCCTGACAAAATTAGAACCTGCTCACGTGGCTATACTTTATTTGCCCTGGTGGGTAATCTAATGAAGGCTGTGAATTAAAATTTTGGGTAAAGCATTTTCCATGGCCGTTTGGTTCTCAGATACCTCTTTCAGCCTTTTTTATTCATTCAGCCGAGTGGCCTTGAGTTAGCAATACCATAAACAGGGAGTTTTATCTCAACACTAGGAGAAAAGTCAGCAAATACAAAATAGGCAGAAAAAAATTATATAGATAAGCAGAGAACTTAGAAGACTATATGTTAACTCTATAGTTGCAGGTTTTTCAAATAAAACTATTTGAGCTCTGAATTTTCCTTGATATGATTTGGTTATCAGTTTTAAAATGGGTACTCAACTGGGTGTGGTTGGCTCATGCCTGTAATCCCAGTATTTTGGGAAGTCAAGGTGGGAGGATTGCTTGGGCCCAGGAGTTTAAGACAGTCTAGGCAACATAGCAAGACCTCGTCTCTACACAAAATCAAAAAATTAGCCAGGCGTGGTGGTGCTCCTGTAGTCCCAGCTACTCAGGAGGTTGAAGTGGAAGGATCACCTGAACCAGGAGGTCGAGGCTGTGGAGAGCTGTGATCGTGCCACTGCTCTCCGGCCTGGGCAGCAGAGTGAGACCTGAGAAAGAAAGAAAGAGAAAGAAAGAAGGAAGGAAAGAAAGAAAAGAAGAGGCTCTAGAAGAGGCCATAATATGAAGTTGGCTAGAGTCCCAGAAAACCTGATATGCCTTAATGTTTGAGAATGCCATTTTTTGGCCATTTCAATGTTAAATCTCCTTTAGTAAACCCCTTGGTTCTAGAGAGAAACTTGTAAGTGTAGGCTCCATATACATGAAGCCTGCTAGTGTGTTGGCTGGAAGTTGGTTGTCCTTCTCTGTTGTTTAAGTTTTGGATGATTTCTTTTTCATTGTGAGAGTTCAGCAAAGCAGAAATGCTAGTGAGAAGTATAGTGCGTTGAGTGTTCTTTGAGCATTGTGGATGGCTGTCACTCATAAAGTTATGTCTTGGTTTATCTCTCTGGTTGTCTAAAGCACTTGTAGGGGTGTAGAGCACTGGGTGACCAACTCTCATGCATGCAGACCCTGATGAGCCAGTTGTTAAGTGTGACAAAGAATTTCCTATAGGACCACTGGATGTCAGAAGGATTGCACCTCAAACACTTCTACAAGATCTCTGGTCATCTGGAAATGCCAAATTAGAATATAACCAGAAGGAGCATGTGTCCCTTCTTTTGAGTTGACTCAGGTAAAAATCTCATCAATTTTTAATAATTCCTATCTTCCTGAGCCTTTTTTTAAGATTAGAGAACATAGTTTATTTAAAAATAAATTAGAGAGGGAGAAAGAGAAGATTCACCTCCCCAAGGGAGGGGAGGGGGCTAAAGCCAGGAAGCATGGCAACAGCCATAGCTCAAAGAGCACATGGCCATACCAGAGACTAGCAAGGCAATGGCCTGAGCCTTTTTATAAAGTCAGATTGAAAGGGTAAGAACGTCACAACCTGACCAATCAGGTAAACTCACATAGTTGTTCATTCCTAGTATCTGTCAACTAGAAGAACACTGTTCTCAAGAAATGAAAAGTCTCACAGGAGAACTTATCTCTTCATAAGTTTCATAGGAGTGAAAACTAGCTGAATACAACTCAGGTGTATTAACCAAGTGGGAAGTCTGAGACTTCAGGAGAGGTTTACCTAGTTGCCTTCAATTGCAGAGGAGCTGGAGGGGCTCAAAGGGCTTATGCTGGTACCAAGGCATCTGGTTCCTGCAATTTCCAGATGATTCTGGGGTTTGCTCTGCAGTTCTTTCATGACCACCAGTACTGTCAACTACAGAACAAAGCAGACTTTTAAAGAATTAAAGTTAGTTTTCTTCAGAATCTTACTGAGGATTACAACCTGTGTTCCCCTCAGGATGTTCTTACCTCTGTCTTGGAGGGAAGAGGAGAATGGATAATGGGGATAATAAGCTGCTTCTATTGCAGTCTTTCCACATGGTCACCTGCTGCACCCAGGATACAGTCCTTCACCAAGTGGAACAATCCAGTGTCCCATCCAGTACCTAACACAAGGTACGGTGTCTCCAGCAGGTCCTATACCGAAAGGGCAAGTTGCCTACCCTTCACACGTAGTGGAGGGAGGGAATGGGAAACATGCAGCAGTGTCCATCCCTCCCACAGTGACCACGAATACCTCTGACAAGTAGTCATTATGCATACTGCCTACTTACTTTGAATGTCAAGTTTTACAAAGTGTAAAAGAATTCAGCAGCTGTCTCTGTGCTGGATCTGCAATATTGTTCCATGGGCACCTCTGCAGGAATGCTGGAGACGTCCTCCTTTGACAGGGCAGGGAGCCCCAGATAGCACCCTGGGCTCACACTCAGATTCCCTGATCCCTGTGTCTCAGCACACCTGACCTGACTCATTTCCATGATTGTCCATGAACATCTATGAAGGGATGTGAGAGCCTGAGCCAGCCAGGGCTGCAAAGCTTTTGAAGGGCTTCCTGACATGGCAGTTAGGGGCCTGATAGGTCTCAGGTCAGGCTTGTGATATCTCTGGAATATTGTTCATTCAACTTCTCATCTACTTCCTTCCATTCAGTCCCACATGCAGAGGCCCCATCTAGACTCAAGTTTAAGCCTGAGGACTCTTGTCTTATTTACTGGTCTCCATGTGTTTGCCCTCTTCCTGTCTCCAACTCAAGTAGCTACCTTGAGGCCACTTGAACTGCCAGGCACAGTGGGAAGGTAGTATCTGACCTTGGCAACTTGTCCAACAATTATTTATGGAATGGCCTTCCACAAAGAAGACAGGCCCACTGTATGCTACAGAGAGGCAGTAGGTGGACAGCAAGAAGGAACAGTGAGGTAGAGGATCCAGTGTCCTGAGGGAGGTGGAATCTGCTGGGCTGCATGTGGGGAGCAGGGGGCTTAGCATCACTTTCCTTCCTTTCAGTGAGCCTTGGGGAGCCTTTTTTTTGAGTCAGGATCTCATTCTGTTGCCTAGGCTGGAGTACAGTGGCACAGTCACCGTAGCCTCAACCTCCTGGGCTCAGGCGATCCTTTGCCTCAGCCTTCCAAGTAACTGGGATTATAGGCGTGTGCCACCATGCCTGGCTAATTTTCTGATTTTTTGTAGAGATGAGGTCTTACTATGGTGCCTAGACTGGTCTCAAACTCCTGGGCCCAAGCAATCCTCTTGCCTTGGACTCCCAAAGTGCTGGGATTGCAGGCATGAGCCACTGAGCCCAGACATGGCTCTGTCATTTTTTTATCTGCATTTCCTTGAAATCATCTTCCCATCACCTCACTGCATCCACTTGTTTCCAGATGTCACCATGATTGAAAAACACACAGACATCACTCAGGTATCGGAACTCTATGCCCAGCACCCAAGCCCATGCACTCTGCTCTTTGACACTATCCCGCTCCTTCCTGTAGGAATGTGTTTTTCCCCTCATACCTGATAACCATGGTCCACTAAGCGTTAGCTTCTCCAGGAAGCCTTTCCTACATTCCTCCCTTTTCTACTTTTTATCTGGAGAT
Source organism: Cephalopachus bancanus (assembly GCA_027257055.1). NCBI lineage: Eukaryota > Metazoa > Chordata > Mammalia > Primates > Tarsiidae > Cephalopachus > Cephalopachus bancanus. The sequence continues at coordinate 2,273,955 of JAPVLO010000295.1, forward strand.
GGAGGAGAGGGAAGGTGGGATTACTATCACAGCCACATGTGTTGCCTTCAGAAACTGAGGGTATCTGAACTCTATGTTCCCATGTGGGTGGTAAAGATGGTGCTCTGTGAATGAGATTTTTTGTTTGGAGGGTTGACTTTAGCTAAGAGTCTGACCACTTGGGTGGTGTTTCCTTCATTCTGATGGTTTGAAGAAAGGTTTTTGGATTCTGGTAAGTTTTGGAACAGACATGGAGACCAAACTGCCCTCAATATGCAGCAAACAGGCATTTTGGATGCAATGCAGACCTTTCTCACTGCTGGAGAACTAGACACCATCATGGATGCTTCCATGTGGCAGGGAGTCTTGCCACCTTGGTGAAAACACCTGGGTAAGTATGTGGTCTGGATAGCATGAACTCCCTCATACTGCCATCTCCCCCTTAGTGCAGGGCTCCGGGTGAGTTGTCAGTTCTTGAGCCTGGTGCTGTGCCCCTCCAGTAGAGCAGAAAACCTGACCCACAGCCTCCAAACCAAATCCCCTAGCTCCTTCCAAAGGGCTGGTCTCCCAAGGGGGTGGAGTGAAGTAGGGGAATTTGGGAAATAAGTGACATGAAATGCAATTCTCCACAGTTGGCAGATGTTTGAAATACACCATGACCCCTACTGTGTCAGGTTCTGCACCAGATGGTTAGGATACAGAGGTGAGCAGGGGCTAATCCCCACCTGCAAGTAGGCCCTACAGTGTTGAGGGGAAATCAACAGTCCCCATCCCAGGACACCCAGCCTACAAGGCTTAGGGACACAGGCCCTGTAGCTCCTTGCCAAGTTCTGACCACTCTATTTCCTTCTCTGCTTTTTTTTTTCTTTTTTTGAGGTGGAGTCTTACTGTCACCCAGGCTGGAGGGCAGTGGCACAATCAATGGCCACTGCAGCCTCGACCTGCTGGGCTTAGGCGATCCTTCCGCCTCAGCATTCCAAGAAGCTGGAACTGCAGGTGCGTGCTCTATGCCCAGCTTGTTTTTTGATTTATTGTAGAGACGAGGTTGCATCAAGTTGCCCAGGCTGGTCTGGAACCCCTGGGCTCAGGCAATCCTCTCGTCTTGGCCTCCTAAGGTGCTGGGATTACAGGCTGAGCCACTGCACCCAGCCCTGCTCTTTTTTCTTCAGAGTATTCACCATCACTGGACATTTACCGTCTCCCCCTACACCAGAATGTATGCTCCCTGAAGGAAGAGATTGTCATCTCACTCATGACTTTATCCCCAGTATTTAGAATCATACCCCAAATAGATACTCATTATGTTAATTAAATACGTGTATCAACTTTACTGGCACTTTTTTAAGGGAGATAAAGTGGTATTTGGAAAAGAATTCGCATATAGTCTCCACAATGCCAGATCATATAGGTTATCACACATATATCTCCCTGTAATATAAGAAATATTATGCCCTCTTCTTACAAATGAGAAAACAGTCCAGCAAGATGAAACCAGGATTATTAACAGGCTGTCCCTTTCCGAAGATTCCATGTTCTGCTATCCTTGCTGCCCTGATAAAAATGGCAAAGGGAGAGTTAACTCTGTTGTATGACTGTTGTGTTTCGAGAAACATATTAATTCCTCTTCATATTTCATTATATTGAGTCTTCAAATAGCCCTTCAAGGATTGGTATTTGTATCCCCATTTTGTAGGTAAGCAAACTCACACATGAAGAGGTTACTTTGCACACACTAATCTAGCTTACAGGGGAGTTTGACACACATACAGGTCTATCTAATCAAAGATCCTACTCTTTACAGCACCCTGTGTGATGCCTTTCCTATCACATAGCCCTTGCTCCATGAATCAGAGAACCTGTGGGGATTCTGCCAGGTGCTGCTATGTCTATTCCATCTATGTATTCTGGATCTGGGTTAATAACAATTGGCTACATTCAGGGACTCTGTGACCCTACTGTGAAATGGCCAAGCTAAAATTTTATTACGATGGCTCCATAAGCTCCTACGCTGGTAAACAACAGTAATATTTTGGGTCCCAGGTTTTAATATCAATTAGAGCCAGAGTCCAATAATCCCTGTCTTAGCCCCATCGGCTTCAGACCATAAGGAACAAACCTTTACTTCAACAAAATCTGGATTATTGACCCATTACAATGAGGGCAACAACACACCAGAACCGTAGGGGTTTCTCTCTAGACAAACAGTTAACATAGGACTTTGGGGAAGAGTGGAGTTCAGGTGAAATTTAGATGGTGCTTCAATGGGCATGCAGCAAAGCAGAGGTGTGAATAGTGTGGGTCAACATCAGGTTTGGACTGCAAAGTAGACCCAGGCTCCTGTTGTCTTGGAGCCCAAAAGTTAAGATAGATGTAGAGCATGGTGTCCAAAAACTCCTTATCTGAATTGTAAATCAAGGCTACTTATCTGTGTCAACATGACTTAGATCTGCCAGGGAAGAGTGGGGTATTCCATTCTTAATGATATAATTTCTAACCCATTTATCTTAGTCTATAAGAGAACAAAATTTCTCTGGGAGTAAGAATGCAGAGGTAAAATGTTACATTTTACAGCTGCGTTATCTCTTGGGAAAATAGTTTCCTATTAACCCTGCAACTGGTTTTATCTGTGTTTGTTATTTCAGTCTCTTTTTTTTTGAGTTGGAGTCTCACTCTGTTGCCCAGACTGGAGTGCAGTGGCCACTCCCGGCCACCGCAGCCTTGACCTGCTGGGCTCCGGCGATCCTTCCGCCTCAGCCTTCCAAGTAGCTGGAACTACAGGCACGCACTACCACGCCCGGCTAGTTTTTGATTTATTGTAGAGATATGTCTTGCCAAGATGCCCAGGTGGGTCTCGAACCCACGGGCTCAGGCAATCCACTCACCTCAGCCTCCCAAGGCGCGGGATTACAGGCTGAGCCACCGAGACCGGCTGTTATTCCAGTCTTATAGCATGTAGACAAAAAAGCACGGCATAAACCTATCTACCCAGTAAAGGCTGCTTAATGCCATTCGTCCTGCCTAACCTTGAGTCCTATCCTCTGCCAGCAGATGGACCTGCCCCTCCCTTACCAGAGTCTGCCTGTTAAGTGGAAACCTGGAGGCTAGTGTAGGCAGCTACTGTTACTAACCTTCTTTCCCTTAGAAACTGATGTTTAATACACTAACTTTGGCTTTTAGAACAGCATCTGTAAGCTAGATCTCACACCTCAATGTGTCTACTTTATGGCCATTATCCTCCTAATTCAAGGGGTTTTTCTTCCAAGTTACATTTTTGAAAAACTGATTTTACATGTTATTTGACTGCATGTGTTAGCAGGGTCTTAACTGTTTGAATAAGACTCACCGTATTCCTTAACAAACTTTTGCTGTAATCATAAGGTTTCTCTCTTATGTGGACTGATTTTGAAAAAGAATAATACTTTTGAAGTTTTTTTGATTTTTCTTTTTTTTTTTATGCTGGAGTCTCACTCCATTGCCCAGGCTGAAGTGCAGTGGCATGCTCCTTCTGCCTCAGTCTTCCAGGTAGCCAGAACTACAGGCGCATGCTACCATGCCCGGCTAATTTTTTTATTTATTGTAGAGATGAGGTCTCGCCATGTTGTTCAGGCTGGTCTCGAACCCACGGGCCCAGGCAATCCTCTCACCTTGGTCTCCCAAAGTGCTGGGATTACAGGCTGTGAGTCACTGCACCTGGCCTGGTTTTCTTTTTTTAAGAGACAGGGTCTTGCTTTCTTGCTTAGGCTAGCATGCAGTGGCACAATCTTAGCTTGCTGTAACCTTGAACTCCTGGGCGCAAGCGATCTTCTCACTTCAGCTTCCTGAGTAGCTAAGACCACAGGTGTGTACAACCACATCCAGCTAATTTTATTATTATTTGTAGAGGTGGGATCTCACTATGTTGCCCAGGCTAGTCTCAAATTCCCAGCCTCAAGCAATTCTCCCACATCAGTCTCCCAAAGTGCTGGTATTACAGGACGTGAGCCACTGTGCCTGGTCTGCTTTTGAAGTTTATGGTACCATATTCCTCATGATAGAACAAAAACATCTCAAAGAGGCCCAAACAAACAAGAAAACCCCAAACTGGTTCCATAATACTTGAAAGCACAAGGATTCTAATTAATTTTCTTGAAGCTGAAATAAATGATAAAGAAACAGGCTGAGTGAAATATATAACTGTACCTTAAGATCTGGTGTGATATAACATATTTAACTATATTTAAATTTCACATTTACAGTACTCAGCAGAGGGCCATCCTCTGAATCTGAGGGAAAATGTGCTACCTTGGCCTAAGAGCTGAATCTCCAAAATGAAAACCATAAAGTGTCTGCATTCTCACCAGTATGGCTCTTATAATATACACCCCCTCAAAATTGTATCAATAAATCAGTTACTTTTCACTGTGAATTGTACAATGTTCACCGAAAGTTGATTGTGCACTAAAGAGTTCCTCACACTTACTATGCTCAGAGGCTTGTTCTCTAATGTGATTATGGATTTTCTCATGACTAATAAGAATTATTCTCTGACTGAAATTTTTTCCACATTGATTACATGTATAAGGCTGCTCTCCACTGTGAATTCTCTGATGCCGAATAAGGTGAGAGCTTTGTCGGAAGGATTTTCCACATTCAGTACATTCATAGGGTTTCTCTCCAGTATGAATCCTCTTGTGTTGGATAAGGGATAGGCGTGCACTGAAGGATTTCTCACATTCATTACACATGTAGGGTTTCTCCCCAGTGTGAATTCTCTGATGCTGAATAAACTGTGAATGCTGACTGAAGGCCTTACCACACTCACTACATTTATAAGGCTTCTCACCAGTATGAATTCTGTGATGTTGAATGAGAGAAGAGCGAACATTAAAGGCCTTTCCACAGTCACTGCACTCATAAGGATTCTCTCCAGTGTGAATTCTTCGATGGCGGATAAGGTGTGCACTTTGGCTGAAGGCCTTCCCACAGTCACTGCACTCATATGGCTTCTCTCCATTGTGTGTCCTCTCATGCTTAATTAGAGTAGAAATCTGTCCAAAGGTTTTCCCACACTCATTACACTCATAGGGTTTTTCTCCAGTATGACTCCTCTGATGCTGAATAAGGTGTGAACCCTGGCTAAAGGCCTTTCCACATCTGTGACACTCATAGGGCTTCTCTCCATTATGTACTCTTTGATGTTGAACAAGGGAAGAAAGCACACTGAAGGCTTTATCACATTCATTACATTCATAGGGCTTCTCACCATTATGTGTCCTTTGATGGTGAATAAGATTAAAACTCTGGCTGAAAGCTTTTCCACACTCATTACATTCATAAGGTTTCTCTCCAGTATGAATTCGCTGATGTTGAATAAGATGTCCCTTTTGACTAAAGGTTTTCCCACATTCACTACATCCATAAGGTTTCTCTCCAGTGTGAATTCTCTGATGCTGAATAAGGGATAGGCGAGCACTGAATGATTTTCCACACTCATTGCAGATGTAAGGCTTCTCTCCAGTGTGAATTCTCTTATGTTGAATAACCTGTGAGCGTTGACTGAAGGATTTTCCACATTCATTACACCTATAGGGTTTCTCTCCAGTGTGAATTCTCTGATGGACAATAAGCGTTCGGTTCAGACTAAAGGATTTTCCACACTCATTACATTCATAAGGTTTTTCTCCTGTATGAATTCGCTGATGGTGAATGAGAGATAACCGTGCACTGAAGGCTTTGCCACACTCATTACAGTCATAAGGTTTCTCTCCAGAATGAATTCTTTGATGCTGAACAAGGTGTGACTGTCTGCTGAAGGCTTTCCCACATTCTTTACACTTGTAAGGTTTCTCTCCACTATGAATTCTCTGATGATGAATCAGATTTGAACTATGACTAAAGGCTTTTCCACACTGATTACACTCATGAGGTTTGTCTCCTGTATGAATTTTTACATGTTGACTACAAGATGAACGTGTACTAAAAGCTTTCCTACATTCACTACACTCATAGGGTTTTTCTCCTGTGTGAATTTTGCAATGCTGACTAAAGTATGAGCGAGCACTGAAAGCTTTGCCACAATCTTCACAGCTGTAGGGTTTCTCACCAGTGTGGATTCTCTGATGTTTGCTGAGGACAGAGTGCTGACTGAAAGCTTTTCCACATTCACTGCACTCATATGGTCTCTCTCCACTATGAATTCTCTGAAGTTGATTAGGAGCTCTGTTCTGACTGAAAGTTTTCCTATATTCAGTATACTCAAAGGGTCTCTCTGGATTGTTAATCCTTTGATTCTTACTAGGAACTGAACTCTGTCTTGGTATTTTCACAAACACATCTGTCTGACAAGCTCTTTCTCCTAACTGGAAACTATGGAGGTTAATAAACTTCTTACATTGTTGAAAATTTTCAACAGATGACATGCTCAACACATGATGAAGAGTCTCCTCTCTAGACACTCTAAGATGTTTGGCAGCATTTGAGTCTGTAATGCAGTTTTCCTCAAAAGTATTGAACATCTGGCTAGTCTCTCCATAGGGGGTTTTCACATAGCTCATGTTACCTGGTGTGAAACTGCTTATCTGGGAGGAATTTTTCAGTTCTTCTAATACAGATTTTCTCCAGTAATTCTCTAGTTTTCCCTCAGTTTTACTCATCTCTTCAGGTTCCTTGAAAATATTCCTAATATGTTCATCTGATTTTGCTTTTTGGGATTCTATTTCTTCAGAAATGTCCTTCTTTGGAGTCAATTCCCCTTTTTCAATCCTAGAGTCGTAGCCTGAAAGTAAAAAAAAAAAAAAAAAAAGAGTCACTTGTGTTTCACTATGGTAGAATGAAAACATAGCAGGAAAATGTATTTCAAACAAGTATATCCTAGGATGATACTTGATACTCAAAATGAAGGAAAAAAAAAGCAAAAAATTACCTCACTGTAAAGAGAGAAAAGAAAATAGAAGAAGTGCACTATCAAAGCAATGAAAACTGGTGTATGTGTGTGTAGGTAGGTAGATGGAAAGGATCGAAGGAAGGAAGCAAGGAAGGAAGGAAAGAAGTTTGTCAAAGACTTCCATTTGCAACTAGGCTGACCAGGAACAGATAAAGTAGGAAAACAGCAAGACATAATCTGAGAGGTGAAAAAGGTGATCAGGAAAAAGTGAGTAGAGGCTTGAAAGTTCCCTACCTCTGTTGGTCATGTCATTGTTGTATAAATTGAAAACAAGGTATCTTCTTATGGCTTACATTTAACAGGGATTCAAATGTTTTATGAAAAATCAATAATAAATAACTCATAAATAAATGAAGTGTACAACAGAGTTACAGATGACGAAAAAAATTGTTCAACCTGGACAACTTGGTTTCAAAAAAGCAAGTCAGAAAAAGTAGTAAAAAGCAGCAACCTACTCATTCAATAGCAGGGTCAGCACAAGGAAAAACAGGCAAATATAGGCAACAGTCCCACACCACACATTCCCAATGAATAAAAATACCTGAAAACTTATGAAAAATGTGATACAAGCTGGGTGCAGTGGCTCACACCTGTAATCCCAGCACTTTGGGAGGCCAAGGCAAAAGGATTGCCTGAGCCCACGGGTTTGAGACCAGCCTGGGCAACATAGCAAGACCTCATCTCTACAATAAATAAAAAAATTAGCTTGGCATGTTGGCATGTGCCTGTGGTTCCAGCTACTTGGAAGGCTGAGGTGGAAGTATCTCCTGAGCCCGGCAGGTCGAGGCTGTGGTGGCCATGAGCATTCCACTGCACTCCAGCCTGGGTGACAGAGTGAGACTGACTCAAAAAAAAAAAAAAAAAAAAAAAAAAAAGAAAATGAACAAACAAACAAAACAACAAAGTATGGAAGGAAAAGAAGCAAATGTTATAATTTACTATAGAATCCCATAAGCAGTATAGATGGTAAACAACCTGAATTTATGGATTAAAAATTTTCTGGGGTATCTAAGGAGTTAACACTTCTTAAGGTCTTAGGACCAAATGTTTAAAAGATTATTCTAGCCAGGCTCGGTGGCTCAGCCTGTAATCCTGCACTTTGGGAGGCTGAGGTGAGTGGATTGCCTGAGCCCGGGGGTTTGAGACCCGCCTGGGCAACTTGGCAAGACCTCATTTCTACAATAAATCAAAAAATTAGCCGGGCATGATAGCGCACACCTGTAGTTCCAGCTACTTGGAAGGCTGAGGGAGAGGGATCGCCGGAGCCCAGCAGGTCGAGGCTGCAGTGGCCGGAAGCGGCCACTGCACTCTAGTCTGGGTGACAGAGTGAGACTCCAACTCAAAAAAAAAAAAAAAAAGATTATTCTAATCAAGAGATGTTATTTCACTAGAGAGAAAACAAAATGAATGTGAATAAAATGAGAAACCACAGAATAGGTCATCTGTAAGTCAAGAAATAACATTTCACACTCAAGTTCATGTTGCCATTTCTTTCAGATATCTGGTGATCACTGATTGTGTGTGTGTGCGTGTGTGTGTGTGTTTGAGTTGGAGTCTCACTCTGTCACCCAGACTGGAGTGCAGTGGCCACTCCTGGCCACCACAGCCTTGACCTGCTGGGCTCTGGCGGCCCTTCTGCCTCAGTCTTCCAAGTAGCTGGAACTACAGGCGCGCACTGTCACACCCGGCTAATTTTTTTGATTTATTGTAGAGATGAGGTCTCACCAAGTTGCCCAGGCGGGTCTCGAACCCGCAGGCTCAGGCAATTCACTCACCTCGGCCTCCCAAAGCGCGGGATTACAGGCTGAGCCACCGAGTCTGGCCGATTGTGTGTATTTTTAAATGAGGCAATAAAATGATGCTTAGTAACTCTGTGTATGAATGGTGCTTGTCAACTGGAGGGTATTTGAGTGAGGTGGTTATAAAGCCAGAGCATCTCCAAATGCTAAAAACTGGAAGTCTCTGCTGTAGGGCCGTTTGGTTTCTCTTGAGGCAATCCCTGGTTTCTGCCCTAGGTAGATGGTGTCTTGTTAGGTATTCTTAATGTAGGGTTGGAGGAAGAATATGTTAATATCAGGCATTTTTGCATTTAGATTTTTTAGTTGACACCTCAGGTTTTTGGTTTGATTGGATTATTTTGGACAAAAATTAAACCAAAAACACCTTCATAAGTAAATATAATACTTTTCCATCAGGAATAATAATTTTCGATCAGGAGGTACAAAATGTCTGGTGGCATCTCTTTTTGTGATGTTAGCTTCCACTAATGATCATTATTTAGATTCATTTAAAAATTTGTGATTGTGAAATAGTGATAATGTAATCCTGTCATTTTTTTTTCCTTTAGCTGAAATTGAAGAAAAGTTAAACTTCTATTTATCAATTGTTTGGTAATACTAAAATAAAATACATTTAGTAAAAGCAAAATAAATATTTTATTCTTTTATTTGCCAGCTTTTAGAATGACGAGTTAGTTCCCTAGCATTCCTCAAAGGTGACTATTGAATAGGGAATTTTTTTCCTGAGTATTAGACCAGTCTTAACAAAGTCAAACAGCAACCTCTGACAAGATAAGGTGATCCAATGGCATGTTATCTGCCTGCCAGAAGGAGACTTAACTTCTATTTCAAGAAGTTATCATAGAGAGCCTCTTCAACTTTTTACCTGTAGTGATTAATACTGAGAGCTGGATGTGGCATGCCTATAACCCCATCTACTTGGGAGAGAGAAGTGAGAAGATCACTTGGGCCTGGGAGTTCCAGACCAGCCCAGGCAACACAGCAAAACTTCATCTCAAAACACACACACACACACACACACACACACACACACACACACTCTCACTCAAATATAAGAAAGTATGTGAAAAAAGAGAAATGACAAGAAATCAAAAGAAAAAATACATGACAGAAACAAACCCAATGGGGTCTTAGTGGTTTGGGCAGTGTGTGAAGCAATAGTAGTCAGGTAGCCCAGTTTCATGAAGGCTTTCAGCATGTTGCAGCCCATAGGAACCCATCACCCCTCTCCACTGCCAAGATGCATAAGAAGAAGGTCAGCTTCGCTGAAGGGGTAGGGAGAGCAGACATGTCCAAGAGAAGATAGGTGAGGTTGTTAGATAGACCTGTTCCTGCAAAAATAGAAATAAAGCACCCCCCAGACACACCAAAAAAAAAAAAAAAAAAAAAAAAGGCAGAAAAAGGAAAAATCTTCAGTCAAAAGAGTATAAACAAAAGGGAAAAGGAGAGTAAAGGGAAAACAGACCAAAATGACTGACTAAGAAACTAAGGAAGAGTCACCTGCATAAAATGGAAAGTAAAAGTAAGGAGAGCCAGGCGTAGTGATGCACACCTGTAGTCCCAACTACTCAGGAGGTTAAGGCAGGACTGCTTGAGCAAAGGAGTTGGAGACCAGCCTGGGCAACATAGCAAGATCACATTTCTAAAATAGAACCAGCAAACAAATAAAATGAAGAAAGTTGAGTATATATGTATACATATATATATATGTTATTTTTTAAAGCAACAGTTAATCTATATTGAGCATTTGCTATGTGCCAAATACTCTTTTGGGTACTTTACACACATTGACTCATTTAATCTACACAACTCTTAGAGGTACTGGGGTATCTCATTTTACAGAAATCAGCAGAGAGAGGTTAAGCAACTTGTCCAAAGTCAGTCAGGGCTAAAAACAGGCTGTTTAGCTTTTCTTCAGATTTATCTGTTTTCTCACAAGTGCATACTTTGTAATTTCTAGTGACTGTATTTTCTTGAGGAAGAGATAAGTGTCTTTCTTCTGGCTGACTCTAATTGCTTGTTCTCACTTAGGGCACTCCTGGTTTGTAATATTTTTATACTAGTAAAAGCTTAATCAGTGCAGTTCATCTAATTCCAAATGGAAAGTATTCCAACCCGTTTTTAGTGATGACTTCTGTGTATTGGATTATTGTACAGCAGTGTCTTCGGTTTTATTTTTGTTTTTTTTAACCTTCTCCAATTTTAAAACAAAATTGTTATTTTATTTTTTTAGTTGGAGTCTCACTCTGTTGCCCAGACTGGAGTGCAGTGGCACACTCACGGCCACACCAGTGTCAACCTACCGGGCTCAGGTGATCCTTCTGCCTCAGCCTTTCAAGTAGCCAGAACTACAGGTGTGTGCTACCATGCCCAGTTTTTTTTTTTTTTTTTTTTTAAATTGTAGACACAAGGTCTCACCAAGTTGCCCAGGTTGGTCTTGAACCCCTGGGCTGAGGCAATCCTCTCGCCTTGGCCTCCCAAAGAGCTGGGATTACAGGCTTGAGCCACCATGCCCAGCCTGTTATTATTTTTTTTTAAGTACATTTCAGATGACTTCTCTGTTATTTACATTTAATGACCAATCCAATAGTTATTCCCTCTAAACCTTTTTGGACATATTATATCCCTTCCCTTATACAAATCCTCCAATAATTTCCCATTACCTTGAAATCAAGTCTGGCATGATCAGCTCTTGCCTACCTCTCCAGTTTCATTTTACCTCATGCTTCTCTTCTCTCACTGTGCTCTGGTTACACTGGTCTTGTTTAAGTTCCTTGAGCAAAACTATATTTCCTCCTGCTTTAACACACCCTGTTCTTTGTGCCAAAAAACACACTCTCACCCTTTATTTCTTCACATCATTTAGGTCTCAGCCTAAATATGTCATATCCTCAGAGGCATCCTTGAGCATCTTGTCTACAGTCTGTCTTCCTCTGTGCCTTCTGCACTATTCCTCATTCCTGTTTCCTTCTTAGCACTTATCACAATTTGTAGTGTTTATATTTGTTACTTGTTTCTTCTGTCTACCTCCCTCACTATATTGTAAACTCCACAAGAGAAGGGACCTAGGGTCTCGTTTACCATTGTAATCCCCAGCTTATCTCAGCACCATCAGTAAATATCTGTGAAATCAATGGATGAAACAGATCTCTTTTCTTTATTTTTGAGTTGGAGTTTCATTCTGTCGCCCAGGCTGGAGTGCAGTGACACACTCCCGGCCGCTGCAGCCTCGACCTGCTGGGCACCAGCAATCCCTCCACCCCAGCCTTCCAAATAGCTGGCACTACAGGGACGTGCTACTATGCCCAGCTAATTTTTTGATTTGTTGTAGAGATGAGGTCTCACCATGTTGTCCAGGTTGGTCTCAAACCTGTAGGCTCAGGCAATCCTCTTGTCTCGGCCTCCCAAAGTGCTGGGATTATAGGCTTGAGCCACCGTGCATGGCCCAATGCAACTATTTTTTTTTTTTTGAGTTGGAGTCTCACTCTGTCACCCAGACTGGAGTGCAGTGGCCGCTCCCGGCCACCGCAGCCTCGACCTGCTGGGCTCCGGCGATCCCTCCGCCTCAGCCTTCCGAGTAGCCGGAATTACAGGCGCGCGCTACCACGCCCGGCTGATTTTTTGATTTATTGTAGAGATGAGGTCTCGCTGCCCAGGCGGGTCTCGAACCTGCAGGCTCACGCAATCCACTCACCTCAGCCTCCCAAAGGCGCAGGATTACAGGCTGAGCCACTGAGCCCAGCTCAATGCAACTATTTATTGCGAGACCTCATCACAATGGAATACTGTAGCTGCCTCCTAAACTAAAAGGTCTCTCAAATTCCATTTATGCTACCAATATCATTTTATAAAATACTTTATTGATAGAACCATTTGCCTCAAGATCCTACGTTGTAGACTGCCTCCTGAATCAAGTCCATATTCTTTCACTTGTTTTGCAAGGCTCTCCTAATCATAATCTAATATACTGCACTCTTCACAGACATAAACAGATGATTACAGTGCAGAATAATGGATGCAGTGGTAGAAACATGTCCATTGATTCAAAGTTCTTTGCTGTTCTTGATTGTTTTTTATGACTTTAAAAAGACAAGTATTTGTGTAGTACTGATTGATAGCAGGATCACAGAATATGGAACTAGAAGAATCAGATGAATATTTTTGCCAACTATCTTGTAAATGGTCTAGAAGTATCTTTGAGGAAATCTCAACTCAACCCTTTTTTAGAGATAAAAATCATCTGCCAGTTTGTTTGTTTGTTTGTTTCTTTGTTTTGGTAAAACCAGAAAATACATATGGTCCCTGACTTATGAGTTTGATGTAAAACGTTTTGATTTCACAATGATGTAACCCTCCCTAAGTTGAGGAGCATCTGTAGTGGGATATTGAAGTATGAGCACATTGATTGAGTTGGGAGTTAATTTAATATTCCATAGTTGGGAGGAGGTAGCTTTACATCCTATAATAGAAAGCATACTAAATGGTAATTTGGAGTCACAGTTATGCATTTAGTATGTCTTGAACAATTTAAATTACTTCTATTTCCCTATTGTTTTTTAGAAGATTTTACTGAAGAGAGCAACTCCTTGATCTTGGTTTTCCCTGTTGGAACTGTGGTCATGGTAGTTCAGTTTTCCTAATAACTATGTTGACATGCTATGAAAGATTGAGGATTTGACTATGTAATGCATAGGATTTTAAGTTGTGACTTAGTGGAATTTATGATGTAACAGCTTATCAACATTTGAAGATACTGATATTTGGTAGCCTCTTAAAGAAAAGTTGCTTCTGAATTTTAAGCTGGAAAGTCACTGAAATAAATAGAAAAAAATCACAACTACATGATTTTTTAGTTTTGGTATAGATGTTAAGAATTATGTAGAGTAAGGCTGGAGTGCAGTGGCACACTCATGGCCACCACAGCCTTGACCTGCTGGGCTCAGGTGATCCCTCTGCCTCAGCCTTCCAAGTAGCTGGAACTACAGGCACAGGCCACCACACATGGCTAATTTTTAAATTTATTGTAGAGACGAGGTCTCACCAAGTTGTCCAGGCTGATCTTGAACCCCTGAGCTCAGGCATTCCTCTTGCCTCTGCCTCTCAAAGGGTAGGGATTACAAGTATGAGCAACTATGCCTGACCTGAAAACCTCCTTTATTTACAATTACACAGGTTAATATGACAAAAGGAAACAATATAACATCAGCAAAGGAAAATGGTATACAGGGTCAGTCCAGGAAAGACCAAGTGTGAGTTTCCAGGTGTCCTCTTCCAGTGGAGTCATATGAACAGTGCTTAATTCTTCAGGCAACCATGTGTCACAACATACGCAAAGTGACAATGACCAGGAAAACTCATCTGAACCTTAATATCCAGGGATTTTACTGAAGATCAGCACATTGGCATGGGGTAGTTGGGTAACTGACAATTCCTCTCAGGGGTCAATCTAATGCAGTATAGCCCAGGGTCCCAGGCAAATTGAAACAGGCATTCACCATAAATCACACTGTTTGCATAAAACTATCTAGCATGGCTCAAGGCCCCAGGACAGATACTCTTATCAGGCATAATTTTAAGGACTTAAAAGAATTGGTTAAGGGCCAGTCCTGAAGACTTTTGGAATGTGCAGGGTTTGGGCAGTCCAGGCTTGCCATGTTAACCCATTTCTGCACATATTCTAACTAAAAAACTAAAACTGTCAGCCTGAATAACTAAACTTATATGAAGTTTACAAGATATTTTATATATAAGGACTCAAAAACATGAAGGTAGAATAAAGATACAGATACAGAAGGGCTCAACTTACTTGAGGATGTATTTCCATAAAACAAGTTAATGAATAAATAAAAACATGACACAGAATCCAACAGATGGTGACTCCAACCTAAGAGAGTAAAAATGCAGAATATCAGGAAATAGCTGTTCAGCAGCTCTGGAAAGTAACCAATCCTGACCTTGAAGCTGGACAAATGACTGCAACTAGGGCATGAAGGTGAGAATACTAACTGTTCTTTAACAACTCACAATTTAGGGAGGTGCAAGATAAACAGAAGGCAATCAACCTTTAAAGAATTAAGAGGTCGGCCAGGCTCGTGGCTCAGCCTGTAATCCCAGCACTTTGGGAGGCCGAGGTGAGTGGATTGCCTGAGCCCGCCAGTTCGAGACCCGCCTGGGCAACTTGGCGAGACCTCATCTCTACAATAAATCAAGCTACTTGGAAGGCTGAGGCGTAAGGATCACCGGAGCCCAGCAGGTTGAGGCTGTGGTGGCCGGGTGCGGCCACTGCACTCCAGTCTGGGTGACAGAGTGAGACTCCGACTCAAAAAAGAAAAAAAAAGAATTAAGAGGTCAGATATGGTGGCTCCAGCCTGTAATCCCAACACTTTGGGAGGCCGAGGTGAGAGGATTGCCTGAGTCCATGGGTTCGAGACCAGCCTGGGCAACTTGATGAAACTTTATCTCTACAATAAATAAAAAAATTAGCCGGGTGTGGTAGCGCATGCCTGTAGTTCCAGCTACTTGGAAGGCTGAGGCAGAAGGACTGCCTGAGCCCAGCAGGTCAAGGCTGCAGTGACTATAAGCTTGCCACTGCACTCCAGCCTGGGTGACAAAGTGAGACTCCGACTCAAAAAAAAAAAGAAAGAATTAAGAGAATCTAACACCCATATAGCTATGGGTTCTTCTGGGGAAAAAATAAAATCCCCTGTTGATGAAAAACCAACTAACCAGATATGAATCCAATCTAAAGAATTCAGAAACGGAGAAGCCCTGGTTTAAGTAGTATACACATGAATCCATTTGAACACAATGAAGGTAACTGCAGGAATTATGACCATAGAAAAGCATATAAATACTATAAACCTTGACATGGAAAAAAGAATAACAGAAAAGCAAAACATAAGAAACAATGGAGGGAAATATAAAAGTTCTAATTTTATCTTTCTTGATAATCAAGCAAAAATGCCTATTTCTGAAATATAAAATAAGCTTTTTAGGCCGGGCTTGATGGCTCAGTTTGTAATCCCAGCACTTCGGGAGGCCGAGGCAGGTGGACTGCCTGAGCCCACGGGTTTGAGACCAGCCCGGGCAACTTGGCAAGACCTTGTCTCTACAATAAAAAAAAAAATCAAAATAATTAGCTGGGTGTGGTAGCGTGAGCCTGTAGTTCTGGTTACTTGGAAGGCTGAGGTAGAAGGATCGCCTGAGCCCAGCAGGTTGAGGCTGGGGTGGCCGTGAGTGTGCCACTGCACTCTAGTCAGGGCAACAGAATGAGACTCCAACTCAAAAAAAAATTCTTTTTAATTTAATAATTCAGCCTGGGCACTGGCTTACGCCTGTAATGCCAGCACTTTAGGAGGCTGAAGTGGGGGGACTGTTTGAGCCTAGGAGTTTGAGACTACCCTGGGCAACATAGTGAAACCTCATCTCTTCAAAAATAAAAAAAATTAGCCAGGCCTAGTGGAGTACACCTGTAATTCCACCTACTAGGTATGCTGAAGTGGAAGGTTTGCCTGAGTCCAAGAGGTCAAAGCTGCCATGAGCCATGATCATTATGATCATGCCACTGCACTCCAGCCTGGGCAACAGTGAGACTCCAACTCAAAACAAAAGAAAAGACTTAATTATTCTTCCCTTCTGGATGTTTTAAAATTCCCGTATTTTCCCCCTTATGCTTACAGGGACCTTTTAAAACTACAGTCGTGCTCTGCATATCTACATTTCAGTCAACAATACATGACTTAGTCATATATATTCAATCATATATATGATGGTCCCATAAGACCATAATGGAGCGGAAAAATTCCTAACTTCTAGTGACTTTCTATCTTCTTGTGAGGCTATACCCATTGCAACATTGTAGCATAACACACTACTGAGTGTTT
This sequence comes from Cephalopachus bancanus, assembly GCA_027257055.1. Classification (NCBI taxonomy): domain Eukaryota; kingdom Metazoa; phylum Chordata; class Mammalia; order Primates; family Tarsiidae; genus Cephalopachus; species Cephalopachus bancanus. The sequence continues at coordinate 2,290,538 of JAPVLO010000295.1, forward strand.
GTGGTGATACTGCTATAAACAAACCAACTGCACTGCCACTTACGTAAAAGTATAGCATATACAGTTATGTATTATGACCTATTCTATGGTCATAATTCCTGTACATTTGATAATGATAATAAATGATTATGCCATTGGTTAATATATTTACTATACTTTTAACATTATTTTATAGTATACTCCTACTTATAAGCTAAAAAAGTTAACCGTAAACAGCCTCAAGCAGGTCCCTCAGGAGGTATTCCAGAAGAAGGCCTTGTTATCATAGAAGATGACAGCTACATGCATGTTACTGCCCTCAAGACCTTCCAGTGGGACAAGATGTGAAGGGAGAAAGTAATATGGATGATTCTGATACCGTGTAGGCCTAGCCCAATGTGTGTTTGTGTTTTATTTTTAACAAAAGATTTTAAGCAAAAAAAAAAAAAAACATATAAATAGAAAAAAGACTAAGGATATAAAGAAAATATATATATGTATATTTTTGAGTCGGAGTCTCACTCTGTCGCCCAGGCTGGAGTGCAGTGGCACGCTCATGGCCACCGCAGCTTCGACCTGCTGGGTCCAGGTGATCTTTCCACCTCAGCCTTCCAAGTAGCTGAAACCACAGGCATGTACCACCATGCTCGCTAATTTTTTATTTATTTATTGTAGAGGTGAGGTCTCGCCAAATTGCCCAGGTTGGTCTTGAACCCATGGGCTCAGGCAGTCCTCTCACCTCAACTTCCAAAACTGCTGGGATTATAGGCGTGAGCCACTGTGCCTAGCAAGAAAATATTTTTGCACACCCGTACAACATTTCTGTGTGTTAAGTGTTACTACAAAATTCAAAAAGTTTAAAAAACTAAAAAGTTTAGGCTGAGCTCACTAGCTCAGCCTGTCAACTCAGCACTTTGGGAGGCCGAGGCGAGAGGATGGTCTGAGCCCATGGGTTCAAGACCAGCCCAAGCAACTTGGTGAAACCTCGCCTCTACAATAAATAAAATTAGCTGGGTATGGTAGCATGTGCCTGTAGTTCCGGCTACTTGAAAGGTTGAGGCAGAAGGACCACCGGAGCCCAGCAGGTCGAGGCTGTGGTGGCTGGGAGCTTGCCACTGTGCTCCAGCCTGGGCAATGGAGTGAGACTCCCACTCAAAAAAAAAAAAGTTTACGCCAGGCGCAGTGGCTCACGCCTGTAATCCCAGCTCTTTGGGAGGTGGAGGTGAGAGGATTGCCTGAACCCAGGGGCTCGAGACCAGCCTGGGCAACTTGGCGAGACCTTGTCTTTACAATAAACAAACAAAAATAGTTGGGTATGGTGGTGCATGCCTGTAATTCCAGCTACTTGGAAGGCTGAGGCAGAAGGATCGTCTGAGCCCAGCAGGTAGAGGCTGCAGTGGCTGTTAGCATGCCACTGCACTCTAGCCTGGGAAACAGAGTGAAACTCCAACCCTGCCCCCCACAAGAAAAACCTAAAAAGTTTAAATAGTAAAAAAGTTACAGTAAATTAATGTCAATTTTTAGTATTAAAGAAAGGAAAACTTTTAAAATAAATTTAGTGTAGGCTAAGTGAACAGCTTCTATAATGTCTACGGTATAGTAATTCCCCAGTCCTTCACATTCACTCACCACTCACTCAGACTCACCCAAAGCAACTTCCAGTCCTGCAAACCCCATTCATGGCAAGTGCCCTATATAGGTGTACCATTTTAAAAATCTTTTATACTAATTTTTACCATACCTTTTCTATGTTAAGATATACATATATACAAATACCATCATGTTACAACTGCCTATACTATAAGTATAGTAACATGCTATACAGGTTTGTAACCTAAGAGCAATAGGTTATACCACATAGTTTTGGTATGTAGTAGGCTCCACCATTTAGGTGTGTGTAAGTATACTCTACTGTATTCACACAATGACCCTAGGGCTATACTCTCACCAACGTAATGTGAATGTAAGCAATGTGGGGTACTTCAAAGCTATAGTAGTGGATTTGCCTCCTCTACTCTCTTTTCCCTTCTCATGATCCTGGGACAGATGTGCCTGTGACCAAGCATTAATTCTAGAGGTGAGCATTCAGACATGCTGCTCTAGAGGATGACAGAGAAATTAGGATGGAAACTGGCATCTGAACACATTAAGTCGAACACAGAACTCAGCAAAGAGGACCTCTGCTACATGAGGTAAACAAACTTTTATCTGGTTGAGCCCGTGCATTTTGGAGTCTATGAAGCACTGTCACTAGTGCCAACAATGAATATTTGTGCATGGCAGGATTTGGGGCAATGTTTTATTCTCATCTCTATGTGGCTCAGTTTTGTTACTTTATTAAAATAACACACGCTTTAAAAAGAAAAATTTTAAAACACGCATTCCATGGCTTTCCACTCTCCTGGGATAAGAATCAATGTAATACAGCTTGCTAGACCCTGTCTAATTTGTCCTGGTCTGATTTGGCCCTGTCTGATTTTCACTTCTTGAATTCATGTGTCTCATTTCAGATCTCTCGTCACCTGCACACTAAAGGCTCTAAGAGATGTGAGGATGCTACCAAGCTTGTTTACCATCTTAAGCCAAAGTCTGGTGAAGTGCCTGGCATGTGGTAATATATTTGAATTCATACACATTATATAGCCAACTGACAGTCTCTGCTCTTGACAAACTCTCTGACCTGGGCTTCCTTGTCCTTAAAATCCCCACTTTCCTCTTGCTTTTTGCTCCCACATTTAGCTCCTTCTCAGGCTTCTCCTCCTACCTATCATAAAACCAAAGACCAACAATTGCCTGTTCCATTCCGGTCCTCCTCTCCAGGAAATGGAGGCAAAACCACAGGACAACATGAGAGCATCAGGAGGAGAAGCATGTCAGATGCTCAGCTACAAGAAAGTAAACATCCCTGTAACTGAGTGGAACAAAGTCCACCCTGATCTCAGATGGTGCAGAAGAAATAACACAGACTCTGAACCAAACAGCTCTGTTCAAACTTCAGCTGCTCCCAGCTATGTATAACTAATCTCCCTGATTAGCTTCCTCACCTGTGAAACAGGGAAAATTCTAATTAAGTTTCATTCCTGTAGACCATAAGATTAGAAATAACTCATACAGTTTTTTTGTGCTACCACAGAGGGGTCCATAAGGCATTGTCTTAAGTTGTATTCCTAACTCAAAGGGGAAGTATACTCTACTGAGCCCTTGATGCCCTCTAAATGGAGAATGAGGATGACCTCAAATTCCTTGTGGCAGGAACCCGTTTAGGTGGCACCAACCTTGATTTCCAGATGGAAGGGTACATCTGCAAAAAGGAAAAGTGATGGTATCTACTTCATAAATCTGAAGAGGACCCAGGAGAAGCTTCGGTTGGCAGCTTGTGCCATTGCTGCTATTGAAAATCCGGCTGATGTCAGTGTCATATCCTCCAGGAATACTGGTCAGTGGGCTGTGCTGAAGTTTGCTGCTGCCACCGAAGTCACTCCTATTGCTGGCCACTTCGTTCCTAGAACCTTCATTAACCAGATTCAGGCAGCTTTGTGGGGGTCATGTCTTCTGGTGGTTACTGATCCTGAAGCTAACCACCACCATTTCACAGAGGTGTCATGTTAACCTGCCTACCACTGCTCTACATAACACTAATTCTTCTCTGCATTACATAGACAGCACTATCTCATGCAATAACCAGGGAACGAACTTAGTGTGTCTGATGTCATGGACACTGGCCCAGGAACTTCTGCACATACGTGGAACCATCTTCCATGAACACTCATGGGAGAACAAGTACAATTTCTGATCTCTATTTTTTTTTGAGTTGGAGTCTCACTCTGTCGCCCAGGCTGGAGTGCAGTGGGACAATCACGGCCACCCCAGCGTCGACCTGCTGGGCTCCAGCAATCCTTCCACCTCAGCCTTCCAAGTAGACAGAACTACAGGCGCACACGACCATGCCCGGCTAATTTTTTATTTATTGTAAAGATGAGGTCTCACCAAGTTGCCTGGGCTGGCCTTGAACCTGCGTGCTCAGGCAATCCATTTGCCTCAGCCTCCCAAAGTGCTGGGATTACGGCAGAATCACTGAGCACGGCCTGATCTCTACTATGATAAGATCCTGAAGAGACTAAAAAGGAAGAGTAGGCTGAGCTGAAAAGGCCATGACCAAGAAGGACTTCCAGGGTGAATGGACTTCTTCCGATCCTGAGTTAACTGCTATTCAACCTGAAGCCACAGACTGGGATAAAGGCACAGGGCCCTCTGGGTTTGTTGAGCAGTTCCCTATTGACTGGAACACCCCGCCTACTACTAAAGCTGAGGCCACTGGATGGGTAGAAATGACCACTGAATGCTATTAAGCTCTTCTTCCACTGGCTTTTAAATAAAATGAAAATAGGATGATGAAAAATAAACACAGGAAGGAAGGAAGAAAAGAGGAAGGAAGGACAGGGAAAGAAGGAAAGGGAAGGAAGAAGTCATACTAAGGAACCTAATACCCTAACACTGACTCCGAGCCATCAAAAGATGGTAACAGGAGGTTGCATCATAGGTCATTAGAATATCCTGGGAGATCACTCATAAGAGGATCATGAACAATTAACATAATACTATAAAAAAGGGATTGGTAGCAGTAGGAAACCACCAGGGGAGTGGGAGGTGGAATTGGCAGTAGTGGATGAAGGGATGTATAAAATTTCTTTTTATACAACAAGCACATGTTATTTTAATAAAGTCACAAAACTGAGCCACATAGAGATGAGAATAAAACATTGCCAGGAGGCCGGGCTCGGTGGCTCAGCCTGTAATCCCGCACCTTTGGGAGGCTAAGGTGAGTGGATTGCCTGAGTCCGCGGGTTCGAGACCCGCCTGGGCAGCGAGACCTCATCTCTACAATAAATCAAAAAATCAGCCGGGCGTGGTAGTGCATGCCTGTAGTTCCAGCTACTTGGAAGGCTGAGGCGGAAGGATCGCTGGAGCCCAGCAGTTCGAGGCTGTGGTGGCCGGGAGCAGCCACTGCACTCCAGTCTGGGCGACAGAGTGAGACTCCAACTCAAACAACAACAACAACAACAAAAAAAAAAAACATTGCCAGGGGAGGGGAGTGAGGGATTGGCAGTAGTGGGAAACTGCCAGGGGAGGGGGACACACCTCATCAACAAAGGTATCTGCATAATGAACATTTGTATACCTAACCCTGAATTGTACTTCACATCTTTAAAATAATAATTAAAAAAAAAGAAATCACCTAGAAGATAAATTATTCCTTTGTCCATATATGGAGGAATGACAGGATGGAAAAGAAAGTCACCAGGGGATAATAACAGGGTAGTGCACTACATGTGAAAAAGAAAGGGGGAATCCCAAAAGCAAGTTTAATTGCTTCAGTTTCATTAGGGAAAATCCAGGTGAGAGATACAGAGGACATGCTGCTAGATGTTTATTTTACAGCACTTCTGTTAACCCTACCTACCTCCTCCCTGCCAGCATGGACCTGTCCCCTATGTCCACCATTCCCATAGCGTGGATCTACCACAGTGTACAAGAGGCTGTGTAGCACAGAGGTTAGATGCATGGGCTCTGTGAAGTTGCAAGGTACAAAAATAGTACACAAAAGTCAACTGCTTTTTTTGTGTAAGTCAGAGTCTCACTCTGTTGCTCAGACTGAGTGCAGTGGCACGCTCACGGCCTTGACCTGCTAGGCTCAGGTGATTCTTCTGCCTCAGCTGTCCAAGCACCTGAAACTACAGGTGCACACCACCACAGCCAGCTAATATTTTTATTTATTGTAGAGACAATGTCTTGCCAAGTTGCCCAGACTGGACTTGAAACCCTAGGCTCAGGCAATCCTTTCACCTTTGCCTCCCAAAGTGCAAGAATTATAGGCATGAGCTACTGTGCCCAGCTATGATTGCATTTTTATATACAAATAATTAATAACTGAAAATTAAAATTAAAAAATATGAGGCTGAGTATGGTGGCTCACACCTGTAATCCCAGCACTTTGGGAGGTAGAGGTGAGAGGATTACCTGAACTCAGGTAATGTCGAGACCTCATTTCTACAATAAATCAAAAAATCAGCCGGGCATGGTGGCGCATGCCTGTGATTCCAGCTACTTAGAAGGCTGAGGCAGAAAGATCACCTGAGCCCAGAAGGTTGGGGGTTGCAGTAGCCGTGAGTAGCATGCCACTGCACTCAGCCTGGGTGACAGAGAGGGACTCCGACTCATTAAAAAAAAAAAAAAAAGCTAGGGGCAGTGGCTCACGTCTATAATCCCAGCACTTTGGGAGGCTGAGGTGAGAGGATTGCCTGAGTCCATGGGTTCGAGAACAGCCTAGGCAACTTGGCAAGACCTCATCTCTACAATAAATCAAAAAATTAGCTGGGCATGGTGGTGCATGCCTGTAGTTCCAGCTATTTGGAAGGCTAAGGTAGAAGGATCACCTGAGCCCAGCAGGTCAAGGCTGCAGTAGTCATGAGTGTGCCACTGCACTCTAGCCTGGGCGACAGAGTAAGACATCAACTCAAAAAAAAAAAAAGAAAAGAAATATAAAATACTTAGGGATAAAAATCATAAAAAATGTGAAATGCCTCTAGGAAAACTATAAATTGGGGGAGACACCTTGTTCATGGGTCAGAAAACTCTATATATTGATTTTTCCTAAATTGATCCTAGCAGGCTTTTTAGTGGAAATCAACAAGTTGATTTTAAAATTTATAAGGAATGCAATAAACCTGAATTGCCAAAACAACTCTGAAAATGAAGAACAAAGTTGGAGAGCTAATATTACTTGATTTCAAGAATTATTATAAAGTTTCAGTAATCAAAACAGCATGGTGTTAAAGACTGACAATAGACCAATGAAAGAAAAGACAATAGACCATACACATATATGGATAACAGATTTTTAACAAAGGCACAAAAGCAACACAAGTGGGAAAAAGATAGTCTTCAACAAGTGGTGTGGCCATCCACAGACAAAAAATTAAACGTGGATATATACCTCATACCATAAGCAAAAATTAATCTAGTATGGATCACAGACTAAAAGTAGCACCTAGAATTATCAAACTTCTAGAAGAAGAATCTTCTGGATCAGGCAAAGATTTCTTAGTTATGACACCAAAATCACAATCCATAAAAACACAAATTGATAAACTAGACTTCAATGAAGTTGAAAACGTCTACTCCTCAGAAGACACTGTTAGAAGAATGAAGAGAGAAGGCACAAAATGGGAGAAAATCTATGCAAACCATATATCTAATAAAGGTCCTATAGAATACTTTGGAAAACAATCTGGCCGTTGTTTAAAAAGTTAAATATATGCCTACCAGGTAATTCAGCTATTCCACTCCTAGATATTTGCCCAAGAGAAAAGGAAATCTATGGACACACAAATATTTGTAGATAAATGCTCACAGCAGCTTTATTTGTATTAATCAAAACCTGAAAACAACACAAATGTCTGTTAACAGAAGATGGACAAACAAATTGCAGTACAGTTATATAATACTACTCAGAAGTAAAAACAAGTGAATTATTGACACACAACATAAATGAATCTCAAAATAACTATGCTGAATAAAAGAAGCCAGACACTGAGGTAAAAGGATTGCCAGAGCCTGTGGGTTTGAGACTGGCCTGGGCAACGTGGTGAGACCTCATCTCTACAAAAAAAAAAAAAAAAAAAATAGCCGGACATGGTGGTATGTGCCTACAGTTCCAGCTACTTGGAAGAGTGAGGCAGAAGGATCACCTGAGGCCAGTAGGTCGAGACTGTGATGGCCATGAGTGCAGATTGAGACTCCAACGCAAAAAAAAAAGAGAGAAATCAGACAAAAAAATAATACAAGCTATATGAATCCATTTATATAAAGCTCTGGAAAATATAATCTATACTGACAGAAGGAGGTCAGTAATTGCTTCAGGATAGAGGCGGGAAGAAGTGAGAGAAAACTATAAAAAAAAGGAGAAAACTTTGGGGGATGATGGATATGTCTGCTCTCTTGATCAGTGATGGTTTTACATGTGTATGCATATGTCAAAATATATAAAATTGGCCAGGTGCAGTGGCTCAAGTCTGTAATCCCAGTACTTTGGGAGGCCAAGGGGAGAGGATTGCCTGAGCCCAGGAGTTCAAGATCAGCTTGGACAACTTGGCAAGACCTCGTCTCTACAATACAAAAAAAAATTAGCCGGGCGTGGTAGTACGCACTTGTAGTTCCCGCTACTTGGAAGCCTGAGCCCAGCAGGTCAAGGCTGCAGTAGCTGTAGTATGCCACTGCACTCCAGCCTGGGTGACAGAGTGAGACTCCAACTCCAAAAAAAAAATTCTACCTATCTATCTATCTGTCTATCTATCTCTATCTATAAAATCACACACTTTAAATGCCCGTAATCTATTGTATGCTAAGTATACCTCAATAAAGGCTATTTCTTTCAAGAAAATAAACAAACAAAAGAGTATGGAATCTAGATCAGTCTGATCCATCTTTGCTCTGTCTCTGGCAGGTGTGTGATCTTGGGGCAGGAACTTAACTCTCTGTGCCTCACTTTCCTGAATACCAGTTCTGTGGGGAGATATTGGTGGACTGCATAAAAACACTGTGCCAGTACAATGCCAGGCATGCACCAAGCACAAATGACCAGTCAAGTTACCTGTTTGGCAGCAGAGAGCACCAGGACTCTGTGCTGCTTACCACTCATATGTCCAGGTACCTCACTACACAGAAAGAAACCCTTTCTAACTCATCTGTTTCCCCAAGGTCCAGGATCAGCCTGGGATGCTCTCAGTGAGTAACAGCAGGAGTAAGAGGCTTGGCAGGAGGATGTCTCTCAAGTGGTGTCCCCAAGCAGCCAAGGCAGAGCTGGTCAGCAAGGCCTTGGTGATACTGTGAAATACATATTTGGTCTTTGTCCCTGTTTCCAGGCATAAGACTCCTAAAATCCTTGGAACCTCCAAAGTGCTGTCTTTTTTGTATGCTAATGTCAGCTGAGAACTTCAGAATGTGGACTGGCCACTGGAAAGACCAAGGCATGATTAGATGGCTGGGACTTCCAACTCCATCCTTCAACCTCAGGGAGGGGAGAAGTACTGAAGATCAAGTTGGTCACCGATGACCAATGGTTAAATTAATCATGCTTATAAGCCGGGCTCGGTGGCTTAGCCTGTAATCCCGCACCTTTGGGAGGCTGAGGTGAGTGGACTGCCTGAGCCTGCGGGTTTGAGACCCACCTGGGAGGTGAGACCTCATCTCTACGATAAAATCAAAAAATTAGCTGGGCGTGGTAGTGCACGCCTGTAATTCTGGCTACTAGGAAGGCTGAGGCGGAAGGATCGCCGAAGCCCAGCAGGTCGAGGCTGCGGCGGCCGGGAGCGGCCACTGCACTCCAGTCTGGACGACAGAGTAAGACTCCAACTCAAAAAAAAAAAAATCATGCTTATTACTTAATGATACCTCCACAAAAACCCAAGAGGACAGGGTTTAGGGAGCTTCTGGATAGCTGAACACGTGGTGGTTCCTGGCATGCCCAGGGAAGGCATGGAAGTTCCTGGCTCCCTTCCCCATACCTTGCCCTATACATCTCTTCATCTTTATTCTTTGTAGTATCCTTTATAATAAGCTGGTAAATATAAGTGTTTTTCTCAGTTTTACGTGCCATTCCAGCAAACTAATTGAACCCAACACTGAGGTCATAGGAATTCCAACTTGAAGACTGTCGGTCAGAAGTTCTGGAGGCCTAGACCTGAAACTAGTGTCTGGAGGTGGGGAGAGGGGACTGAGACTCTCAACTTGAGGGATATGAGGCTTCCTTCAGGAAGATAGCACCAGAAATGAGTTGAACTAGAGCAGGAGTCCCCAAACTCCAGGCCACGAACCGGTACCAGGCTGTGGCCTGTTAGGAACTAGGCTGCACAGCAGGAGGTGAATGGCAGGGGAATGAAGTTCTACCTTCTGTCAGATCAGCAGGGGCATAGATTTTCATAGAAATGAGAACCCTAGTGTGAACTGCACATGCGAAGGATTTAGTTTACATGCTCCTTATGAGAATCTAACGCTGGATGATCACCATGTTCCCTCATCGCATCATTCATGGAAAAACTGTCTTCCACGAAACCAGTCCCCTGATGCCAAAAAGGTTGGGGACTGCTGAATTAGAGAACACCCAGCTGGTGTCCACTGCTTGGCATGAGGGGGAAAACTTCTACACATTTGGTTTCATAAATCTTCTGTGCTGATTGCTGTGGTGTGAGAGCAGGGGAAAAACATCATTAGAGTTTTTCCCAAATAGCTTGAGGATGGGGTGACATGGAAGTGAAGGACTGGGCACCACCTGCCAGTGAAAGACACTTGAGCTTTTTTCTGGGGTTGAAAGACTATTTTTCCTAGGGTAAGGAAAACATGAACCTATTTATAGGCTGATACAGGAGCCAGTAATAGCAAGAGAGGAAGAGAAGAAAGTTAGAAAATAGAGGAGAGCAAAGGCCTGGGGATGACAAGAGATTTGGTCTGGAGCTTGCAGAGAAAAGCCTGCTGAAGCTGCAGCACCAGCCACAGAAGCAAAGTTGGGACAGACTTACCTTCTCTCCTGTGCTTCCAGCTCCAGCTCCCTCCAGTTTCCAGTGAGTATAGGGTCCATGGCTTATCCCCTTGCTCCAGCCTGGAGATGACATTAGGTTTGGAACCTTGAAGTCCTGCTCAAGAGAAAGGAAGACCTGCAGATTCACCCCAGGTCCAGGGTAGGATGAACCTGTGGTCTAAGTTTGTGCACTGGTTGTGACCTACCCTGCCATCTGATCTCTAAACCTTGAAGACAGAAACAGGCCTCTCTCTGAGCTGAAGAAAAGTCAAACCCAGCTGTTAGAGAATGAAGTTTAGGGATGCATAGAAGAGTTGGGGCCTGAGCACATCATGGTGGAAGACTCATAGCAGGAAATACTGAGGTCCAGCAGAAGGGCTAAAAGGGACACAGCATGTTCCACTAAAGGGAAGGCAGAACTCTGAAAGTGAATACATTAAAATGCCAAACATTTGATCTGCCACCAATAGGCTGTGTAAACTTAACAACATTTGCCAGCCTCAGGTTCATCTATAAACTGTATATTCTATCACTGACCTTCAAGATACACAGAGATTAATTCAGAAGACATGGACGTACCAGGTGTGCAATAAATGATATTCTCCTTCCATACTTCCTACAAAGAAATCAGGACAGGTCCCAGCACTACCTATCCCCTCCTCTATCTAGACCAGGCCTGTGTGGGACCAGGGTCAAAATGCCTGGTCTTTGAGCCTGGGGGTGAGGAGCCTCTAAATTCCAAGCTCAGCCCTCCTCAAGGTTGTTCATGGAGTAAAGAGGTCCAGGAGTTGAGCCTAGGGAAGGAACTTACCTAGTGAGACTAGGTTCCCATAGGTCTCCAGCATCACGTCTCTGTAGAGACCCCTCTGAGCCGGCCCCATACAGTCCCACTCCTCCTCGGAAAGGAGCACAGCCACATCCTCAAAGGAAACCAAGACCTGGAATGACAAGATCTTGCTGTAGCCCCTAGATCAAGCCTAGATTGGGATCTGGAGGGAGGAGGCACTGGACTCAGGGCTGGTAAAATCCCTTTTACCAGGGAACATGGATCTGTCTTCCCCACTACAGTGAGCTCTTTAAGACAGGCACCATACTGGTTCATTTTGGTGTTCCCCCAACCCTGTCCTGTACTGTGTCTGGTCCAGGGATTGGGGAAAAATAGTGGGAAGCACATTTCAGGGACTTAAACTCAGGAGCTAAGGACACTGGTGAAGGCAGGGAGCTGATCACCCTTTGGGGCTAGCCCCTCATAGAGAACTGTGAGAGACTCCTGCTAAGAAAATGCAGAGACCACATGGAAGAGTCTCTATGAGGACCACTTACCTGGAGCTCACCAGGAAGGAGCTGCTTAACAGCCATCACTAGGTCTCTGAGCTTGTCTCAAGGATGTGAACAGAGCTGCAGGGAAAGGGAAGAGTGTGATGGAGCTTCAACTACCTTCTGTTCCCCACAGCTCCTCTGAGAATTCCTGGCCCAGAGCCCAAGAGGTTTTTGCAGTGGAGACCCAAATATGGGTTGCCTTAAAACCCCAGGAAGGGTGGATGAACCAAGCACCCAGCAGCCTCTGAGACTATATCCTTCTCCCCCTTTCTTACCCTATCCCTCTGCATCTCCAGACTGAGGCCTCCCTGAATCCTCTGGTATGACAACATCCCAAGGCATCCCAATGTGAAAGCCAGGACTCTGGCAGTGCACTTGGGCAGGAGAGACCCACCTATGAGGTCCTGGGCAGAGAACAAACAGCTAAAAACAGCTAACCAGCCACCTCATCTAAGTCTGTGAGTGAGTGAGCAGTGAAGCTGACACATATGTGTGACACAAAGACGCACCGCCTATGCCAGATGATGACAAAGGATAGAAGGAATGAAAGAGCATGAGGACAGTGAGTGGTGGCAGGATTTTACCCAGGATGATCAGGAAGACCCCTCTGATAAAGCGACATAAAATCAAAGATCTGCATGGAATGAGGGGATGTCATTCCAGGTAGAAGGAGGCACAAGTGCAAAGTTCCTTAGGCACAAGTCCACTTGATGTGTTTAGAAAGGGGAAGGGGGCCAGAGGGACTGAAGCAGAGGAGTGAAAGGTGAGAGACCAGAGTAGGTACTTTGTAGGCCTTAGGGTTATGGCTTTTATTCTGAATGAGATGGAAAACATCTGGAAGGTCTGGGCAGTGATATGACCTGAAAAGCGGTCTCTCCAGCTGCTGTTTTGAGAACAGCCTGGGCAGGGGAGGGAGGGGCAGGAGTGGAAACAGGAAACCAGTTGGAAGGGTCTAGCAATAACCCAGTCAGAGATGACTGTCTTACACCAGACTGCTGGTAACAGAGGTGATGAGAAGTGGTCAGATTCTGAATGCATTTCAAATGTATAGTCAACAGGATTTGCTGATAGATTACATGTAGCATATGACACCAAGATTTTTGGCCTGAGCAACTGAAATGATAACATTTTCATTAACTCAGTCTTCTGAGTTAAAAATTGAAGGTTAAAAATTGGTTTTGTACATGTTATGTTTAAGATTCCTATTAGACTTACAAGTGGAAAATTAAGGCATTTGGATATACAAGTCTAAAATTCAGGTGAGAGGCTAGGGCTAGCTGGGTATATATTGGGAATTGTCAGTACACAGACATCTAAAACCACGGATCTGGTTTTATTTTAGTGCAGACAAGTAGCCGGCACAAGATGTGATTCCTAGAAAAACCTCAATTGGCCTCTGCATACACAGCCAGTTACCTCCCTACAGCCCCCTTCCTTGTTTAGTTCAGGAAAAAAAATGTGCTCTTTTTATTCCCTAGGCCCTAGGGGACAACACTCAGTTCTAGTTAATGAGATGTCAAGGGAAGTTTGCTAAGAGGCGTCTAGGAAGTACTTTTCCTCCGCATGAAAAAAAGCAAACATCTCTGTCTCAAGTGACCACAAGCAAAAGTCAAGAAAACCTTGGAGGCACATCCCAGAGCCCTGACACTCCTGAACATACTCTGGAACAAACCCTGTCTGCCCCACCTTCATCATTTAAGCCTCTGTTTAGGCCAGGCACGGTGGCTCATGCCTGTAATCCCAGCACTTTGGGAGGCAGAGGTGAGAGGATTACCCTAGCCCACAGGTTTGAGACCAGTCTGGACAACATGGTCAGACCTCATCTCTACACTAAATCAAAAAATTTGCTGGGTGTGGTGGAGCACGCCTGTAGTTCCAGCTACTCAGCCATTGAACCCAAGCTTATTGATGCAGAATCTGCCCAATTCATTGCTCCTGGGTCTTCACAGTCTTCAGTTGAGGCACATCTAGGTTCAGAGACAGCTTCCCAGTCCTCAGACATAGCTCGCCTCTGGCTGATCCCCTGCTGCTCATGCACTATGTGTCTACCAAGTGGTCCTTCTTATTGTACTCTGCCTTCACTCCCACTCATTAGGGAGGCATGCAACACCACTGCTCAGAGCAGGAGCTCTGGACTCCAACAGGGCTGAGCTCCAAACTCCACCACCTACTAATGCAGAAGCCTGTGCCTTAAAGGAAGGCACAAACCGACCTTTTCCTTTAAGGTAAGTGATCTCCAGACCATAAAACTCAGGTTTTATGTCTGAGTTTCTTCAGACCATAAAATGAGCTTAACCTTACCCCTTCCCTTAAGTGACTATTCTGAGAGTTAAATGAGAATATGCACAAAGTGCTCAGCAATGCTTACAAACAGCAAACAAAAAATACGAGGTCTTTACAATTTAATCATTAAGTTAATGCTTACCGAGTACCGGCTGAAAGAACGAGTGGATGTTGGGGTTGTTCTAGCGGATGTGAGGGATGTCATTTCCCGCCCGTTCCCTTTCCTTCCCCAGCAACTGAGGCCCCTTCACCGCACGGTTCTTTAACAGTTTTACCCTTTCACTTAATCAATTCCTGCCGAAAAGTGAAACGTACTTCTCTCTCTTCTGAAAAAAGCACTATTGGGCTCACGGCCCTGACTATGCCCAAGCTGCCTTCCTCTGTGAGGCCTTTGTATCCATCCGGCTGCCCCAGCTCAGTGCAGCCCGGAACGTAGACACCATCAGGGACCTGCACGTCTCGCGTCTCCTCACACGCTCTCGCCCGGCCGCCCCTCAACCAATACTAAGTGGCCGCTCAACGCTCCGCGGGTGTCCTCGGCTCGTCCTCCCGGGGTCACCGAGGCCGCGGGGCGCGTCCTCCGGCCACTCCGAGCCCCGGCACCGTCCCCGCCCGTCCCACCATCTCCGTGCCAGGCACCGCGGCCTGAGACTCACGCAGCTCGGCCACCGGGGGGAAAGGAATACGAACGCCAGATCCCGAACCGCGGAGGGCGGACCCGAAACACTTACCCTAAACTTCCGCCCAGCGCTCCAGCTCGCGGCCAATCGTGCCCCAGAGTTCAGTCCGTCCGTTCTAGGCGGCTCAGCGCACTCTATGCTCCCACAGCCCTGTTCTTCCGAGCGTCAGTACCAGCTCTCTGGCGGGAGCTGCGAGCCCGGGCGCGACGTTCCGCCCACGGGGTGCGGGTGGAGAGCGAGGCAGGAACCCCAACGAGGAGCCCCACGGACGCGCCGGGCGCGGGGAGGTGTGTGTGTGGGGGGGGGTGCTCTGGGCCCCGCCCTCCCCCTCTCCCGCCCCTTTTCCTCAGCGCCAGGTTGTAGTCAAGCTCAGAATCCAGCTACGGTATACCGAACACTGACCTAATCGCTTCTCATTTAGTTAGTCAGTTTAACCCTCAACGGACCCACGAAAGGGCTTGTGTCACCATTATCAACAAGGAAGCTGATGCCGGGTGGGGTACGGCGCAAAACTCGTGGATTCTTTAGCTTGTTTCTAAAATGAACTTTAGAGCGGCCTGCAAAGCTTTCAAAGTTTATTTAGAAAGTAAATTAGAGAAAGAAAACTCACCTTCCCAAAGTAGGGGAAGGGACCAAAGCTAAGAAAACAGCCCAACCAGCGCTTAACAAAACAATGGCTATTGCTGTTTGACGCTGAATGCCTTTTAAACCTTCCCTTTGATGGAGGCAGGTCGTTAAGGTGATTTGGAGGTGGTCTGTTTTTACGTCATCAGGAAGGGACAGGTAAGCAAGTACTGACGTCAGGAGATGGACAGCAGGCAGATGGGTGGGTTAGTCACATGACTGTTGCCATATTGTTGGGTTCTGAGTCCTGAAGGACTGATTAGGTTAACTTGTTTACAAAACAAGTTGGGAAGTGGGTGGGGTAGCCTCCCTGCTTGGCCTGCAGTAAAATGTAATTTTAAAAATGTCTGAGCCGGGCTCGGTGGCTCAGCCTGTAATCCCAGCACTTTGGGAGGCTGAGGTGAGAGGATTGCCAGAGCCCACAGGTTCGAGACCCGCCTGGACAGCGAGACCTCATCTCTACAATAAATCAAAAATTAGCCTGGCGTGGTAGCACGCGCCTGTAGTTCCAGCTACTTGGAAGGCTGAGGCGGAAGGATCGCCGGAGCCCAGCAGGTTGAGGCTGCGGTGGCCGGGAGCGGCCACGGCACTCCAGTCTGGGTGACAGAGTGAGACTCCAACTCAAAAAAAACACAAAAAAACAAAAATGTCTGAACGCTTCCTAAAAACCTACCTATGAGAAATTTGCCTATGTCTAACCTCTGCTAGCTACCTTGCCTCAATGAACACTTCCTAAAACCTGCCTATGGAAAACTTATCCAACTATGTCTAATCTGTGCTAGCTGTCCTGCCTCAGAAGCCAAGAGTACAAAGAGGTTCCAGACCCATTCTAGTGGAGCTGGAATCCAAAAACCAACTGCTTAGTGCTGAGATGTGTGTGCAGAATGGCGCTTGCCTGTAGGGCAGTGTGTGGAAGAGCCAGAAGTAAAGTGGAGTGAGGGGAGAGGTCAGGTGAGACCCAGGCAAGGAAGGAATATGGGCCAGATGATGGCTGGCCCACTAAGAAAACAGTAGGATCAGGAGACAAGACAATAGAGAGAGGGAATCAAAAGAATGGAAAGGAAAGGGGCATCCAATCTTCAGCTGGACAGTGGAAACATAAGATTTCAGAGGGAGTGTAGTATGAATGAGGATTGTAGGGTAAATACTGATTTTTTCTTGTAAGATGGCTTCTTGCTATGTTGTCCAGTCTGTTTTGGAATGCCTGGTCTCAAGGTGATGATGGGTGGGGTGTGGCACAAAACTGGTGGATTCTTGGGCTCAATTGTAAAATGAATTTTAGAGTGGCCAGCAAAGTTTTAAAACAAAGTTTATTAGAGAAGAGAGAAAGCCAGAATTGCCATGCCACTGCACTTTTTGGTTTTTACAATAGGCCAGATACACCTTCAGAATGATTGAGATACTAAAGAGGGCAGAGCCCAGGTAACCATCACTGCAGAGAGATTGACTTCTCTCTGCCTCTGATGGGTGTAGGGGTGGTCTTATTAACATTTCTATGGCCTTTTGATTCATGGTCTAGGAACCACCTTGATGGAGTTTTCCTTTGTCCAGCTGAGGGAGTGGGGTGGACTGAGAGTCCACATTGAATCCACATTCAGCCCGCAGGACCATTCAGTCTGCTGATGTTATGTCTGAATGCTTTCTAAAACCGGCCTACAATAAATTTATCTATTTATGCCTAACCTGTACTAGCTACCCTGCCTCAAAGGGATCCTCCTGCCTCAGCCTCTCCATTTGCTGGGACTACAGGTTTGTGCCACCACACCCTGCTAAGTTTTTTTTTTAAGTTGATTTTTCCCTGGTGACCAAGAAAAGAGATACTACTTTCTTTCCCTTTTCTTAGATCATTTCCTTTAGGAATGTAATAGGACAATCTTTTTCTGCCCCTTTGAGATGTTTGTAAACTTTAAAAACAACCCTGGAATGTTTTACTTAAGGACCTTGTGTATTCCTGTCCCTGTGGGAGTTTAACCCAGGTGGCGGACTCTAAGTTGTAATTACCTGCTTGTCACAGAGCTATGAGGTTTATTTTAACTTCGGATAAAGGAAATTAGCTAACAGATGGCCACACCGGTTAGGTACCTGCCTTCTATTACAGAAATTTGCAGTCAGTAGGACTGACTCATGCGAAGAACCAGAGATGTTCCAGGTATACTCCATGGATGCCTGACCTACTCTGGCCCATTTGACACAAACCTGCTGAAGCAGGAGATAGGATGGAGTGTGGGAGGTGAATCTCACAGACAAGAAGCCATAGGAACAAGATAGAAGCCATAAAACTGCAATGTTAATCAACCTTCAAGGACGCAACATAAGCAACATTCCCTCCTGAAACTGAAATATTAATCAACCTCCCAGGCCATGACATAAGCAACATCCTGTCCTAAAATAAGAAAGCCATGAAACTGAACAAGGAAATACCCCAGGTGTGGTACATGTACACATGTGAACTCCCCATGACCTATCCATGCAAAAGAGCTAGTTAAGGCTAATGCGTATGGACTGCATCTCATACATACAATTAAAATTCTGGGCAGAGACATGCGCAGTAATCTGAAATGTTGCCCCTTCCCCAGGAAGTACATTTAACCCCAGAAACATTAGTCAAAATGTTTTCTTTTTGCATGCTTTGCAAAATAGAGTCCACTTTCCTACTGAAAAGAATATAAAAGGTGCTGATTGGCCAAGTTCAGTGGCTCAGCCGGTAATCCCAGCACTTTGGGAGGTTGAGGCATGTGGATTGCCTGAGCCAGAGGGTTCAAGATCAGCCCGAGCAACTTGGCAAGACCTCATCTCTAAAATAAATCAAAAGTTAGTCAGGCATGGTAGCGTGTGCCTGTAGTTCTGGCTATTTGGAAGGGTGAGGCTGTTGCTGGAGCCCAGCAAGCCGATGTTGGGGTGGTGGTGAGTGTGCCACTGCACTCCAGCCTGGGTGATGGAGTGAGACTCCAATTAATAATTAAAAAAAAAAAAAATTCCCAGCTTTAACTCGAGGCTCTGGAGGTGCTCTCCAGCTCAACCTGTTCCATTCTTTGGAGTGTACTATCCCTGTCTCTTTTGCTAAATAAACTACTCTTTGCTTTTACTCTGTGTGTCTCATCCAGTTTTTTGTTCGAGGCATGAAGAACCTGGTCACCACCAACAAGTCTTCAATCACCCTACAACACTGCCTTTGTCTTTAAGGACAATGGGGTCTGCTCAGAAAGTGGCCTTTACAATACCTATCCCTTGCCCTGTTCACTTCTGTTTCTTTCTGCTTTCACATTCTCTTGATCCCAGACTCATGGGGCATTTATTTGCTCATCTGTGCCTTAGGAATATTTTGGGTAGGTAGCTTTGAGAAATGTTGTTGTAGGGTCTGGGAAGTCCTTAAAGGATTTAGGAAGGGAGGCAAAATCAGATGAATGTTTCAGAATAGTGTTTACTATGTTCTAGCTGAAACTAGTACAGAACAACTTATTCTCTGGCCACAGCACACAGCAGTTATGTCCTGAGGAACTGTACTCTCTAAGGTCTAGTCGATCTTGTGGTTTAAATGGCCTTTGGCAAATTATCTGTATTACATTTGTTTACCACATTCACTAGGCTACTCTTCCATGGTGAAGGGGGTGGGGCTGTGATTGAGTCAGAGTCTTACTCTATCACCCAGGCTGGAGCACAGTGGCATGCTCATGGCCACTGCAGCCTTGACCTCCTGGGCTCAGGCGATCCTTCTGCCTCAGCCTTCCAAGTAGCAGGAACTACAGGTGTGTGCCACCACAGCTAGCTAATTTTTTGGTTTATTGTAGAGAGGAGGTCTCACCAGGTTGCCCAGGTTGGTCTCAAACCCATGAGCTCAGGCAATTCTCTCACCTCGGCCTCCCAAAGTGCTAGGATTATAGGCATGAGCCACTGCACCCAGCCAAATGCTCTTTCATACTGATTACATTTGTAGAGTATCTTGCCAGTGTGAATTCTGATGGTTAACTAGGTTAGAATTTTGAAAAAGACCTTTCCGCATCTGTTATACTTATTGGGCTTATTTCCAATGTGAATTCCCTGGTATTTAATAAGATTAAACTGTGGGCTGAGCATAGTGGCTCATGCCTACATCCTGAGTGCTTTGGGAGGCCTAGATGAGAAGATTGCTTGAGGCTAGGAGTTTGAGGCCAGCCTAGGCAACATAGTGACACCTAATGTCTACAAAAACTGAAACAATTAACTGGGTGAGGTGTAGACACCTGTAGTCCCAGCCACTCAGGAGGATCACTAGAGCCCAGGAGTTTGCACTTGCAGCGAGCTTAATTGTGGCACTGTATTCAAGCTTGGATGACCTGTTACCAAAAAGAAAAAAAAAAGAAAAAAAAATATGAAAGCTGGTTGAAGGCTTTACCACTGTCTACATTCACAGAACTTGTCTTCATAGGTCTCTGGTGTTTATTAAAATATCAGCAGAAATGGTGGTTTGGGGTTTGTTGGCTATTTGTGAATAAATAATTGAAATAATTGAACATGACACCAGACTCAGGACAGCAAGGCAGAGCTTTATTGCAAGCAAGTAAAGCAAGTCAGAGTAAGCTAGTTGAAAGAGTAAACTGAGGCACGGTGAACTGGTGCTGCAGGCATAATGCAAGATTGCAACAAGAAACTAGAAAGAAGTAAAGTTTACTATTCACCTTTCACAGATGGAAAGGTGGCCGACACTCCAAGGCAAATGTGGTGTGGCAGGCTAAAGACTAGGAATATTAAAGGGCTTTAAAACAAACCCCAAAAGCTAAGGGGCTTAAACCTTGAGGAGGTTTTTTGGGCCTTTGGGCCAAAGGCAGTGTCCAAAATTGTATTTTTTGGTTTCTATAACAGTCACATAAATTACATATTTTGACATTGCCATGCGTCAGCATTCCATGACCTTGGGTGGTGGGCTGGGGTAGTCACGGTTGGGTAATAAAAATATATCATTAAGCATGGCTCCTGGTGGTGTGCTGGAAGTCCTCATAGGCAGCTGATAACAAAGTATTGATGTAAATGCCTAAAAAAAATAACTTGTTAGCAAGCAGAACATGCTCAAAGGGTTCCATATAATTGTTAATTTCTTTTTTTTTTTTGAGTTGGAGTCTCACTGTTGCCCAGACTGGAGTGCAGTGGCCGCTCCTGGCCACTGCAGCCTTGACCTGCTGGGCTCTGGTGATCCTTCCGCCTCAGCCTTCCAAGTAGCTGGAACTACAGGCGAGCGCTACCATGCCCGGCTAATTTTTTTGATTTATTGTAGAGATGAGGTCTCGCCTGCCCAGGCGGGTCTCGAACCCGCCGGCTCAGGCAATCCACTCACCTCAGTCTCCCAAAGGGATCCCAAAGCGCGGGATTACAGGCTGAGTCACTGAGCTCCGCGTATAATCGCTAATTTCTAAGACTAAAACATTCTTTTTGTTAATGATTACATGGCAAAAAGCATACAGGGCAAGGGAATTTCAAAGAGTGAAGCCTAAGCAAAATGGCTGTGCTGTTTTAAAATGGCTACATTAAACTAAATATACTCTACACTTTAAAGTTTCCCTCTTTTTACTCGTACACTCCTTAGAATCAAGAGCAGAAGACCGTTGAGAGCATGAGACAGGCCGAGCGTGGTGGCTAACACCTATAATCCCAGCACTTTGGGAGGCTGAGGTGAGAGGACTGCCTGAGCTCGCGGGTTCGAGACCAGCATGCCAACTTGGTGAGACCTCATCTCTACAATAAATCAAAAAATTAGCTGGGCATTGTGGCATGCGCCTGTAGTTCCAGCTACTTGGAAGGCTGAGGCAGAAAGATCTCCTGAGCCCACGAAGTTGAGACTGCGGTGGCCAGGAGTGTGCCACTGCCCTCCAGCCTGGGTGACAGAGTGAAACTCCCACTCCTAAAAAAAAAAAAGAGAGAGTGTGAGACAGCCCTGTTTATTTATTTGGTTTGATTTTTTAGTTTACCTTTCTTTCTTTCTTTCTTTTTTGAGCGGGAGTCACACTCTGTTGCCCAGGCTGTTGTGCAGTGGCACACTCAACAGACATCCCAGCGTCGACCTCTAGGTTCCGGTGATCCTTCTGCCTCAGCCTTCCAAGTAGCCGGGACTACAGGTGCGCACTACCACCCCGGCTAATTTTTTAAATTTTATTTTAAAGACGAAGTCCTGCCAAGTTGCCCGGCCTGGTCTCAAACGGGCTCAGGAAATCCACTCGCCTCAGCCTCTCAAAGTGCTGGGATTACAGGCTGAGCCACCGAGTCTGGCCTCTTTTTTTTTTGAGTCAGAGTCTCACTCTGTCACACAGGCTGGAGTGCAGTGGCACGCTCACAATCACAGCCACCGCAACCTCCACCTGCTGAGCTCAGGTGATCTTTCCGCCTCAGCCTTCCAAGTAGCTGGAATCACAGGCATATGCCATCACGCCTAGCTAATTTTTTGATTTATTGTAGAGATGAGATCTTGCCATGTTGCTCAGGCAGGTCTTGAACCCCTGAGCTCAGGCAATCTTCTCATCTATGCCTCCCGAAGTGCTGGGATTACAGGTGTGAGCTACCACACCCAGCTATAGTTTACTTTTCTTTGTCTTAGTTTCTTGTCTTGGTTGGTTAGTTCTCTCTTTGGCCTGTTTTCCCTCTTTTTTTTTTTTTTTGAGTCAGTCTCACTCTTGCCCAGGCTGTAGTTGCCATGAGTTTGCTACTGCACTCCAGCCTGGGCAACAGACTCAAAAAATTTTTTTTCTTTCATGATAAGCTGGACTGAATGCAAAAACCACTTGGATTTAAAGCGTACAATTTTTCTTTTTCTGCCCTTAGGAATGTGTTTTTTCCCTCCTTCCTCAATGTAACCTGTTAGAGACGGCCAACCGTGTCTAGTAAATCACTGCTAATGTTTGAGAAAGGACAACAAGCTATATTAAAACACCAAAGTACTTGGATTACAGGCATAGGCCACCATGCCCAGCTATGAAAGAAAATTTCAAAATTAGTAAATAACTAAATGTCAGCTGGCTTCTCATTTCTTACCCTTTTCACTCTTCGTCCCCTGCTCTTGTTTGCCCAACTACCTAAAAAAATCTGTAGTCCTTCTTAAGACTTTACCATGTTCAGTACACTACACAGTTCCTCTCCAGCATGGCTATTTAAATGCTCATTAAAGATTGTAATCTTGCCTGAGCCCGCGGGTTCGAGACCCGCCTGAGCAACTTGGCGAGACCTCATCTCTACAATAAATCAAAGAATCAGCCGGGCATGGTAGCGCATGCCTGTAATTCTGGCTACTTGGAAGGGTGAGGCGGAAGGATCGCCGGAGTCCAGCAGGTCGAGGCTGCGGTGGCCGGGAGCAGCCACTGCACTCCAGTCTGGGCAACGGAGTGAGACTCCTACTCAAAAATAAATAAATAAATAAAAGATTGTAATCTGACATTCCGTGTGTTTATGAAATTTTATGAAGATATGGGCTTTCTGCTGGGTGTTAAAATGGGAGTTCTCTAAAGTTGGCCATTTCTGGAGTCTATATCTTGGAACATTAAACACACATTCACCAAGGAATACAGGGTCATTCTCAGGGTATGCTTGAGTTATTGCTGCCTAGCAAGGCCTGCTCGCCATACACCGTCCCTTGTCATCTAGGTGAAAAATTAGTAGTTCTTGAGGCATTTATATTTCACCTGTGGCAACAACACTTATAATCTCTTGTTTGGTATCTAGAAGCTGTTAGCTTCTAAGGTTGCTTTGAGGATTAAATGAGTTTCTACGTGTAGAGCTCTTAGGAGTCGCTGGCACTAATATGAGCTGAATGAATGTTTTTGATTGTTGTCATTAATACTGTTTTTATTATGACAGAAATAGGTTCTGTTTTACTCATATTGTGTTCTTACTCAGTAAATGTGGTTTTTTTAAATGAATAAATAAGGCTATTTTATTAACCTGCCTCAGTTACACCCTAATATCTCTTTCCTGGTTAATTGCAGGCACTTCCAATTGGCTTTCTTTGACCAAGTTTTCTTATCTTTGTTCAAACATTCAGTCTCTTACTGAAAGGTAGGAACCCCAAGAAAATTAGAATAGAAGAACTTGGTAAAATCATTCTAGCAATAGTGCAGCCTTATTAACTTCAGCTCTAGCTCTGTCTCACTTTACTGAGCAGTTCTGCTGATCATTAGCAAGAAACAAAACCAGCACTCCTGGGATTAAACCTGGTAATTATTCTAAGTACCCTAATCCTGTCCAGTCCTAATTAGTCTTACCCAAATTCCTAACTAAAAGTTTTGGGAAGATTTATATTAAGCTGAGTTGGGCTAAATGTAGAAGTTGTTTGAATTTAAAAGTGAACATTCTTCCTTGTCCCCACCTTTCACTGTTCTTGGGTCTAGTAACTCTTGCTGGTACTAATGGGAACACAACCATCTTTACAGGGCCCCCTGGTAAGCAGGAGACACACTCAAAAGATTGAACATCCCTGGAAACGCCTCTGCCAGACTTAGATAAGAAATGGGCTCTGCTGAAACTTTCTAATACCCAGAAATGTATCTGTTCTCTTAGTCTCTTAATGACAACTGCTTTCTTTCATGTCTTTGTATTAAGTCTATGTATAATGTTTAATCAAGCTTTGTGAACCAACTAGAAAGTATGCAGCCCAAATTGTTCAAAGCATCTGTACTTCTGGCCTTGATATATTGTTATTTTGGCTTACTGTGATCAACCTCTAGCCCACCACCTGGAGTCATGAGATACAGTTGCCTGGTGATGTCAAAAGACAAGACTTATGTGATTTCTGTTATCTACATCAAAAAGTGCAACTTTAAACATTCTCCTTAGCCCCAACTCCTCTCCAAGAGCTTTAAATATAACCAGTTCTCCAGCCTTTGAGGCCACGCTTGCCTGAGTGCTGGTCCCTTTCTGTCTGTGGAAAGTATATAATAAACTTTACTTCTTTCCCTTTGCAATTCTTTGCATCCTTCCTGTGACACTGGCCCACCTTGCCTCAATTTACCCTTTCAGTTACTCTTTCATACACTTACTCAGCACACATTTTTTGAGTGTTTGCTGTGTGCTAGATAGTTTAGTAGGCAAATAAGACAAGCTGCCTAGCAGAAGTAGGAGGAAACATGGATTTATTCATACTTTGCAACAACTCAATATGGAACAAAGGTGTGTAGGTACTGTCATAAAGGCATTCTTAGAATACTGTTTGTAAACAAAGGAAGAAATGAACCAGTTTTGAGTAAGCCAGTCAGCAAACACTTTATAAATGAGGTAAAGCTTTGTCAGCGATTTTTTTTCTTTTTTTAGTTGGATTTTCACTGTCGCCCAGGCTGGAGTGCAGTGGCACACTCATGGCCACCACAGCCTTGACCTGCTGGGCTCAGACGATCCTTCCGCCTAAGCCTTCCAAGTAGCTGGAACTATGGGCACGTGCCACCATGCCCAGTTAATTTTTTGATTTATTGTAGAGATGAGGTCTTGCCAAGTTGGCCAGGCTGGTCTCAAACCCGTGGGCTTGGGCAATCCTCTCACCTCGGCCTCCCAAAGTGCTAGGATTATAGGCGTGAGCCACTGCACTCAGCCTACTTTTTCAGCTCTTAAAAGAGTATGCTGGTGATAATAATAGCTACCAATTAAATACTGCATGTTGGCCAGGCATGGTGGCTCAGCACTTTGGGAGGCTGAGATAAGTGGATTGCCTGAGCTTGCAGGTTCGAGACCAGCCCGGGCAACTTGGAAGACCTCGTCTCTACCAAAAAAAAAAAAAAAAAAAGTTAGTCAAGCATGGTAGTGTGTGCCTGTAGTTCTAGCTTCCTGGAAGACTGAGGCGGAAGGATCGCCTGAGCCCAGCAGGTCGAGGCTATGGTGGCCGTGAGCATGCCACTGCACTCCAGCCTGGGTGACAGGTTGAGACTCCAACTCAAAAAAAAAATAATGCATATTATGTATTAGGCAGTGCTCTAAGCTTATTCTGCATATTATGATTTAATCTTACAACACACCTATGGAATTGATACTGTTATTTGTCCCATTTTGTTACATGTTTAAGGCACAAAGAGGGTACATCACTTTCTCAAGGACACCAAACTAGTCAGTACTGGAGCCAGGAACTAAATTCTAGCAGTGTGAATTGAAGCATTAAAGTGGGAAGGATACTGGCATCAAAATTGCCATGGGAACTGAATAGGAAAAATACAAACTGTTTTTCCTCTGCTCTCACACCACAACAATTAACCCAGAAGACTTCCATGACCAAACATGTGGGAGTTTCTCCTCACCAACAAGGAACCAATCAATTCTGCAGCAGACAGTAGCTGCTGGAGATCTTCCAAATCAATCCCAACAATATCTATCTGTAGAGAGCCTCAGATGCCACAGGTTAAGAGCTCAGTCCCACAAGACTGCCTCCACTTCGGATGCCAACTGCAAGCCCCAGGTGGTTTTACCTGTGCTCTGACTGACTGGCTGTGAATCAAGGTTCTCAAGACCCTCTTCTCAGGCTTGACTTATTTTCTAGGGTGATTCACAGAACTCAGTAAAATACTTACTGTATCATGGAGCCCCAAATCAGGGCACTTGCATAATGTTTACCTATTCCAAAGAAATCACTCAGAATACAGGTTGGTAAAGACATGGATTTATTAATACTTACAGGAGCGACTGATGACAGCCAGTTGATACAAAGCTCTCTGCACCCCAATAGACATTGGGAGAGGTTATATAACCCCTACTGGGAAGAAGGAGTAAGACATGAATAATAGCATTATGTGTGAAGAAGCAGGAACAAGAATGTTTGCCCTCTTAGAAACCATCTTGAGTAGATGGGTGTGCATATCTCCAGGGACATCTTGACCAGGTGCAGACAGCCTTGGCCAGGGAACATCTTTCTGGTCAGGAAACAGTCATCAGCAGGGGAAGGGGAGTGGGACAAATGTCCTGCATTTATCCCACAGTTATGTTTACTGATATATTATGAAGGATATTGCGAAAGATACAAATGAAGAGATGTGTAGGGTGAGGTATGGGAAAAGGTGCCCAGAGCTTCCATGCCCTCCCTGGCTGAACCACCCTCCAAGAATCTCTATGTATTCAGCTATTGGGTGCTCCCAAGACCCCAACCTCTTAGGCTTTTATGGAGGCATCATTACAAAGGCATGATTAATTAACCATTGGCCATTGGTAATTAACTTAACCTTCAGTTCGTCTCCTCTCCCTGGAGGTGGGATGTGGGGCTAAAAGTAACAACCCTCTAATCCTGCCTTAGTCTTTTGAGTGACCAGCCCCAACCTAGGGGTTGTCAGCCATCAGTCAACTTATCAGCATACAAAGGGATATCATTGAAGATTGCAAGGATTTTAGGAATTGTATGCCAGAAACTGGATGAAGACCAAATACATATTTTAGAATATCCCAGGAATCCTGTGCAGAAGCACTTAGCTTAGGGAAGTTGAGAATGTTTCCCAGAGGGATGGATGTCTGAACTTAGTCCTGAATGAGATACAGTAGTTATACAAGGGCAAAATGTTGCAGAGAAGAGTGTTCTAGGCAAGGAGTGGATGCTACAACTTCAGAGGTCCTAGGGTACAGAGAGTTTGTGTGGTTCAGGGACTGAAAGGCACTCAGTGTTCTTTTTTTTAAAGCCAGAGTCTCATTCTGTTGCCCGGGCTGGTGTGCAGTGGCACACTCAAGGCCAACCACAGTCTTGACCTGCTGGGCTCAGGTGATCCTTCTGCCTCAGCCTTCTAAGTAGCTGGAACCACAGGCGTATGCCACCATGCCGGGCTAATTTTTTGATTTTATTGTAGAGATGAGGTCTTGCCAAGTTGCCCAGGCTGGTCTTGAACCTGTGGGCTCAGGCAATCCTCTTGCCTTGGCCTCCCAAAGTGCTGGGGTTATAGGCGTGAGCCACTATATAGTGTATTTCAAGAGATGGGACGCAGCCATGATGAGAATGAAAAAAGAAAGAGTAGTTTTGGAGTGACTGTGGCCATGTAGAAGGCCAGGAGATCTAGCTGAAGGCTTGCAGTTGATTTTATGAGTCTTTATGTGTCAAGAAAGGAGAAAAGAGGATATTTAGGGAATTATTGACATAGAATGGTCTATGCCTACATTAAACTCCAAACTTCCCTCTCCAAAATTCTTCAAGAACACAGGGTCTGGGGCTGTGGATCTGAATAGGTGCAATGTGAAGAAAAATGGGGTGCTGAGGAGAGTGACAGTGTGTGTTCAGGGAGTGAGGCTCAGAGGGCAGTGGGAGTTGAGGGTGAGGTGGGTGAGGGTAGAGGGAACTGGAGGTTCAGGGAGAGGTAAGTGAGGCTTGGAGTCTTGGGCAGAGTGAGGCTGGAAATAGTTGCATTATGTATGACTTATAGGGCATATGCTGGCTGGACAGTCAGGCAAAAGGTAGTCCAGGCCAACTAAGAACCTTAGGTTTTACATTGGAAGAAATAGAAGATATTTAGGCGGAAGAGTCCATTTTCATTTTGGAAAGATCACTCTAGCAGCAGAGTCCTTCAGAAAGGACAGGGGAAATGAAATTGCATATGCAGGTGAGTGAGGAATCCATTGCAGTTGTTCATTCCAGGGATGATATGTGTGGGGTCGTCGGGAGGTGCAGTGGATATTATTTAGGGGATAAGTGGATGGGCCCTGGTGGCTTGGGAAGAGGAAGGAATCTGGTGTGAGGCCCGGGTTCAGGCATTTGTCAGGGCTGAGAAGTCTTTCTGGAAGAAGCGGTTCTAGAAGGGCCAAGTCAGGTGATCCATGATCAGAGAAGGCAGAGAAAAAACCCTGGAGCTGGAACCCCCTCACCACCAAAAGCTCCATTCTCCGGAGCCTAAAATTCACACCTAACTGTGGTGGTTTTAAAACGTCTAAAAAGTCTTCCTCCAAAAGGTCAAGCGACTTCATGATAGACGCTGAGTTAAAGCCACCCACACACACTGTGGCTAGATTCCTGACCCCCAAAAGCTGTTATAAGATACGACGTGTCGTTTTCAATCAGCTATATTTTCGGGTAACCTGTTTCACCCCAATAAATAAAACTGTGGCCACTCCGTCGCCCCCCGGGCGCCCCGGCTCTTTCACCTAGCCCATCTAGTACGCTCACAGACGTGGCGCGAAAATCCCTTTCACTCCCCGCCCCGGCCTTAGCCCCGCCCCGGCCTTAGCCCCGCCCACCCCACCGCCCTCAGCCTTTCACGCTGCGAACTCAGCCCAGCTCGGCCCACCGCGCCCCCTGCCCTGCCCTGCCCTAAACCTTCCACAGATTCCCGTCACGCCCCCGCCACGCCCGCCATACGTCTCGCTAGGTCGGCGGCGCGCTGGGCCCGTGTCTTGCGGAACCCAGTTTCGAAGACGCGTTTCTGGAGGTGGGGCTTCGGCGTCGGACTCCAGTCCTCACGCAGGCTCAGGCGGCGACAGTAGTGCTTGGCGGTGAGCGGTGTGGAGGTGACGCAGGGGTGGCGGGGCCTTGGGCCGTCGACGGCCCCGCGTGACACTTGTGTTGTCCCCTTTTTTCCAGGCCCCAGGACATCTTTCTCGGGAGGCACTGGCGGCCCCCGACCCAGCTACTGCCCGCAGACCCTGGCCCCCCAACCTCAATTCCTGGTGCCTGGAATTCTTCCGCTGTCCATGTCTGTTCAGGGCAACCCACGTGCAATCACGCCGCCTCCAGAGCGCTCCCCGTAGGTAGTGAAGGCAACGCAGCCTCGAAGAAGCAAAAGAATAAGAAAAAAATCCGGATCAGGACCTCCTCGAGGAATGGAGATGAGAAGGCCTCAGAGTTCTCCCCAGAGGAAGTTCCCCTAAGCTCTGAGATGCAGACGAGAGCCCTCATTTGGGGAGGGTGGAATACCCGGGTGCATTCTGGGTACGAATCCACGGGCAGGTGTGGTCTGGGATCTGCGAAGTAAAGGCAGAAAGGGGGATGGGGCTGAGGGGTGATGTCCCGGTCCCCTCTCATAGCCACTTCTCCCAAGTGATCACAGGCGAGGCAGCTGACTCAGGAACCGACCTGGTGCGTGGAGCAACTGTAGCTGGGCCTCAAGATGCGGAAACCGACTCCGAAACAGAGTAAGGGTCCCTAATGTAGAGTTGGGGGATGTGGACGGTGGCAGTGCCTGGCCTGCAAGTGCTGCCAGGGGATGGAGTTGTTTCCTTTGCCTTCGGATGATAGGTGAGTGTAGAGGAGGTCACTTGTCCTTTATTTTATCCTCAGAAGAGCAGGCTCTTGGGACAATATGAACCCTGTGCAGCAAAAGAACTCGCCTGCCCCGGAAGAGGCAGCTGCTGCACTCCTTGTTTGGGGACTACAGGGCTCAGATGGAAGCAGAGTGACATGAGGCCCTGCGGGCTCTCAGGGGTGAGGAGCTGGGAACTGATTGGTTCCAGAAGGCCTGCTTTAAGGGAGTAGGAAGGAAGCACCCAGGGAGTGAAGGGACAAAGGCCCAGAACAACAAGGCTACTTGGGGAAGGAGATGAGCTCAGGGAAGCCAAGGAAGCAGGAAAGCCTCTACCTCTCATGAACACAGAACTAGGGCAGGTAGGGGCGGAGTCTTGGGAGTAGGGAAAAGGCCTGCTCCTGTGCTGGTCCTGCTCCTCAGTTGGGGAAAGCTGCCTCATCTGTTCATTCCTTGGCTTTCTCTGCTGCCTGTGAAGCCAGATCCCATAGCAGTTTGAGAACTACTCATAAATCCAAATGACCTGGGTTCAAATCCTGGATCTAATACTTAATAGCATTAACACCTTTTGCAAATTACTGAGTTTCTCTGTGATTCTAAGTGGGAAGTGATAATGATATCTACTCATAATTTTGAGTAGAATCAATCACTTCCTTTATGCAAAGGAGTTAGAATTGTATGGGCAATCATAAGTGTACAGATGTGTTATTTTTCAGTTCTGACACTCTGCTCCCCTCCCTCTGATAGCTGCCATTTGAGCCCAGGTGCTTTCTGTAGATGAAGCCACCAGAAAGAAGAGCTGAAGGGTCTGCCAGCCTCGCCCTGCAGTGAGAGCCAAAGCTACCGTGGACATGCCTGATGAAGAGTTTAGGTTCAGTTTCTTTTAGCCTCTCCCTGATCCTGGAATCATCTACCTCTCCTGGGTAGTTTAGGGGTTTGTCTTGAGTACAGAGCCTTTCCAGGAATTCCCTGTCGGCAGATGTGTGGTTGTTCTGTCCCTGGCTGGTCTTAGGCTTTAGGACCATTGGGCAGGTGTAAGACTGTCAGACAGGCACAAGACTTCATTTGTTTTCTGATGAAATGTCCCTCCTGCCAGAAGAGAAGGCTATTTAGAAAATCTACAATAAGTTGAAGTGTTCAGTGTGTTGTAGAAAGAATATTGTACTCAGCCTTTAGGATTAGATTAAGTAGCTGTTGGTAACAAGGATGAGTAGGGAAGCTATGTAATTGTACATTGATTCTCACTTTTGAAAAGATGCCCTGCCAAATGATTTTTGCTTTATGCCATCGTGTCACAGTGCCCTAATAAATTCTATTTTTGATAAAAATGGAAGAATGTACTAATTGTCTGTGTTAGAGTAGTACAGATGAGGCAAGGGTATAGCTTCGCTGGGTCTAGGCTCTTACCCCAGTGCTTGGTCCATTGTTCATGTTGCCTTTGTTTCTTGGCAGGAGTCATCCTCAGGGAACCAGCGTGGCCCCCACCAGTCTCAGCCCTGTTCTTGGGAATAGGGAGCTTTTGTCCTAACAGTCCCAGCCAGAGACCTGGATCTACCTTCAGCAGACTACCTCTCTAAATGTCTGCCACTCTCAGTGTCAATCTCAGGCTCTCTGCTCCATTGAATTGAGATCATTAGGTGACCTGATTCTCCTTGGTGCTTGATCTTTGCTGGTGTCTCCCAAACTTGCATTCCAGACTAGATAGATGCCTGGAAACCAACTTCCTACTCATTGTCTCCACTTGGGTGTGTCACGGGCATTTCAGACTTGACTTGTTCAAAACACCTGCTTAGGCCTCAACTCTCTCTTCGTCTTCTGCTTTTCAGTGAGGGGCACTCCTGCCCATTTAGATGATTAGACCACACACCTGTGTCATCCTTGATTGCTGTCTTTCCAGCACCTGTATGTTCAATACTTGAGCTGGTGTGTCAGCTCTGTCTTCAAAATGAATCTCAAATCTTTCGCTCTTTTTTATCTTCACTGTTGCTCACTAGTTCTGGCTTCTGTTACCTTGCCTGCTGTGTTAACCGCCTAATGTTAATCTTTCTTACTTGCACCCTTGGTTTTTTTTTTTTTTTTTTGAGTTGGAGTCTCACTCTGTTGCCCAAGCTGGAGTGCAATAGTATGCTTATGGCCACCGCAGCCTCATTCTGTTGGGCTCAAGTGATCCTTCTGCCTCAGCTTTCTAAGTAGCTGGAACTATAGGCATGTGCCACCATGCCCAGCTAATTTTTTTATTTATTGTAGAGATGAGATCTCGCCAACTTGCCCAGGCTGATCTTGAACCCGTGGGTTCAAGCATGAGAACTGCCCGTGACACACCCAAGTGGAGACAATTAGTAGGGAGTTGGTTTCCAGGCATCTATCTAGTCTGGAATGCAAGTTTGGGAGACACCAGCAAAGATCAAGCACCAAGGAGAATCAGGTCACCTAATGATCAAGGAATCCTCTCACCTCAGCCTCCCAAAGTGCTGGGATTATAGGCGTGAACCACAGTGTCTGGCCTACTTTTGGCTTTTATCCATTTACTACAGTCAGAGTATTGCTTCATGATTATTGCATTACATTCTCCTGATCCAGTGACTTCATTATACCTAGGATACAATATGAAGGCTGATGTACCAGGCCCTGTAGAGGTCTGTACATTTGCCCCTTAATGGCCTATGTGAAGTGGTCGCCTTCTGTTCCTTTGTTTTTGTTGTTTGTTTATGTTTGTTGAGTTGGAGTCACTCTGTCGCCCAGACAGAAGTGCAATGGCATGCTCATGGCTTTTGCAGCCTGGACCTGCTGGGCTCAGGTGATCCTTTCACCTCAGCTTTCCTAGTAGCTAGAACTATAGGCATGTCACCACGCCCAGCTAATCTTTTGATTTGTTGTAGAGCTGAGGTCTCACCAAGTTCCCCAGATGGGTCTCAGGCAATCCACTCACCTCAGCCTCCCAAAGCATGGGATTACAGGCTGAGCCACCAGGCTGGCTTGCCTTGGCCTTTCAAAGTACTGGGATTGACTGGGTGTGGTGGCTCAGCCTGTGATCCTAGCACTTTGTGAGGCTGAGGCAGAGGATTGTGGGAGCCCACGGGTTCGAGACCAGCCCAGGCAACTTGGTGAGACCTCGTCTCCACAATAAATCACAAAAACTAGCTGGGCTTGGTGGTGTGCATCTGTAGTTCCAGTTAGTTGGAAGGCTGAGGTGGAAAGATCGCCTAAGCAAAGCAGATCGAGGCTGCGGTGGCCATGAGCATGCCATTGCACTCCAGCCTGGGCCACAAGAGTGAGACTACAACTAAAAAAAAAAAATAATAATAATAATAATAATAATAAAGAAAGCAAAGACATTCAAAGGGATGATTATCACACTTTACATCCACATGGTAACCATGGAGGAAAACTGTTTCCTACTAGCTCCCTGACTTTATCTGAATCTGTTATTTCAGCCTGATGAATGACAGGACAGTTAATTTCTCACACAAAGCTGATGTTTACTCCCCCAGAAACCAGTCATACTAAGATCTGGAGGAAGAGCAACCTGAGCAAAAAAAAACAAAAAAACAAGACTTTGAGGCAGGACTAAGTTTGGCTACTTAAAGAACAGAAAGGAGCCAGGTACAGTGGCTCATGCCTGTAATCCCAACACTTTGTTTTTTTGTTTTTGTTTTTGAGTTGAAATCTCACTCTTGTTGGTCAGGCTGAAGTGCAGTGGCATGCTCATGACCACTGCAGCCTCGACCTGCTGGGCTTAGGTGATCCTTCCATCTCAGCCTTCCAAGTAGCTAGAACTACAGGTACAAGCCACCATGCCCAGCTAGTTTTTGTGTGTGTGTGTTGGAGTCTCACTCTGTCACCCAAGTTGAAGGGCAGTGGCACTGTCACAGCCACCGAAGCCTTGACCTGCTGGGCTCAAGTGATCCTTCCACCTCAGCCTTCCAAGTAGCTGGAATTATGGGCACGCACCACCATGCCCAGCTAATTTTTAAATTTATTTTATTTTATTTTATTTTGAGTTGGAGTCTCACTCTGTCACACAGACTGAAGTGCAGTGGCCGCTCCCAGCCACCGCAGCCTCGACCTGCTGGGCTCCGGCGATCCTTCCGCCTCAGCCTTCCAAGTAACTAGAACTACAGGTGCGCACTACCATGCCCGGCTGATTTTTGATTTATTGTAGAGATGAGGTCTCGCCAAGTTGCCCAGGTGGGTCTCGAACCCGTGGGCTCAGGCAATCCACTCACCTCAGCTCCCAAAGGTGTGGGATTACAGGCTGAGCCACCAAACCTGGCTTTTTTTTTTTTTTTTTTGAGTTGGAGTCTCACTCTATCGCCCAGACTTGAGTGCAGTGGCTACTCCCAGCCACCGCAGCCTCGACCTGCCGGGCTCAAGTGATCCTTCCGCCTCAGCCTTCCGAGTAGCCGGAACTACAGGCGCGCGCTATCACACCCAGCTAATTTTTGATTTGTTGTAGAGGTGAGGTCTCGTCAAGTTGCCCAGGCAGGTCACGAACCCGCGGGCTCAGGCAGTTCACTCACCTCTGCCTCCCAAAGTGCTGGGATTATAGGCTGAGCCACTGAGCCCGGTTCAATTTTTTTTTTTTTAATTTTATTTTTTCAGTTGGCATCTCTGTCACCTAGGCTGGAGTGCAGTGGCACGCTCATGGCCACCACAGCCGCGACCTGCTGTGCTCTCGTGATCCTTCCACCTCAGCCTTCCAAGTAGCTGGAACTACAGGTATGCACTACCACGCCTAGCTAATTTTCTCATTTATTGTAGAGATGAGGTCTCGCCAAGTTGCCCAGGCTGGTCTTGAACCCGTGGACTCAGGCAATCCTCTCACCACTACCTCCCAAAGTGCTGGGATTATAGGTGTGGCCACCACCACCTGGCCATTTTAAATACAGGGGACACATGCACGTTTGTTACCTGGGTATACTGAGTAACAATGAGGTCTGGGCTTCTATTGAGCCTCTCACCCAAATAGTGGACATGGTACCCAATAAGTAGTTTTTTTTACCTCTTGCCCCCTCCCTCCTTTAGGTGTCCCTAGTGTCTTTCCTTCTCATCTTTATGTCCATGTGTACCCAGTGTTTAACTCCCACTTATAAGTGAGAACATGTGGTATTTGACTTTCTGTTTCTGTGTTAATGCACTTGGAATAATGGCCTCCTGCTGCATCCATGTTGCTGCAAAGGACAGTATTTCATTCTCTTTTTATGACTGCATAGTATTCCATGGTGTATATGCACCACACTTTTTAATCCAGTCCACTGTTTTGGGCTCTAGGTTGGTTCCGTGTTTTTGCTATTGTGAATAGTGCTGCAGTAAACATACAAGTGCATTTGCCTAGGATTTGAACTTATCGGCAACAGTCAGTTCCCAAGACCCTTTCTAGTCTGCTGGCTCTGGTAAGCTGCACTGGCTGCCCCAATTCTCCCACACCTTGGTCCCAGATTCTAACTCGACAGGT
Source organism: Cephalopachus bancanus (assembly GCA_027257055.1). Classification (NCBI taxonomy): domain Eukaryota; kingdom Metazoa; phylum Chordata; class Mammalia; order Primates; family Tarsiidae; genus Cephalopachus; species Cephalopachus bancanus. Next base: position 2,325,590 of record JAPVLO010000295.1, read on the forward strand.
CTGGGGAAAGGCCCGGACATCTGCATTTTTTTTTTTTTTTTTTTGAGTTGGAGTCTCACTCTGTCACCCAGACTGGAGTGCAGTGGCCGCTCCCGGCCACCGCAGCCTCAACCTGCTGGGCTCCGGCGATCCTTCCACCTCAGCCTTCCAAGTAGCCGGAATTACAGGCATGCGCTACCACGCCCGGCTGATTTTTTGATTTATTGTAGAGATGAGGTCTTTGCTGCCCAGGCGGGTCTCGAACCCGCGGGCTCAGGCAATCCACTCACCTCGGCCTCCCAAAGGCGCGGGATTACAGGCTGAGCCACAGAGCCCGGCTCAACATCTGCATTTTTAAAAAGCAGTGAGGACTGGAGGTCATTTTAATGAAGAGAATAAATTATTCTGTACTTTGTTAAAACAGTCACCCTTTTCAATAACACCCCCTCCCCTAAATCTCAGGATCCATTACTGTCTTCCATGTAGAGATACAAATTTTCACTACCTGGGGAGATTTTGTCCAGCTTTATGTTCTGTGGTCCCACTGGGAAAAAAATAAGTATTTTTTTCTTTGCCAAGTGTAAAAATTCAGTACACATGGATGCACTTAAAATTGCATTCTCTTAAGAGATTCTGAGGGGCCCTCATGGTAGTGGAGACAGAGCGGCATGCCAGCTCACTTAGAATTTTTGCTCTAGACTTTCAAGCAGAAAATTGAATGTGTCCCATTAGAAGCAGCAGCTTTCAAGACCTGCCTGGGCAACTTGGTGAGACCTCATCTCTACAATAAATAAAAAATTAGCTGGGCGTGGTAGCACGCGTCTGTAGTTCCAGCTACTTGGAAGGCTGAGGCGGAAGGATTGCCAGAGCCCAGCAGGTCGAGGCTACGGTGGCCGGGAGCGACAGAGTGAGACTCCAACTCAAAAAAAAAAAAAAGCAGCAGCAGCTTTCATTTATTAATTGGAAGTAAATAAATATGACAATTGTGACTCTGAAGGGGAAGACCAGGCAGCCCATTCAAGGATATAAATGAGTTTTTCCAGAATGAGCAGATACTTCATGTAGAATGATGGATGACCTGACCCTGTCTGAAATCAACGAGTGTTTTAAGCATGCAGCTCCTGGTGGTATAGCAGTTTCCAGATGGTGCCAAGTCCTCCTAACGCCATGTTCCCTGTCTGGTTGCCACCCTGAATTCTACAACAGTCTCCTCACTGCTCTGGGGCACCCACTCTTGTTAGCTCATTCACTCTCTACACTGCAGTCAGAGCCATTTTTAAAGAACTCAGATCCAATGAGGCCCATCCTTTCCTTAACCCATTTCAGTGTTTCCTCACTGTCCTAAGGGTCAGGTCCTGACTTAAGGCAGCCTCCCAGCCTGCCTTGCTCTGTCCAAAGTCTGTGATCAGTAAATGGAAGAATGGATGGAGCTGCTGTCACTGCTGTTACCATGGAAGGCTCTGCTCAGTGGCCTGGTCTCTGGGAGACCTGTTTTGCCACAGTGGGTGCTGGATGGGTGATGCTCTCTAGAAGTCAATGAGGTCAAGGACATAGTTTAAGGATACCTTGGAGGTGTGGCGCTAGTGGAATGTCAATGAAAGAGTAGACTTAAGGGAAGATGAGAGAGTTCTATTGGCAAATATTGGGGGTTTCCTGGTCTGAGGGAAGATCAACAGTAAGAAATGGCCAGGGCCATCCTGGAGTCATGAAGTCCCCATCATCAAAAGAGTCTAAACAGGCTGGATGAGCAGCTCCTTGGCAAGGGTACTGGGAACTGTCCTGGATGCTAGATTGTGATGCTGGCTACATGAAATGATCCTTTTAAAAAAAATGTCTGCTTTATGAGTATAATATATGTTACTAAGGAACATTTGAAAGAGAGACAGTTAGGGGGAATTAGTTCACTGGTCTGATCATACTATGGTGACTATCTTTCTCAAGCTTTCCCCCTTGAGTTAACATCCAGTCTTTTCACAGGGCTCTACTCATATCCGTATATAGTTCTACATTCTCCTTTTGCTCATCAACACAATTTGTGTTTACATAATAGTTTAAATTATTGTCTAAACCCTAATCACTGAGTAGAGCTATAAAACATGTGATGTTGTTAAGCATTTACTCATTCATTTAGCAAATATTTAATTTCTCCTAGGTGTCACACTCTGTCCAAGGGGGAATGGAGAAAGGCTCAGAGGTTGAGATATTTGTCCCAGTGCCCCTGGCAAGCGAGGGGCAGGACTGGGATCTGAGCAAGTCTGCCTGACACCTTTGGCACTGCTGGTAGGAAGAGGCTGGATTGCTTCTGGCCTAGCCCTCACATCCCTATAATGCATAGAGATGGGCTTACGGCAGAGTCTGAAGTCCAGCTTTCTTCACCTGGCTCCTGGATCTGCTCCCCATGGCACCTTGGACAAGTTGATTCATGTTATGAAACCTCGGTGTCCTTCCCTGTAAAATGGGCTTCATTCTTTTTCATTTTCCTGCTCCATTATCTCTTTAATTACTTTTTTGGTTTTATTTCTCCTTTTCTGAGAATCAATGACATCATGGTCAGTTTCTATATGACTTTTCTTACCTGCCGGCTCTTCTGTGAGGATACTTCCAACTTCCTGCCTTCTTAGCTCTACGAGAAGCAGATCGTATTGCAACCCTTGTGCCTTCTGCCCTTTTCTTAGGGATGTGCAGTACCTTAGGGTGCAGGAAGCCAGATTCCTGCTAACACAGCTCCACACACGTTGATTTTGTATACTGACACTTTACTGAAGTTGTTTATCAAGTCTAGGAGTCTCTTGGAGGAGTTTTTAGGGTTTTCTAGGTATACAATGTGTCATCAGCGAACAGAGATATGCATAGTTTGACTTTCTCCTTGCTGATTTTAATGCCTTTCATTTCTCTTTTGCCAAATTGCTCTTACTAGGACTTCCAGTACAATGTTGAACAGGAGTGGTCCAAAGGCCTTATATACTGATTGATTTGAACTCTAGCTCAAGCTATAGGGGCCATTGAAGGGTTTTATGGAGGGACTGGCATGATCAAATTGGCCATTGTTTTGTTTTTATTTATTTATTTTTTTTGAGTTGGAGTCTCACTCTGTCACCCAGACTGGAGTGCAGTGGCCGCTCCCGGCCACCGCAGCCTCGACCCCCTGGGCTCCGGGGATCCTTCCCCTCAGCCTTCCAAGTAGCTGGAACTACAGGTGCGCGCTACCCCCCCAGCTCATTTTGATCTATTTTTTTTGTTTGTTTTTGAGTTGGAGTCTCACTCTGTCGCCCAGATTGGAGTGCAGTGGCCGCTCCTGGCCACCACAGCCTCGACCTGCTGGGCTCCGGCGATCCTTCCGCCTCAGCCTTCCAAGTAGCTGGAATTACAGGCATGCTACCTCGCCCGGCTGATTTTTTGATTTTTATTGTAGAGATGAGGTCTTGCTGCCCAGGCAGGTCTCGAACCCACGGGCTCAGGCAATCCACTCACCTCAGCCTCCCAAAGACGCAGGATTACAGGCTGAGCCACCGAGCCCGGCTTCATTTTGATCTATTATAGAGATGAGGTCTCGCCAAGTTGCCCAGGCAGGTCTCGAACCCTCAGGCTTAGGCAATCCACTCACCTCAGCCTCCCAAAGGCGCGGGATTACAGGCTGAGCCACCGAGCCCAGCTTGTTTTGTTTTTAGATACAGGATCTCACTGTGTTGCCCAGGCTGCCATGTGTTGGCAGTATCATCAATTGACCTTTTAGCAGAGCTCTAGCTAGCAGGGGAATAAGAGGTGGGTAGGAAAAGTCAGCTTGGAAGGAAGAAAAATAGTTGGGACTCATCAGATTAACGCAGACCAAGGCCCTGTTGAGGCTTTGAGGATGAGGATGGAGAGAGAGGCAGATGGAGGTGCTACTTAGAGGGTGAAATGATGTATGGGTGGAGATGCCTCCACATGCACCATGGTGTCTTTCACTGAGAGAGAAACAGGTAGGTCAAATGAGGGAAATGTTAAGGAATCAACAGATCTTGAGCCTACTTCAGTGTGAAGATTGAGGGAGAGACCTTGAGGATGACTGCTGGGCTTCTACCTTGGGAGAGGGAATGACTGTGGCACCTTTTCTTGAGACAGGATATTCTGGAGCAGCAGAGAATGGGGAGGAAGATGAAGAATGAGCCTAATTCTTACCTGGTGAGTTTGAGGTGCCTATGTGTTGTCCAGGGAAGGTACCTAGGAGGTAGTTGCGTGTATTGGTCTGAAGCACCATTTGAGGTCCAGTAGCATTTAAAGAGATCTTATGTGACAACCAGATGCAACTATCCAAGGAGTGTGCAGAGTTACAAGAGTGGAGGCCATTTTCTCAGGGGAGTGCTCTGGGCCCAATATCAGAATACAATGTCAGAAGCATGACAGAAAAAAACCCTTTGGTTTATTAAAAACCAAAATGCAAACAAAAACAAAACATAAAAACCCTGAAAAATATAGTATTTCCAGAGCAAAAGTATTTAAGCGCCTTCACAATTTTTTTCCACAACAAAAATATTTAATTGAAACGTGGATGCATTTTAACAGATTGAATATATCTGACACGATGCGGGAAGAGGCCCTCTCCAAAGTCATCCTTCCTGATGTCTAGGAAAGAGGGCATGTGTGAGAGAAGGTATCTCCTACTTTTGTGGGACCCATACCTCTACCCCAGCCTCCAGGGTTTCTCCTTCTTAGGGTGCCTCCCTTGCCCTTCCTCCATCCCCCTCACCCTTGCGGAGAAGAGTCCCGTGATGCTGCTGTAGAGTTTCTGGGTTAGTGGCTGTTTGAGGTACAGCTCCGGCAACATCTGGTTCTGAAGACCATCATGTGGCATCACCTTCTCCCTGCCACGTGTCCTGCCACAGCTGGGGCACTACTGGTCAGGTCCTCTGTGCCCTCTCCCCATTGGCCTGGTCCTGTCTGAGGTCTCCAGGCAACAGCATCCCATACTGCCTACAGGCAACAGTTCCTGTGGCATGCCCCTGTGGGGTTAGATCTCACTAGGGGGTCCCCATGACTCTGCCTCCATCCATTCTGCCCAATTCTACTTCTCAGGATCTTATTCTGTACCCTACCTCCTTCTAGATCTCTACTTACCTGCCCCAGTTTCTCAGGACCTGCTGGGTTGCCAGAACTACCCCTTGATGCTTCCAGGAAAGAGCTGGATATATGATTGAAACTCCCCTTGGCCAATCATTTCCTTAAAAAGATTTAAAAAGGACTCAGAAACTTCTCCCACTTTCAAACAAATTCCCAGAATCAGACCCCTCCTGCAACTATCTCACAAAAAAATGGAGATTTCTTACCTGAGAAAATATTCTGGTCAGTGTGGCCAGTATCACAATTATAGGTAGAATAACCCTTTCTTATTCTGTGTAACTTGATGACTTCATAGTTTGTTAGTTATGGTATAATACACATAATATAAGACTTACCATCTTAGGCATTTAAAAGTACACAGTACAGTAGTGTTAACTATATCCACACTGTGTGAAAGCAATTGCCAGAACTTTTTTGTTGTTGGTTTTGTTTTTTTTTCCAGTCAAGGTCTCACTCTGTTGCTCAGGTTGGAGTGCAGTGTCACGATCATGGCTCACCAGGGCCTCAAATTCCTGGGCTCAAGTAATTCTCCTCAGCCTCTTGAGTGACTGGGACTACAGATGTATACCACCATACTTGACTAATTTTTACATTTTTTTGTAGAGATGAGGTGTTACTACATTGATTAGGGTGTTCTCAAACTCCTGGGCTCAAGCAATCCTCCCACCTCGGTCTCCCAAAATGCCGAGATTACAGGCATGAGCCACTGAGCCTGGGCAACCTCCTGAAGTTTGTTACGCCTATTAAACAACAACTCTCCATTTCCCCCTCTCTCCAGCCTCTGACAACCATCATTTTACTTTTTGTTTCTATGAAATAGTTCATTTTGAAAGAGCCAAAAGAAGGTCTAGCATAGAGAAAGAAGTTACCCCTGGTTTTAGTAAGTACCTAACCACTGACTCTAAAGCTTGTGCTCCTCTCCACTATATACTTCATTCATTCATTCATTCAGAACACAATGTGTTCCAGAACATGTTTAGGTCTGGAGGACACAGTGTCGGACATGTTGGTTGTGTGGACATTTCTGCAGTTTTCTGAATCCAACATACTCTTTCATAATTTCAGACTTTAGCTCCTGCTCTTTGGCTTGGAAGATTTCCTCCCCGCCCCAGTTTGTCTGGAGAACACATACCCAATGTTTATAATGAGTTCACATGTAATCATCTTTCAAAAATCTTTTCAGACTCCATAGCCCACAGGTCTATTTTTCTGTGTGCTATGCTCTGCCTCAAATCTTTAGTTACTTTACTAAGTGTATTTGTTCCTATCTAAGTTACTTGAGAACAAGAAAGATATCAGATCCTTCTCTGCAATACCAGTACGTGGCACATTATAGGCAGATATGTGTTTAGTACATGTCTGCTGACTACTGAATGTTGGACCAATGAGCACTGTGTTTTTTTCTTCTTTTGTTATTACATAAACTCTTACATCATTCAGAAACACAAACAGATTTCATCACATAGTGGCTGACCTAGATCAGCATTAACTCATGCTCTTGTCCCTTTCCTTAGCAAAGAAAACATAGATCAGTAAAATCAAAAGTGGATTTGTTGAAAGTATCAACAAAATGGACAAACTTCTAGCTAGACTAATCAAGGAGGAAGAAAGAAAAAAGAGATAAATGACTAATATAATGAATAAGAGTGGGACATCACTACACACTCTACAGACATTAAATAAATCTTACAGAACTATTCTATTTTGTCAATATATTTGACAGTTTAAGACAAAATGGATAACTTCCTTGAATATACAAATTTCCAAAAGTGGAAAAGCAAGAAATAGAAAACCTGTGTGGCCTTTTTTTTTTTTTTAAGTTGGAGTCTCACTCTTGTCGCCCAGGCTGGAATGCAGTGGCATGCTCACGGCCACTGCAGCCTCGATCTGCTGAGCTCAGGCAATCCTTCCAACCTAGCCTCAGCCTTCCAACTAGCTGGAACTACAGATGCACACTACCACGCCCAGCTAGTTTTTGTGATTTATTGTAGAGATGAGTCTCACCAAGTTTCCCAGGCTGGTCTTGAACTCTCAGGTTGAGGCAATCCTCTTGCCTTGGCCTCCCAAAGTGCCAGGCTGAGCCACAGTGCCTGGCTGAAAACCTGTATAATCTTATATATATTTTAAAAATTGAATTTGTAATTGAGAAACTTCCCTCGGTATAACCCTCCAGGTTCAGAGGCCTTTTTGGTTAATCTATCAAACATATACAGAAGTCCTTTTTTATCTATAGGTTATGCATTCCAAGATCCCCAGTGGATGTCTAAAATTATGGATAGTACTAAGCCCTAAATACACGATATTTATTCTTATACACACATACCTTTGATCAGGTTTTACTTATAAATTAGGCACAGTAAGATAGTAACGATAACTAATAATAACATAGGCCAATTATAAAAATATGCCAACATCACTATTAGTACACCTTGGGGCAATTATTAAGTAAAATATGTTAGTTGAACACAAGCACTTTAGTACTGTGACAGTTAGTCTGAGATGGTTATTCAATGACTAATAAGAAGGTAGTGTTTGCAGCATGGACAGGCTGGACAAAGGGATGTCTCAAGTCCCAGGTGGGATAGAGTGGGAGAGTACAAGATTTCATCATGCTACTCAGAATGGCACACTGTTTAACACATATGCTTGTTTATTTCTGGAATTTTCTTTTTTTTTTGAGTTGGAGTCTCACTCTGTCACCTACACTGGAGTACAATGGCATGCTCACAGCCACCGCAGCCTCGACCTGCTTGGCTCAGGCGATCCTTCAACCTCAGCTTTCCAAGTAGCTGGAACTACAGGCAGGTGCCACCACGCCCAGCTATTTTTTTTTTTATTTTTGTAGAGACGAGGTCTCACCAAGTTGCCCAGGCTGGTCTCGAATCCATGCTGAGATTACAGGCTTGAGTCATATGCTTCTTTTTTTGTTGCTTCACTTCCTGCTTCTTTGTGCTTCCTTTCTGCAGGCTTTTTACTTCCGAGGGCTTCATGTTTAAATTTTTGGTGAGATCCAATCAAAATGATTCTGAAAGCCAATCAGCAAATAGGACATGCAAGTGAAAGATTCTGTAGGCCAATCAAAATGTGTCATGTAGGTATCATATGGGAAAGCCTGTAACTTCTGCACTATTCCTCAAATTTGGGCCAGACACAGTGGCTAAAGTCTGCAATCCCAGCACTTTGGGAGTCCCAGGTGAGAGAATTGCCTGAGACCAAAGGTTTGTGACCAGCCTGGGCAACTTGGTGAGACCTTTTCTCTACAATAAATGAATAAATTAGCCAGGTGTGGTGACACACGCCTGTAGTTTCGGCTACTTGGAAGGCTGAGGTGGAAGGATCACCTGAGCCCAGCAGGTCCAGGTTGTGGTGGCTGTGAGTGTGCCACTGCATCCCAGCCTGGGCAATAAAGTGAGACTCCAACTAAAAAAAAGAAAGAAAGAAAAAGAAAATATTGGCCATGCCTGTAATCCCAGCATTTTGGGAGGCGGAGGCAAGAGGATTGTCTGAGCTCCAGGGTTCGAGACCAGCCTGGGCAACTTGGTGAGACCTCATCTCTACTATAAATCAAAAAATCAATGGGCATGGTGGTGCATGCCTGTAGTCCCTGATACTTGGAAGGGTGAGGCAGAAGGATCGCCTGAGCCCAGCACGTTGAGGTACGGTAGCTGTGAGCATTCCACTGTACTCCAGCCTGGGTGACAGAGTGAGACTCTGACTCAAAAAAAAATTGAAAATATTAATTCACCATACTAACAAATAATAAAGAAAACCCATAGTACCCTCTCTCTAGAGTTGACAGAAGGGGAGGGAAGCTAGACAGAGAAGGCTGCTGAATTCTTTATGGGAGATTCTTACATCTTCCTCCTGGCACCCAAACTTGTTGAAACACTCCTTTTCAAGTTAGGGTTTCTGGATAAATACTCATATTTAAAACTAAACAATTTTGGGGGGGGTGCCGAGCATAGTGCTCACACCTATAATCCCAGCACTCTGGGAGGCCAAGGTGAGAGGATTGCCTGAGCCCATGGGTTCGAGACCAGCCTGGGTAACTTGGCAAGACCTTGTCTCTACAATAAATCAAAAAAATAAGCCAGGCGTGAGAGCTCATGCCTGTAGTTCCAGTTACTTGGAAGGCTGAGGCGGAAGGACCGCTTGAACCCAGCAGGTTGAGGCTGCAGTGGCTGTGAGAAGTGTGCCACTACACTGCAGCCTGGACAACAGAATGAGACTCCAACTCAAAACAAACAAACAAAAAACTAAACAATTTTTTATTGTGAAATGTCACACATATATAGAAAAGTGCTTTCCTTCAAAATATATAGATCACACCGATTTATCATAAAATACACCTTTGTAACCATCATGTGTGTCAAGAAATATTCTTCACAGTACCTCAAATACTATCTTCCCTTTCCCACTCAAAGGTAGCCACCATCTAGACTTCTAACAATGCAGATTACTTTAGCTGTCTTTTTACACTTCATAGAAATGGAATTATACGTAATACATACTTTTGTGTTTGGCTTCTTTTTCTTCAATACCATTTTTGTGAAACTGATCTATGCTGTTGCATGTAGCTGTGGTTTCATTAATTTTCATTACTGCATAATGTTTCTTTTTGTGATATACCACCATTAATTTATTCAGCTGCTGACTGACATTGGGTTGTTTCAATGGGGGCATTGCAAATAATGCTGTCATGTGCACTGTTTTAGATGTCTTCTGGTGCACATATGTACAGAGTTTTTTAAAATACATACTTAAGGCTGGGCTTGGTGGCTCAGCCTTTAATCCCGCGCTTTGGGAGGCCGAGGTGAGTGGATTGCCTGAACCCGTGGGTTCGAGACCTGCCTGGGCAACTTGGCGAGACCTCATCTCTACAATAAAATTAAAAAATCAGCTGGGCATGGTAGTGCACGCCTGTACTTCCGGCTACTTGGAAGGCTGAGGCGGAAGGATCGCTGGAGCCCAGCAGGTCGAGGTTGCGGTGGCCGGGAGTGGCCACTGCACTCCAGTCTGGGCAACAGAGTGACACTCCAACTCAAAAAAAAAAAAAAAAAATATATATATATATATATATACTTAAGAATGCAGTTGCTGAATTATAGGGAATGACTCTCTTGGTTTTAACAGATGGTAAAGATGGTTTTCTGAAACATTTAAACGATTTACCCTACCACTGGGGTTCTTTTTGCTCCATATCCTTGTCAACACTTGGCATTGTTGATCTTTTTAATTACAGTAAGTCTAGTGGATATGTGGTGGCATCTCACGATAGTTTCAATTTGCATCCTCTAAATTTTTTTTTTTTTTTGAGTAGGAGTCTCACTCTGTCACCCAGGCTGCAGTGCAGTGGCATGCTCACGGCCACCACAATCTCAAACGGCTGGACTTAGGCATCCTTCCACCTCAGACTTCCAAGTAGCTGGAAACATAGGCATGCGCCACCATGCCCAGCTAATTTTATTGTGGAGACGAGGTCTCACCATGTTGCCCAGGCTGATCTTGAACCTGCAGGCTCAGGCAATCCTCTCACTCTGTCTTCCAAAGTGCTGGGATTACAGGCGTGAGCCACTACACCCGGCTCTCTAAATTATTTTCTTTTTTTAATTTTTTTTTTTTTTGAGTGGGAGTGTCACTCTGTTGCCCAGTCTGGAGTGCAGTGGCATGTTCATGGCCACCCCAATGTCGACCTGCTGGGCTCTGGCGATCCTTCTGCCTCAGCCTTCCAAGTAACCGGAACAACAGGCACACACTACCACGCCTGGCGATAAATTATTTTCGGCCGGGCTCGGTGGCTCAGCCTGTAATCCCAGCACTTTGGGAGGCCGAGGTGAGTGGATTGCCTGAGCCCAGGGTTCGAGACCCGCCTGGGCAACTTAATGAGACCTCATCTCTACAATAAAATCAAAAATTAGCCGGGCGTGGTAGTGCGCGCCTGTAGTTCTGGCTACTTGGAAGGTCGAGGCAGAAGGATCGCCGGAGCCCAGAAGGACGAGGCTGCAGTGGCTGGGAGCATGCCACTGCGCTCCATTCTGGGTGATAGAGTGACACTCCAACTCAAAAAAAATTATATATATATATAAAAATTTTTTTCAATTTGCTCTCCTCTTTTGTGAATTGCCTGTTTCAATTCTTTTCCTATTTTTCTTTTTTTTTTTGAATCAGGGTCTCACTAGTGGATATGTAGTGGCATCACATGATAGTTTCAATTTGCATCCTCTAAATTTTTTTTTTTTTTTTTGAGTAGGCATCTCACTCTGTCACCCAGGCTGGAGTGCAGTGGCATGCTCACAGCCACTCTCATCCTCGACCTGCTGGGCTCAGGCAATCCTTCTGCCTCAGCCTTCCAAGTAGCTGGAGCCACAGGCATGGGCCACCACGGCCGGCTAATTTTTTGATTGAAGAGGAGAGGTCTTGCCATGTTGCTCAGTCTGGTCTCAAACCCCTGAGCTCAGGCAATCCTCTCGCCTCCGCCTCCTAAAGTGCTGGGATTACAGGTTTGAGCCACCATGCCCAGCCAAGATGATTTCAATCACAAGAGACTTTGAGTCAGAATAAATTCATGAGTCTCAAACTGAGATAATAAATGTTTGTTGTTTTAAGCAGTTAAGTTTGGATTAGTCATACTCACACAGTAATAGGTAATACAACCACTAAGTCTTTTGTGCTTTTTGATACTACTGTAAATATTTCAATTTTCAGTAGTTTGTTGCTAGGATGTAGAAATACAACGTATTTTTGTGTATTGACCCTGTATCTTATGACCTCGCTAAACTTAGTTATAGTTTTAATAATTTTTTTGTGGATTCTTTGGAATTTCCTAAGTAAACAATCATGCTTTCTATGAATGGAGACAGTTTTATTTATCCCTTTCCAATCTATATTTTCTTATTTGTTTATTTGTCATTGGATGAGGATAGCCAATACATTATTAAATAGAAGTGGTGAAAGCAGATATCCTTGCCTTCTTTTCCAATCTTAGGGGAAAGCTTTCAGTTTTTCATATTTAGGTATGATGTTAGATGTAAGTTTTTTTAGAATGATCTTCAATAGGTTGAGGAATTCCTCTCCTATTCCTAGTTTGTTGAATTTTTGTCACAAAATAGATGCTAAATTTTGTCAAATGCTTTTTCTACTTCTGTTGAGATAATCATATGATTTTTCTTCTTTTTTTCTGTTGATATGGTGAACTATAGTGAGTTTAGAATGTTGAACCAGACTTGCATCTAAGTTCTATTCTGGTCTTTGCCTTACATAGTTTCTGATGAGAAGTCTGCAGTCATTTTTATCTTTTCTTCTGTTCTTCTGTATACAATTTCCTTTCTTTTCCTGGCTGCTTTTTGTTTTTTCTGAGTAGAGTCTCTCTGTCATCCAGGCTAGAGTGCAGTGGCATGCTCACAGCCACTGCAGCCTCAACCTACTTAGGCATTTCTTCTGCTTCAGCTTTCCAAGAAGCTGGGACAATAGGTGCACGCCACCATGCCCAGCTAATTTTTTTTTAATTGTAGAGATGAGGTCTTGCCAAGTTGCCCAGGCTGGTCTCAAACCCCTGGGCTCAGGCAATGCTCTTGCCTCAGCCTCCCAAAGCATGATGATGCACTGCACCCAGTTCTCACAAGTTTTATAACCATTGAACATTGTTCAATGTTTCTTACATCTTAAGGACTAAATCCAAGTTGAACATCAGGCAAGTCCCACCTTAAGGGCCATTACAATTTTCAGAAGGCCTACTGAGCCTATCAGAGAATCCAGTGTCTCATCATCCTGCCTCAATGGTTCAAGGCCTTTCTTCTTCCTCCTAACCACAGGCGACTCTTGTAGGAGGTCATAGCTTATACTTGGATATAATGAAAACCTGTGACTGGAAATATGGAAGGACCAGGGGGAAGCAGCTGCCCAGCTGCTGGCTGGCGAGCAACACCCTTGTACCCTGAAGCACAGTCGTTAGCAAATACCATGTCTTGTGGTAAATTTGGATACTGTTTTCTGCAACACTGGAGAACAACCTGAAATGTATACAAGATCCTGCATGTATGTTCATTTTATACAGAGAAGGTCCATGTTGCTGAATATTTTCTCAAAGGGCTCCATGATCCAATAGCATTAAAAATACCATATTCCAGCTGGGCTTGGTGGCTCAGCCTGTAATCCGTGCCTTTGGGAGGCTGAGGTGAGTGGATTGCCTGAGCCGCGGGTGTGAGACCTGTCTGGGCAGCTTGGCGAGACTTCATCTCTACAATAAATAAATAAAAAATTAGCTGGGCGTGGTAGCGTGCGGCTGTAGTTCCAGCTACTTAGAAGGCTGAGGCGGAAGGATCGTCAGAGCCCAGCAGGTCGAGGCTGCAGTGGCTGGGAGCAGCCACTGCACTCCAGTCTGGGCGACAGAGTGAGACTCCAACTCAAAAAAAAAAAAACCCATATTCCAGTCAGACCTGGTGAATCAGCCTGTAATCCCAGCACTTTGAGAGGCCGAAGCCAGTGGATTGCCCGAGCCTGTGGGCTCGACACCAGCCCGGCAACTTGGCGAGACCTCATCTCTATAATAAATAAAATATTAGCTGGGAGTGGTAGCGCATGCCTTTAGTTCTGGCTACTCGGAAGGCTGAGGCGGAAGGATTGCCAGCGCCCAGCAGGTCGATGCTGGGGTGGCCATGAGTGCACTCTGCGCTCTAGCCTGGGCAACAGAGTGAGACTCCCACTCAAAAAAACAAAAACAAAAGCAAAAAACCCTCACAATACTCATTACCTATGTGAATGTTTATACAAATATTATTTATTAGAGTTAACAATTAAAAAGTCTTGGCTTATAATTAAATATTTAGGTAAATGTGATACAGCCACACTATATAATATGAAAAAATCCACTAAAACAAAAAATAAGTAGAGGTCAATACCTCAGATAACACTGTGGCAATTTAGGAGGGGAATGGGCTCAAAAATTTGGGGACTTGAGTTTTACTGTCTATCTAGGTAGAACTAAAAACTATCCATTTCCACAGAAAAAGGACAAGGTCCCTGACTAGAACTGGGTTTTTAAAAAGCTTTTAAGAACTTAGAAGTCCTGGGCCTACCTTCTGCCCTAGTTTTGGGTGCAAAGTTTAAACTACATGGTATGGAAACCCACAGTCAACAATTAAAAATTGGTTCCAGGTTAGTATGTTGAGACTATGCAGAGTTTATCACTTTGTAGGAAAATACCCATAACTTAGGCCACCTGACTTCCCACAGGAAAGCCCTACTGAAGATGAGCTTACAATCGAAAATTGAAAAACATATGTGTTAGTTATTCACATAAAGAGTTATTAGCAGCCGGGCTCGGTGGCTCAGCCTGTAATTTGGCGCTTTGGGAGGCTGAGATGAGTGGATTGCCTGAGCCTGCGGGTTCGAGACCCGCTTGGGCAGCGAGACCTCATCTCTACAATAAATCAAAAAATCAGCCAGGCGTGGTAGCACATGCCTGTAATTCCAGCTACTCGGAAGGCTGAGGCGGAAGGATCGCCGGAGCCCAGCAGGTCGAGGCTGCGGTGGCCGGGAGTGGCCACTGCACTCCAGTCTGGGCGACAGAGTGAGACTCCAACTCAAAAAAAAAAAGAGTTATTAGCAGATACAACAAAAAGCAGATTTAAACACACCCCACCAAGAATTTCATATAATTAAAGGCATACAATAAATAACTTGGAATTATAAAAAGAAAAAACAATACCCTAAGATACAATGAAAACTGATAATTAAAGTAAGGGACTCAGTAGACAGAATAAACTTCAGATTAGATCAAGTTTCTAATACCAGAATAAAAAATATAATCATTAATAAAAGTACCTTAGTGAACAGGATAAACTTGAATGTGGATGTCATTGAAGAAAGAAGAGAACACATATGAAGGAACTGTCAAGAGACACACAAAGCAATGAAAATTGTATGAAAATTATAAAAGTAAGATTGAATATGTAGGATAGAATATAAAAGCCCAAAATATGTCTATACAGAGTACCTGAAGGAGAAATTGCAAAGGATGGAAAAGAGGAAATATTTGAAGAGATAATGGTTGGGTTTGTTCCAGAAATAATAAAACTTACTAATCTTCTTATTCAGAACACGTAATGAATTCTTTTTTTTTTTTCTTTTGAGTTGGAGTCGCACTCTGTCGCCCAGACTGGTGTGCAGTGGCTGCTCCCGGCCACCGCAGCCTCGATCTGCTGGGCTCCGGCGATCCTTCTGCCTCAGCCTTCCAAGTAGCCGGAACTACAGGCGCGTGCTACCACGCCCGGCTGATTTTTTAATTTATTGTAGAGATGAGGGCTCGCCTGCCCAGGCAGGTCTCGAACCCGCGGGCTCAGGCAATCCACTCACCTCAGCCTCCCAAAGGCACGGGATTACAGGCTGAGCCACCAAGCCTGGCACATAATGAATTCTTAGCAGAAAATATAAGAAACCCACATCTAAACAAAAGAGAGCCTTCACTAAAAACAAAGAGATCTCAGAAGCAGTAAGAATACACAGATTATTCATAAAGGAATTAAACTAGAAGCATAATTCTTAAAAGAAACAATGAAAGACAAAAGAGCCTGGAGCGATATCTTGTAAGTGCTGAGAGGAAATAATGATTAATCTAGAATTTCATACCTAGCCAAATAATTATTCAAAATGGGGTTCTAAGTAAAAACACGTCCATAATTAAAGACCAAGTACTAAACAAAGACTCGTATAGGAACCGGGAAGAGAAGCCCCTTCCTCCTGCAGCGAACATTTACTGCCCTCTACTGACACAGTTTAATATTACATTGTGTCAGGGGGCAAGGGAGAAATAAGTATTTAGAGGATCCAGCTCCAGTGTCACAAAACAAAGCAACAAAGCTGCGATTTGAAGCTGATGGGCATAAATTGGTTACTGGTCTGGCAACGGGCAAAGAAAGAAGCTGGTAAACATAGGTAAATCTAAATAAGCACCCGTATAACTTAAGTAATGATAACGAATTTGGGGGAAAGAAACACTGAGGTGAAAAGAAAATACCAGACAATAGTAACCAAGAAAGAGAAAGAAAACCAATAAGCTGGACATGGTGGCATGTACTTGTAGTCCTAGCTAATCAGGAGGCTGAGGCAGGAGGATCGCTTGAGACCAGGAGCTATGATTGTTCCATTGCACCCCAGCTGGGGCAACAGAGCAGGACCCCATCTCTACAAAATAAAGGAAAAAAAAAAACCCCGGTCAAGTATGCCTTCCAACCTCATCCATTTCTCTGCCCCTAAACACTCATCCTCATCTCCCAGCCTCCACTTTACCTTGACGAGTAGATCTCTGATCAGTGTGTTATCTTTCCTGATGAGGTTTTAAAAGTTTCTGCTCCTTTGCTGACACTGCTAATCAATCACAGTCACAGGACTCTCACCCTGGTGCCCAGTGAGCAGCAGTATGTGCTGTTAGGGTCTGGACTGAAATACCTCCTGGCAAGGGCCTCAAGAGGCCTTGAAAGAAAGGACTAAATGTGAGACCTGTCCTTTCCTCCTACATGGCCCTCCCAGGTAACCCTTGTGTGGTTCTGGATCCCTGGCCTGCCACTGCCCATCTAGAGGACAGGGCCACCCCACCCAAGCCCTCTGTGCTGCCCTGTCCAGGGCAGACCTGGTGACACAGATCCTTGTGAGCCTCAGTTTCCCACTGACATTCTCTTCCTGAAGGCCCAGGGCACACATATCCACATACCAGGCACTCAGGACCATGGCTCTGGACAGATTTGTGAGCAGGTTGTTTACATAACTCCAGGACTGGATCCCCTGGTACTGGGGTCCTGAGAGGTGGATGTGGGATGAGGACAGGCAGAGTCAGGAAGTGACTGTGCGGGGCCTCTCAGGGGTTGGCTCCGAGCCCAGCCTTTCTTCTCCCTTGCAGGGGGCCTGGCACCCCAGCCACACCTCTCTTTGACTTCACTACCTTTTGTTTTTGAGTAGGAGTCTCACTCTGTCACCCAGGCTGGAGTGCAATGGCATGCTGCTCATGGCCACCACAGCCTCGACCTGCTGGGCTCAGGCGATCCTTCTGCCTCAGCCTTCCGAGTAGCTGGAACTACAGGCATGTGCCTAGCTACTTTTTTGACTTTTTGTAAAGATGAGGTCTCACCAAGTTGCCCAGGCTGGTCTTGAACCCATAGGCTCAGACAATCCTCTCACCTTGGCCTCCCAAAGTGCTGGGATTATAGGCATGAGCCACTGTGCCAGGCCTTTTTTCTTTTTCTTTTTTTTGCAGGGGAAACTCCAGACCCTCTCATGGGAATTATAAGATAAATGAGACCCAGGATTCTGTCAGCCTCTGCCACAGTCCACATAATTTCCTCATACTTTTAAGGAACAGAAGAACTTCTTTCTGGACTCAAGTTTATCCATTTTTTATTCAGTCCCAGGATCTGTAATTCAGTTCATAATCCATACCCAGAGGAGGCCACGAGGACATCGCCTCTCACATTCTGTGGACATGACCTGCTTTTAATGTCTACTGTGAGTATCTAAATCCTTGAATAGAATTGAGGCCCAGTGATTATTGGCTATGTTGTTCATTGAATCATGCCCAGTGCCTACACAAATTAAGTGCTTGATATATATGTGCTGAATGAATATACCCCAGTCAGGATCTTCCCACATATCAGAGCCCTCACCTCCAGCCTCCACTTGTTCCATGTACCCCACGTCCTTTGGGGACCATGATCATCCCCAGTACAGTCAGGAGGGGGCCAGAGGGTGGTGGACCAGATGGGCCTGGAGAGCGGGAAATAACTTTTCTATTCCTCCACAGCTTAAGAGTGTGTTGTCAAAATTTGAATCAGTCAATTATGCTACATAATGACTGAGCTTGAGCATAGTAAAAGCTATTGATGTTTATTTTTCTGTGAACTATGGGATAATATTTTTTCGCCAATCTTTCTACTCTGTGGATGGACCTTTTCTTTTTTGTGTGTGTGTGTTGGAGCCTCACTCCGTCACCCAGACTGGAGTGCAGTGGCCGCTCCCGGCCACCACAGCCTCGACCTGCTAGGCTCTGGCGATCCTTCCGCTCAGCCTTCCGAGTTGCTGGAACTACAGGCATGCACTACCACGCCAGGCTAGTTTTTGATTTATTGTAGAGATGAGGTCTCGCCAAGTTGCCCAGGCGGGTCTCGAACCCGCAGGCTCAGGCAATTCACTCACCTCAGCCTCCCAAAGTGCAGGACTACAGGCTGAGCCACCGAGCCCGGCTAATTTCACGATATTCTATTAGCACTGTCATAAAACCTATGTCTGGCCATTGACAACATAAACCTATTATGAAAATTTCATGTGATCTTGTGAAAGGAAGTTAGCAGATTCAGTAACAATATTTGTCAACCTTAAAAACACAGGTAACAATTGCAGGAAGGAAAGTATTTTCCCACCTAGATCAGTTCCATGAAAAAGTCCTTGTGAAATGTACAAATGCCCAAAGTATAATTATGATAAACAAAATGTACCGTTAAATAGCTGAAATGCATCTACTATTCTTTGTCAATTTAACTTATAGTAGGATGCAGCTGGAAGCAAAATGCTGCTGACAAGGATATTCACAACCTCAGGACACTTTCTTTTAGGCTTATCTGGAGAAAAAACATGAGCAGGAGGAGTATCACTGCAAATGTACGGGACAGAAAAGCACTAGAAGAGCTTGATCACAAGTGATGTGCTACAAATTTCAGGAAACCCTAAAACTCATGTCTGGCAGTGTGTTTTACTGACCTTCAGAACACAAAAGATACTATATGAATGTTATGTCTGTATATATACACACACACAAACACACATACATACACATATAGTTTAAATGCTCTCAAGGTCTTTTACCACCATGTCCCCATGCATCACAGTAATGATGTGTCAATTACCGAAGCAAAAGGAAATGGAGAATATGTCCTCTGTGCTCCTGATACTTTGTTCTGTCTCAATTAAGGCTTATCTTCCCATTTTCCCTCTTCAATAAATGAATACAAGCCAGCTGTTTTAAACAGGAATTCTATTATGACAAACTAAAACTTCTTTAATGCTCAAAGACATAGAGGTTTTCTACTGATCATGTTTCTTGAGATTTTTGACGCCCTGATGGGCCACAAACACAATCTCTGCCATCATCATTTTGTTCTTTTATCCTGAGTCTGTCTTTTCTTCCATTTGAAAGAAAGATACTGGAAGATACCTTACTGAGTTCAGGAAGCATTAACTTGTGAATTTCAATTACAATATTGGCATTTGGTTGTCACTTTTTTGGAATATATGTTTTATTGAGAAAATTAAAATTTGCAACTTTCAGAGGAAAATAACTAAATCAGAAAATTTTTTTAATAAAAAGGGAACACTTATTCTTACAAATTTTACAAATAATACTTCTTATCACTAAACAATCTCACCCAAACTTATAGGCAATACATTTTATGTCTGATTTTATTCAGGAAAATCCACTAAAATTAAATGTTTCTAAGGACATATTTCAAATCATGCTGAATATTGCCTGCCTTCATCGATGTAAGGTAATCATTACCTCTGCAGATACTTTTAAAAATATCAGGTGGTACTTTTGATAGTTCAGGGTAACAAGAAAAAAAAATCTGTTTTTTAGTTTTTATTTTAAAGATGTGGGGTAGGCTGGGTATGGTGGCACACTCCTATAATCTCAGCACTTTGGGAGGCTGACGTGAGAGGTTTGCCTGAACCCACGGGTTTGAGACCAGCCTGGGAAACTTGGTAAGACCTCATCTCTACAATAAATCAAAAAATTAGCCAGGCATGGTGGCGCCTGCCTGTAGTTCCAGCTACTTGGAAGGCTGAGGCAGAAGGATCGCCTGAGCCCAGCAGGTCAAGGCTGCGGTGGCCGGGAGCATGCCACTGCACTCCAGCCTGGGCGACAGAGTGAGATGCCAACTCAAAAAATAAATAAATAAATATTTTAAAAAGACAGTTTTTCTAAAGTCTGTTTGATAATGGATATGCTCAATCCTGTGAGTACACTATTACACATTACTAACAGTCTGTGAGTCAAAGTGGTCTTCAATAAATTACTATCATTTTCTTGATTTTTCTAGTCTGGTAAAATTAATCAGATGATTTCTGTTAATTAATATCCCTTACAGTTTTCTGGGGATTTTTCTGCATATGTAATCAATATAAACATTTTGTTACCTTTCCTCCTTTCCTTTTAAAATTATTCCTTGAAACAGATGAGAAATTAATTTTATTTTCACAATCTGTGAGTTGAATTTCTGAAAGAAGCTACCTTAGTATTTTTTTGACGTTTACTTTTTAAAAAGCTTTACTAACATATAATTTACATAACACAATAATCACATTTCAGTGTACAATTTCTTTTCTTTTTTTTTTTTTGAGTTGGAGTCTCACTTCTTTGCCCAGGCTAGAGTGCAGTGGCACACTCACAGCCACCCCAGCTTCCACCTGCTGGGCTCCAGCGATCCTTTCACTTCAGGCTTCCAAGTAGCGGGAACTGCAGGCGTGCATTCCCACACCAGGCTAATTTTTTTTAAAATTGTAGAGACAAGGTCTTGCCAAGTTGCCAGGCTCGTCTCGAACCCACAGGCTCAGGCATTCCACTCTCCTCGGTCTTCCAAAGTGCTGGGATTAAAGACTGAGCCACCGAGCCTGCCCCAGTGTACATCTTCAAGCTTCTTAGTATATTTACAGAGGTATGCAACCTTTTAGAATAAAAAGCATTTTATTTGCATTCTTTCTCCTTTACTAAGCCAGATCTCAGCAACAATTAAAGAATGTTATGTCTGTATTGTGAGCCCACTATGGGATTTTCTAATAAGTGGAATCAGTCTTTTAGGTCTGATTTATTTTACTTAGTTTAATATTTTTGAGTTTTATTTCTGTTAGAGCATGCATCATTATTTCATTTTCTTTGATTGACAAGTAGTATTCTTTGTGTAGATATACTATACAAAATAGTATAGTCTTTTTTTCAATTTACTATTTGACAAATATTTGGGTTTATTTACTTATGGTTACTTTAAATGTTGCTGCTATGAGCATGCACATATAGTCTTTGTATGACTATAGGAATGTCATTTCTTTCAAATATATACCTTGCATGGAATTTGTGTCACATGGTGATTCTACGTGAAACATTTTGAGAAGTATTAAAAAATTGTTTCAATGGTTGTATTATATTACATTCTCACTTACAATGTATATGGGTCCCACAGTCTTAACATCTTTTTTTTTTTTTGAGTTGGAGTCTCACTCTGTCACCCAGACTGGAGTGCAGTGGCCACTCCCGGCCACCGCAGCCTCGACCTGCTGGGCTCCGGCGATCCTTCCGCCTCAGCCTTCCAAGTAGCCGGAATTACAGGCATGCGCTACCACGCCCGGGCTGATTTTTTGATTTATTGTAGAGATGAGGTCTCCCTGCCCAGGTGGGTCTCGAACCCGTGGGCTCAGGCAATCCACTCACCTCAGCCTCCCAAAGGCACGGGATTACAGGCTGAGCCACTGAGCCCGGCTTTTACATCTTTTTTAACACTTGTAGTTGTCTGTTTGGCATAGCCGTTCTAGTGGGTATAAATTATCACTTGTGTTTTATGTTTCTCTAATAACTAATGATGTTGAACATATTTTTATATGGTAATTGGTAATATGAATATCTCCTTTGGAAACATGTTTATTAATATTCAAATAGTTGGTGATTTATAAGTTTCTAAAATTGAATGCCTGAAATGAATTCTTGAATTCAGAAGTGCAGTATGTCAAAATACATAAATAGATAAATTAATAAAATAAATTGGGTAACCCCCTTGGGTCCCCTCCCACTGTGGGAGCTTTTCTGTCCTCTTAATAAATCATGCTTTCAAAGAATAAATAAATAAAAAAAAATAAATTATTTGAAATAAGTCAAATGGTATCACTTCAAAAAGGATTTTTAAAAAAACCTTGTAAACAGTGATATACAAGGAAAGACAATCTACATAGGTGAGAGCAAATTTTTCACAGCTTGTATAGAGCCAAAACAGAAATAGAAATACAGTCATGTACCACATAATGATGTTATGGTCAACATTACATTATAATGGAGCTAGAAAGTTCTTATTACCTATTGCCATTTAGCCATTATAACATTGTAGTGCAATGCATGGTATTACTCACATGTTTGTGGTGATGCAGATATAAACAAACATGCCTGTCATAGAAAAATATACCACATATACTATGTACAGTACATTATCCTTGATAATTATAATAAACCACTATGTTACTGGTTTATGTATTTACTATACTATACTTTTTTTTACTTATTTCAGAGTGTACTTTTTTTTTCTTTTTTTTTTTTTGAGTTGGAGTCTCACTCTGTCGCCCAGCCTGGAGTGCAGTGGCTGCTCCCGGCCACCGCAGCCTCAACCTGCTGGGCTCCGGTGATCCTTCCGCCTCAGCCTTCCGAGTAGCCGGAATTACAGGCATGCGCTACCATGCCCGGCTGATTTTTTGATTTATTGTAGAGATGAGGTCTTGCTGCCCAGGTGGGTCTCGAACCCGCGGGCTCAGGCAATCCACTCACCTCAGCCTCCTAAAGGCGCGGGATTACAGACTGAGCCACCGAGCCCGGCAGAGTGTACTCTTATATTAAAAAAATTTAACTGTAAAACAGCATTAGGCAGGTCCCTTAGGCAGTATTCCAGAATAAGTCATTGTTATTACAGGAGATGACACTTCCATGTAGTTATTGCCCCTGAAGATCTTCCAGTGGGATATGATATGGAGGTTGAAGACAGGGATATTAATGATCCTGATCCTGTGTAGACCTAGCTAATGTGTGTCTTTGTGTCTTAGTTTTCAACAGAAAAGTTTAAAAAGTAAAAAAAAAATTAATTAGAAAAAAACCTTACATAATAAGAATTTAAAGAGTTGTGATCACCCACAGTACTCCAGCCTGGGTGACAGAATGAGACTATGACTCAAAAAAACAAAAACCAAGTGATCTTCTTGAGAGTATACTTCAAAAAGAAAGAAATAAGGCTGGGCGTGGTGGCTCAAGTCTGTAATCCCAGTACTTTGGGAGGCCGAGGTGAGAGGATTGCCTGAGTCCAGGGGTTCAAGACCAACCTGGGCAACTTGGTAAGACCTCTTCTCTACAATAAAAAAAAAAGAAACATTTTCCTGTATGAAGTATGAAATTATGAAAATAAAAGAGCAAGACACTGGATACAGTAAACACTGAACTAAGAAACCACATAGTCCTTGGCAACATCAAATTAAAAATATTTAGATATGATAAAAGTGGAATTCTTCACTTTTATCATATCCATATAAATCAGATAGAATATCTTATGCTACCTGGTCAATTTAACTGATGGCAGAAGAATCTACATTTTCAGAAGACTTCCATCATTAACTTGCTGGGCTCCGGCGATCCTTCCACCTCAGCCTTCCCAGTAGTCGGAATTACAGGTGCGCGCTACCACGCCCAGCTGATTTTTTTATTTATTGTGGAGATGAGGTCTCACTATCCAGGCGGGTCTCGAACCCGCGGGCTCAGGCAATCCACTCACCTCAGCCTCCCAAAGGTGCGGGATTACAGGCTGAGCCACCGAGCCTGGCTGAGCAGTTGTTTTTAAGAAGCATAATGATGCTCTGCTCTTTTCTTTCACAAAGATAATTTTTCTTAATGAAAATTTTCCTATCAGCAAGGATAATGGTGCCATTTAAGATGTTGCTACTATAGTTTGATACCAAGCAGGGAATACAGGGGACGTGTGTGAAGGGCCCTGCCATGTGGAACACTAGTACAGTCCTAAATGTCTAGGTGGTACCAACAAGTGAGATATGCAAAGGAAAAGAGTGATCCCA
Source organism: Cephalopachus bancanus (assembly GCA_027257055.1). Lineage (NCBI taxonomy): Eukaryota > Metazoa > Chordata > Mammalia > Primates > Tarsiidae > Cephalopachus > Cephalopachus bancanus. The sequence goes on from JAPVLO010000295.1 coordinate 2,349,518, forward strand.
CAGCTGTTCCATAGAAGACAAGTCTTCCCTAGAAGTATGAACCAGTGATTGTACACAGAACAGCTTTGCCACCTTTTTTCTTGGCTGAGGACAGCAACCATTTGACATGAAATTATTAGGCTCATTATTTTTGACACACACACAAATGAAAACATATTTATATCCACCACATAATCACGTTCAATGTATTAAACACTATTAAACACACAGAGCAACCCAGAGTCCTACAAGATCCAGAAGTTCAGATCCACATAGGCAGGGAAGTGTTACTGAGACTGGTGCAGCTGACTAAGGAATTTAGAGCCCTGCACAGTCGTGTCTGGCTCTGCAAGTCTGCCAATGGGCTTAATGCTACTTGGGGCCATGCTAATGAATCTGGTCACTGGAAAAGTATTATGACATCATTGATTCTTCTGCACCTTAAAACACACCAGTTAGCAGGGCTCGGTGGCTCAGCCTGTAATCCCGTGCCTTTGGGAGGCTGAGGTGAGTGGATTGCCTGAGCCCGCGGGTTCGAGACCCGCCTGGGCAGCGAGACCTCATCTCTACAATAAATCAAAAAATCAGCCGGGTGTGGTAGCGCATGCCTGTAATTCCGGCTACTTGGAAGGCTGAGGCGGAAGGATCGCCAGAGCCCAGCAGGTCGGCGGCCACTGCACTCCAATCTGGGTGACAGAGTGAGACTCCAGCTCAAAAAAAACAAAAACAAAAACAAAACAAAACAAAACAACACACCAGTTAAGGCTCTTTGAATATGGTAAACAAGTTTATTGAATCCCAGAACTATCCAATTCCCATTTTAGAGTCACAGGAAACAGGAACGACTCAGAAGGTAAGTTGTGCAGAGTGGAACTGAAATTAAATCATTTCAGTTCATTTCACCTCCTTGTGCCAAAGTTCTGTAAATATGTATCTACTTTCATGATTTTCCTAGAAAAGTATACTACTTTCACATTCAACCCATACTAGTTTTACCATCTGCTAAGAAAATTTCTGCTCTGTACTTAAAACCAAAAACATTCTTTATGCATGAATAACATTAGTGGGCTCTACAGAGAGGGGAGCATATCTGCATACTCTCTATAAAGGAAACAGGAAAATAACAGAATGATGATAGTGTGTCTCATTCAAGATTGTCTTTGAAAATCCAATAAAATTCACTGTAACTTTTCAGGGATGTTTGTGTAGCCAACAGCCTTGGAAGACAGAAATAGTGCCCCCCCATCTGGAGCAAAGGGCAGGCCTGCTTACTGTCCAGTACAATAGAAATAATGGCTCCCTGCCTCTCTCCAGACAGGCCAGCAGGCTTACTGCCCGTTAAACACGATTTGAGTTCTTTAAGCTCAAAGTTCCTCTCCTGCAGTGCAGCCCACTGTGTGTGCTGGTGTCCCCTGATCCACTCTATGTCCCCTTGTGGGACTTGGTGAACTAGTGCAAATACTGGTAACTCTGGCCATGGCTACTGCTGTGAGGAATTAAGTCATTTGCCACTGACATTAAATTCACATGTCTTCTGCTACCATATATGAGACACTGGTAGGCTACTTTGTTAGCCTGAACTATATCAGACTGTTCACGACTCCTGACAAGCCCTTGAAATAATAAGGGATTTTAAGAACACAAGCTGGAAGCAGTGATACATGCCTGTAATCCCAGCACTTTGGGAAGCAGGGCGAGAGGACTGCCTGAGCCCACGGGTTCAAAACCAGCCTGGGCAACTTGGCGAGACCTTGTCTCTACAATAAATCAAAAAATTAGCCGGGCATGGTGGTGCCCACTTGTAGTTACAGCTACTTGGAAAGATGAGGTGGAAGGATCGCCTGAGACCAGAAGGTGGAGGCTGCAGTGGCCGTGAGTATACAACTGCACTCCAGCCTGGGTGTCAGTGCGACTCCAACTCAAAAAAAAAAAAAAAAAGGAAGGAAGGAAGAAAGGAAGGAAGGAAGAAAGGAAGGAAGGAAGGAAGGAAAGAAAGAAAGAAAGAAAGAAAGAAAGAAAAAACACAGAGAGCTATCCAGGACCCAATGTGTGGATGGTCCTTGTAGAAAACTGTGGGTATGTCATAGATAGCTCTTACTTAGAGGCATGTTCCTTAATGCCAAGTTTTTATCATAAAAGGATATTGGATTTAATAAAATGATTTTTTGAATCTATTGAGATAATCATATGGCTTTTGTTTTTAATTCCTGTTTATGTGGTGAATCATATATACTGATTTGAGTATGTTGCACCATCCTTGTATCCTAGGAATAAAGCCCACTTGGATCATGGTGAATTATCCTTTTGATTTGCTGTTGGATTCAGTTTGCTAGTCTTTTGTTGAGAATTTTTGCATCTATGTTCACCAGGGATATTGGCCTATAGTTTTCTTTCTTTCTTGTTGTGTCTCTGCCATAATCAGGATGATGCTGGTTTCACAGAATGAATTAGGGAGCAACCCCTCCTCCTTGTTTTTTTGGAATTACAGTAGTAGGATTGGCACCAACTTTTCTTTATACATCTGATATAATTTTGCTGTGAATCTGTCTGGTTCAGGACTTTTTTGGGTGGGTAGTTTTTTTTTTTCTTTTTTTTATTACTAATTCAATTTCATGACTCATTATTGGTTTTTCACAGTTTCAGTTTCTTCCGGTTTCAATCTTGGGAGGTTGTGTATTTCTAGGAATTTATCCATTTCTTCTAGATTTTCTAGTCTGTCTGCAAAGAGATGTTCACAGTAGTTTCTGAGAATCATTCGTGTTTCTGTGGGATCATTTGTAATGTCACCTTTGTCCTTTCTGATTGTGCCTATTTAGGTTCTCTCATCCAGATAGTGGTCTATCAGTCTTGTTTTTGTTGTGTTGCTACTGTGTGTGTGTGTGTGATTTTTTTGGGAGGGGTCTCAATCTCATTTAGTTCTGCTCTGATTTTGGTTATTTCTTTTATTCTGCTTGCTTTCATTTAGTATGTTATCGTTTTTCTAGTTTCTTCACATGTGACATTACATTGTTTAATTGAAATCTATCTTCTTGATGTAGGCATTTAGTGACATAAACTTTACTCTTAACACTGCTTTTGCCATATCCCAGAAGTTTTGGTATGCTCTGTCTTTATTTTCATTTGTTTCAAAGAATGTTTTGATTTCTGCCTTAATTTTGTTATTTACTCCAAAGTCATTCAGGAACAAGTTGTTTAGTTGCCATGTATTGGTGTGGTTCTGAGAGTTCCTTTTGGTACTTTCATTTTTATTCCGTGGTGTCCAAGAAGGTGCTTGGCATGATTTTGATTTTTTTGAATTTGTTGAGACGTGCTTTATAACCAACATGTGGTCAGTATTAAAGTGTTTTCTGTGTGCAGATGAGAAGAATGTATATTTTGTGGTTGTTTGGTGGGGTATTCTGTAAATGTCTACTAGGTCCAATTAGTCAAGTGTCAAATTTAAGACCAGAATTTCTTTGTTAGTTTTCTGCCTTGATGATCTTTCTAATGCGATCAGAGGGGATGTTGAAGTACCCACTATTATAGTGGTCTGCCTAAGTCTTTTCGTAAGTCTAGTAGTAATTGTATGAAACTGGTGCTTCAAAGTTGGGTGCATATATTTAGAATAATTAAATCTTCTTGTTAAATTTTTATCATTATGCAATGCCTTTTTTTTTTTTTTTTTGAGTTGGAGTCTCACTCTGTCGCCCAGACTGGAGTGCAGTGGCCCCTCCCGGCCAGCCTCGACCTGCTGGGCTCCGGCGATCCTTCCGCCTCAGCCTTCCAAGTAGACGGAATTACAGGCATGCGCTACCACGCCCGGCTGATTTTTTTGATTTATTGTAGAGATGAGGTCTTGCTGCCCAGGAGGGTCTCGAACCCGCGGGCTCAGGCAATCCACTCACCTCAGCCTCCCAAAGGCGTGGGATTATAGGCTGAGCCACTGAGCCCGGCTGCGATGCCTTTTTTGTCCTTTTTTTTCACTGTTGATTTAAAGTCTGTTTTATCAAATATAAGAATAGCAACCCTTGCTCTTTTTTATTTTCCATTTACATGATAGATCTTTCTCCATCCCTTTACCTTGAGCCTATGAATGTCATTATATGTGAGATGGCACCCTTGAAGACAGCTGGATAGGTCTTATTTTAATCAAACTTGTCACTCTATGTCTTTTAAGTGGAGCGTGTTGACCATTTACGTTTAAGGTTAATATTGATGTGAGGTTTGTTTCTGTCATAGTGTTGTTAACCAGTAGCTTTTTAGTGCTGATTGTGTAGCTGGTTGATTTATAGGGTCTCTAGACTTTGTGTCTACCTGTGCTTTTGTAGTAGCAAGTATCATCTTTTGTTTGTTTCCATGTTTAAAACTCCCTTAAGTATCTCTTATGGGCCAGTCTGATGGTGACAAATTTCCTTAGTAATTGCTTGGGTGGAAAACATTTTATTTCTTTTTCGCTTATAAAGCTTTGTATGGCAGGGTAAGAAACTCTTGGCTGGCATATCTTTTTTTAAAGAATGCTAAAAATGGGCCCGCAATCTCTTCTGTCTGCTGTTATTCCAGTGGGTTTCCCATTACAAGTAATATTGCCCTTTTATCCAGCTGTTTTAAAGATATTTTCCTTTATATTGATCTTAAGTAATGTGATGACTATGTCCCTTGGCACAGTCATCTTGTATAAAATCTCACAGGAGTCTCTGAGAGAATTTCTCATATCTGAATGTTGACTTCTCTCAAGCAAAATTTTCCTTAATATCTTCAAATATATTTTCCAAGTAGTTAATTTCTCTTTTTCTCTCTCAGTAACATCAATAAGTCATAGGTATGGTTCCTTGCATAATTTCATATTTCTCAAAGCCTTTGTTCATTTTTAAAACGTTCTTTTTTATTGATTTTTGTCTAACTGGGTTAATTCAAAGTACTGGCCTTCAAGCCCTGAAATTATTTCTTCTGCTTGGTTTAATCTGTTCTTTTTTTTTTTTTTTGAGTTGGAGTTTCACTCTGTCGCCCAGACTGGAGTGCAGTAGCCGCTCCCAGCCACTGCAGCCTCGACCTGCTGGGCTCCAGCGATCCTTCTGCCTCAGCCTTCCGAGTAGCTGGACCTACAGGCATGTGCTACCACGCCCGGCTGATTTTTTGATTTATTGTAGAGATGAGGTCTCGCTGCCCAGGCGGGTCTCGAACCCGTGGGCTCAGGCAGTCCACTCACCTCAGCCTCCCAAAGGCGCGGGATTACAGGCTGAGCCACTGAGCCCGGCTTGTTTAATCTGTTCTTAAGGATTTCAACCGTGTTTTGAAAGTTTTGTAGTAGATCTTACATTTCCAGAAATTCAGCTTAGCATTTTCTTAATATAGCTATATTGTCTTTCAAATCTTGGATCACTTTTCTGGCAAAGCAAACTAAGCAGTTAGATATCCATATAGTAAATTATGTACAAGGATCCTACTGCAGCATTATTTATAATAGTAAAACTGAAAATAATCTAAATTTCTATCAAAGGAGGAATAGTTAAAGAAATCATGGTAAGCCGGGCTTGGTGGCTCAGCCTGTAATCCTGCGCCTTTGGGAGGCTGAGGTGAGTGGATTGCCTAAGCCCGCAGGTTCGAGACCCGCCTAGGCAGCAAGACCTCATCTCTACAATAAATAAAAAAATCAGCCGGGCGTGGTAGCACATGCCTGTAATTCCGGCTACTCGGAAGGCTGAGGCGGAAGGATCGCCAAAGCCCAGCAGGTCGAGGCTGCGGTGGCCAGGAGAGGCCACTGCACTCCAGTCTGGGCGACAGAGTGAGGCTCCAGCTCAAAAAAAACAAAAACAAAATCTTTCACCTGTAGTTCCAGCTACTCTGGAGGTTGAGGTAGATGGATCGCCTGATCCCAGCAGGTCAAGGCTGCAGTAGCTGTGATTGTACCACTGCTCTCTAGCCTAGGCAACAGAGTGAGACTCTTGACTAAAAAAAATAAAATAAAATTCATAAATACATCAATTGAGCACACAATAATGGGTAAAGTTTCCATGACCAGGTTTTTTAGTTCTCTTGCCTATATATAACATCTAGGAATCCAAAATGAAACCTCTTGGAATGTGATATGAAAAAAGTCTTACTTTCATGTAGATTAACACCCATGTTTTGAGGGATGATATAATATCATGAAAGCTGCTAGCTGTTTCTGATGAAACTAGTAAAACCCTTAAATTAACAATCTCAGGAAAAGAACTTTGATCATTCAATTTTTGTTTCTGCATTAATACGTACGATATAAGCCGGGCTCGGTGGCTCAGCCTGTAATCCCGCGCCTTTGGGAGGCTGAGGTGAGTGGATTGCCTGAGCCCGCAGGTTCAAGATCCGCCTGGGCAGCGAGACCTCATCTCTACAATAAATCAAAAAATCAGCTGGGCGTGGTAGCACATGCCTGTAATTCCGGCTGCTTGGAAGGCTGAGGCGGAAGGATCGCCGGAGCCCAGCAGGTCGAGGCTGCGGTGGCCGGGAGCGGCCACTACACTCCAGTCTGGGCGACAGAGTAAGACTCCAACTCAAAAAAAAAAAAAATACGTACGATACAGAAACAAACATTTTAAACATGAAGGTCTTGTTTGCATTTTATATTATGCAAATGAGGAACATATTTTATGAGTTAATTCCTTCACAACTCTCGTTTTTGTTTGTTTGTTTGTTTGTTTGTTTTGAGTTGGAGTCTCACTCCGTTGCCCAGGCTGGAGTGCAGTGGCACACTCACTACCACCTCAGCGTGACCTGCTGGGCTCCGGCAATCCTTCCACCTCAGCCTGCCAAGTAGCTGGAACTATAGGTGTGCACTACCATGCTTGGCTAATTTTTGAGTTATTGTAGAGACAAGATCTCTCCCAGTTACTTAGGCTGTTCTGGAACCCGTGGGCTCAGACAATCACTCGCCTTGGCCTCCCAAAGTGCTGGGATTACAGGCTGAGCCATTGAGCCCGGCCCACAATTCTAGTTTTTAAGGAAATAAGTAGTATGACAGAATATCCCCAGATTTGTTTATCAGAGTACCGTCATGGAATCCACAGACCTGTCCCTGGGGGCATAAGGGATTTAGTAACATCTATTATTAAGAGGCTATGAAAGCAAGAATGCGCCTGGATTATTTTCATTTTCTAGTAAGGTAAGGTGTACATCCCTGACCACTGTTAGTGATATAGTTTTCATTCAAGCAGAGACATAAAAAGCTGAATGATTTAATGATGCCCATATGCTCCACATCTTTAAAGTCACTGCCCCAAATCTCAACCACCATCTTTTCATGAGGGGTCAGGTCATCATCTGTGTCTCTGAAACACTGGCCAGTTAAGCTATTGAGACAAAATGCTTAAACTATCTTCACTTTAGGATGATTTTTTGGAGGCCTATCCAAAACATTAAAAACGGTCTATTGGACACCTACCTGGAAATTGGGGTTTTCTCCTCTGCTCTCAGCAGATCCTGGGTAACTCAATAATTAATTGCCTAGATGCCCCAACTTCTACATTCTTGAACAATGCACCGGTGAGGGTGACACTTCCCCAAAGTCACAGCCCATATCATCCTCTGCAAATGTCTGAAGTTGTGCATGGGAATGCCAATAGCAGATTTCTCTCAAAGCAGCCAAACTGGAGCCCTGACTGGAGACAGCAGAGGGCAGCAGTACAAAGTTGGAGTGTCTCGGACACCAAGCCAGATCTATAGTTCACAAAAGCAGGTGGCTCCCTGGGCTGGGTGAGTCGGGATGCTGTGGAGAGAACCCTGGGTGTGGGTGGGAGAGGAAACCAGGCTCTGCGGGGGAGGGGGTGGTAGGGGAAATAAGAAACCCATCCTTGTTTAGGCAAAGGGAGGACATCACAGTGTCACTTTCCAGTCCCCATCCTGCCCTCAAGTTGCTTCCTGGGAACAACCCCTTCTGGTAGGGAGGGGGCAGGGCCAGTGACCAGTCCAGCTTTGATACTGCAGGGCACCCATCACTCTGACCCCTTCTCCAGGTGTGATCACTCTTCCACCCTCGTGGCATTCTGGGAATGCAGTCCCGCAACCCTGTAAACTAAAAGACTATGCATGGTTAACAGACTAGAGCTCCCAACATGCCTAGTGGGGTGCTTACTGCCCTGCGTTCTCCTCTAGGACTGGGCCTCATCCTCCACCTGGTGCATGCTGGGAGTTGTATTCCTGCAGCCCTGCAAGGTAAACGCTGAGAGAATTTAAGAGACTACAGCTCCTAGCATGCTAGGTTAAGTTCCTTTCTCTCATTAGTCATTTCCTTTGTCAGGGTCCATCTTGCCATGCCAATGGAGTGCTGAGCTATCTAGGCCTCTCCTGCCTGTGGGACATAGTTCTGCCAGACGCACCCTGTACTTGTGACAGTACGTGTCCATGAGATGCTAGTGGCGCCACTTGTGGTCAAAATTGGATTTTTTGCAGGCCAGCAAGTGGCCAGAAGCCTCTTCCAGCCTGCACAGGGTTGCCATGGGTATGCCTGCCCTTTTCCAGCTCTGCAGCCTGCTCCTTTCTTGAACCTCCCTTCTCTGGATGCTTATCAGGACATCTCCTTTGTTCCCCTCTGACAAGAGCAGTGCACCCTCTCATGGGGATAGGGCTGGCAATAGCAGCCTGGCTACTCTTAGGCATCTTAGGATTCCACAGCCTTTCTCCCCTCTCTTAAGGATGAGGGGTGAAGCTGAAAGCTCCAAGCCTCTAATCATAGCTTGGTCTCTCACCCCCACCTCACAAACTCCTATCCCTAAAAGCTACTCATTAGAAAAAAAGACACCCCTATGGGTCTAGAACTTACAAAGGTCTTAAAAGCTCTGTGTCAGAAACTGAGATCAAAGACCAAATATGAGAACAAGCATCTTGTTTTGCTCCCATGCACCTAGGTTTTTAGGCTGTATATTTCAGGGTATATAATATGTATAATAATAAATGTCTTTATTATTATTATATATTTATTACTATTTCACAGATCCTATTAAAAATTACCACAAAATGAATGGCTTAAAACAACACATTAGCCGGGAGTGGTAGAGTGCACCTGTAGTTCCAGCTGCTTGGAAGGATAAGGCGGAAGGATCGCAGGAGCCCAGCAGGTCAACGCTGGAGTGGCCATGAGCGTGCCGCTGCACTCCAGCCTGGGCAACAGAATGAGACTCCAATTCAAACAACAATAACAACACAAATTTATTTCTTATTATAGAGAATACCACTAGCTCCCTGGTAGGTGTCTGAAACCATCAGTTTGTTGCCTAAAATGAAAATATTCTTTCTCTGGGAACCTGGCACTTGCCTTGTCAAAGCCACCTTTCCTTCCATCCCTCTATTCCTGTAGCAGGCCTCTCAAATAGATGATCCTATCACTTATTAGAAAGAGGAAAAGCATGAAAGGGAAAAGGCCTGACTCCTGCGTTATACAGTCAGGAGCCTCAGCTGCACAGGAAGGGGCCCCCTCAGCTGCTTTGGCGTCCACACCCACCTGGTTTCCAGGACTTGGGTGCCCTAATGTGGACCTCTTGGCCCTAATTAACACAGGCCAGCAGGACCAAACGTGCCCCGTTGTCCTTCCCAAAACGTTGGGCAAGCTTGTGTAGAAAGGTAGGATGCAATTTCTGCCCTAAATAGGGATCCCTGGGATCCACTTATAAAGACTGAAGCTAGGCCAGGCTTGGTGGCTCGACCTGTAATCCCAGCTCTTTGGGAGGCTGAGGCGTGGTAGTGCGCACCTGTAGTTCCGGCTACTTGAAAGGCTGAGGTGGAAGGTTCGCCGGAGCCCAGCAGGTCGAGGTTGCGGTGGCCGGAGCGTCCCACTACACTCCAGTCTGGGCAACAGAGTGAGACTCCAACTCAAAAAAAAAGACTGAAGCTGCTATGGTGTGGCCATGTGCTCTTTGAGCTATGGCCAAGCCATGTTTCCTGGCTTTGGCCCCCTCCCCTACTTTGGGGAGGTGAATCTCTTTCTGTAATTCACTTTCTAAATAAACTATATCTCCTAATCTTAAAAAAAAAAAGACTGAGGCTGCTTTGACTACTATAGGCTTGTAATTTGAAATCAGCAGTGTGATGCTTCCAGCTTTCTGTAGAACTGTAACTTCATGTAAAATTGTAACTTCATGTAAAATTGGAGCTGAGTCATTTCAGGCAATTACCCTACAGTTCTAGACATCTGTGTATGATTCCTTGCCAGTATCAGCAGATAAGCATACCTTATTGCCAAGTATTAAACAAACAGTCCTTTTAGAACTCACAGTTTCTCTACATCTACCAGTCTTTCTCTCTTCCATTCAAGCATCCTCTCCTTACATTCTCTTCTGAGCCTACTGCATTCCACCTTTCCTTCACACCATGAACACTTCTTTCTGTTTGAAACATTTTTCACTGGATTTTTGTGACCCTCTTGGGTCACAAAAGCAGGATTGTCTCCCTGCTTTCTTTGTCTTCCTTATCCTCCTCATCCTTCACCAGATCTCTAGTAATCCTCAGCCCCCTTATTCTGGTGTGATTCTCCTCAGAGTGATCCCATAGAGTCTCACAGCTTTAAATACCATCTATATGCTGATAGCCCGCAGGTCTGTGGCCTCCTCTTAGAGGGGAGCACCAGGAGTCATCCCTGACTCACTCCTTCCCTTCTCCCCTCCATGCAGTCTCACGGCCAGTCCTGCTGACTCTGCCCGCCCTGTTCAGCCTGATTATAGCCTCTTCTTACTGTCTCCGAAAGACTTGCATGTCCTGAGATGAAAGATTTACAGAAAACTATAGATTGGGAATTAAATATTTAATGATAAATGTCTAAAAAACATAACTTTTTTTATATTTACATTTTCTTCCGTTTGAAAAAAAAAGTGAGTTATATTTTCTTCTCACTGCATAATAATTCCTGAGTATGCTTAATGAATATGGACAAACCGTGGTTGCAAGTAACTAAAACAAATTATTCTTGGTCAAATAGCTTTAAAAGCAAAATTTAAAAAACCTTTCAAAAACTTCCAGAGAAAAACAAATATTTTGATGCTGGATTTTGATGTGTTTGTTATAATGCTTAGGCCTACAAAAGTAAAAGGACATAACATGGATTTAATATATCCAATAAGCAGTCATTTTGACATTGCCTAAATCTCATGTTTTTCTAGCAGTTCACTTAACTCACCCTCTAATCAGTATCCAAGGACAGAACCAGTGTCTCAGAAGTAGCTATTGATAGTTGTTTTACAACACCCTCCTCAGCTTGTTACTAGCTAGCTTTTCTATTTCAAGTATTTGCCTCAGCCCATAAGACCCAGGTGAACTTAATCAGTCCTTTGTGACAGACTCCACCACCATGGCAGCACTCATGATTAACCCACCCATCTGCCTGCTGTCCATCACCTGCCATCAGTATCTGGGCTTACCTTCTAATTCCTGATGATGTGGAGCAGACCACCACCCAATCACCTTAACAACCTGCTCTCATCAAAGGGGAATGTTTAAAAGTATTCAATCTTGAGCAGCCATTCGCCATTGCTTTACTAGACTCTGGTGTGGCCATGTGCTCTTTGAGCTGTGGCTACCACCATGCTTCCTAAGCTCGGACCCCCTCTCCTACCTTGGAGAGGTGAATCCTCTCTCTCACTTATTTTCCAAATAAATTATATTTTGCTTTTTTCTTGAGTTGGAGTCTCACTCTGTTGGCCAGACTGGAGTGCAGTGGCACTCTCATGGCATCTGCAGCCTCGACATACTGGGCTCAGGCAATCCTTCTGCCTCAGCCTTCCAAGTAGCTGGGACTATAGGCATGCACCACCTTGCCCAGATAACTTTTTTATTTATTGTATAGACGAAGTCTCACCAAGTTGCCCAGGCTGGTCTCGAACCCATGGACTCAGGCAATCCTCTCACCTCAGCCTCCCAGAGTGGTGAGATTATAGGTGTGAGCCACTGCACCAGGCTTGAGCTATATTTTATAATCTAACTTCTGTGTAATTCTTTGCATCTTTCACGTGGCACTAGATCACACATCAGACACCCACAGTCCAGTGGGTCCGACCTAGCATTCTGAAGGCCCTGCTGGGAGTGTGTCCTAACAAAAAATATTCAAAGATACCCGGCAAAGGGAACCTAAATGGCATAGCTGAGTCAATATGTTGGCTTCCAAAGAATCAGGTGATTTTTTCCTGCTCTAATCAATTATTGTGATGAGTCAGTTAATTGGGCTTTTAAAAAATTTCATGGCAGCCAGGCTCGGTGGCTCAGCCTGTAATCCCGCACCTTTGGGAGGCTGAGGTAAGTGGATTGCCTGAGCCCGCGGGTTCAAGACCCGCCTGGGCAGCGAGACCTCATCTCTACAATAAATCAAAAAATCAGCCGGGCGTGGTAGCGCGTGCCTGTAATTCCGGCTACTTGGAAGGCTGAGGTGGAAGGATCGCTGGAGTCCAGCAGGTTGAGACTGCGATGGCCGGGAGCGGCCACTGCACTCCAGTCTGGGCAACAGAGTGAGTCTCCAACTCAAAAAAAAAAAAAAATTTCATGGCAGCCAAATTATGTTTCTCTTGAGCTAAAATATGTTCTATTGAGAGACTTGTACAAATGACCTCATGCCTAAAGAAGACAAATGAACTGTGAGTTGTTTGGGAGTTTTGTTTTTCATCTAATTAGATTCTTCCTGTGGACATGATAATGACTCTTCTGAGCTATCCAGCCATACTCATGACTCTGTTACCAAATTTGATACTCTCATATACTGTCTTCATCATGTATCTGTTGTCTGACCTCACAGTGTACTGAGATAGCATCTTCTGGATATCTCTATCACGAGGTCCGTGGCACCTCAAATTCAAAAGCCCCAAACTGAACCTATAAACTGTTCATAAATAGGTTTTATGGGATACATAAATTTTATGGGAAGCATGAATTTTGTATAACTCCTACTCCCCATCCCCACCTTTATTTCCAGCCTTTGTGAATGGTACACTATCTACCCAGCTGTCGAAAATAAAGGCATTCGTGACTTTTCTCCCTTGCCCCTTAACCAACCACTAACCAAGTTAAGTTGATTTTACCTTGTTTGTTCTGGAGCCAGACTACCTGGGTTAGTGTTTTAGTCCTATAACTTTTTAGCTCTGTGGTGTATGCAAGTTACCCTAGCTACCCATATCTCAGTGTCTTAATTGGTAAAATAGTCAAAATAATGGTATCTTACAGATCTGTGAAATAAGTGAGTCAGTGTAAATAAACTGCTTAGACAGGGACCTGGCACATAGTACAGGCTATACAATATACGTTTTTATTTATTTTTGCCATTTCTGGCTTTAGAATGAATGCAAAAAAATCTGTAATGAACTAGTCATGCTTTATTAGTAAAAACCAAATTAAAATCACAAGGTGATACCACTTTACACACACTAAAGAACAAAAAAGTAATTCACTAAATAATTCCAATGCTGCCAATCATGTGGAATGAATAAACACATGTGCAAGAATGGTGGGAGGGTCAATCTATACACTGCTCCGAGAATTTCTGGTAACCTTAATGTTATCCAGAATCTACAACCCAGCATGTTTTTTCTAATGTATAGAGAACTTATTATCAACAAATACTCAAACCTTAATATGATTAAAACATCATTTTCCATAACAGCAAAACATAAAATGGAAACAAACAAATGTGAGAACTGTGATATTTCAAACCTGACCACTCCCTGTCTCCTATCTCTACTGTGGGGTGAACATACTGAGCAGGCAAGAATACAAGGTTCCTTATTCCCTCAGCTTCCAGTCAGTAGGCCTTTTCTAGGAAGAGCATGTCAACATTTCTCAACCTACCTCCAGCTATCCATTAGTGAGGTTACATCCTGTCAGAACAGAGATTTTACTGTGAGCTGATTGTGTTCAGAATGCTTGGGACACTGATCAACCTTGCCCCAACAGTTTTGTAGGAAAGAACCAGGAAATAACACTATTAGAAGTAGTCCATTGGGAATCTGAACAACTATCAAACACTATCTTTAAATAGTATTCTTCTAATGGAATGACAGCATGTTTGGATCAGCTAATAGGGCAAATTTTGCCCCAGGACTGGGTTGAAAATAATAGTCATTAGCCAGTAATTAATGAAGTTTTACCCAAGTGCTGTTCAAGAGAGGAAGAGGTTCCCACCAATAACACTGTCATCCCTGAATAACAAAGCTGAGCCACCCTTTCTACCCTTAAAGTGCAATGACAGAGTCTTAATACTGTGAGGTGAAGTAAACATCACCAAAATAATCCAGTCAGTCAAAAATCAAATAAGACAGGAAATAGCCTGGGGAAGGGACGCACACTCTGAAAGCATTGTCTCTCTCTCTCTCTATATATATATATTATTATTATTATTATTTTTGAGTTGGAGTCTCCTTCTGTGATCCAGGCTAGAGGGCAGTGGCACACTCCCAGCCACTGCAGCCTCGACCTGCTGGGCTCAGGCAATCCTTCCGCCTCAGCCTTCCAAGTAGCTGGAATTACAGGCACGCACCACCATGCCTGGCTAATTTTTCAATTTATTATAGAGATGAGGTCTCACTAAGTTGCCTAAGCTGGTCTCAAACCCACAGGCTCAGGCAATCCTCTTACTTCGGCTTCCCAAAGTGCTGTGATTATAGGCATGAGCCACTGTGCCCAGCCTGCATTCAATATATTATCTACAATGGACAGCTTGTAAAAAAAATATATGAGAAATGCAAAGAAACATGGAAGTATGAACCATACACCAGATTTTTTAAAAACCTGGGAACAGAAATTGCCTGGAAGAATAACTGATATCAGATTTAAAATAAAGGCATAAGCCGGACTCGGTGGCTCAGCCTATAATCCCGCGCCTTTGGGAGGCTAAGGTGAGTGGATTGCCTGAGCCTGCGGGTTCGAGACCCACCTGGGCAGGTGAGACCTCATCTCTACAATAAATCAAAAAATTAGCCGGGCATGGTAGTGCGTGCCTGTAATTCTGTCTACTCGGAAGGCTGAGGTGGAAGGATCGTCAGAGCCCAGCAGGTTGAGGCTGCGGTGGCCGGGAGCAGCCACTGCACTCCAGTCTGGGCGGCAGAGTGAGACTCCAACTCAAAAAAAAATAAATAAATAAAGGCATAAAGAAAATTACCTCACATCATTTTGGAGGCAAACGAGCCAAAACTAATAAATAACCAAAAAAAAAAAAAAAACCAAAAAAAACCACCACCAGGAAATAATAAGCATTGGTGACAATGTAGAGAAAAAAATCAGAACTCTTGGTTGGAAGGTAAAATGCTGCAGCTGTTATGGAACACAGTATGTCAATTTTTAAAAATGTAAAAGAAAATTATAATATGCAGTAATTCAACATCTCTGTACATACTTGAAATAACTGAAAGCAGGGTTTTGAGGAGATATTGTTACACTCATAATCACAACAGTATTTTATAATAGTCAGTAAGTGGAAGGAATTCATATGTCTATCAATGAATGAATGGATAAACATAAAGTGGTATATGTATGTAATGGAATATTATTTAACCCTAAAAAGGAAAGAAAGTCTGAGACGTGTACAGCATCTACGTAACTTGAGGAACTTATGCTAAGTAAAATAAGCCAATTATAAAAATAATACAGCATGATTCCACTTATTTCATATATCTAGAGTAAACTAATTCATAGAGACAAAAAATAGAATGGCACTTGCCAGGGGATAGGGAAGAGAAAAGGACTTATTGTTTAATGAGTACAGTGGTTACAGTGTTTTAGGTTTAAAAGTTGAAAAACAAAAACAAACAAACAAACAAAAATGTTGAAAAACATTCTGGAAATGGATTGTGGTGGTGGTTGCACAACATAATGAAATAACTTAATGCTCATGAACTATACACTAAAAATGAATAAGATAGTGTATGATACTTTGTGACTTGCCATAACAAAATGATATAAACTGGAGGGACTAAACAACATAAATTTCTTCCTCTCAGTTCTAGGGACTAGAAGTCAAAGGTCAAGATGTCAGCATGGGCCGGGCTCGGTGGCTCAGCCTGTAATCCCAGCGCTTTGGGAGGCCGAGGTGAGTGGATTGCCTGAGCCCGCGGGTTCGAGACCCGCCTGGGCAACTTGGTGAGACCTCATCTCTACAATAAATCAAAAATCAGCCAGGTGTGGTAGCATGTGCCTGTAGTTCCAGCTACTCGGAGGGGTGAGGCAGAAGGATCACTGGAGCCCAGCAGGTCGAGGCTGCGGTGGCCGGGAGCGGCCACTGCACTCCAGTCTGGGCGACAGAGTGAGACTCCAACTCAAAAAAAAAAAAAAAAGATGCCAGCATGGTTGGTTCTGCGGGAGGCTCTCTTCCTGGCTTGCAGATGGCCACCTTGCTGTGTGCTCGCACAAACTATTTGTTGCATGTACGGAGAGAGCGGAACAGTACAAGAGATGGAGGGAGTTTCTTCTATTTAGAAGACCACCTCGCTATCAGATTTGGGTCCCACTCTTGTGACTTCATTTAACCTTAATTACCTCTGAAAATCTATCTCCAAATACAATCAAACTGGGAGTCAGGACTTCAACAAATGAACACTGGGGAAGTGCAATTCAACACACAGCATTCTACCCCTAGCCCACCAAAACACATGACCCTCTTGCATGCAACATATGCTCATTTGATTCCAAAAATTCCAAAAATGTTAACTCATTCCAACATCAACTCTAATATCTAAAGTCCAAAACCTCACCTACATCATTTAAATTATGTACAAGTGATATTTCAGATGATTCATCCTAACCCAAAATTTATATTCCACTGTAAACATGTAAAACTAGACACATTATGACCTTCTAAAATAAATTGGTGGAACACGTGTAGAATAGCAGTCTCCATTCATGAAGGGAGAAATAAGATAAGGATGATGAGTACCAAACAATTGTGAACCTTAACAATGCAAATTTCATTGCATGTTAAACCTTGAGGTTAATCCTTTTTGGTTCTATGCCTTGTTGACCAGGTTCAATGGGGTGGCAGTGCCCAATGCCTCTGTGTGGCAGTCCTACCCATTTGGCTTGGTGGGATATTGCCCAAATCTGTCTCTGCAAGGGTGACATCCCCAGACTCTTATGTGACTATCCTGCCTACATGATCCACATGACGTTCTGATACAGCTCCACACATGTGGTTCTGTTTAGCAGAGATCCCCTTTTGAAACTGAAGGGGGAGCAGCCATACTCCCCAGGTCTATACACTTTGAGCCTATAATATAATAATATAACTTTGAGCCTGTAACAGTGGCAACTTTGAGCCTATAACAGTGGCAACCTTGATAATCTTTGAATCGCCTTTGGAGTTCTACATTTTTATTGAAATACAGTGCATGTTTGCAGCTGCATAGCTCTATGGTCCTCTCCCTTAACATTCTAGAAGTCTAATTACCCTTTCTCATTCACCTTCTCTGTCCTCTTTAATTCAATCTGGGGGAGTATCTGCTAGCATAATCTCTATTCCAGGCTTCCATGAAATCCACAATAATCTCTTTATCAAGTGGTTGTTCAGCCACATTCTTCATGTTCTCTTTATGAAAAGCTTCGTCATTTTCTGCAATGAATAGGAAGAAATATTCCAAATCTCCAAGTTTGTTTCTTTTTTTTTATTAACAATCCCACTTCAATGCATCTTTTCCTTTTTTCATCTTATTGTAAGCAGTGAGGAGGAACCAATCGCCTTAAACATTTTGCTTAGAAATCACCTCAGCTAAATATCCAAATTCACTGATCATAAATTCTTCCAGTTAATTCTTTGCCCCTTCATAGCAAGAATCACCTTTCCAACAGTTTCCAACAATGTTAGTTGCTGACTACTGTCTGAGTTCTCAACAGAATGGCCTCTAATTCCACATTTTTACCAAAATTGTGTTGGTACTTATTTAAGTATTTATGCCCTATGAAGTTGGAAGTTATCTTTCCTGCTCTTCTCTTTTCTTTATGAGATCTCACTAGAGTCAACTTTAATGTCCACATTTCTTTTTTTTTTTTTTTTGAGTTGGAGTCTCATTGTCACCCAAACTGGAGTGCAGTGACACGCTCCCGGCCACCACAGCCTCGACCTGCTGGGCCCCGGCGATCCTTCCGCCTCAGCCTTCCAAGTAGCCGGAACTACAGGCGCGCGCCACCACGCCCGGCTCATTTTTGATTTATTGTAGAGATGTGGTCTCGCCAAGTTGCCCAGGCGGGTCTCAAACCCACGGGCTCAGGCAATCCACTCACCTCAGCCTCCCAAAGTGCTGGGATTACAGGCTGAGCCACCGAGCCCGGCCAATGTTCACATTTCTTTTTTTTTTTTTTGAGGTGGAGTATCATTCTGTCGCCCAGACCGCAGCCTTGCCTGCTGGGCTCCGGCGATCCTTCCGCCTCAGCCTTCCAAGTAGCTGGAATTACAGGCGTGCACTACCACGCCAGGCTCATTTTGATTTATTGTAGAGATGAGGTTTTGCCAAGTTGCCCAGATGGTTCTCGAACCCGCGGGCTCAGGCAATTCACTCACCTCAGCCTCCCAAAGGCGCAGGATTACAGGCTGAACCACTGAGCCTGGCTGTAATGTTCACATTTCTACCAACAGTTCCTTCATGGTAATGTTGGCTTTTCTTAGCATGCAACTACAAATTCTTCTGGCTGCTATCCATCACTGCTTTCTTAACAACTTCCAAATTTTAAAGTATTTGTTACAACGCCACTTCCTTTCTCAGCATGAAAATCTAGATTTGACTGCCTGAACGTCCATGACAAAATAGTATAGTTTAAACAACAAAAACATATTTAATCAATTTCTGGAGGACAGTAGTCAGTGATAAGGATGCCTGTATGATTAGTTTCTGTTGAGGTATCTATCTCTTTGCAGACATTCTCACTGTATGCTCACTGATTCTTTCTTTCTGCATGTTGGGGGAGGGGGAGGGAGGAGGGGGAAGAGGGGCGGGGGGGAGAGGGAGAGAGAGAGAGGTCTTTCTTTTCTTATACAGCCACCAAGCCTATTGAATTAAGGCCCCATCTTATTTATCATTACCTGCTAAACTACATTCCTCCCAATAGAATGACATTTAAGTCAAAACTTAACATATGAACTTTTGGGGGACACATTCAGTCCATAGAAAACTGGGCATTATGGCCAGGCACGGTGGCCCAGCCTGTAATCCCAGCCCTTTGGGAGGCTGAGGCAAGAGGATTGCCTGAGCCTGTGGGTTTGAGACCAGGCTGGGCAACTTGGTGAGACCTCATCTCTACAATAAATCACAAAAACTAGCCGAAAGTGATGGTGTGCATCTACAGTTCCAGCTACTTGGAAGCCTGAGGCAGAAGAACCACCTAAGTCCAACAGGTGGAGGATGCCGTGGCCGTGAGTGTGCCACTGCACTCCAGCCTGGGCAACAAGAGTGAGACTCCAACTCAAAAAAAAAAAAAAAAAAAGAAAAAGAAAGAAAGAAAGAAAAAAGAAAATTGGGTATTATATATTATCAATTTTACAAGTCAAAAAAATTTCAATGTTAGCTATAAAAAAAAATGGGCTGGGTGCGGTAGCTCAGCCTGTAATCCCAGCACTTCGGGAGGACAAGGCGAGAGGATTGGGCCTGGGGGATTTGAGACCAGCCTGGGCAACTTGGTGAAACCTTGCCTCTACAATAAATCAAAAAATTATCCAGGCATGGTAGTACGTGCCTCTAGTTCCAGCTACTTGGAAGGCTGAGACAGAAGGATCGCCTAAGCCCATAGGGCGGAAGGATTGCCTAAGCCCAGTAGGTCACAGCTGCAGTGGCTGTGAGGTGTGCCACTGCACTCCAGCCTGGGCAACGGAGTGAGACTCCAACTCAAAAAAAAAAAGTTAGATTAATAGATTATGTAATCAAAAGATATCAAGAAGAATAAGTAAAAAAGAACAAAATTTCAATATGCTTGTAAAGTATCAAAAAGGAAGTGAGAAATAATAAGAAAAAAATATTTGAATAAGAACAAAATAGCTTCTAAATTTATGGGGGTAACTTACTGACTTGCACATCAAGGGAGCTCAGCATACTCCAAGTAGGGTAAACACAAATAGCACCACAAATAGATACATTATAGTAAAAATGATGATGGTCAAAGACAATGAGAATATCTTCAAAAACAATAAAAGAAAAGAATACAATTAACTGGGCGTGTTAGCATGCGCCTGTAGTTCCAGCTACTTGGAAGGCTGAGGCGGAAGGATCGCCGGAGCCCAGCAGGTCGAGGTTGCGGTGGCCGGGAGCGGCCACTGCACTCCAGTCTGGGTGACAGAGTGAGACTCCAACTCAAAAAAAAAAAAGAAAAGAATACCCCTAATGACTTACACGGAAACTCCAATAACATTAACAGTTGGATCAGGAGCGGTGGATCATGCCTATAATCCCAGCACTTTGGGAGGTCGAGGCAAGTGGACTGACTGAGCCTGCGGGTTTGAGACCAGCCTGGGCAACTTGGCAAGACCTCATCTCTACAATAAATCAAAACTTAGCTGGTCGAGGCAGCACGCACCTGTATTTCCAGCTACTTGGAAGGCTGAGGCGGAAGGATCACCTGAGCCCAGCAGATCAATGCTGGGGTCGTCGTGAGTACATGCCACTGCACTCTAGTCTGGGTAATGGAGTGAGACTCCAACTCAAAAAAATATAAATAAAAAAATCAGAACTGGTAAATCAGTTTAGCAGTGTTGCAGACAAAAACCAACATACAAAATTCAATTGTATTTTTATACACTTGCAAAAAAAAATTGGATAATACACTTAAGAAAACAATTCCATTTACAATATCAAAAAGAATAAGATATTTAGGAACAAGTTTAACAAAAGAAATACAAAACAGATACACTGAAAATGTAAAAAAAATTGTTGAAACAAACTAGAAAAAAACTATATCAATAGAAAAAAGCATCCCATGTTTACAGATTGAAAAAAACGTAACATTGTTGAGATGGGAATATGCCCAAATTATCTACTAATTGAAGACAATCCCTGTTAGAACCCTGATGTCTTTATATAAACAGGCAAACTGTTTCAAAGATGTATATTAAATTGCAAGAGACCCAGAATGGCCAAACTAATCTTTAGAAAGAACAAAGTGGGAGAACCCAGATTTCCCAATTTCAATACTACTAATAAACAAGTAATGAAGACAGTAGACAGTGTGATACTGGTACAAGCACACACAAATCAATGGAATAGAACTGAGGTTCCAGAAATAAATCCATATAGCTCTGTAAAATGAATTTTGACAATGCTACCAAGACCATGCAATGGGGGAAAGGAGGTTCTTTTCAACAAATATTGCTGGAAATGTGGATATCTATGTGCTAAAAAATGAAGTTGAAACTAGGCATCACACCATACACAAAAATTTATACAAAATAAATCAAGACTTAAATAGAAAAGGTAAAACAATAGTGATATATGAAAAAAACAATTTGGGAAAACTCCATAATCCCATGATTGTGGATTTGAGAAAGGATTCTTAGATTTAATGCCAAGGGCACAAACAACAAGAGAAAATAGATGATTTAGACTTCACCAAAAGGAAAAATTATTGCCCTTCAAAGGAAACCATTAAGTGAAAAAATCCACCAAGTGGAAAAAAAATCACATCTTGAAAGAGACATGGATCAAGAATATATAGCCGGGTGCAGTGGCTCAAGCCTGAAATCCCTGCACTTTGGGAAGCTGAGGCAAGAGGATTGCCTGAGCCCAGGCGTTTGAGAACAGCCTGAGCAACATGGCAAGACCTTGTTTCTACAATAAACCAAAAATTAGCCAGGCACGGTGGCGTGTGCCTGTAATTCCAGTTACTTGGAAGGCTGAGGTAGAAGGATCACCTGAACTCAGCAGAACCAGACTGCAGTAATCGTGAGTGTGCCACTGCCTGGGTGACAGAGTGAGACTCCGACTCAAAAAAAGAATTTATAAGATACTTAAAACACAAAATTACAAGGAGCCCATTATTAAAAATTGGACAAAGGATCTGAATAGACATTTCTCCAGAAATAATATACAAATAGTAACAGGAAGAAACAAAGAAAAAGAAAGAAAACAGATATTCAACATCATTAGTCTTCAGGTAAATGCAAACCCAAATCACAAAGATATGCCACTTCACTCACAATAAGAATGATTAGAATTAAAAAGTGTTGGTGTAATCCCAGCACTTTGGGAGGCCAAGGCCATGTATACAACTTATGACTCTAGTATAAATCAAAAGACAAAAGTATAAGAAAAAGTAAGCTGGGTATGGTGGCTCAAGCCTATAATCCCAGCACTTTGGGAGGCTGAGATGAGAGGACTGCCTGAGCCTAGGGATTTTGAGACCAGCCCGGACAACTTGGTGAGATCTCATCTCTAAAAAAAATCACAAAAACTAGCTGGGCATGCTGGTGTGCATCTATAGTTCCAGCTACTTGGAAGGCTGAGGCAGAAGGATCGCCTAAGCCCAGCAGGCAGAGGCTGCGGTGGCCATGAGTATGCCACTGCATTCCAGCCTGAGTGACAAGATTGAGACTCCAAGTCAAAAAAAAAAAAGTGAGCCGGGCTCGGTGGCTCAGCCTGTAATCCCGCGCCTTTGGGAGGCTGAGGTGAGTGGATTGCCTGAGCCCGCGGGTTCGAGACCCGCCTGGGCAGCAAGACCTCATCTCTACAATAAATCAAAAAATCAGCCGGGCGTGGTAGCGCGCGCCTGTAATTCCGGGTACTCGGAAGGCTGAGGCAGAAGGATCGCCGGAGCCCAGCAAGTCGAGGCTGTGGTGGCCGGGAGCAGCCACTGCACTCCAGTCTGGGTGACAGAGTGAGACTCCAACTCAAAAAAAAAAAAAAAAGTGTTGGTGAGCACTTTGTGAAAAAATTGGAACCCTCATGCACCATTGGTAGCAATGTATATGGTACAGTGGCAATGTATGAGGGAGGACCTCCAAAAAAACTGAAAATTTATTTAAAATTGTGTATTTATTTTTATGTTTAAACTCCAGTCACCTTCAAAGTACTCATTTGATGCAATACATCTATCAAGATTATTTTCCCACTGCTCAAAACAGTTTTTAAACTCATAAATTTTGAAGCTTTTTAGTGCTTCTGTTTTTTGTTTGATCTCTTTCACACTGACAAAATGTTTACCTTTGAGGACTTTTTCCATCCAAAAAAAAGGAGCTTGGGGCAAGATTGGGTGAACAGGGAGGGTGGGGCATAGGAATCTTACTGGTTTTGGTCAAAAACTGCTAAACACTCAGCACGATGTGAGCAAGTGTGCTTGTAAATCATCCATTATGAAATGGGCAAACACAGTGAAAGAATCTCAAAAAAATTCACTGAAGCAGAATACTGCCCCTCACACTGATACTAATGGTACACTGATACTAATGGATTCTTAGAACACTAACCTAGTGGGTGAGACCTGTACTACAAGGGGCTTGCCCTCCAAAAAATAATTCCAGTTATATTGGGGTCTCCCCTCGTATACTGTGTAGCCACTTTAGAAAACAGTCTGGCAGATCCTCAATTAAACACAGTTTCCAAGGCCAGGCGCAGTAGCTCAAGCCTGTAATCCCAGCACTTTGGGAAACCAAGGCAAGAGAAATGCCTGAGCCTACAGGTTTGAGACCAGCCTGGGCAACCTTGTGAGACCGCGTCTCTACAATTAAAAAAATAATAATAATACGAAATAAATAAACCATAGATTTTCCTAAGTGATCCAATACTCCGCTAGTTCTAACATTTTTAGTGGAATTCTTAGGGTTTCCAATATTTAGCATTATATCATCTGCAAACAGACAATTTTACTTCTATTCAAATTGCTTCTACATGTGCTTCAGAAGAATTACATTATGCAGCTGTTAGATGGGATGTCCTGTATATGCTCGTTCTGTCTACTTCGTTTGAATTGTAGTTCAAGCCTGGCATGGTGGCTCAAGCCTGTAATCCCAGCATTTTGGGAGGCCAAGGCTAGAGGACTGCCTGAGCTCAGAGGTTCAAGACCAGTCTGGGCAACATGGTAAGACCTCGTCTCTACAATTAAAAAAAAAAAATTGCTGGATGTGGTGGCGCATGCCTGTAGTTCCAGCTTCTTGGAAGGCTGAGGCAGAAGGATCACCTGAGGCCAGGAAGTCAAAACTGCAGTGGCCGAGAGCATGCCACCGGCATTCTAGCCTGGGCAAGTGAGACTCTGACTCAAAAAAAAAAAAGAGAAAGTGGGGTACTGCAGTCTCCTATTATTTTATTGCTATTTCTCCCTTCAGATCTGTTAATATTTGCTTTATATATTAGGAGTGCTGATGTTGGGTGCATATATATCTACAATTGTTATATTCTCTTAATGAATTGACTCCTGTATTATTATAATAATGACTTTTATAGTTTCTCATTACACTTGTTGACTTAAAGTCCACTTTATCTGATAAGTATACCTACCCATGCTCTTTTGGATTCCATTTGTGTGATACCTTTTTCACATACTTTCACTTTCTGCCTATGTGTATCCTTAAAGATAAAGTGAATCTCTCATAGGAAGCTTATAGTTGTCTTTTTATATTTGCTTTCCCCCTAAGTTATTTAGCTACTCTATGTCTATTGACTGAATAATTTAGCCCCTTTACATTTAAGCAAATCTTGGTAAGAACTAACTAGTCCACACATGTATGTTACAGCTCTATTCACAATAGTAAAAACATGGAACCAACCATGTTGCCCATTGAAACTGGACTGGATTAAAAAAAAATGTGGTACATATACACAACGGAATACTATGCAGCCATAAAGAAGGACAAACATATGGACTTCGCAACCACTTGGATGTAATTAGAGTCTCTCATACTCAGTGATCTATCACAGAAACAAAGAACAGAATGCCATACTTCTCACTTATAAGCGGACCTTGAACAATTATCATAATACTATGAGAAACGAATTGGCAGTAGCGGGGAAACTGCCAGGGAAGGAAGAGGGTAGGATTAGCAGTTGAGGGAAACTGTCAGGGGTGGGAGGGACACACCTCATCAAACAAAGGTACCTGCAAAATGAACATTTGTATACCTAACCCTGAATTGTACCTCTCATCTTAAAAAAAAAAAATTGACAAGTCACACTTTGTTGATTGTTTTAGCTACTTTGTAGATAATTTGTTGCTTTCTTCCTCTTATGACTTGAATCTTTGTAGTGTTAAGCTTTGATTCCTTTCTCTTTATCGTTAATGTCTCCACTATAGGATTTGTTTTATGGCTACCACTAGGCTTAGTAAAATATCTTATAGGTATAAAAGTCTATTTTAAGCTGATAACAACTTCATTTTGGTTTCATACAAAGGCTATGCACTTTTACTTTCCCCCGACATTTTATGCTTTGACTTCACAGTTTACATCTTTTTATATTTTGCATCCAGCAACATATTTTTGTCATTATGCTTTTTCTTTTACCTTTTTTGAGTTGGAGTCTCACTCTGTTGTCCAGGCTGGAGTGCAGTGGCACACTCATGGCCACCACAGCCTCGATCTGCTGGGCTCAGACAATCCTGTCTGTTGCCAAGTAGCTGGAACCACAGGCGTGTGCCACCATACCTGGCTAATTTTTTTTTTTAAATTGTAGAGACGAGGTCTCACCAAGTTGCCCAGGCTGGTCTCAAACCCCTGGACTCAGGCAATCCTCTCACCTCAGCCTCCCAACGTACGGGATTATAGGTTTGAGCCACCATGCCCAGCTTACTTTTTCTTATACTTTTGTCTTTTGATTTATGCTAGAGTCATAAGTGGTATACATGGCACCACTGTAGTATTATACTTTGTGTTTGACTATATGCTGATCTTTACCAGGGTAAAGATTAAATATATCCATATGCTTTCATGCTGCTTAAGCCATCTGTCGGTCTGCAATTTGGAGGCATGAAAACTCTC
Organism: Cephalopachus bancanus; assembly: GCA_027257055.1. NCBI lineage: Eukaryota > Metazoa > Chordata > Mammalia > Primates > Tarsiidae > Cephalopachus > Cephalopachus bancanus. The sequence goes on from JAPVLO010000295.1 coordinate 2,375,349, forward strand.
ACCCTGGTCATGAGCTAATCATAACAAAAACCAATGTCAGTCCTTTCCTTGCTCTCAAATCATTTTGCACCAACTTGAGAGGCGTGTTCTACCAGGAGACGACAATTATGTAAGTAAATTATTCTCTCATACTCTTTTGATGTATACTTAGCAATATCAATCTATAACATCTGGGCCTAAACTTTTGGTTGGGAACAACTTGCCTTTGCAGGTAACCATAAACATTATAGAAAGAGTCAGGCTCAGTGGCTCAGCCTGTAATCCTGTGCTTTGGGAGGCTGAGGTGAGTGGATTGCCTGAGCCCGCGGGTTCGAGACCCGCCTGGGCAACTTGGCGAGACCTCATCTCTACAATAAATTAAAAAAAAAAAATAGCCGGGTGTGGTAGCACATGCCTGTAGTTCCGGCTACTTGGAAGGCTGAGGCAGAAGGATCGCCAGAGCCCAGCAGGTCGAGGTTGCAGTGGCTGGGAGCAGCCACTGCACTCCAGTCTGGGTGACAGAGTGAGACTCCAACTCAATAACAACAAAATTATAGAAAGGCAAAGTGGTATGCATGTTGCAATACACTTTCCTTATTCCATTGATCTATCCTGAACATTCTCTCGTGTCAATAAATGCTGTCCCTCACTTTTATATGGTTGTATATGATTGAGGTTATGCAACTGACTCTTTTTAAATGGACATCTGAATTGTTTCTAATTTTTTGCTACCAAAACTGTAAATTAAAACTCACTGACATACTGCAGGACAAATATAATGATATTATGTTCTTTCTCATTTAAATAATGCTTTAAATATATTGAAAATATATATCTTACCAAAAGTTGTGGGATGCAATAAAATCAATGCTTGGGGAGAAATTTATAGCACTAAATGCATACAGTAAAATCAAAGAAAAATATAAAATCAGTGATATAATCTACTTTAGGACACTAGGAAATAAAAACATAAGACTAAATCAGACAATGAGAAATACAAACACTTAGACCACAATCAATAAAATTGAAAATAGGAAACCAATAGAGAAAAATCAATAAAACAAAAGCTGGTTCTTTTGAAAAGAACAATAAAATTGATAGCTATCAAGCCGGGATAGCCAAGAGACAAATGAGAAGACACAAATTACTAATATCAAAAATAAGGTCAGACTCGGTGGCTCAGCCTGTAACCCCAGCACTTTGGGAGGCTGAGGCAAGTGGATTGCCTGAGCCTGCATCTCCACAATAAATCAAAAATTAGCCAGGTGTGGTAGCACACGCCTGTAGTACGGCTAATTGGAAGACTGAGACGGAAGGATCGCCGGAGCCCAGCAGGTCGAGGCTGTGGTGGCCAGGAGCGTGCCACCGCATTCCAGCCTGGGCAACGGAGTGAGATTCCAACTCAAAAAAAAAAAAAAAAAAAAGATATCCACCATATCTGAATAATGTATAATAAAAGATATTATAAATTCCATGTCCACAAATTTGGTATCTTAGATCAACTGACAAATTAACTGAAAAGACACAATTTACTAAAACCCACAGAAAGCAAAACTGGTAATTGAAATTGACCTAGAGCTATAAATGAAGTGGAATTAATATATAATAACCTTCCCAAAATTTACATATTTAAAAAAAGTTATATGGGCCACATTAACTTATTTTATCTGGTTGGGTACAAGGGTTCTCATTGTCTCATGTTCATTTGGAAGTGGGGTGGCAAAAACTATAAGATGTTTTAGCACAATAGGTGCCACAATTATGGAGAATTTAGTTAAGAGGATACTTCTGTCATGGTTAAAGGAAGGCATACCTGGTTTTTATACACTAACATCCTCTAGGATCATGGAGTGGCATATTTAAATTCTGCGGCATTTCTAGGTATAATTCTTATTCAATTCCTGTATTGAATGAAGACACTGATGTTTTCCAATTGATATATTTCAACAGATGTAGTTAATTCACAATCAATTTTGTACAGGAATATAACTCAATTGGCATTAATTTAAATTTGTTTTATATGTTGTTAGTAAACTCTGGATCTCTAGTTGGGTCAAACTGTGCACATTTGTTTTTGTTCTTTTTGGGGGATGAAGGTTGTTTTGATATTGGGATAGGGGTACTTATGTACCCTACTAATATTTATTAGTTTCTTCCTCAAGAGAGCCTCAAATCAGTATTTTCATTATGATAGGCCTCCCACATACGATAGTTGTGTTAGAGGGCTTAAGGATGCTAGGTTGCAGGGCATGGTGGCTCATGCCTATAACACCAGCACTTTGGGAGACAGAGGTGAGAAGAATGCGTGAGCCCAGAGGTTTGAGAACAGCCTGGGCAACTTGGTGAGGCTTCGTCTCTATAATAAATTTTAAAAATTAGCCAGGCATGGTGATGCGCATCTGTAATCCCAGCTACTTTGAAGGCTGAAGCGGAAAGATTGCCTGAGCCCAGCAGGTCGAGGCTGTGGTGGCCATGAGCGTGCCACTGCACTCCAGCCTGGGTGACAGAGTGAAACTCCAACTCAAAAAAGAAAAGAAAAGGATGCCAGGTTTATGTCTGGTTGAATTAAGTAACTTTTTTTGCTGTGACACAAGGGTGCCATCAGTGTTTTTCCCCATTGTGGAGCAGGTTCACTGTGTACTGGTTACCAACTTATCTGAGTCCAGTGAGACAGAATATAGTCATACACAAGTCACATAAAGTGGGTTTGTTACTTACAGGTTGGAAAGAGACAACAGAAGTCTCCAATGCAAGCTTGTATCTCAGGGCTCAGAAAAACTGCCTGGGGCATATAGAGTCTTCACTACATGTGCCCCAATTGTCCCACAGCTCAGCAACCCGAGAAGGCAGGCTCTCTGGGTTTTATATCTCAGGATGATGTGACATTCTGGGCAACTGTTGAAGGACATCCTTTTTCTAAGGAAGAATGTAAAAGAGCATGGGATGTTCTAGCCAATCCCTCCTGATTTCAAGATACTGCATTCCCAGCACATTAAGCATTTATTCTAGAGAACTATAAGCAAGAAATCAGGAAGAACTGGGTTGGTCCATGAACATCCAGATGAATGACCTGAGCCTTTAACACTCAAGGATCAGAATATTTGTTTTGATAGAGGTATGTGGTACCAGCAGTTGCAGGAGAGGTATTTAAGGATCCTGGTGAGCCATCACCTACTAGACCTCTGAACCTAAACCTACAACATGATGGCTTTTCTCTTTTCTCTCTATAAACATTGCCTAAGAGTACTTTGAGTTTCTACTCATGCAAAATTGCAGGTTTCAAGTACTATCTCTGATGATTGTTATACTATGAGGATAATGTGTGTGGTTAAGGGCAAGAGTTCAGGAGCCCAGCAACCCACAAGGGCGATCACATAAACACTCATTGATAGCCACTCAATCATGCTACAGTAAGTTTCCAGAAGCACTATGGTCATTTTGTGTACGGATCATTCAAAGAGATGAAGAAAAAATATGTGAAAAAGTTCAACACCCCTTCACAATATAATAAATAATGAATAGAAGGAAACTATTTCAATCTGCATTAAACCATTAATGACAACCCCACAGTTAACATCATACTTGATGGTGAGGTGGTGAAAACTGATGCTTTCTCAAACCTCAAAATAGATAGGACATGTTGTCTGATCATAGTTTTCTTTAATTCAAAGTGAAATATCCAAATAACAGCAAGAAACAATAACAGAGTAAAAGGCAAAAAAGAAAAATAACAATTAAAATGAGACTATACTCTCTGATAAACATGACAAACTTGCAAGCTGATATCAACTGTTTTTTAGCAAACAAAATAAATGCCACATAAGGTGAGAAAAACTCCAATAGTCAACAAAGACTGCGGGGGTCCAGCCCCACAAGGGTCGTGAGATTTCCTGAAGGAGAGACAGATAGGCAAAAGACGAAGATAATATACTTGGACACCTGCTTCCTGAACTGATGACAATTTAATATTAGTTAACACAGAGCTTTTATACCATTCATAAAGGGGCAAGACAAAGAAAATTCCTTCACGTACATATGCTCTACAAGTTACCACCATCTAGTGGTCTTAGCAACAAACAAGCCAAGAACCCTATAAACATTCAGACAGAGTCTTATTCATAAGGCCAAAGATGATAGTTTTAGTCCAAAGTCCCGAATTACAGTCCTTGAACTGTCTCCAGAAAGTTTCCAAGTGTGAAGTTCTTCATGTAGCAGTAGTTTTTCTTCTGGGTCTTTATGACCTTCAGAACTTTGTAATCACCTTTCTTGTCCTGGTGTCTTCATTACTTTTCTCTTATCCTGTGGTGTTTATTTCTAAAGAGAACTCAAAAGAAGCTTTTAGTAGTGTTTCCCTGGTCCCCAAGGATGCTTTCTGTCTTTAGCTATTCTATCATAAAAGTGTCTGATTAGTATATTATGAGTTCAGTGAAAACCCACTTTATAAATGTTAACTTAGAGTTTTAACTATTAAGTAAAAACCTTATAGATAATCTTTATCCTAAGTCAGTGAAAACAGTGTTATAAATCACCTTCAGAACTCCTATATAAGTGTTAGAACTTATAATGAATTCATAATAAACTTACTATAAACTTGTGCTTCTAAAAAACCTTATGTCTAAACACTAAACTACATAATTCTAAATCAAATAAGGAGTGAATATACTTATATCATTTATTACTTAAGCAATATCTAGTAACTTATAACCAAGTGAAAGAAAGCATTCTTGATGTGCTTCAGAGTTTAACCCTTGCATATGTTAGAAAAGGCCAAGTGGCACAGTGGGAAAATGGAAAAATGAACCATGACATTCTTAGGTTAGCTGTGAGTACTTCGCATAAACATGCCATTTTCTTCTTCCACGACTGCACAGAATTCTTTGGCGGTACCAAACAGCAAAGATGGAAGACAGAAGGGCCTCAGCTGCCCAGACTCACTTTGCGGCTGGGAGTCCTCAGTGCACCTGGACTTTGTTAATCAGGCGGGCCTAAGGCTGGCTCCCAACAAAAGACTCATTAATTAAAGGCCTATCAATCACAGTGCAATTAAACAACTCTATGAAAATTAAACCTACCCATACATTAGAATTATATTTCAATTTGCCCATTGATTCAACACACTTTAAAATGGATAGAAAAGGCCAGGCGCAGTGGCTCACCCTGTAATTCCAGCACCTTGGGAGGCTGAGGTAAAAGGATTTCCTGAGCCTGGCGGTTCGAGACCAGCCTGTGCAACATGATTCATCTCTACAATAAATCACAAAAACTAGCCAGGTGTGGTGATATGCGTCTATAGTTCCAGAAACTTGGAAGGCTGAGGCGGAAGGATTGCCTGAGACCAGCAAGTCAAGGATGTGGTGGCTGTGAGCATGCCACTGCACTCCATCCTGGGGGACAGAGTGAGACTCCCAACTCAAAAAAAAAAAAAAAAAAAAAAAGATTAAAAACCCACTTAAAGAACATAATATATTCACCTTATGCCTTATTGCTTTAAAAGTACTTATAGAGTTCTCACCTCAATATATCCTTGCAAATGCAGTGAGCATCCGTAGTCCAGAGACACCCTTTAAGTATGAGTCACTGATAAACACAATCTTGTATAACTTGTATAATATCTCATTCATGTTGCAATTTTTTTCAAGCATTATACTATAATTCTTTGCATCAGGTTTTTCACATGACTTATGTTTGTAGAAATGCATTTCATCAGGAGTTCTTACATGTCTTTCAAAGTAATTGTTAAAATTGAGAGCTTAGCCAGGTGCAGTGGCTCACTCCTGTTATCTTGGCACTTTGGGGGGTAGAGGCGAATGGACTGCCTGAGACTATGGGTTCGAGATCAGCCTGGGCAACATGGTGAGACCTCCTCTCTACAATAAATAAAAAAGAAAAAGAACTTAGCTGGGCATAGTTGCACACATTTACAGTTCCAGCTACTTGAAGGTTGAAGGCTGAGGTGGCAGTTAGTGTGGGTGAGACTCCGACTCAAAAAAAAAAAAAAAAAAAGGGCCAGGCATGGTGGCTCACATCTATAATCCCAGCACTTTGGGACCTGAGGTGAGAGGCTTGCCTGAGTCCGTGGGTTTATGACCAGCCCGGGCAACTTAGTGAGACCTTGTCTCTACAATAAAAAAAAATTAGCTGAGCATGGTAGTGCTCGCTTGTAGTTCCAGTTACTTGGAATGCTGAGACAGAAGGGTTGCCTGAGCCCAGCAGGTTAACACTGTGGTGGCTGTGAGTATGCCACTGCACTCCAGCCTGGGCAATGGAGTAAGACTCCAACTCAAAAAAATAAAATAAAATTGAGAGCTTTTCTGTATTTTTCTTGTGACAAGGAATTTAACCAGGTATGCATACCAACTTTTTTTGTTTGTTTGGTTGGTTTTTTTTGAGTTGGAGTCTCACTGTCGCCCAGACTGGAGTGCAGTGGCCACTCCCAGCCACCGCAGCCTCAACCTGCTGGGCTCTGGCGATCCTTCCGCCTCAGCCTTCCAAGTAGCTGGAACTACAGGTGCACGCTACCACGCTTGGCTAATTTTTTTGATTTATTGTAGAGATGAGGTCTCGCCTGCCCAGGGAGGTTTCAAACCCGCGGGCTCAGACAATCCACTCACCTCAGCCTCCCAAAGGTGCGGGATTACAGGCTGAGCCACTGAGCCCGGCTCACTTTTTTTTTTTTAAGTCGGAATCTCACTCTGTTGCCCAGGCTGGAGTGCAGTGGCATGCTCACAATCACCACAGCTTCGACCTACTGGGCTCGGGTGATCCTTCCACCTCAGCCTTTCAAGTAGCTGAAACCACAGGTACACACCACCACGCCCAGTTAATGTTTTGATTTATTGTAGAGACAAGTCTTGCCAAGTTGTCCAGGTTGGTCTTGAACCCCTGGACTCAGGCAATCCTCTTTCCTCAACCTCCCAAAGTGCTGGGATTACAGGTTTGAGCCAAAGCGCCTGGCTGTGCACCCCAACTTTTATAAGGTCCATCTCCAGTATGTATGATGCATCTACAATTGAATATGAGAAAAATGAAGGTATTCCAACATTTTTTACATTAATATTAAAGAGTTTTTCTTCAGAATGAATTATTTTTTGTCATCAAATACAACCGGAAGACCTAAAAGCCTTACTACATTTCTTATATTCAGGCCATTTTTGGTGTGAATTCTTTTTTTTTTTTTTTTTTTTTGAGTTGGAGTCTCACTCCGTCGCCCAGACTGGAGTGCAGTGGCCACTCCCGGCCACTGCAGCCTCGCCTGCTGGTCTCCGGCGATCCTTCCGCCTCAGCCTTCCGAGTAGCCAGAATTACAGGCATGTGCTACCACGCCCGGCTGATTTTTTGATTTATTGTAGAGATGAGGTCTCACTGCCCAGGCAGGTCTCGAACCCGCGGGCTCAGGCAATCCACTCACCTCAGCCTCCCAAAGGTGCGGGATTACAGGCTAAGCCACCGAGCCCGGCGGTGTGAATTCTTTCACATTTTCAAACCACATTTCTCAGTCATAGGGTATTTTCTCCAATATAATAATACCTTTTATGTCTTTTAAGGAATCTGGAACAATTAAATATTTTTCCTGTATTTTTTCCATTTATAGGGTTTCTCACCAGCATGAGTTTTTCATATTTGAAAATGACTGGAACATAAGACTTTATCACTTTTTTTATATTCATAAGTTTCTATCTAGTATAAGTTATTCCATGTTTTCAAAGGTAAGTTGACAGCAAAAGGTTTTACTACATTTTTTACATTTATAGGGTTATTCACCATTATATCTTTCACGTCCTCCAAAGGAACTGGAATATCTGATGGCTTTATCACATTATTTTAAGTCATAGAGTTTTTCTCCAGTATGAGTTCTTTCATGTTTTTGAAGGTAACTCAAATAGCTGAAGGTTTTACCATATTCTTTACATTCATAAGATTTTTCTCAAGTTTGAATCTTTTCTAGTCTACTAAGAGAACAGAAAAAACTAAATGCATTCCCATATTCCTTGCATTCATAGATTTTTCTCTCCAGTATGTTCTTTCATGGTCACAAAGCTGACAGGAACGATTGAAGACTTTACTGCAATCCTTTCATACATTTTTTTTTCATGTTTTTGAAGGGAAGGAACAATAGTAAAATTTTTATCACATTTCTTGCATACATAAGATATTTCACCAGTGTGAGTCATTTTATGGTCTTGAAAAGACGTGAGACAACTTAATGCTTTCTCACATTCCTTATATTCACAGGGTTTCTCTCTATTATGAATTATCTCATAGTGTGGAACAGAACTGCAACAACTAAAAACTTTACCACATTCCTAACATTCATAGGGTTTTTCTCCAATATGACTACATTAATAATTATGAAGGGAACTGGAAAACAGAAGGCTTTCACACATTCCTAACATTCATATGGCTTCTCTCCAATAAGAATTGTTTCATGGTCATGAATGGAACTGGAACAACCGAAGGCTATCCCATATTTCCTGCATCATAGGGTTTCTCCTGGCATGAGTTCTTTCATGCTTTTGCAAGAAGAGTGAATGAATTACTACATTTCTTACATGCATAAGGTTTAAACAACAAGGGTGAGTCTTTTTATGTCTGTCAAAGAATTTTAGATGACTGAATCTTTTCCCACATTCCTTGCATTCATACGGTTTCTCTCCAATGACTTATTTAATGGGTATGATGCTGAATGGAATGACTGAAGGCTTTCCCACATTCCTTACATTTTAAGGTTTGCCTCCAGTATGAGTTTTTTCATGTCTACAAAGGTTACTGGAATGTCTGAAGACTTTCCCACATTCTTTACATTCATAGGGTTTCTCTCCAGTATGAATTCTTTCATGGTTACGAAGGGAACAGTAATAACTGAAAGCTTTCCCACATATCTTACATTCATAGGGTTTCACTCTACTGTGAGTTTTTTCATGCTTATAAAGGTTACCGGGAAGTCTGAAGGCTTTCCCACATTCTTTACATACGTAGGGTTTCTCTCCAGTATGAATTCTTTCATGGACACGAAGGGAACTTCGAAAACAGAAAGCTTTCCCACATATCTTACATTCGTAGAGTTTCAATCTACTGTGAGTTCTTTCATGATTATAAAGGGAAGAAGACCAAAGAAAGGTTTTCCCACATTTCTTACATGCATAGAGTTTCTCTCCATTATGAGCTTTTTCATGTTTATAAAGGGAAGAACACCAAAGAAAGGTGTTCCCACATTTCTTACATGCATAATTTCTCTCCAGTATGAGTTTTTTCATGTTGTTGAAGGACACAGAAATACATAAAGGCTTTCCCACATGTCTTACACTTATAGGGTCTCTCAATATGAATTTTTTCATGCTTTTGCAAGTAAGAAGAAAGCATGAAGGCTTTATTGCATTTCTTACATACATAAAGTTTTTCACCAGTATGGGTCTTTTTATGTCCTTTGATGGATTGGAGAGAATGGAATCTTTTCCCACATTCCTTGCATTCATAGGGTTTCACTTCAGAGTGAATATGTTTGTGTCTTTTAAGAAAACTAGGAAAATGAAATGCTTTCCCACATTCCTTACACTCATAGGGTCTCTCTCCAATATGAATTTTTTCATGCTTTTGCAAGTAAGAAGAAAGCGTGAATGTTCTATTGCATTTCTTACATACATAAGGTTTTTCACCAGTATGGGCCTTTTTATGTCCTTTGATGGATTGGAGCAAACGGAATCTTTTCCCACATTCCTTATATTCATAGGGTTTTACTTCAGAGTGACTAAGTTTGTGTCTTTCAAGAAAACTAGGAAAACGAAATGCTTTCCCACATTTCTTACACTCATAGGATTTTGTTCTAGCATGATTTCTTTCATGTATTAGAAAAGAATGAGGAAAATTGATGGTTATACTTCTCTGTTTACATTCATAGGGATTATCTATAATGGGAGTTCTCTGATGTATTTGAAATAAATTGTGAAAACCAAAGACTTTCCTACATACTGTACATTTATAAGGGCCATTTCCAGTGTGAGTTACCCTGTGTTGTTGAATACTCATAAGAGAAACAAAGGTTTTCTGACATGGTTTACATTTATATGAATTCTGTCCACATTCCTCACACTCATAGGGTCTCCGTCCAGAGTGAGATAAGATGTACCTATGAAAAGATGAATTACATAAGAACACTTTCACACATACAGCAGTCATGGTTTTACTCCAATAAAATGTTTCTTGTTCATTTAAGATTTGGAATCTGAGCCGGGCTCAGTGGTTCAGTCTGTAATCCCGTGCCTTTGGGAGGCTGAAGTGAGTGGATTGCCTGAGCCCGCGGGTTCGAGACCTGCCTGGGCAACTTGACAAGACCTCATCTCTACAATAAAATCAAAATGAGCCGGACGAGGTAGCACACGCCTGTAGTTCCAGCTACTTGGAAGGCTGAGGCGGAAAGATCGCTGGAGCCCAGCAGGTCGAGGCCGCGGTGACCGGGAGTGGCCACTGCCCTCCAGTCTGGGCAACAGAGTGAGACCCCAACTCAAAAAAAAAAAAAAAGATTTGGAATCTGGCTGAAGGTTACTGTACACTAACTATATTCTTTGCTTTTACACAGTATTTCTAACATATGATTCTGTAAAACATGACAATCACATTATTATAGTTTGGTTCATTGATTTTCTATTTTATTAACAGGTCTTGAACTTATACATGAAGTCCCCCATATACAAATGAGTTTGGTTCCAAGATCACATTTATAAGTCCAATTTGTTTTAAGTTCAACAAAGTTAGCCTAAGAACCCAACTGACACAGCTGTATAGACTGTATATATTTATCTAGCTATACTGACACCTGGTAGAGAGAAAAAATACATAAAAAAGGCAGATATGCATGGTTCAACTTTGTGACTTGAAGGTTTATATGTAGCAGACTTACTGTCTTGCTAGCAGTATCAGGGAAAGTACAGGTTTTTTGTTGTCAGTAAATGGACTGCAACAAGGCTACTTCCACCATAGCTATTATCAAAGCAGTTATATTCATATATGCCATTTCTTAGACTGTGTCCAGTGAACAACTTTGCAGTGAATATCTATGTTACATTGATATATATTTTTGGTGACCATCTCATAAGGATAAATAATTTTAAGTGATACTTATTTGTCTTGTTTCCCCATTTTAAAAATATAATGGCGAGCTGGGCTTGGTGGCTCAGCCTGTAATCCCGCGCCTTTGGGAGGCTGAGGTGAGTGAATTGCCTGAGCCCGCGGGTTCGAGACCCGCCTGGGCAGCGAGACCTCATTTCTACAATAAATCAAAAAACCAGCCGGGTGTGGTAGCGTGCACCTGTAATTCCGGCTACTCAGAAGGCTGAGGTGGAAGGATTGCCGGAGCCCAGCAGGTCGAGGCTGCGGTGGCTGCTCCAGTCTGGGCGACAGAGTGAGACTCCAACTCAAAAACAAACAAAAAAATAACCAAAAAAAAAAAGAAAGAAAGAGGGAAAATATAGCCACTTTGGAAGACAATTTTAAAATGAGAAATAAGGTCTTACTGAGAGAGGAGATAGGCAGACAGAAAGAGAGGGTCTTGAGGAGACTTACCACCTGCGGAACGCCCCCTTCACCACCTCCATTAATATAACTATTGGCAGGAAATGTTGTGAGTGTGGTTAAGAACATCCTTCCAACCCAGGATGGGTTTTTTTTGGGACTTTTTTGCTGCTTAAAGGCAGGTGCAGTAGCTTAATTAAATGTCCTAACTTGGCCTTGGCTTATTATAACTTTTTTTTTTTTTTGAGTTGGAGTCTCACTCTGTCACCCAGACTGGAGTGCAGTGGCCGCTCCCGGCCACCGCAGCCTCAACCTGCTAGGCTGTAGCAATCCTTCCGCCTCAGCCTTCCAAGTAGCTGGAACTACAGGCGCACGCTACCACGCCCGCCTAATTTTTGATTTATTGTAGAGATGGGGTCTCGCCAATTTGCCCAGGCAGGGCTTGAACCCGCGGGCTCAGGCAATCCACTCACCTCAGCCTCCCAAGGCTCGGGATTACAGGCTGAGCCACCGAGCCGGCTTTGGCTTATTATAATATCATTAACATAGCATTAGCATTGAGGCTTTACCCCCCCTTGAGTGGGCCTTTCTGTGATACTTATGGGTAATATTTAAGATGGAGTAACTTTGGTCAAGGACCCGCATGCGCAATAAAAATTGGGAAGTAAGGGGCAGATGAGATGTAAATGAGAGAAACGTCCCCCAAAAAGATAAAAACCACAAAAAAACTCCTAGCACTGGGATAACCCATTTGGTACCTACTCCCTTTTTCTAGAGAGCTTTGTTGGTTAATAAACTCCTTCTTTCATTCATCCTTTTGGTGTTCACATTCCTTAATCTTCTAGGTCGTGGGATAAGAACCTGAGGTTGCTGATTTAAGTTAACAGTGGAGTTCAAAACACCTACAACATTACCATTCGATTCAGCAATTGTACTCCTGGGTATTTACCCAGACAAGTTAAAAACTGATGCCCACACAAGTCTTCACAGAAACATTTATAGCAGCCTTATTCTATACATGTCGAAAATTAGAAGCAACTAAGATACATCTTTCAATAAGTGAATGGATAAACTGTGGTATATCCATACAATGGAACACTATCCAGAAAATAAGCTATCCAGCCACAAAAAGGCGTGGAGAGATCATGAATGCGATTACTAAGTGAAACAAGATAGTCTGAAATGGCTGCGTATGATTCCAAGTAAATAACATTCTGGAAAAAGCAAAACTATAAAGACAGTAAAAAGACCAATGGTCGCCAGGGATTTCGGTAGCAGAGATTAGGCTGGAGGGCCAAGGTGATGGATTTGGGAGCCTGCTTTCCATACATTTGGCAGCCTCAGGGTATAACAGGTGACCCCTGGAAAGAAAGGAGAAACGGGGTACCCCAGGGACCACAGCTCCTCGCACGCACAAACCAAACCCTAGGTCGGGACTCTCCCCTCTGACACTACTGTGGTCCCCGCACAATCTGACGGAGACACGGAGCTGCAGACGCAGAGCTGCCAGGAGGGCTCCATGCCGGGGCAAAGGCACTGCGCGGGGACGGGAAAGGACTCCCAGGGTCCCGGCTGCAGTCCCAGCCCCACTCTGCGACCATAGAGAACTGAGGGCCGACCTGCGCTAGCAGGGACCTGGGTCCAAAGACTCCAAGGCTGACAACCGGGAGGCCCGTGTCCCGCCACAGCCGGTTCCTGGCAGGTTCCAACCAGTCTCCTTCTCCACCTCTGGTCATCCGCCGCGCGCACTCACCATTCCCCGGCTTCCGGAGTGTTCTGGCGTCTTGCCAAAGGATCTCCCAGTACTGCAGGTCGCGGGGTGACAGAGGCTGCAGCAGGGCCACCCGGGTCTTCTGGAAAACAGGAAAGGAAGCGGAGAGTAGACGCCAACTCCACGGGCAGGCTAAACAGAGGATCAGACAGAGTCCGGAAGCCGACTTCGCCTCCCGGGTTGCGCGCCTGATTGGACAGTTTCCACCCCAGCGCCGCTGATTGGATAGGGCTTCAGGTTGAGGGGCGGAGCCTGGAGGGAGAGGATGCTTTCCTATACTGGCTGAATGAAGCCAAAACCACAGGTTTTTGGCTGCAACTGGGAACTAGCTCTGCTTGGGGGTGGGCGACACACAAAAGGGGACCTCCCCCCAAAACCGGAATTATTTCTTGGAGGGCGGCCTATTGCGGTACAGACTTCCCCTGCTAGGTAAATGTTCTAGGAACCCATCAGCATTATGTGCCGGTATCGTTGTTGTGGGAGACTGCATTAGGCTTCAGTGAATTTTTGTTGATTTTTTTTTTTTTTGAGTTGGAGTCTCACTCTGTCGCCTAGACCGGAGTGCAGTGGCCGCTCCCGGCCACCGCAGCCTCGACCTACTGGGCTCCGGCGATCATTCCGCCTCAGCCTTCCAAGTAGCTGGAACTACAGGCGCGCGCTACCACGCCCCGCTAGTTTTTTGATTTATTGTAGAGATGGGGGTCTCGCCAAGATGCCCAGGCGGGTCTCGAACCCGCGGGCTCAGGCAATCCACTCACCTCAGCCTCCCAAAGCGCGGGATTGCAGGTTGAGCCACCGAGCCCGGCTCTTTTTCTTTTTCTTTGTTTCTTTTTTGTTTGTTTATTGAGTTGGAGTCTCACTCTGTTGCCCAGGCTGGAGTGCAGTGGCCGCTCCCGGCCACCGCAGCCTCGACCTACTGGGCTCCGGCGATTCTTCCGTCTCAGCCTTCTGAGTAGCCGGAACCACAGGCGCGGCTACCACGCCCGGCTAATTTTTTAATTTATTGTAGAGATGAGGTCTCGCCAAGTTGCCCAGGCGGGTCTCGAATTCTTTAAAAACGTTCGCCCATTTCATGATGAGTGATTGACAGGAACAACCTGCCGGCACTGCGCTAAGTGTTCAGCAGTTTTGACCCCAAATGGCATAACTCCTGTGTCCCACCCTCCCAATTCACCGAATCGTGCCCCTGATCGACGTTATTTGTTTTCCTGGATGAAAACAGTGCCCGGAGGGTTGTGGCTCGGGATTCTTTTAGTCAACCGTAAAATGAATTTTAGAGTGGCCAGCAAAAGTGTTTAAACAAAGTTTATTAGCGAGGAGGGAAGAAAGGACAGGAGAGAGTTTCCTGCTAGAAAGGCTGGCATGAGCCGGGCTCGGTGGCTCAGCCTGTAATCCCGCGCTTTGGGAGGCTGTGAGTGGATTACCTGAGTCCGCGGGTTCAAGACCCGCCTGGGCAACTTGGCGAGACCTCATCTCTACAATAAATCAAAAAATTAGCCGGACGTGGTAGCGCGCGCCTGTAGTTCCAGCTACTTGAAAGGCTGAGGCGGAAGGATCACCGGAGCCCAGCAGGTCGAGGCTGCGGTGGCCGGGAGTGGCCACTGCACTCCAGTCTGGGCGACACAGTGAGACTCCAACTCAAAAAAAAAGAAAGAAAAGAAAGAAAGAAAGGAAAGGAAAGAAAGAAAGGAAAGAAAGAAGGAAAGAAAAGAAGGAAGGAAAGAAAAGAAGGAAGGAAAGAAGGAAGGAAGGAAGGAAAGAAAGAAAGAAAAAGAAAGAAAGAAAAAGAAAGAAAGAAAGAAAGAAAAGAAAGAAAGGCTGGCATGGGCAAATCCCTCTGGAAAAAGACTGCGCTTTTGCTACTAAGAAACTATGAATATATATATTTTGCCGGTTGCGGTGGCTCACGCCTGTAATCCCAGCACTTTGGAAGGCGTAGCAGAAAGGACTGTTTGAGCCCAGAGGCTTGAGACCAGCCTGGGCAACTTGACGAGACCTCATTTCCACAGCAAATTAAAAAAATAGCCGGGTGTGGTGGTGCAGGGCTTGTAGTTATGGCTATTTGGAAGACAGAGGTGGTAGGCTCCCCTGAGCCCAGTAGGTAGAGGCTGTGGTGTGTGGTGGACGTGAGTGTGCCATGCACTCTATCCTGCGCGACAGAGACTCCAACTAAAAAAAAAAGAAAAAAAAATATATAAAACAATTGATATGCTAAACAGGGTGGGACACAGGCAACTTCTGGAAAGATTGACTTCTCTCCTCCGCTGATGGGAGTAGTGGGAGGAGGGGTGGTGTTTTCCGGACCACATTGTCTTTCACAGGAGATCTACCAGATGTTTCCAATGCATAAGTACATGAGCTAAAAGGTGGTTTTATTATCATTTCCATGGCTTTGGTTACTTAAGAGGTGTATTCAGCCTTCCCCCTTCAACAGGAAACCTGAAAAATTTTGTGATTATTTTGCTAAACTATGAACTGAAAGTTTAGGCTGTTCTATTCTTACATCTGATGGGATTGTTTTTTGATTTGCTGAGAGGTTGGGGTAGGCAGCAACTTGGCCTGAAGTTAAAAAAAAAAAAAAAGCCGGGCCCGGTGGCTCAGCCTGTAATCCCGTGCCTTTGGGAGGCTGAGGTGATTGGATTGCCTGCACTCCAGTCTGGGCGACAGAGTGAGACTCCAACTCAAAAAAAAAAAAAAAAAAGCTAGCCAGGTGTGGTCTCTTTTGTGCCTGTAGTTCCAGCTACTTTGAAGGCTGAGGTGGAAGGATTGCCTAAGCCCAACAGGCCGTGAGTGTGCCACTGCACTCCTGCCTGGGTGATGAGAGTAAGACTCCAACTCAAAAAAAAAAGAAAAAAAGAAAAAAAGCAATAAACAATGTCTAAACACTTCCTAAAACCTGCCTATAGGAAACTTATCTATGTATGTCTAACCTGTGCTTGCTACCCTGCTGCAACTGGGAAGTGTTTTGCTGATGTGGAAGAGATAAAACAAAAAATGGTAGAAGCACTAAAATGCATCAAAATGAACAAGTTCAAAAACTGTTTTGAGCAGTGGAAAAAGTCTCTCAATAGGTGTACTGCGTTGAACGGAGAGTTCTTTGAAGGTGACTGAAGTATAAACATATTATAAATACAATTTTTTATAAATAAATTCTAGGTTTTTGGGATCCTCCCTTTTGCATAAATAATCCATTTATGAAATATATATATAATGCAGTACATTAAAATGTTATTCACGTCACGCTCAGTGGCTCAGCCTGTAATCCAGCACTTTGGGAGGCCAAGGTGAGCGGATCGCCTGAGCCCGAGGGTTCGAGACCCACCCAGGCAGCACTCACCCGGGCAACTTGGCGAAACTTTCTCTCTACAATAAACCAAAAATTAGCCGGGCGTGGTAGCGCGTGCCTGTAGTTCGGCTACTTGGAAGACTGAGGCAGAAGGATCTCTGGAGCCCAGCAGGTCGAGGCTGCGTTGGCCGGGAGCAGCCACTGCACTCCAGTCTGGGAGATAGAGTGAGGCTCCAATTCAAAAAAAAAGCAAAAAAGAAAGAAAAAGTTATTCACAAATGGAAACAATATAATGACAATTATTTTAAAGTTTCAGTCTTCATCACCTTTCTAGCCTTTGATCTTTTGAAGAGACAGACTGAGCTTTATTTATTTATTTATTTTTGAGTTGGAGTCTCACTCTGTCGCCCAGACTGGAGTGCAGTGGCAGCTCCCGGCCACCGCAGCCTCAACCTGCTGGGCTCCGGTGATCCTTCCGCCTCAGCCTTCCAAGTAGCTGGACCTACAGGTGCGCACTACCACGCCCAGCTAATTTTTTGATTTATAGTAGAGATGAGGTCTCGCCAAGTTGCCCAGGCGGTTCTCGAACCCGCGGGCTCAGGCATTCCACTCACCTCCGCCTCCCAAAGACACGGGATTACAGGCTGAGCCACTGAGCCCGTCTAGACTGAGCTTTAAATAGGAAGGCAAGCCTATAAGGCAGCAATGTCCAATAGAAATAAAATGTGAGCCACATGTTTCACTTTAAATTTCTAGTAGGGGTCAGGCGCGTGGTGGCTCAAGCCTGTAATCCCAGTACTTCGGGAGGCCGAGGTGAGAGGATTACCTGAGCTCAGGGGTGTGAGCAACTTGGTGAGACCTCATCTCTACAATAAATAAAAAAATCACCCGGGCGTAGTAGCGTGTGCCTGTAGTTCCAGCTACTTGGAAGGCTGAGGAGAAGGATCATCTGAGCCCAGCAGGTCAAGGCTGTGGTGGCTGTGAATGTGCCACTGCACTCCAGCCTGGGTGACGGAGTGAGACTCCAACTCAAAATAATAATAATAAAAAATATACAAGCCTGGCTCGGTGGCTCATTTCATTCACAATACATTTCATCTCTTTTTTTGGGGGGGGTCTGTGATCCAGTGCCATGTGAAAGATGCAAAGAATTGCACAAAAGTTAGATTGGAAAATATAGTTTATTTAGAAAGCAAATTAGAGAGAAAGTGAGAGAGAGGAGATTCACCTTCCCAAGGTAGGGATGGGGGCCAAAGCTAAGACACATGGTGGCCATAGCTCAAAGAGCCACATGGCCACACCAGAGTTTAACAAAGCAGTGGCTAGAAAATAAATCAGAGAGAGAGAGAGAAAGGAGATTCACCCTTTCTCTGAAGTACTGTGCAAAGCGACATACCAGAAGTTTAACAAAGCAATGGTGAATGGCTGCTCTAAGTTGAATCCTTTTAATCCTTCCCTTTGATAGGGGATGGTAATTACTGTGAAGTGGCAAGTCTGCTCCACACCATTATGTGGCAGGTGAGCGCAGGTAGCAACATCAGGTGATGGACTGCAGGCAGATGGGTGGGTTAGTCACATGACTGCTGCCATGTTGATGATCATGAAGGTCAGGAAGGGCTGATTAGGTTAACTTGTCTACAAAATAAGCTAGGAAGAGGCTGTAAAGCAATTATCAATAGCTACTTCTGAGAAACCAGTTCTGTACTTTGCGAGTGATTAGAGGGTAAATTAAAGTGAAAGTGAGAGGACAGTAATACAGTATACCATAGACTTAGGTTAAGAGCATGCTATAACCCAATAAATATGTAATCGGTTTGTGGACAATGGCACAGCCATTTTTAGTTTTTAGTTTTCTGTCTTAAAACATAACCTGTAACTGTTTAAAGTTCCAGTTATGGGAAAAACTGCAAAGCTCCAATTATTCTTCCCTTATCTCACTTTCCCCTTAGCAACAACCAATCAGGTGCCAGGGGGTAATCACCTAAGTTTCCAGATGTCTCTGCAACTTCCCTAGCTAGTGGACCAAGGTCAGCCCGAATCAGGCTAGCCAATCCTCCACGATTAAGCTGACCACCAGAGGAAGTACACAATTAAATGGTAACAAAACTGGAAAGCCACCCAAACTCCTCCTCCCTTTGTGTAAAAGCATAAAAGGCATCTGCTTAAGGAAATCAGAGCCTCTGAATGTACTCCGCTGTGCCAGTTGTTGACAGAGGTCCAGGCTCGAGCTTGTAAATAAAGACCCTCTTGAACTTTCATCGGAATTGACTCTTGGTGGTCCCTCAGATTGAACATTCGGCCACTACAAAAGCTGCTAGAGAAACATGAGATTTAGGCAATGTTAAAATGGCTGCTCATTGGGTATACTGATTCCATATTATGTCCTTTCTTTTTTTTTTTTTTTTTTTTTGAGTTGGAGTCTCACTCTGTCACCCAGACTGGAGTGCAGTGGTCATTCCTGGCCACCGCAGCCTCGACCTGCTGGGCTCCGGCGATCCTTCCGCCTCAGCCTTCTGAGTAGCCGGAATTACAGGCATGCACTACCACGCCCGGCTGATTTTTTAATTTATTGTAGAGATGAGGTCTCGCCAAGTTGCCCAGGTGGGTCTTAAACCCGCGGGCTCAGGCAATCCACTCACCTCAGCCTCCCAAAGGCACGGGATTACAGGCTGAGCCACTGAGCCCGGCCCATGTTATGTCCTTTCAAACCCCAAATCCAAATATTATCATTTTAATATGTGATCAACCTAAAATTAGTAATGAAGTATATTTTTCATATTATACCTTTGAATCTCACTTGATATTTTAACCTTCCAGCACATCTCAGGTGCCCAGTAGCCCCACGTGACCAGTGGCAGCCACATTTCAGGTGCCCAGTAGCCCCATATGACCAGTGGCTGCCACACTAAAGTGCAGGTCTGAGAGCTCTGACTCTCCTTACCTCAGGGAGGTAAAGGGCCTGAACCCATTTTCTGCCAGAAACACTCTCTCCGTTTCAATATGTTTCCTCAGGTCCAAGGGTGAGAGAGATAGTGTTCCAATATACAGCAGAGACTGCAAGCAGGGAAGTGTCCACAGGTAGACCACTGTCTTCTGGTTGCTTTTCGGCAAGAGCTTGTCTCCTTCCAAAGATTAGCAATGAACAAAAAAATGTGAAGCCCCAGGAGGAGGTAACCTATGTTTTCAGAACTATGCACAGCCTTGACATCCAGAGTTTAGATGCAGAGGGAATAGAATAAAGGCAAAGTTCTTATTTTGCAATTTGTTCTTGGCCCTGTTGGTCAGATTGTGGTTGTGTTTCATTGCGTAGTATGAGAAACTGAATACTCAAACACCAATCACATGCATACGTGTTTATATGCATTTCTGTATAATTCAACACCATCTAACAAGAGATCCAACTTTTTATTTATTTATTTATTTTTTATTTTAAAGATGTGGGGTACAATTCAGGGTTAGGTATATAAATGTTCATTAAAAGGCCGGGCTCAGTGGCTCAGCCTGTAATCCCAGCACTTTGGGAGGCCAAGGAGAGTGGATTGCCTGAGCCTGTGGGTTCGAGACCAGCCTGGGCAACTGGGTAAGATCTTGTCTCTACAATAAAAACAACAAAACAAAATAAATGTTCATTATGCAGGGGTGCCCCTCCCTCCCCTGGCAGTTTCACTCAACTGCCAATCCCACCCCCTGCCTCCCTTGGCAGTTTCCCACTACTGCCAATCCCTTTCTTATAGAATTGTGATAATTGTTCAAGGTCCGCTTATGAGTGAGAACATATGGTACTCTGTTCTTTGTTTCTGTGATAGATCACTGAGTGTGATAGACTCTAAATCCATCCAAGTTGCTGCAAAGTCCATATGTTTGTCCTTTATGGCTGCATAATATTCCATTGTGTATATGTACCATGTTTTTTTAATCCAGTCCAGTTTCACTGGGCAGCATGGTTGGTTCCATGTTTTTGCTATTTTGAAATCAAGCAGCCACAAACATGCATGTGCAGATATCTTTTCTGTAGAATGATTTGAGTTCTTCTGGGTATATTCCCAATAGGGGGATCGCTGGGTTATATGGAAGGCCAATTTTTAGTTCCTTCAGAAATCACCACACTGTCTTCCAAAGAGACGGCACTAGTTTCCATTCCCACCAGCAGTGTAGAAGCATTCCTTTTTCTCCACATCCTCGCCAACATCTGTTGCTTGTTTTATTAATGATGGCCATTCTTATTGGGGTTAGGTGGTCTCTCAGTGTGGGTTTGTTTTTCTTTTTCTTTTTTTTTTTTTGAGTTGGAGTCTCACTCTGTCTCCCAGACTGGAGTGCAGTGACTGCTTCTGGCCACCGCAG
The DNA here is from genome assembly GCA_027257055.1 of Cephalopachus bancanus. Lineage (NCBI taxonomy): Eukaryota > Metazoa > Chordata > Mammalia > Primates > Tarsiidae > Cephalopachus > Cephalopachus bancanus. The sequence goes on from JAPVLO010000295.1 coordinate 2,396,231, forward strand.
CCTCGACCTGCTGGGCTCCAACAATCCTTCCGCCTCAGCCCTCCAAGTAACTGGAACTACAGGCATGTGCTACCATGCCCGGCTAATTTTTGATTTATTGTAGAGATGAGGTCTCACCAAGTTGCCCAGGCAGGTCTCGAACTGTCAGGCTCAGGCAATCCACTCACCTCAACCTCCCAAGGCTATTCATGTCTTTTGCCCACTTTTTAATGGGGCTGTTTGTTTTTTTTCCTTTTGGCAGGTTTGAATTCCTTGTAGATCCTAGATGTTAGGTCTTTGCCACATGTACAGTTGGCAAATATTTTTTGCCATTCTATGAGCTGTCACCCTGCTCTCTCAATGGTTTCTTTTGCTTTACAGAAGCTTGTCAGTTTGAAGAGGTCCCACTTGTCTATCTTATTTCTTATGGTATGGGCACTTAGAGTTTTGTGGGAAAACAGAGAGACTGTGACACTGAGGGTATCTTAGGAAGTAGCAGTTTATTAGCGCCTGTGCAAATCAGCAGGCTAATGCTCCAAGGCTGAGCAACCTGGAGAAAGAGGAGAGAGGTTTAGGTAAGGGAGGAGGATTGGGTTGCATGGCTATACATTTTTCTTTGTAATTTGCAAGGCTGTATTTAGCAAAACTAAATTTTCAAAGAACAAATTGTCTCCAGGGTATATATGACAAGCAGGGGTTGTAAACTGATAACTTCGCGAAGAGAGGATGTGGGGGTAAGGTTGTGAATGGATTACTATCTTGCCTTTCCAGGAAAGCGACCTTTGGCTATTTGGTTTTCTCACATCCCATGTCTAGCAGGTCTAGAGCTTGCAGGTTGATTTTGTGTGTGCGTGTTTGTTGGAGTATCACTCTGTCACCCAGACTGGAGTGCAGTGGCATGCTCCCAGCCACCGTAGCCTCAACCTGCTCGGCTCTGGTGATCCCACTGCCTCAGCTTTCCAAGAAGCTGGAACTACAGCCACGTGCTACCATGCCCAGCTAATTTTTAATTTATTGTAGAGATGAGGTCTCACCAAGTTGCCCAGGTGGGTCTTGAATCTGTGGGCTCAGGCAATCCATTTGCCTTGGCCTCCCAAAGTGCTGGGATTACAGGGTAAGTCACCAAGCCCAGCCTGCAGGTTGATTTTTAAAAGGAATAATTTAAATTGTTTTTAGCCTCTCTCTGCCACAGGGGTTTTGATCAGGAATTAGTTGCCAGTTCCAATTTCTGTAGGGTGTCTCCTGCATTTTCTAAGATTTTTATAGTTTGAGGTTTTACATTTGGGTCTTTGATACATTTAGAGTTAATTTTTGTGTATGGTGATAGGTAGTGATCTTGTTTTAATCTTCTGCATGTGATCGAGAAGTTTTCTCAGCACCATTTACTGAATAGCTCTCCTCTCCCCAGTGGTTGTTGTTGGAGGCTTTGGAGATCCAAATTTCAATAAGGCTGAATGCTGACCAAAGGCCTTTCTATATTCCTTACATGAGTAGGGTTGCACACCAGTGGGAGTTCCCTGATACTTAATAAGGTTTTTGAAATGGTTAAGAGTTAATATGGGAATGCTTGCTTAAAGCTAAAAATGGGGTAGCTTCATTTAAAATGACTAGAGAGCAATCCTTGTCGTATGCTCAGTTTAGTCAAGCTTAAAGAAGCAGATTTTTTTCAGCTCTTCTCTAATCATAAGATCACAGAACCAGTTGTTTGGGTAAAATTGATAATTGCTTGTAACACTGGCTATTTCTTTTCTTTTTCCCAAGACGAGGTCTCTCCAAGTTGCCAAGGCTGGTTTCGAACTTGTGGGTTCAGGCAATCTCTCACCGTGGCCTCCCAAAGTGCTGGGAGTATAGGCCTGAGCCACCATGCCTGGCCTTGGCTATTTGTTTGTACTAATTACTCCCTCTGTTTCCTTTTTTTTTTTTTTTTTTTAGTTGGAGTCTCACTCTGTCACCCAGACTACAGTGCAGTGGCCGCTCCCGGCCACCGCAGCCTCGACCTGCTGGACTTCGGGGATCCTTCCGCCTCAGCCTTCCAAGTAGCCAGAATTACAGGCATGCACTACCATGCCTGGCTGATTTTTTGATTTATTGTAGAGATGAGGTCTCGCTGCCTAGGCTGGTCTCGAACCCACGGGCTCAGGCAATCCACTCACCTCAGCCTCCCAAAGGCACAGGATTACAGGCTGAGCCACCGAACCTAGCTCTTTTTTTTTTTTTTTTTTTTGAGTTAGAGTCTCACTCTGTCGCCCAGACTGGAGTGCAGTGGTCACTTCTGGCCACCGCAGCGTCCTGCTGGGCTCTGGCGATCCTTCCGTCTCAGCCTTCCAAGTAGCTGGAACTACAGGCGCGCACTACCATACCTGGCTAGTTTTTGATTTATTGTAGAGATGAGGTCTCGCCAGTTGCCCACGTGGGTCTTGAACCTGCGGGCTGAGGCAATCCACTCACTTCAGCCTCCCAAGGCACAGGATTACAGGCTGAGCCACCAAGCCCGGCTACTCCCTGTTTTCGAGCATTTGTCTTTCAGGTATATGAAGTCAGACTGGCATAACAATCTATTGTGACCAGCTTTCTGTGACTGCCTTCTAGACCCCAGCCTGAAGTCACAAGATATGCATTGTCCTAACAACCTCAAGGTGCCTAATGGATGTTATCAACACCTAGAAATGCAGCCGCAAGGGAACTTTTACCCATCCCCTATATCCCATAAAAGGCTTAACTTTATTTTATTTTAGTTGGATTCTCACTCTGTCACCCAGGCTGGAGGGCAGTGACACACTCCCAGCCACTGCAGCCTCGACCTGCTGGGCTCAGCGATCCTTCTGCCTCAACCTTCCAAGTAGCTGGAACTACAACCATGCGCCTCCATACCCGGCTAATTTTATTTATTTATTTATTGTAGAGATGAGCTCTTGTCAAGTTGCCCAGGCTGATCTTGAACCCGTGAGCTCAGGTTATCCTCTTACCTTGGCCTCCCAAAGTGCTGGGATTACAGGCGTGAGCCATAATAAAGTAAATATACTTTAAATATTTAAGTATATTTAAATACTTAAATATTTAAAGTATATTTAACTTTAAATATACCCTGTACCCAAACCCCTGGTCCATGCTAACTCTTAGCATTGGTCCTCTTCTCTCGTTCTCTCTTGAATATGAAGAAACTCTTTTGCTTTCCTTTGCATATCTTTGCTTTATTGCTCCAGCACCAGCCTACCTACATTCCTGAACCCTAACAGATTATCCATGAATGAATGCTCTTTGACACTGATTACATTCATAGGGTTACTTTCCAGTGTGAATTCTGATGGCTAATTAGGTTAAAACTTTGAACAAAGGCCTTCCCACATTTGTTACATTTATTTGGCTTCTTTCCAACATGGATTCTCTGGTGTTCAAAATTAGAATTGTGTTGGCTGGACTCGGTGGCTTAGCTTGTAATCACAGCACTTTGGGAGGCCGAGGCGAGTGGATTGCCTGAGCCCATGGGTTTGAGACCCACCTGGGCAAATTGGTGAGACCTCGTCTCTACAATAAATCAAAAATTAGCCAGTCGTGGTAGCACATGCATGTAGTTTCGACTACTTGGAAGGCTGAGATGGAAGGATCACCAGAGCCTAGCAGGTTGAGGCTGTGGTGGCCGGGAGCGCGCCACTGCACTCTAGTCTGGGCGACAGAGTGAGACTCCAACTCAAAAAAATAATAATAATGATAATAAGATTAGAGCTGTGGCCTGGGCATGGTGGCTCATGCCTGCATCCTGAGTGCTTTGGGAGGCCTACGTAGGAGGATGGCTTTAGGCTAGGAGTTTAAGACCAGACTGGGCAACATAGTGAGACCCTGTTTCTACATAAAGTAAAAAAATTAGCTATGTGAAGCAGCAGGCATCTGTAGTCCCAGCTACTCAGGATGCTGAAGCAGGAAGATCACTAGAGCCCAAGAGGGTTAGGGTTAGCGTGATAATAAGACTACCTTTTGGTCAAGGAGTTTGTGGATTGCAAACATCTGACAAGACTCAGGAAAATCCCCTCCCTTAGTCTCCGCTCAACAAGCCCGCCACCTGAGGGCATGAGATGCTAATGTCTGGTGACTTCAAGATCTAAGACTCATGTGGCTACCATCAACATCAAAGGCCCTCAGCCCTGGACATTCCTTGGGGCCTAAACCCCCTCACCCCAAAGGCCTTTAAATATACCCAGTTCTTGCCTCTGAGTGTTGGCCCCCTTTCCAATCTGTGAAAGGTGACTAATAAACTTTATTTCTGCCAGGCGCGGTGGCTCACGCCTATAATCCCAGCACTTTGGGAGGCCGAGGTGAGAGGATTGCCTGAGTCTGTGGATTCGAGACTAGCCTGGCCAACTTGGGGAGATCTCATCTCTACAATAAATCAAAAAATTATTCAGATGTGGTGGCGCATGCTGGTAGTTCCAGCTACTTGGAAGGCTGAGAAGGAAGAATCACCTGAGCCCAGCAGGTTGAGGCTGCAGTAGCCGGGAGGCTGCCACTGCACTCCAGTCTGGGCGACAGAGTGAGACTCTGACTAAAAAAAAAAAAAAATAATAAACTTTACTTCTTTCTGCTTTCTTCCTTGTTGCAATCTTGCATTATTCCCGAAGCATCAGCATCGGCACTGGGACTGGCACCAGTCCGGCCCACCTCGCCTCAGTGGACCCTTTCACTCAGTAAATATGGATTTTTTGTGATGAATAAATAAATTCATTGTATTACCACTGCCTCAGTCACACTCTAATACCTCTTTACTGGTTAACAGCAGGCACTTCCTATTGGCTTCCTTTGATCAAGTTTTCTTATCTTTGTTCATTCATTCAGTCTCTTACTCGTTCGTACACTTATTCAACACATTTTTTTTGAGTATTTGCTGTGTGCTAGATAGTTTACTAGGCAATGGGGACAAAAAAATAAATAAGACATGCTGCCTAGCACAAGTAGGAGGAAACATGTTTGCAACAACCCAGTATAAAACAAAGGTGTGTAGGTACTGTCATAAAGGCATTCTTAGAATACTGTGGGTAAAGAAAGGAAGAAATGAACCAGTTTTGTGTAAGCCAGTTGGTAAAGGCTTTTATTTAATTAATTAATTAATTATTATTTTTTTTGAGTTGGAGTCTCACTCTGTCGCCCAGACTGGAGTGCAGTGGCCACTCCCGGCCACTGCGGCCTCTACCTGCTGGGCTCCAGTGATCCGTCCGCCTCAGCCTTCCAAGTAGCTGAAACTACAGGCATGCGCTACCACGCCCAGCTAATTTTTGATTTATTATAGAGATGAGGTCTCATCAAGTTGCCCAGGCGGGTCTCAAACCCGCGGGCTCAGGCAGTACACTCACCTTAGCCTCCCAAAGTGCTGGGATTACAGGTTGAGCCACCAAGCCCGGCCAGTAAAGGCTTTATACGTGAGGTAAAGCTTTGTCAGCTCTTAAAAGAGTATGCTGGTAGTAATAATAGCTACCAATTAAATAATGCATGTTATGTATTAGGCAGTGCTCTAAGCTTATTCTGCATATTAATCTAACAACACACTTATGCAATTGATACTGTTATTATTCCCATTTTGTTATATGTTAAGGCATAAAGATGGTACATCACTTTCTCAAGAACACCAAACTAGTCAGTACTGGAGCCAGGAACTGAATTCTAGCAGTGTGAACTGAAGTATCAAAGTGGGAGGATATTGGCATCAAAATTGCCATGGGAATTGAATAGGAAAAACACAAACTGATTTTTCTCTGCTTTCACATAACAATCAACACAGAAGACTTCTGTCACCAAATGTGTGGAGTTTCACTGGCTGGCAATTTTCCAATTCAATCCCGACAATATCTACCTGCAGAGAACCTCAGAAGCCACAGGTTAAGAGCTCCGTCCCACAAGATTGCCTCTACTTCCGATGCCAACTGCAAGTCCAGGTTGTTTTACCTGTACTCTGACTGACTGACTGTGAATCAAGGTTCTGATGACCCTTTTCTCAGATTCGACTAATTTTCTAGGGTGACTCATAGAACTCAGGGAAACACTTAATGTATTGCAAGAGCCCCATATCAGGGCGCTTGTGTAATGTTTACCTATTCTGTTTTTTTTTTGAGTTGGAGTCTCACTCTGTCGCCCAGAGTGGCACGCTCCCGGCCACTGCAGCCTTGACCTGCTGGGCTCCGGCCATCCTCCCACCTCAGCCATCCAAGTAGCTGGAACTACAGGTGCGTGCTACCACACCCGGCTAGTTTTTTGATTTATTGTAGAGATGAGATTTCGCCAAGTTGCCCAGGTGGGTCTCGAACTTGCGGGCTCAGGCAATCCACTCACCTCAGCCTCCCAAGGCGCGGGATAACAGGCTGAGACACCGAGCCCGGCTATGTTTACCTATTCTGAAGAAATCACTCAAAGAGTACAGGTTGGCAAAGACATGGGTTTTTTAATACTTACAGGAGGGACCAGTGGTGGCCAGTTGGTACAAAGCTCTCTGAAAGCTGGTACCTACAGAAACCTAGAAAAAACTTAGCTTATTCTTTTTTTTTTTGAGTTGGAGTCTCACTCTATTGCCCAGACTGGAGTACAGTGGCATGCTCCTGGCCACTACAGCCTCGACCTGCTGGGCTCAGGTGATCCTTCTGCCACAGCCTTCCAAGTAGCCGGAACTACAGGTACATGTTACCACACCTGGATAATCTTTGATTTATTGTAGATGAGTTCTCGCCAAGTTGCCCGGGCCGGTCTTGAACCCGTAGACTCAGGCAATCCATTTGCCTCGGCCTCTCAAAGTGCTGAGATTACAGGCTGAGCCACCGAGCCTGGCTAGCTTATTTTTAGTTTAGTCTTTTTGCCTCAGCATAACCATTAGAAAGTCTTCAGACATTCTATTGCAGAACAAGCAGCAGCCTATCCCATCCTCCCTGGCAAATCTCTATCAGACGCAAGACTAGGACGGCTCAACCTTTCTGTTCATGGTTTAGCATAATAATCTCTAGTAAACTTTTAGTTTCCTTGTCGAGATCAAAAATCACCCTGGCCAAAGTCATAAAAGTGATAATATAACCACCTTTGGTCAAGGAGTTTGTGAATTGCAATGTCTGAGTTTGTGAACTACAAATATCTAACAAGTCTCTTGCAGAAAAAAAGCCCCTCTAGGCCCAAACTCCCCAAGTTAACCTAATCAGTCCTTCGTGTCCTACTGACACAAACCCCACCATGGCATCAATCATGTGACTAACCCACCCATCTGCCTGCTGTCCATCACCTGATGTCAGCACCTGTGCTTGCCTTCCCCTTTGTGATGATGTGCAGACCACCACCCAATCACCTTAATGATCTTCCCCTGAGAGACCCAAGAGATTAAAAAAAAAAACTCTAAGAGAACTATTACTATATGAATTCCTACCCCACATTCACTGTATTCATTTGCAGTGTTTGTACTTGGAATTTTGTTAAGTTTAATTTTTGTTTGTCTCATAAAATAACTGATTGCTTCCACAACTGCTGCTAGCAGTATGTGAATGTCAAGTAATAAACCCCTCCCGGACATTCCTTTGCTTAGCCGGCCTGCTTGCTAAACCTAGCTTATCTGACATTCCACTCTGCTCATTTAGCAGCTTCCCTGTCAATCACAGGTAGCTGAGCAGACCAGACCAATCCCAAGTGCTCCCGTACCCATTAGGAGAAATTACCCTATCATGTAAGAACAAGTTTAAAGTTCTTTCCCCTCCCTTTGTAATGATGTATAAAAACTGCTTGCCATGCTGGATCGGGGCTCTCGTCCCTGAAGCTGCTGCTTCAGGAGTGAGCCCAGACTCAAGCCTGAATAAAGACCCTTGTGTGTTTGCATCAGAGCTGGCTCTTTGTTGGTCTCTTGGATTCTGAAATTTGGGTTTAACATTTTGGAGGCCCCAGCGAGATTTTTTTTATTCCAGAGACCTCAAACCCCAGCCTGTAGGGTCTCCATATGGGGGAGTGCACTGTTTTGTCTGTCTGTCTGCTTATTTGTTACTCATTGTTAGCACGCTTCTTGTAAGATATCGATATCCATTTTATAAGGCCAGAATAAGGTTAAGCGGACGTGCTATAGAACCGCTGGCCCAGAGGTCTTGGGAGATGTCTCTCGATCTCAGAGGGAGCCTAGGCGCTGGAAAGCGCAGGCACAGAGGGGGTCCAGGCGCGAGAGGCGCCGAGAGGCGCGGACTCAGTAGCTCTCGGACGCAGTGGCGGTCTGAGAGAGGGGGTCGTCTGGTATGCTCCCATTCAGAGGATAGTGCTGTCCTCATATCTGAAGGTAGCCCAGCACCAAGAGGTGTGGGCTTGCCTTCAGATCGGTTTTGTCTTTGTCTCTACAGCCGTAGGAAAGTATATTTTCATGTTGGTTGTGTTTTTTTATTTTATCTGCTGTTTATGTGTATGTTACTGTGGACGGAAAACATGGGACAGAGACTGACTCTAACTCTTGGCTAATTATTTCTCGGATGTAAAATAAAGCTAATAATCTGAATGAAATCATTTGCAAAAAAGAAAGAGGCCGCCCTTCAATGTAAAATGGCCACCTGAGAGCACTTTCTCACTAAGTTTTGCTTTGCAGGTTAAGCATATTATCTTCCTGATTTCCATTATAGCCGCCCAAATCAGGTACGTAACTGGTAAACCCCCCCCAAAAAAAAATTTTCTTCCACCCAAACAGGGCCGACGCTCAGAGTCCTGGCCTCACAGGAAACAAAGCCCAGCCTGGGTGGCTGAGGTGCAGCGCAGCAACCCTTGCCCCACCTCCCCCGCCTTGCGAGCGGGGCGGAGCCTGTGAGCCATAGTCTGCGCTCGGCAGAGAGAAAACTGAGAACAAAGAAGATTAATGAGCATCAGCAAATCCAAAAAAAAAAAATTTCAAGGTGAATATAAAAGCTTACAAATTCTAAATACTGCTGCAAAAGAATTTCTGCTAATAACTAGTTCTATCATTTCATTTTAAAAGTGTATCCTATAATTTTCAGCCAAAATAAATAATATAAGCAATATAAGATGTATTTAGCCAATATATAAATAATATAAAGTATGTTTTTAATAATACATTTTTGTTCTATAATAGAATGGCTGGTTACAGAAAGCATAGAACAAAAATAGAAAGTTAACACATGTCAAAGAATGGTATAAATTCATCAAACACATTAGATAAAAGTTAATGGAAACAAATAAAAGAAATTCTGTAAACTCTCGAGGCTAAAAAAATTAATAGTTAGTCTGTGTTGGGGGTATACCAACCTATCAATTGCTAACAGGTGTGTCTCACTTTGAATCTGTTAGAAAGCTGGTTAAGTTATTGTGCTTTGTTCAATGGGACATATGGTCTTCTAAAAACTTGATTGGTGCGTAATTTTCAATGTCATCTTGTCTCCTCTTATTTAAGTGGTGTCTTCTCCTAACCCGCTGGCGCTGTTAAAATTTCTGCCTTTTGTTGTTAAGGTTATGGAAAATTGCCTGTTGCATATAAGACGGGTTACCGGTTATCTTAAATTCTTTCTGGTGACCACTCCCCCTCCCTTCCTTAGCCTGCATTCTCCTTCGTAAATTCTGAAGGAGCTCATTCTAATACACCTGTAAAGAAACGGAGAAATGCAATATAAGTTAATGCTAGCCTTAAAAATAATAATAATGATAATTTTGAGATCTTTCTCTGGCAACTAAGGGAATGAATAGGCTGTTCTCGTTTTCAAATGCTAAAAGCCAGGTTTATTGAAAGTAAATCCATTTCTGAAGGTTTCAGCCTTGCCTAAAATCGTAATCCACTGCGTGTCCCTGTAAAACTGTTATGAAGTCTCAGAGTCTTGTAATGTATGCTGAGTCTCTACTTTTTACTATAATGCTAAGTAACACTAATGCTTGCGTTTTTTGGCTATGCTCATTTAATTGTCCACATCTTACGACTAAGGCTAAGTTTTTAGCCCTTGTGCTCATACTGAATTTCTTCCTCCTAAAACCTGCTCTCTAATGGAATTAAAGATGTTCCAAAAACTAAATGTCTCACCTAACAATTACTAAAAGGTAAATTCAAATTATGACTGTAAAAGGTTATCTATAAATAAATAAAAAGGAAAGCAAAAGGCAAAGGAGAAATATAAAAAGGTTGTTGATATAAACATAAGGTTTTAGCAGGAAAAACAAAAAAGAAAGGACTATGAAAATATATATATATTTATCTCAGAGGAAATCTTATATGGCACATTTCTGTCCTATAATAAAGTAAATAGTTATGAAAATTTTTAAAAGGGGGTAGAGAACAAAAATAAATAAATAAATAAATAAATAAATAATAAATAAATAAATAAAATGGTATAAGCACACCAAAATGGTATAAGGAAAGTTAAAGAAAAATATACATACAAAAGAAGTTCTATAAACAATCTAGGCATAATAAAGTCTTTTCTGAATGCAAGTCTCCAAACATTTTCGGATTTCTCTTCAAATTTTATATAGAATTTACTTAAGTGCCTAGTTCAAATTATAGTCTAAAACAATCTGTCAGGCTACCATTATAGTCCAGAAATACAAAAGCTGGTACTTGTAATAAAGCCACAGAAATTAAAGTTTATCATTTAAGTTATGCTAATAACTTCAGACCTTATAGCTTTTATATAAAAAGGTAATCAGCCACTGCCTACAATTGTCAAAATGTAGGCCTGACTTTATTCCTTTTATTGAGCTGGAATCCAGTAATTTTATTCCCACATAATGGTCATGCAAAAATTCCAGCCAGTGCCTGAAAAAAATGCCACTGCTGAAACAAATCTGGACGCCTTAAGTCAGACAGGGAGAGATTTTCGATCTCTGGCTAGGCAGGACTGGGTCCATTATCAGCTCTGAAGAAATTACAGAAGACGGACCTTCACCCCTCAGCACCCCAAATGATTATGGGATCAAAAAAATCTCTAAAGAATAAATAATTGAGGCAGGGTAGCTAGCACAGGCTAGACATAAATTTCCTATAGGTAGGTTTTAAAAGGCGTTTAAACATTTCTACTGCAGGCCAAGTGGCAACCTGTCCCACCCCTTGGCGAATCCAAGGAAAACTCCATCAGATAAAACTAGAACAGTATAATTTCAATTTGCAGGTTAGCATAATAATCACTAGAAATCCTTTGGAAACATAAATTAACTAAACATAGGTATTTGGTATTTCATCACTCAGGATCCAAATCCCTGAAATGAACTTTGTTAAACCTATAAAATTGTTTAATGGTAGGCCTCTGAAGGAAAGGGGGGCCACAAACGTAACTGCTCATAAGAAGATGTGTTGTCTATTTGAAATAAATTTTAATTACAGTTTATAAGCTTATTTCCCTAGACACTTCTCGAACCAGAAGAAATTCAAAACATCCAGGGGAAGTAAGTGCTGCTAAAAATTTAAAAAGGAAGAACCCAATCAGCAACTGTAAAAAAAAAAGGGGGGGGGGACCCTAAGTGTGGTCCTGTTCCTATAGCAGTCTAGAGAATTTAAATACCTAACTTCTCTATGAAGTCTCAAAGGGGGGGGTGAACAAAAGCTCCTGCTAAGGGAAAAGGCCCCACAACAGGCTTTTAAATAAAGTAAACAGGCATCTTAACTCTTCTTGTTAGGGGCATACAGGCAAACTTAAAAGACTTTGGAAGTCTTGCCTTGGAGCAACAACAACAAAAAAAGCAAAGTTTTTTTAGTTGTTGTTGTTGTTGTTTTTCTTTCTTTTTTCTTTTTTTCTCTTCTCAAAATCGTTAAACTATAATTTTGGCCAAATAAGACTTTTTTTAATGAAATGGCCAGTCTCTGGGCCATTTGGCCTTTCTTAAACAAAACCCGCCTGGGCGGGTCTTTAAAGTTTCAACTTGCCATTCAAAGGGAAATACCTCTAACTGCTATCAACCTTGCCGCTGGGCTAGTGGCAGCCCAGGTGAGGCCCACTGCTGATCCTAAACCAGTTACATGTTTCTGTGTTTATTCACACAATCATACAAGAAATATATATTTAAGCATTTGCTGCATCCTGCCACAAAATGAATGGAGAATAACCTGGGCTTCACTTCCTAGCACATCAATTATTATAAAAGTATGTCACACCTATTATAAAAACAAAGGAAACTGTTGTCTCCTGCCAATGTTTACCTGTTTTAAATTCTCAATTTAAGCTATAACCTAACTACATGTCTCTAATGTTTTCAATATAATAATATAATAATTCTACTTTTAATAATTACCGGGCTTCTTGCTTAATATCTACCTTTAAGTCTCTAAGTACAGAAAGCCCTTATCAGGATGGATGATGGCTACAAATGTCAATGCCTGGAGGAACTCACCCTATCATGGGACTAGACGCCTATCAGCATCTGTTTGCCCCTTCAATGATACAGAAAAGGACTGGTCGCTCATCCAGCAACATACTGGCTTCCTGAGATGAAGAGACTGTGCTTATAACTCTAAGGTGAACTATCCTGTGCCTGGTATAAGAATATATTAGTGACTGGGGTTTTTAATGGCTATACGCTTGCCGCAGCTAGATGTCAATCCAATGAATGGGTGCCCCCAGTACTGTCCATCAGTATGGCGTCAGGCAGATTATTCAGCCTCATCTATGGAGAGCTCTTGCAGCCCTTCAGTCAGGCAGCCTGTCTAAATCTGTTGGACAAACTCAGTTATACCATATTAGAGCATACTTGCAATCTCCTTATATATTTCTTATTTAGAATGAATATCGAACTGTTAAAATTATTTATCATGCTAATGTTTATAAGATATCTTGTACTGAATGCATTTTACTAATTGTTTGACCAAGGCCTTTTGTAAGAAATTTGTCATTCTCAAGCAACTCCCCTATTTAATAGTCCCATATCTTTGTCATCCCATTAATATGCTGAAATGGTTTACAAACATTATATAAGGTTAATACTATGTTAGAAAGACAGAAAAATTTTTTAGCTACTTAATTTTAAAAATTATAGCATTAATAGCAATTACTACTTCAGTAACAGTTTCAGCTGTAGCTCTATCTAAGGAAGTTCATACAGCTACCTTTGCTAATCAGTTATCTAAGGATATTTCTATTGCATTGGCTACTCAAAAATTGTAGATTAAAAATTAAAAAATAAAAGTTAATGCTTAAAAAAAAAGACAGCGTTAGCAGTAAAACAAGAGCTTGCGACTTTAAAAATAAAACTGGCTCTCTGATGTCACTCTGAGTTTCAGTGGATTTGCCTCATACCTTTGGAGGTAAATAAGTCTGTCCATACTTGGGACAAGATAAAAAATCATATCCTTAAAATTTAAAATCATTCAGACTTAAATATAAACCTCACTAAATTACATTAAGACATACAGGACATAAGTTGCTAAAAAGCAGTTCTGGTCCTATGAATTGACTAGCTCCATATTTAATAACTTCTCATAGTTTGCTAATCAAAAGTCATTAATGTCTATACTTATTAATGTAAGAATTTGCGGGACAGTAATTCTTGTCTTGCTGTGCCTATTTCCAGTTATTTCCAGAGTACTGAAAAGGAACATTTTTCAGCTCAACACCGAGTTTCATGGTTTTGTACTAAAATAATAAATAAAAAAGGGGAAGATGTTGGGAGCCGGCCACGGAGGCCCACTGAGCATTAGGGATCAGGGAGGGCCGTAGACCCCGAGACCGCTAGGACGTGTTCAGGAGCCATTGACGCCATTTTCCTCCTCTTTTTACCATAACCACAAGTAACCTAAAGAAACTCTGCTAATCTAAGCTGAAAGCTCTGTAACTGTAACAGGCATGGCTTACTCTGAAAACCTATTGTTCCTCTTTCCCATAAAACTGTGGTTTCGGCTTACAAATTAAATATAATTCAAATTCAGGTCACATTTGAGAGCCTTTTATATGGTATAAGCTTCTTTATACAATTTAACAGTATATTTGTAAAATTAGTATACACTTATAGGGAGCAGTTCCAAGTTTTTCAATAATAAAGTTGTCAAAAATGCCTCAGCACAAAGTTTGGGCCACACTCCTGAGAGCCCAGCGCGTACTTTAGACTGGGCTGCATTCTTTTAGGCCAGCTTTAACTACAATTAATGTAAGGTTTCAATTATTTTAAAATGGGTCATGCTAATGTCAAAGAATCATGTTAGTTCAAGCATGACCAATCATAATATTTTAAGGTTTAATAAGATACAGTTAATTTTACAAATTTCATTGTCTCTATTTCCTACTGTTATAATTTTAGAGAACAAGAGCAACAACTCAATTGGTTTAAAGCATGATTTAACCGCACCCCCTGGTTTACTACACTAATTTCCACCGTAGTTGGCCCTTTAGTTGTTTTAATTCTCCTACTTATTTTCGGGCCTTGCATCATCAACAAGCTTGTAGCCTTTGTTAAAAATCAAGTCAGCACTGTTCAACTCATGGTACTCAAGCACCAGTGCCAACTGCTTGGTATTCATCCTTGGTGTCTCAACTCTCCTACCCATTTTCAGAATGGTCTAAAAAAAACCTATGTAGACCCATGATTGGGTCTTATCTTTAGGTTCCTCTGAGAGGGGGGAATGAGAGACCCAAGAGATTAAAAAAAAAACAACTCTAAGAGAACTATTACTATATGAATTCCTACCCCACGTTCACTGTATTCGTTTGCAGTGTTTGTACTTGGAATTTTGTTAAGTTTAATTTTTGTTTGTCTCATAAAACTAACTGATTGTTTCCGCAACTGCTGCTAGCAGTATGTGAATGTCAAGTAATAAACCCCTCCCGGACATTCCTTTGCTTAGCCGGCCTGCTTGCTAAACCTAGCTTATCTGATATTCCACTCTGCTCATTTAGCAGCTTCCCCGTCAATCACAGGTAGCTGAGCGGACCAGACCAATCCCAAGTGCTCCCGTACCCATTAGGAGAAATTACCCTATCATGTAAAAACAAGTTTAAAGTTCTTTCCCCTCCCTCTGTAATGATGTATAATAACTGCTTGCCATGCTGGATCGGGGCTCTCGTCCCTGAAGCTGCTGCTTCGGGCATGAGCCCAGACTCGAGCCTGAATAAAGACCCTTGTGTGTTTGCATCAGAGCTGGCTCTTTGTTGGTCTCTCGGATCTGAAATTTGGGTTTAACACCCCCATCTAGGGGAATGGTTAAAAGGACTCAACCACAAGTAACCAGCGGCCATTGCCTTGCTAGACTCTGGTGTGGACATGTGCTCTTTGAGCTATGGCTGTCATCATGCTTCCTGGTTTGGTCCCCTCCCCCCGCCTTGGGGAGGTGAATCTTCTTTCTCCCTTCTTTCTCTCTAATTTACTTTTTTTTTTTTTTGAGTTGGAGTCTCACTCTGTCACCCAGACTGGAGTGCAGTGACTGCTCCCGGCCACTGCAGCCTCGACCTGCTGGGCCCGGTGATCCTTCTGCCTCAGCCTTCCGAGGAGCTGGAACTACAGGTGCGCACTACCACACCTGGCTAATGTTTTGATTTATTGTAGAGATGAGGTCTTGCCAAGTTGTCCAGGCGGGTCTTGAACCCATGGGCTCGGGCAATCCACTCACTTCAGGCTCCCAAAGTGTGGGATTACAGGCTGAGCCACCGAGCCGGGCCTCTAATTTATTTTTAAATAAACTTTTCTTTCTTTACCTCTTTGTGTGATGCAATTATTTGCATTACTCAGATCTCTGGGTTACTGGTGCTGTGCCCCTCGCCCTCTCCTTTCCATTCATCCACCCTTGCCCTAACTGGATCCTAACACTCTGTATAGCCCTATAGACAGTGGGAGAGGTTGTATACTCCCAATGGGAAGAATAAGTCAAATGAACAATAGCATTATGTGCAAAGAAGCAGGAATAAGGATGTTTTCCCTTAGAAACTGTCTGGAATACCTGGGTGTGCTTATCTTCAAAAACTTATCTTTGAATGGGCACAAACTGCCTTGGCCAGGGAACATCCTCCTTGTCAGGGAACAGTCATTAGCAAAGGAAGGGCAGTGGGACAAATGTCCTGCATTTACCCCACACTTACATTTACTGATAAATTATAAAGGACATTATAAAAGATACAAATGAAGAGATGTGTAGGGCAAAGTATGGGGAAAAGGGCTCAGATCTTCCATGCCTCCTTGGCTGTATCACCCTCTAAGAACCTCCGGGTATTCAGGTATCAGAAGCTCCCAAGACCCTGAACTCTTGGGTTTTTATGGAGACATTATTACAGAGGCGTGAATGATTGGCCATTGGTGATTAACTTAACCTTTAGTCCCTCTCCCCTCCCTGGAGGTAGGGTGTGGGGTTAAAAGTCTCAACCCTGTAATCCTGCCTTGGTCTTCTGGGTGACCAGCCCCCATCCTGAAGTTACCTAGGAGATGTCAACCATCAGTGAACTCATTAGTATACAAAGGGATATCATTTTGAAAATTTCAAGGATTGTAGGAGTTGTGTGCCCAAACTGGATGAAAACCAGATATATGAGGTCAGACAATTAAGTTTGTGAACTTGTGCCGGGCTCAGTGGCTCAGGCTGTAATCCTGCGCCTTTGGGAGGCTGAGGTGAGTGGACTGCCTGAGCCCACGGGTTCGAGACTCGCCTGGGCAACTTGGCGAGACCTCATCTCTACAATAAATCAAAAATTAGCTGGGCGTGGTAGCACACGCCTGTAGTTCCAGGTACTTGGAAGCCTGAGGCGGAAGGATTGCCGGAGCCCACAGGTCGAGGCTGCGGTGGCCGGGAGCGGCCACTGCACTCCAGTTTGGGCGACAGAGTGAGACTCCAACTCAAAAAAAAAAAAAAAAGTTTGTGAACTCACCCTAGAAAAAGTGCTATATACCTCATTGCTAAATATCACTACTGTCACCTTCGAAGTACTCTCCTTGGAAAGCTATACACCAATGCCAGTGCCTAGCAATTTTGAAACTCTTTTTCTGAACCAATGCCAGTGCCATCAAGCAATTTTGAAACTCTTTTTCTGAAATGGCCATCAGAGCTGTTGTCGTATTACCCTTGATGTCCTGAATGTCATCAAATGTCTTACTTTCAGTATTTCCTTTTTCTTTAGTCATTGGGACCAGATCAGATAGTAGGAAGGGTGTTTCAATATAGTTATTTGTACAGTACTGCCAATGTAAGCTCACGTGGCAAGTTCACGAACTTAATTGTCAGACCTCAACAAATAATGACAATCTCATCACAGATGCTTTAGACAGACCCATTTGGCTATGTGAGGACAGGAGTCAGGGGCCTTTAAGAGGTATTTGCTGGCCAGGTGTGGTGGCTCAGTCTGTAATCGCAGCAGTTTGGGAGGCTGAGGCAAGAGGATTGCCTGAGCCCAGGGGTTCGAGACCAGCCCGGGCTTGGTGAGACCTCGTCTCTACAATAAATCACAAAAACTAGCCGGACATGGTGGCATGTGTCTGTAGTTCCAGCTGATGGGAAGGCTGAGGCAGAAGGATTGCTTAAGCCCAGTAGGTCGAGGCTGCGGTGGCTGTGAGTGTGCCACTGCCCTCCAGCCTGGGGAACAAAGAGTGAGATTCTAACTCACACACACACACAAAAGAGGCATTTGCTGGACATGCCCAGAGCCGTGAGACCTATACCCCTCCCACACTTTCTCCCAGGCCTCTGAGTCCTATTCCAACTCTCCCCACAACATTTGGGTCTTTGCTTATGCTGTTCCCTCTGCCTGTCAGGTCCTTCCCACCTACTGACTTCCACTACCTCTGATGCCCATCTCTCCTGTCCCTCCACTTCATGCCAAGGACTCCCACTCCAACCTAGCCATGGGCCCAGTTGCTGAGGAAGCCCCAGCTCCTATACTAACTGAAGAGCCTGCCCCAGCCTTGCAGCTCTAGCTTCCAGTTAGGGATGGGGCAGGGGTAGGAGCAGAAATACACCTACATAATTATGACAGGGTGCTTAGTGCTATCATAAAGAGTTGAACAAAGGGCAGGAAAGGAAGACTCCTTTGCCCAGGGTCCTTAGTAATTAGGTTCAGAATTGAAGGAAAAAGATTTCATCATCAATCTAAGGCAGTGGGAACAGCAATTGCAAAAACACAGAGAGTAGGGAGCTTGGCACCGAGAAATATGTGCAAAGTTGGTGTGGGAAGTGCCTCGCTCACCCCCAGATCCCCAGTGACTGTCACAGTGGCTGGCATGACCCAGGTACCAATAAATCCCCACAGGGTGAATGCAGCCCTGCTCAGAAAATATGGCCTTTCTCCATGCAGATGAGCCCTGGAGACTTTACCATGTTTAGTACACTACACAGTTTTTCTCCAGCATGGCTAGTTGAGTGCTCATTAAAGATTATAATATGACATTCTGTGTGCTTATGAAATTTCATGACGATGTGGGCTTTCTGGTGGATGAGTTCCAGGCTGGGTGAGGTGGCTAACACCTGAAATCCCAGAACTTTGGGAGACAGAGGCAAAAGGATTGCCTGAACTCACAGATTCAAGACCAGCCTGGGCAACATGGTAAGACCTCGTCTCTACAATAAGTAAGCAAGTAAATAAATAAATAAATAAGCTGGAGGGGGTGGCGCATGCCTGTAGTTCCAGTTACTTGGAAGGCTGAG
Source organism: Cephalopachus bancanus (assembly GCA_027257055.1). NCBI lineage: Eukaryota > Metazoa > Chordata > Mammalia > Primates > Tarsiidae > Cephalopachus > Cephalopachus bancanus. The sequence goes on from JAPVLO010000295.1 coordinate 2,414,739, forward strand.
GCAGAAGGAGTGCCTGAACCCAGCAGGTCAAGGCTGCGGTGGCCGAGAATGTGCCACTGTACTCCAGCCTGGGTGACAGAGTGAGACTCTGTCTCAAAAAAAAAAAAAATGTGAGTTACCTAAAGTTGGTCATTTTCAGAGTCTGTATCTTAGAAATTTGAACACAGACTCACTAAGGAACACAGGGTCATTCTCAGGGTATTCTTGAGTTATCATTGCCTGGCCATCCGCCTTCCCTTGTCATCTAGGTGAGAGATTAGGAGTTCTTGAGACATTTATATTTCACCTGTAGCAATTACACTTATAATCTCTTGTTTGGTACCTTGCAGCTGTTAGCTTCTAAGATTGTTTTGAGAATTAAATGAGTTGTTACATGTAGAACTCTTAGGAGTTGCTGGCACTAATGTGAGCTGAATGAATGTTTTTGATTGTTGTCATTAATATTATTTTTATTATGACAGAAACAGGCTCTGTTTTGCTTATATTGTGTTCTTATTCAGTAGAAGGAGGTACCTGTAGAGATCGAGAATAAACTTAGTTTAGTGTAGTCTTTTTGCCTCAGCATAGCCATTTTTGCTTAGACTTTACCTCTGACATGCTTTGAATCCAGAACAGATTAGACAGAGGTAGATAAATTTCCAATAGACAGGTTTTAAGAAGCATTCAGACATTCTACTGTAGGCCAAGCTGGCAGCCTACACCAACCCCTCGGCAAGTCTCCATCAGATGCAAGACCAGGAGAGCCCAACAGCCCAACATTTCAATTCATGTTTTTTTGTTTTTTTTTTTGAGTTGGAGTCTCACTCTGTCGCCCAGACTGGAGTGCAGTGGCCACTCCCGGCCACCGCAGCCTCGACCTGCTGGGCTCCGGCGATCCTTCCGCCTCAGCCTTCCAAGTAGCCGGAATCACAGGCATGCGCTACCACACCTGGCTGATTTTTTGATTTATAGTAGAGATGAGGTCTTGCTGCCCAGGCAGGTCTCGAACCCGCGGGCTCAGGCAATCCACTCGCCTCAGCCTCCCAAAGGCATGGGATTACAGGCTGAGCCACCGAGCCCGGCTTCAATTCATGGTTTAGCATAATAATCTCCAGGAAACTTTCAGGTTCCTTGTCAAGGCAGAAGATCAAAGCCCTGTGCCCAGGGCCCCCTAACTTGGAGACCTCTTGGGGAAAAGGTCTAGGCTGGGAAGACCTCTGGTCAGGCAGGTCAGGTAGCAGATGGGCTCTTTGAGGGTCTCTGTGGGACCACAAGGGCAGCAGATAAGATGGCAGGCATTGTCATCCCACCACTATGGCCCCATTTTCACCTCTATCATCATCCCCTAATTGAATCCTTCTCCCAGTATCAGCATTTTTTACAACCTTCCTATTCTCCTTCATCTTCTGCTAGTATCTGCTGTGTCATCATATCCACTGTCACCAAGGCTGGTATCATTACTATCATCACCTCCAGTAAGGTGATTGCTGTCACTAAAGCCCTCTTCTCAGTGGAGTTTTCATGTCTACCATCATCATCCTTTTTCAGTGTTGTCACTGCCAATAGTTTCACTATCATCTCTTTTGTAGTAAAGGTGGCTGGTCAACACTCATTCCCCTCTAGACTTCTGACTCCTTTGAGACCTGGAGGAAGGAAGACAAGAGACTGGGATGAGCAGAGCAGAGCGTTAAGAGAATTTTTGGATCACAGCATCAAAACCAGGGGAGTCCTAGTCCAAGCTTGACTCAGAGAGAGGCTGTCACAGATTAATACACCAAAATTTCCTCACTTGCTATCCCCAAGTCAATCCTCCTCAACAGTCAACATAACCCTCTCCCTATATGACAGAGTGGTAGGAAGAGAGAGGTAGGAGTAGAGGGAACATAATTAGGAGACAGTAGATAAAGCATGCTGCAACCTTTACCCTTTGCCCTTTGTCTTGAGAGGTGTTTTTTTTTTTTTTTTTTTGAGTTGGAGTCTCACTGTGTCGCCCAGACTGGAGTGCAGTGGCCGCTCCCGGCTACCGCAGCCTCGACCTGCTGGGCTCCGGCGATCCTTCCGCCTCAGCCTTCCGAGTAGCCGGAATTACAGGCATGCGCTACCACGCCCGGCTGATTTTTTTATTTATTGTAGAGATGAGGTCTCGCTGCCCAGGCGGGTCTCGAACCCGCGGGCTCAGGCAATCCACTCACCTCAGCCTCCCAAAGGCACGGGATTACAGGCTGAGGCGCGGGATTACAGGCTGAGCCACCGAGCCCGGTTTGAGAGGTTTCTAATGCTCCTTGTCCAAGAGCCTCACATCATCCTTTGCAATCCCCAAAAAGACAGCACTAGTGTGGTCATCTCCAAAGGCAGCTGCCATCAACTCCATCCCTCCCAGTACATGCTGCCATTTCACCATAAGCTAGTGGTTTATTTCTCCTGCCACTGATTCTAGGTGGGACCTGTGACTGCTTTGACAAATAGAATGAAGTAGAAGTGATGTTCTGGGACTTCTAAACTTCTTAAGGCCTTAAAAAGACCCACAATTTCTGCTTTCTTCCTTCTAGAACACTAATTCTTGGAATGCTCCCTCCTCTTGCAACCCAGACACCTACCTGTGAGAAGCCCAAGCCACACAGCAAGGTTCCATTAAGAGGAACCAAATTGTTCGAGTCAACAGTCCCAGCTGTACTCTTTTTTTTTTTTTTTTGAGTTGGAGTCTCACTCTGTCGCCCAGACTGGAGTGCAGTGGCCGCTCCCGGCCACCGCAGCCTCGCCTGCTGGGCTCTGGCGATACTTCCGCCTCAGCCTTCCGAGTTGCTGGAATTACAGGCATGTGCTACCACTCCCGGCTGATTTTTTTTGATTTATTGTAGAGATGAGGTCTCGCTGCCCAGGCGGGTCTCGAACCCGCGGGCTTAGGCAATTCACTCACCTCAGCCTCCCAAAGGCGCGGGATTACAGGCTGAGCCACCGAGCCCGGCTTCCAGCTGTACTCTTAACTAACAGCCCACCTTGACTCCACATAAGTGAGCTGACTTTGATATTCTTCACCTTTCAAGCTCCCACATGACTGTAGCCCTGGTGTCATTATGAGGAACAGAAGAACTGACCATCTGAGCCCAGTCACCTGTAGAATTGGGAGAGGGGATAAAAAAAAACCAAAAGTTATTATTTAAGCCACTAACCTCTGGTGTGGTTTGTTAGACAGTGATAGAAAATTAAAACCACCAGACTCCTTGGCATCTGACGACTATACTCACAAACTTTTTGGTGCTAAACCAGATTGGGGAAAGCATGTTCTTCATCTTTTTCATCTAGATCCTATTGACAGGAGCTGTAACTGGCTCCAAGGTCTGGAGATAATTTGCTTAGCATAAGTAGTCAACAGGAAAGGATAAGGCAAGGAAGCCACTGTGCTTATGGAAGTCCATTCAGTACCTTCCTCCCTTGGATATCAGCTAATGGGGAAGTAAGATTTCCTAAGACTCTGTTATACTGAAAAAGAAAGGAGCACAGAATTATTCATATTATATCCCAGTGGTCTCCACTGGCACCATCATCTCCATCATCATCACCTCTACTGCCATTGCCATTCGTTATCAGTGTTTATCGTCACTGTAGGTACCAACACCATCATCACTGTCAAGACCATGACCTGTCTCACACTTCGGTTTTTTTTTTAGAAGGAGACAGCAGTGGCAGTGGTACTGATCTCTCAGGCTTTGGGACAGAAACTCCAGTACTCCTGGGAGAAAACGTCTTAGTCATGCCAGAGTCCCTCTCACTCCCATCTCTGGATGGGGACACTGTTCACATTTGGTCATACACAGTCTTACCCATCTGGGTGCATCTAGTGGGTTGCTGAGAAGGGGCCGCATGGATCATGAGGGCAATGAAGGCAGCAGCTCTGAGATCTGTTGGAAGAAGTTGGGGCTGGGCGGCATAGCTCACGCCTATAATCTCAGCATTTTGGGAGGGTGAGGCGAGCTTGAGCCAGGGGTTGGAAACCAGCCTGAGCAACTTGGTGAGACTTCATCTCTATATAAATCAAAAAATTAGTGGGGCACGGCGGCGGGTCTGTAGTCCTAGATACTTGGAAGGCTGAGGCGAAAGGATCACCTGAGCCCAGTAGGTTGAGCCTGCGGTAGCCGTGAGGTGCCACTGCACTCCAGCCTGGGCGACAGAGTGAGATTCTCACACAAAAACAAAAAAGAAAAACATGCCTGTGGTTGGGGCCCTCCTGCCAGGCTGCTTTTGGAGAGAGGAACCTCCTCCCCAGGAAAGTGGGGTGGCTGGGTGGGGAGGGGATTCTGACTCTCTCTACCTTAGTATGCAACTCCTGCAGCAGCTGGCTGGCCAGAGTCCCAGGTGTGGGTCCTGGCAGCCCCAGGGCTTGAAGCATAAGGCCCAGTTCCTGGACTATACCAGCTCCCTCCTCTGCCCCTTCCCCAGGGAGTGGCCCAGGTCTGGGATCTGCTGGGGTGCAGGTGGGGGGGGGCACAGGCGCAGGAGGCGGGCAGCCTAGAGCTCCAAGCAGAGAAAGCCTAAAAAGTAGAAAGAGGAGTGGTGCAATCTGAAGGGCCCATTCTCACACTTTCTATACTCAAAGGATCACCAATAATACCACTACTGCCACCACCACTTTGACCTCCATTGCCATCCTCAGTCACAGTGGTCAGCTGTGGCATGGAAAAGCAGATCATCATAAAGGGCCATCACCAGAGTTGAAGCAGAACATTTGCAGTCTGGACCATGCCTTCCAGAAGTATGGTGCTTCTCCAGGCTTGGAGGCTCCCTTTCACCCAGAGTCCCCAGAGCCCCCTTCATACCAGGCAGAGTGTCATTGTCAAAGCTGGGGCACCAATTTTGGAGCACAAGCTTAAGCATAGATGACACAAGGGTGCCCATGGGGAGTGGGGTAGTAAAAGGAAGAAGAAGAATGCCAGGCCCAGCCGGGCTCGGTTGCTCAGCCTGTAATCTCGCGCCCTTGGGAGGCTGAGGTGAGTGGATTGCCTGAGCCCGTGAGTTCGAGACCCGCCTGGGCAACTTGGCGAGACCTCATCTCTACAATAAATCAAAAAATCAGCTGGGCGTGGTAGCGCATGCCTGTAATCCCGGCTACTTGGAAGGCTGAAGTGGAAGGATCGCCGGAGCCCAGCAGGTCGAGGCTGCAGTGGCCGGGAGCAGCCACTGCACTCCAGTCTGGGCGACAGAGTGAGACTCCAACTCAAAAAAAAAAAAAAAAAAAAAAAAAGAATGCCAGGCCCTCACAGCTGATTGAGATGCTGTAGCCCAGCAGGAAGCGAACTAACATTTTGTTGGATAAAAGTCACCACTGGCCAGGCTTGGTGGCTCAGCCTGTAATCCCAGCACAGGATTGCCTGAGTCCGCGGGTTCGAGACCACCTGGGCAACTTGGCAAGACGCCTCTCTACAATAAGTCAAAAATCAGCTGGGGGTGGCAGTACACACCTGCATTTCCAGCTACTTGGAAGGCTGAGACAGAAGGATCGCTTGAGCCCAGCAGGTCAACGCTGGGGTGGCCGTGAGTGTGCCACTGCACTCCATCCTGGGTGACAGAGTGAGGCTCCAACTAAAAAAAAAAAGTCAGCCGGGCTCAGTGGCTCAGCCTGTAATCCCGTGCCTTTGGGAGGCTGAGGTGAGTGGATTGCCTGAGCCCACGGGTTCGAGACCCGCCTGGGCAACTTGGCGAGACCTCATCTCTACAGTAAATCAAAAAATCAGCTGGGCATGGTAGCGCATGTAATTCCGCCTGTAATTCCGGCTACTCGGAAGGCTGAGGCGGAAGGATCGCCGGAGACCAGCAGGTTGAGGCTGCGGTGGCTGGGAGCGGCCACTGCACTTCAGTCTGGGTGACCGAGTGAGACCCCAACTCAAAAAAAAAAAAGTCAACACCAGCAGCGACAGCGCAGCACCCAAGTTAATGCTCCAACAAAAACAAATGAAGAAGGGGCAAGTGGCATCGTGGCTGAGATCCATCACCTGCTATCCAGGAAGGGGTGAGAGTGAGGGCTAAGGAGGTCCACGGGCACTCTCTGTGCTCGCACCTCTCCTTCCCACAGAGATACTTTCTGGATGACTGGGTGGGCATTTCTGTACATTCCTTATCTCTGGTCACTAAAAAGATGCTCAGTAGATATTTATTGAGTGAATGAATACATCCTTCTCTTGGGAGTCACTTGTTAATGATCAGGATGTTTTGGCACAGCCGCTTTTGTATACCCATGACACATATTGCTTTTTTATTGTCACTGTGAAAGGCATACACAGATGTTTCTGATGCCACTTTGTTTCTGGTTGATTTATTTCTTTGTCATTGAATGAGCAGCTTACGCTAAGTATTATTCTTTTTTTTTTTTTTTGAATTGGAGTCTCACTCTGTCGCCCAGGCTGGAGTGCAGTGGCACACTCACGGCCACCCTAGTGTTGACTTGCCAGGCTCCGGCGATCCTTCCACCTCAGCCTTCCAAGTAGCTGGAAATGCAGGCACGTGCTAACACATCTGGCTGATTTTTGATTTATTGCAGAGACGAGGTCTCACCAAATTAACCGGGCTGGTCTCGAACCCATGGGCTCAGGCAATCCACTCGCCTTGGCCTCTCAAAGTGTTAGAATTGCAGGCTGAGCCACAAGTCCACCATTGATGGGTTCTAGGTTGGTTCCATGTTTTTTTGTTACTGTGAATAGTGCTGCAGTAAACATACCAGTGCCATTGCCTAGATTTAGATTAACCTACAACAGTCAATTCCCAGGATCCCTTCTGGTCTGGCTCTGGTCAGCCGCACATCTGGTATCAAATCTCCTAGACTTTGGTACCAGATTCTGACTCAGCAGGTATGGGGAAGGGTCTGGCATCTGCATTTTTAAAAAGCGGTGAGGACTGGGGATCATTTCAATGGAGAGATTAAATTATTCTCTACAGTGTTAAAGCAGTCACCCTTTCTTTTTCTTTTTCTTTTTGAGTTGGAGTCTCACTCCTTCACCCAGGCTGGAGTGCAGTGGCATGCACACTCATGGCCACCCCAGAGTCAACCTGCTGGACTCCGGCAATCCTTCCACCTCAGCCTTCCGAGAAGCCAGAACTACAGACGCGCGCTACCATGCCCGGCTATTTTTCATTTGATTGTAGAGACGTGGTCTCACCAAGTTGCCCGGGCTGGTCTCGAACCCGCCAGCTCAGGCAATCCACTTGCCTCAGTCTCCTAAAGTGCTGGAATTACAGGCTGAGCCACTGAGTCCTGGCCTGCAGTCACCCTTTCAATAACCCCGCAGATCTCAAGATTCCTTACTGTCTCCCTCCTAGAGATACAAATTTCTAGCAGTGGAGATTTTGCTAAGTTTTACTTTCTGTGGTCTCATTGGGAGAAAGATAAGTATTTTTTTTCCTTTTCCAAGTGTAATATTGCAATGCACCAGCTGGGCTCGGTGACTCAGCCTGTAATCCCGTGTCTTTGGGAGGCTGAGGTGAATGGATTGCCTGAGCCCGCGGGTTCGAGACCCGCCTGGGCAACTTGGCGAGACCTCATCTCTACAATAAAAATCAAAATGAGCCGGGCGTGGTAGCGTGCGCCTGTAGTTCCAGCTACTTGGAAGGCTGAGGCGGAAGGATCGCCGGAGCCCAGCAGGTCGAGGCTGCGGTGGCCGGGAGCGACCACTGCACTCCAGTCTGGGCGACAGAGTGAGACTCTAACTCAAAACAACAAAAACAAAAAACAAACATGCAATGCACATGGATGTGCTTAAAACTGCATTCCCTTGGAGATTCTGAGGGGCCCTCATGGTGATGAGGATGGAGAGACATGACAGTTTACTCATTTTTGCTTTAGACTTTCATGCAGAAAATTGGATTAGTCCCATTAGAGGCAGCCACTTCCATTTATTAATTGGAAATAAATGAATATGACCATTGTAACTCTAAAGGGGAAGACCTGGAATCCCATTCAGGATATATATAAGTTCTTCCAGAATGAGCATATACTTTGTGGAGAATGATGGATGGCTCTTTCTGAAATCAACAAATGTGTTAAGCACACTGCTCATAGGGGTATAGCAATTACCAGATGGTGCCAGTTCCTCCCACCCCCATGTCCCCTGTCTGATTGCCACCCTGAATTCTGTGGTAGTCTCCTCACTGCTCTGGGGCACCCACTTGTTAGCCCATCCACTCGCTACACTGCAGCCAGAGCCATTTTTTTTTTTTAGGTGAGACAATATAGTTTATTTAGAAAGTAAACTAGAGATAGAAAGAGGTGATTCACCTCCCCAAGGTAGGGGAGGGGGCCAAAGCTTAAGAAAACATGGCCTGTCCATAGCTCAAAGAACACATGGCCATACCATAGCTTAGCAAGGCAATGTCTGCAATGACCTGGGAATGGCTCAAATCCATTTTTTTTTAAGTTGGAGTCTCATTCTGTCACCCAGCTGGAGGGCAGTAGCACAGAGCCATTTTTAAAGAATTCAGATCCAAGGAGGCCCATCCCTTCCTCAAACCATTTCAGTATTTCCCCACTGTCCTAGAGGTCAGGTCCTGACTTAAAGCAGCCTTGCTCTGCCCAAAGTCCATGATGAGTAAATGGGAGAATGCACAGGAGCTGCTGTCACTGCTGATACCATGGAAGGCTCTGCTCAGTGGCCTGGTCGCTGGGAGACCAGTTTTGCCACTGTGGGCACTGGATGGGTAATGCTCTCTGGAGGTCAGTGAAGTCAGGAATCCAGGTTAAGGACACCTGGGGTGTCGCACGAGTGGAATCTCAATGAAAGGGTAGACTTAAGGGAAGATGAGATATGCTATTGGCAAACATTGGGGGTTTCCTGGTCTTAAGGAAGATCAACAGTTAGTAAGAAATGGCCAGGACTATCCTGGAGTCATGGATTCCGCATCATCAAGAGTCTTAACAGGCTGGTCTAGTAACTCCTTTGCAAGGGTGATGGGAACTGTACTGGATGCTGAATTGTGATGCTGGCTGCATGAAATGATCCTTTGAAAAAGTATCCTTTATGAGTGTAATATATGTTATTAAAGAACATTTGAAAAAGAGACAATTAGGGGGAAAGTGTAATTAGTTCAGTGGCCTGATCACACTATGGTGACTATCTTTCTCCAGTTTTCCCTTTTGAGTTGACATCCAGTCTTTTCATAGGGCTCTACTCATATCTATGTGTAGTTCTGCATTCTCCTTTTGCTCCTTAACACCATTTGTGATTACATAATAGTCTAAATTATTGTCTAAACCCTAATTACTGAGTAGAGCTATAAAAACATCGTGATATTGTTAGGCATTTACTCATTCATTTAGCAAATATTTATTGATATCCTACACGCCACACTGTCCAAGGGGGAATAGAGAAGGGCTCTGAGGTGGAGATATTTGTCCAGTGCCCCCGGCTAGTGAGGGACAGAGATGAAATCTGAGCAAGTCTGCCTGATAGTCTTTGGCACTGCTAGTAGGAAGAGGCTGTCTTGCTCCTAGCCTACCCCCTACATCCCTAAAATGATAGAACTCATGGTAGCATCTGAAGTCCAGCTGCCCTCATCAGCTCCTTGATCTGCTCTCCATTGCACCTAGGACAAGTTGATTCATGCTGTGAAACATCAGTGTCCTCTGTAAAATGGGCATCATTCTTTTCATCTGTTTGCTCCATTATTTCTTTTAATTACTTCTTTGGTTTTATTTTCCCTTTTCTGAGGTACAATGACATCATTGTCAGTTTATTTTTTCTTTTTCTTTTTTAAATTTGAGTCAGAGTCTCACTCTGTCACCCAGGCTGGAGTGCAGTGGCACACTCACAGCCACCGCAGCCTCGACCTCTTGGGCTCAGACAATCCTTCCATCTCAGTCTTCCAAGTAGCTGGAGCCACAGGCATGTGCCACCACATCCAGCTAATTTTATGGTTTATTGTAGAGACAAAGTCTCACCAAGTTGCCCAGGCTGGTTTTGAACCCCTGGGTTCAGTCATCCTCTCACCTCCGCCTCCCAAAGAGCTGGGATTACAGGGGTGAACCACTGCATCCGGTCATGGTGAGTTTCTAGATTACTTTCCTTACCTGCTGGCTCTTCTGACTTCTTCCCTTCTTTTTTTTTTGGAGTTGGAGTCTCACTCTGTCACCCAGACTGGAGTGCAATGGCATGCTTCAGGCTCCGGGGATCCTTCCATCTCAGCCTTCCAAGTCGCTGGAACTACAGGCATGCACTACCATGCCCGGCTAATTTTTTTATTTATTTATTGTAGAGATGAGGTCTCGCCAAGTTGCCCAGGCGGGTCTCGAACCTACGGGCTCAGGCAATCCACTCACCTCAGCCTCCCAAAGCGCGGGGTTACAGGCTGAGCCACCATGCCCGGCTGACTTCTTCCCTTCTTAGCTCTGAGGAGCAGATGGTATTACATCCCTTGTGCCTTCCACCTTTTCATGAAGAATGTGTTGCACCTTATGGTGCAGGAGGCCAGATTCCTGCTCACACATCTCCACACACGTTGATTTTGTATCCTGAAACCTTACTGAAGCTGTTTATCTAGTCTAGGAGTCTCTTTAGAAGGCTTTAGTGTTTTCTTGGTATACAATCATGTCATCAGCAAACAGAGATATGCACAGTTTGACTTCCTCCTTGCTGACTTAAATGCTTTTAATTTCTTTCTTTTGCCCAATTGCTCCTGCTAAGACTTCCAGTACATTGTTGAATAAAAGCGGTCCAAAGGCCTTATATACTGATTGATTTGAACTCTAGCTCAGAAGGTGTAGGGGCCACTGAAGGATGTTATGGAGAGACTGACGTGATTGAATCGGCTGTTTGTTTTAGAGATAGGGTCTTGCTCTGTTGCCCAGGCTGCAGTGCAATGGTATGATCATCAGTTGACCCTTTAAAAATTTTTTTTAAATTTTTAAATTTTTTGAGTTGGAGTCTCACTCTGTCACCCAGACTGGAGTGTAGTGGCACACTCCTGGTCACCGCAGCCTCGACCTGCTGGGATCCGGCGATCCTTCTGCCTCAGCCTTCCAAGTCGCCGGAACTACAGGTGCGCGCTACCATGCCCAGCTAATTTTTGGTTTATTGTAGAGACGAGGTATCACCAAGTTGCCCATAGGCTCAGGCAATTCACTCGCCTCGGCCTCTCAAAGTGCTGGGATTACAGACTGAGCCACTGAGCCCTGCCTATCAATTGACCTTTTAGCAGAGCTCTAGGTAACGGAGGACTAGGAGATGGGTTGGAGGGACCAGCTTGGAGAGAATAATTGGGGCCCATCAGACCAATCCAGGCAGCGTGACCAGGGCCTTGCTGAGGCAAGGGGTGAGGATGGAGAGAGAGGCAAATAGAAGTGCCACTTAGAGGGTGGAATGATGTTAGTAGGGCTAGAGATGCCTCCACATGAACCATGGTCTTTCGCTTAGGTAGAAACAGGTGGATCAGGTAAGAAAAACGTTAAAGAGTCAACAGGACTTGTGCCTACTTCAGTTTGAGGAATGAGACCTTGAAGATGACTCCTGGGCTTCTACCTTGGGGGAGGGAATGACTGTGGCAACTTTTGCTGAGACAGGATATTCTGGAGCAGCAGAGCATAGGGAGGAAGGTGCAGAAATGAGCCTAGTTCTCACCTGGTTAGTGTGAGGTGCCTATGTGTTGTCCAAGGAAGGTAGCTGGGAGAGAGTTGGGCATATTGTCTGAAGCATCATTTGAGGTCCAGTAGCATTTAGAGGAAGCTTATATGACAGGACCAGATGCAACTCTCCAAGGAGTGAGCAAAGTGGCAAGAGTGGAGACCATTTTATCAAGGGAGCACTCTGGGCCCAGAGGCTATACTACTCTTGAAATTTCTAAAACAGTATCAGAAGTATGACCAAAAAACTCTTTTTTTGGTTTATTGAAATCAAACCAAAATACAAACAAAAACAAAACATAAATACCCTGCAAAATGTAGTATTCTCAAAGCAAAAGTATAAAAGCTCCTTCAAAAAACTTTTCCGTAACAAAATATTTAATAACAACATGGATGCATTTTAACATATTGAATATATCTGATGTGATGTGGGAAGAAGCCTCTCTAAAGGCATCCTTCCTGAAGTCTAGGAAAGAGAGCATGGAGAGAAGGCATTTCCTACTTTGCTGGGACCTGCACCTCCATCCCCAACCTCCACAATTTCTCCTTTTTAGGATGCCCCCTTGCCTTTCCTCCATCCCCTTCACCCTTGCAGAGAAGATTCACGTGGTACTGCTGTAGAGTTTCTGGGTTAGTGGCTGTTTGAAGTACAGCTCTGGTAACATCTGGTTCTGAAGACCGTCATGTGGCATCACCTTCTCCCTCTAGTGTCTCACCACAGTCTTGGCACTGCTGGTCAGGTACTCTGTGCCCTCTCCCCATTGGCCTGGTCTTGTCTGAGGTCTCCAGACAACAGTTCCTCTGGCATGCCCCTGTGGGGTTAGATCTCATTCAGGGGTCGTCTACGTCTCTGCCTCCATCCATTCTGTCCACTCCCACTTCTCAGGAAATTATGTTGTACCCCACCTCTTTCTAGATCTCTACTCACATGCCTCAGCTTCTCAGGATCTGCCTGGTGACCAGATACTGCCAGGAAAGGGCTGGATATATGATTGAAATTTTTGACTCAGAAACCTCTCCCACTTTCAAGCAGATGACCAAAATCAGATCCCTCTGCATCTATCTCACAAAAAAATGGAGATTTCATATGTGAGAAAATATTCTGGTCAGTCTGGCCAATAACACGAATGCAGAATATAGGCAGAATAACCCTTTCCTATTCTAATTAACTTGATGACTTTATAGTTTACTTATTTAAGTTTTTAAATTGTGGTAAAAGACACATAAAACTTACCATCTTAGGCATTTTAAAGTATACAATACAGTAGTGTTAACTACATTCACACTATGTGAAAGCAATCGCCAGAACTTTTTTTGGTCAGGGTCTCACTCTGTTGCTCAGGCTGGAGTGAAGTGTCATGATCATGGTTTACCACAGCCTCAAACTCCTGAGCTTAAGAAATTCTCCTCAGTCTCTCAAGTAGCTGGGGCTACAGGCATGCACCACCATATTTGACTAATTATTTTTGTTTTTTGAGGTGGAGTCTGTCTCCCAGGCTGGAGTGCAGTGGAACACTCACAGCCACTGCAGCCTCAACCTGCTGGATTCCAGCGATCCTACCAAGTAGCCGGAACTACAGGTGCGCACTATCATGCCCAGCTAATTTTTGATTTATTGTAGAGACAAGGGATAATCAAGTTGCCTGGGCTGGTCTCGAATCTGTGGGCCCAGGCAATCCACTCACCTAGGTCTCCCAAAGTGCTGGGATTTCAAGCTGAGCCACCAAGCCCGGTCTTTTTATCTTCTTGATTAGGCATTTAGTGGTATAAACTTTCTTTTTAACGCTGATTTTGTCACATCCCAGAAGTTTTGGTATGCTGTGTCTTTTTTTTTCTTTCGAGTTGGAGTCTCACTCTGTCACCAGACTGGAGTGCAGTGGCCGCTCCAGGCCACCACAGCCTTGACCTGCTGGGGTCTGGCGATCCTTCCACCTCAGCTTTCCAAGTAGCTGGAACTACAGGCACGTGCTACCACGCCCAGCTAATTTTTGATTTATTGTAGAGATGAGGTCTCGCCAAGATGCCCAGGGGGTCTCGAACTCGCGGGCTCAGGTAATCCACTCACCTCAACCTCCCAAAGGCACGGGATTACAGGCTGAGCCACCGAGCTCGGCTTAAAATAATTTTTAAATTTCTGCCTTAATTTTACTAACCCAGAAGTCATTCCGGAACAAGTTGTTTAGTTGCCATGTATTTATGTGATTCTTAGAGTTTCTCTTGGTACTTCCATTTCTATTCCATGGTGTCCAAGAAGATGCTTGGTATGATTTTGATTTTTAAAAATTTAAGTAGACTTGCTTTATATCCAAGCATGTGGTCAATATTAGAGTGTTTTTTGTGTGCAGATGAGAAGAATGTGTATTTGTGGTTATTTGGTGGAGTAATCTGTTAGTGCCCATTAGGTGCAATTGACCAAATGTTAAATCTAAGTCTCGTATTTCTTTGTTAGCTTTCTACCTTGATCTCTCTAATGCTATCAGTGAGGGTATTTAAGTCCTCCACTATTGCAGTGGGCTAAGTCTCTTCATAAGTCTAGTAGCACTTGTTGTATAAATCTGGTGCTCCGAGCCAGGCTCGGTGGCTCAGCCTGTAATCCCACGCCTTGAGAGGCTGAGGTGAGTGGATTGCCTGAGCCCACGGGTTTGAGACCCGCCTGGGCAACTTGGCCAGACTTCATCTATACAATAAAACAAAAAAAAAAATTAGCCAGGTGTGGTAGCGTGCACCTGTAGTTCCAGCTACTTGGAAAGAAGAGGCGGAAGGATCGCCAGACCCCAGCAGGTAGAGGCTGCAGTGGCCGGGAGCGGCCACTGCACTCCAGTATGGGCGACAGAGTGAGACTCCAACTCAAAAAAAAAAAAGTAAGTTAGAGAGAGAGAGCTCAAAGAGAAGATTCACCTCTGGAAGTGGGGGAGGAAGTCAAAGCCAGAGAGCTCAAAGAGCACATGGCCACACCAAGGCTTAGAAAGGCAATGGTCTATGGCTGCTCGTGGTTGAGTCCTTTCAATCATTCTCTTGGATGGGGGAAGGTCACTAAAGTGATTGGGTGTTGGTCTACTCCATGTCATCATGAAGGGGCAGGCAAGCACGGGTACTGATGTCAGGTGATGGACAGCAGGCAGATGGGTGGGTTAGTCACATGATTTTTGCCATGGCGGGGTCTGTCTGTGTCATGTAGGTCACAAAAAGGCTGATTAGGTTAACTTGGGGGTTTGGGCGCCGAGGGGTTTTTCCTTCAAGAGATTTATTGGACATTTGCAATCTGCAAACTCCTTGACCAAAGATGGTCTTATTAACATTTCTATGGCCAGAAAGTTTACTATAGATTATTATACTAAATCATTAGCTGAAAGGTTGGGCTGTCCTGGTCTTGCATCCGATGGAGATTTGCTGAGGGGGTGGGATAGGCTGCCACTCGGCCTGCAGTGGAATGTCTAAATGCTTTCTAATGGTTATGCTGAGGCAAAAGACTAAACTAAAGAATAAGCTAAGTTTCTTCTGGGTTTCTATAGGTACCTCCTTTCATTCCCACCTCTTGCTACCTCAGAAATATTCTTGGCCAGGCTCAGTGGCTCAGCCTGTAATCCCAGCACTTTGGGAGGCCGAGTTGAGTGGATTGCCAGAGCCCGCGGGTTTAAGCCCGCGGGTTTGGGACCAGCCCGGACAACTTGACAACTTGGCAAGAGCTCGTCTCTACAATAACTCAAAAATGCCTGTAATCCCATGCTTTGGGAGGTTGAGGTGAGTGGACTGCCTGAGTCCGTGGGTTCAAGACCCGCCTGGGCAACTTGGCGAGACCTCATCTCTACAATAAATCAAAAAATTAGCCAGGTGTGGTAGCGCGCACCTATAGTTCCAGCTACTTGGAAAGCTGAGGCGGAAGGATCGCCGGAGCCCAGCAGGTCGAGGCTGCAGTGTCCAGGAGCGGCCACTGCACTCCAGTCTGAGCGACAGAGTGAGACTCCAACTAAAAAAACAAATAAATAAATTAAAAAAAAAATAATAAAATGTAAACATCAAGGAAGATAGTGCCCCATACCTTTAAAAAAAAATAACTCAAAAATTAGCTGGGCGGCCGGGCTCGGTGGCTCAGTCTGTAATCCCAGCACTTTGGGAGGCTGAGGTGAGTGGATTGCCTGAGGCTGCGGGTTTGAGACCCGCCTGGGCAACTTGGTGAGACCTCATCTCTACAAAAAAAAAAAAAAAAAAATTAGCCGGGTGTGGTAGCGTGCGCCTGTAGTTACAGCTACTTGGAAGGCTGAGGTGGAAGGATCGCCAGAGCCCAGCAGGTCGAGGCTGCGGTGGCTGGGAGTGGCCACTGCACTCCAGTCTGGGCGACAGAGTGAGACTCCAACTCAAAAAAAAAAAAAAAAAAAAAAAAAAATTAGCTGGCCATGGTAGCACATGCCTGTAGTTCCAGCGCCAGACCCCAGCAAGTTGATGTTGGGGTGGCTGTGAATGTGTCACTGTACTCCAGCCTGGGTGACAGAGACTCCAACTAAAAAAAAAAAATTCTAATTTGGACTTGGGCACAAGGATGAAGGTCAGGCTTTTGTAGCTACTTCTTGCTGCACATGGGGCATAGAGCTGTCCCTACCTGTCTAGAGCAAGAGGAGGGGACAAGAGGACAGGAGCCTATGGAGTTAAGTATTTTTAGTATTTGTATCCAAAGCACTGTGACAGTATAAGCACATACTATTGGAATTAACACATCTATAATAAAGGCCATTATAGCTGCTGTTACAACATATTGAGGCTTTGATGTCTGGTAAAATGTATTTATAGTTACCCCAGTGGGCTTGATACCCACTACAGGAGTCCAGAGAGTTTCCACTGTTGCACCAGTGATTGCCTGAGTCCATATGTGGATTTCCCCATAGCTTGTCTTCAAGATTCTTTGGGTTGTGATAAGGATTTATAGACAGTTATAATGTTAATAATGACTTTAACAAGGAAATACAGCTACTCTGACAAAGTTTGGAGAAAAAAATGGAAAACATTAGAGACATGTAGTTAGGTTGAAGCTTAAATTGTAGGAAATAATGAATCAACAGGTAAACATTGGCAAGAGAAAACGATCACTTTTGTTTTTAAAACAGATCCGATATAACTTTACAATGACTGATATGCTAGAGGGTGAAGCCCTGGTTATTTTGTTATTCATCTTATGTTGGATTAGAAATCCTTGTGCCTGGTTTGCAGCAGTTCCAGAGGGTGTGGGGCAGGTGTGGTTTCTGAGGCTTTTTTTCTTGCCCCACCCTAAAGAGACTGAATTAAGAACTTGAAGAGTTTAAGTATTAAAAATTTTAAAAGCATAATGTTATAACGCAGGGTTACAGTGGTTATTGCAAAAGTTACTGATATAGCCAAAGTGATAGTTCAAAGATTTTAAAAAGTAAAAAAAAAAAACTATTTCTTGTAACAAAGATGGTGGCGGGGCTAAATGAATTTTGTCCCTTCCTTCCCCCTCTCTGTTGTTTAAAGAAAATTCTTTTCGAGATTGTACATACCATGTTAGATATACACATACCATTTTTCTTTTTTTGAGTTGAAACCTCACTATTGTTGCCCAAGCTGGAGTGCATTGGCACG
Source organism: Cephalopachus bancanus (assembly GCA_027257055.1). Taxonomy (NCBI): domain Eukaryota; kingdom Metazoa; phylum Chordata; class Mammalia; order Primates; family Tarsiidae; genus Cephalopachus; species Cephalopachus bancanus. The sequence continues at coordinate 2,431,909 of JAPVLO010000295.1, forward strand.
CTCCCAGCCACTGCAGTCTCCACCTGCTGAATTTAGGCGATCCTTCTGCCTCAGCCTTCCAAGTAGTTGGAACTACAGACACACACTACCACGCCTGGCTACTTTTTGATTTATTGTAGAGATGAGGTCTCACCAAGTTGCCAGGGCTGGTCTCGTACCTGCTGGCTCACGCAATCCTCTCACCTCGGCTTCCCAAAGTGCTGGGATTACAGGCTGAGCCACTGTGCCTGGCCTGCATACCATTTTTCAACATGCTTGAAACTTTTTGTCCTATACTTTTTTTTTGAGTTGGAGTCTCACTCTGTCACCCAGACTGGAGTGCAGTGGCCGCTCCCAGTCACCGCAGCCTCGACCTGCTGTGCTCCGGTGATCCTTCCGCCTCAGCCTTCCAAGTAGCCGGAATTACAGGCATGCGCTACCACGTCCGGCTGATTTTTTGATTTATTGTAGAGATGAGGTCTCACTGCTCAGGCGGGTCTCGAACCCGCGGGCTCAAGCAATCCACTCACCTCAGCCTCCCAAAGGCGTGGGATTACAGGCTGAGCCACCGAGCCCGGTATGTCCTATACTTTTCTTACTTTAGCTGCTGCTCGCCCCGTAGTAGAATGTCTAAATGCTTTCTAATGATTAGGCTGAGTCAAAAAGACTGAAGCAAAGAATAAACTTAGTTTCTTCTAGGTTTCTAAAGCCACCTTCTTTTAACTTCGAATAATTAAATCTTGTTGAATTTTCATTGAATCTTTTTTTGAATTATGCAATGCCTTTCTTTGTCCTATTATTTTTTTTAACTTTTGATTTAAAGTCTTTTTAGTTGACACAAGAATAGCAAACATGGCTTTTTAATTTTCTATTTGCATAAGAGATCTTTCCCCTCCATTTACCTTGAGCCTGTGTGTTATTTACATGTGAGATGGGACTCTTTAAAGACAGTAGAAAGATAGGTTTTATTTTTATCAAACTTGCCACTCTGTCTTTTAAGTGGAGCATGTAGGCCATTACTTTTTTTTTTTTTTTTTGAGCTGGGGTCTCACTGTCTCCCAGGATGGAGGAGGGCAGTAGCATGCTCCTGGCCACCGCAGCCTTGAACTGTTGGGTTTAGCCAATCCTTCCACCTCCGTCTTCCAAGTAGCTGGAACTACAGGCACATACCACTGTGTCGGCTAATGTTTTGATTTATTGTAGAGATGAGGTTTTGCCAAGTTGTTCAGGTTGGTCTCGAACCTGTGGACTCAAGCAATCCTCTCACCTCAGCCTCCCAAAGTGCTGGGATTATAGGAGTGAGCCACCTTGCCTGGCCTGGCCATTATGTTTAAGGTTAATATCAGTATGTGAGGATTTGTTTTTGTCATAGTGATGTTAGCCAGTGGCTTTGTAGTCCTGATTATGCAGTTGCTTTATAGGGTCTGTGGGCTATGTGATTACATGTGCTTTTGTGGTAGCAAGTGTCATTTTTTTTTTTTGGTTGTTTAGAATTCCCTTAAGCATCTCTTCGGGGTCAGTATGGTGGTGACAAGTTCCCTTAGCAACTGTTTGTGTGGTAAGGACTATTTCTTCTTCATTTATGAAGCTTAGTATGGCAGGATAAGAAATTCTTGGCTGGCATTTCTTTTCTTAAGAATGCTGCCGGGTTTAGTGGCTCAGCCTGTAATCCCCTGCCTTGGGAGGTTGAGGTGAGTGGATTGCCTGAGCCCGCGGGTTCAAGACCTGCCCGGGCAACTTGGTACCTCATCTCTACAATAAATCAAAAAAATTTAGCCGGGTGTGGTAGCACGCGCCTGTAGTTCCAGCTACTTGGAAGGCTGAGGCGGAAGGATCGCTGGAGCCCAGCAGGTCGAGGCTGCCGTGGCCAGGAGTGGTCATGGCACTCCAGTCTGGGTGACAGAGTGAGATGCCAACTAAAAAAAAAAAAAAAAAAGCTAAAATGGGCCGGGTATGGTGGCTCAAGCCTGTAATCACATTACTTTATGAAGTTGAGGTGAGAAGACTGCATGAGCCTAGGGGTTGAAGACCAGCCTGGGCAATTTGTTGAGACCTCGTTTCTACAATAACATGGTGTTGCAAGTCTATAGTTCCAGCTACTTGGAAGGCTGAGTTGGAAGGATCACGTTAGGCCAGTAGGTTCAGGCTGCGGTGGCTGTGAGCAGCATGACACTGCACTCCATGCACTCCAGCTTGGGCAACAGAGTGAAATGCCAACTCAAAAAAAAAAAAAAAGAATGCTAAAATGGGTCTACAATCTCTTCTGGCTGCGGTTAGTCTGATGGGTTTCCCATGATAGGAATATGGACATTTCCTCTAGCAGTCTTTAAGAATTTTTCTTTTTTTGAGTTGGAGTATCATTCTTGTCACCCAGACTGTAGCGCAGTGGCACACTCATGGCCACCACAGCCTCAACCTGCTGGGTTTAGGCGGTTTTTCTACCTCAGCCTTCCAAGTAGCTGGAACTAATAGATGCATGCCGCTACACCTGGCTAGTTTTTGTGATTTATTGTAGAGATGAGGTCTTACCAAGTTGCCCAGGCTGGTCTTGAAACCCCGGGCTCGAGCAATCGTCTTGTCTCAGCCTCGCAAAGTGCTGGGATTACAAACTGAGCCACTGCACCTGACCTAAGAATTTTTCTGTTATGTTGACCTTAGTCTGATGATTCTGTGCCTTGAGGATGGTCATCTTTTATAATATCTCACAGTGGTTTTCTGAATTTCTCATATGTGGATGTCAACCTCTCCCTATGATTGCTTTACATAATTCTGTCTCAAAGGTTCTGTTAATTTTGCAAACATTATGTTTTATTTTTGTCTAACTGGGTTGATTCAAAGGACTGGCCTTCAAGCTCTGAAATTCTTTCTTCTGCCTGTTCTAGTTTTCTTAAGGCTTCCAACTGTTTTGAAATTTTTGTCGTGAGTCTTTCTCCTGAAATTCAGTTTATTTTTTTCTTAATAAAGCTGTATCGAATTTCACGTCTTGGATCACTTTTCTGGCTTCTTTGTATTGGGTTTCAACTTTCTCCTGGCTTTCATTGAGTTTCCTTGCCATCCATATTCTGAATTCTATATTGGTTATTTCAGAAATTTCAATCAAGTAAAGATTCATTGCTAGGGAGCTAGTGTGCTTTTTTGGATGTGATGAAACACTGTGGCTTTTTGTATTGGTGAAGTTCTTTTGCTGGTTCCTTCTCATCTATGAAGCTGATGCTTCTTTTACTGAATTTACTATCATTTGGATAAGGCTGTTCAATTTTTTATGCTTCTTTTTGTTTCCTTAAGGTATTATTGTGGTGTATGTTGTATATGGCCAATTGGCTTCATCTCTGAGTGCTTTTTTTTAAGAGTTGTAGTCTTACTCTGTTGCCCAGACTGGAGTGCAGTGGCACGCTCCTGGCCACCGCAGCCTCGATCTGCTGGGCTCTCACGATCCTTCCACCTCAGCCTTCCAAGTAGCTGGAACTACAGGCGTGCGCTACCACACCAGGCTAGTTTTTGATTTATTGTAGAGATGAGGGCTCACCAAGTTGCCCAGGTGGGTCTCGAACCCGCGGGCTCAGGCAATTCACTCACCTCAGCCTCCCAAAGCGTGGGATTACAGGCTGAGCCACCGAGCCCAGGCTGAGTGCTTTTAAAAGACCAACTTTATCCAGTTTCCTTGGTTACAGGTAGGTTCATATGGTGGCTTCTCAGACACTGCTTATTGTAGCGATGTAATTTTTTTTTTTTTTTTTTTGAGTTGGAGTCTCACTCTGTCGCCCAGACTGGAGTGCAGTGGCTGCTCCCGGCCACCACAGCCTCGACCTGCTGGGCTACAGCGATCCTTCCACTTCAGCCTTCCAAGTAGCCGGAATTACAGGTGTGCGCTACCACACCTGGCTAAATTTTGATTTTATTGTAGAGATGAGGTCTCACCAAGTTGCCCAGGCGGGTCTCGAGCCCGTGGGCTCAGGCAATCCACTCACCTCAGCCTCCCAAAGTGCTGGAATTACAGGCTGAGCCACCGAGTCCGGCTGAGATGTATTTTTGATTGGTGTAATTTACGCTAGTCTGGTAGTTGGCATTTAAGAGTAACAGCCAGCAGATGGGCTCTTTACTCTTTGCATGCTGGCCCTCAGTGGGAGCAGGGGCATGAGAAAAGTGTGAAAAGCGCCCTCCCCTAGAAGGTGCTTGCCTTCGGAGGGGACGGCACCACTGGAGAAACATGAGACCTGGCTTCTTTCTGTGCTTGATCCTTGGCCCCAGTGGGAAGAGTCACTGCTGCATCTGCAACAGTGCACTTGGGAAGAGGGGCCAGCTGCTAGAAATGACCCCCTCTCCAAATCCATTTCTGGTCTTTGGTGTTGTCTCCTTCAGTAGCTGACACTGAGCCCCCATTTCCTTTGTCCCAAGGAGGGCTTTGGTGAGTTACATTCCCCCTTCTCTTAGAAGCAGTCTGTGTTGAGAGTTACATCTCTATAGGGGAACCATTACTTCCTAGGGAACCACCAGTCCCTTGGTGCTTGCCAAAGTCAAAACAGGTTGTGGGGGAAGTTTAAGGGGTAGCCTAGTGATGCAGTGAGTCATGGGTGGGACATTCCCAGACAGGGAACTGGCACTGCAGGAGGCCAACAGTTATGGCACCCATCATGTCAGCCTGGGTCTCAAGGGTAGTGTGTCACAGCTGCTTGGACTGGAAACTCTGTTCCCAGGAAGATATATAATTGCCACCAACAGTATTGCCCTGGGTCACGGGGGCTGAGGGACTTCCCAAGAGTTTTAACAGTCTTCAGACTATCAGGGGGAGTGGGAAGGAGAGAAGTGCTCCACTTACCCTTTCCATTTGGCTCTGCACTCCTTGGTGGTGGATGTCAGTCAAAGTTTTGCTGTTTTTTTTCCTGTGTCCCAGTCTCTTCATGTGGTTGCTCTGACAGGTCCTGTTTCCTTTCCCTTTGTTTTCCACTAAAACTTCAGAGTTCACTGGCAACTTTAATTTTCCTTCTAAGGAGAACTAATATGTGATGTTCATAGGCAGCCATTAGGCCTGAGAGTTGGGGAATTTTTTGTTCAAAAGATATGTTCACAGGCCCTATTTAAAACAAGAGAAGAGCCCTCGTATTGGGCTGTGGTCTCCCTATAGTTCCTCACCTTGCATGTTTATAGATGCTACATGTTTTCTCTTCTTTCATTTACAAAAGAGCAGGTAAATTTGTATATCATTAACTCATAAATTTGGACAGACACAATGACTTACACCTGTAATCCCAACACTTTGGGAGGGCGAGGCAAGAAGACTGACTGAGCCCAAGAATTCAAGACCAGCGGGGGCAACATGACAAGGGGGTGGCAGTAGTGGGGAACTGCTGGGGGGGGGGAACCTCATCAACAAGTGTACCTGCATAAAGAACATTTATATACCTAACTCTGAATTGTACCCCACATCTTTAAAATTAAAAATTAAAAACAAATTAGCTGGGCATGTGCCTGTAGTCCCAGCTACTCGGGAGGCTGAAATGGAACGATTGTCTGAGCCCAAAGGGTCGAGGTGGCAGTAGCTATGATCATGTCACTGCACTCCAGCCTGGACAAGAGTGAGACTCCAACAAACCCCTCCCCCCAAAGCAAAAAACTTCTAAATGCTTCAATTGTTCTTAAATTAATGGGTAAAGTTTCCATAACCAAGTTTTTTTGTTTATTTTTTTTTAAGTCAGAGTCTCACTCTGTCGCCCAGGCTGGACTGCAGTGGCAACGCTCATGGCCGCCGCAGCCTTGACCTGCTGAGCTCAAGCAATCCTTCCTCCTCAGCCTTCCAAGTAGCTGGAACTACAGGTGTGCACTACCACGCCCAGCTTTTTAAAAAAATTTATTGTAGAGACGAGGTCTCACCAAGTTGCCCAGGCTGGTCTCAAACCCCTGAGCTCAGACAATCCTCTCACTTTGGCCTCCCAAAGTGCTGGAATTACAGGCTTGAGTCACTGTGCCTGGCTCCATAACCAAGTTTTTAGTTCTCTTACCAGTATACGACATTCAGGAATCAAAGACGGAACCTCTTGGAAAGTGTGATATGAAAAAGGTATTATTAGCCGGGCTCGGTGGCTCAGCCTGTAATCCCGCGCCTTTGGGAGGCTGAGGTGAGTGGATTGCTTGAGCCCGCGGGTTCGAGACCCGCCTGGGCAACTTGGCGAGACCTCACCTCTACAATAAATCAAAATAAGCCGGGTGTGGTAGCGCACGCCTGTAGTTCCAGCTCCTCGGAAGGCTGAGGCGGAAGGATCACCGGAGCCCAGCAGGTTGAGGCTGCGGTGGCTGGGAGCGGCCACTGCACTCCAGTCTGGGTGACAGAGTGAGATACCAACTCAAAAAAGTATTACTTTCATGTTGATTAACATTCATGATTTGAGGGATGATATAAAGCTGCTAACTATTTCTCCATAGGTCTGATGAAACTAGTAAAACCCTTAAGTTAACAATCTCAGGAAAAGAGAACTCTGACCATTCAATTTTTGTTTCTGCATTAATAAGTATAAAACAGGAAAGATAATAAACAAACATATTAACATGAAGGCCTTGTTTTCATTTTATGTTATGCAAGTGAGCAACGTGTTTTGTGTTAGTTCCTTCACTACTCTAATTTTTTTTTTTTTTTTTGAGTTGGAGTCTCACTCTGTCACCCACAATGGAGTGCAGTGGCATGCTCCCGGCCACTGCAGCCTGGACCTGCTGGGCTCCAGTGATCCTTCTGCCTCAGCCTTCCAAGTAGTTGGAACTACAGGCGTGCACTACCATGCCCAGCTAATTTTCTTTGATTTATTGTAGAGATGAGGTCTTGGCACGTTGCCCAGGTGGGTCTCGAACTTGTGGGCTCAGGCAATTCACTCACCTCGGTCTCCCAAAGCGCAGGATTACAGGCTGAGCCACTGAGCCCGGCCTAATTTTTAAGGAAATATATAGATTGACAGAATATTCCTAGATTTATTGCAGTAACATCATGGAATCCAAAGACCTGTTAATGAGGGCATAAGGAATTTAGTAACATCTATTATTAAGAGGCTATGGAAGCAAGAATGCTTCTGGACGTTTTCATTTTCTAGACAGAAAAATTGTATCAGCCCAGTAAGGTGTACACCACTGACCATTGTTGGTGATGACTTTACATCCAAGTAGAGATATTAAAAGCTAGGGTTTTAACAGTGCTCATATGTGTCATATTTTAAAAGTCGCTGCCCCAAAGCTCAAACATCCTGTTCATGAGGGATCAGGTCATCATCTGTGTCTCTGGAACACTGGTCAGTTAGGTTGAGTTGAGATGTGCCAGATTGATTTCAAGTGTAAAATGCTTGAGCCATCATCACTTTCAGATTGACTTTTGGAGGCCTATTCAAAAATGTTAAAAATGGCCTACTGGACACCTACCTGGGAATTGGGATTTTCTCCTCTGCTCTCAGCTGATCCCGGGTAACCCAATAACTAATCTCCTAGATGCCTCAATTTCTACATTGTTGAACAAGCCACCAGTGAGGGTGACATTTTCACGAAGTCACAGCACATATCATTCCCTGCAAAGCTCTGAGGTTGTGTGTGGGAATGGTCAATGGCAGATTTCTCTTAAAAGCACTAAACTGGAACTCTGGGAAAGGCAGAGGGTAGCAGTACAACACGGAGTGTCTCGAACATCAGGCCAGTTCCTATAGTTTAGACAAGCAAGCGGTTCTTGGGCTGGGTGAGTTGGGATGTTGTAGAGAGAACCATGGATGTGGGTTGAAGATGAAACCAGGCTGCACAGGGATGGAGGGGAAAATGAGAATAGCACCCTTGTATGGGCAAAGGGAGTGGCACATCAGTGTCCTTCCTCCTTGCTTCCCAGTCTCCATCCTGTCCTCAAGTTGCTTCAGGGGCACAAACCCCTCTGGTAGTGGGGAAGCAGAAGCAGTGACCAGCCCAGCTTTGATGCTGCAAGGCTCCCTTCGCCCTGCCCCTTTCTCCAGGTGTGGGCACTGTTCCACCCTCAGGGCATTCTGGGAATGTAGTCATGCAGGCTACACATGGTTAAGAGACCACAGCTCAGCATGCCTGGTGAGATGGACGTCCATTCTCTTCCAGGGTTGGGCCTCATCCTGCACCTTGTGCATCCTAGAAACTGTAGTCCTGTGGCCCTGCTGGTAAGAACTGAGAAGATTTACAAGACTATAGCTCCCAGCATGCTTGGTTAATAGGCTTTCTCTCATTAGCCACTTCCCATGCCAGGGTCCATCTTGTCATGCCAATGGTGCGCTGAGTTATCCAGGTGTCTCTTACCTGTGAGACATAGTTCTGCCAGATGCACCCTGTACTTGTGACAGTACATCTTCATGAGATGCAGATGGCACCATTTGTGACCAAAATTGGATTTCTCACACATGGTCCAGTGGTCGGAAGTCTCTTACAGCCTGCACAGCATTGCCATGGGTGTGCTTACCCTTCTCAAACTCTGCAGCCTGGTTCCTTCCTGAACGTCCCACCCCTTCAACACACCTCCTCCCTTCTCCAGATGCTTATGGGGACATGCTCAGGCATGAGCATTGTACCCATTCACGGAGTTGGGTTAGCAGAGCGGCAGGGCAGGCTGATTAGGCATGTTAGGATCCCACAGCCCCTCTCCGAAGATCGAGGGTGAAGCTGAAAGCTCCAAGCCTCTAATCAGTTTGGTCTCTCTGGTGACCAGCCCCCATCCAGAATCCTCTCCTCTCTTTACTCCTACCCCTATAAACTGCCTCATTAGAACAAAGCACGCTCCTATGGCTCTGGCAGTTACAAAGGTCTTAGAACTCTGTGCCAGGAACTGGGGTTGAAGACCAAATATGAGAACAAGTGTCTCATATTGCTCCATTCCACAGGGGTTTTAGGTGGCCTATTTCAGGGTATATAATATGTACAATAATGTCTTCTTCTTATATATATTTATTAGTTCACAGATCCCACAACAAATTACCACAAAATTAATGGCTTAAAACAACACAAATTTATTATGTTATTACAGAGAATACCACCAGCTCCCTGGTAGGTGTCTGAAACCATCAGTTTATTGCCTAAAAAGAAAATATTCTTTCTCTGGGAACCTGGCACTTGCCTTGTCAAAGCCACCTTTCCTTCCACCACTCTATTCCTGTGGCAGGCCTGTCAGACAGAAGGTCCTACAACTTATTAGAAAGAGGAAAAACACCAAAGGGAAAAGGCCTGACTCCTGTGTTACAGTCAGGAAACTGAGCAGCACAGGGAGGGGGCCCCTTAAGCTGCTTTGGGTGCCCTCACCCAGGCTGGTTTCCAGGACTTGGGTGTCCTAATGTAGGCCTCCTGGCCATAATTAACACAGGCCAACAGGGCCAAACGTGCCCCTTCATCCTTGCCAAAACATTTGGCAAGTTTGTGAAGAAAGGTAATATGCACGCAATGTCTGCATTTCTGCCCTAAATAGGTCTCTCTGGGGCCTCTTACAAAAACTGAAGCTGCTTCGATTACAGTAGCCTTGTAATATATTTTGAAATTTGGTAGTGTGATGCCTCCAGCTTTTTGTAACTTCAGGTAAATTTGGGACTGAATCCCTTTCAGGCCATTACCCTAGAGTTCTAGACTTCTTTGTCTATGATTACTTGCTAGTATCGGCAGAAAAACATGCTTTATTGCATGTGTATAAAACAAATAGTCCTCCTTGGAGTCACAGTTCCTCTACAGCTACCATTCTTTTTTTGCTCCATTCAAGTTCCTCTCCTTACTTTCTCTCCTGAGCCTACTGCATTCCACCTTTCCTTCACACCACTTCACTAAAATGGCCATAATTTATCAAGGTCAGCAGTGATTTCCATTTTTCTAACTTGAAGGCTAAGTGTTTGTTATGATTTAAGCTACATTTGAAACAGTTGATACAATGAGTTCTTTCTGTTTGAAACATTTTTCTCCAGATTTTTTGGACCCTCTTCTCCTGGATTCTCTCCCAGCTTTCTCTATCTTCCTTTTCCTCCTCATCCTTCAACAGATCTCTAGTAGTCCTCAGCCCCCTTCCTCCTGTGTGACTCTCAAAATGTTCCCAAAGGATCGCACTTTATTAAGTACCATCTATATGCTGATAACCCCCAGGTCTGAGGCCTCCTTTCAGAGAGGAATATCAAGAGTCATCCCTGACTCTATTCCCCTTCTTACCCTCCATGCAGTCTCATAGCCAGTCATGTTAGCTCTGCCTGCGACATGCATCCTGATTATAGCCTCTTCTCAGTGTTTCCATGAAGCCCCTGAAATACTTGCATGTCTTGAGATTACAGATATACAGAAAACTATAAACTGGGAACTAAATATTTCACTATAAATATCTACAGACTTTTTAATATTTACAAACATTTTCTTCCATTTGAAAAAAAATGTGGGTTAGAGTTTCTTCTTACCTCATAATAGTTCCTGAGTATACTCAATGAATACACACAAACCACAGCCAAAAGTGGATAAAAGGAATTATTCTTGGTCAAATAACTTTAAAACCAAAGTTTAAAAACATTTTCAAAAATTTTCACAGAAAAATGTTTTGATGATAGTGGATTTTGATGTGTTTCTTGGTTAGGGCCTACGCAGGTCTTCAAACATTCCTGGCAAACAGAACTTAAATGGCTTAACTGAGTCAAGTGTGTTAGCTTCCAAAGGATCAGGTCATTTTTTTCTGGTCCAGTCAACTGCTGTGATGCTGAGTCAATTAACTGGGGGTTTAAAAAAATGGCAGCCGAACTAAGTTTCTCTTGAGCTAAAATCTACTCTGTTGAGAGTCTTGTACAAGTGACCTCATGCCTAAGGAGGACAAATGAACTGTGAGTTGTTCATGGTTTTGTTTCTCATTGAATTGGATTCTTCCTACGGACACTTTAATGCATGCTCTGGGTTACTCAGCATGCCCATGACTCTATTACCCAATCTGATACTCTTTTTTTTTTTTTTTTTGCTGGATCTACAAATCTCTCTTTTTTTTTCTTTTTTCTCTTTTTAATCAATATTTTTTATTATGGTTTTGTGGGGTACAGTTAAGGGTTAGGTGTACAATTACATTTCATTCAGGCACCCTGTTGATAAGAGATGTTTCCCCATCCCCAGACAGATATTTGCTACTGTTAATCCCATCCTCCTCCCCTGATACTCTTGTATACAGTTTTCATCATGTGTCTATTCTCTGAGCTGACAGTGTATTGAGATAACATATTCTGGCTATCTCTACCATGAGGTCTCTGGCACTTCAAATACAAAAAGCCCCAAACTGAACCTTTAAACTGCTAATAACTGGGTTTCTCATAAAACCCATACATTTTGTATAACCCTTACTCCCTACGTCCACCTTTATTTCCAGTCATGAACAGTAAAGGAGAAATGGAAACACAAGAAGACAAATAGAAAATAAAAACTGAAATGACAAATCTATATCCTATTATATCAATAATATTAAATGTGAGTAGACTAAATAATCACACCAAGAGGCAGACATTACCATACTGAAGTTAAAAAAGAAAGAAAGAAAGAATCCCAGCACTTTGGAGGCTGAGGCCAGAGGGTTGCCTAAGCTCAGGGGTCGAGACCAGCCTGGGCAGCCTGGTGAGTGCTCATCTCTACAATAAACCAAAAATTAGCTGGGGGTGGCAGTACGCATCAGTAGTTCCAGCTACTTAGAAGGCTGAGACAGAAGGATTTCCTAAGCCCAGCAGGTCAAGGCTGCGATGGCTGTGAGCCTGTCACTGCACTCCAGTCTGGGTGACAGAGACTCCAACTCAAAAGAAAAAAAAAAGCCCAACAATGTGCTATCCCAGGAAACAAATTTAGCATCAAAGATACAGAGTGACACTGTAAAATGATAAAATCTCAATCCACCAGAAGAATAATTCAAATACATATATTCATGTAATGACAAGGTATCAAAATACATACAGGAAAATTTCCACAAAAATTCCCACAATTCTGACAAAAATAAAGGGAGAAACAGATCCAAGAATAATAATTGGAGACTTCAATACCATGCTTACAATATGGATACAACAAATAGGTAAACAGGGAAACAGAAGACTTCGAAAATGTTATTGTTGAGGTAACAGAGGTAACGTGGGCTGGTGCCACAGGACAAAAGTAAAGAATTGCAAAGGCAAAGCAAAAGAGTTTCTTCACATTTAGAACAGACTCTCAATGGGGCCAACACTAAGATGTAGTGCAACGAGGGAACTGAGGAAGAAGGGCTTTTTAAAATTTTAGGAAGGAGACAGGTTAAAAAAAAACCTCCAGCAGCTGTATTCCTAAGTATTGGTAACACTGGTCTTGTGTCCTTGGTCTTATCAGGCCAACCAGTCCTGTGACTGCAGGGCCTTCAGGCTCAGTGGGCAGTCAGGAAAGGCTGATTACAATTAGGTCAGCTTGGTCCTATATAGGCTGAAAACAAGTGCCTGGAATAGAGCAATAATCAGTACAAGACATAGCTGGGAGCTATAAAACAATTATCAATAGTTACCTCCGGAAAGCTGGTTCTATCCTTGAATAATGATTAGAAAGTGGGAAATGGAACAGCTAGCAAAGTACAACAAAGCTTAAGCAATGTTAAAATGGCTGCTCTTTAGCTGACTTTACTCCATTTTGACACGACCTTTCAGTTACAAACTATTTAGATCTACATATCTGTAGAACATTCCACAGAACAAAAGTCAATATATATTTTCTCAGGTACACATAGAAAACATGTCCAGTAAGGACCTTACTTCAAGCCATAATAGAAACTTTAATACAATTAAATAATTTAAATGATACAAAATATGATCTCTGACCACAAGGTATAAAATTAGAGACCAATGGCAGGAAAATATTTGGGACATTTACAAGTATGTGAAAATTAACAGACTCTTCAATAACTCTCCAATAAACAAGATGATAAAAAAGGAAAATGAGAACCAGAACAAGTTGAGATGGATGAAAATGAAGACAGAATATAATAGCATTTATGAGATGTAATTGAGGCAACACTTAAATAGAATTTATAGCTATTAGTTTTGTGTCAACAAAGAAATATTCCAAATGAATAACTTAAGTTTCCAATAAAAAACAGTGGAAGGAGGTAAGCAAACTAAACCTACTGGAGCAGAGGAAAGATTAGAGTGAATAATGATGAAATAAATAGGAAAAACAGAAATTAATCACACAAAAGTGAGATCTTAAAAGAGGAATAAAGTTGGCAAACTTTAACTAGATTGATAAAAAGATAAAGACAAGAATTGTTGGAATAAGAAAGACAGAAGGACATCAGTACAGACATTAAAGGGGAAAAGAATCATAAAGGAATATTATTAAAAACCGTGGCTAACACAGTACATAACTTAGGTGAAATTAACAAATCTCTTGAAAAAAACTGCCATAACTGGTTCAAGGAGAAATAGAAAATCTGAATAGATTTGTAAATTAAAGAGTACACTGAAGTATCAGTAAAAAAAATACCCACAAAATGCAGCTCTGTCCTACAAAATTCTCCTAAACATTCAAAGAAGGAATAATTCCAATTCTTCACAAACTTTTAGAAAAAACAAAATAAAAACACTTCAAACTCATTACATAAGACCAGTATATATATATATGGTTTTTTTGAGTTGGAGTCTCACTCTGTCGCCCAGACTGGAGTGCAGTGGCCGCTCCCGGCCACCACAGCCTTGACCTGCTGGGCTCTGGTGATACTTCTGTCTCAGCCTTCCAAGTAGCTGGAACTACAGTCATGCGCTACCATGCCCGGCTAATTTTTGATTTATTGTAGAGATGAGGTCTCGCCAAGTTGCCGAGGCGGGTCTTGAACCCGCAGGCTCAGGCAATTCACTCATCTCAGCCTCCCAAGGCGCAGGATTACAGGTTGAGCCACCGAGCCTGGCTTTTTTTTTTTAAATCAGAGTCTCACTGCGTTGTCCAGGCTGGAGTGCAGTGGCATGCTCATAGCCACCACAGCCTTGACCTGTTGGGCTCAGGCAAATCTTCTACCTCAGCCTTCCAAGTTCCTGGAACTACAGGCATGTGCCACAATGCCTGGGTAATTTTTTATTTATTGTAGAGATGAGGTCTCTCTGGCTATGTTGCCCAGGTTGGTCTCAAACCCATGAGCTCAGGTAATACTGGGTTTTTATAAGACCAGTATTGCCATAATGAGACAAAAATAACACAAGAACAAAAAAAATAGGCCAGTATCTCTTATTATGAAAATGGACACAAGGGCTGAGCGCAGTGGATCAGTTTGTAATCCCAGCACTTTGGGAGGCTGAGGTGAGAGGATTGGGGTTCGAGACCAGCCTGGGCATCTTGAGAACTTATTTCTACATAAGTCAAAAAATAAGGTGGGCGTGATAGTGCACGCCTGTAGTTATAGCTACTTGGAAGGCTGAGGCGGAAGGATTGTCTAAATCCAGCAGGGTAAGGCTGCAGTGGCCGTGAGCGTGCCATTGCACTCCAGCCTGGGCAACAGAGTGAAACTCCAACTCAAAAAAAAAAAAAGAAAAAGAAAACAGACACAAAATCCTAAAATTCCCCATGTACATGTACATATAATTTCAAATACTTAGGAGGCTGAGGCCAGAGGATCACATGAGCCTTGGCGTCTGAGATTATAGTGACCTATGGCCATGCCATTGCACCGCAGCCTAAATAACAGCGATTCCTATAGATCTTTTTTTTTTTCTTAAGTCGGAGCCTTACTCTGTTGCCCAGGCTGGAGTGTGGTGGCATGCTCACAGCCATCGCTGCCTTGACCTGCTGGGCTCAGGCCATCCTTCCACCTCAGCCTTTCAAGTAGCTGGAACTACAGGCATGCACCTCTACACCGAGCTAAGTTTTTGATTTACTGTAGAGACGAGGTCTTGCCAAGTTGTCCAGGCTGGTCTCGAACTTGTGGGCTCAGGCAATGCCCTCGCCTCAGCCTCCCAAAGTGCTGGGATTATAGGTGTGAACCACTGCACCTGGCCAACTCCTATCTCATAAAAAGTTTCTTAAAAATACTATCAAGCCCAATTCAGCATCATATAAAAATAATTATATGTTATTATGTGGGATTTGTTGCAGGGATGCAATGTTGTTTTAAAAACCCCAATTAATATAATACATCATAGAAATGGAGTAAAAAGTAAGAATTACATGAGCATCTCAATAGACTCAGAAAGAATTTGACAAAAGCCAAACTTATGACAAAAATACTCAAACATTAGAGATAGAAGAGTATCTTGTCAACCTGATATTAAGCATCTATGAAAACCCCCAACTAATATCAGATATAATGCTAAAACATTAGATCTTCTCCTCCTAAGATCAGGAATAAAAAAGCATGTCCGCTTGTGTTACTTCTATTCAACACTGTACAAGAGATTTTAGCAAGAGAAATTAGTCAAGAATAACAACATACAACCAAGTTGAAAAAAAGTAAAAATATCTATTTACAGATGACATAATCTTGCATATAAAATATGATACGGAATCCACTAAAAATAAATAATAGAACTGGTAAACAAGTTTAGCAGTGTCGTAAGAGAAGATCAACATACAAAACTCAACTGCATTTTTATACACTTGCAATAAAAAATTGGAATAAACTTAAGAAAATCATTTCATTTTCAGTAACATCAAAAAGAATAAAATATTTAAAAATAAGTTTAACAAAAGAAGTACAAAACAGATATACTGAAAGTTAAAAAAAAACCAATTAACAAAAAACTATATCAATAAAAAAGCATCCCGTATTTATAGATTGAAAAACAGCATTGTTGAGATGGGAATATGCACAAAATTATCTACAGATTCAACACAATCCCTATTAGAACTCTAACCGACATCCTCATCTAACCTGGCAAATTGTTTTCAAAGATGTATATTGAATTGTAAGGGACCCAGAATGGCCAAACCATCTTGGGAAAACAAAGTGGGAGGACTCACATTTCCCAATTTCAATACTAACAAGCAACAATAATGAAGACTGTAGACAGTCCCAGTGTAGACTGGGACAAGGATACACAGATCAATGGACTAGAACAGAGGTTCCAGAAATAAAATACTTAAATCTATGTAAAATGAATTTTGACAATGGTACCAAGACCATTCAATGGGGGGGGGGGAGGTACTTCTCAAAAAATATTGCTGGAACAAATTGATATCTAAATGCCAAAAAATAAAGCTGTTTCTACACATTCCACCATACACAAAAATTTACTCAAAATGAATCAAAGACCTAAACACAAAAGGTAAAACTATACTGGTCTATGAAACAACAATTTGGAAAAAGTTAGTAATTTCATGATTGTGGATTTGAGAAAGAAATCTTAGATATAATACCAAGAGAACAAACATCAGCAAAAAATAGATAATTTAGACTTCATCTAATACTGCTGGTCCTTCAAAGGAAACCATTAACTGAAAAGAAAGTCTACTTGCTAGGCTCAGTGCCTCAGTCTGTAATCCCAGCTCTTTGGGAGACCGAGGTGAGTGGATTGCTTCAGTCTGTGGTTTCCAGACCAGCCTGGGCAACTGGGCAAAACCTCGTCTCTACAATAAATCAGAAATTAGCTGGGCATGGTAGCATATGCCTGTAGTTCCAGCTACTTGAAAGGCTAAGGTGGAAGAATTGCCTGAGCCCAGCAGGTCGAGGTTGTGGTGGCTAGGAGCATGCTACTGCACTCCAGCCTGGGGGACAGAGTAAGGCTCTGACTTGAGAATAAAAAAAAACTGGGCTCGGTGGCTCAGCCTGTAATCCCACGCTTTGGGAGGCTGAGGTGAGTGGATTGCCTGAGCCCCAGGGTTCGAGACCCGCCTGGGCAACTTGGCAAGACCTCATCTCTACAATAAATCAAAAAATTAGCCGGGCATGGTAGCACGCACCTGTGGTTCCAGCTACTTGGAAGGTTGAGGTGGAAGGATTGCCAGAGCCCAGCAGGTCGAGGCTGCGGTGGCCGGGAGCAGCCACTGCATTCCAGTCTGGGCGACTGAGTGAGACTCCAACTAAAAAAAAAACAAAAAAGAAAAAAGAAAAGAAAGCCTACCAAATAGAAAAAGAAAAAAAAAAAAATGAAATCACATGTCTGTAAGGAACATGTATCAAGAATATATAATACATTTAAAAAATACAAAGAGCAAAATTTTTTTTAAATGGAGAAAGGATCTGAATAGATACTGCTCCAAGAAAAATATACACATAACAAGAGAAAGAAAGAATGGAAGGAAGCAAGCTCAACATCATTAGTCTTCAGGTAAATGAAACCCCCAAACACAAAGACATACCATTTCACTTACACTAGATAGCTAGAATTAAAAAGTGTTGGTGAGCATGTGAAGAAAGTGGAACTCTCATGTACTATTGGTGGCAACGTATACTATGCAGTAACTTTGGAAAACCGTCTGGCGGAATCTCAATTAAACACAGGGTTGGTTACTAACTGACACAGCAGTGTGACAGTTCTAGATTTTTAGTAGAGTTTTTAGGGATTCCAATATTTAAGACCATGTCATCTGCAAACAAAATCTTACTTCTGTTCAGATTTCATCCATGAGTGAGTAGGAAGAATTGCATTATGCAATTGTTAGAAGTGATATCCTATATATGCCTGTTATATCTATTTGGTTTAAAATGTAGGTCAAGCATGCTTTTTCCATATTTATTTTCCGATTGTTCAAAGTGGGATATTTCACTTCCCTATTACTTTATTGCTATTTCTCCCTGCAGATCTGTTCATATTTGCTAAATATTACATATAGGAGCTCAGGTGTTGGGTGCATATATATTTAGAAATGGTACATCTTCTTAATAAATTGACTTCTATATTATTATTATGACCTTTTTGGTTTCCTATGGCAGTTGTTGACTTAAAGTGTATTATCTGATATACATACCTACCCATGCTCTTTTGGATTTCATTTGTATGAAATATCTTTTTCCCATCCTTTCACTTTCTGTCTATCTTTATCCTTAAAGATATCTTACCTTTCACTTTATCCTTAAAGGTAAAGTAAATCTCTCACAGCAGCTAGTTGTCTACTTGGTTTTTTTTCACTTGATGTCCATTGACTGATTAATTCAGTCCTTTTTCATTTAGGTAAATCTTGGTAACAACTTACTAGTCCCACGTTTTGCTCATTGTGTTTTTAGCTAACATGTTGCTTTCTCCTCTCGTCTCCTTTTGTGACTTTGTAGTGTTAAGCTTTGATTCCTTTATCTTTTATGCATCTAGTATAGAATTTTGTTTTGTGGTAACCACGAAACTTAGTAAAATATCTTATAGTCATAAAAGTCTGTTTTAAGTTAATAATATATAGTCAAACACAAAGTATGAGACTACAATGGTGCCATATATATTACTTGGTATATACAAAATATAGCCTTTGAATGCGTATATACTTTTGTGTATACTAAGTAATATATATGGCACCATTGTAGTTTCATACTTTGCGTTTGACTATATATTAAATCTTTATCAGAGCAAAGATTAAATATATTCATATGCTTTCATGCTGCTTAAGCTATCTGTCTATCTGCGTTTGAAGGCATGCAAACTCTGACCCTGGCCCCCAACTAATACTAACAAAAACGTCAGTGTCCTTTCCTAGCTTTTTCTTTTTTTTTTTTGAGTTGAGTCTCACTCTGCCAGCCAGTCTGGAGTGCAGTTGCACTCACGGCTACCCCAGCGTTGACCTGCTGGACTCTGGTGATCCTTCTGCCTCAGCCTTCCAAGTAGCTGGAACTATAGGCATACACTAACATGCCCGGCTATTCTTGCTTTTTCAAACAATTTGGCACCAATATGAGAGATCTGCTGGCCGAGGAGACCATAATTATGAAAAGTAAATGTTCTCATATATTCTTGATGTGTTATTAACAACATCAGTCTAAACATCAGGCCCAAACTTTTGGTTAGGAGCCACATGCCTTTGCAGAGAACCAAAACAACTATAAAAAGGCATGATGGTATACACATTGCAATATGCTTTGCTTATTTGTTCCACTGATCTATCCTGCACATTTTCTCTGATCAATAAATGGCATCCCTCACTTTTACAATGCTGTATATAATTAAGATTATGTAACTGATTCTTTTTAAATAGATAGCTGAATAGTTTTCAATCTTTTGCTACCAAAATTCAAAATTGAACCTCACTGCCACACTGCAGGACAAACATAATAAAATATGTTCTTTTTAAATTTAACTAGTGATTTAAATATACTGAAAATAAAGAATGCTGGGCGCAGTGACTCAAGCCTGTAATCCCAGCACTTTGGAAGGCTGAGGTGAGGGGATTGCCTGGGCTCAGGAGTTTGAGACCAGCTTGGGCAAATCAGTGAGACCGCATCTCTACAATAAATCAAAAAATAAGCCAGGCATGGTAGCACACGCCTGTAGTTTCAGCTACTTGGAAGGCTGAGGCGGAAGGATCACCTGAGCCCAGCAGGTCGGGGCTGCAGGGGTTGTGAGCAGCATGCCACTGCACTCCATCCCGGGCAACAGAGTGAGACTCTGACTCAAAAAAAAAAAAAAAAGGGAAATATAAAATGAATGATGTAATCTACCTAAGGACCCTAGAAAAAGCTATATAAACCGAAATCAGTCAAAGAGAAATACAAACCATTAGACCACAAACAATAAAACTGAAAATAGGAAACAGAGAAAATCAATAAAACAAAAGCTGGTTCTTTGAAAAGATCAATAAAGTTGATAAACATCAGATCCAGCTAAACAAGAAAAAAGGAAAAAGACACAAATATTTAAATAATATATAAAACATCAGATCCAGCTAAACAAGAAAAAAGGAAAAAGACACAAATATTTAAATAACATATATAAAAAAGAAAGCCATCGTATCTGATTAATAAACTCCAGGTCCACAAACTTGATATCCTAGATCAACTGATAAATGAATTGAAAGACACATCCACTAAAACCCACAAAAAAGAAGCTGGTAATTGAAATTAACCAATAATAGCTATGAATGAAATGGAATCAATACACAATAACCTTCCAAAAATTTACATATTTAAAGTTACAAGGGGGTACATTAACATATTTTAACTGGTGGAGTTCCAGGGTTCCCATTTTGTCAAGAACATTTAGAAGTGGAGTGACAAACACTTAATTTTATTACTCATCAGGTCAGACAATTAATGCCCACTATAAGATGCTGTAGCACAATGGGGGCCACAATTATGGAGAATTTAGCCAAGAGAATACTTTCTTATGGTTAATGGCATACCAGTTTTCTATACAGTCACAGCCCCTAAGATCATAAGGGTGGCATATTTAAGTGTTGTAGTATTTCCAGGTATAATTCTGAGCATAATTCTTACATTCAAGTCCAGTATTAAGACCACTGAGGTTTGCCAATTGATACATTTCAACAGATGTAGTTAATTCACAAGGTTGCAGAGGCATAAAATTCAACTGGCACTAACTTTTGGTTTTGTATGTTGTTACTAAACTTTGGATTTCTAGTTGAGTCAAATTATGAACATTTGTTTCCGTTTTTGTTCTTTCTTGGGGACGAAGGCTGCACTGATTTGGGGTGGGGGACGTCTATGTATCCTAAAACGTTTTATTAGTTTCTTCCTCCAGAGAGCCTAAAAATTGGTGTTTTCATTATGATAGGCCTCCTGTATAATAACAGTTGTGTTCTAGGGCTTAAGAATGCTAGTTTCATGTCTGGTTGAATTAAGTAATACCCCTTTTTAAAGAATGAGCCACTGATAAACACAATATGTGTATAATTTGTACAATAGTTCCTTCATGTCGTAAAATTTTTCAACCATTATACATTAATATACATCAGGGTTTCCATATTACTCATAATGTGAAGCTGCATTCCACTAGGTATTCTCACATGACTTAAATAATTGCTAAAATTGAAAGTTTTTCTGTACGTTTAACATGATGAGGGTTTCAACCAGGTGTGAAGTACCATTTTTACAAGGTCCATCTCCAGTGTGCAAAAACGTGT
The DNA here is from genome assembly GCA_027257055.1 of Cephalopachus bancanus. Taxonomy (NCBI): domain Eukaryota; kingdom Metazoa; phylum Chordata; class Mammalia; order Primates; family Tarsiidae; genus Cephalopachus; species Cephalopachus bancanus. The sequence continues at coordinate 2,452,846 of JAPVLO010000295.1, forward strand.
CTACAATTGAATATGAGAAAAATGAAGGCATTCCCATATTTTAGTAAATTAATAGAATTTTTCTTCATAACGAGCTATGTCATCAAATGCAGTTGAAAGAAGATCTAAAGGCCTTATCACATTTCTTGCAATCATAATACCTATTTTGGTTTGAGTTCTTTCACATTTTCAAGCCACCTTTCTCAGACATGGGGAATTTTCTCCAATTTAACTCCGTTTATGTCTTTGAAGTAAACTGGAAAAATTAAATACTTTCTTACATTTCTTCCATTTATAGGGTTTCTTTCCCATATGAGTTTTTTTCATATATTTGAAAAAGACTAAAACATCTAAAGACTTTACTACATTTTTTACATAAATAGGATTGCTTTCCAGTTTGGAGTCTTCCATGTCTACTAAGAGAATAGAAAAATTGAATGCACTCCCATTTTCCTTACATTCACAGGATTTCTCTCCTGCTCTTTCATAGTTACAAAGATGAAAGAAATAACTGAAAACTTTATTGCAATCCTTTCAAACACTTTTGTTTTTGAAGGGAATGAGAAACGGTAAAAGCATTATCACATTTCTAACATACATAAGGTGTTTCACCAGTGTGAGCCCTTTTATGCTCTTGAAAAGACCTGAGACACCTGAATGCTTTCCCACATTCCTTACATTCATAGAGTTTCTCTACCTTGTGGCTTCTTTCATGGTCTTGAAAGGAAGTGCAACAACTGAAGGCTTTACCACATTCTTAACATTCATAGGGATTTTCTCCTGCATGAATACTTTCATGGTTATGAAGGGACCCGGAACAACAGAAGGCTTTCCCACCTTCTTAACATTCATGGGGTTTCACTCCAACATGAGTTATTTTATGATGATATGGATACTGGAACATCTGAAGACTACTTTCTCACATTCTTTGCATACATAGGGTTTCTCTCTGGTATGAATTATTTCATGGTCATGAAGGGAAGTGGACTACAGACTTTCTCACATTCCTTATATTCATAGGGTTTCCCTCCAATGTAAGTTCTTTCGTGTTTTCTCACGGAAGAAGAGTGAACACTTTACCACATTTCCTACAAGCATAAGGGTTTTCACCCATGAGCCTTTTATATCCTTCAAAGAACTTTAGAAAATGGAATCTTTCCCCACATTCATAGGGTTTCTTTCCAATGTGTTCTTTTAGGGGTATGAAAGTGACTAGAACGACTGAAGGCTTTCCCACATGCCTTACATTTGTAGGGTTTCACTCCAGTGTGAATTCCCTCATGATTATGAAAAGAATAGAACTGAAGAAAGGTTTTCCCACATTCCTTAAATCCATAGGGTTTCTCTACAGTATGAGTTCTTTCAAGATTATGAAAGTGAAAGGAATGTCTGAAAGCTTCCCCACATGACTTGCATTAATGAAGTTTCCCTCCAGTATGAGATTTTTCATGATAATAAAGGTTACTGGAACGGCTGAAGGCTTTCCCACATTTCTTACATATATGGGGTTGCCCTCGAGTATGAGTTCTTTCATGGCTACGGATGTAATTGGAACCAAAGGCTTTCCCACATATCTTACACTCATAAGGCTTCTCTCCAGTATGAGTTTTTTCATGCTTTCGCAAGTAAGAAGAAAGTGTGAATGTTTTTTCACATTTCTTACATGCATAAGGTTTTTCGCCAGTGTGAGTTCGTTTATGTCCTTTAAAGGACTGGAGACGACTGAATGCTTTCCCACATTCCTTACATTCATAGGGTTTCTCTCCCGCATGAGTTCTTTCATGCCTTCTCAAGGAAGAAGAAACAGTGAATGCTTTACCACATTTCTTACATGCATAAGGTATTTCACCATTGTGAAACTTTTTATGTCCTTTAAAAGACTTGCTACAACTGAATCCTTTCCCACATTCCCTACATTCATAGGGTTTCTCTCCAGTATGAATTCTTTCATGGTTTTGAAGGTAACTGAAATGACTGAAGGCTTTCCCACATTTTTGACATTCATAGGGTTTTTCTCCAGAGTGAATACTTTCATGCCTTTTAAGAAAACAGGGAAAACGGAATGTTTTCCCACATTGCTTACACTCAAAGGGTTTTGCTCTAGTGTGAATTCTTTTATGTATTAGACAAGAACTAAACAGACGCATGGCTACACAACTTTGTTTACAATTGAAGGGTTTATCTACAGTGTGAGTTCTCTGTTGTATCTGAAATGGAGTAGAAAAATCAAAGGCTTTCCTACTTACTGTACATTTATAAGGGCCATTTCTAACATGAAATACCATGTGTTGTTGAACACTCATGAGAGAAACAAAGGTTTTCTGACATTGTTTACATTTATATAGATTCTTTCCACATTCCTCAGACTCATATGGTCTGTGTCCAGAGTGAGATATGGTGTACCTATAAAAAGATGAATGAAATATGAAAACTTTTCCACACATACTGTATTCATAGTTTTATTTCAATAAAAATGTTATTGTTCATTTAAGAGTTAGAATCTGGCTGAAGGTTACGCCACACTAACTGCATTCTTTGCTTTCACACAGTAGTTCTAACATATGACTTCTGTAAAACATGACAATCACACAATTAATGGTTGGTTCATTAATGATTTTCTGTTTAACAACAGGTCTTGAACTAATACAGGAAGTCCCCAACATATGATCGAACTTGGTTCCAAGATCAAATTTGCGAGACCAATTTGTTTTAAGTCCAACAAAGTTAGCCTAGGTACCCAACAGATACAATCAGCTATATAGCACTGTCTGTATTTAACCAACTATACCAACAGCTGCTGGGCAGAAATCATATATAAAAAACGCCGGTATGCACTGTTCAACTTTGTAACTTGAAGGGTTGAATGTAGGGCACTTACTGTATTGTTAGCAGTACCAGGGAAAGAACAGGTTTTTTGTTATGACTAAATCATTGTGAGTAAACGGACTCTTTGCCAGGGCTTCCTCCTCCATATATATTACCCAAACAGTTATAGTCATATATAGACTGTGTCCAAGTGAATTATTTTGCAAACAGTGAATATATATGTCACATTGACATATTAGTTTTGTGAAAAATTTATAAGGACAAGTAAGTTTAGGTTGTGCTTATTTGTTTTATTTCCCTATTTTAAAAATATCATGACATACTAACATTCCTTCAAGGGATATTGCTTCCTGTTGCAATTGCAAATTACCTTAGATTTCTCCAAGAATTTTTGTACTGATCTTCAATGTTCTGGTCTTCACACTTATTTTCTAAAATGTAGACCCAAAAAATTATAAGTAACTAGAAATTATAGAAAAATTAAATTCTAGGTACTATATGGTTTGTATTCACCAAAATTCATACTGAAAATAGATCCCCAATGTGGGCAGTGTTGGGTCTTGCAGTCTACCAGGAGGAGTCTGTGCCATCGAAGTGGTTCCCTCATGAATAAATTCATGATCTCCCTAGGGAGTGTGTTCTAGCTCTTGAGAGACTGGATTAATTATCAAAGAGTGGGTTATTATAAAAGCAAGTTTGGCTTTCTAGACCAACTCTTCCTCTTTTATCTTGTGAATTCCTTTTCTTTTCTTTTTTTTTTGAGTTGGAATCTCACTCTGTTGCTCAGACTAGAATGCAGTGGCTGCTCTCGGCCACTGCAGCCTCGACCTGCTGGGCTCCGGCGATCCTTCCGCCTCCAAGTAGCTGGAACTACAGGCGTGTGCTACCACGCCCAGCTAATTTTTGATTTTTTATTGTAGAGATGAGGTCTCGCCAAGTTGCGGGTCTTGAACCCGCGGGCTCAGGCAATCCACTCACCTCAGCCTCCTAAAGTGCGGGATTACAGGCGGAGCCACCGAGCCCGGCTTCTTTTTTTTTTTTTTAAAAAGTCAGAGTCTCATACTGTCACCCAGGCTTGGAATGTAGTGGTATGCTCATGGCCACTGCAGGCTCAACCTGCTGGGCTCACATCCTTCTATCTCACCCTTCCAAGTAGCTGTAACCAGAGGAGCACACCACCAGGCCTGGCTAATTTTTAAATTTATTGTAGAGACGAGGTCTTGCCAAATGGCCCAGACTGGTCTCAAACCCCTGAGTTTGGGCAATGTTCTTGCCTCAGCCTTCCAAAGTGCTGAGATTACAGGCATGAGCCTCCAAGCTTGGCTACCATGTGATCTCCGTGTACACATCTACTTCCCTTCTGTTTTCTGCCATAAGGTGAAGTTCCATTAAGCCCTCACATGCAACTGCCTAATTTCGGACTTTCAAGACACCAGATTTGTGAACCAATATAAATCTCTTTTCACTGTAAGTTATCCAGTCTCAGGTATTCTGTTATAGTAACACAAAATGAACCAAAACATTATGTTCATGGTATCCTGTGACAACCCGATTCTTTCACTAAATTATTCCTTTTCCACCTCCCAAATCATGGAACAACATTGATGACCATAAAACACTTATTATTGACTAAGTGAAAAAGAAAAATTGTCATTCTTACCTATAGAAGCCCAATTTCTTAAGGTTTCTTGCATCACATCTCTATAGAGATTCTTCTGGGAAGGGTTCAGCAAAGCCCATTCTTCCTGGGTGAAGTTCACAGCCACATCCTCAAAGGTCACCGAGTCCTAAAACATCCCACATATGTGTAGAGGAGGATGGGTGAGAGTGACAGAACTGGAAAATTTTAGTCAGTTTATAAGACCTTCACATGATTTTGTGGTCTCAAAGATTTATTCCATGAGTTGATCATGAGAATGCTCACTCTCTATCTGCACTCACTTTCTCCCACACAGCAGTTCTGATGCTAAAATTGAGCTATTTAGAAAGGCAACAGCTCAGTGGCAACACCCTTCTCACTGATGACCAGGGAGTAAGATATAGTAGGTCACCCCTAATTTCACATTGGACAGTATATCTCTAGTACTGGTCATAACAATTTCCTACTACCAGGTGTGCTACATAGAGTTAATACTGTATTAGCAGTCCTAAGAAATGCCTTCTCACAAAGTTTGATATTTGTTGGTAGCTAAGTGATGAGAGCGGCTCACTGTGCCTAAACAATTTATCCTAACATGTTATTTGCATATTTTTTTCCTAGTCTAGGCAACATAGTGAGATCTCATCTCTATAAAAACAAAAGCCAGGCATGGTAATATGTACCTGTAGTCCCAGCTACTTAGGAGGCTGAGGTGGGAGTATTGCTTCAGCCCAGAGTTTAATGCTGCAGTGAGTTGTGATCAAGCAGCTGCACTCCAGTCTGGGCAACAGAGACCTTAACTCAAGAAAAAAATATTTTTCCTTCTGTAAGTCTATTATTTTCTTCATAGTGGTGCCTAAAGGATGACCCTCCAACCCAACCTTACCCCCACCCCAAAAAAATACTGAATAGCGAGTCTAATGAGCTTCATTGGTAGACAGTATTTCCTTTTTTTTTTTTTTTTTTTTTGAGTTGGGAGTCTCACTCTGTCACCCAGGCTGGAGTGCAGTGGCACACTCACAGCCATCCCAGTGCCAACCTGCTGGGCTCCAGCAATCCTTCCGCTTCAGCCTTCCAAGTAGCTGGAACTACAGGCATACTGCGCTCAGTTCATTTTTGATTTATTGTAGAGATGAGGTCTCTCCAAGTTGCCTGGGCTAGTCTTGAATCAGTGGGCTCAGTGGGAGACCAAAGTGCTGGGATTACAGGCTGAGCCACCGAGCCTGGCCTGTGGACAGTATTTCATGTGTGTTCTCTCAACTTGATAATTCAAAAACTGAGTCCATCCCATGTGACTCAAAGAGAATATTTGGAAGCTTGCAAGTGGTTTTCTGTAGACCAGAATTAATAGAGGATTAAACAAAACTAATCAATACTTAGTGAGCCAAATAACAGTCTATTGGGTAATATAAAAGCACAACAGAATAAGTTTAAAGATTGCATGTAGTCTTAGAAAAAACTTATTGACACCTAAACGCCACCTTTTACAAGTGATTTTCTTATAAATTACTACAAATCCCTAAACAAAATTTTTGTACTCAACAAAATTACTTTTCCAAACCTATGAAAATACCATGTCTAATAATTATCTAAGTTTTCTGAGTAACAGTGTGATGGCTTCCTAAAATACATCATGGATTTTCAAATATAATACATAGGACACCATAGTATTAGCAGAGAGATAAACACAGATCAAAAGGAAAAGAATCGGCTAGGTGCAGTGGCTCATGCCTATAATCCCAACACATTGGGAGGCCGAGGTGAGAGATTGCCTGAGCTCAGGAATTTGAGACCAGCCTGAGCTACGTGGCGAGACCTTGTCTTATAATAAGTCAAAAAATTAGCTGGGCGTGGTGGTGCACGCCTATAGTATCAGCTACTTGGAAGGCTGAGGCAGAAGGATAGCCTGAGCCCAGCAGGTCGAGGCTGCGGTGGCTATGAGCAGCGTGCCACTGCAGTCCAACCTGGGCAAGAGGTGAGACTCTGACAAAAAAAAAAAAAAAAGAGTGCAGAGCAAAGCTAAACACATAATTGCAAAATAGGTATGTTGGCGGCATATATATCTTCTTTTGAAAAGTGTCTACTCCTCTCCTGTACCTCGGGGAGGTGAATCCCCCCCCCCCAATCTACTTTCTAGCTATTTCTCTGTTAAACTCTTTGAGCTATGGCTGCCATGTTTTCTAGCTTTGGCTGCCATGACTACCTTGGGGAAGTGACTCTGCTCTTGCTCTCTCTCTCTCTCTCGCTCCAATTTACTTTCTAAATGAACTATATTTCCCAATCTCAAAAAAGTGTGTATTCATGCCCTTTATCCACTTTTTTTTTTTTTTAAAGTTGGAGTCACTCTGTTGCCCAGACTGGACTGGAGTGCAGTGGCACGCTCCCAGCCACTGCAGCCTCAACCTGCTGGGCTCCGGCGATCCTTCTGCCTCAGCCTTGCAAGTAGCCAGAACTACAGGTGTGTGCTACTATGCCTGGCTAATTTTTGAGTTACTGTAGAGATGAGGTCTTACCAAGTTGCCCTGGTGGGTCTTGAACCCGTGGGCTCAGGCAATCCACTTGCCTTGGCCTCCCAAATTGCTGGGATTACAGGCTGAGTCTGTCCCCTTTTTAGTAGGTTTTTTGTTTTTTTCTTTTCAGCTCATTTGAGTTCTTTTTAGATCCTGGATGTTAGACCTTTGTCAAATACATAATTAGCCTATATTTTTTTCCCATTCTGTGGATTGTCTACCCATTCTCTTGATGGTCTTTTGCTATGCAAAAGCATTTCAGTTTGAAGAGGTCCCACTTGTCTATCAGATTTGATGACATTTGCTTTTGGGGATTTCGTTAAAAATTGATTGCCTAAATCAGCCGGGCGTTGTAGTGCATGCCTGTAATTCCGGCTCCTTGGAAGGCTGAGGCGGAAGGATCGCCGGAGCCCAGCAGGTTGAGGCTGCGGTGGCCGGGAATGGCCACTGCACTCCAGTCTGGACGACAGAGTGAGACTCCAACTCAAGAAATAGAGAGGACTCTTTAAACAATTTTATGAGGCTCATATATCCTGGTTATTTATTTCCTAAAACATTAAAGTAGTTGAAAAATACTGAAATACTAAAAAATTAGTGTTTCAAAACCTGCCACATTATTTCAAGTTTAAATATTTTATATATACCGAAACCAAAATTTGGTATACCTTTACTTGTATGGTTCTAATGCAAACAAACTAATCTTTTCAAAATTTACTTGTTAAAAAATTAACCTCTAAAAAGTACATGAAAATATGTATAGGGTGCATATTTTTCCTTTTATCTCAGGCTTCAATATGGTTTGGCATAGCATTGTAAAACCTAACTCTAGAGTATAAATAACTGGACTGTTTCTTTGGCCAGTATGAATACTTTTCACATATTCAAAATGTTTTCCATCTGTTCTCTTCAAATTATTCTACATTATTCAGTCTTAGGATATAAGTAATACAATATTCTCTTACTTTGTAACTATCTTGTACCTAAAATAATATCATAGAGTCAGTAAATTCTCAGAGCATATCATGCAGGTAACTTAGTTTGCTATCTTGTATCAGTATCAACCTATCAACAATTTACATTAAAATTCAGTCTTAACCCAAATGTTCATCAACTGATGAGTAGATCAACAAAATATGATATATTTATACAATGGAACACTCATTTAGCAATAAAGAGGATTCAAGTCTTGGAAACAAAATTGGAAAGTAAGAAAAACATACTTAACAGAAGATATAAGACTATATATGCAAAAAGATCCATTCTCTTTGGTAATAAGGAAATAGCTAAATAAAATGTCACGAAAATTAGACAAATATTAGTCAATTAAGAATCCAAACTGATGATGACCACAGCAAACAAAGTTATGCACCAAGGAGTCAATGTATACACTTCACTGCTGTCTCCTGCAAGTTGAATTTTACCATACTCTACAACCCAGTAATTTTTCTCTGATGTGCAAATAATTTCTTGTACATTTGTACTTAAAGATGATAGCAGCAGTATTTCCCCTAAACTTGAAAAAGTCCAAATACCATAACTATTGGAATGGATTAATGATCTGGGCACACAGCCTCGGACACTAGCATGTGTAAGACATATTAAGGTAAGGAAACCACCAACAAGCTTTATTTTAATCCCATCAACAGTCATTTAAAAAAAAAAAATGGAGCGCTTTACGAATTTGCGTGTCATCCTTGGGTAGCATCAATACTCATTTATTGAAAGTTAAAAGGCAAAATTTCAAAAAATTTTAAATCTTCAAATTACAAAAATATGAAAAATAGCCAAAGAATCAGGAAAATGGTAATCTCAGAAGCAAGACAGAGGTGAGTCCATCAGGAAATTTTAATAACTTCCCAACGCCTAGTTATGAATTTTGACGATGATTGCAAGGACATTTCTATTATTATAACTAAAACTTATGATAAATGTCTAATTCCTTCCTTTGTGACTATAGTCCATGATAAAACCTTAAAGAATTATGTTTGGTAAAAAACACAATTTGTGCCAGGCTGGGTGGCTCAGCCTGTAATCCCAGCGCTTTGGGAGGCCGAGGTGAGTGGATTGCCTGAGCCTGCGGGTTTGAGACCCACGTGGGCAACTTGGCGAGACCTCATCCCTACAACAAAAATCAAAAAAATTAGCCGGGCGTGGTAGCACGTGCCTGTAGTTCCAGCTACTTGGAAGGCTGAGGCGGAAGGATTGCCGGAGCCCAGCAGGTCGGGGCTACAGTGGTCGGGAGCGGCCACTGCACTCCAGTCTGGGTGACAGAGTGAGACTCCAACTCAAAAAAACAAACAAACAAACAAAAATACAATTTGCAAATGTTTGTCTTGAAATGTGGCAACCTGAATTTTAATTCACAGATTTGGCAAGAAGAAAAAATAACCCAGAGCAGCATAGCTCAAAGAACTAGTTTCTCAGGAAAGCAGCAAGTCAAAGTACAAGCTTAAGATCAGGCAGCAAAGCAAGTCAGAGCAAGAGAAGACAGACCCACAGGGCGGTGAACAATGTCTGAACCTCCTGATCATGGTGCAAATCGTTATGGTCACCTGCAGAGATGTGGTTTTGAGAGGGCAATTATTGGTCATATAATTAACCTCTGTGGGAACAGCAGGGCAGGCCTTTCAGGTAGTCTTACATGGACTGAGTGAGCAAGAAAAAGAGCCAGTCCTGGGTTTTAAAATTAAGGTTAGGTGGAAAGCTAGGTGAGAATTCATTTCCAGGGACAGGGGTTTGCTTGGTTTGCCTCTGTTGCCAGTGCCAAAAGAGGGAGCAAACAGTCTTTTCATCTTATCCTGATGTGGGGCCACAAGTGAGAGACAGAGGGTTTAGAAAACTATCAGCAGACGATCATAAAAAATAAAGACAGACACTTCTGCTTCCAGTCTTGCAGGTAAGGCCTTAGAACGCAACATTCATAACCAGAAAAGTATAAAAAACAAACAGGCTGAAATCAACAATTCTTTTTTTTCTTTGAGTTGGAGTCATACTCTGTTGCCCAGGCTGGAGTGCAGTGGCAAGCTCACGGCCACCGCAGCCTTGACCTGCTTGGCTCAGGCGGATTCTTCAACCTCAACCTTCTAAGTAGCTGGAACTACAGGCAGGCGCCACCACGCCCAGCTAATTTTTTGATTTATTGTAGAGATGAGGTCTCGCCAAGTTGCTCAGGCTGGTTTCAAACCCCTGAGCTCAGGCAATCCTCTTGCCGCGGCCTCCAAAAGTGCTAGGATTACAGGCTTGAGCCACTGCACCTGACAGCAACCCTTCTTATAATCAAAGAGCTGAGTTCACAGGACAAATCACCATCCTAAATAGAAGTTATAAAGATGCACACCCACAGTATCATAACTTACTTGATTAAAAAAACATTAGAAACCCCTGTGGAAAGCAGCATAGGCATAAAACTCCTAAACCATAATTGGTGAGTTGCTTACGTTTGATATTTAAACTACCCAGGGGCCCAGTCTTAAGAGTATCCACCAACTTATTTTATTTAATTTATTTTTCTTGGTGAGAAAGCAGGATTTATTTAGAGGACAGAAACCTTCTACACTGGGAGGGGACCTGAGAGGGTTGCCTAAATTTATCAGTTCTATCTCCAGAATCACTACCAGGCTCTCAAAGCGAAGATCACAGAAAAATAGCTTCATGCTTCCAGTGGGGGAGGGGGTAATAACTACTTTCAAATATGCCCAATCAATTTTGTTCTCTTTTTTTTTTTTTTTTTTTTGAGTTGGAGTCTCACTCTGTCGCCCAGACTGGAGTGCAGTGGCCGCTCCCGGCCACCGCAGCCTCGCCTGCTGGGCTCCGGCGATCCTTCCACCTCAGCCTTCCAAGTAGCCGGAATTACAGGCACGCGCTACCACACCCGGCTGATTTTTTGCTTTATTGTAGAGATGAGGTCTCGCTGCCCAGGGGGTCTCAAACCCGCGGGCTCAGGCAATCCACTCACCTCAGCCTCCCAAAGGCGCGGGATTACAGGCTGAGCCACCGAGCCCGGCTCAATTTTGTTCTTAACAAGTCTTTCCGGGTCGGGCTCTGTGGCTCTGCCTGTAATCCTGCGCCTTGGGAGGCCGAGGTGAGTGGATTGCCTGAGCCCGCGGGTTCGAGACCCACCTGGGCAAATCATCTCTACAATAAATCAAAAATTAGCCGGGCGTGGTAGCACATGCCTGTAGTTCCAGCTACTTGGAAGACTGTGGTGGCCAGGAGCAACCACTGCACTCCAGTCTGGGTGACAGAGTGACACTCCTACTCAAAAAAAAAAAAAAGCTATTTCTCAAAATCTTTTTTTTTTTTTGAGTTGGAGTCTCACTCTGTTGCCCAGACTGGAGTGTAGTGGCTGCTCCCGGCCACCACAGCCTCAACCTGCCAGGCTCTGGTGATCCTTCTACCTCAGCCTTTCAGGTAGCTGGAATTACAGGTGCGCGCTACCACGCCCAGCTAATTTTTGATTTATTGTACAGATGAGGTCTCACCAAGTTGCCCAGCTGAGTCTCGAACCTGCGGGCTCAGACAATCCACTCACCTCAGCCTCCCAAAGTGCTGGGATTACAGGCTGAGCCAACGAGCCCAGCTTATTTCTCAAAATCTTAACCAAGAGATTTTACCAGAGCCAAACCTCCTAGTGTAAAGAAAATACCCGAATCGATCCCCAGCTAGTCATCCTGCCTAAATTGAAGAGGGTAAAAACTGTGAAGTACACATGAACATCATAACCCAGGGAGACACAGGCTTCCTAAAAATAAGGCCAAAAATTATAGGTTCATAAAATGTTTCCCCTACCCCACATATTACCATTATGTCAAAAACAGATACACACACACACACACACACACACACACAGAATAGCAGGAAAATACAACTAAAAGAACTGTATACCTAAAATATTATGTAGGAAATCCCTAAGGGAAAGCTGGCAAATAGGACAACACTGATGAGGTGGACAAATGTGTAGAAATACACAGTTTACCTAGAATGACTCGTGAAGAAATAGACTATCTGAACAGATGTACAAAGGTCTACTGCAATAATCAAAACTCCCTCAAGAAATCAAAACTAGGCAATAATCAAAACTCCCTCAAGAAATTAAAAATCCAGGACCAAGTAGTTGCACTGTTGGAATATATCAAACATTTAAAGAATTAACACTAATCTTCCTCAAACTTGCAGAAAATTGAAGAGGTGAGAACAATCCCAAACTCATTCTATGAGGTAGGGCATGATTACACTGACACCAAAAATGGACAAAAGAACTGCAAGAAGGAAAAAAACTGCAGAAAAATAATTAAATAATGGGCTGGGTATGGTGGCTAACACCTATAATCACAGTACTTTGGGAGGCTGAGGGGAGAAGATTGCCTGAGACCTCATCTCTACAATAAATCAAATTAGCTGGGCGTGGTGGTGCGTGCTTATAGTTCCAGCTACTTGGAAGGCTGAGGCAGAAGGAGCACTTGAGTCCAGCAGGTCCAAGGCTGCAGTGGCTACGAGTGTGTCACTGCACTTCAGCCTGGGCGACAGAGTGAGACTCCAACTCAAAAAATAAATAAATATAAAAAATAAATAAAATAATGATGCCAACATTCTAAAATAAACACTAGTATACCATATTTGGCAGCATAAAACAAGATTGTACACCATGAACAATTGAGATTTATTCCTGCAATGCAAGGATGGATCGACATATTAAAAAAAAAAAATGGGCCGGGCTCGCTGGTTTGGCCCGTAATTCCACCACTTTGGGAGGCCAAGGAGAGAGGATTGCCTGAGCCCGTGGGTTCGAGACCCGCCCGGGCAACTTGGCGGGACCTTGTCTCTACAATAAACTAAAAAAAAAAAAACTAGCCGGGCGTGGTAGCGCGTGCCTGTAGTTCCGGCTCCTTGGAAGGCTGAGGCGGAAAGATCGCAGGAGCCCAGCAGGTCGAGGCTGCGGTGGCCGGGAGCGGCCACTGCACTCTAGTCTGGGGGACAGAGTGAGACTCCAATTAAAAAACAAACAAACAAACAAACCAAACAACAACAACAACAAAAACCCAATGTAAAGCCGGGCTCGGTGGCTCAGCCTGTAATCCCGTGCTTTTGGGAGGCTGAGGTGAGTGGATTGCCTGAGCCCGCGGGTTCGTGACCCGCCTGAGCAACCTGGCAAGACCTCATCTCTACAATAATCAAAAAATTAGCCGGGCGTGGTAGCGCGCGCCTGTAGTTCCAGCTACTCGGAAGGCTGAGGCGGAAGGATCGCCGGAACCCAGCAGGTCGAGGCTGCGGTGCCCGGGGGCAGCCACTGCACTCCAGTCTGGGTGACAGAGTGAGACTCCAACTCAAAAAAAAATAAAATAAAATAACAACAACAACAAAAAAAACCAATGTAATATACCATTTTAGTAAAATTACAAATACCACAACCATCTCAGTTGCTACAAAAAAGGAATTTAACAAAATGTATAACCATTCATAATTATTATGACTCATTTATAATAAATGTTAAAAGCTAGGACTAGAAGGAAATTACTTCAATATATTAACGGTCACATATAAAAAACCCACAGGTGCATCATAGTCAATGGTGTAGTAAAAAAAAGGATTTTCCCCTAAGATCAGGAATTAGACGAGAAAATTGCTTCACCACTTCTACTCAGCACAGTATATAAAATCCTAGCCAGAGTAATTAACCAGAAAGAAAAGAAAAAAGGAAAGAAGGAAAGAGATGCATATAAATTATAAAAAAATAAAAATGATCTCTATTCATGGCGATCATATATGTACACAAAACCAAAGATTGCACACACAGAAAAAAGTCAAAACAGAACTAATAAATGAATTCAGGAAAGTTGCAGGGGTATAAAATCAACATGCAAAAATCAGTTGCACTGATACACTAATGATGAATAATTTGAAAAGGAAATTAAGAAAATACTATGAATGATAGTACTGACTACCCAGAAATTAACTTTACCAAGAAGACCCAAAACATTTGTACACTGAAACTGACAAAATATTGCTAAAAAACCAAACAAACAAATAAACAAACAAAAACTAAAGAAGGTACCAATAAACAAAAAGACCTCTTGCTTTCATGGATGCAAAGACTTAGTATTATTAATATGCTAGTACTACCCAAAATAATCTATAAATGCTGTGCAATGCCTATCAATAGCCCAATAATATTATTATTACTATTTTTACAGAAATAGCACCATCCTAAAATTCACATAAAATTTCAAGGAAACCCAAGTAGTCAGAACAATTGAAAAAAAGAAGAAAGTTAGAAAATTCACTCTTCCTAATTTCAAAACTTACTCAAAGTTACAGTATTCCAAACAGCATGGAACTGACAGAGACAGACATATACACCAATTAAACAGAACAGAGCTGAGAAACATACCTTCCCATATAAAATAAAATTATTTTCCACAACACGCTGGGATCATTTAGTGGGAAAAAGATGCTGTTGGAAAGAATGATACTGGGAAAACTGGATATTCACATATAGAAGTAGGAAGTTGAATTGGTATTTTAATCCAGCAACAAAAATGTATCAAAGATCTAAAAGTGTCTGGGCTCAGTGACTCAGCCTGTAATCCCAGCACTTTAGGAGGCTGAGGTGAGTAGACTGCCTGAGCCTACAGGTTCAAGACCAGTCCAGGCAACTTGGCGAGACCTCATCTCTACAATAAAATAAAAAATTAGCTGGGTGTGGTAGCGTGAGTCTGTAGTTCCAGCTACTTGGAAGGCTGAGGCAGATGGATTGCCGGAGCCCAGCAGGTCAATGCTAGGGTGGCTGTGAGTGTGCCACTGTACTCCAGCCTGGGCAACAGAGTGAGACTCCAACTCAAAAAAAAAAAAAGACCTAAAAGAGAGCTCAAACTAAACAACTCCTATAAAAAAAAAAAGGCAAAGTTTCCTAACATTGCATTTAAATGATTTTATGCTTATGATACTACAAGCTCAGTCATCTAAAACAACAACAAAAATAGATGTCTTGACTTCATCAAAATTGAAAAATCAGGCAAGATGCAGTGGCTCACGCCTATAATCCCAGCATTTTGGGAGGCTGAAGTGACAGGAATTCCTGAGCCCACAGGTTCAAGACTAGCCTGGGCAACTTGGCAAGACCTAATCTCTACAATAAATAAATAAATTAGCCAGCCTGGGCAACAGATTGATACTCCAAATAAATTTTTTAAAAAATTGAAATTTTTCTTTTCTTTCAGAGGACACTATCAACAGATTTAAAAGGCAATCCACAGGCGGGGCAGAGTGGCTCAAGCCTGTAATCCCAGTACTTTGGGAGGCTGAGGTGAGAGGATTGCCTGAGTCCAGGGGTTCGAGACCAGCCTGGGCAACTTGGTGAGATCTTGTCTTTACAATAAACAAAATAAAAAATTAGCGGGGCGTGGTGGCACGTGCCTGCAGTTCCAGATACTTGGAAGGCAGAGGCAGAAGGATCAACTGAGCCCAGCAGGTTGAGGCTGCGGTGACCGTGAGCATGACACTGCACTTCAGCCTGGAAGACAGAGTAAGACTCCAGCACTTAAAAAAAAAAAAAAAAAGGGCAATCCAAAGAACTGTAGAACATGCTTGCAAATAATATATCTGGCAAGGTGTTAATATTGGGAATGTATTTTATTTTATTTTTTTGAGTTGGAGTCTCACTCTGTCGCCCAGGCTAGAGTGCAGTGGCATGCTCCTGGCCACCACAGCCTCAACCTGCCGGGCTCCGGCAATCCTTCCGCCTCAGCCTTCTAAGTAGCTGGAACTACAGGTATGTGCTACCACGCCCAGCTAGTTTTTGATTTATTGTAGAGACGAGGTCTCACCAAGTGGCCTGGGTGGGTCTCGAACTGTGGGCTCAGGCAATCCACTCACCTCGGCCTCCCAAAGTGCTGGGATTATAGGTTGAGCCACCGAGCTCAGCCTGGGAATGTATTTTAAAAGCACTTGACAAACTTCAACCACTTCATGACGAAAACACTCAATAAACTAGATATAGAAGAGATCTTCCATGAGATACTATGTATATATATAAATCTTAAACAGAACATGATACTTGGTATTAAAAGACTGAATGATTTCTCCTTATGATCAAAAAAAGGAAAGGATGTATGCTCTCACAACTCATAGTCAACAGGTGAGGGAAGCACCAAAGAAATTAGGCAAGAAAATAAAAGTATTCCAGATTTTAAAGCACTTATACATACAACATCCAGACATAGATACATAATCACATAGACTTTGTCAATGCACCTACAGGTTGGTATACCCAGACACAGACACACGAGTTCATTAACTGTCCGAGATATCTACCCAAATACAGCAACGGATGCTCAAGAAACACAAAGACCAGGACTCTGCTCTCTTCACCACCTTTGCCTCTCTCCTTAGCAATAAACACCATCTGGCACATTGTGTATTTCATTTGTATTTCTCCTTTCTTGTTTCCTAAAATATCAGCCTCAAGTGGACAGTTACTCGTTCTGTTTTATTCACTGTAGCACCTACTAGAAGGAGATTAATACTTGATAAGCCACTTGGCTCAAATTTACACAAACATACACGCAAATATTGATTTTACACAAGTCTCATCATACACCCACATCCACTTGATTTTCACAAAGTGAATTGTTCTCAACCTCATCCCTTGTGGCAGAGTTGTCTCCTGGACCCCAAACAATACAAAGGTTAGTTAATCCAAATGAGTTGAAAATGGGGTCCATGCAAAAAACCTGCACAGGTAAGTTTATAAAGGCAGCATTAATCACTGTTTTCAAAACTTGGTGGCTGCCAATATAAAAATGTGTTCACAAAGGTCAAAGGTACAAACTTACTATACAAAAATCAATTCTACTTTTGTATACCTATGAAATATCTAATAATGCAGTTAAGGCACTAAAAAAACCAAAACAAAACAAAAAAACCTCTTCAGAATAGAACCCAAAGAATAAATGCATAAGAATAAATTTAACAAAAGAACAAAAACTGTACTCCGAAAACTACAAACCTTGTTGAAAGAACCTGAAGATTTAAATAGAAAACCATTCCATGTTTATAAAACAGTAGGTATAATATTAAGATGGCAGTTACTCCCCAAAATGATCTACAAATTCAATATGATCTCTATCGGAATCCCAGGTGACAATTTTGTAGAAATGGAAATGCTGATACCGAAATTCACAGTGAAATATAAGGGCCTAAGACTATGATAAATAATAATGTCTTGTGATCCTAAATGTCTCAAAACAGACCCTTTATGACAAGTGCATCAGCCCACAGACAAACTGATAACCCCTTAATGTGCTAAGCATAGATATGATGGACTGAGGTGATAACACCTGCTTGTGGCCAGACACCCCTGACGTCCTGACTGGAAAGTGAAGTCAAAAGGCTGAGACAGGATGGGCGTGGTGGGTTCACACACCTGTAATCCCAGCACTTTGGAAGCCTGAGCCCAGTGGTTTGAGACCAGCCTGGGCAACTTGGCGATGTCTTGTCTCTACAATAAATCAAAAATTAGCTGGGTGTGGTGGCACACACCTGTGATTCCAGCTACTTGGAAGGCTGAGGCAGAAGAATCGCCTGAGCCCAGCATGTCGAGGCTGAGTTAGCTGTTGAGCGTGCCACTGCCTCCAGCCTAGGCGACAGAGTAGACACCGGAAAAAAAAAAAAAGGCTGAGATAATGATCATAGACACTCTTGGGGAGGGCCATAAAAACAGCAAAGAAACTGACCATGGTCCAGAAGGCTGAAAAAGCTCTGCCCCTAAGAACTCTGAGGCCTCTTCTTAGTCAGCAGTGGCTGCCAGCAGCTCTGCCAGAGAATAGCACCAATGGCCCCCACTGCTGGTTGGCGTTTCAAGGGAAATTCAGAACTGCCTGATTTGTGGGTCAGCATGCCGGTCTACCAAACTACTCACTGTGTGGTTCATTAGGCCTCTCTCTTATTACTACCTGTGTGCATGTGGAATATGTTTGCAAGATTGTTGGTGTGTGAAAGCATAACAATAAAGTGTGAATTTGAAAGCGTTTAATTGGCCACTGAAACCTCTCCACCACCTGGTCAGAGTTAGCACAACTAGGCTGATTCAATTTCACATCATAGACTACCACCACAATTTTGATAAATATGCCAAGGGAACAAACACTTCACAATTTTAAAACTTGCTTTTCAGCAATGTATTCAAGATAGTGTGGCAATGGCACAAGAAAACTCATACTGATCAAGGAAACACATGAGAGATTCCAGGGAGAGCGAGTTCCGCAAAATGACAGTGATCTGCTCTAAACACTCATCCCTTCAGAGAAAAAGAAGGAATTTTTGTCAAAATTCTTGAAAACCATCAAAGGTTTATAGAAAACATGTGAATACAGAGTCAAGAAATACAGGGGAAAATGGGAAGAAAGCCTTGTGGACTTTTTACTTGTCCCTTCCCTAACTTCCCTGGCTTGTTTTCACTCTTGGCAAACAGCAGCCTGAGTTCCTAGTGTAAGACTTTTGTCACTGATTCCCGAGGAAGCAGAGATCATCTTATCTGCAAATTATTACATTCTTATGCTGCAATCTCTCTGAAGAATACCTAAAAATCTGAAGCAGCTTTTCCTCTATTTAGTCTAAGTCAGAAGCCAATCAATAGAAAAAGTTGGCAGAAATTGCTTCAGAATGTTTAAAATAAACAAAAGGCCGGGCGTGGTGGCTCAGCCTGTAATCCCAGCATTTTGAGAGGCTGAGGCAAGAGGATTGCCTGAGCCTGCAGGTTCGAGACCAGCCTGGGCAACTTGGTGAGACCTTGTCTCTACAATAAATCACAAAAACTAGCTGGACATGGTGGTGTGCGTTGGTAGTTCCAGCTACTTGGAAGGCTGAGGTGGAAGGATCGCCTAAGTCCTGCTGGTGGAAGCTGTGGTGGCTGTGAGTGTGTCACTGTACTACAGCCTGGGCAGCAAGAGTGAGACTTCAACTCAAAATAAATAAAATTAAATAAAATAAACAAAAAGCCTACAGCCACCAGGAAGAATAGATTAGGACACATAAAGCCCAAGAGAAAAAGCTGAGATGAAAACTTCTTTCAGAAATTAGGGTGTTCAAAAGCACCTAGGTATACTGAGGAATTTAGAAAGCCCTATGCATTGCCAGGGAGTGGGGAGAGAGGACTGTTAGAAAAGAATTAAGAAGACACTCATTTTCTACAGTGGATTACCTCTAGGCTGAGTTCATCTGTGTGTTAAAGATAAGCCCCAGGCCATTGCCACTGCCATTGCCAGGCCATTAGGCTGTGACTATGAGCTATGGCGGGGCCATGTTTTCTTTTCTTTCCTTTTTTTTTGAGTTGGAGTCTCACTCTGTCACCCAGACTGGAGTGCAGGGGCACGCTCCTGGCCACCGCAGACTCGACCTGCTGGGCTCCAGTGATCCTTCTGCCTCAGCTGGAACTCAGGTGCGTGCTACTACACCCAGCTAATTTTTTTGATGTTTTCTTAAGCTTTGGCCCCCTCCTCTCCCTTGGAGAGGTGAATCTCCTTTTTCTCTCTATTTTCTAAATAAGAAATATTTTCTAATCTAAATAAATAAATAAAAATATGCCCAGCACAGAGTTATCCACAAAAACTAGAGAAGGTGAGGGTTTTTTCTTTGTTTCTTTTTTTCTTTCTCAACTCCGGGCATTCAATGAAATCTTTATTAAAACACTGGCCGGACACAGGCTAAAGAAACAGAAATTTCAATGACTACACAAAAGCGATACAGTCTCTTCAAAACTGCTCTGGAGGCCAGGCTCGTTGGCTTAGCCTATAATCCCAGCACTTTGGGAGGCCGAGGCGAGTGGATTGCCTGAGCGGGTTCGAGACCCACCCAGGCAACTTGCCGAGATCTCGTCTCTACAATAAATCAAAATTCAGCTGGGCGTGGTAGTACGCACCTGTTGTTCCAGCTACTTGGAAGGCTGAGGCGGAAGGATCGCCGGATCCCAGCAGGTAGAGGCTGTGGTGGTCAGGAGTGTGCCACTGCACTTCAGTCTGGGTGACAGAGTAAGACTGCAACTCAAAAAAAAAATGCTTTGGAAAGATCACTAAACAAATGGAGAACTATAGCCTACATTAAGCAAGAATAGCCAACACTGCAGAGGCAGAAATTGATTTCCAAAGTTACCCTATTATAATATTCAAATACCTACCGTTCAACAACAAAGAATGCAAAACAAATAACAACAACAAAAAACCCAAAGGCTAACCAATGGAAAAAGAAATTAGTTGAACTAAGCCATCACTGAGAACCTCAGACATTAGACTTACTAGACAGTCTCAAAATCAAGTGTCTTAAATCCTGTGAATGCACCTGATATAAGTTAAAATACATGAGAAAAAACTATAAAAACTGCATAGAAAAATAGGGAAAGCCACAATTATAGTGGGAGACACTAACATAATTCTATCAGTAATTGACAGATGAAGTGGGCAGAAAATCAGTAATGTTATAATTCAGCACAACAGCAACATAAAACAACTGTATTTAACTGATATTTATAGAATACATCAACCAACAACAACAAAGTACACATTCTCAAGACCATGCGGAACATGTACTAAGGCCACATTCAGAGCCATAAAACACACCTTAACAAATGTTAAAAAAAAAGCCAAATAACTAGTAGACTTACAAAATATGCTCTAAGAACATACTGCAATGAAATTAAAAGTCAACAGAAACATAGTCAGAAAAGCTCCAAATAATTGATGACTAAACCACAAAGCTCTAATAAACACGTGTCGAAGAAAGTCTCAAGAGAAATTTAAATATTTCAAAGGAAATTAAACAAAAGTACACCTTATGAAAATTTGTAGAATGTAACACAAACAGTACTTGGGGAAAATTTAAAGCACTGTAGAAGCTATGCTTTTGGAGAAATGCACACTTTAGGTAAAATTAACTTTGCCGACTTTATCTTTTCAGAAACAGGCTTCCTGGTGCCAGGTATCTGAGGTACCTCATAGCAGCAATCAAGCTTGCCTAGAGTAAAGGGAATTTACAAGGCCTAAAACATCACACCTTGGGCAAGGACTGTAAAAGTCATGAAACTTGTAATTACAAAAGTTATTGAAAGGACAGGTTGAGAGTGGGAAGCCATTTTTCATCTTGTTCTTAAACCCTGACACAATGATGAGAAAGTAGAAGCTATGCTTTTGGAGAAGTGCACACTTTAGGTATAATTAACTTTACCGACTTTGTCTTTTCAGAAACAGACTTCCAGGTATCAGAGGTATCTCATAGTGGCACGCCTAGAGTAAAGGGAATTTACAAGGCCTACGACAACATGCATTGGGCAAGGATTGTAAAAGTCATGAAACTTGTAATTACAAAAGTTATAACCGCTCAGAGGGACAGCAGGTGGGAACTCGATCTTCCAGTAAATTGGGCACTATCTACAGGGAAGCCAAGGGTCCCCCGAAGCTACCCACTGGGAATGCCTAGGAGATAAGGGGAGGTGCACACTCCACTAGCTCTAAGGAATGTCGTTTGGGAAGGCGCAGGAGAATTAGAATCCTTGTCACGCCCTTCCCTAGGGGTTATGATGATGTGGGTGGACATTAATGGGTCTCTATGTCACAGGTTCTCCAAGACATCCACAGGTGGTCGATAAGGAAGTCACAGCAGTCACGTGCAACATCTCCAAGGAAAGGATTTAAGCCAGAACTCTGGGGGGGCTACGATGCCACACTCACCTAGAGTGTAGGCCCACTCCCTGTCTGTGGGGGGTGAATTTTTCTTGAATAAATCTTTTCTTCTCTCACCTCTGTGTGTTGCAATTCTTTGTAGTTTACTCGGATCTCTGGGTTCCCAGCGTGGCAGCTCTGGCTTGCCAGCCCCAAGCCCCAGCAGTGCTGCATGCCTCCCTGCGCCTCTCCACCCTCACCTTGTCCAGTTATGACCACTCAGAGGGGGAGCAGGTGGGGATTCAATCTTCCAGTAGAATGAGCCCTATCTACAGGGAAGTCAAGGATCTCCTGAAGCTATCCACTGGAAATGCCTAGGAGATAAGGGGACTTGCACCCTCCATTAGCTCTAAGGAATGTCATTTGGGAAGGTACAGGAGCATTAGAATCCTTGTCACGCCCTTCTCTAGGGGCTATGATAATATGGACAGACATTAATGGGTCTCTGTGTCACAGGTTCTCCAAGACATTCTCAGCGGTTGATAAGGAAGTCAGGGTCATGTCTACCTGACTGCAATATTTCCAAGGGAAAGGATTTAAGCCAGGACTCCCGGGGCACACCCCGCACTCAATCTAGAGTGTAGGTCCGCTCCCTGTGTTTGGGGAGTGAACTTATCTTAAATAAATCTTTTCTTCTCTCACCTCTGTGTGTTGCAATTCTTTGCATTTACTCAGATCTCTGGGTTGTCAGCTCCAGCATTGCTGCGCCTCCTCTCGCCTCTCCTCTCCATCCATCAGCCCTCACCCTATCTGCCCACCCTCACCCTATCTGTGCCCTAACACTCGTCTTTACAGTAAATCAAAAAAAATTAGCTGGAGCGTGCGTCTCTAGTTCTGGCCACTTGGAAGGATGGCTGGAACCTGGCAGGTCGACGCTGGGATGGCTGTGAGCCGTGGTGTGCCACTGCACTCCAGCCTGGGCAACAGAGTGAGACCCCAACTCAAAAAAAAAAAAAAAAGACATAAAAAATTCTATTATCACAAATTTGATAACTTATATGAAATGGATCAATTTCCAAAAGAAACAATCTCCCAAAACTAACAGCGATGATAAAAAACACAAATAGGCTCACATGTGCTAAAGAAATCAATCAGTAACTAATAACTGTCCAAAAAAGTCAAACATTTAAGGACAATGAAACTAATTCTTTCCAGTGTCTTCCAGAAAACAGAAGCTGAGTAAACACTTAATTTATTCATTCGATGATGTCAACATTACCCTACTACTAAAACTACAGGAATACATTATAAAAGAAGAAAGCTAAAGACCAAGAACTCTGATGATCAATTAAAAATGAGCCGGCTCGGTGGCTCAGCCTGTAATCCCGCGCCTTGGGAGGCTGAGGTGAGTGGATTGCCTGAGCCCGCGGGTTCGAGACCCACCTGGGCAACTTGGTGAGACCGCAGCTCTGCAATGAATCAAAAAATTAGCTGGGCATGGTAGTGTGCGCCTGTAATTCCAGCTACTTGGAAGGCTGAGGCGGAAGGATCGCTGGAACCTCAGCAGGTCAAGGCTGCGGTGGCTGGGAGAGGCCACTCTGGGCAACAGAGTGAGACTACAACTCAAAAAAAAAAAAATGAATGAAATTAGTGGGGCATGGTGACTCATGCCTGTGTTCCCAGTACTTTGGGAGGCAGAGGCAAGAGAATTGCCTGAGCCCAGGGGTCAAGACCAACTGGGCAACTTGGTGGGACCTCATCTCTACAATAAAAAACAAAACCCTAGCAAGGTATGGTGGTGTGCACCTGTAGTTCCAGCTATTTGGCAGGCTGAGGCGGAAGAATTGCCTGAGCCCAGCAGGTCAAGGCTGCGGTGGCCTAGTGTGCCACTGCACTCTAGCCTAGGTGACAAAGTGAGACTCCAACTCAAAAAAAAAAAAAAAAAAGAAAGAAAATAACTATACACCACAACCAAGTTGGGATTATTACAGGTAGGCAAGGCTGATTCAAATTTCAAAAATCATATAATGGAATCCATGACATCAATAAGCTAAATTGCAAAAATCACATAATAATGTTAATAGTTGCAGAAAAACCATAAAGCAAGAAAAGAGAGTAGGAAGAAGCATTAGGATTGAGAAAAAAATGAAACTGTCTTTGTTCAAGGATGAAAGAATTGTATATGTAGGAAATTCAAAGGAGCCAACAAAAATCTCCTAAAACAAAAAAAATGAATCATGCATTAATTTTCGAAACCAGAAAAAGATAAAAAAAAAATCTTCTAAAACCAAGAAGAAATTATAGCAAAATTGCAGAATACAAGATTAATATACAAAAATCAATTGTTTTCCTGTATCAGCATGAATGATTGGATTTAAAACTAAAGACACTCCAGGCTCGGTGGCTCAGCCTGTAATCCTGTGCCTTTGGGAGGCTGAGGTGAGTGGATTGCCTGAGTCGGCGGGTTCGAGACCCGCCTGGGCAGCGAGCCCTCATCTCTACAATAAATCTAAAAATCAGCCGGGCGTGGTAGCGCATGCCTGTAATTCCGGCTACTTGGAAGGCTGAGGCGGAAGGATCGCCGGAGCCCAGCAGGTCGAGGCTGCAGAGGCTGGGAGCGGCCACTGCACTCCAGTCTGGGTGACAGAGTGAAACTCCAACTCAAAAAAAAAAAAAAAAAAAAAAAAAAAATTTAAAGACACAACACCACTTATACAGTACCAAGAACAAAAAAAGATACATATATAAGATCTAAATAAACGGAGAGATAGTCCATGGTCATAAATAGGAAGCCTCAGTATTATTGTCATTTCTCTCCAAGTGGAATTACAGATTGAACACAAGCCAATAAAAATCCCAACAAATTATGATTTCAGTAACAGAAAACTGAGACTGAAGGTTATATGGAGCCAGGTGTGGTGGCTCACACCTGTAATCCCAGCACTTTGGGATGCAGAGGCAAGAGGATTGCCTGAGCCCAGGGGTTCTAGACTAGCCTGGGCAACTTGGTGAGATCTCATCTCTACTATAAATCAAAATAGCTGGGCATGGTGGCGTGCACCTGTGGTTCCAACTACTTGCAAGGCTGAGGCAGATGGATCACATGAGTCCAGCAGGTCGAGGCTGCAGTGGCCATGAGCATGCTACTGCACTCCAACCTGGATGACAAGAGTGACAGTCCTACTCAAAAAAAAAAAAAAAAAAAAAAGAATCCTAGAAGAAACCGTAGGAAACACTTTTTTCTGAATTGGAGTCTCTGTCGCCCAGGCTGGAGTGCAGTGGCACGCTACTAGACACTGTAGTTTTGACCTGCTGGGCTCAGGCAATCCTTCAGCCTTAGCCTTCCAAGTAGCTGGACCTTCAGTTGGGAGCTACCACGCCTAGCTAATATTTTGATTTACTATAGAGACGAGGTCTTACCATGTTGCCCAGGCAGGTCTCGAACTTGTGGGCTCAGGTAATCCTCTTGCCTCAGCCTCCCAAAGTGCTGGGATTACAGGTCTTCAGCCACTGCACCAGGTCAGGAAACACCCTTAGGGAAATTGGAATGGGCAACCAATTCCTGATCAACTCCACAGAAGTGAGTATCATAAAAGATAAGATAGACAAGTAGGACCTCATCAAACTGAAAAGCTTCAGCAAAGCAAAAGACACTATCAAGAGAGTGGGGAGACAGCCCAGAATGAGAAAAAATATTTTTCAACTGTAAGTCTAACAAAGGCATCCGGGATCTACAAGGAACTCAAAGGTGCCAAAAGGAAAAAAAAACAACCCTATTAAAAAGTAGGCAGAGGCCAGGTGCGGTGGCTCATGGCTGTAATCCCAGCACTTTGGGAGGTCAAGGTGAGAGGACTGCCTGAGCCCACAGGTTCAAGACCAGCCTGGGCAACTTGGCAAGATTTCATCTCTATAATAAACCAAAACATTAGCCAGGCATGGTGGCACAAGCCTGTAGTTCCAGCTACTTGGAAGGCTGAGGCGGAAGGATCACCTGAGCCCAGCAGGTCAAGGCTATGGTGGCTGGGAGCATGCCACTGTCCTCCAGACTGGGTGACAGAGTGAGACTCTAACTCAAAAAAAAAAGGCAGGCAGAAGATATGAATAGACACTTCACCAGCAGCCAACAGACACATGAAAAAATGCTCAGCCTCAATAATCATCAAAGAAATGCAAATTAAAACCATACGGATATACCACCTAATTCCAGTCAGGATGGCCATCATCAATAACTCAAAAAACAACAGATACTGAGAGGATGCAGAGAAAAGGGAACGCTTCTACACTGTTGGTGGGAGTATGGAAAACAGTGTGGCAATCCCTAAAAGATCTAAAAACCGACCTTCCTTATGACCCAGCAATGCTTCTGGGAATATACCTGGAGGAACTCAGATCAGCCTATGAAAAAGATACCTGCACATGCAAATTTATTACAGCATTATTCACAATAGCAAGAACAGAAGATAGTCTGGAATGGTCTTAAAAAGAGAAATAAGGTCTTACCATACGATTCAGCAATTGTACTCCTGGGTATTTACCCAAATGAGTTAAAAACTGATGTTCTTGTAAAAGTCTTTAAAGGAACATACATAGCAGCCTTCTTAATAATGTCAAAAACTAAATACAACCGACATGCATCTTTTTTTTTTTTTAAGTTGGAGTCTCACTCTGTCTCCCAGGTTGGAGTGCAGTGGCACGCTCACGGCAACCGCAGCCTCGACCTGGAGGGCTCAGGTGATCCTCCCGCCCCAGCCTTCCAAGTAGCTGGAACTACGGGAGTGCGTCATCACGCCCAGCTAATTTTTTGATTTATTGTAGGGATGAGGTCACGAACCGGTGAGCTCAGGCAATCCTCTCACCTCGGCCTCCCGAAGTGCTGGGATTGTAGGCGTGAGCCACCTCGCCCGGCCTAAAGCATAGAGTGAAACAAGCCTGTCTGAAACGGCTACATATGATTCTAAGTAAACAAATAACATTCTGGAAAAGGCAAAACATCAATGGTTGCCAGGGATTCCGAAGTGATTAGGATGGAGGAGGGCCAGGGTAGTGGATTTGGGAGCTTGCTTTCCAAACATTTGGCAGCGTGAGGATATAACGGGTGATCTGGAGAAACCGGGTAACCCAGGGACCACAACTCCTCATACACACAAGCCAAACAC
This sequence comes from Cephalopachus bancanus, assembly GCA_027257055.1. Lineage (NCBI taxonomy): Eukaryota > Metazoa > Chordata > Mammalia > Primates > Tarsiidae > Cephalopachus > Cephalopachus bancanus. The sequence goes on from JAPVLO010000295.1 coordinate 2,479,601, forward strand.
TAGGTCGGGACTCTCCCCATGACACTCCCGTCGTCCTCGCACAATCTGAGCCGGGTCCCCGCTGCAGTCCCACTCTGCGACTACAGAGGACTGAGGGTCGACCTGCCCCCTGTCCCGCCACAGCCGGTTCCTGGTAGGTTCCAACCAGTCTCCTATCCCATCTCCGGACGCCAGGCCCCGCGCACTCACCATTCCCAGCTTCTGGGGTGTTCCGGCGTCCTTCCTACGAATCTCCCAGTACCTGCAGGTCGCGGGGGGGCCAGAGGCTGCTGCAGAGCCACCTGGAGAATAGGAGATGAAGCAGAGAAGAGACGCCAACTCCACGCGCGGGCACAGGAGACAAAGGCCCAGGCAGAGCCCGGAAGCCGCCTTCTCCTCTCCG